>JARWLC010000009.1:46661907-48019407 GCA_033318265.1 Phyllotis vaccarum
CAGAAGAGAGAAATAAAGAGTTGTAGAGGATGATAATGGTTCCAAGCATATGTACATTCATTACACGGCTATCATTGGAGAAATGACAGTATTGTTAACAACGTCAAAGTTCCCCTAAGTCATGGCAGGATGCAGATTTTACTATTTCATCATTCATCTAGTAATCTAGCATCAGTAAATGCTTTGAAAATTTAACCGTTTCTCTTCTCTAAGCATCAATGTTAAAGCTGCTCTAATGTTCTAATACCTGCAAGTCCAGGGGAGGAATACCCTGTCTCTCCTCTTGTATGTTCATACTTTCCTCATTACACAAAATTGTTATTTCCTCTTACCTAATCTAATCTCTCCATAAACCATCAGCCCCAGAGAATGCTATACATGAATATGTTCTTCTTCTCATAAAACCTCTCAGGATTCAGGCCGAATAGCAGAAGTACTTAAGCCAGCAATGAGCAGAGCAAGATCCCAATTGTCAGCAGGTATCGTATGGCCAGAAGGAAATGGGTAGCACACTCCACAAATAACTGAGATGGGGGTTACATTGGTCTAATGACAAAGAGCATTCTAATGAAAGGGTGTCAAGATGGTTTAGAAAACACTTCACTGCATTTTTTTTTTTTTTTTTTTTGGTGCATTCAAATGGTATAGATGAAGGAAAGTTTGAAGTGCCTGTGGATTCCAATTAACGGGATTTGTGCATATTGTTATCACTTCCCCAGCAGATTGTGGAGAAGTACTAGAAAGTCATTGGCATGAAGAGTTCATGAATCAGAATCTATACATTTTGCATACAGATTTGACAGTTTCGACCCATCTCAAGTGGACAGCCCTAGGACATGATACTTTATATGAGATATCATCCTTACAAAGTAGGAATCAATGAGGTCTTTGCAAGCAAACACAGTTACATAATTTATTACTTTAAACTCCAAAAGCAGGTCTAGAGCTGAAGAAAGCACTACGGAATATCAGTCGCCATAACCCCATTCCACATGAATGTCCATCCAGAAAAGCAAAGGAAAATTCCTGATTTTTAAGGTATACTTTTTTGGAAAAATTGAAATCAACACATCACCATTCTGTTGCAGCCTGAAAAGGCTGAACTCCACACAGGTACCTTCTGTTTAAAGAAGAAAAGATTCCTACTAGTTGACTAGAAACCAGTTAAATGAAAACTGAGTCCTATATTCAGTCTCATTGCTGTGTAAATGGGCAGGAACATGCCAATAGGAAAATGGCTTCAACAGATGCAATTGGATGGTCAATCTTTAAGAGATGTCCATCGGGTATTGAATGTACTTTATATGTCATGTGGGCTCTTTTTCTCTTCAGAATGTTTTCAGAACTCCTCAGATATGTCCCTCTGCCTCTGCAACACTCTTGCATATATGAGCACCCATTCTACTATACTGACCACTGGGATTTCTCTTTTCCTCCAAGGTCCCTTTAAAATAATCATTACTTTTATTTTCACTTAGTTCCTCCTTGCTTTGTTTAGGTGACAAGCAATGCTGACTGGGTCGTTCACAGTTTCCCAAGACACGACATGCAGAAGACTGAACATCTTAGACTTGCCTTCCATTTTCCTGAGTGTAACTACTTCATAACAGCACAATATCACATTCACTCGGAATGAAAGGTTGCTGTGCATTGGGTAAGGAAATGATTATAAGTTCTGCCTCGGAATAGGGCTAAATAAAAATAAAAAAGCGTGAATTTTCTCATATGGAGAAGTTTTGGAATGGGTCACCTCATTAGCACACGTTGATCAACAGGCTCATTTTCCTGTCATGTCGGAACACAGAGCTATGCACAGTGTGGAGTAAAATGTCTTCTTTTTACTTCTGCAACAATTTAGATGATTCCAATGTCAGTGGCCTACTCAATAACCATTTCTTCTGTCAGTACAAAGAATACTCTCCAGGCTGAGATTCATAGAAGGGAAATTCTAGTTCTGTAGAGACTGAATCTATAATTTAAGTTGTATTCTTAATTTTCAATCTCATTGCATTGTTCTCCTGGGCTCTGACAGACAGCCAAAGGCCACTGTTAACAGTCCCCAGTGCAGAATACAAAAACATAACTTTGCTATATTTTCAGACCTTTTTGTTTCTCTTTTAATATTCACATAATCTTATTTGCATAAACTTTTAATTAATACTTAGAAACTTTCATATTCATAGGATACACTGTGCCATTTAATTTGAAGTCTTTGTGGGGTCTGCCTTTATAGTTATCAATCAAAATGAGTCGTCAGAACTTCCTTCTGTTGAGGATACTTCTACATAATTTTCATTTGTGCATGCTTGGGTCCATAAACTAGACAAAGAAACAGACATGTGACTTAGATGAAGCCCTGTGACTATTCCCTGCCAGAGTTACCAGGGAACTGGATGTTCACATCCTGAATACTGTCTGGTACCTGTTTTAATGACACGCAGCACAATTTTCACCTGTGCTGCAATGACCACCTCCCTGTGCTCTTAACCACAGTGTGAGACTGCCCCTGGTATTAAAAGATATGATCCCTCATGGGAATCAAATAAAGTAAATGGAATACTTCGGCAGAAAGAAAATGAAGAAGGCAGGTTTCCTAACACACTTTGTATTCTGCCAATTTCTTTTTCTATTATGAGTATTTCATCAGTTCTACATACTTCTCTGAATTCTGATTCCCCTCTGGGTTTTTCCTTAAACACTAGCCCCATGTAGCATCAATTTTCTCCCCTAGCTAAAGGAAGCACAGGAGACTTTGCTGCTGGTAAGTGTTCTTCTCATTTCCTTGGGGCTGGAATGATTGGGCAGGTACAAAGAGTAGAGCATCTTTCTGTGACATTTCCACTTTATATGTAAAAGGAGCACTCAGTGGCCATTAGGAAGAGTCCTTAGTAGTCACTGCAGTGTTAATCACACCATTACGAACCGCCAGCATTTCTTTTAAGAGCTATTCTAACAGTATTCCCAGTCAGCAGCATTTATGGTCATGGCAGAGCATTGCAGTCGGCACTCTTCCATTTTTTAAATATGCCAGAGTGCATTGACTCACCTGTGAGTCCTTCCCTCTCTGAGGAATGAATGGGAATGGGGTGAGGGGGGCTGGAGGAGGTCTTGGAAGAAGGGAGGCAGAGGGAACAGGGATGTGTATGTTAAAAAATTAAATAAGTAAATAAATAAATAATAAAACAAAACAAAATAGATTTACAGAGTACCTTCCTGTATGTTGGTATCAGGAATTATGATGAACATGAGAGGCACAGTTTCTGTTCTCACAAAGTTGAGATACAGAGAAACAAGCAGATAAGCAGGAGTAACTTATTAGTATTGATGCTATGGTAGAAGAAACTAGAGTCCTGAGGGCAATTATAAGGCAAGCCTTATCCAACAGTGGAGCAGAAAGGCATCCAAACTGTGGTTTCTGGTTAGGACAGGCGGAGGCAAAGTTCCAAGCAGAGGGAACATCATGTGTAAAAATGAAGAAGCAGATATTCAAAAAACATCCAGGAACTTAATGAGATGTATTCCAGTGATCTTGAAGCACACAGGTGAGATAAAGCAGAAGAAACAGGAGAGGGAAGTACAGGGTCCTGATGCATAGTAAAGACTCTCTTATCTCAAGAGCACTCCGTGCTGGTAAAGTGGCATGGTCAGACTAATGTTTTCAAAACCTCACCATGTCAGCACAGACACCATATCCAAAGGGGCATATCGGGGAGGGAGGACAATTCAAGTGTCTTGCAATTGTCTAGAAAGGTCACACTGATGACCCACCCGGACAGGAAGGAGTAGCAACTATACTACAAATAGACAAGGAAGGGCTTTCAGAAGAAGAGAGGGAGAGAATGTAAATTATAGAGGACACTAGGGAGTATGAAGGATTGGGATGAATTCTGGGGTTATTATTGCTGAAGAACTGGGTGACTGAAGATAGATACCATTTACTGAGACTGGGAAACACACAGGAAGAAAATATTTGGAAACAGATGGTGAATTCACTGGGCCGTCACCACAGCTGAAAAAAATTCTATGAATTCTCAAATACAATATTAGGGTGGGTAGAAGGTGACTTCTCCAGATGATTCCTACTCACGGTCAGCGAGACCCAGTTCACATCCTGGGAAGATCACTGCACTTCTAAAGGCAGACTGGTTCAATAGTAGGAACAACCATGGAAAACTAAGTGTCTTCTGAATGACTGGAGGTTACCCCTTGTAATGCTTACTTACTTACTTTGTCAAAACAATGGCTTTGGAAAATGGAGAAAATAGCCCATATTGCAATCTATCCATATAATGAATATAAGAGCTAACAATAAAAGGGTGCCTCACTTTGCCTCCCTAACACGTAGTGCTCCAGTCCACCTAAGACTTGTTGGAAATACTAAAACTGAACTGACCAATCCAAATCTAACATGTTAACAGTGCCTAACCAATTGGTTGCGCAGAAGTTACATGCTGTGTTATTAAATTAAGAAAGAATATAAAGAAGCTACATCAATGAAATGTAATGGATGTGGCTAATGTGAACACTGATTCATGCAAACCAGCTAAGATAATGTGAGAAAAAATTAGGAAAATGTGAACACTGGCTAGATATTGGATAGTAAAGATATTGATTTTGTGTGCAATAATTGTACTGTGTACTTTTAAAAATTCCATTATACAAATACTGACTATAGTGCCTATAGATGAATCACAAGACCCTTATCTTGAATTTACCCCAACATCATCAAGAACAGACTACAGGTAAGGTAAATTAGCGTGTAGATGAAGGATAACTACAAAGGGTTAACAGTTACAACCATCAAGAGGTGAGTGTTGGTTAGACTGAAGCATCTCACACACTGCTCTGCATTTGTTTACACTTGAAATAGTTCTACAATTAAAACTTAACAAACTACCCAAGAACTATGAGATTCGAGGAAAAATAAAAGCTAGAAAAACCACAAAAGCAAAGCAGCTGTGAGTAATGAAGCAGAGCTTGTCTATCGGTTTTAAGAGAATGGCTTTCAGAAACGGGGATCATTCACCCATTCATTCCCCTCCCTCCGTGTCCTATGTTTGGATGTGTTTGGAGGTGATACGGGTTGGGAATGCTATGGTGCACTCACAACTCTCTCCATTTCTAATTTACTTGATAGGATCTAAATATTATTAGGCAGAGGGTGATACTTGGTCCTCTCTTTCCAATTGTATATGTACTTTTTAACTTTTCAGGACATTTGAAAGCAGTGTTAGCGACTTGTCTTCTTTCTTTTCACATGCTGACATTTTTCTTGCTGCTGGATTCATTCAGTGATGTCATAGTCCCAGGAATAACCTATTTTAATCGCCTCCCTCCCACAAGGGATTGAAGTCAGGTAACAGAGCTTACTTGGAATAAAGTGAAAATAGTATAAATATGTGTTATTAACATGCTTATTCAACTATTATATGGAGTCCATTTCTCATCACACAATATCTTAAAGGAATAGGGAGAAAATGACATCATCTCTTCTGAGCTTTCCCTCCAGTATCTGCCTGGTTTTGGATCTATGCTGACTTCATCATATTGCCTTAGACTCAAATAAATTGGCCTTTGTTTTTAGATAAAAATTAAGTTACCTGGAATCTTAAGAACATTACTTTCACAGTAAAAGGCTGCCTGGTACACAACTATAGAAAGTTCTTGAATGTTTTGATACTGGGGGAAAGGATGCCAAACCTTGGGAACATTCTATATATAATGGCAGTACAAGGGTTTTCCTGACAACACACTCTAGTTTTAGCACAGGGAAGCAGAACTTGACACCTGGAGGAACTTCAACAGGGAGACAAAACACCCAAATCACAAGGGCAGAGAAAAAGACATGGGAAGTAGAGATCCAGAGAGAAAGCATCCTTTGCTCCATCACTTGGGCTACATTGTGGTTCCTTTGAATGTAGCAATGCTGTGTCTCTATGAGGAATAAAAATTAAATGATTGCCAGGGTCTGTCACATAATCAAGATAAAGGAAGCTACCCTCATTTGGAGGTGGAAACTTCCACTTCCTCTTGTTTTCCTGTTCATACACACCCTTTATTTGAAGCTTTGTGGTAAATATTGCAGAAATTATTCACAGTGGATACCATCGCTTCTTCTCAGTTCACAATGGCATGATCTACTTTTTGACAGGTCAACAGCATATGTGTTCATGTATGTATGTATTCAAGAAATTTTACACTTTCATTGGTGTGACCCTTTAAATTTAAGGAAACTGAAAATAATAAAGGCTAAAACACATGCATGTTCAGCCGTTTGTGCAAAGGATGATGAATTGGTAACCATTTGTACAATTAATAGAGCTAAGAGTATACACATATTTAAAATACTATTTTATGAACTAAACTCTTTATTTGTAGTAATGCTGTTTTATTAGAAGCAAAAGTTTTCAAAACCTACATGCTTTCAGACATTTACCTAAAGTTACTCTTGAGGCTCAGAAAACAGGCGTGACAGTCTTCCCATGCTTTCTTAGAAAAAGCTTTAGAAAGCCAGTGTCCCTTCCTTTCCGTGCACTTATGATTTTATTAGATTAAGGCCTCTGGTTTCCAAATTACTGAACTAATCCTTTGTTCAAATGTGATCCAGGAAGCACTGTGTGCTGTTTATGACGCTGCCTTTTGTGGATTGTTTGAACAGCAAGAAGAAGAACTTAGATGGTGGGGTGAAAAGGCTCCTAGTCACTGTTTTAGATAAAGACCCTTTCCTCATGTAATTCTTGGAGAAAAATAAGCAAACAGGGAAAGGGGGGCAGTCTTCACTTCCCATGGCCACTAACCACCCAAGGCAGTACAGTAGTTCCTTATGTTTATTTGTTAATGTGAGGTAGATCCACGCAATGTGCTTTTACATAATTCCTGATTGATTTAAATTTTGATTGCTCAGAGTTAATTCCTTGCATGTAAGGTGTACAGTGTGTGTGTGTGTGTGTGTGTGTTGTGGTGGGAATTTATTACCACTAAGTTCAGGAAGAAAATTAGTTCCTTTGGGAAAAACATCTTTGTATGCAGTCAGCTCTCTGCTCTAGAGCACTTCCCATGGTTTCGGCCCATTAAGCAGAGCACAACAGCTTGATGAATTAATGCTTATATAGGCACAGTTGGCAGCTTCTAATTAAATAATTATGGCGAAGCAGCTGCACGGAAGCTGTTATGCACCCTAGAAAGCCAGCTGTCAGGTTTATTGGTTCTAAGACAGAGGAAGAGTTAATACTTAGCTCTAGATGTTGGGTACAAAAGGGAAGTCTATGGTTTGCAAAATATATACTGTTGGTATGAAGCTCTTGTGCATTTGTGATACAGAGAGCAAACTACTGCTCAACCGCTCAACAAAAGAAGTAGCAATTAGATTATCAGGAGACTGGAACATTTCCAGAGCATTCTAAAGAGGACATGGTGTCACACAGATAAGCCCTTGATGAACACAGAAACACCACTGACCTAGGCAGATACATCAGTTCTTGGGTAAATGATTAAGTGTACAAACCTACATTTGAACTATATTTAAAGCACATTTTCTCCAAAAGTTTGAAGAAGGCATAGGTCCTACAGGATAATAGACGGTGTCAGCTCCTTAGAGAAGATTTAAAAATCTAGAATCTTGTTTTGAATCCATTGGAACTTTGCTTGTCAGAAGAAAACAGTATATTTGGTCAGGTTCTGGCCTAAATGAAGACAATGATTGCACAGATCACAATTAGGGCCATTGGACCAAATGATGCTTATTATTCCATACACATCAATAAGCTCTAGGACTGATTTAATTTTTCTTCATGTGTCTTCTTGTCCATGCAATACACAAACCCTCATGTCTGAACAGATATGTGATGACCCCGTTGGGAGAAACTCCACATTCCATTGACTTCTCTACCTGCACAAACTCCAAATAGAGAAACATATTGTAGGCAAGATTTGATCCAAGGAACTCAGTCTTCCCTTATATTTAAACAAATGTATACACTCTAGTCCTGACTCCTGAAGTTGCTTTAAAATCACCAGAAGGAAATGAAATTCTAACACTGAAAACACAATCTTTGTGGCATAAACTCAAAACCCAAATTCTAGAAAATTAGCAGTTAAATAAAGCATCACACCCTATGGGCCAATTTACTGTTCTTTCTCCAGTAACCAATGGCTTGTATTTCACAATGCCCTTCCATAAAACAACACTGTCCACACCCTGAGTGAGTCTCCATGTAAGCAAAAAAGCGAAATTAAAGTGCTCTGCTTGAAAGACACTGGCAAGCACATCCCCTCACATGTACACTCTGAAATTTTTTGCAAGTTATGGCCGGGGGGGGGGGGGGGGGGGGGGGCACAGATCAGGAATTCTATCAGCTCAGTATCTGTGGTGACTGCATGTGACTGACAATTCTCAGGGATCTAGTTCATTTAGGTGGAACTCGAAGTGTTCTAAAACGAAGTTCAGCTTAATTAAGCCTGCAAAACAACTCCGGTCTCAGTAGAAAATGTTAAAGAACCAAACACCAAATATGCAAAGCCCATAATAGTGAATTTCAGTTCTGGGGGGAGTAGGGGGCTTTTCAGCAGTCTGCACTGCCATCTAGCCAAGACCACACCACTCTGTACCACATCTGTTTGTGTTCTGAAAGCCCCTAAGGAAAGCAGGCCTGCAGCAATCAGCTTAACAGACTCCAAGAGTTTAGCTGAAAGCATTGGCAGTAGGTCCTTCATCCATCCTGACTCTGCAAAACTCCCAACCCTCTGAGCCAACAGCCAAACTGTAATCAGCAATCTGCTAATTCACATCACTATTGCTAACAAGAAAAAGTCACACATGCTTGTTTACCAACTCTTCCAGCATCATGGGTCCCTTCTAATGTTTGAAGTCTGACTATCCTGTGACCTCATTGGAAAAAAAAAAAATAAGAATGATTCCTCCAGGAACCAATAAAGTACAAGAACTGAACTGTAGCCTCTAGGACTCAATAGCTACTCTCCCAAACCAGTATCCTTAGATACTAATAAGACACTAGACCACATACATCTGTAAAGAGAAATCAAATATACAAAAATGAATGGGAGCCCTTCCTACTTACGATAGAAGACGTATTCAGTATAGCTCGACCAGATCTTGTCCTCTGTATACTGGTTGACAAAAGATGCTGTCACTGAGGAATTACAGGCCACCATGTGGAATCCACACTCTGACAACATATCAAAAGCTCTTTCCAGATGCTTGAACTTGAGATAAAATCTGGAGGTGTATCTCTCTGGGGCTCGGTCCGGGTCTCTGCTCTCATTCAAAGTTTCTCCAAAGACTTCCTTTGCCAAGGAAATCCTTCCACAAACCAAAATCCGGGGCACTCTTCGAAACTTGGCATCTGCTTGTCCCTCCCTGCCCAAGGTACAGGATCCCCTGTAACCCACAGTAATAAAGCCCCACTTGCGGTCATGAGGGAGCAGTGAAGAAGGGCAGATTCTTGTGTCGCTTCCTTGGGAGGCATCCTCAAAATCACTGTGGCAGAATTCATCCGGGCTTTGCTTGACTTCCTCGGGGGCCAGGAGTTTGACGAGGTCAGGGAGCTGGAAATACTCAGCCTCTCTTTTCAGCCTTCCCCTTTCCGGAAAGTGATCAGGCAGGACCACCTGCCTGTCCCTGAGATAGTCCAGAATATAACGGAACAGGAAACCATCTCTGTCGATGAAAAACCTTCCCTTGGAGTCCTTGGCTAGATCGTTAGCATTGTCTCTCTTTGGGGAAAACATTTTCCACAAGAGGGAATGGGGGATGCTTATTAATGTAGAATGACGGGTGAAGTAAACCTGGCCCCCAACATTCAGCTCTATCACTTCAGGGAAGGAGTTGGGAACCGCAGCCCCTTGATCCCGAGGGTAATAACGACTACAGTTCCCACTCAGAGCCATTGTCCCCTTCTTCTGCAGCTTCCTGGACTTAAAGGTGCAATCGGATGGAATCACAGCCTTAGGCTTAACATCCAATCATAAGGGAGGGTGAAGGTGTTAACTTGTTCAAAATGACCTCCTCCTATCCTGGCTTTGTTCTTTACTCCCCAGCAAAGCAAATTTTAGGAGAGTCCACAGGTGAAGCAATGCTGGACAAGAAGTTTAAAGCTGTCTGAGAGTAAGCTACTACTTCACAGAATGTAATCATAAGCTTGTCTACATTCCATCTTCCATTAGGCCAGATATGCAAGAAGTAAGTGCCCAGTTACTCAGAGGTCTGTCTGAGGGAAAAGAGAGAAATTATTTTCTTAGACCCAGAATGAGTCAGAAAGGGAGAGACCTCTGGGGAGAGCAGAGAGGGAGAGAGGCAAGGAGGGGAGGGAAGATGATAGAGACATCATTTTTACATAAGCAGCCTGTAACTATTGACTTTAATCACTCCTTAACTGAGTTAGTGCCTCCCTAAGACTGCGCTGTCTTTAAGTTTATCTCTATACCACTCTATGTCCCGCAACTGCTGTTCAAATCGATCCTGATTGTCAATCTGATGTAAAAAGGCATATGCGATTTCAACTTCCAAAGGAACCCGTTTTTCAGCAGGGCAGACAAAGCAGTGAGTCTCTGAGCTTACCTTAGCGAGTGCTGGAGACTTAGTTCTTGCAAAGAAATAACCTTTTCCAGAGCAATTGGAAACCACAGCCACACCGGGTCTGGATCTCTTGTCAAATCCCAAACAGGTAAAGGACGGAGGTATCAACGAAAAGTGCCAGAGAAATGTGCTCTCGAAAAATAAAAGGATCCCGCACTTCGGCGCTCTTAGATGTACGTTTGTGTATATGTATGTGTGTATGTATTCACTCCCAAATCTCTAGTTAAAACGGATCGATCGAGAAAAAAAAAAGTTGAACCACTAGAAAGAGGCTGAGTCGAAGAAGTAAAACAGGAAAAAAAAATTTCAACCAAATCTTTGGCAGGAAGGAAAAAAAGACCCAAACTCAAACCTTTAGAAGAGATTCTTTCCACCTGGGAGAGTTGCAAGAGGTACCAGGACTTAGAGGCAGTCAGAGAGCCCTAAAGCAGAGAGACAGACAGATGCGCCCCTCCAGGGTCGCAGTAGCCACCCCACCTGCGGGCAAGGGCAAAGGGACGCCCATATCCTCGCCAGGTAGGAGCGAGAAGGAGCCCGGGCGGCCAGGAGATGCCTGCGAGGCTCGGGCTCCGGAGCTGGGAGGTCCCACGGTGCCAGAAGCAGTTCAGATGCTGTTGTGTGAGCAGTGCAGGCAAGAAACCATCCAGGGAAATGACTATTACATCATCTTAAAGGAATAGGGCTTGGAGAGAGCGGAGGCAGCTCGGAGTCACGTCCTCGGTGGTGACAGGTTGCCAGTGCTGACAGAGACGAGGCGCCCGCGGTGGGCACTGGACGGGAGACGCTGGCTGCTGGCGCAGGGTGGGGACGCTGCACCGCACCGGCCCCTTCCCGCCTGTGATCCCGAGTTTGCACAGGCCACCTCTACGCTCTTTCTTCCTTCTTTTCAACTACTCCCTCCTCCCACCCCCAGCCAATTACACTCCACAGTGGCAGTTATTTTCATTCAAATGCATGACTCTGCAGAAGGGCACCTGTCTCCCTCTAAATCATTTCCTTTATCCTAGGAATGTTCAAGTTCCAAGTGTTTGGAATTCTTTTTAAGCCTTTGGTTACAGTTATATTCATCCAAATGCCCTGTCCCCTTCATTCCTTCAGCCAACGCACACGCGCGCGCGAGCACGCGTACACACACACACACACACACACACACAGAGAGAGAGAGAGAGAGAGAGAGAGAGAGAGAGAGAGAGAGAGGGAGGGAGGGAGGGAGGATTGAGGATTCTCTTTCAAAATAATTATTTAAATGTTCATAAAAAGCTTGGAGTTTTAGCAGTAAGTCACTATCTTGACTTACCTTTAAGAAACTGCTACCTGCAACCTGTTCTGAGGCTTCCTCCTTACTGAGATTCTCTTTGGATGTGTCTGCCCATCCCAACCCATCCCAAGAGGACTCTTGTGGAAGACACGCCTGCTAAGAGACGTTTTACCCCTGTCCCAGAGGGCTCCGTTAAGTGCATCATTAGAGTTTCAAGAAGGCATTTCCAGGGCAACCTAATACACTAAGGAAGCGCTTCCAGTTGAGCCTGCCAGCCAATAATGGTCCAGCCAACTGCTTACAGTAAGTCCACCATTTCCCCTTAAAATACAAAGTCCTGGACTCACATCACTGGTAAAAGCGCACTTTTTCACCAATGAATAATATAGGTGAGGCACACATTATTCCAAACAACTTCTCATTTAAAAGCTGAAAATCAAAATGGAGTTGAACACATTTGAAGAGATTCCTGTGTTCACTGCCAACTTTTGCACTATGAATTAGCCTGAAGATTTTTCAACAGCTAACCAAATTAATTTTGTGTGTGTGTGTGTGTGTGTGTGTGTGTGTGTGTGTGTGTGTGAACAATCCCTTCTTTCAATAACCATAGAGTTACTGAACACATTCAGAGTATTCGCTCACTCCCAAATCCTGATTATATTTGACTTTGCTGCTTTAACTAATGCATTAACCTGCTCTCTGGCCTCCATTGCCGTGATTTTAAAGCTGCATCAATAAAGAAAAGGATGATTATGTGATGCACTTATATCGCCATCTAGTGTCCAAAACTATCAGTACAATTCAGTATCTGGAAATTTAGCTGATTTTTAAAATATTATTGTGAATTGAATTCAGCTTGTATTCATTATCCACCGTGATGACAAAATAAACATTCCAGTTCTTCTAGGTCAGGGAAAAGAGTGGCTCTAAGTCCATGCTGACTTAAGTATAATAAGTTGGGGTGAATTAAAAAGAAAGCAGATGCTTGATTTCCATTGCTACTATTGATGCGGAGACAGGGTCTTATATAGGCCAGGCTTCTCTCAAATTTACTACGTAGCCAGCATTAACTTTGACTTCCCAATTCTTCTTTCTCTTCCTCTATGAACTGATGGTACAGGCACCATTATCCCTAACCAGTGTGTGTGTGTGTGTGTGTGTGTGTGTGTGTGTGTGTGTGTGTTTTATTCTCTCACTGGGCTACTATGAATACCATGACAGTGACTGTGAGTCTTTAGGTGTCTCTATTGAGTGTGGATAAGATCCCATCTGGCATATACACTCCGGGGTGGTATAGCTGTATGATAGTTCTACTTTTAGTTTCGTGAGGAACCTCCATATTTCTCTGGTGACTAAATAGGTTCCCATTCTCACCAACAGTATATAACTGTTCCTTTTTCCTTCATCCTTGCTAACTGTTATCCTTTGTCTGTTGATAATAATCATCGGACCAGAGTGAGGACTACTGGTGTAATTCTGATTTTGATATATTTGTTGGCCAGATGCACTTCTGTTGAGAAGGGTCTGCTCCTTTGTTGATTAGATTACCTGTTCTCCTGTTGTTATGGGCTTTGAATTCTTTATACAGTCTCCGTATTAGTCATCTGCCACACAAAAGGCTAGCAGAGATTTCTCTCCCATTCTCTAAGCAGAAACAAGGAGTCCCTAACTGATGCAGAATGGATAAATGATTTCTAGCAAGTTTAATACACATAAAAATTTGCTTTTGACATCTGGACAGAGCTTCTTAGGAAGGGCTTAAGAAAAATGAGAAATGAGAGGCAGTGATTCGTATGTCATAATGCTTTCCAGTTTATACTGAAATGGTCTATTTTGAAATAAAATTATTCTTACACCTTCAGTGACATACTCTGGGTATTGAAAAGTAAATATTCACCAGTGTACATAATTTTAGGACTTATGATTTTTCAATATCACCTGAAACACAGTGTCAATTTTTAACACAATGAACATTCTGTATTTACATTATTTCACTATAGTCCTGTGCTAGATGTATTCACTCAATATAGTAAATGTTTGGTAATTGATGGCTGCTTTGCTAGCTCTCTTTGGTAATATCTACATTCTAACCTACCTTGATCCTGAAGAAATCAGGATAATCTGTGCCTCTGTTTACATCGGGAATTTCTAGGAACTAGGTTTAAAACTGACCCAAATATGCAGTATTCTCTATCCCCCCTGTCTCAGGGACAAAGAGATAAAAAGAAGCAAAGAACATGGATAGACTTAAGTAGTGCTAAAGTAAGTGAGTATCTCTTGGAGGCTGGCTGTAAGGCCGGCTGCTCGGTGCCTCAACAAAAGGCAAGAAGCCAAGTCCAGACTGGAAGTGTATTCCTGCCCTTCATGTCAGCAGATCACACTGCTGCTGTTATTATTACCTTCTGACAGCTCTTCACTGAAACACCTCGGAATGGGGCATGCAGCTCAAAGGCCCAACAACAGATAGCAACGTATTTCTCTTAAGGGAAGAGCAAAGAAGGGTGTTTCATCCTGTTCTTTGTGATATTCAAGCATGTAGCACATCAAAACAGTAATTATGTCAATTGAAGAAATGTATCTTAGTCAGTATCCTGTTCCCTACATTTCTACACACCCCCATAGATGGATTGCTGAAGGTATATTCAAGAAAGAACAGTTTTAATTTGAGGATAATGTAATCACTCTCCACACATAACACACTCAAATTTCCTCTCTCCCTGCTCCAGCAGAGATAGCTTTTATGTTGTCTTTGCTCTCAAGAAGAAAATTGACCTCCTAAACCTACTCCTGCTAAGGTGCTCTGTACTCCTCATATTATGCACCCCAAGCACTCTGGCATTATCACCATCCCCGTAATGGCTGCTCTTTATGGAGGCTCCACCCTGGCCATCAGTCCTCCTCATGTTCTGCTAAAACTGGAATCATGACTTAGAGCAGCAGACTCAGTCTCCCAGCCAGAGTAAGACGGCAATAAGAAGAACTGCCTCGTTGTGCAGATTAAATATTACAATGCACGTGGGTCCTCCGGCACATTCTGCAGCTCTCGGTGAATGCTTAGTGACTGCCATCAGTATTCATAAGGGTGGTAAAAGTAGCTGGGTTCACTTTCAGACTCCCACAAAGGTAGAAAGAAATTACAAAGTGGTTCAAGGCTGAAATGCAGTTCTACTTTCAAAATCTTTGCTCTCACTAGCAATGGAATGCCAGGTAATGCCCAATGTTCATTTGAGCAATATTTCAGTTTATGGAAAAATTTAGGTTTTGTGAGAGAGAAAGAGAAACAGAATAGGGAACTGAAAATAATCCATATCCCAGTGGCTAAGATAAAATTAAAAAAAAAAAAAAAACCCAGAGCTATCTTTTACCAGGACTGGTCACATTATACATGTAATTTTTAAGTGCTGATGTTGCATCCATTACTAGGTAGTTGAGACACGAAGCTGAATATGCACAGAATTTACAAACCCAAAGAACCATTGTACCAGTAAAAAAATGATTAAACATCTCAATATCCCGAAGTCTCCCTTTTATCTCCTTGAACATGCCCGATGCTACATGCAGCCCTCAGTTCTCAGTTCATGTAGGATGGGAATGAAGCATTTGACACTGGATGGCCTTCCTTCAATACTGTATCCCCTTAAAGAGATCGGATGTGTGATGGCAAAATGAATGTAAAGCACAGCTGCCAGGTCTTCAAATACAGCCCAGCAGGCGATTTGCTATGTCCGAAGGAGAACATGATGATGACAGAGATATTTGCTGTTAGTGCAAAGTCTCACATTAAAGAGTTAGGATGAGCCTTGAACAGTCAAGCTGGAGGAGGAACCCACTGGTGTCTTCCACTCCGGCCTCAGCTCCAACTACCAGTTTGAAGAGTGACAGTTCACATGAGGCAATTCTTCCCGAAAACATTCTTGAAGGCTACTATCAAAATACAAACAAAAATAGAAATAGTTTCTGTCACCATGGTGCTTTTGACTAGAACGCTCCAGAATGAAGCTCTTCCAAGTCAGCAATCACTGAGATGCCATGGCAATGAAGCGCTGTTGTTAAGGTGGAAAGCCATGTTGCCGACTGTAGTAGAGACTGAAGGGTATTTTATTGGTGGGGATTATTTCTGTAACAGAAGTACAGTCATATTTTAAGTTTCTGTTCAAAATAAAGAATCTTTTCTGGCACAAATGATGAAAGTTAGGAGGGCACATTAGACAATAAAGTTGAATAAATCCAACTTCCATTAGTGTGTTTTAAAACTAATCTTAGAATGGCCTGATCAACAGAGATACTGACTCCTCCTCCACCTCCTCTGCCCCCTCTGCCTCCTCTCCCTCCTCCTCCTCTGTCTCCTCCTCTGCCTCCTCTTCCTCTTCCTCCTCTTCTTCCTCCTCCTCCTTCACCTCCTCCTCTCTGTCCCCCACAGTTCTGGGGATCAAACACAGGACCTATAAATATTACATAGCCCTCTGCAACTGAGCCAAATTCCCAGCTCCCAGCTTCTTTTCTTTTTCTTTTTATTTTTTTTCTTTCTTTTGGTCTCACTATGTAGCCCTGGCTGGCTTTGAACTTAGAATTCTCTTGCTTAAGCCTACAAGTGACTCAGATTAAATAATGTTTCACAAGTGACCAAATCAACTATATTTCAAATGTATTGGATAATGAAGAAAAGAAAAATAGGTGCCTGGCTGTCAAACAGCTACTTCTAGTACCTGAAACATTTAAATGAGGGAATGGGGAGTTTGCACTGCTTAGTTTTCTGTCAATGTGAAACAGCTAGATCATCAGAGAGCAGGGAGCCTCAATTGAGAAAAGCCTCCGAAAGATCTGGCAGTAAGACATTTTCTTACTTAGTGATCACTGAGAGAAGGCCCAGCCCATAGTGGGTGGTACCATCCCTAGGCTGGTGGTCCTGGGCTCTATAAGAAAGCAGGCTGAGCAAGCCAGTAAGCAGCATCCTCATGGCTTCTGCATCAGCTCCTGCCTCCAGGTTCCTGACCTGCGAGATACCTGCCATCACTGTTGTTGATAAGGAATTGTGAGTGAAATAAACCCTTTCCTCCCAAGTTGGTTTGGGCATGATGTTTCATCACAGCAATAGTAACCCTAACTCAGACTAGGAGAAAGACAGAGATCTACTCCTCCCTGCTCATCCCCATAGTCTTTCCCAACAATTCGCATACTGTATTCATTCACTAAAGAGACTTATTACATATTGCATATTATATATGTTGACATTCTTCTTATCATGATTTGTATTTCTTATGTAGTGTCTCTTTATTGAGAAAGAGTGTAATTTGGAAGCCACTAATTATCACTCTTCCATCTCCTTCCTAAAACCCATTTTTAAAATGACATCATTATTGTCATTTCAAAATATTATAGATAGCTGAACAAGCCTAAATATGAGACTTAAAACACTTATCTTTTCTTAAATTAGGAAAATATTTTATAATAATATCTCTTGCTTCACTTTAGCATATATTTTATTTTTGATAATTATTTCATAAATTTGTAAATGGAATCTATTAAACATCCTGAAGCAGTTTGTAGGAAACAAGGTTAAAAACCTCTAGTTTAAAAAAGAAACAGCCTATTTTAGAACCAAGAAGAACAGGGTACCTGACAGTAAAGAAAAAAATAATCTCACTGGTAAGTTCCTTAAAACTATGCCTCTGGCCAAAGAAACTAATAAAAATCATATTTTAAAAAAGCCCACCTCACTTTAACTACCAGATGATTCCAAGCACATTCTGTTTTACTTCTTCTAATTTCCCGGAACTGTTGCCATTCAGAAAATTCTCCTGAAGGTAAATTCACCAGCAAAAAGAGAAAGGCACACCAGGCTTGCCAAAGCACCCTTCTATTATGCCAGTGTTATCTGAATATATTTTTTTTCTGTTTGTTAGATGTCCTAAATGTGTATGCAAAGTTTGGGTTTGGCACCATGTAAGGTACCAACCCATTATCAGCATAGATCACTACTTTATTTCCAGCTCAAGCACAGAGAAAGCACTGTAAAGTTATCTGTCAAAACATTGTTAAGAGTAAAGAATTCAATGGACAGATGCCAGAATGGATGGATGGATGGATGGATGGATGGATGGATGGATGGATGGATGGATGGATGGATGGATCTATGGATCTATGGATCTATGGATCTATGGATCTATGGATGGATGGATGGATGGATGGATGGATGGATGGATGGATGGATGGATCTATGGATCTATGGATCTATGGATCTATGGATCTATGGATGGATGGATGGATGGATGGATGGATGGATGGATGGATGGATCTATGGATCTATGGATCTATGGATCTATGGATCTATGGATGGATGGATGGATGGATGGATGGATGGATGGATGGATCTATGGATGCATGCATGGTTGGATGGGTGAATGGATGGATGGATGAATGGATGGAGAGATGGATGTGTAGATGGTAGATGGGTGGATAAATGACTTACCAGAAAAATAATACAGAAATTTCAACCAGATACAGAAAGAACATATTCTTACACACAATTTTCTACATTTCTAAATCAAATCATTAGTACCAAATGATAGAACAATTAAAGTGTTACCAGAATAAAAATAATAGTGATAATAGCATGAGAAAATTGTCCATTCATGAATCTACACAGTGGGTAGAGAGATGTATGTTTCTGTTCCAGAATCAAGAAACAAGAAATTGTCTTGGGGAGATGTTCCTTAAAGCAGCAAAATCCTAATTTGAGGTTCATTTAAGTACTGAAAAAAATACTTCAGCACATTTGCGTAAAGTTCTAGACTATTCTAATATGACTGTTTCATGCTATGGTTATTCTGTTGTATTTCCAGAGCTGTGTGTGGGTCAGGGGCTTGCTATCACTTAACCTGAACGATTGATAGAAGACTGAGTGGTCGAATCACACCATTCAAACAGGAGCTGGAAAATAGCACATCTTTCCTGTATGATGAAGATCTTCTGTTTTTTCCCTCCTCCCAACCCTTCCCTGTCAGCCTTCATCCTCCCCCCTCCCCCACTCCCTCTCACAAAAGGGCAAGAAGTCCCAAAGTGGGTCAGCTCAGCATGGCACATCCACTCCAGGCAAGTCCAATTCTCTCATCCCAAAGTCAAGACTGGGTTACATGCTCCTCGGCAGGGAATGGAATCCAAGGTGCCATCCCAAGCCCAGGAACACAGTCTGATCTCACCCTTCCAGGCTCCATATACTGCCCATGCCAATTAACAGTCACCTACCTTGGAGGGCCTACCTCCTTTTCCAAATGGATCTCCAGTGGCTATTCTTGATTCAGTGAGCTCCTCAGAGCTCCAGCCAGCCATCACTGTGGGAATTTTCCTCATAACCCCTATCCTCTTGCTCATACAGACTCTCCTCACTCTCAGATGAAGCAGGAGCTTGGCCCAGTGCTCAGCCATTGATCTCTGCCTCCACCTCTATTCTTTGTCGGATGTAGGTTCTGTGATGACACTTAGGGTGTTTACTCATTTGATTCTAGGGGAAGTCCTGCTTAAGCATCCCCTCCACTATTGGCTGGAGACTTGGCCAGGGACATCCTGTGAGTTCTTGGAGGTTTCCCTAGCACCCGATCTCTTTCCCACCCCACACTGGCTTCCTCTATTGAGATATCCATCTAGATTTGCATGTTTCGTTCATAGACAGTAATCTGAGCCTCATGCTCAATTCATCCTTAGCCTTAAGTTATAATTCATTCTTAAGTTATCCTTAGCCCTCTCCAAAGCAATTCTGCTGTGCAATTTGCAGTCCCCATGGCTATCAAAGGGCATCAGACAGTCATTGGAACTGGAGCTAATATTGATCAATCTGATTTCCATTTGTCAGGGAAAAAGGAACACTTGTGAAGAAATGGGGTAAAACACAGAAAGATTTAAGTATCTGATAAAAAGTGAGTGTGGCCTGATGTTTCACAACCAAACTCTTGAGAATAATTACATATAACTGTGTTTTTTGACATTGCATCAAGCATATAGAAGCTAAATTTACTCCTAGGTAGGATATATGAAAATCATATCCAGTACCAAGTAGTCAGCCCTGAAATCATATACATATGAGCAACGCTACATGGACTTAGCATTTTGCATTTATGTTTATGTGCATAATAGTAGCAATCAAAAAAAATAGAAGCCAGGAACTTGAGAAGTAATGGGAAATAGAAGGATCTGGAGTGAAAGGACAAGAAAAGAAAGGTAATGAGTAAAATTATGGAATTATATTTTAATTGCAATTTCAGAGGGTGGGAATTAGATTAATTGCCAAATGGAAGAGAAAGGAGACTTTTATTTGCCCTAAAGAGAATAAATAACTATTCTTTTATACCCACTTTATCTAAAGATGCTTACACCTACCACTGTCAAAAAGAAGTATCAGCAGAGTCCATGTTAAGGACACCATGTTAAGGACACTAACACCAACACCACACATACAGTGTCGGGATGTAAGAGAACAGACTCTGGATAATCATAATCAACATTGTCCTCCCTCAGAGACCCACTTATCAAAAAAGGTGCCGGAGTCCCACAAAGGAAGCCTTGGGTTTCTCTCAAATCCACCTTTCCCCTCCATCTCTCTTACTATCACTCACTATTTCTCATATCTATGTTTATTTTTATAAAGAAGACTATGTCAGGAACTCCAGAGCAGTAGCATTGAACCAGGAGCTAATGGCTTCTTAGCACACAAATCATATAGAAGGGACTAACACAGGAAGGCATCCGGGAAATGACTGATAAAATGAAGCAGAGATTCTATGGAAAACAGAAAGCTACCTAAAGACAACGTTCTTACTGAAACTTTAAGGAGCATCTTTCTTAGCTTGAAGTGCCCATTAATAAATACTGAATTGAAGACAGTGACATCTTGCATCTTACACCATTTCCTGGGTTAGACGTCAGATGGCCACTCATCTAGGATTTAAAAACTGTTCCACGCTTATCTGATTCCCAACAGGACTGAGCACCTTAGAAATATTTTATATGTGTATATAAATGCTAGTCCATTGCTGCAGCACATCATGGGGCTAATGCATACCTGGTTCCCAGCCATTTTGGTCTAAGAGCTATTGAAGTGGAGCTTTCCACTTTGTTTACGTATCCCACCAGGTCTCCTGTGTCATTACTTGTGTCCCAGGGCAATCTGGTTCAAGATGGCTAGCCAAAGGTGTGTGAGCCAAAACGCTACTGCCTTTGCAAAATGCCAAGGAAGACAATGTAGAGTAATAGGCAGGTTTCACGGTAACAGCTCCAAATTTCTCAAAGGGTGCAGTCTAAGAAACCCAGATCAGCAAGTAATTATTGCCTGTTGAGAAATCTTATGAATCATGTAGAGCAGCATAAGCTCTCTGTCACATGGAAAGATCAGAAAGATAAATAGAAGAAACCTATGGCATATTTCATCAGGAGATTTTCAGAGAAGGAAGGATAATTTCCAAAGACTGACAATAACATGTCCCAAAGGAACGGTAAAACACTCACAGCACCATATGGTTCATGAGAGCATTCAAGCACTAGAATGCTTGTAGGCTGGCTGTTGGAGGTACTAGAATCCCACATACTCTTCCTATTTCAGCTGCTCAGAGGATCCAATAATATGATTTGGGGAAGTTGACTTTGGATAATGTAGTATGAGGTTTCTGGCCCAGACATTCGGGCCTTGCCTCAAGGTTTAGGCCCACAGACATACAGACCTGCAGAGACACACAGATAGGATAGTTTTAGGCTGATTGGCCTAAGGCCCAGGCATATAACTTGCTAGCCCTCTACCCTTCATCTAACCCATGACTCATCCTGTTCAGCCATGCAGCTCGGTACTTTTCTTTAGAGGATCATAACTGTCCTCTGCTTCTTCCAGCTTCTCTCTGGCATTCTGCTTTCTGTTCTCAGAGTTTTCTTAGTCTGGTAGCCCCGCCCACACTTCCTGCCTGCCTTTGGCCAATCAGCGCTTTTTATTAAACCAGTGGGTGGGACAATTATTTACAATGTAACAACAATCTCCCACAGGATAAGCTTTACAGTTCTTTAATGTCACTGAGTAACAGAATATCTAATGAGAGAATAAGAGTCAATTTGATCAGCATAGGACAACACCTTCAGAAGAATTTTGGTCAACTTTCATTTAAAATGCCTGGTTTACTGTCAGGTTTGAAGCAATATGAGCTCCAAAAAGCACTTTCTGGAGTACAGCTGGCAAAGTTTCTCCCAATCTGAAGGCTAGCTGCTCACTCTGCTGAGAGTTTCTTAAGCATAAACTTTCCTAATTTCATGTAATTTCTTCTCATTCTCTTTCTTTCTTTTCTTTCTTTCTTTCTTTCTTTCTTTCTTTATTTTTTTCTTTCTTTCTTTCTTTCTTTCTTTCTTCCTTTCTTTCCTCCTTTTCTCTCTTTCTCCTCTTCTCTCTTTGTTTTTGCTTTTGTTTTTGCTTTTGTTTTTGAGATACGGATTTTCTGTATAGCCCTGAACTGCCCTGGAACTCACTTCCTAAACCAGACTGGGCTTGAACTCAGAGATCTGCCTGCCTCTGACTCCTGAGTACTGGGATTAAGGGTGTGCACTACCACCACCCGACTAGCTTTAGCCATTGATTCTTGAGGCTTTCTTTTATGCTAGGGCACAGACAGTGAAATGATATCTAGAATATGTTAAAAAATGCAAAAATTAAATACTAAAAAAAACCCAAACTGTCAAACAGCAAGTGGACTATTGAAGTGAATCAACAATTCTCAAAAATAGAAATGTAAGCGTCCAATGGCTATGTTAAAACATGTTCCAACATCCTCAGCCATAAGAAAAATGTAAATCAGAAACATTCTGAGACTCTGTCTCACCCCAATCAGAATATCTAAACTCAAGAAGCCAAATGTAAGGAATGCTGGGGAGAAGGTGGAGGAAAAGGAACACTTACTGTCGGTGGCAGTGTAAACGAGAGCATGTTTTATGTACATCAATGTGGAGAATCCTAAAAGAATTAAATACAGAAATATCATATGACTCAGCTACACCAGTCCTTGGCTTGTACTCAAAGGGCTCCAAATATATTGTGTGAGTGACACCATCCCTAGAGAGAAGTGAATAAATGCCTATTCACTCACTCCAGATAGAGAATTGATGGCAATCCAAAATACAGACACTAGCTAAGTCCAACTTCGCAAACCAATCAAGTTTTTGCTTTTAATTTCACTTTCATACATTAGGCAGTTTCCCTTGTATGTATTTAATTTTTTGAAATTATAATTGCATTTCCCCTTCACTTTCCTCCTTCCAAATCCTATATAATAGCCCATTATCTTTCAAATGTATGAGCTCTTCTCCTTTGTGTGTGTGTACATACATATTAGAAATATACATGTTTAAAGTTTCTGCAATGTTTGCATATACAAATATATGTGTATATGTATACATATATAAATACATACGTATACATTCCTAAATATATAACTACAAACTTCTCAGTCCATACAGTGTTATATGCACATATTTTCAGGATTGACCATTCAGTTATGAATAATTTATTTTTGTGCTCTTCCCTGGGGAAGATTATGAGCTTTATTGCAGTTGCTTATAGGAATTTGGGTAAAGGGTTACTTATAAGAGCAGAAATAACTCAAAGATATCTACATCACCAAAGCTCAAGCCAATATGTGAGCTGGAAACCTGGAGCTCACTGGACAACTTACAAGCTGCTGACAGGTTTTAGAGTGCCTCAGACAATTCAGATTGTCAAAGCCTTTTCCAAGTAGTTTGGCTGGTTTCTGCTTCCTCCAGGGAGTTCAGTTTGTATGGACACTTCTAGAAGTCTTTACTTGGACTCTTTAGAGAGGAAAAGCCTAGTAAATGTGGTTAGTTTCAGGGACTTCCTCAAGTCTCAGTTGTTTACATCTGGAGCTTCAGAAGCTTCCTTGCAGGATGGGAAGTTTTATCTCCATCGTAACATCTTGTTTTTAAGTTCTTTCTACTACTGTGTCCTGGTGAACTTCTTCCAAGATGGAAGGCATTAACTGCAGAGGAAACTGTTAAACAACAGTATTCTACTCACTCTATTAGTCTATTAGTCAGGGTTCTTTAAAGCAGTGGTTCTCAACCTTCCTAATGCTACCACCCTTTAATACAGTTATTCATGTGGTAACCCCCAACCATAAAATAATTTCTTTTCTACTTCATGATTATAACTTTGCTACTGTTATGAATAGTAATATAACTATCTGATAGACAGGATATCCGATCGGTAATGCTCTGGGGTCACAATGCACAGGTTGAGAACCATTGATCTAAGGGAACAGATCTGATAATATATAGATATATAAATATAGATATTAAAAGGGAAATTATTACACTGTCATGCAGGATGTGGTCCATAGTCCAACAATGGCTGTCTCACAAAAGACCAAGAATCTTATCATTGTTCAGCTCTCAAGGCTAGATGTCTCAGCAGTCTCCGCCTGAAGCTAGAGTCCCGGAGGAATCATGGTGAGCTGTCAGTCTTCAGTCTATGGTGGAATGCTGAAGAAGGATTTAATCTAGTCACAGCAATAGAATAAATAAACCTGGGCAGGAGTGAGAGGAAAGGGGCAAAAAGCAAAGTTTAATCCCTCCCTGGAGTGCCCAGCATCTTGGGTTTTAGTTGGTTCCAGATGTAGGTAAGTTGATATCCAAGGTTAGCCATGACATACTTCTATGTTTGCTGCTGTATTATTCACAATAGGAAGGAAATGAACCAGCCTGGATTACCGTCAACTGATTAACAGATAAGAAAAACAAAAATGTGGCACATACAAACAGTGGAGTTGTATTTAGTGTAAAGAAAAATGAAAATTTGAAAATTTCAGGTGAATGGATATAGATGGAAAGTATTGTATTAAGTAAGGTAAACTAGACTCAGAAAGACAAACAGCACGTTCTTGCTCAAATACAAACACTAGTTTACAATGCTTATCAATGTTCATATAAATGGAGTGTGGGTGGGTGTAGACATGAAATTAGGAGACCATAAAGGGGAAAAAGAGGTGTTGAAGAAGTGGAGGAAGACAGTATATAACCCATGAGACACTCATGGAAGCAGTGGGGATGTTGTAGTTGGGTTGGTAGAAAGACACAGGGCGCAGAAGAGGGGAAGGGGGATCAACTAAACAAACTTTATTTGTATTGCTGTCATTAGTAGAATACAATGCATGCTAATTAAATAAACATACACACATTAAAAATTATTATTTCTCACTCAGCAAAACAGCAGGAAATCATGATTAAAGAAGTGGGCTTTGAGATCAGGCAGTTTGAGGGCTCAATTGTCTACCAAGGTTTCTATCTATGCAACAACAGCTGTATTTTCTCTACAGAGATGTAAGAACTAGTAAGATAATCTGTACTGAGTGATGCATTAGCCATTTACTCTATAATACCAGCTCTACAGCTGTAGGTGTCTCTATTACCTGATGCTTAGTGTCTCTGTAAATGTATTCCCCCCAAAATCTGACTTACACTACTGGTCCTATGAAAGCACAGATACAGCTGATTCACTAATATTGGCTACACCTTCCTCTGGATCGTGTACAGATTCAAAGAGTAGAAAACAAACTTCTGTTAATCTCCTTTGGGGGTACACAGTCTCAAAACAAAACATTGCTTGGGTAGGTCCAAAGGTCCCTTGTGGAGGGATGCCACAATTATTTGCATCTGAATGACAAAATCGTTATTTGCCAAATTATCATTCTTAACTATCTTTGGCCCCATAGTTTCCAGACTCTACTCTTCTCAGTTGTCACTTGTCCCAGTACAAAAAAACCAACACTCCCCTCTTCTCTCTCTTCTCTATACTCTCCTCTTTTAACTTAACTCAAACTCATACCTCTTTCTATTGACCGAATCCAATCTCAGTTGACCATCGTCACTAATAAAATGATTCCATTTTAAAATCACCCTCAATCCTTTCTCATTTCTACATTGACTACAGAATCGATGATCAATCCCCTTATAATTATATCCATTTTATTCCACTAAGTTCTTCATTATGCTAATGGCATCACTGGCCCCTCTCCACCAGCTAAGTGAAAATTCATTATCTGATTTCCCTATCCAACTTTCTTTTGCCATAGCAACATATCTGAGACAACTAAGTTACATAAAGAGGATTGTCTAGCTCACAGTTTTGAAGGTTTAACTCTATATTCAACTGGACCCATTGGTCTGGGACTATAGAAAAGCAGCATAAATATGTGGGAGTGTTTGCCAAAGTAAAACACCTTACACCGTAAGTCAGAGAACAATGAGCGAAAGGGGAAGAGGCCAGGGTCTCATAAGCCTGTTACTCCACTTCTCAAACTATCACTGCCCCCCAGTACTGAGAGAATAAATACCTAACACAGGGCCCTTCCAAGATCATATGACATCCCCACAGCACATCTTTCCACTGGTCCTCAGTCCCCACTGTTCTCACGACAACCTCTCAGGTGTCTGTTCATTCCCATTTCTTTATCATGTGCTTTGTTTTTAAAACACATTACTTTTGCTTGACAAATGATTTTTGGTAACTTACCATGAGGTAGGCTACCTACTCAATCTGGGAACCCAAAAACAAATAAGGTAGACAGATCTTTGTAAAACTTCCATTATAGACACCAAACACAGATCCTAATCATGTCAACACATAAATAATCAAGATAATCCCTAAAAGTTAGACCATATGTACTGTAGAATTGGGGTTCATAAAATAATGTGTTGGGCGAGACCAAGCAGAAGTGGATAAATACTGTAGGCTGGGATTCTGAGACAGAGTCTTCCATGTAATTTGCCTGGAGACTGTGTTCTAGGAGTGATACTCAGAGGTCTGAGGTAAGACCAAGCTGGGTTTGCTAAAGGAACTGAGACAGCTGGAGAATTAGTGGCCAGAGAGAGAGAAAGAGAAAAAGAGGATAGTCTAAGAAGAAGACAGGGATAAAGATACCCGGGGTCTCATCTACCACATGCTAGTAGTACAAGCTTTCATTCTAAGCTAGCTGCAACTGAGGATTTTTCATTGTCTTTCTTTTTGAAAGGTGACTAGGCCTAATGTGGTGGTAATGGGTTATCAGAAGAGCTGGAGTGGCTTTAGGGAAATGAGTGGCATGAACTTGCAGGAATCCAGTGATACATCACTAGTAGCTCAGTGTATGGTGAAGGGAAATAGGTGAAGGAAAGCTGGCTGAGATTTCAGGTGGACCAGAGAGTTACAGGGGGCAAAAATACTGCATGAACTCACTGACATTTTCCCTGCTTGTGAACTATGTCAACCCCGTTCATTAAACACAAGCTGATAGCACTGTCTTTATAAATATGTCATGAGTTGCCTACATATCTTTAAAATGGATCTTAGCATATATTAATTGTACATATGCTTTATCCAGCCCCCATCACTTACAGAATATAGCCCAAAGTCCAGAGAACAGGCTCAAAGCCCTCTGCTATATGAACTCATTTCTTTCAGAGATATATGCAAATAAGCTCAGGAGGAAAGGCGAAGAGATGGAAAACTAACAAAGAGTCCTTAGAGGATCCTTCCACATACAGAGACAGTCCCGGGGGTGGCGATGCCCTTGACATATGAAGGACCAGCATTCCCTGCTTTTACGCTGTTGTTAAAATCAAAAATTTCTGTCACCAATGAAACAAACACAGTGCACCACCCAGTGTCTGTGCTCTTCTAAGGCAAGAAATCTCAGAACCCAGGAAATAAATAAAAAAATCAAGGAGGCCCCACTGAACACAAATAAGGGTATAATTAGCCTGGCTGTGACCCTTGACTTCATCTGTTACCCTGTGGACAATCTCCAGTTAGAATGCAATTAAAGGAACACCTCACTATGAAATTTAATGATCTGGTTAATTATATGTAGGGAGAAGTTGAAGGAATAAAATATGCATCACATGGAATATGTGTTCATCATCTTCGCCTCTAATAGCCATTTCTTGAAACTGAAAATTCCACCAAGCCAGAAGTCACTGGTATTAACGATACAAAGTGACAGAAGAGGGCGGGGTGAGGACAGTTTCCTCCATGAGGCATTAGGAAGCTGTTCTGAGTGACACTTCTCATCCACTTGGGATCCCCAAGGGAAGCTTGGCGTCAAGTATTTGTATTTCCATACATCCTAAGTCCACTCTCAAATCAGGTGAGCAATGAAAGCTCCTTGGTACACCATCCTGAAATACCCTTCCAGACATCTTAAGAAGCTGAGCACTTCTCTCAGTGTAGCCTCAAGAAATATTAATACAAGTTCAACTCCACACATGTGCTAATTCATTGTTTGGCCTTTTACAAAAGGAGAAAAAAAAATCTCCTGCACTGACTGTATTTTAAAAATCCTCATTAACTTTTAGCATGCTATCATAGGCAGGCCTTAAATCTTCTCTCTGCTAATAAAGTTATAAAAATACATACAAGTATAAATACAAGCTTTTATTCAGAAACAGTAACTGACAGTTAATCCTACAGAATGGCAGAAACAAAATGAGTCCAGGCCCTCAGAAGCACCAAGCACACAGGCCTAGAGACAGGTCCATCTGTGGAGGGAAGACTAGTAACCCCCAGCCCAACAAAAGGAAGTAAATGTACATTAAGGAATCCCAGTAGGAACAAGCTGGGGCAGAGGGCAGATGGGTCCATCGCTTGCTGTTCAGTCAGTCTAGCTGAAACCTAGCTCCATTGTGGTGAGAGCCCTGTTCTGGCTAAGTTGTCAACTTGGCACACTTTGAGAGGGAATTGAGAAACTACTTTGACACACTGACCTATGTGATGGCACTGTGGGCATGGCCCAGATGTTCTACATTGAGCAGGACAAGAACGGGCCCAGTGACCCTCTAGACCACATTTAAAACAAGGACCTGGAGGTTCTTGAGCCATAGGGGATCTTGGCCAGCATCTGGTATTTCTGTTTCCAGGCTTTCTCATGTCTCCTGTGGTACACTTTAAAGGTCAGCACTAAGACTTCTGCCTAAGGGGTCAGGGGCTCTCTCTCCAGATGCACAAGTTTTATCCCTAGTAAGGGGGTGGGGGCTGTGGGAAAAGAAATGGACCATAAGGAGTTGTCTGCCTTCTAGGCTTTCAGGATCTAGATTAGTATACTATAAGAGGGGCTTTGTGAGGTGTTCTAGGAACTAAAACGAATTTTCCTGTCTGTATTGTACTATGTCTTGAAGCTTTTCATAGTTTACTGGTTTAAGGGCAACATTATGGAGGCCTTCCAGTAGGCAAGTTGTAAACTGGTCTGATGTGGGAATGGCTTTCTGTATGCTGTGAATATCAATCTTTAAATAAAGGAACTGTTTTGGCCCATGGCAGGCACCATAGAAAAAGTAGGAGGGGAAATCACAGCATAGGTAGGAAAAGCAGGGCAGAATCTGAGACAGATCCAAGCCAGCCTCCCAAGAAGAAACATGTGAGAAACACAGGCTAGCCACGGGCCACGTGGCATACAGATTAATGAGAATGGGTTGATTTAAGATGTAGCTAGCAATGTGCCTGAGCCATAGACCAAACAGCATCAACTTAATATAAGCATCTGGATCATTTGGGGGGCCTGATCAGCTGCTGGCAGCTAAGGGTTCTGGGGCTGCAGGCCTGTGGGTCTGGACCTCTGGCTGCCTGGGACCAGAAACCTTACTGTAACACTGGTCTCTAACTAGAAAGCCACCTAGGGCATTATAATCCTTATGTGGGTCTTTGTCAGGGTCCACCTCAGCCCTGGAGGGGTGTGTGTGTGTGTGTGTGTGTGTGTGTGTGTGTGTGTGTGTGTGTGTGTGTGTGTTGTATTAGTCTGTTCCCAAACTCACCTGTGCTCTTCAGGAAGTAGGTTGCTTATGAGAATCATGTACACATCATGAAAGGTAAGGTTATAGGGTTGAGTGATATATTGGAATTTTTATGGAAGTGGTAGAGTTACAGGTATAGGAACCTCTGAGAGAGTTCTGATAGTGAGAAGGGGACATGTACCTTAACCAGTTCATTCACTCTGGCTACCTCTCAAAAAGAGAGAACTGTGGTCAGGTTGGTTTGGTTAGGGTGGGTCCCTTAGAGGCTTGAGAAATCCTGACAGGACAGAAAGTCTGTTACCAGAGAGGGGGAAGATGCAGGAGCCGAAGGGGCAGCCATTGGAGAGAAGAAAGGAGCCGGAGTATGCTGAGGTCAGAAGGGGGAGGGAGTTCATTAGCAGAATCCAAGAAGCAGTTAAAGGGTCCTGTAATATAGGTCACCTGGCTAGGAGCAAGTGAGTGGGTGAGTGGGCAGTGAGGACAGAGGGTTTGGAACTGAGAGAAAGCTTTGCTTGAATGTAAAGTAACTATTTCCATCTGCCTGTTCCCTAACAGAGGTTAGAAAGCCCCCATAAAATATTGGGGTTCAACAAGCTGTTGAATGGCCATTTTAAATTGTTATCTGTGGGGTATTTGGGCCATGTCTCAGTACAGAGGCGGATAAACTTAAAAGTCTTTAAGTAAGGCATTAAGCTTAGAGGTTGAGGGTTTCTAAAAGACATTCCAAAAGGGATGTTGGCCTTATATTGCTGATGAAAAATAAAGAAATCCAAGCAGCTTCAATATCTCAGGCATCCTAGAGATCTAGGGAGGATAGATTTAAGTAGCTCAAACTCCTCAGTGGTCAACAAGCCCCAAGAACAAAAGTTCAAGACAAGAGAGGAGGGACAGGGTCCCAGAGAAGAAAAATAAGGCCTCAGCCGTGGGGAACCACCTGAGGTGATAGTTGGCAATAGGGACCAACCGCAGCCCTGAGGCTGTAGCTGGGTAATGTCCTGCTCCCAAAGATCAATGGGACCCTGGACAATTAACAGTTGTTTCCAATGGCCCAAGGCCCAAGGGTGTGTTTTCATCAACCAGAAGAAGCAAACTCACCAATAAAAGTTGGTGTGGTATGAAGTTATTCAGCAACCGGGCATGTGTAATATGGGCAGTTGCAGAACCCAGTGCAGGATGGTTGCAGCACCAATGTCATTTACCATGCTGCAGGAATAGATGACAAAATACGACAAAACCCATTTTAAAAGTGTATTAGTGAGGGAAGGAAAGAGAAAGCTGTGTGACAGGCCTGTCAGGAAAGGGAATGTGAGAGAGGAAGGAATGGGTAGAGTCGACTTTTTTAAAGGTAACTCAGAACATGTTCATAGGGGCTTAAGTAACCACATTGCGTATGCACATAGATTACATAGGACGTAAGGCCCTGTGGTGACTAAGCATTTTATATGAATAATGTCAGCTTGTACATGGCCCATGAGACCCTGGAAGTGGCTGGAAGATACCGGAAGTCCTAATACTGTGGCATGTCTATGGGACAAGTCCTTGATTAATGATTGATGGGAAGGTCTGACCCACTGTGGGTGATGACATCCTTGGGCAGGAAGTTCTGGGCTATACAAGAAAAGTAGCTAAATGTGAGCCTGGAAGAAAGCTGGCGACCGATACTCTGCCATGGTCTCCGCTTTGCTTGATTAGAACCCACCCTGGCTTTCCTCAGTGATAGGCAGAGTCCTACAAGTGTAACTCCCATAAATATTTTCCTCCCCCAGATGTGCTTTTGGTTATGGTGTTTATCGCAGAGCAGAAACAACCTAGAACAGATCTTGTTACAAGAAGTAAGGTGAAGAGCAACAGAGGATAACAGATGTTTACCACTGGCTACTGTGTGCATGCACGGGTGTGCAACCCCTCCCCCCACACACACACCAAAAGAAAACAGAAATATGAAGGTCAAGTTAAAATGATGAGAGGGAGAGTGGAGAAGAGGGGAGGGGGAGGTAGGGAGGAAAGGATGAAGATTTAGATGTTTATTGCTCCAGTAAGTAAGTGTACTGGCATCAATTTGAGTGTAGAGTCAGACTCCAAAACCAACATTCTTAACCCAGACACACAACCTGGGATACAGAGATAAATAAGACAGAGACTCTGCTTTGTAATTGTTCATATTCTAGTAAAAGATACAAACTTGTAAACAAATAATTTCAGTGTGGTCATCGGAACTGTAATCAGGTAATAATAAAGGAGACGGGAAGGGAACAGTGACTAAGAGGTGAGGAGTCATTGAGAGCAGGCAGGTTCATTTGTGTTCAGATGATTCACTGCTTTCTCTGGGGCTGGTTACCCACATCTAACCTGTGGCTCCTGAGGCTGCTTTCCATTGGATTTCCCCTGCTGTGGTTTGCCAGCCTCATCCTGCACTGTAGTCCTGACACGGGAGCTACATGAAGTCTTTAAAGCCACTTAAGAAAGAGAAAGGACAAGATAGATAAGGAAGGTGGTGACCCTGTCAATTAAAATTAGATGACTGTACCATGGTCATTTCTAAACTCTAAACTCCAGTGGGCAACAAATTTCCAACACAAAGAGATGCTTGCATAGCATCCCTCTCAAACCAGCAGATGATGACCTCAAAACCATGTGCACAGTAGCACAGCTAACCACACAGTCACTTGGAAAGAAAGACTGTCTTCCATAAACACTCTCATTACCTAGCACAGTTTGTTTTAAATGTGTGTTCTTAACTCTGGCCCACATGAGAACAGTACAAAACACATGGGTTCCCTGGACTTGCACTCAAATTCCTTTGTACTTTCTGCATTTTCTTAGAGATTATGAATTCATCCAAATTTCAAAAAAGTGTTATGTTACATAAATAGATGTTAAAGTATTTATTTTTTAGGACTTCTAGAAAGGTATCTTGAATCATTTAGAACATTCCCAAATTCTAAATGGGTGCTTTAATATAACTCAGCATTTATTCATTTTTATCCAAGTATGTGTAAATAAAAGGTGTACACACTGAGGTAGCCAGAACTGGACCTTACCTTCAGTAAAACCGTACATAGGTAGCCCTCTCTCTTCTTCAAACTTCTGAATAGGAAAACTGTCTCTTCAAGAAAGAAGTCAAGCTGGTATTGGTTCTCAATTCCTATGAGTGTCTGTGCCAAACACTTGTTGGGAAGTGTGGCATTCTATCACACCAGCGGAATTTCAGGTTCTGCCAACCCACTACCACCCAGTCCTTACCATTCACAATTCACTTCCTTATTGACACTTTCTCCCAGAATGTATCTCTGTGTCCCTTTAGACACAGTAACAGTTTTGTTAGTCACTGCCTTGCTCAATTTTCTATACACAATGAGGTGTTGGGAGCACTAGAACCCCTTTCCATTCTCTATTGAAACTGCCCAATGGCATTTGCCAGACTTTCAAATGCCCTGTCTCCTTTCCACCAGGCTAAACACTTTTGGTTAAATATCCATAAGGGGGTCAAAGAAAAGTTTAGAATTAGAAAGCCCACACACAGATGTGTAATTCTAAACTCCACTGGGCAATCAAATTGCTGAATCTATTTTCTCATCTTATTTTGATTAAGAGATATAAAAAAGAAGCTGTAAAAATATTTTGACCTTGATGGTTGCATCCTGCAGACAAATGAAATTCTTTGAAAGGTGCATGATAAACAGTTACTGGCTTTTGCATGAGTACTGGCAAAGGTCATTTTGCAAAGAAGAAACACATTGATAGGAAAACTGGTGAAATCTAAGATTTGGACAGGTTTGTTAAGATTAAAACACTTTCTTATCCACTTCTATGTCAAAGAAGCCTTTCAATTGTCCCAGAAATGTGGAAACCACCAGAGCTTCTTTCCTACCCCTATGAACAATAACTCCAGCATGTGAGTTTTACACTCAGAAGAGTGTTGTCAATTAAACCAACCACATCCTCTTGTGGAAAGTCGATGAGTAAAGAGAGGGTGGCTGTGAAAGCAATGATGGGCGCAAAACATGTCTTCTCATGAACTCTAACCCTAAGATAGAGGGCTGCTGACAGAAATACTCAGCAAGCTCTTAGGAAGCACCATCCTGCCTCCTCCGAAACATTCAACACTGTTACAGACACCCGAACTTATTTAATAAAGAAGCAATTAAAATTCCACTTCTTGTTAAGCTTGAGTCTTTAATATCTTTTCCACATCTTCATATATGCTCAGTCAATAAAATTTAAATTTGAAGCTTTGAAAAGAAGCAATTTTTCTCTCTTATCATCATTATATAAGTTTAATTTAAAGAAGCCACTGATATCATAGTTGATATTCTGGACTTTAAGATAAAACTCTCTTAACTTTCAGTCATTATCTATTTAAATAAAAATATTAATTAAATTCAAATAATGAGAGGAAAATGAAAATTAAAAATACCACCTTAATATCTGTTTTAAATAAACATAGTAATTATTAGAACAATAATAAACCAGAACAAGGTGTTATGTCATTGACAGAAAATTCTCATATGTGATTTACAATCCATGGCAGGGAAAACAGAGACTTGGGGGAAAAAAATTACTTGAGCCAGGAGGTGGGTTTTTTTTTTTTTTTTTCAAATCTCTCATATGCATAAGATTTGTCTTCTATATAGCATTAAGTTTTTGTTTATATGGAACTTAGGAAATGTTCTAATGAGGTTTATGATTACTTGAAGAATGTTCATTTGAATTATATCTATACCCACCACTGATATTCTAATCTCTTCTTGCATAGCCATTTCCTCTGAACCGAAACCTTTCCTTCTGGAGAGAGAAGCTCGTGTTCCCTGCCTTATTTGCTCAACCAGCTCAGTAACTGTAATATTTCCAAGGCCCCTCCCCCAGTGATTTAAGTCTGGCAATTACTGAGGACAGAAAATTTTCCTGTCTAATGTTCAAGGAGCTCCAGGGAGGCTGACACAAGTGTCTACTATGGTGGGGTCAGTTTTTCAGCAATTCTTGAATTTCCCGTGTTCCTGTAAGCTCTCATCAGTTCCATTAAGCTACCTTTGGGTACAATTATTTCTTGAGTCTGTTGTCTGTGCCCTTTCTTGGGTAAATAGTTGTTCACATCTTCTCAGGAAGTCACAGCACATCTCTGCAAAGAAAGAACTTGGGTTACTTGTATTGCCATAGCCTGTCACCAACAGCTGGCAACAGGGCCTCTCACAATTAAGAACCTGTAAACTTATACATGGATTAATACATCCCTATCCTGCGTGCACGTGCGCATGTGCATGTGGGGGGTGAGACAGACAGAGAGAGAGTTTCACAGTGAGGAAACTGAGGCAAACACTTATCCTCTTCATTCCCTATTGAGAACCATCTATCAGTATAACTTCCATCACCACAAAAAAGCATGACATCTCTAAATGAAAATGAAAAAAATATTCTTATTTAGATCATTTTAAGAAACATTGGGCAAATTGCTTTTGTCTGCTAATTCAGAATATGCTAAAGGCAAAACAAGGAGACCATAGTGTTTTCCTTAACAAACTTGACTCAAAACTCATACTTTAAGAGGGAAAGGAAATAGCAAATGGACTTTACAACTGTTTCTTAAAACTACAATATCACTCAAGAGCTTAACACAGAGAAGAACTGCTGATGTTCAGGATGATGAATAGTTCTAACTGCTAGCACAAATAATTTAGTGTTTAAATTCCCAGTCATGTTCCTTTAGGCTCTGGATGAGGACTATACTATTATCCCCCACCACTCATTTCTAAAAGTCTAACACAACATTGGTAAAACTGACTTCACATTTATGATTTTCCCTTTATAATCTATAGTTTGTATATACTGAAATAAGCCATATTTATTTGCTGGCTTGGCCAAATAAGGGTTCTGAATGTCTTTCCTAAAAAGTGAGCCTCAGACATTGACATAATTAATGGTGATCAACTAAGGTAATGAGCTCCCTATTATAAAGTGAGACATTTGCATTTAATATTCAGTAATCTGCAATATAATCTCATGCAGAAGAGACAGCAGACGACAGCAAAGTAAGACATGGAGTATTCTTTGAAAAGACTGAGTGAGTGTAAGAGGGGAAACATCATGCTACAGTTAAGTATATAGATTCTAAACCAAGCCTGCCTCTCCAATCTGATTCTACTACTTAAAAGCCATGTAACTGAATAAGTCCCTTACATCTTTGTACCCTTGTCTTCTGCAAACTAAAGACAGAATCTATCTCATTAAGAGATATTTTATATTTAGATCCAAGATAAATGGTGGCATAGTATATCAAACACTACAATGAACAGATTTTATTATTCGCTAAGAATTTTTGGTATGTCTCTTTTTATCAAATTACTTTAACACACATTTCTCCAAAGATGTATGATATACTTAATATCACCATTATTTAGAAAAATGCAAATCTAATTAGAATAAAGGCATCACTTCTTCGATTGGAGGTTGCCATGAGGAGATGAAAAGAAACAGGCATGGACCAGGATTCTGAGAAATTGAAACCTTTGAACATTGTTGTTTAGAATGTAAATGCTAGTGGTATTATGCCAAGATAATATGTTAATTTCTTGCCAGCTTAAACAAAGAATTACCTCATATTTTAGCACTTCTGATTGTTTATAGCCAAGCCATTCTTGAATGTTCCCAATCTCATCTAAGCGTATACACAATAAAATTGAAACCAGCGCACCAAGTTGTACATTTATATTCATGGCAGAATACTCAAAAGAGCTAAAAAAGGGCCCATCAGTGGATGATCAGAGAAATAAAACCAGGTATATACATTTACATATATAATTTAACAAATATTTTCTGAACACCCACCTTTCTCTAGAAATGGTTCCTGGTCTTCAGTGAAGAAGACAGTCATGTGTTTCTGGAGTGTATTTTAAAGCCACGTGAGGGAGCAGTAGCACATGGTTGACAGTTCTAGCTGGTTATGTGACATCAGACAAGTCTCGTGTGTTCTGAGTCAACCTTTCCTCATTTTTATCATGACATGAAACACATGTGGTGAAGGGATACAACAATACTCTTCCTCCTTACATTTCAAACGATTTGAAAATTATATGCAAATAGGATGGAAAGAGGACATCAGAACCAGCAGAGGGCAGAAGATGATCACATTGTACTGATGTGAAATTTGAGAAAATGGCATCAATTTAATATGTATCATGGAAACTTTAAGTAAACGGCAAATACTCGATACAACTTGATGCACGGGGTACATGAAATAGACTAGTTATCCAGAGTGTGTGGTTCTATAATGAATTATTTTGGGTAAAGTCCATATTTTCATGAGGAATAACTGTGCAAAGATTAGAATAATTAGCAATGGAATACAATCTCTAGATGTACATAACAATTGTAGGGCTGTGATTCCAGAACTGCAAGAGAAATATCAGCATAGTCATAGTCAACCTTGAAGTCATCCTTCACTCACAGATCAAGAACTAAGACAAATTTAGAATTCTTTCACGAGAGGGTAGGTGGGCTATGCCTCGCACTCCACTTTTGTTAGTTAAGTTTTTCTCTGCTTATTGTATAAATTTAAGTCAAACAATATTAAGCTTTATATATCAGATATGTAGTGACATAATTACTACAGTTAAGCAATGAAAAAATGTACATCATGTCAGTCACTGTTCTTTTGTACCTTAAAATCTACTCAGAGAGAAAAATGACACCTCCAGTTGATGTGCCAACGTGGATGAGGGAAATCTCAGGGGTCACACCTGAGGACTTTGAGAAATTAATGCCTGATACGAGAAAAGGAACCAGTGTTCTTCAGAGATAAGTTTCTAATAAGTTATTCAGTTCCGGTAGCCAAATACACAACTTTAGGAAGAGGTCATGGATTTGAGAGAGCATAGAGGAGGAACATGGGAAGAGTTGGAAAGAAAACAGAAATGATGTAAATATTGTAGTCACATATGAAATTCTCTACCTGTAATACCAAGAGCACCATGCAGCCATAATCCTATTCAGCCTGCATATCTGGTGATTTAAATATTTCAATATTCCTCTTCTCCTGCCTCTGGTAAAGATCTATCTAATTTGTATGTATTCAAGTTGTTTGGGCTTTTATTTTTAAATGTAAAGGAGAGCATGCAGGGTCTTTATCTATGTGTTTGACTTTCAATTTCATTCATTCACATTTTTACAAATATCTTAAATGATCTAAATAACATGTCACTATGGCTGTTGAGTATATGTCGTGTGTGTGTTTTATGTGCAATATCTTTATCCAGTCATGTAGATTTAGATTGTTTCTATTTCTTGGCTATTGAGAATAGTACTTCAGTAAATAGTATAATTTTCTATGCAAGGGGCTTATTTTATATCCTCTGGAACATTTTCAGAAGAGGGACTTCAAGGCAGACATTTTACTAATGAATACCAGCCTTTCTGTTTACAGAATACTGGCAACTCTTTTCTACTTCCACCTCATTGAAAGTGGTAATTTTATTTTTTAAAGCCACCATTATTTTATAATCAAGATATAAATGTCTCCAAGTAATATACATGTTTAACAACTTACTTCTTCAACCAGAAGTAAACTTTTACTGGAAATATATTTTCTATGCATAAAGTACTGATTATGCTCTCTTATTTAATTATAAAAGTATATTACACTTTCTTCATACCTTGAAAAAATTAGTAGACATTGGTCATTTTGTCACCTAACCTAAATCAGAATTGGAACATGAATTTGGGGTTGTATTTAATGAAAACTCAGAGCCAGATATTGGGGAAAAGCTGGAATATTAGAGAGAGGAAACAGACTATAGTCAAATCTCACCTAGCCAACTTTTTAGGGTAAAAGTTATTTTTTAGCTTTTTTAGCTTGGCTCCTTTTTGGTTTTATAGAATAAATTTTTGTTTTCTTATGCCTGCCTTAAATATTTATTTTTGCCCAGTTGTTTTACTTTTGGGTTTAACTCTGCATCATATTCTAGATTTAAGATTAGAGGTGTAACTCCTTCTATTAGTTAGTTAGGACTTGAACTCACAGAAACACAGAAACATCTCTGTCTCTGGAGTTACGGGATTAAAGGTGTAGGTCACCACTTGGTCTTTCCTCTGCTGGGATTAAAAGACTGAGTTTCCACTCTCTGACCCTCCTGGCTTGACTGTGGGTGGATGTGTTCTCTGATATTCCAGACTGGTTTTATTACATATAAAATATAGCACTACACAGAATATCATCCACAATTAAACTCTGATCCTTTAATTCAGGATAAAAGAGATAAATTGCACTGTAAAGGAATACTAGTTTTGTATTATTAGAACATATTTAGTTAATGATAATCTTTATCTAAATCTTTTACAATTAAACTTTTCAGCACAACTTAGAACTTCCCTTAGAAATAAATCTTGTTATGGTTCATTCCCATGTCACATTTATGTATCTAAAGTGGTCTTAGATCCTAGCTCTGCCCTTCATTACTACTACTCCTTCATTCTGGATTTTCCCTGTTATTACTGCAAGAGTGATTGGTCAATATAATTTCATCTTTGTCAGAAAAGGGCAAAGTCAACTATGATTTTAATAATGTAGTAAAAATATCAAACCACTGCCACACAGAAGAGTTCACTGAAACTTTGCTTTGGTGCATGATCCTTGGACCTCTATTACTTCTGGGCTAGAGATATTATAGGAATTATTCACTAGCAATTGATTATATAAAAGGATTAATGTTAATTAGGGGTTATATAAACACTCACTGACACAAGATTGAACTTTGGGAAAATTTTTGGAGAGTTGAAATTTTTTACTGGAAAGTGGCAGCAATTCCCACTCCAGGAGCACAGGAACAAAACAGGAAGCATGAAAAGGAGGCTGACCACTCCCCATACAGGAGTCTTTAAGCTTTAAAGTCACACCTAGATCTTGTTCAAAAGTGTGTGAACCTACACTACTGCGTCCGGTTTCTTTGTGGGCCGAGTCTTTCCCAGGCTGGGGCGACCGAGATTAAACAATCTGCACTCAGGAGTCATTTAGGTTCAATCATTCAGGGGCTCTCAACAACACACTGAGAGACCCGAGCTTTATTCAGTACATCTTATATCTTAGACCTGTCTGTCCCTTAGCCATGCTTCTGTCTTGCCATGCACCTCGCCTAGCTTTTTCCCCTCTAGCTTCCCGCCATGCTGGATTCCTTCTGCTCCTTCCACTCACACTGACTCTACTCCATGCTTGTCTCCCGCTTCTGCCAGAGTGTCTCTCCAGTGTCCCCTTTTGTCCCAGCTCTCTATTACCTTAACTCTGTCACACCCTGCCCCCTCATCCGGGCACACCCAAGGTCTCGGAGTCTCCCAAGAGGCTAGCACTCAGCAGGTGGCAGCGTCTATAGCACAGGAAAACAGGTTTTTTCCTTTTTCCCCTATTGACATAGGGTTTTAGTAGGATGGGCCATTAAAGGCCAGAATGGCACTTATTCGGGAGACAACACTACACTAAGTGTCTTTTATGAATATCAGTTAAAGCAAGATCTTGATCCAAAAGACCTTGACTTTCAAAGTGAAACTTAAAAATGTGGCTCCACACATATGTTGGTCGGACTTTTCATTTCTGTGATAAAATGTCAGAGGAGACAGCTAAAAGAAGAAAGAGTTACCTTGGCTCATGGTTTCAGAGATTTCAGCCGGTGACTAGTGAGTTTCACTGCCATGAGCCTGCGGAGAGGCAGAGTATCATTGCAGAAAAGACGAAAGGCATAGAGAAGCTGATCTACTTTGCTCACAGGGGACAGGAGGAAGAGAGAGGGTTGATGAGAAGGTGCCGGGACGTGGCATATATTTCCAAGGCATTCTCCTAATGACCTAATTTTGCAACCAAAAATCACCAGAAACATTTTAATCACAATTACAAAATCATCATGTTATGAATTCATCAAGATACTGATGTATTTGTTAGGTTAGATTCCCCCCAAAGGAAGGTGATAATTTTAAAGCATGTAAAAAAGAAAAATCTTTGACAGTCTTTCTATCAAAAGGTAGTGTTCAATTCCACTGTATTTTTTTTTTTTTTTTAATAAAGGCCAGTCTTAGGGACATGTTCGTGTCAATGGGAGCATATGAAGTGTGATTTTCAAGTCTGACTTAGAAATGGAAGTTCAGCTTTTGGCTGATTCACAGATGCCTTAAGAATCTTGCCAGAGCATCTGGAGATGGTTTAAGTAGCAGGAAGCCACATGGATGCTCTGAGTGAGAGCTCTAGATAATCCCTGCTATCAGAGTTCTAGATATGAGTGAACTTTCAGACACTAACACCATGCCTTCAAGCCCGGCTGAAGCTGTGTGAAACAAGTCCCTGCCAGCCATTTGGGAAAGACTCAAATGTGATGACAGGTGTTTTAAGCCATAAAATTTTGATAGTTTGGTTTTTACTCTCATTTTTTTTTAGTATAAATAACAGATAACTTAAACATTGGAAAATGTTATTTGGGAATATGGCAGACTTAGAAATAAATGACCCAGCAACTGAATTAAACATTCTCAAAGGCAGCAAGTCTGCAAATGCCAGCCTTTCTTCCCCAGATATTCTAGTTCATAAACACAAAGTGGTTGAGTCTGTCTTTACGGAAATGACTTAATGACTTTGTCAGGCTACATGCTGTCCTAGCTGGAATCTTTATTGCTGTGAAGAATCACCATGACACCAGTGACTCTTGTAAAAGAAAACATTTAATTGGAGCTGGCTTAGATGTTCAGAGAGTCAGTCCATTACTGTCATGGCTTGAAGCACAACAGTCTATAGGCAGATATGGTCCTGGAGAAGAAGCCAAGAGATCTATATCCTGATTGACAGGCAGCAGAAACAGAGTGGCATTGAGCCTGGCCTGAGCATCTGAAACCTCAAGGCCTGCCTTCAGTGACACACTTTCTCCAACAAGGCCATTCCTCCCTATGAGCCTATGGGGACCATTTTCATTCAAATCACCACATTTGCCTTGAGGAAGAATTTTTTCCAGAGAAAGGACAGAAGGTGGATGGGTTGCAGCCAACCTACAGAGAGATAGAAGACTAGAGCTTTTTCAAACTTAAAATATCATGAAGTATGTTGTTGTGTACAGCAATTTACATATCTCAATAAATAATTTGTTAAATACATACAAAAATACGATAGCCCAACATTATTCTATGTACTGGAACTTGGATATAAACTAGGCATTCCAATGGAGTATATATTTAAATTGTTCCCATCACTTAGCATCTAATTATTGTCAATTATCAGCTGAAAGGGACAAAATTGATTCTAGATCAATTGGACACCAACCATTTTGGCCATGATTGACCAAATCTCTTTTGATCATCTTCAGCTCATCTTCTTGGTAAAATAAGAAGCCACCCAAGCCCAAGTAAAACCAGATGGCAAAACGAACACATGCTGTACATGAAACTGGATATGATATTGGCAACAGTTTGTGAATCATATCTACATATAGCAGTACGTATCCACAGAAGACACTGTACACCAAGTGGGTCACATTGGGGTGATTCTGAGGAAGAGAGTGCATTAATATGGGCTGAAGTTTTTAGAATCGAGAAGATGAGGTGATCTCTTCACCTGCAGCTGGATAAAACTGTTTATTTTCACTTCACTAGCTTATAGAGGGCTGACGACTGAGCTGGGTGCAACAGCTTGTCACAGTAGCAGAAGAAGCTACCCTGTGGGGAACGTTACATTAGGGGGTGCATATATCTGGCAAGAACAGGGAAACTGATAGCTAGAATCTTAGGGCCCTGAAAGGATCAAATTCATCAAAACATTAAGGCTATACTTGAACACTTGGGTCTGTCACTGCTTTTTACGCATCACCTGTAAAATCACGGATGCTCTCCTAAGCACTTTAATTTTCATATTCATAGCCAGACAAATTAGGAGCATTTGGTGATTTTCATAGACGCTTACTGCCCTGATTTTCTCTCAAGGGAGGTCTTTGTTGGTTGATTGTTAATGTCAGAACTATCTAAGCAAGTTCAGGCTAATCCCTGGAGACCCTCTCAAAATTTGAGCATGATAGGGAGACATTTAATTTTAGGCAGGGAGAAGAGATGTTGTTACATTTAATACAGAAAATTAACAGGAAGAATTAGAGAGAGACAAGGAAATGAAGGGTATTTGTTATGTACCAGGGAGGAATGGCACATGCCAAGGTGTGTGTGTGTGTGTGTGTGTGTGTGTGTGTGTGTGTGTGTGTGTGTGTGTGCTCACTTATGCAGTCAGAGGGCAGCTTTCAGAGTCTTCTCTTTCCTTCAACCACATAGATTCTAGATACGGAACTCAAGTCATCTGCTATGGCAACAAGTGCCTTAATCCACTAAACCATCTCATGAGCTAAGAAACACTGCTTATAAACCTCAATTTAAAATACTCTTGAAAGTCTTTCTATCAAAAGCCTTTTAAAAATCAAATCTCAGCAAAGCTCAAGAACTATTTGTACTCCCTTCCAACGGGGAAAAACAATCACTATCTTAAACAGCAAGGGACTTATAATCTTCATTAGATTGTGCAAAATTAGGTATTCAGAAGAGAAAAAAAGCACCTTGACTCTTTAATGTAAAACTGAAATACACCAATGTGTTTACCTTTTATTTCCAGAACCAAATGTGCACTTTAATGAAAATTCTAACTTTAATTTTAAATGGCTCCGATTTTTTTAAGTAAAATAATTTTCACTTAAGGAAGAGTTCAGCTGGTTTTATAATAAGTGGTCTTAATAATGCAACAGTCTCACATACATGAAAAGCATTATGGTTAGGCCAGCATAACTTTCCCCTCCAAGCGAGAAAAGTAAGTGAAAACATGCCTCTTTTAAAAATTCTTTTAATTAATTCTTTAAAAAATCAGCACAAATGGGGAAAATATACAAAATATTTGTGTTTAAGAACGTGTGTCCTTAGCCATTAGCACCTCCTGTCAGCAAGCCTTTGCTCATTTATACTTCTGTGGCCTTTCGTTTTGTTTCAGAAACTGACAAAATCTTATTTCAGCATTTGCCTTCAGTCAACACTAGACTACCTTTAAGCCCAAATGAGGTATTTACTCTGTACTAAACAGCAGACAAGAACACCAGAGTGTAGCGTGGGGACTCCACTTTGACATTTCCTCAGCAAGAATAATACCCCTGGTGATCCTGACAAGAAAAGGACATTGGCACAAATATACAACCAAAATGAAAAGAAAATTACCGTTCATCTGAGAATGTGTATAGGAAAGGGCTTGGCCATTAGGCTATAACGACTAAGTAATAGATATAAAAATCCTCAGCGCAGCACCCGAATACCAATGAGTCCTGATAACCCGAGGTGCTGCCGGAACACTTGGCTCCCCTGCTAACCCGGTAGCCGGAAGCAGCTTCCCTATTGGCCCATCACAGGGCGAATCAATCAAGAGTGCCCATCGGTAAGTCCCGCCCCCCACGCGTCACACACACACAAAACCAAGTAGTTCAACTTAACCCGACTGCACAGAGGCGGCTAACACGCCTGCGCGGACGGGCGTGCCCCGGAAGCAGTTCTTTGGCCAGTGACACGTAGCAACAGGGTTACTGGTGGGGCTGCGACTGAGTTTGGCGGGTTACTAGGGGCCGCTGGAGCTGCTGCCGCCGCCGTCGGAGCGTTTGGTGAGTACCCCCGGCCCGTGTACCCTCTTCGGCTTCTGGCAGCAGTTGTGCGAGCGGGCTGCGTGGTCTGTAGGCCGAGGGCTGTGGTCTTTCCCTCACACCCCCCAGCCCCCGACTCCCTCTCAAGACTGAGCTGCGCCGCCCCGGTTTTTATCTTGGTGAAGCGGCGCCTCAGCGGGACCTCGCCCCTACCCCGGGCCTGTCAGCTCCCCAGTGTCCGAGGGTCTTCTGGGACCGTACCCCCACCCCCAGACCATCTCCAGATGTTGATCCCCGTTAGAGTGTTGGCCTAAGCAGAGGACCACAGACAGGTCAATTAGGACCTAGGCTGTAAACAGTGATTACCTTCCTCTCTTCTGTTGCAGATCATTTGCAATGTCAGGCTTTGATAACTTAAACAGCGGGTTCTACCAAACAAGCTACAGCATCGACGAGCAATCTCAGCAGTCCTATGACTATGGAGGAAGTGGAGGACCCTACAGCAAGTAACTTTTCAGCTTTGGCAACTTAGCCTATAATTAACGGACGAATGTGTTCAGAATGCCTGGTTCTGCCTTAAAAAATGAATATGTAAACTTGTTCCTATCTGGGAATGTGATTTATTGCCCCCCCCTTTTTTTTCTTAGAGAGAGACATGACATTTGATTTCAGTTTGAAGGGCTTACCCTGTTTATAATTTGTTATTTTCTGGGGCGGAGGGAGGACTTCTAGTGTGTCAAAGAAGGGATAAGTAGCTTGTTGAAATACGTCTCGGGTACCTAGAACATAAGGCTATTTATTCACTAAAAATTAAAGGCTTTTTAAATATATTTGGTAGGTGAGTCAGTGTGACTTTCAAACTTTTTTCAACAGCTATTGAAAAAGTTCTGTGACACAGGTTAGCAGTGTAAGCTCCCCACTATGAATCATCAGGTGACTTTGATGTGGAAGCTGATAATCATTTTTATTACTCCTCATTCTGAGGTATTATGTTTAGTACCAGAGAAGTTATCATTTTATGGTTGAAGAAGAGAATTCAAAGACATTAGGTTCTAAACTGTTAAGAGTAAGATCATCTCTAATATCTGGTGTTTGGGGTACTTTGAAAGTTTTCAGCTAGTTTCTTCTAAACATGCCCTCAGTCTCTTGGAATTGATAAATGTTGCTGGTCTCCCTCTTGGATGAAGGATTTTCTTGTGCTTACACCTTTTCAGAATATCTTGTAATTTTCTGAGAATCTTACAGCAACAAGAGGCCTGTTTTCCAGAAATGCTCATATATACCCATATAAATGTGCATATAACTTCATACAATTCAGTGTGTCATCTGTGTACAGCTATAGATCTTGAATTCAAATTTCATGAAGACTGTTGTGGGTTGAGAGCAAAGGAGAGCTATGAATCCAGTCAGTCTCTGAGATACAGACACTACTAGAATCTGTTTATATTAATATGTGCAAATAAATGTGCCAGAACTCTTTTAAGCACAAAGAAAATTTTGGCTATCTTTTTTTTATAACCAAAAGATTATTTTAATCTACTTAATTTGAGGCATAGATAGGTAGATATTATGTGCTGTTTGTACCTTCCTACTTATTGGCGTGTTGAATGAAAGGAGTATATAAAAATATTGTTTATGAATTAGAATTTTACTTTCTGTTACGTTTTCAACAATATACCAGTTATTTCTTATGTCAGTTAATTGGAAAGGATTACAAAAATCATACAGAAAGAAATCTGTTCATTTATTTTTAGTGATAGCTTCATGCATTTGAGCAAATGAATGTAAGTTTGATCAGAATCCACCTGGAAAAGTCCTAAACAACAGAACTTTGAAGAGCCTAACACTGTATGTCAGCTTTTTTTTTTTTTTTTTAACCAAATAATCTTTTATCTTTAGACTAATTCGAAGGTTTCCATTTCCCAAGTTAATCTCTCTCTGGTTTTGTGTCCTGACTGTGTTTTTATAATGTAATCCATGACTTGTCCCCTTCTTACACCTAACACTTAGCTGACATTGCTCTTTCACATGGTCATGTGGGAACCCTGCTGTTGAGTCCCCGCTTCCTACTAGAGGAAGCTGCAGCAAGCTTATGTAGGTTTGTGAATCCTGCTTGAAAAAACAAAAGGCATGGTGCAGAAGCAACAATACATGTGAGTTTCCAAAGCTTTATTGAAAAGTAAGATTCATTTGCTTCTATATGTGCCTGCTATGCCACCTAATTCTATTTTAAATATTACCTCAGCTTACTAATGTTCTATTTGCTTTGCTAGCTTGTTAACAGAAATCAGTGATAACTTTAGTTGTTAGGGAAATCGAGGTTCAGCTGGCATTCTCTCTGGATTGCCAGCCTTCCTGTAGTTCTTTCTCTCTTTGCCCCATGAGATCAGCATTGACATTTTATGGGTTCCTCTTGTATTTCACCATGTCACATAGGTAGATCCCATGAAGTTTTCTAGATATGCCCCTAAAGTATATAGTAATACCAATCACTTATTTTTAAGAACCTGAGAGCTATTACATTTTTACCTTTAGCTTATCTGATAACATCTTCATAAAACACTTTTATAAACATAAGTAGACAACCTGCATTAAGAGGTTTTGTCTTTGCTCCTGATAGACAGAGCATTGTTGATTTAGCACTTGCTACTTTGCCCACTATGGAAGCAGTGCTGTAAAAATCATGCTTGCCATAACACAGTTTGCAATCTGCAGTGACTCAGATTTTTCAAAACATGTCCTGACAGGATGGAGAAGTAGTCGATCCCACAGTGCTGTCTCTTTCACATTGCGTTTGAAAGATGGGATGACAGGCCCACCTTTGCATTGGTGTTGCTTACAGCACCTTTAATTTATCAGTAGTACTAACTCTACGGATTCTTAGGAATTTAGAATTAAATATATCAATATTTGAAAGATAGGTATAAATCTAGTGTTTTTAAGTGGCCAGTAATATTAGAAAATTATGTAAGAAGTACTACCCATTCAAAGTACAAGACAGATCAATATATTTTGATGTGGCTGGGGCATAAAAAGTTCATTGATGCTGTTTTAAGTTTTTTGTTGCAAATTGAATTTTTAAAACTGCTGTTTTTTTCTGAGTTTAAATGTAACATTTAAAATACTTATGCCAGATATTTTGATACACACCTGTAGTCCCAGTACTCAAGAGATAGGTGAATCTCTGAGAAGCCAGCCTGGTCTACCTAGTGAGTTCCAGATAAGCCAGAGGTATTTTATTCTAAAGTGTAATGTAGTTAATGTTACTTTAAATGAATTAATGGGGGAGGGGGGGTGTTCTTTTCAATACAGCCCTAGCTGTCTTGGAACTCACTTTGTGGGCCTAGAACACACAGAAATACTCCTTCTTCTGCCTCTTAAAGGTGTGTGCCACCACCCAGCTGAATTAATAAATATTTTAAACATCTATTTTCTTGATAGTAAATATTGATAGTTAATAACTCTTAGAATACGTTTAGTTTCCAGTAGATTCTAAGACTAAAGTATGTTAGAACTGCTAGCTATGCTATTCTCTGGCTTTCTTTTATATTCTTCCTTTCCCCCTCTCCTTGTTTTTCCCCAAGAATAAACTACAGTCTGTTTAATCAGCTTGTAGAAACCTTTGTATGGAGATGTTCTTGAGATGTCATGAACTCTGATAAATATTAATAGCTAACACAACAGCATATTATACTAAATCAGGAAAAGAGGATTGTCATCACTACATAACTAGTTAATCCTGATAGAGGTGGTTGTTGTGTGAGTGGGTGTGTACATAAACAGAAATCAACGTGCTGTGGTTCCAGAAGAGCTGGGAAACTGCAGCTACAGAATGTAATGTTGAAGTAATGTATGTAAAGAAGGGTTTTGAGGTAGTGTTTATTAGTTGTTAGGAGTTGATGACCACTGGAGTTAAATAACCTGACACCACAGTGGCAAATTATTTTAACCCAAATTGTCGGGACAATACCAGCCTCATTTCATGTGGTTGTAGTTAATATGAGACAGTTCACAAACACTTATAAAATAGTGCTTTGCACATAACATTGAAAAGGTGTTTAGGACATTTGCAGTAGTTACACTATATTTAAACTACATTGTCTTATTGTAATAACTCATCTTAGAATTAGCCAATTGATTTTTAAATTTTAGTGCTTTTATCCTTTGAAAATTTTGCTACATTTATACAATAGGTATCGATCATATCTATTCACCACTACCTTTCTCCAGCCCCCTGTGCCTTCTCCCTCCCAACTTTATGTCCTTTTCTTATGATTACTAATAACATCCTTTGTCTTATTGGTACTGCCTTATACACATGGCCTTGTGACCATCCACTGGGTCATGAGCAACTTTCCTGGTGGCTGTATCCTGAAAAAAAGTAAAAGACTGTTTTCTCAGCAGCACTCAGCTGCCAGTGGCTTTCCTATAAGGCCGTGGTAAAATCTGTGATGACCTTGATCTTGTGCAGGCCTGTTCAGGTATCCACAGAGACTGTGCAGCAGCCAGTCACATCCTGAAGTCAGCATTTCACAACTTTTCTCCCATTTTCTGGATTTTACATTTTTTTTTTCTGTCCCTGCTTCTGTGAAGTTCTCTGGTCCTTGTATGGTGGGAAATTGATATAGGCCACAGCTGAGTGAGTACTCATTGTTATTTGTACTTAACACTTTGACTAGTCCTGAGTCTCTGCATTAACTACTGCTCACTGCAAACGGGAAGTTTCTCTGACTAAAATGAAGAGCACCACCAATCTATGGGTATAAACATAGACATTGAGAATATAGTTTAATGGTATGGCCATTTAGCAAAGGAACAACAGCAAGTTCCCCCTAGGGCCTATGATCTCCTCAGCCATAGGCTTTTGAATATGTTTATGGCACCAGACATGAGGCCACACATCCAGTCAGAAAGCAGTTAGTTATCCCCATAACCATTATGTCATTATTGCATAGTAGACACAGCTTACCAGCGGGTCAGTATTATGCCACCAGCTAATTTCAAGAAATAATAAATGTTGCCCGAGATATTTAAAGGTACAGAGGTCTATATGAAAATCCAGGACTCTACATCTCCCTAGTTTTAGTACTTTTGACTTAGCAACAGCCATGGTTAGAAGTTTCTTGTATGAACTCTGGAGGTGGTCTGAGTTATAAAAGTGTGTTTGTTTATTTTCTTAAAAGTACATAATATGTATTTTTAAAATTATTTTTCTCCCTGTTGATTGCTATTTTATCAGTATACATAAAATTACTTCATTCTCTTTAACAAGTGCATCATAACTTCTTATACACACTACAGTGTATTTACTTACACCTATTTTCTACCTTTTACTATTGCAATAATATAGCAACAAATTCCACATTGAGTGACAAAACTGTGTACATTGAATGTACTGTTAAAATCTTCCAAAATAGATTTGGATAGCTGAGTATTTACCTTTTTTTTTTTTAAATAAAACTTTAAGACAATTAAATGAAAATTAGTTTTTTTTAATCCTACTATTATTGGTTATCATTACATTTTTGCATTTTTTCAAAAAAGAAACAAGTAATCAAAAATAAATTTCTAAGGCTTTTATTAAAAAAACCTTTAAAATAATTATTTTAATTTCATATTACCTAATATATAATAAGATTGGTCCACTGAAACACTAGGCATATGGTCAGGTATTTACAGAAAGGGCTTTAGTACAGTCCTGTTTCTTCATAGTCACTGAAATGCCAGGGTAAAGTGTTCTTCCTGAGGACTTGGGATTTGGTGTCAGTCCAGCGAGGCAGTAAGTGTACAGGCACTTTGAAAACATTTAAGTACAAACACATGATGGCCTAAGAACACTTTGTTATTTAGAAAGCTTTCTCAAAGAACATGCTTGATCCCACCCCAGAGTGAAATTGATAGGGTTTCCTCGACAGGTCTCCTCATTGCCAACTCTACCATACTGGAAGTATATGAGAAAGAGTAGTGATTCCATACGCGTCCAAATTATGGAAAATACAGTCAAGTCTAACATTTCAAAGTTTCATTTATCATCTGCAGCGTACACTTATTTCAGATATATGTTGTAACAGTTTTTTTTTGTCACTAGGGGAAGAAAATAATCCCAACTAAGTTTCTGTTTGTTGGTATCCTGAGGTTTAAAAGTGTGATGGTTTATCTGCTTATATGCTGATGGCACGAAGAGACTCCTCTGTAGGAATAGTCTTCTCATTGTGACTTGTCAGCACTGTTTCCTTGTGGACATCCCAAAAGGGGGTTTAGAAATGACTAAGCATTTTTTTTACCTGTCAAGACCAAAAAAAAAAAAAAGAATCTAGGAATACTGTCTACTAGTTAAAATACTGAGAGAAAACTTCAAAATTTTCTTTGATGTGCAGGCAGTATGCTGGCTATGACCACTCGCAGCAAGGCCAATTTGTCCCTCCAGACATGATGCAGACACAGCAGACATACATGGGGCAGATTTACCAACCAACTCAGGCCTATCCTTCAACCACACCTCAGACATACTATGGAGACAGCTTTGAGGAGGAGCCTCCTTTGTTAGAAGGTAAGATGAAATGGTACAGGTTGAAGACCCTGTCTGAAAAGCATGAAGCCAGAATATTTTCCATTTTAAAGTAGTTTTAATTTTTCAGCATCTCTGTAAATGTCACTGGTTTGGCATCCTTAATTGGAAAGTCTAAAAAGCCTCCACTCCTTTTGTTTGTCCCTGAGACAGAATTTTGCTGTGAAACCCAGGCCGACCTCAACCTAACAACAGTCCTCCTACTTCAGCCTCACAGATGCTAGGCTTATAGGTATAATCCATCATACTCAACTTAAAACATCTTGAGTATTATATTGGTGTTCAAAGCTTTGAATTTCAGAGCATTTCAGATTTTGGATTTTGAGACTAGAGGTGCTCAGCATATGCTCTGGTCTCTATCTAGCCAGTTAGTGAACAAAGCCTGAATTGGAGATTTGTACTTACTTATGAAAAAGACATTAGACAGTAACTTATTTAGAAGAGAGTTTATATTGGGCGAGAGATGACCATTTCTTTGAAGAAGTAATATTTAATCTGACATTGTGAGCATTGGCTTTTATTTCAGATTATTAATTACATTCTGCCCATGGAAGATACTAAAGCACTTCGCACGATATTTGTAGCTCTGTGTGGAAATAAACTAACAGAACTGTTGATTGCATGAAAACATGGCAGTTGTCAAATTATATTTAGAAATCTGAACACAGATGCCTAGAGCCATAATTGTATGTAATCTCATGAGGTACCTGGGTATCCCTGAATCCCTTTGTTAGCCAGGCCCACATGTTCTTGTGCTGTGAATATGTGTTTCACCGAGCTTATATCCTCTCTAAAACAGAAGCTAGGCATCAGCAGCATGTAGTAGAGTGGTATGGAAGAGAATAAAGTGTCACTGACATTGCTGCACCATCTTTGTTTCTGCTCATGTAGTTTTATGTCTGCTCCAGCACTGATTCTAAAAGTGTCACAAATCCTAAACTTTGTAACAAGTGTCCAGTGCTGAAGTCAACTTTGAAGCAGAAAGAGTAGCTGTTTGTCTATGTTCTATGCTAATGGCATGTTATTTTCTTTTTATCTTAGAGTTGGGTATCAATTTTGATCACATCTGGCAAAAAACGCTAACGGTGCTGCACCCCTTGAGAGTGGCTGATGGTAGCATTATGAACGAGACTGACCTGGCAGGGCCGGTGGTATTCTGCCTTGCCTTTGGAGCCACGCTCTTACTGGTAAGACTAAGGAATTTCACATATTCCACCAGAAGATGTTTGGATCCTCAAGTCTTTGAAAGGTTTTAGAATGTGTTGAGATTTTTGAAGTTATACCAGTTTCTTACTTCTCTATCAGTAGTAAGTATTGGGCAACATATGTAAAAACTTATTTTTTTTAGCCAAATGTAGGAGACAGTACACAGCTGTAATTGTAGCCTTGAGAGACTGAAGCAGGAAGATTGTGAAATCTAGGCCAGCCTGGGTTACATATTGAGATACTGTTTCAAAGAAAGAAAGAAAAAATATATTGTAAGTAGTCCAATTACTGGGACAAAGTCAAAGTAAACATTAAAATTTCTTATTTTTAAGAAATTGACAATTTTTACTGTTGTACTTTTTAAAGAAAATAGAGATAGTGGTTTTACTTACTGAGTCTTGTCCTAGTTTGCTTGACGCTGTGTAATATCCAGAGGTCATAGGGCTTTCTAAAGGACAAGTGGTTATTTCATTCAGTTCCCAATTACAGTCTGTCACTGCCTGGATGTCAAGATGTCAGGAACTTCAAATAACCTATTACATTCATAGTTAAGAGCAGACAAAACATATATGCATGCTTTCATGTTCACTGCTCAACTCACCTTTTCTACACAGTTCAGAACACAAACCTGGGCATGGTGATATCACCCTCTTTAAGCACAGTCTTCTTCCCGTATCAGCATATTCAAGGCAGTCTCCCATGGGCATGGCTACCGGCTAACCTGCTCTAGACATCTGCTCATTGAGATTTCCTTCCCAGGGAATTCTAGGCTGTATCAGATTTAAAATTAGCAATCAGTGTTTTATTGTGTGGCTTTCCTGTACATTTTAACTTACAATGAATTAAAATATTAAAGAATGGCAAGTTTTTGTCTCTACCTCCCAATTCTCCAGGAATACTAAAGTATATTGAAAAAAGTTGCTTTGTTTACTTGGTCTAAATTACAAGAGGTATGTAATTGTTAGAAAATGTTGTCTGTAGCCAGAAGACCTGGGTTTACACACAGCATTCTACTTGGCCCTTGACCTGCAGTCTAGCCCTTCACATCCCTCTGGTGGGTAATTACCCTGCACTGCCCAGGAGCCTAGATTGTTTGGATGTGCACCACACCCAGCTTGTTTTGAAGGAAGAAACGGGCAGCTGAGCATGGATTCTTATACCTACAATCTCAGCATTTGAGAGGCTGAGGCAGGAGGATTTCTCTGACTTTGAGACCAGTCTGAGTAGAGTAAAACCTTGTATCAAAACAAAGGAAAAGCCAACGAGAACAGGATATGCAGCAATACTTTGCAAAGCTAAGTAAAAGCACTGTGCAAAATAGAATTTATTGTTTATTGCTCCATTAATTCACTCATCAGTGAACTTAACCTCTTCAAATTGCCACAGACTGTATCTTATATTTACAGGTAAACATTACATCTTGCAAAGACCTCAATCTGTAGAGGCATTCTCAAGATTTAAGTCTTATATAACAGAAATTTCGCAAAGCAAAAATCATTTTTTTGGATTTCTCTGTACCCTTGCTTCCCTGAGACTTTTTTTCATGTTGTAATTTATCTCATGACTGCTGTGTGAAACCATTCTGTAATCTTTATCATAGACAAGGTCTTACAGCCTGCCTGGTCTGGAACTCACAATGTAGATTAGGTCAGCCTTGAACTCAAATGTCTGCCTGTCTCTGCCTCCTCAGACTGGAATTAAAGGTTCTTTCCACCCTGCCTACCTAATGTGTTTATTTTTGTTGTTTTTTGTTTGTTTGTTTGTTTTGGGGGGGGGTTGTTGTTGTTTTAATAAGAGCAGAACTTGCAAGGTGTATGCTTTTGTTTTTAATCAGGTGACTTCAGAAGTCAAGACAGAATTTGGAAAAACAATGAAAAGGAAGAGAAGTTCCTTTCCATGATATTCACCTGGTTTTCCAACCTCCTTCCCACTTTTCCCAGATTATTTCTCCTTTTATTTGTCCAGTTGTGTGTCAACTTAAAGGCTACTAAGAAATACAGTAAAATATCTGTGTTGGGAAGTGGTGTATTAAAGTTAAGCATTTGAAGTCAGGACCTGCATGGATTAAGCCAGACAGGCTTTCCGCACTGAGAGAGAAGTGAATGTGGACCTATACTCCTGACCAAGGAGCTGTCTGTAATTGGTTCTCAATTGAAAAAGGAAAATTTAATTCTTTCCAGTAGAGTATCACTGGGTATATTAACCACACTTCAGAGTAAGCCCTATGGCCGGGAGTAGATGACTAACACAAAAGGAACTCCATGGTATTTTTGTAGACTGTGTCTCATACAACTTTGCTTCAGCATTGTTTTTGTTTTTGTTTTTGTTTTGTTTTCTTATTGGCCTTTTGTTTGAATATTTTGATTTTCAATTTTGTGAAGTTTTTTTTTTTTTGGTTTCTGTGTATGTGTTCTGTATTTGGCTTATGTGTATATGTGTGTTCTATATTTGGTGTATGTGTATATGTGTGTTCTATATTTGGTGTATGTGTATATGTGTGTTCTATATTTGGTGTATGTGTATATGTGTGTTCTATATTTGGTGTATGTGTAAATGTATGTTCTATATTTGGTGTATTTTGTAAGAGGTTTCTGGCCTGGACTTTCGGGCCTAACTTCAAGGTTTAGACCCACACACCTGCAGAGACACACAGAGGCTTACTATAGTTTTAGGCTGATCGGAGCTTGCTAACTCTCTACCCTTCATCTAACCCATGTCTCTTATCTTGTGCAGCCATGCAGCTGGGTACCTTTTCTTAGAGCAGCATAGTTATGCTCTGCTTCTTCCGGCTTCTCTCTGGCGTTCTGCTCTGTGCTTCCTGTTCTCAGAGTTTTTCTTAGTCTGGTAGCCCCGCCCATACTTCCTGCCTGCCTTTGGCCAATCAGCGCTTTTTATTAAACCAGTGGGTGGGACAATTATTTACCATGAAACAACACAATCCCCTGTAGGTATATGTGTATGTGTGTGTTCTATATTTGTATTTGTTGTAAAGAGATGGTGAAAGAGGACGGAGTAGTGTGAGGAGGTCTTGGAGGACATGGGAGAAAAAAAGGGTATAATAGAAACATATTCTGTGGAATCTGTTTTTTAAATTAAAATGGAAGAGTATGGAACCTGATTGCTTTGTCGCATTCCAGTGCGCATAGATTTTGATGCTTGTGAATTGAGTACTTTAGGCTTTTGTCATTTAATAATGATAAAATAAGGCCCAGATGACAGTTTTTACTCTAACCTTTTTTTTTCTTTCTTTTCCTATAGGCTGGCAAAATCCAGTTTGGCTATGTATATGGGATCAGTGCAATTGGATGTTTAGGAATGTTTTGTTTGTTAAATTTAATGAGTATGACAGGTGTTTCATTTGGTTGTGTGGCAAGTGTCCTGGGGTATTGTCTTCTTCCCATGATCCTGCTGTCCAGCTTTGCAGTGGTGTTTTCTTTGCAGTAAGTACTGGTCTTAAACTCAGGTTTAGTTGGCCAGTTCTGTATAGTGGGATTGACTTCACCTTCAGTTTGAGATACAGCCCTGGTCCAACAGACATATCTGTTGTGCCTCCTGTAATTTGAGCTCTGCTATGTGCATTTTGAGTGATGAACAAAATGAAAATGAGATTTGAAGTTTTCTATACAATCTCAGTTTTACCTTTGATCAAGAGTTTTACTAGCTTTGTGCTTACCAATACCATAACAATAAATTAGTGAAGAGTTGTCATTAAATAATACATGGAAAAGGTCAGTTTATTCATGTTAAAACTATGTTTAGCCTCTTTGATATTCTGGTTATATCAGTCTTGAAGCAGTTGGGCTTCTTGAAAACGTAGGATTAGTAAGCACATACTTAGTAGTGGGGAAGGAGACTGCTGGTGATGAGTGGAGAGAGGCCCCGAAAGCTATTGAGCATCCTGACCATGCTAAGCACTGACCCTTCAGCAAAGGGAGCCAACCCCAGTGCCAGTAGTGCCAAAGCAGGGAAGCAGCTTAAAGGGGCGAGCTAATTACACTGTTTGCATTCAATAGCTGAGCATTCTTGAAGTTGCTGTGCAACTACATTTCTGAATTTGACAAAATAGTCTTGTTTCTGCATATGTTTATTTATGGATTTAAAAATGTCTTGAAGCTGATCTCTTGCTGTCCAGATGTGCTAAGCCCTGTGTTTCCTCAAATGCAGGTGTGCTACTGCACTTGTCTCCTACAAAACAATGGGTTAAAAATCCTTTGCTTCAGAGTAACTTACATTTGTGGTTTGGGTTGGTTTGGTTTTCAATATCTAAGCTTATTCATCTTTCCTCTTTCCCCCTCTTTTTCCTGCTGCAGAGGAATGGTAGGAATTCTTCTCACTGCGACAATTATTGGCTGGTGTAGTTTTTCTGCTTCCAAAATTTTTATTTCTGCATTAGCCATGGACGGACAACAACTTCTAGTGGCATATCCTTGTGCTTTATTGTATGGCGTCTTTGCCCTGATTTCCATCTTCTGAACTGATTTGTCTGGGATGTAGATATCAGTGGGCCAAATTCACAAAATGGGCCTTGGATTCTTAAAATTGGACCAGCAAACTACTGCAGTGCAGCTCGTGCGGATTGCCAGTAGCCTGGAAGCAGCAGAAATAGACAAGTCTTTTGTTCGTTCGTTCATACAGGACAGTTGACTGGAGACACCTGCAGACAGCTAGCTCTTCATGTTTGTTCTTATACAGCTAAGAAGTACAGTTTCTTTCCTGATCCTGCAGCCTTTGACAAACAACTCTTTTCCTTATAAATTATATTATGATGTTTTTGATAGATTTTTACTAACTGGGAAACCAACCACGAAGCTGGTAATCTTTCTCAAAAACAACCCAGTTACAATTAAGAAGAAACAAGTCTTGTTGCAGAAATATTTTTCCAAGGAACTAGGAAAGAAAATACTTGCTATTATATCCTCAAGTTGAGTGCACTGAAGTAAAGCTGAACAAAACAAAATCCCAATGCAGAGCTTTCTGAGTTTGCACTTTAAATATTTGACATTCCTCTAATTGTCTCATGAAATCTGTGCTGAAATTCAGAGATACAAGCAGTTCACAGTCTACCTTGTTGAGATGAATTGTGAACAGCTATTTAGACATTAGTGTCAACAAATCTGGACTGGCCACATGATGCTTAGTTCTGTCCACATGTCCCCGGAAGAAGAAATCACTAACTTTTTTGTTTTGTTTTGTTTTGTTTTTTGAGAAAAAAAATATTTAAAATTTCACAATTTCAGTATTGCAGTTATCAATGTATAGTGAATTTGATGCTTATTAAATTTTTCCCAATTAACTCTGCTGTTGAGTTTGTTTTCACTAATCTATTGTTCTTTGTTTCATTTTCATTAAAGTTTTATTTTGACTCCTGATTTAAACCAAGTTTTAAAAATAGAAATTATCTAGCATAGAACCAGACAGACATGAAGTGCGAACCAGTTTACATCAAATGACAGTTCCTGATCTTAACTCACTTGCTTATACTATCTGGATAGGAAAATGCTGTGTATCGTGTGGACTCCGGGATTTAAAACATCTCAGGTTCTCAACAGTATTGAGGAGTCGTTATGAGCAAGGATGTAAGGAAAAATAAGGTCTGATCTGTTTTATAAGAGGAGGCCACAGCCAAAAGGAAAAGCTACAAGGCTAATGGTGTGTTTTAAAGAAAGTTGTCACGTAGAAAAGAGGCCTCTCATTCTGGATACCCCGGGTAGATGCCGATGGTAAATTGTAGGCACATTCTCACACTCAGCCAATTCTTCTGAAGTACGTCTCCAGTCTTGTCAGAGTTCCTTATTCCTTCTCTGCTTTGTTTGCTTTTGGAGAATGAATGTTGAGACAAGATCTTTTGCAGCCAAGCCTGATCTGGAATTCTAACACTGTCATTTTGAATTCATTTTACAGAGTTCTTGTTGAGGCAAATTTGTGAATGTCTTCTGTTAATATGCTGCTCTTTATAGTGAATAAGGAAGGTAATGCTTGAGAAATTATCTCACACTCGTTATATTTAATCCCTGTTACCCAATTCACCAGATATAATTTTCTTACCGTTGTTTCCCTTCATCAATATTCAATATCTTTTTTATTTAAATCATTATTCTATGGTTTTGTAGTGGTGTTAAGTATGTTTTATTTAAATGTACTTGTATGTTACTGGCATATAATTTATTCTCATGCTCAACAAAACAGTCATCAACATAAAAAGAGTTAACATTTAATTATTTTTTAATAATGGCTACATAGTGGAATTGCATCTGATACATGGTTTTAAGAATTTGTTTAGCACATTAATCATGTTTAGAACTTTCTCAAACTCTTAAGTAAAAATCAACAATGTAACCATGTTTATGTATATGTTGAAATCTGGTAGCATATCTCAAAAGTGCTGCATGGCAGACTTTGTTGAGCACTTAGCATAGCTTAAAGTTCACCATTTGAATAACTGAAAGCCACTGTGAAGGCAACAGAGTGACACATTTCACACTTTACTGTTGGTTTTGTATTCACACTTTACTATTGGTCTTGTATTCACACTTTACTGTTGGTCTTGTATTTGGTGAGTGGAGCAGTAAGTCTGCAGAGTGAGTCCTGTATAGCTATGTGCATGCTAAGGTATTTTAAATGTGGTTGGTTAATTATACCGGTGGCCTAAAGGCATATTTTACATCTTTGCTATATTTTGTATTGCCAACTGTTTCAAAGAGCCATACTAGATTTGTAGACAAACTTCATTCTTCATGTGCATACACAGAGTTTGCTCATCTTTTGTAATCAGAAAATTTACAAAATGATGAGTTTCATAATAACATTTTTGTACATTTATATGGAATGTTGATTTGAATAAAATGCCATTTATGGGTAAATGGCTAAAATGGAATTCATTATGGTAGATGAAATAAGCAATACTTAGAAAAAAATTATCAGATGTTTCAGGTAGAATAAAATGAAGGAAATAGCGTTAAGAGGGTCTGTTACTAGAGAATAGACACCAGTGGGAAAGAGGAAAGGGCTGGGTGCTATCATGGGAGAAGATGGGGGTTTTGTTTTGTTTTGTTTTTCATTTCTGACTGGATTTTATGAAGGGATTATGGGCCTGCACTATCACTTCTGGTTAAAAATTCATAAATCTTAAAAGATTGTCATTGAATGTTGATAAATAATAGAAGGCTTTTGAAGGATGTTTCTCATGATGAGTTTGAGCAGACTAAGAAAATAATATATAAATTTTAAACATCGTAGCTCTACTCAAATATGCTCCAAAGCCAAGTACTGACCTGTTGCAGTGACAAAGTACTAAGACCAAGGCAACTTACAGAAGAAAATTTGTTAGAGGCTCACAATTGCAGAGGGTTAGAGCCCACCATGAAGGGTGGGGCCATGACAGTAGGTATTTAATTAAGTGTGGCTCCTGGAGCAATATCTGAGAACATAAGGAGACACAGAGAAGATTAGAGAAAAACTGGAAATGTGTGGGCTTCTGAAAACTCAAGCCTAACCCCAGTGACACATCTCCAACAAAGCCACATTTGCTATTCCTTCCTGAACAGTTCCACTGCGGACTAAGCATTCAAAAATATAAACCTGTGGTGGGGCCATTCCCATTTCACCTCAGTCTAATATCTTTAAAATAAATTCAATTAGCAGTATAGTACCTACTCAAAAGGATACTTTCAGTTCAGAGTTTGTCTTATTCCTCTATACAAATAAAAAATTAAGAGCGTTGAGCAAAAGATGAATGATAGAAGTTATATATCATGTGTGTGTGTGTGTGTGTGTGTGTGTGTGTGTGTGTGTGTGTGTGTGTGTGTGTGTGTGTGTGTGTGTGTGTGTGTGTGTGTGTGTGTGTGTGTGTTACTGAGACAATAACAAAGAGACCAAGATAGAAACTGTATCTGGAGATTTCTCCTATCAGCGTCAAATACAGCAAGCAGGTGTAACCAATCAAAGCCTCACATTGAACCTGTTCTTGCCTGGTATGTACTGAGATGTCACATCAAATCCCAGCTGCTAGTTATTACATGGTCTCTGTTTTTATAAACCCCAAAGGGTTTTAAAGGCTTAGTTTCTCAAGTAGCTTATCTTATTTCATGCTTGTTTTAAAACCCAAACTTTACAAAGAAAAAACGAAACTACTTTCTCATAAGTACACTTCATATTTATATGAATTAACAAGCATTTTTTTCTCTTCAGACTATATTTAGGATTGTGGTGGAGTGGAAATAACAAGGTATTATTGGCAGTATAAACAAGAGTTGACCCATGTTGCTTTTCATGGGTAAATGAGAATGGCCTGTCATTAGCTTCTCCCAACATGTCCTGTTTATTTTCAAGCCACCTAAATAGAGCCTACTTTCACTTTTTTGGTTTAGGCAGTTACTTCCTTTCTACTATTCATGAATTGGCCTTACTCAGCACCAAGCCAGGTGCAGAAGCTAGATTTGAACTGCTTTTGTATTACTGGGGTTTTAAGCTATTGCTTTATTCATTAATCCCTTAGAACTAGGCAATAGGGAAATTGAAATGTTAGTTATTAAATTTTTGATATTTAAGGGTTGCTAGAATCTTTAGTCAAAAGTATAATTAACAAATGTCTCTGAACGGTTACCAAATAAAATCCCTGAAGCATGAGCTTGTGGCAAGAGTGTGGATTTTGCATCACAGGTAGAGATGATTCCCAAGCCTTGTGCTTCAAGTCCCATTCCAGTTAATGAAAGCATCATCTGCTGATGGAGCACAATGTCCTGTGTCTGTGCACATCCATTAAAATGATTATTTACTCAAATGAGGATTAATTAAACACAGAACTGTTCTAATTTAAAAGCACAAACACTTTCTTAAGCACATTAGGTTCTAAAATTCAGCTATTGCATTTTTTTGTGAGCTTAATTAATTAGGCTTGCTTGTGTAAATAAATTTGGCTTATTTCTGAAGTTAACACTGAATCTTCAGAAAGCTTGCAGGGAGAAAAATTATGCATCAAGTTGTTTCAAAGTTGTGACACACAGAATAAAGAAATGAGAAAACTAAGTATCCACTAAAAGTATTTTAGATGACTAATTTTTCTTTTTATCTAGTTTGATTATTCTGGCTCTCCTAAGAGTAGAGAAAACAAAGTTATTACTATTTTCTGAGTTGAAATACTGTTCTGAAAATGTCTGGCAAATGTACTGATGTGTTTGTAGCTTTCAGTTTTGCTGTCCTGATAGTATTGAAGACCTTGATAGTCTTTATTTTCGACAGTTAGTGCCCGCAAAGGGGTTTGGCTTTTTTTGCTGTGTTTAAAATTCAAAATGGGAATACCTCTATTTCATTTTCCAGTTAAACTATCATGTAGAATTAGCACTTCATAGGCCATTTTAAAAGTCACATTGATAAGTTATTTGGGCATACATACGCCTTAAAATATGACAAAGCTAAAATATATATCACTGATATGCATTTCTAGGAAGGACAATCTTTAGAGACAGGTCAGTGGGCTGCCACAGCAGAGGGGTTGGTGGAGATGTTTAATAGATTCACCTGGTTGCACATCCATCATTAGAGTTTCTCCATCATCCCTTTGCTAGGTTTTTGGTTTTTTTTTTTTGTTTTTTTTTTGTTTTTTTTTTTTTGTTTTTTTTTTTTTGTTTTTTTTTTTTGGCAACCCAACACAGGCTAGAGTCCTGAGAAGAAAGAACCTTAATTGAGAAAAAAACAAAAAAAACAAAAACTTCCATTAGATTGTCTAGAGGCAAGTCTGGGACATTTTCTAGATTGGCAGTTGAAATCTGTGTGGGGGAGGAAGTCTGGGAGCATCCTACCCACCTACTTTAGATGGTGCCACCCCCGGCAAGTGTCCTGCATGGTATAAAAAAAGCAGTCAAAGTGAATCATGGAGAACAAGTTCATAAGGAGTGGTCATGGTCTCTGCTTGAGTTTCTGTCTCCAGATCCCTGCTGTGAATTTCTGCCCTAGCTTTTCCTTCACAGACTGTAAGATGAAATAAACACTGTCTTCCCCAAGTTGCTTTATAGCAGCAATAGAAAGCAAACTAGACCAACTCCCAGAAGAAGCTCTGTCCCTTCCAACACCATACCATCCTAGTTTCCCAACAACCACCAGTCAGTCCTTTTCTGGATTTGCCGTTCATGATATTTCATACAGTTAGAAGCATGCATATGGTCTGACTGTTTTTGCTGAACACAATGATTTCAAAGTTTCATTAAAAAAAACACTTAAGGGAATTGTGATACAGGGTGAACACAAATTTACTAACACTCTCTTTAATGACTACATGCTGCTTCATTTGTTTGAAAGCTTAACTTGTTTAATATCCTGTTACCAGACTGGTCGGATCTTTGTCCTTTCTTAACAAGACAGAAAGAATAGTGTTTTGTTAGTCATGGCATTCTTTGTTCCCAGAATGCAACATTTACTCATAATAATGCTCAAGTCAATCATTACTAGAACCTCAGAATTTAAATTTTGAAAATGTTAAGAATTTCATTTTCCGGTGGCTTGCTATGAGTCTTTTTGACAGGAGCCGGTTCATTAGCCAAAGGTCAGTCAACTAAAGATCAGAATTCCCTCCTTCATTTTTTAGATTTAGACAGCATTTTTTAGATTAAGACAGTTCTCAGAAAAACCACATGAGAACATACTGACCTTCTTACCTAGTACATTATTGGCTCATAACTATCTAACCACAAGCCAGGTTTCGGCTTTAAGCCCCTCACTAACCCTCCCTTCTTCCTGCACCTGCAGCCCTGTAAAAGCATATATAAGCAACCTGGAAAGAATAAAGATTGACCACTCAAACAGAACTTTAAGTCTTGTGGTCCTTCTTCATATCTCCTGTCCCCTCCATTCCCTCCTTACAGGTGAATGGGACCTCATTGAAGTCCAGCGGGTTGGGGCATCATCTTTTATCTGTTGAAATATGCACACTGAACAAAGCATCACGGTGATTCTCAATTATCTCATCTTGCCCCTCTGATCTTAAGCAATGGAATCCTGCTGCTGAACATGCAAGATCCCCTGCACACCTGCAAATACTCCTCCATCACAAGGGAAAGCTTCCAAAGGAACTCCCAGCTGGCTTATTTGTTAGAGATGCCAGAGAGTCACTTTTAGGTCACTGGCTTCCACAGCATTTGTAGACATCCTGGCACATGTTAATTTTACACTTCACCCTGAGTGGGTCTACACACCATTGACTTTAGTACTATCAAACTGAATCATATCAACATTCTGCTTAAAATAGAAGTACATGATATGACAGTAACTTTACTCAAATTGGGCTTCACTAGCAATTTGTTCCCAAATTACCAAGAATTAAAATTTACTCAGTAAGAACTCCACTTCCATGTCTTGGATAGTTGCACAAATTGCTTTGCTCCCTGTATTGTATTGAGTTTTTAAAAGTTGAGTTTCTCTTTAAAGTGTGTCCCTTCTCCTTTTTTTTTTTTTTTTTTTCATTTAAATGTGCTTTTCAGGGCACTTACTTTGTTTTGGTGTTCTGTAATCTCTAAATGAGTTTATTGTGTAAAATATTTTAGGAGGATGTGTGTGTGTGTGTGTGTGTGTGTGTGTGTGTGTGTGTGTGTGCTTATATATATATATCTCCACTCACAATGTAATTTTTCGAGAAGTCTTCTAATAGCATTTCTTGCAGTGGCCCAGAGAATAGCTAAGCTCTCAATTTTGAATGAGCTTATTAAATGTGTAGCAAGCAGAACTAAGAGTTAATAGCAAGAAACACAATAAAAGCAACAGGTAGGTAAGACAACATCAAATTAGACACAACATCAAGTAGAAACAACTGGAATATCTTGATTGAGTGAAAAAATAAGGGTGACCTCAAGTCACAGCCACACAACACCCAACAGAAATGCACTGGGAGAAAAAGGGGTCACTTTAGAGTCTCCAATCAAGAGTCCTCTCAGCCACTGAGCTTTTCATTCCCACTGCAGCCATTTTCTAATGATTGATTAATCAATAATAATGTCTATTGGAATCACATTCTCTTAGCTGCTCTCAGGGCAACAATGTTTTTCACTCTTGGGCTATTTTATTTTATTTATTTATTTATTTATTTTGGTTCCTGTCACAGGCCTAGGGGGCAGGGTTGTCCCTGGACAAAGAGCCTTGAAGACACTTAGAGACAAACAGGCCTGGTCTAAAATGGAACAGGAAAAAGTCTAGCCACTTCCAGAGCCAGCATCTGGCTTAAGCATCTGTAAGCTTAAACATCACATGACAGTTTACCTATGTGCTGTATTACATTTACCTGTCCTCTCAGGCAAGTAAACCTCATGGCTAGCTCTGTCACAAGAGTGTACATAAACTAGGCTCAGTTTTCTTTCCTATAATTAAGTGATATTCTATCCTGACTCTAGTGTAGATCAACATATTTCTGATAGGATAATTTAGCTTTGGTTTTGCCTGTAAAAGGTTCAAGCATTTCTGTGGCTCTGAATAAAAGACTGATCTGCATCCCCATTGGTGGAGAGGTGTTTAGATAAGGTTATATTTGATCATCTACTTTGAACCAACATTAATATTTTACATGACCCACACCAATTTTATTTATAACACAAAAATAAAATAATTGTTTATGAACAAACAACGCATACTGTTCTAACCTGAAAGGTAACTAAAGGCAGAACAGAATCTGAGTTAAGAGTGAGAAAGGACTAGAGGCAATAAGGTAATCTAGTTAGAGCCTTGCTTTAAGGTTTAGACCAAGTTACACAGTCACATAAACTCTGTTATATGAAAACAAAGCCTAGGGGGCTGGAGAAATGGCTCTGTGGTTAAGAGCACTTGTTCTTCCAGAGAACCCACGTCTGGTTTCCAGCATGGACATGGCACAGCTTCTAATCACCTCTATCTAACTCCATCTCTAAAGGATCTGAGGATCGCATCTGGTCTCTTAGGGAACACATATATGGTACAAACACAAGCCTTCAATTTAGTAATTTACTTAATTTAGTTAATTAAGTAACAGAAAGATGTTAATTCTCTCCAAATAATTTTGAAGTAACAACCTTATGGCATTAAAAAAAAAAAAAAAACAGAAGCCAATTGTTGCTGATATTAATAAGTTCATAAATCTTCCCCAAAACCCATTCCAGCCCAGGTATTAGGACAGTTTTCTCTTTCTTCCAATTTTGATTGCATTAATAAAATCTGTTTACTCTGTGTGTGTGTGTGTGTGTGTGTGTGTGTGTGTGTGTGTGTGTACATGCACACAAATGCACATGCCTACATGCTTCTTTACATGTGTAGCACTCAGAATACCTGAGAGGAGTCAATTTACTCTACCATGCGGTTTTGCAGATGGAGCCCAGACCATCAAGCTAAACTGCAAGCTGCTCACTGTCTCCCTAGTTCTGGGAAACTTCTTAGCCATTGAATTACTTGCATTGCAATTAGACCTTGGTTCTTCTCATTCTCCCCTTGTTTAGAATGAATCAGATCTTTCTCTCAGATGAAAATGAAGAACCCATAGTGGGCCCCTGTCCAAGATCTAGAAGGCAATATTCATTCATTGCCACCATCTCACTCTTCAGGCTGAACGTACTTGGCTGCTGACACTGCTTCAAACATAATTTCTCATATGCTGCTAACAAGGACCCTCTGGTCAGAAGAGTTTGGAGCTATCATTCCACAAGACATAATCCTATTTGCTTGGATGTTGAAATATCCAAAGTCCAAAATCTCTTTTCTAAAACCCACTAATATCAGAACCCCAAACAAATAAAATCTAAAAAATATAATTCTAGAAAAATGTTTCAAATGAATTAAATGACACATTTTAAAAGGAGAGATAGTTGGTGAACAAAAATATAACATTTTATAGGTCACATGGCCTGATAAAAATGAAACAATGGCAAACACTCCAGTATACTATCGACATTTGCAATAGTAACAGCATGAACAGTATTCACAAACAATTGGTCAAAATGAAATATCCTTAAGCAGATCATTAATTTCTAATTATGTGGACTGAGCTTTATGACTGTGGTCATCCAAGGTACTATAAGACAGCCTAAGTCAATGGGGGAGGAGGGTCAGAAATCATCAGTCACCGTTTAACATATAGTGGATTCAAGTAGCTGAGACCCCCAAGGACTCAGCTCTCATTCATGCAGATACACAAAAGGCAGTGTGGTGATATATTTTATCATCAGCCTGGAATATCATGACAGAATCACTCACAGTCAAGACATAAGGGTCAGAAAGTGGTAACTCATGCCTCTAATCTAAGAAATGACAGATGGTAACACAGGCCTTTAATCCCAGCAGGGAAAGACTGAGTGGTGACCTATGCCTTTAATCCCATAACTCAGGAGACAGAGATGTTCTGTGTTTCTGTGAGTTCAAGGCCTAACTACCAAATAGTAGTAATTCACACCTTTAATCCTAACTCTAGGATTATGATGCAGAGTTGAGCCCAAAGTGAAACAACTAGGTGAAGAAGATATTAAAGGTAGACATTGAGGTATTCTGTAGAAGTGACGAACTAGGCTGAGGACTCTTGAAGATAGCTTTTAACCTAAAAAGTTGGCTGGGTGAGAATTGACTGTAGTCTGTTTACTTTCTCTGATATTCCAGCCTGCCCTCAAATATCTGGCTCTGAGTTTTCATTAAATACCATTAAATCTCATTAAATAGCCCAACTAGTTCAATCAGTAGAGCTCGAGACTCTTAATCTCAGGGTCCTGGGATTAGGGTCCACATTGGGCGCCATTTGTAATATGATGTTTCTGGCCTGAACTTTCCAACCTAACCCTGAGGTTCAGATCTTCTCACAGCCTCATTGCCACTTAGCCTCAAATAATTACACAGAAGATTATGTTAATTTCATGCTGATTGGCATATGGCTCAGACATATTGCTAGCTCTTTCATCTTAACTCATTATTCTTATCTTGTTTAGCCATGTGGCTTAGTACTTTTGCTCAGAAAATTATCCTGGTTTCCTTTCCTCTGAGTCTGAGACTAGGCACCTACACTTCTATTAAAACTAGATGAGGCAATCCCATAGGAGAAAGAGGTCCAAAAAGCAGGCAACAGAGACAAAGATAGTTCCTGCTCCACTAGTAAGAGTCCCACAAGAAGACAAAGCCATACAACTGTCACTCACATATGCAGAGGGCCTGGGTCAGTCCTACGCAGACTCCCAAGTTGTAAGTTTAGTGTCTGGGAGCACCTATGAACCCAGGTTAGTTGATACTGTTGGTTTTTTGAGGTTTTCTTGACCCCTTTGGATTCATAATCCTTCTTCCCCTTCTTCCCCAGGATTCCCTAAGATCTGCTTAATGCTCAGCTGTGGGTCTCTGCATTTGTTACCATAAATTTCTGGATGAAGCTGCTCTGATAATTAATGTGTTAGGTACCAATCTATGAGTATAGGACTTATTTCATTGACTTTTCTTTGCCACTCATGTTTAGTTCTATCCTAGGACTCTGGACTATCCAGCTTCTGGGTCTTGGTCCCCCGGAAAGTGTCATGGGTGGGCTCCCTCTCATGATATGGATCTCAAACTGGATCAGTTATTGGTTGGCCACTCTCATGACTTCTGCTTCACCTTCACTCCTGCACATCTTGTATGACGGAAAAATTGTAGGTCAAAGGTTTTGTGGCTAGGTTGGTATCTCCATCCCTCCACTGTAAGTCATGCTAAGGTACAGAAAATGGACAGCTCAGGTTCCATATCCTTCAGTGATAAATGGAGTCTTGACTAGGTTCACCCTCATAGAATCCTGAGATTTTCCATTGCACTAGGTTTCCGGCTCTTCCCAGAGATGTTTCCTGATTCCAGTTATCTTCCCCTCTATTCCCACCACCTGCTCCCTCCTGTTCCCATCCTCATTTATCTACCCCTCCAACTGCTGGTAATGTCTATTCTATTTCCTCTTCACAGTGATACTTCTGTGCCCCCACTTGAGCCATTTTTTGTTACTTAGCTTCCCTGGGTCTGTAGGTTGTAGCATTATTCTGTACTTTACAGCTGCACCCCTTCATGTTAAAAGTCTTGGAGATAGCAGAGATACAAGAGACATGGTTAAACATAATAAAGACAATATATAATAAACCAGTAGCTAGCATAAAGTTAAATGGGAGGAACTTAAAGCAATTGCACTAAAATCAGGGAGAAGACAAGGCTGTCCACTCTCCATAGGTATTCAGTTCAGTTGTCAATAAGACAGCTAAAGAGATCAAGGGGATACAAATTGGAAAGGAGTCAAAGTATCACTATTTGCAGATGATGTGATAGAATACATAAGCAACCCCCAAATGCTACCAGGAAACTCCTACATATAATAAACACCTTCAGAATAGTGGCTGGATGCAAATTAACTAAAAAAATTAGTAGCTTTCCTATATACAAGTGATAAATGGGCTGAGAAAGAAAATGGGGGAACAACACCTGTCACAGATTAATGTATCACTCAGCTCTCATCAGAGAAGCTTTCTATTTTTGCAATATATGGTGATTAACACAGAGACCCACAGCTGGCCTAAACACAGAGAATAAGATGCTGTGGGAGTACTCAACCCTAAATAGGACATCTCTATAATAACATTCCCCTCAAGGATCAATGATTATTGCAGAAGAGAAAGTAAAAAGATTATGAAATGTAGAGGCAGAGGACACAATAGGAAGTTGGACATATGAATTCCCATAGGCAGATGTGAGTACATAGGCAGCACTAATCAAACTCGGTAGCTTAAAATACTGTATTTTTTTAAGTTGTTTGGGTATAAAATGAAGCAGGTGGATCTGGGAGATGGGAGAGCTAATATGATCAAAATACAATGTATAAAATTCTCAAATGGTTAAATAGTTTTAAAGAGTAGAAGTACCTATATTTCATTGGCAAGAAGAATAAAGCTCACAGTAATTATGATACTAAATACTAGAACAACATTTTAAGGGCTGTGTGTATGTTTATCTATATAAGTGTGCATGTTTCTCTATGTGTCTGTGTCTGTATATCTCTGTGTGTGTATTTGTCTGTCTGTGTCTGTCTGTCTGTCTCTCTCTTCCTCCTCTCTCTCCTTCCCTCCCTCTCTTTCTCTCTCCCTCTGTGTATGTGTAGGGAAAACTGGCTAGCCAAAGAAACCCACCTTAGCTCTGAAACCAGAGTCACTGAAAGAAAACCCACCCTGATTCTGAAACCAGAGCCCGTGAAAGGAGTCCACCCAAGCCCTGAACACAAAGTCAGTGAAAGAAACCCACCCTGGATCTAAGACCTGAGCCAGTGAAATACTTTATCCCTGAACCCAGAACCAGAAAAAAAAAAAAAAAAAAAAAAGTTCCCTGACTCTGAAATTGAAACTAGTACCAAAGAAACACACTTTGGCCCTAGGATCAGAGCTAGTAAAATTAGAGCCCCAAAGCCCAAAAGAGCCAATGAAAAGAACACACTTTGGCCCTGAAACCAAAAATAAAACAAAACAAAAAACAAAAACAAAAAAACAAAAACAAAAAACCCAAGGTTTTAAAAAGGAAAAGATCTGCCCAATCCCCACCCAGGAAGTCTCCCTAGAAAGCTCCACCCCAACCCCCAAGAAGCCCTATATAAGCTCTGAACCCTCAGCTCTTTCCCTGCTCTCCTCTCCCACCCTGGCCAGAGGCAACCGCACTCTTCTGGACCTTTCCCTCCCAATAAATCTCTTAAATGAGGTTTGAGTAAAGATCTTCTTTCACTGGAGGAGCAGCAATGGAGCTCGGAGGTAGATAAGCTGAGGGATCAAAGCTATAACACTCCCTCTACTCAGGGACCTCCCCTGGCTGTGACAAGTTGTTACATTCCTTGAACAGAGAGCAGCAAGCCGCAGAGAAGAAACAAAGCCTTCAGCCAGCCACTGTAGCAATTTTGCTCAGGAGGCCCTCCCTTGCCAGAGAAGAGCTGTTAACACTGGGGAAGCCTTTCTCTGGAGCAGGACTTTAAGCTGCTACCTGGGCTACTGTGGCCTGTGGTGTTGGCCCCTAAGTGCCTAAATATCTTTCCATTGAGCTGTAACACTCAGTATTCATTGGCTCTCGAATGCCTGCATACTTTCCATCGAGCTGTAGTGCTCAGTATGCCTGGGCTCCTGATTGCCAAGATCTCTTTCCATCTGGGCTGCACCAGGCTGCACAAATAACTAGAGTGTGTGTCTGTGTGTCTGTATACATGGCAGTCAGAGAATGATGTTGTATGTCATTTCCCAACTAATTCTCCACCTTATTTCTGAGATAGAGTCTCTCACTGAACCTATTAATTAAGCTTATTAATTCAGCTCCTGGGATTTGCCTCACTCTGCCTTCTCTAAACTGAGACTACATGTGAGTATATCTGTGATTAGCTTTATATATAGGGGCTTGGGATCCAAGTTCAGGTTTTCATGTGTCTTAGTTATCTTTCAATTGTGGTGACATAGGGTGAGTCCGTGACCATCATGGCAGTGAGCATGGCAGCAGGCATGCTGACATGGTGATGGAATAGTAATTAAGAGCTTATATCTTGAGTCAAATCCAAGAGTCAGAGAGAACTGGGGATGATTTGGGCTTTTGAAACTTCAAAGCCCAACTTCAGCAACATACCTCCCCCAACAAAGCCACATATCCACATCTTTCCCAAGCAGTTTCACTAACTGGAGACCAAGCATTCAAATACATGAGCCTGTGGGAGGCATTTACATTCAAACCACCACAGTATGCTTCTTTTGTATTTTACCAATTGAGTTATCTCCCCGGATGATGCAAACTACTTTTGAGACTTATACCATCTAATGTTGGAACTAAAACAAAGTTCATAATGAAATTAATTAGGAGAGCTAATTGCACAAACCAAGAATTTGTATCTCATGGAGGTTAAGCAGCTGGGATAAGAAAATTTATATTGTTATAGGATCATAACCAATTCCAAAAGCCACGCTTCTACTCTGTTACTTTCCAATTTTCTAAGCTATGGAACACAACTACCATGGGTTAATTAGATCCAAAGTTATGCTACCATTTTTTAAAGACATCTTGATATATCAATAACGATCAATAGCTATATTTATCTGTTTGTTTAGCTTTAAAAGTTATAAGTGGTCATTGTAAAAAATTTCAATGTTGAAAGACATCAGTGAAGATCAGAGTTGGAGTTTATTATTTCCCACTTGTTCTCTCCCTCTCCCTCTCTCTCTCTCTCTCCCTCCCTCCCTCCCTCCCTCCCTCTCTCCCTCTCTCTCCCTCCCTCTCTCTCCCTCTCTCTCTCTCTCTCTCTCTCTCTCTCTCTCTCTCTCTCTCTCTCTCTCTCTCTCTCTCTCTCTCTCTCTCTCATTTGTCCTTGATTTTTCTCTTTCCTAATCTCCTGCCCTCTTCTGTATCCTATGTTATAGGATCTATTCAGAAGAAAATAAAGAATTCTGTGATTAAAATGAAAATCTCAGTGGATTAAAGGTGATCTTGATGGCCAAATATATTGGGAATCTCAAATATCAATTACTTTAATGAGCAAATACCTTTTAGTTTCTTGGCATCAAATCAGTAGCTGATAAGTGTTTACTAAGTGACTAATATGTGGTAGGTTCTGAGAGACGGTACGGATGCAGACACTTATGTCTGCCTTCAAGGAGGTCACATCCCTCTGTAAGGCCTACCACCAAAGCAATCTTAAGGAAGAGAGTCTAAATTAATTCATCCAAGGCAGTTACCATGGTCTGGACTTCTTCATCCTTTATTAAGAAATAAAGATGCAAAACCATAAGTGGTGTCAATTCCCAGTTGAATGATGAACTCAACTAGTTAACAGCTTGGCTTAACTTTAATGTCAAAATGCAAAATAGATGAAAATATAGTCGCCATTTGTATGAATGACTTCAAATAAGTAGGCATTTAAAATGTAATGAGAGAGAAGCCAACATGTCCCTGTCATGTGCCAGACATTTCATGTGCAGAACTTGGGCTCCACTCCTTCCTGCAGTGTGATTGACAGTAAAGGGTTCTGAATGGGGGTGGGGTTCATTTTCTTCAGTGGTGTAGGCAATTGTAACTTATCTTTGCTCCAGTCTTGCTCAGGAAAGAAATTTTAATTAAATTAATTAAACTCAATGAGCAACACACAAAAGAAAGGCAGGAAAGGTGGGTGGAAACTTGTTGAGAAAAGGGCTCTAGTGGGAGAGGCAGAGGAACTAGGCCGTTAAAATGACTAAAAGCCACTAGATACATGGATGACACTGTCAAAAAATAAATGTTTTTAAAAGAGATTACAGCAAGCCAAAGAGGTCAGTGCTGTTATCTCTGAGGGTCTTTTGGGATTTGATGAGTTTGCTCTACAGTAACACAATTAATGATGAGTACAGCAATGGTTTTACACAGAGAGTAATCCTGAAATTCTGAGGACATGAAAACATTTGAAAAAGATTCAAACTCCCTATAATCAATTTTCAACCCTAAATGCAAGGTAGAAAAAATATGTATATATACTTACCTGATAAATGAAATAAAATGTTGGATCATCTCACCCGTGGTTTCTTTGTTTTTACAACAAATCAGAAAAATAGTTATCTCTGAGAGAGTTGGATTCATGAATTTTGCTCCACTTCTGGAGTTAAGTAGACAATTCTCCCTCTGCTTTTATGTTTTAAATCTCCTGACATCATGAGTCTCCCTGATGTTGTACTACATTGCCTAGAGTAATGTTATTTTAATGAGATTCAGGAAAATCCCTCTATGCCTAGTAGCAATGCTGCTCTCCCTATGAGGAAGTAAAGAAGGTGTGCACAGTGCTTTTGCAGGCTCCAGAATCCTTGGTTCTGACCACTATACCTCATACAGATTTGAACAAAGAATGTTTTATACTTTTTGTTAAGTAGTGAGAAAATGAATTCTTTGTCTTTGTTACTGACTAGAGTATGAAGAATCATTTCTGTGGAATGCTTTAAAGAATCTTCAGAGGACATCACACAGGAGGTGTTGTGTGTAGATGATGACTATAGCTCCTCAGCTGGCCATGATGATCTGAGGTCTGGGTAAAGGCAAAGCCCAAAGCAGACACACTGAAGCAGAGGGCTGGCCTCTTCACTAAGCAGCATGAGATGGATTTTCTTACCCTTGTTTATACTAAAACAACGAGCAAGCTATCCTAGACATACTTGGGCGGCTACTCACTCAGCTCTCTACATTGGAAATTCTTTCTTGTCAAGAGAAAATAGAGCGCTGTTTTAAGTTTCCAATCCTCCTTCGAGCTAGCCAGCCAGGCCATCTAGAACAGACCCCAGGTCTCAAAACAGAGCACAAAAACTGCCCCATAACCCATCTTAGCTCTAGTTGCAGGCAAGCAAGCAGGACTCATACATGCAAGTCTGACTATCTCCACCCCTCGTTGGACCCTGTACCTCATAAGGCTCAGTCCATTTCTCCAAACCACCCATCCCTCCAACCCCAGATGATTCCCGAGACACAGCCTCTGGGAAGGCCCCAGAAAAAAGAGCTCCAACTGGAGCTGCTTTCTGAGACATAGCCTTGGGAGCGCTCCATCACATGTGTGGCTACCTGAGACACAGATTCTGGAGAGCTCCTTCACAAGATCTCCAGTTACAGATCTCCCTAAGACACAGAATCCACTGCCCCAGAGCTCTCTAAGAGTTTCAGTTGCATCAAGAGCACCTAGTAGACCAAAAACAGCTAGCTGAAACACAGACAACACTAGCACCTATCAGCATAAGAGATAGGTAGACACCAGTGCAAAAATTCATTCAACAACATGTAGAATAATATGAAACCACTATAACCTAGTGGCTCTACAACAGAATATTCTAATATAGAATAATCAGAGGAAAACAACTTTGAAAATATTTTTATAAAGATTACAGAAGCCTTTATAGAGGAAATAATGGAAGAAATTAAAAATTCCCATAAAGAAATAGTAGAAAAGACAAGCAAGATATTCGCAGAAAATACCAAATCTTTTAAAGAAAGACTAGAGAACCAAAAAAGGAATCAAACAGGTGATGGAAACAGGGCAAGACTTAAAAACTGAAATAGAAGCCATAAAGAAGACACAAACTGAGGAAATGTTGGAAATGAAAAAATATGAGCAAACAAACAGGAATTACAGATGCAAGCATAACTAACAGAATTCAAGAAATGGAAGAGAGAATCTCTGGTGTGGAAGATACAATGGAGGAAATATGTTTATCAACAATAAAACCTCTAAAGTTACAAAAAAAAGTAACATAAAACATTCAGGAAACCTGGGACATCATGATGAAAAGACCAAGCCTAAGAGTAATAGGAATAGAAGAAGAACATACCAGCCCAAAGCACAGAAAACATATTCAGCAAATTCACAGAAGAAGACTTGCCCGACCTAAAAAAGAAAATGTCTATGAAGATACAAGAAGCTTACAGAATATCAGATAAACTAGATTCCTAAAAAAAAGTCTGCTTGCCACATAATAATCAAAACACTAAACACAGAGAATAATGAAAGAATTTTAAGAGCTGCAAAGAGAAAAGGCCAAATAACTTATGAAGGCAGACCCATCAGAATAAAAACCAACTTCTCAATGGAAACTAAAAAAGCTAGAAGGTCCTGGACAGATGTTATAAGGACACTAAGAGACTATGGATGCCAGCCCAGACTACTATACCCAGGAAACCTCTCAATCACCAAAGATGGAGTAACCAAAATATTCCATGACAAAACCAGATTTAAACACTATCTATCCATAAATCCAGCCCTACAGGAAGCACTAGAGGGAAAACTCCAACCTAACGAAGCTAGATACACCCACAAAGCCGTAAGCAATAGATACTAGCACAGAAGAAAATCCCACAGAAGGAAAACACACACTACCACCGAAAATGAAAGGAATTAATAATCACTGGTCATTAATAATCCTTAATATCAATAGACTCAATTCACCTATAAAATGACACAGGGTAATACAATGGATACAAAATCAGGATCCATTCTGCTGCATACAAGAAATACAGTTCAACTTCAAAGACAGACACTGCCTCAGAGTACAGGGTTGGAAAAAGACTTTTGCATCAGATGGACTCAAGAAACAAGTTTAGGTAGCCATCCTAATATCTAACAAAATATACTTCAAACTAAATTTAATAAAAAGAGACCAGGAAGAACATTACTTATTCATCTCAGGAAAAAAAAAATCCATCAAGAAGAAATCTCAATATTGAACATTTATGCCTTCAATACAAAGGCACCCAGATATGTAAAAGAAATATTACAAAAGTCTAAACCTTACATCAAACCCGACACATTAATAGTGGGGGTTTTCAATACCCTACTCTCACCCCTCAAAAAACAATGTTTTTTTCCAGACAAGAACTGAACAGAGAAATAAGGGAGCCAACAGATATTATGACTCAAATGGACTTAACCGATATATACAGAACATTCTACCCAAATACAAAAGAGTATACTTTCTTCTCAGCATCCCATGGAAATTTCTTTAAAACTTATCACATGCTCAGTCATAAAAAAAGTAAAAATAAATACAAAAAATGGGAAAAACCCCTGGTATTCTATCAGATCACCATGGACCAAAGTTAGAGTTCAGCAACAACATAAACCACAGAAAGGCTGCAAACTCATGAAAACTGAACATGTCTCAATTGAACCACCTCAGGGTCAAAGAAGAGACTTCCTAGATTTTAGTGAAAATAAATCCACAACATATCCAAACTCATGGGACACAATGAAAGCAGCGCTAAGAAGAAAGTTCCATAGGACTAGGTGACTACATAAAAAAAAAAAAAAATGGAGAAATCTCACACAGAGACCTAACAGCACAGCTGAGGGCTCTAGAACAATTAGAAGCAAACTCACCTAGAAGGAGTCGACAGCAGGAAATAATCAAACTCAGGGCAGAAATCAATAAAATTGAAACCAAGAGAACAATACAAAGAATCAATGAACAAAGAGTTGGTTTTTTGAGAAAGTCAACAAGATAGACAACTCTTATCCAAACTAACTAAAAGGCAGAGAGAGAGAGAGAATCCGAATTAACAAAATCAGAAATGAAAAGGGGCCGTTACCAACAGACACCAAAGAAGTCCTGAGAATCATTAGGCTATAACCTATAAGGAAATAGAAGCAGTTATTAAAATCTCCCAAGCAAAAAAAGTTCATGGCTAGGTGGCTTCTGTGCAAAATTCTACCAGAATTTCAAATAAAAACTAATACCAATATGTCTGAAATTGTTCCACACAGTAGAAACAGAAGGAACATTGCCAAACTCTTTTTATGAGGCTACAGTCACCATGATATCTAAACTACACAAATATGCGACAAAGAAAGAGAATTACAGACCAATCTTCCTCATGAATATTGATGCAAAAATACTCAATAAAATACTGGCAAGCTGAATTCAAGAACATAAAAAAAAAAAAATCATCCACCATGATCAAGCTGGCTTCATCCCAGAGATGCAGGAATGGTTCAATATATGAAAAACTGTGAATGTCATCCATCATATAAACAACAGAAAGAAAAGAAACACATGGTCATCTCATTAGATGCTGAAAAAGTCTGTGATAAAATCCAACACTCCTTCATGATAAAAGTCCTGGGAAGATCAGGAACACAGAGAACATACCTAAATATAATAAAGGCAATGTACAGCAAGTCAATAGCCTGCAAACTAAATGGAGAGAAACTCAAAGCAATCCCACTAAAATCAGGAACAAGACAGGCTGTCCTCTCTCGCCTTATCTATTCAAAAATGGTTCTTGAAGTTTTAGCTAAAGCAATAAGAGAACAAAAGGAGATTAAGGGGATGCAAACTGGAAAGGAAGAAGTCAAACTATCTCTATTTGCAGATGATATAATAGTATACATAAGTGACCCCAAACTTCTACCAGGGAACTCCTACAGCTGATAAACACCTTCGGCAATATAACAGGATACAAGATTAACTCAAAAAAAAAAAAAATCAATAGCCCTCCTATACACTAAGGATAAAAGGGCTGAAAAAGAAATAAGGGAAACATCACCCTTTATAATAGCTGTTACCCTCCCAGTCCAGCAGAAGAGAGAGAGGAGAGAGACTATATGAGCATGATCAGGACCATGAGGAGGAAACCCACACAGACAGATGACCTGAGTTATTAGGAGCTCACTGACTCTGACAGCAGAGGAACCTTCATGGCGAGGAACTAAATCCTCCAAAGGTAAATGACTGTCAAACAGTGTGGGCAGTTTGTGGAGCCCCTTGCATTAGGATCAGAGCTTTCCCGGTGCATGAACTGGCTTCTCTGAGAGGAACACCTAACTCAGCCTTCATACTGGAATAAGGGACTCTGCCCTACCTCAGCTGGATATGCCAGACGGAATTGACTCACCTTGGGATTCCTTGCCCTTCCTGCAGAATAGATGGGGGGAGGCTAAGGGAGGGGAGGGAGGGGAGCAGAGGTGAATATGGGAAAAAATCTTAAAAAAAACAAAACAAAACAAAAAAACGAAAAAACATTTTCCCCTCTGGAATCTCGAGTCTGTGTCTTCCCTTGGCCTTCCTTTATCCATCTGTATGACAAGGATTATTACAGTGCCTGCTTCACATAGCCTTGTGAATTAATGGAATGAAAGAACACTGAGAAGTTCATTTGATACCCTGTGAACTAAGAGCATGAATACTGTAGATCATAAGTATCAAGATGGTAGCAGAGTGTCAGCCAGTTTGCAGCAACCCCTGGGGCCCTGCTCCATTTTCCCCATTACAATTGAGACTATAAATAATGCTTGTGGACCAAATTTTTATCCATTGTACTTAGAGATAATGCTTTTTTTCTCCTTATTTTTATTTCACATTCGCAAGTGTTTTGTTTCCATAAATGTCTGTGCACCATGTGTGCAGTGCTTATGGAGGTCAGAAGAGGGCGTTAGATCCCCTGCTATGAAAGTTACAGGCAATTGTAAGCTTCCATGTGGGTGTTGGAAATTGAATCTGTGTTCCCTGGCAGGTCAGTGCTTTTAATCACTGAGCCATCTATTCAGTTTAAAGGGTTTGCATCTTTTAATGTTATTTTGCTACATTTCTCTCCTCTTGTACCAGATGTATATTTCCTCTTTATTTATTTATTTATTTATTTATTTATTTATTTATTTATTTATTTATTTATTTATTTATTTATTTATTTATTTATTTATTTATTTATTTATTTTACGTATAAATTTTTAGCTAGGCTTAGGGCTGTCTCTGTATGCCAGTAAAGATAACCCTCTAGGACTGGAGAGCATACTGCTCTTGCAGCTGCCAGGGTTGGCACACTCCTCTTGTAATTCTAGACAGGGGAGGCTACATCATTGGCCTTTGGAGACACCTACACCTAAATGCACAACTCCCTCTGTAATTAAAAATAAAATAAATATTAAAAATAACTCATAAAACTTTTTTTTAACAAAAAGTATCAATCTGGATTGGGGAGGTGGGTAAAAATGTTTGATGGTCAAATTTGATGATTGCCAAGCCCCACATAAAGCTGCACATGGTAGCACAAATGTCCATAATACCTGCAATTCCCTAGCTGGGAGGCAGAGGCAGGAGGATCTCTGGAAACTGGTCAGCCAGAAGCAGGGTGGGAAGACAAGCCTGACTCCCTCCACAGATTGTCCCCTGACCTCCACACACATACAACGCCACTCATGAACCCCAGCTCACCCAAACAAGCACGCATACATACATTCAAATTTAAAAATAGAAGCCTGGATCACGATATTTATTTTAGCTGACTCATAAAGTCTCCTGTTCACACCTGTAGCTGTTTTAAGAAAGCATGTTCCATATGTGCATATTAGTTAACATGTCTTTGTTAGACTGATCAGCTCAGCTTAAGGAAACGTGAGGGCCTGGCTGAGCAACTGGGCAAGGCATGTGGGACAGTGCGGCCAATCAGAGTCACTGCTGGGGTCTTCTTTGTTTTTGAACATTAAAACAGCTAAAGAACAATATGAGGGGTTAGAAGGCCTGACACATACTTTGAAGGCTGCATTAAATGTGAAGCCTATATTTATTTTAATTGTACTTGGGCAATATCTCATTTCCACTTTAGTGTTCTGAGCTATAAATAGTTCTAATTTGTTTACTTTGTGAAGTTACAGGATAATTACAGGGGAAGAAGCCAAATGATATTATTGCAGTCGTTGGCTTTTGGCTAAACTATACACGAATGCATTGAATGAAATGATCGCTTTTTAATTCTCCTCCTTTTCATAGTGTCATGAGCTGACTGACAGTGTCAGAAGACTTTGAGAATTTAATTTGTTTTGAGAATCGCCAGTCTTTGCTGTTAATGTGTCCCCATGGTTTACACTGATTTCAGTGTTGTTTGGTGGCGTTGGGTGTTTCCTTCAGAAAGGAAGCACCTGGGTTCTGCTTCCCAGCAGCATCTACATCATGAGGCATTGTTTTCATAAAATTTGTAGCATCGTGGGATAATCAGTTGTTTCCATTAACCTGTCCAAACTGATGCCAGTAACACACACACATCCACTGATACACACAGAGACACACAAGTACACACAGGCACACACACATACAATAATATACGCAGACAGAATCATAGACTCATGCACAAACACATGCAGACAGACAAATGCAGATACATTACAGACTCACAAACACACACTCCCACAAAAATCATACACACAGAGAGACACACACACATGCTCGGATACATATAGATTCACACATAAGCACACACACACACACACACACAGAGAAAACAGACACACATGCAAACACAGAGATGCACACATACACAGTCTTGTTAGAGAAAATGTTTTCTTCTGACATCGGGAAAAGTTCTGTGTGTTTACTTCAACAAGCCTTCTAACTAGCCTTTGGAGGAACCATTATTCAGGACACACCCATCTCTCTGCTGCTCTGTCTGGACTCCTATTTCTAGATGTTTCTATTAGGAAAGGAGTTGTTTTCTAATATGCAAGGAAAAGTTGGCTACCAGGCAGTGAGATGAAAAATGATTATTGCCAAAGTTAACAATCCTCCCAGTTGGAAATGGAGCCGAGGCTAAGCCCTGCGTCCTGTATATTTCCTCATCATTTGCCCATTCGCTGTTCTCAGGGTTCTCAAGAGTGCTGGTCTTGGTATCTCTCTGATCTCTTCTACTGACCCCCAAAAGAGTGGATAGAAATGGGCTGGACTTTCCTTCGATTATCCCTTAGTGGCTGGCTTTCTTTGTCAGAATTTGATGCAGAGTTTTAAGCATCATCTTATAAAATAATCACAAAAACAAGAATAGAAAGGGAAAAGTATAGACCAGCGGCTCTCAACCTTCCTGAAGCAGAGACCCTTTGATACAGTTCCTTGTGTTGTGCTAACCTCCAACTATAAAATTATTTCTCTTCTACTTCATAAGTGTAATTTGGCTATGGTGTGCATCGTAACACAAATGATTTTGGAGATAGAAAGTTACCAAAGGGAGTTGCAACCCACAGGCTGAGAACCACTGTACCCACTTACGAGTGAGATTGAGAAAGATTTCAGCTTTAGATCTTTTAATTGTATTTTTATAGCTGCTGAGAATGTGTTAGCACAATGGTACTGAGAAATGAAGATGTTTTATTCTTCCTGGCTTTCTAGGATGGGTTTTTCTCCTCATACATGAACCGCCTTATATAGTCTACATAGAAAATAAAAAGTAAGGATGTAGCTTAGCCGAGAGCAGTGGCTAGCGTTTTTAAGGCCTTGACTTTTGTCTCCAACACTGTAACAAAATAATAACAGCAAATATCAAGGAATTTCACCTGGGGTTCTAGCAAATAAGAGTTTGACTAACAGCCAGAGAAGCTTATCAAATTTGAGTCTGTCTAACATTAAGAAGCCATCTGGGGCCTGGGGGCTGGGTACATAGGTCAGCAGGAAGTAAGGAAGCCCTAGGCTTCATAGCCAGTATATTATATTTCCCTCTCTCTCTCCCTCTCCCTCCCTCCCTCCCTCTCTCCCTCCCTCCCTCCCTCCCTCCCTCTCTCTCTCCCTCTCTCTCTCTCTCTCTCTCTCTCTCTCTCTCTCTCTCTCTCTCTCTCTCATACACACACACACACACACACACACACACACACACACACACACACACACACACACACACACACACACACACACACACACACACCTGGTCTGGGAAGCTCAGCTCAGCTTCCCCTAAAGACATTTCTGTGCTCTGTTTTCTGTCTTACATCCTATCCTCCACGACAATTCATTTAATCTTATAAATTCAATTCCGGCCTCCTTATTACAGAATTCCAAATCTTCCTCCCACACCATCCTCCTCTTATGCCTGCATCCCTACCATCAATCAGCTGTCCAACTGTCTGCATCAGCGTTCAGCCTAAATACAGTGGATCCCATCTCTTCTCCATAAGCTTTAATTCCATGCATATGGTTCTCGGTGTTCGCTTTCTCTTCCCCTCCCTCCTCTCCTTCCCCTTTTTCTCCCTTCCTCACCCCCCCTTCCCTCTGTCCTCCCTTCTCCCCACTTCTCTTCCCCTACCCTTCGGCCTCCTCCCTGTCCATCTCTCTTGTACACATATATGTACACACATGTATTCATATGCATATATTTTACTTATGTACACGCACACACACACACACACACACACACACACACACACACACACACACACACACACACAATGTGCAAAATAAGACATTGAAATCTCTCAGACAACCCTGACCTCAAAGTTTTAGGAAGAGAAGGGCTAACCAACACAGAGATTCAAACTCAAGAAAGACATGAAATTCCAATATGGCTAGGATCCTCATGCATATGAGGATCTACTCTAATCTCCATTTCTAAGATGATAAGGAAGTAGAAGCAAGAGAGGGTAAAGACCCTCTGATGAAGAGGGTACGCTACTTTCCCCAGGCTCAGGACCTGTGCTATCAATGCTACGAGCATAGATGCACTTCGTCCACTAGGTGGCTCTACAACCCATCTGATGGAATTCCCATATGCAGGCAGAGTGGAGCGTAGGCAATGTTCCCGTGGGAGCCCTGTAGGTTCAGGTTGTTTCCCATTCATTTTATTTTGCTTTGCTACTCCCGTGTCCTCATAGAATCTTATTACAAAGTCAATATTTACTCTTCCACCCAGGATACCTGTGTGCGCCTTTAAGAGAGGGAAGGACCACTTCCCTCTGCCAGGAAAGGCCAGGTTATGAGGCTGCAGGCTGCTTTCTGGCTCTAGAGAGAAGAGGAAGCCCTTAGCGTCCGTTTCCTAGTTGTAGCGTGGAATATTCTCACTTTTCACTGATGCTACCACATCTTACACTTACAATTACATTTGGTGGCTTCTATTATTATATTCAGAGAACTATGGCACAGAAGAAAGTGCCTAGGCTATAAAAGCCTTGAGAACGCTCCAGTCCTATGGAGGAAGCAACAGGCATCAAGGGCACAGCTTCCTTTTCCTGGGCCAGCTTTCCTTTGAGGCATCTCTCCCCTCAGCCTTTGCTATGAGACCAGTGCTCAGACAGATTGGGTCAGTAATGAGCCGTCCGTATAGTGAGATGCAACCTGGGGAACTGTGTTGAGAATACCCTAGAGTACTTCTTTCCTGGACACTCTTTTGGACTGAGAATATACTGGCTGGAATCTGTTGACAGCCATCTTGCCCTTACATTGAGTCTAAGGATGATCTGGTAGACAGCAAAGCAGATTTGAGCCTTTATATCCTGGCTTCATGATGGAATCTGAATCCTTAAATTAAAAAAAAGTTCCTGAAGCTAGGTCTCTTCTCAAAGTGCCAATAAATTTTTATCACATTTGAGCTGGGTTTTTATATCACTGGTGCCAGAAAAGAACAATGTATGATGAAGTAAGTACAAACATCATTACAATGCAGGTTGATGGAGTTGAGGAAAAACTATTACTGCTATATAAATCACCAATTTGGAGAAGAGACTTTCCCAAGAAATTCATTAATTTAAGGGACAAATATTTGCCACTTTACTAATTACTAGGCTGTGATAACAGAGCCACATAGACTCTGGCATAAACAGCATATTTCTTTTCCTACTCTTTATTTCTCATCATTGTGGAGGCTGGAAGTCTAAGCCTGGCACTCACAGAGTTGAGACAAGGCTTTCTCTTTGATGAGTGCCTTTTCTCTGTCTTCATATGGTCTCCCCTCTCTGCCGGTATGCACACACACACACACACACACACACACACACACACACACACACACACACAACACACAATGTCTGTATATACAAATATATATTCCTTTTTGGATTAAAATGTTAGTGTGGGCACTATTAATTACTAAGTTTTGAAGAAGGGTTTCCTTCTGGAATGAGTTGTGTCTGAGAAGCCCTTTGAATAGTGGGTAGAATTTTAGTGAGCAAAACATCAAAATATACAGAGGAAGGGTGCTGACAGTGTGATTTTTTTAACTCAAACTGTCCCTGGAGGCTGAAGAAGTTGCTGGTGACCATCTGTGATTGTTAATTGTTATTGTCAGCTTGACTGGGTTGAGAATCATCTAAGTAACTGAGGTAAATCCCTGGGTGTGTCTGTGAGAGTTCTTTGGAGAGGACTACGTGAAGGGGAAGGACCCATCCTGAATGCAGGTTGCCCCATCCTCTGGACCGGGGCCCCGCACAGAAGGAAGGATGTAAAGGGGGATATCACACTGAGTGCCAGAATTCATCTCTATGCTTCCTGGTCCACTGTAATGGGAATGTTCTGCCGTGTCTTCCCTGACATGATCGACCATAGTATCCTTAAACCGAGGAAGAAGAAATCCTTCCCTCCAGTGTTAGTCACTCTTTGTTGCTGTGATGAACAAATGACCAGAAACAAGTCAGGGAAAGAAAAAGCTTTATTTCATCTTACAACTACCGGGTCACATTCCATCATTGAGAGAAATCAGGGAAGAACCTAAAAGCAGGAGCCTAGAAGCAGGATGTGAAGCAGATCCCAGAGGAGTTTTACTTACTGGCTCCATCCCCATGGCTTGCACAGTCTGCTTTCATATACCACATAGGACCACCTGCTTAGGGATGATATTGCCTACAGTGGGTTGGGTCCTTCTGTCATAATCATTAATCAGGAAAATACCTCATAGACTTCCATACAGGGCAATTTGATGGAGGCAATTCCTCTACTGAGGTTCCCTCTCCCCAGATTCCTTAAATTACATCTTGTCATGGATTGGTCACAGCAGTGAGAAAAGTCAAAAATAACAGCCCTTATCACTCCTTTTCTGGTTTTGCTGTACAATGCCCTTGAAAGGCTCTGACATGTTTATTTATTTATCTTATTTATTTAGCTGATATGGGAAAGTTTTATGTACTTATGTTATCCCATAAGATGCTTGATATGTGAGTAGGCAATGGGTTTGAATCAGGGTTAATTTATCTACTGTTTCTTTTACATCATTTTTTAATACAGTTTCCAGGTAACTCCCAAAGATGGTTTAACTTATTTTGTGTGTTTGAATGTTTCACCTGCATGCATGTATGTGGACCACATGTGTGCCTGGTGCTGGCGGGTGTCAGAAGAAAGGGTCAAATTCCCTAGACCTGGACTAAGGGATGGTTGTGATCCACCATGTGGATGTTGAGAAAGGAACCCAAGTCCTCTTTAAAAACAATAAGCGCTCCTAACTGTTAAGCCAACTTCCAGCCTCTTTTCAGGTGAGTTTCAAAAATGCTTTCTAGATCTCTTTCTTTTGCTCAGTCTTCCTCATTAACTTCACTGTTGAGGGACCTTTTCAATTCCCGTGTCTACACCCACCGAAGAATGCAGCTCTCAGCAGGCAGCCATTAATATAGAGACTTGTCGAGAGCCAGTGACAGGGAAATGCTCAGCCCTAAATAGAGCATCTGTAGAGGATGGGAAGATGTGCACAAGATGATGACTTCTGGATGTGGCATGACTGTTACATTCATGAATTCTTTGCAGCTATTCTTACCTGCACAAGACGGGGCTCTCAACACTCCATCAAGGATTATGTATGATCTGACTCACAAAGGTTCCACCCCTTCTTAGGAGATTATTAGTATTGATAGCTGCTGGGGATGGGGCTGATATTTTCTTCAGTGGTGTAGCTATGGATAAGTTGCCCGTGCTACAGTGAATATCCTCTCACCCATGTTCATCCAAGACATTTTAAACTCAACGGGGCACTCATACCAAGAAGACATGAAGGTAGGATGGTCCCCTGTTAGGAAGGTGAAGGCTTCAGTGGGATAGGGAATAAGGATCAGTGGTGACAGGGTAAAAAGACTAAAATTCATTATATACATGTCATGAACATTTTTTAAAAGCTTGGAAGCTTTGTGATCCATTTCCCGTTTCAAGCGAAGAGGTAAGCCTGACAGTTTTATGGATGTTGACAGGTGTTGTGAGGCCCCTGGGTAGAAGACAAAGGACAGGGAGTTGCTTCTAGCATTTTCTGCACTGTGAGAAAGGACAGATGGAATTCATACATATGATCGGGATGGATGTGTTGCAGGAGGAAAGATTCATCTGAGGGAGCACAGATCTTTTATTCTGGACAGTAAACATACCCATCCTTTGTCCCGAAGGAGACACTGTCTCATGTGACTGTTCACCACACAGAAACCTTTAGGAAGATAGCCTGAGAGCAAAGAGAAGAAAGCACCACATTCTTGTAGATCCAGAAACCTAGCAGAATTACCTTCACACAGTTCCATGCAGCTTTGGCTAAACTCTTTTCCTCTTGTTTTTGTGATGAAGAAGTCCCAAAATATCTACAAAATGGCCAAATAAATGTTTAAGTATCATGTAGATCCAGACTCCGGGATCTCCTTCCCTCCCTCACATCCTTTCTTTCTTCCTTCTATTCCTCTTTGGTTTTATCAAAGAATCTAATTAGCCATTCTATGTCTCTCTACTTTTCCCTCATTAGCACATATAGGGAACTCAACAACTCACTACATATAATATAATATGTATTAATTTCCCTAAAATACAGTTATTAACTTTTCCAGAAGTTAACACTGCTTGTCAATGAACCAATGGTTGTGTAATTTTTTGAAATGTTATAATTTGTTTTAAAGAACAGGGACAGACAGAGAACCCCACAGAAGAGGAAGAGGAAGGATTTTAGAAGTCAGAGGGGTTAGGATACCATGAGAACATGAACCACAGAATCATTTAAGCAACATTCATAGAACTCACAGAGACTGAAGCAATAAATGAGGGCCCTGTACGGGTCTGACCTAGGTCCTCTGCTTATACTTTATAACTGTGTAGCTTGGTGTCCCTGTGGGAGTCCCAGCAATAGCAGTGAGGACTGTCTCTGACTCTTTAGACTCTCCTTGGGACTCCTTTCCTCTACTGGGTTGCCTCATCTCTCCTAATATGAGGGTCTGTGCCCAGTCTTATTAGGCCATGTTCAGTGGTTATACCTGGGAGGCCTGCTATTATTTTTTTCTTTGAAAAGAAACAGAGGAGCTGATTTTTGGGAGAGGGGAGGTGGAACAGAGGACCAGAAGCAGCGGAGGGAGGGGAAACTGATGTCAGGATGTAACTTATGAGAGAAGAATAAAAGCTAAAAAGAAGAAGAAGAAAGAGCGTGAGGAGAGCCTGAATGTAACCCATAAGCATGAAACGGTCACTACCTGGTCTACCCAGTAAAGGGTTGCCATCTCATGTTCAAACTTTGGAAATGCTGCACCAATGAGCTGTGCTTTCTTCCTGTTCCTACCTAGTTCTCACCTGTTAAGTCGAAATCATAAGATTGGCAGTTACCTTTAGGGAAAGCATGGAGTATTAACATATCCTCTTGGTAAGCTGAGCCATCCACTGCCTTTTATTTCCTCCATAAGTCTGTGGTTACTTTTCCTCCATATCTATTTTATCTGCCTTATGCATTAAATGCAGTGATTCATTATAACAAATCATATTCACCAGGAATTATATTTTTCAGTCTTATATATTGTGTTACATTATTATTTAATTTTCATAGCATCCTTATGAGGTAACTGTGGGGTATCTTTATCACAGAGTTTAAAAAAACAGTGTGGTAAAGGATTGGGCCCAAGGTCATACAACTTTTGAATCCTTACACACACAAATACACACACACACACACACACACACACACACACACACACATACACATGTATATGGATATGGATATATTATATATTCATTATATATTTGAACCCAAACATATATCCATATCCATACGTGTGTGTGTGTGTGTGTGTGTGTGTGTGTGTACACATGTGAGTTTGTGTGTATGGGTATGCATATACAGGTGCAGAAATCAGCGAACAACTTGTCTAGCACTTTGTGACTCACAAGGACAAATTCAGGTTGTCAGTCCTAGTGACAAGTGTTTTTACCCACTGGGCCATCTTGCTGGCCATCATGCAACTTAAAATGCCAAATTAGGCAACCTGATTGATTGCTTTTATCACCTTCTTGCCTCTGTGTATGCTAATCCCTGGACTCTCCTAGAAGGACAAGAACCTGAAAAGACACTGAAATTTAGGTGACAATCCCTCGTTGGTCATTCTCTGTGAACCAAGACTCCTTTCAGATTCTCTGAATGAAAGGAGAGGTCACTTTGATTCATCCTTGACAGCAAGGGAGACAAGTCTTTCTATTTTTATAAATGAAGTAAATGAAATTCAGAGAGCCAAAGAAACTCATCATACTCAAGCTAGAATTTGGATGCAAATGTATCTGAGTCAGAATGAGCCTGTGAAATTTGGAGGAGTAGCTGCCAGCAATTAGGAGGCTCTTCCACACACAGTGTGTTCAGTCATGGAGATTCTGTCTGCAAATGTTAGTGAAGTGCTCACTGAAGAGCAGTCAGATGAGACGGAAGAAAAACCAAGCTCAGGACCCAGGATCATCCCCGCCACAAATCCTCTGTGTGTGTCTGGATGTAGTTATGCTTCTCTCCTTCTAGCATGTGGTCCCTGTGAGATTAAACTGAAGACTTTCAGTTTAGGGACAAGAACCTTCATCCCCTCTTTCCGTCTTGATGGCTTTATGTTTGAAATCTTGTCATTATAACATAAAATCTTTTCCAAAAGTAATATGCTAGAAGCAATACTTAAATCCCCATGGTAACAGCATTTAGAAGTGTGGTCCTTCAGAGAACATCAGGACCAGAGGAGCCATTGGCCTTTCCCACTGCACAAAGAGAAACAGATAACTGAGCAGGTACATGAATGCATTCTGCCTTTCATGTGAGGGTGTCCAAGCTCTTCTGATACAGTGCAGACATAGAATACTCACACTGGACTTCTTTGGACATTCAGTTTCCAGAGCCATGAGTTAAAAAATTTATCTTTATAAATTATCTGCTCCCAAGTATTTTTGTTATAGCAACAGACAGATAGGAGGCTTTGACCAGCTTATAAAATTAGAATCCTACTTACTCTTTTGTGTCTTCTTTTATTCCTAACAGTTGGTGACTTGGAGTAAGCAGGTTTCTCACTCTGTCTTTGTTATAAGTGAATTTGTTACAGCAGTTAATTTTCTTTAAATGAATTTTAAAAATATTTTAAAAGGAAAACGGCATAGTTTTAAATATGTATATCAATTAGCAGTATCATTAAGAGAATACTTCTAAATTCTTTCCTAAATAATTCACAGATCTTTTAATGTATATATGCACCATTACATGTAGGTTTTCCTGTGGATATATAAAGGCATATGCTTTCCAGGTAGAGAGGATACCAGCAGATTGTACAAACAGTCTACTCAGTTCAGCCTGGGGGACCAATTAGTTTATTAGGACTGCTATAGAAGCATGGATGAACCAAAGGCTAACAGAGCATCAGGAAATCCCCTTGAAAATTACAGCAGATACAGCTGCATCCCTGAACAGTACCAGACTCTGTCAGCCTTCCACCTCCCATATAACTTTGAGTAGGGGAGGGTCTTTGTGAGGGGGATCTCATGAAGGTTCATAAGCTCTGTGAGTCCCACATGCCTACTTTCTCCCTCTATGAGGAAACAATAATGGGCCCTTTCATAAAAGTCTCACCTTGCTGATCACAGGTATTAGGATTCTAGACAGTGATAGTGGCCTTGTTCAACATAGCTAAATAGCTACTCAACAGCTATGCACTGTTCCAGACACTGAGAGACCATCAGTGGGTAAATAGCATGAAGACATGCTTTTGTGATTTGTAATATTCTTTCCCAAAATATCTAATCTTACTAGAAAATACCAGGCAAATGCAAATTGAGGGGCATACAACAAAAACATCTAACCAGTTTCAAGTTCAGGACCAACGAGGGAAGAGGAAATTGTCACCAGTCTGAAGCACTTAAAAAGCCATGCCGACTAAACCCAACATGATATCCTAAACTGATTGAACAGCAAAATAATAATTTGTGAAGAAACAGAGGAAGCTATATATCATTTACTGACATTTTGCCAATTCTATCAGTCAATTTCTTGACTTGAGTGGAAAGATGTTAATGTTACTATTATCCACTGGGGATGAGTATTTGGGTGTTCTTTGCACTAACTTTGCAGTTTTTCTGAGACTCTAACAAGAATTCAGCATAAGCAGTTTTAAGGCAAGAGATTAATTCTAGTGGGGAAAGAAAAATGTTATCTGACATCATCAAGAGTGAATAATTTTGAAAATGCATAGACTTTCCAAATAGCAAAGATACTAAAAGTCAAAAATGGTTGTCAAATAGTGGGTTCCAGAAAAGTGTGAAATGGGTCTGTATTGCTTTAGGTTAAAACCCTAGAAATATTTAAAGTCTGTGTATTCAGTCACAAAAGTGTCCTGTAGTATTTTCTTTGTCATGCATATTACCATTCAATCTGATTCTTCTTTAAAAAAACAATTACATTAAAATATTAATTGCATTGATCACTAATGTCTGTAACAACCCTTTTAGGTTTGCCCAAGAAATTGCCTGAGTTTGTGTAAGACTCAGATGTTACTATCTCTGCTCTATTACTAAGGAAGCTCAGTCACTTGTGATTAGGTATTGCTGGCCAGGATCGCATCACTATGTTGTAGTCAGTAATAGCCTGAGACACTATAGTGTGTCATTTCCCCTTAGATTTAACTCACAGGGACTATTGAGGTTTGGCCTTAGTCATCAGCTTTTGTTGGTTTTCAGAATTTTTGTCTGTTATCTGAACATGCAACCTTTCACTCTCCAAGCCTCCTGAAGATCTTAATTCCCTGTCCTTAATGGCAAAGTGGATTTCAGGCACAAAGGTTTATTTTTCTCTTCTTATTATATTGGCTGTCATCTGGTTACCAAGAAGATTTCAAAGTAAGCAAGAGTACATGGCAAGCACCAGATGTTGTTAAATAAATACCAAGTCAGTTTCAGAGGAACGTTTAACTAAATGTCTTTAGTTGAGACCCAGTAAATTGGTCTATAATCTGAGCACTCAGGAGATTGAATCCAAAGGATTCAGTTCAAGGTCAAGCTGGCCTACATAGCCAGATCCTATCTAGAAAAGAAATTAAAAAAAATTAATTAATATTAAATTGAGTTGGTCTCTATATTCTGTACGAAGAACACCGATAACGTGGAACATGAAACAAATTATGGTTTTCTTTTCAACTTTTTTTACACTTATCATGTATTTATTTGTGCATATCTGTGGAGGGCATTATGGTATGGGTGCAGAGATCAGCAGACAACTTGAAATGATCAGTTCTTTCCTCCCATCAGTGAATCCCAGGATTCAAACTTAGATCTCCAGGCTTGGCAGCAAGCACGTTTACCCACTGGATTATCACGTTGGATGAGGCTGAGTTTTTAATATGGAAAAACATGACAAAAATAGTCTCCCATGAATTTGTATTATCAAAGTGCTGAAACCAGTTTCCAAGTGGCTCCCGTGTCCTTCCCAGTCAGCGTGGCATGAGTGGTACCCTTCCAAAGATCCTCCATCCAATCTTCACCAACCCTGTTGTCCACTGGCAGCAGCTTCTTTCCCACAACCTTCCTGCTTCCAAGGGGCTTCAAAATAGAATTTAAGGTCTCTAAAGCTACAGTAGGAGTTAAATGTATAACTTTGGTGATTCTGGAATGGAGAGCATGTGATTTTGATCCCGATTTTTAAAGTGAAAGACATTAGGACTTTCTTCAAAGTAACAGAAACATAGGAGAAATTAGAATTTCAAAAGGAAGGGAAGGTTCCAACTTACTTCCAAACACTACCCATGGCCCTTCTTCTCGTAGATGATGCTGTCGACCACAGCATTCAGTGAGCATTTTGCTTAAGTTCCAACCACCTTCAACTCTCCCTTAATATTGTGACACCATGTAAAACCAACACACAGGAAGCTTTTGCAAATGTGAGAGGTCCTTGAACCACATGGGCTTCCTTACCTAAGAGCCCTAAGGGAGCCTCACAGAGCAATATTCCTTTTGTGATCCAGAAGGATCCAAGTTGCCTTTTTACCGTCCACAATTTGGAGGTAAGAGAGGAGAGAGGAAAGACTCTTAGTCAAAAGTAGATTGAAGCTTTTCATTTCTGGGCAGATCACCGCCACAGATGACCCACTGCTAACAGTGCAGCACGGCATATATTCATGTGGTCTCAAAGGGCCTGTTTGGGTTCGGTGCATCTCATCTGGCCACTGCAGCCCTTACACATATGCCTGACTGGGCCTTCACAAGTGGTGATCAGACTTACTTGCTTTCTGTTACTTGGATCATTCTCTTCTGCTCTTCCATACACAATCCCTATGAATCCCCCAAGAGTCCAGCTATTCAATGTCTCCTAGAGAAGCCTTTGTTGACCACTGGGACCACTCTGGGTCTCCTTGCCAAATGCTTTTGCTACAGTAATTGACTTAAGAAAGACAATTAGTGAGTTCATCACATTTAATGTAATGACCTTTAGATGGTTATTTGTTAGTCACTTGTGGCCATCTCTAGTACTTACCTCCATCATTAGATTAAATGTTCCAGTAGGACAGAGAGTTATCTCGTTTGCAACCCATTACCCACAAATGCTTAGAACAGTGCCTAGCATATAGTAAGCGTTCAACAGTGGTTAATAAATATATGTATAAATTAAAGGGGTCCCGGGGAAACCTAATCCAATTTAATTTACATAGAAGAACCCGAAGTCTTAGTCATTTGACTTCCATGTTCAAAGCCCTAACCAAGAACAAAAATAGAGATAAAATAAAAATTTCTTTACTCTCCCAGAATACTTTTCTGTCCTGACAGAAAGTTCATAGTCTGGTGATTCATCACGGCGGAGGAAAAAGCAATTCCTGGCAAGTTGCTCTCAGTCTTAATGAAGTTTCAAGCTTGAGTTTTATTGAGCACTCCTTTTATTTAAAGCAAGTCCCATAGTCTATGTTTGTTTCACTGTTCCTCAGTTGCTGGATCCAATGTTAATTTTCAAGAAGAGATAATGTGGCAGTTTGGCAAGGCTCTGCTGAGCTAGCGAGCATTTAATAGCATCACAGATGGAATCATTTGCATGTGGGAGGGGGATTTTTTTTTCCCTAGGATTTTGTCCCAATTAAAAGTTATCAGTTCAAACCAGGTTACCAGTTACAGCAAATAGAATTTTGCACTTTCTCCACCCTGAAAAGATTCTACTTTTCTTCAGTACGTTCATCTCTTGCTTTCCTCTCAATCTGACACACTGAGAAATATTTAATAGCCACTAAAAATGAAACAGCTACAAACATTTTTCATGACTTCCCAGCACATTAAACAGGCCACATGTTCTAAGAGCCCAGCAGACACAACAGCCCTCTCATTTCTTTGCTGTCTGTGGGAGAGTTCATGTCAGGCGAGCATTAATTAAGTGCCTCTGTAAGTTAGATGTGTTTGTGAATGTAAATAGAGCATCACCGGAAAGCAGGGAAAGGCATAAAATCAAGGCAATTTTGAGCAAAGCTCTAAGTTCAATTGAGAAAGGACACTAGGTAGAAAGGAAGACAGTGAATAAGCCCACCTGTCTGTCCCAAGAATCATTCTTTTGTAAGTGAATGAGAATAGATTGATTTGCCTCCTATAAAAACAAGAGACTAGCTGACTGTCACTTCAGATAGCTGTCTTAATTCTCCATATATATAATATATACATATATAAAAACATATATGTACATGCTATTATATACATGTGCAAACACACACACATATATACAAATATATGTATATATAAACAGTGGTTAGGTACACACCTGTTACTAGTGACTAGGCAGCTCTAAGATAATGTTCATGGTTTTCATCACTTCTGGTGGTCCTCTACTGCATCAACACAGCTGGCTTGGTTAACTATTAGGATAAAATAGAAACTGCTGTGTGGTTTCTGATGCGAGGTCCTAAAAGAAGTCAGGGCTTCAATTTATGCTGTACTGGATTGATCATAAGGGTACTCAAATAACCCTCCAGAGATGCCCAAGTGATGAGGAGCAGAAGCATTCCATCAGCAGCCAGTGAGAGATAGAAGCCCATTTCAACACTCACATGATGCTTCTGCCATAGTCAGCTCTTGGATGAGGATGAATGCCACCCAACATCCCCAACATCTCAGATACAATTTCACAGAGGCCCCTATGACACAGAGGCATCCCTAAACACGTGGTCCATAGAAACTCTGAGATAATAAATGTTTGGTTTCTTGATTGTGTGTGTGTGTGTGTGTTTTGTTTGTTTGGGTTTTTTTTTTTTAAGCCATCATGTTTTGGTATAATTTACCAAAGAAGGAACTATTTTAATTGATAACACATAGCCACTTTGCTATGATTGAATTGAGACCACCACAGAACTGTAGATTTAGAGGGAAGGCAGAAGAGAGAGGGAAGGAGGGGTATGAGAAGCGCGACTCTAGGCAGCACAGAAGGGACCATCCTTGGCATCACTCAAGATGTTGCCTGGCTAGCGTTAGAGCCCAGCAGCACACTGTACCAGAATTGGCTCACAAGCCTCAGGAGCTCATTCAGAAGCACCAAGGTCAGCAGCAAAGGAGACATATCACCAAACACGTCACAGCTATCTAAAGTCTGAATGTGAAGTCAAAATGTCCAGAGCTCTCATTTCACTTCATTTAGACAGAGTGCCTCTCACCAGCTATTTAGTCTTGTTAATGTTTGAAAAAACAAAAGTTGTTGGAATAAATTTTTGCTTGGGAACCACCACTCATGAATGGGTTATGTTGCTTGGTGTTGCTCTTCATGCCCTATCTCCACTATGAATCGGCTCATTTTCTTTCTTTGAAGAAGCATGCTGTATATTGTGGACATGGATTTGGTACACTAGGAAGCAGAGTTAATCCTGTAGCACTGCACAGTGTGCCAATCTGTAATGATGCCACAGGAAGCTGGCTCAAGTTATATATGCAAAAGGTAGGATGAAGAGAGGACAGGAGGCATTTTGACTTCTTTTACTCCACTATTGGGCTCTGCTATCTAGACCTGAGTCTTCTGCCTGTCTTACCCTTCAGAGCGTTAGCCCCTTGTAATACCATACTGGTCTCCTTAATCTAGAATCACCTCCTTGTGTTGTGCTCTGAAGGTAAGTAAGTATGATGCATGTCTAGTACTGGTCAGCATTAGTACTTTGGTAGATATCATCCATGAAAAATGCCTTCCCCATGACACTCTGTCATCTGTACTTATCTTTATTTATAAATTCTAGAGGCAGGCAACATGGACTTTAATTACAACCTTTCCAATTACTTGTTTGTACTGAAAGAATGAAGAATTTGTAAGATGGTTTTGATGATTAGAGAAGCCTGTACACTTAAGTTTAAACAGTGGTTGGCACAAATTTCATGCTATAGAATAAGCACAGACATCTTATCTTTCGCACGTCACAGCACCAGCCCCAAGCACAGAGTTAGATCTGTAGGAGATGTCTCATTACCAAAAGTGAACATGGAGACCAGATGTTGCTACTCTGAATAATTTATAACATCCTCATTACAGGAAATTTTTCAATGGAATTTTTTCCCCTTGTGTTCTGGTCAGTTTGCTCAGAACCATCTTTCTTCCAAGACCCCAGTCTCTCTAGATGCAGGAGATGAGCTTCAGTTCTAATAGCTTATTCATTCCCTCTTTAGGCTATTTTCATACTATGATTTGTGTCTGTCTTTGCACATCTAAACACATCATCTTCAAGACATAGAGAAAAAGATGATTGTTAGATAGACAGATAGTTAAATAGATAAACAGATAGATAAATAGATAAATACGATATGATAGACAGATAGATAGATGGATCATAGATAGGTAGATAAAATGATAAATATATAAATTATAGATACATAGCTAATAGATACATAGATGATAGACATAGGTAAAATAGTCTCCCCCCCCCCACCCCGTGTGTGTGTATGTGTGTAAATAGCCATCAAGTGTGTGAATATGGTTCCTCTCCTAACCACAGGTAAAGGTTAGAAAGACAGCTTAGGTAGGGTACTTGCTGCACAAGCCTGACAGCCTGCTTGTCACACTATTTACTGGAGTCTAAACTAGCTCATCTGGAGCACATAGAGATTCTACCTGGGGCCTCACTTAGAAGCTACACATAGAAATTGAGGTTTGTCTGGGAAGTGTCTTGTTTGTTTCTTACAGTGACTGTGCATTGCTGAAGAGAATGGATTCTGTAACCCAGGCTAACTGTATGGAATCAATAGAGTGCTACTGAGTAAGTGTCTGTCTCCTGCTGCTGCCCCCAAATCTTGCACATCTGTTCTCTAGCTCTTCTGGCTTTTATAGCTGACACTCACTACCCAGAGCAGAGGAGCTGAAAGGCACTTTGTTTGGGTCACTGCACCCTGACTTCTATAGTTCACGAAACTTTCAACTCTGCTAAGGTTCCACTCCCAGAAGCCTTTGCTTCCATCCTGTCCTGTCACTGACCTCCCGGTATCCACTCAGCATTATTCCTATCTCAGACCACGACTCAGAAAACACTCCAGCCTATGCAAGGTCTTTTGTATCTCTTTTTTTTCTCTTAGACTTAAGTTTTGTTTTTACTTTTGTTTTTACCTATTACATTTGTTAAGATTATCTATTATTAAGTTCCTTGCTTTAAGAAAAAGTATTATTCATTAGCATCCACAGATGTGAGGATCCTTATATGGGCACCCTTTTCTAATGCAGTTAGTATGGTTGTATCCTTTCAAACTACATGCTTTGTGTAGATACATTTCCAGTCTGTTCAATGGTACTTTATTATAAATGCTATTCATTTTATTCTTCCTTTTTTCATTTTGCTATACCTTCACCCATTTTTTAAAAAAGTCACAACTTCATATAAACTTATGGAATAAGTGGACCTACTGCATTCGCCTTACCCCCTCTCCAGTGATGGACATCTCCAACTCTTTGTCACTGCATACTTAGCTATGAAAACTTTTGTACATTCACATGGCTGGGAAAGAAATTCACTGCCATGTGGGCCCAGGAGCAGCATCCATAGGTCAGTAGGCTTATCACTAGTAAGAGCTGATTCCAACAAGTTAGGCCTAAGTGCCATCCCAAGCAAAAGAGATCTAAACCCCATTATCAATATGAAGAGTGTCTTAAATCTCCAACCATTGGTGATTTCCAGGTTCTAGTTTCTATCCACTTAATGGGCCTAGAATAATATTTAATTGTGCTGATCTGAATTCATTTCTTCATTACTATGATTTTAAGCATTTAATCACAGGTTTGTGATCTTTGAGGGTTGTCTATTTTCTGTAAGTTCTTTGTTCAGATCAGGCAACAACTTCCAACCTTTCTCTTCTTGATTTTCAAGAATTTCTTATATATTCTAGAAGCTGCTAGTCTTTGTTTACCTCAACCTTATAAAGATCTTCTCATACTATAGCAGACTTTTGTTAAATGTATCCATGATGTCATTCACCAACAGAAATTCTTTCTTTATGTACTAAAATCCATCTTGTTCCAAGCTGTAAAGTCTGTGGTTGGGAGGTTTGTTGCAAATTTGTCTCTTCTCTGTGTTGGTTGTATTGTTCTCCATCATGCATAACCCTTCTTCCCTTTAGGTGTGAGAGCTGGCTGCCAACTTCCCCACGATTATAATATCTCAGCTCTGCAACTAAGCAATCAAAAGCCATAAGACTGAGTCCTACTTTGTCCATCTTGGTCCACCTGCCTACAATCGGTAATCAGGAAAGGATGACCTCTGCCTACTTGGAAGCTCAGGAGCAAGATGGATTAACCACATACTCAGCACAGCAGGGTAGGGAATGGGTGGTTTCACAGAGGAATATCAAAGTAGCATTTTCCATGGCAGAGAAAGAAGTGCTGAGCAGGCACCATAGATGTCCATTATAAAATGTAATTGCTTTTTTCATTGCTCGTTAGATACATTTCTCCAATCACTCATACTTAAATATTTCCGAATACCATGCTCCCACCTGGAAACTCTCTAGGGCATGATTTCCAAAATGGATAGTTCAGTCATTAGTTCCCAGGTGAGAGCAATGATTCAACTCCCTAAGTGAGCTCTGAAGAACACAGACTCATGGGTTCTTCTGCAGCCCTTCTGAGGTGAAACCTTGCAGAATAGACACCTAGAGATTGCTTTAATGTAGTATCAGTTGCCAGATGGAGAATTACAATGAACATTACAATCCCCTCATTTCAAACATGAGAAAGCTAGAGCCTGAGTGAAACCTGGTGTGTCCCGGGCCCTGGGCTGTCCAGCTAGTGTGTGCACTTCTGCTGCCGGACTTCTAACATTCTTTGAATCCTTGGCAATGGGCCTGTGAATATAAATATAACTACCTCAGGATTTACCACTTTACAAACATGTTCAGGCTCTCATCTCTGTGCTTTGTCTTGCCTAGAAATCCCAGTTGGCTTGCAACCATGGAAACAGAGCCTAAAATCCACATCAGGTCCAGCCACAGCTGCCCTGGACCCTAGACAGCAATCTCTAGGCTCTGGGTGAAGGTGTACACAACTTCCTCAGCACTGCAGGTGTTCAGCAGTCAGCCTTTCCTCATTCAGATCTTGGCTCTGTCACTCACCAGGTGCATAGCCACAGGCCATGTGCTTGTTCTTGCTGGGGAGCTGACTGTGTCTCAGGGGCTCTTTGTGAGTCTAGAGACCAGAACTTCACCCAAAGGAAGTCCTCAGTAAACATAGTGAGTCTTGATTATCAAGTCTTGTGCATTAATCCCTGCACCCAGCAATCCCTTCAAAAAAGGAGCAAATCATGGCTTCTATCTACCTCCATGGCTTAGTCACCTGAAGCTAATAGATTTACAGTTAACATGGTGAAAGCTGTGAAGTACCCCTGCTTGCATTATATGAGATCTGTCTACGAATAGGAACCACAGCCCTAACCTGACTTATTACATTTATAGCAAAGCCAGCTGGTACTGAGAGAGACACTGTCCTGCAGCCAGCTCTATGCAAACTCCCCAATAGTGGAGGCAACCCACACTAACATGGGTCTTTGCCTTTTTTGGGTTTCACACATGCAAGTTGTCACCCTGTATTGAGGACGACTCAGGAAGCCCCTCAGTCCTAAACTCCCATGCTTTCATTCTTCTGTGTGATGGTCAGTTAAGGGCAGCCACCAGAAAAAGTTAAGGAGATACTCAGGCAAAAACAACACTATTTTACGCACTGTTACTGGAGACAAGAGGTATGGTAAGCCACACAGAGTTTTGTCAGGAAAATACCAGCCCCATCCAGAGGTGTATGGCAAAGGTGGCAGGAAGGATGATGACTATCTTTACTGCACATTCTACTATAAGTGGGGGGAGGGGCAGGTAAACAGTTCAGGGTTAACTACATTGAACGATTTTAGTGGACTAGCTCTGGGATTTAGCCTGTCATCTAGTCCTGGGATGATTAAGGCAGTAGACTATTGTTTCATTAGCTGTCTGAGCTCTAATGGAGGGTTATGGCTCTGCATTTGTTTCTACATCAAAAGCATGTTCTTGGCTGGGTCCTTCATGCTGTAAGAATTGGCTAGCTATAGGAGAAGTAATCTCTCACAAACCAGGAAGTAATTTGAATATGTCAAAGTGTTATGATATATATGCAGAATTTTTTTAAGTGTTCCCATAACACCCCAGAGTCTAGACTCAGCCTGACAGAAAACTGTTTCTAATCACTGCTCAATTAGTAGTGTGTCTTACTTTGTATACATTTCTCTGAGTTAAAATGGATTCTTACTCGGGTCATTGTAGAATCAGAGGGATGATGGCCATATAGTCTGCACATGACCAGAAACAATAGTTATTTTATGGAGTCCTTATTTTGTCTCCATCACGAGAGCATGGTGTATAGAAGTAAGTCATTCATATTAAGTAAAAAATGAGTGTGCTTCTCTACGACACCATCTGCATCTCATCACAGCCTAGGACTTTGCAGATTTTTATATTATTTCCTGGTCAGAGTGAAGGCAGAATATTTTTCAATTAGAGTTTATAAACTTGATATACAAAATTGTAGATTTTGGTAGAAAACAATTTGGAAACAACTGATATATTTTTTCCCAGGCATTTCCTGTTGATTCTTGACATTTCCTGTTAACTTGTCACTCACTACCTTGAGCAATCCAGGCTAAAAGAAAGCTAGTGATAGGAAGGAGACACAGTAAAAGTTTTATAGGAACATTAAAATGATTGCATTGACATTTCAATGTCTAAAATCACAGCTTTTGTATTTCTAATGGTGGGAAGAGGTAGGAAATAGAAAAGCCTAAACATATCAAAGCAAACCTTCCTAACCTCCTAGGCTAGGAGTTTTATGAATTAGGGATCCTTGCAAAGAACCAAGAAAGGAAAACAGCTTAGTCAGCAGCACAGATCTCAGGAAATGGCTATTAAGTCTCTCTTGCCCTGTCATGGTTCCATAGATACAATTCTATGCAGGGAACAGAGGCTTGGAAGATCGAAATAAAAAGGACACATGCGATAAGCTTCTGATTATATCCCAGATAAATGTGATGCCCTGAGTAGAGGTTAGTACATGATATTCCCAGGAAGTAGACATGGGGTGGTCAGGGTAAAGATCTAGGAATGACTTGAGAAGAATAAGATGTTCTCTCACAGCTGTCGTCATACATGTTTTCCTAGCATGCTTTGGGGGTGAGAAGGAGGGCAAAGGAGAAACTCCCAAGAATCCACAAGGATGGCCCTGACTAAGACCCAATGCAATAGTGGAGAAAGTGCCTGAATGGCATCTACTGTAATCAGATTAGTGACTACCCTAATTGTCATCACAGAGCCTCTATCCAGTAACTGATGGAAGCAGATGCAGAGATCCACAGGAAAGCCCTGGATCCAGCTCTGGGAAACCTCCTGAAGAAAGGGAGGAGGGAGCCAAGATAATCAAGGTCATGACAGGGGAACCCACAGAGACAGTTGACCTGAGCTTGTGGGAGCACATGGACTCTGGAACAACAGTTAGGGATCCAGTATGGGACTGACCTAGGCCCTCTGCATGAGTGTAACAGATAACAGATTGATCTGTTTCTAAGGCTCCTAGAAGTGGGATTAGGACCTGTCCCTGGCACTTAGCTGGCTTTTTGGAATCTATTCCCCATGCTGAATTACCTTCCCAAGCCTTTTTACAGAGGAAGGATCTCTGTCCTACCTCAACTTGATGTGCCATGTTCAAGCCCATATGAAAACTGCCCCTTTCTGAATGGAGACAAAGGATGAGTGGGTAGATGGGGAGGGGGTACAGGAGGAGAGGAGAGTGGGTAAATTGTGCTCAATATATAAAATAAAGGAAAAAATGTTAATTAAAACAACAATAAAAGAAGGTTTTTACCTATGCGTATACATTTTCCAAAATAATAGAAACACTTCTAAAGTCCTTCTATGAATCCAGCACTACTCTAATACCCCAACCAGATAAGGACACAACAAAAAGTAGAGCTACAGATCAATATACTTAATGAACATAAATGCAGAAATAACCAACAAAATACTTAGAAGCCAAACACAAACACAGTTAGGGTTTCTACCCTTAATGAAACACCATGACTAAGTCAACTCACAAGAGAAAGGGTTGGCTTTAGGGTTACAATCTAGAAGGTTAGGGCCATGATGGCCACAGCAGGTGGCAGACACGGCTACTGGAGCAGGAAGATGGAAGCCAATGGTTCACATCTTAAATCCCAAGCAGGAAGCTGAGAGAGAGAGAGAGAGGGAGAGAGAGGGAGAGAGAGGGAGAGAGAGAGAGAGAGAGAGAGAGAGAGAGAGAGAGAGACAGAGAGAGAGACAGAGAGAGAGACAGAGACAGACAGAGACAGAGACACAGAGAGAGACACAGAGAGAGAATAGGAGACTTGTAAAGCCCAACCCATGATGTTGTATCTCCAGCAAGGTCACACTCTCTGAGCCTCCACAAACAATATCACCAACTAGGGATCAAGTAGTCAAATGCTCAAGAATATGGAGGATGTCTTATTCAAACCAACACACACACACATTAAAAGATTATTCACCATGATTGAGTTTGCTTTATCCAAAGCATATAGGGATAGTTCTGTATATGCAAATGGAAGAAACCTGCATAGCTCATGATAGACAGAAACCAAAGGAAAGCTAGAGTCCCATTATTTCTTTCAAGAGCATGCCCTCAGTGACCTCACTTCCTTTTCTAAACCCCACATCCCAATAGTGCCATAAACTGGATATATTAGATTGATAAATATAATAACTACCATAAATGGACTTAAGGATAAAAATTACATGTTTGAATTAGACATAAAAAGGCCTTTTTATAAAATCTAGCATCATTTAATGATAAAATTCCTAAAAAATATGGCTAGAGGAAATATTACTCAAAGTAATAGACTATGTATGACTGTCTCATATTCAATATCATGCTAGATGAAGAAAAGTTTTAAGTGTGGAAGACCATAGGTATAGTTATTTCTATGAGAATGGCCACCACAGACTCAGATGTTTGAATACTTGGTCCTCATCAGTGGAACTGTTTGGGAGGGATTAGGAGGTGTGGCCTTGTTGGAGGAGGAACGTCACTGGGGACCAGTTTTGTGAAGACTTGTGTTATTTCCACTGTGCTCTCCCTCTGTCTCTGGCTTGTGGATGAAGCTGTGATCTCTCAGGTGTTTCTGTTGCCCTATACTGTACCTGTTATTTGGGCTCTTACCCTCTGAAACTGTAAAGCCAAATCAATCCTGTTTTTTGTTTTGTTTTGTTTTTGTAACTTGCCTTGTTCATGGTATCACACAACATGAAAGTAGCTAAAATAAAGAGGTGTTCATTTGCTTTGTTCCTAATGAATAAAGAGTTCAGTGTCCTAGCTAGAGCGATTACAACAGGGCAGGGAAATAAAAAGAAATGTAAATATTGAAAGAAGCTAACGTATCTCTGTTTGTAGATGATATGCCTCTGTGTACATGAGACTCTAAAGGTTCCACCAGAAGACACTTAAAACTGGCAAATATGTTCAGAAAAGTGGTGTGGATACAAAATTCACATGCAACATTCAATAGCCTTTCTATGTGTACATGGCAACAACAGGCAAAACAAACCAGGGAACTTCAATTGTAATAGTCTCAGATAAACAATCATCTAAATAAATAAATACATAATTTTGGAGTAAACTTAATTAATAAATTAAAAACCTCTAAAATGAAAAATTTTAAACTGTGACAACAAAAACTAAGGAGAACATTAGAAAGAAGAAAGATCTCCTATGTTTGTGGAGTGATAGAATTAATAATATGGAAATGGAAATCCAACCAAAACCATTTATAGATTCAATGAAATTCTAATGAAATTTCCCATCATACTATTCACAGGAAAAAAAATATTGGCATTCATTTGTAAACATAGAAAACCTTAGGTATTCAAAGCAACTCTGAGGAACAAGAACAATGCTAGAGGATTACCATTCTCAATATCAAATTATCATAAAAATCACAATAATATAAATGGCATAGTATTGAATAAAAATAGATGATCTGATTAACAAAATAAAATGTAAGATCTAGACTTAAGCCTACACAAGAAAAGGATGTTATCTTAGTTAGAGTTTCTATTGTTTCCATGACCAAGAGCAACTTGGGGAGAAAGGGGTTAATTTGTCTTATATTTCCATATCACTGTTCATCACTGACAGAAGTCAGGACAGGAACTCCATCAGGGCAGGAACCTGGAGGCAGGAGCTGATGCAGAGGCCATGGAGGGGTGCTGCTTACTGGATTGCTCAAACTCCTTTCCTATAAAATCCAGAACTATTAGCTCAGAGATGGTACCACAATGGGCTGCATCCTCCTCCATCAATTACTATATCTTAAGGAGGCATTTTCATAATTGAGGTTCTCTCCTCTCAGATGTATTTAGCTTGTACCAAGTTGACATAAAACCATCCAGCTCAGACCCTAAAGATATACACGGAAGGAAAGAACATCTTCAATTAATAATGTCTATATGTAGAAGGATGAAGCATGACCCATATCTACCATGCACAAAAATAAACTCCAAATAGATGAAAATCTTCAGGATAAGATTGAAAATTCTAAAAAGGCTAAAAGGTGGAGGCTATGCTATAACATACAGAACCTGCATTTCTGAGGTAAAAGTATGCTTGAGCCTTAAAGATAGATAAACTTCTTAAAGATCACCTAAGCCTTTAATCCCAGCACTCAGGAAGCAAAGGCAGGAGGATCCATGTGAGTTCCAGAACAGCTAGAGCCGTGCAGAGATCCTGACTCACAAACAGAAAAGATCGTCTGCTGTGCTCCTGATGCCTTTATGAAGGTAGGTCTTGGGCAAAGAGAGGGGAAGGCAGTATATTGACCTCAGTGAAGGGGAGCAGTGGAAATAAAATAGCAGCTCTTGTTACCTTTACTGTACAAGCTTCCTGCTTATAGTCTAATGTTTAGCTTAGTAGATTTTTAAAAAACTAACACAGCTTTCCAAAGGCTTGGGTATAGGTTAAATAAGAATGACACAGAAGTATATGAAATGTGTAGTTTGATAGTTAATAGCAACTGGGAATTGTATTTAACATTCATTAATATTAAACAATCATTAGTTTTTATATACTTATTATCTATATTTGATAATGCAATAAGGCAAAATTAGACATTAGACCCATGTAGCAATATTCTAAAATAAGTGTTTTCCAAGAGTTCATTGACTTGGAACTATTCTCTTGGGAAGGGAGCCTTTTCTCATTTCCTTAGAGTTAGCCATATCTCTGTCCTCCAGAAGTTTATGGAGCTGGGGGAGATGATGAAACCAGCTGGAGCTTTCCAGGTGTTAACTCTTACACTGTGATGTAGTTTTAATCACATGGATATAGCAGAAACACAGAGCTGGTATGCTTCTCACAAATGTTTAGATGTGCATCAAAATGTGTAAGATCTGGCCTTCTCACTACAAGTGTCAATTGTTTAACTGAGGTGGGTGGAGAAAGAAGCTGACAGAGACCAAGACATAAACTTATAGCAACAGAGAAGTGCATACCTTAGAGTATGTGTACAGCTTTGCCTGCGAGTCATTTTCATACCACATCTCTAGATATGGCTCAGTATGCTTTCTCAGTCCCAGTTGCTTAATCCAAGGGAACTTGGTGACCTTGGCCAATCAGAGCATTTTTCAAGAAGTTTTGGTACTGGGTTCTAGATAGTAGTCATTCTGCCTTAGAGGCAGAAGAAGAGCCTTAAAGTTTATACAATGTCACTGCCATATTCCTGCTATTTACATAACATGAAAGTCACAGGAATAAAGGAAAGAAGTGGAAAGGGGCCCTTTAAGGGCATGTGATCCAGCTTCAGGTGCATCCTCTGCTTGGGGGCTGAGGGTCATGCTGGGTCATATAATCGGCACAAATTCTTCCAGACCAAGGCTAAGTCAAGAGTAAATTCTATTAGTACAGGAAGGCCATTTAAGATGGTCACATTGTTGGTTGACATACAGAATGTACTGAAACAAGTTTGGAGATTCCACTAAGTAACAAGATATCAACACTTCTAGCTCCTGGTACGGCCCCAGAGGGAACAAAACACGCAAACAAACCAATTTAATGAGTGAGCCTGGTTTTATAACAGATCCATTACACTTCCCAGTGAATCACTCTTCCCCCTGAAGAAACAAATTGGAGGAATATGAGGGGGGAAGAAGATGAACTCTCAGCGAAGGATCATTTTCATATTGCCTTTCAGTTAGGGGAGGCTGACTGTGGACTTGCAAGCCTATATCCACCTAGCTCCCGTTTAGAGGTGCCTGAATTATAGCTGCCTCTCACTGCACAAAACTATACTGCAGTTGGACTCTCCAGGATTTATCATCTGCACTAATATGGATGGGTCTATTTCCTTCATCCCTGTCATCTTTTATGTGAATGTACTGCCTGTGCACTCTGCAGACTTTGCTGCGAAACTAAGCACTCTAATTTAGCAGCTGGAACTCAGTAGACTTAAACTGAAGAAAAAATTCTGGAAGCAAAGTGGAAAAAAATTGGTTCTCCTGTCTTTGGATGCAAAGGGTGCATTGTCTGCCTATCCTTTGGGAATTGCTCACTCCACAACTATCTCTAATGTGTATTCGAGCATGCTGCTTGTCACGTACTGTTGTGAGCAATTTGCATGTAGAAGATAATTTTCTTCTCAGAATTTTCTGATATATCTTTCTGTTGTGTGCATGCTCTGGGTGAGCATGATGAGATTCATCTATCCAAGTAAAAGTAGTATTTGAATTTGGATATTGACAGTCTACAGCTTTTAACCACCAGGCTGTTTCAATTGAAGGTATGCAAATATATGTATATATCAACTTGGCACTTAGGATGCTATGGTAAGCAAAACTGCATCACTGCCTTCTCCCATGGATCTTCTTGTCTGGTGGGGAGATGAATAATTTCTAAGATGGAAGAAGAAATGGATACCAGCTAGGGGGTTGATAAAGGACGTACTGGTGAAGAGATACGTGTGAAATGATAACTGAATATAAAAGGTAAAGGAGAGCCAAAAAAAAAAGGACAAACCCTGGGATGAGCATCCACTAGTTCTGAGGTGGGAGGAGTACAGTTTGCTCCAGTCTTCAGGTAACTATAGACACTTGAAGAAAGTCATAGACAGAAGAAAGCTGAATGGATTGTGGAGCACCAAGAGGGAGCCGAAGAGCAGAGAAAACTGCACTTTGATGGGAATAGTTTGTTTCCAAATCTAGGAACAAGAGGGGATGTCAAGACTAGACTCTGCTGTCTGCTTCGTACGATGACTTGGATAAATCGCATGGAACAAAGACTTGTGACCCTGGTGACAGTTCCTATTGCTCAGGGGCAAAGGTTTACGAACACCCAGAAATGGAGTTCAAGAGAAATGATGAAGGCTTCAGGATAGTCTTCATTTTATGTCCTGCAAGGGTATGAAGACACGGGCTGTTTTGCTGATCAGGACCACACAGGGAAGCTACAATCTCCTGAGTGTTTTCTTACCCCATAAAGTATGCACAGTTACATGTAACAATGGGCTGCTACCCAGTATCTCTTCCCCTCCAGCCCAGCGTGTAGAGTTAATAGCACACTATGTGTTAGAATCCTGGGCATCTTTGTTTTCACCCTGTCCCGATAGGACAGAACCGTCTTTAGAATCAGCCTATGTCTAACACTGCACAACATAACAATTACAAATATGTCTATTGTACTTTATCCTCAACAGTGAGTGCACCAAATTGTTTAAACTTGGTGTAGGACAGAGAAATTGAGACAAACCATCAAGGAACAAAAATCCCCCAAAGCTCCTTATAGATATGGAGTATTAAGGCCAGAAGGACTGGCTGAGAGAGAAAGCCTTTCCTGCTACACTTCAGAGGGCCAAAACAGTGGAGTAACCTTTGTTTGGAGAGTATTGTAATTCTCTCAACTTCCCTGTTGTGATTTCTGCAGTAGTGAACCCACAACTCATGGACTTTTGACTTCCTCAAACAGGGAATGATCCAGTTCACAGCTGTTCCCTGATTGGTCCTCTTATCCAAAGAGACAGGTCCTGTTTCCTTGTCCACAGACTCAGTTAATTAGTCAAATGACACTGTAGGCTGAGGTATACACACACACACACACACACACACACACACACACACACACACACACACACACACACACACACACACACACACTTCATTGTCTTTCTTACACCAGTCAGTTTCATCCAGCTTGAGAGCGTTGCTACTGTAGCACTTCCAAGCCCCTTTGTTCTGTTTTCCAAAAGCTTATTTGGCTCAGCTGACCTCTTCTGCTGTTTGTGTGTGCTCTCCCAAAGGAAGCACTGGCTGCACCTGACACTCCACCATCCCATCATGGAAGCACTCTGCTGCCACACATTAAGTCGTCTGCAGGGTTGAATTGATATATGCTACTTGACTAGATCCCATTCTATAATCAAGTGTTTTAATTTCTGACTTGGACAAAGGATATTTGGTGTTCTTGAGTCTCTCAAACTCGATAGAACTTTGGTGTGACTCAGAGTATTAATCCTGAACTCTCAGGCCTGAGGGATGTCTCAAATAAAGGGATTTATGATTCCCTTACAGATACTAGCCAGTTCTGAAGAACGACAACTCCCAAAATCAGGGCTAGACAGAACTTGGAAAATATCACCCAGATCATTCACTATAACACAAATTTGAGAAAGGAAGGATGAATTGTTTACAATGAAATTATATGAAGGATGAGATAAGGCAAAACACAGAAAGCCTTGGGCTGGTCAAACAGTCCTCAAGGAGAGCTGTTTCTCTTTGCAATATTGGAAATGTAACCTGTAGTAGTGGGGTTTCTATGGTCCCGGGCGGCCGGAGATCTGAGACCCACAGACCTGCCGCCCGAGACCGCTTAGCCGCCCGCCGCTCAGGCCTCCCAAAATGACTCAGACACTTATATTAACTTTATGCTGTTTGGTCTATGGCTCAGGCACATTGCTAGCTGGCTCTTACATCTTAAATCAACCCATTTCTATTAATCTGTCTGCCACGTGGCCCGTGGCCTCACCTGTGTTCCTTACATGTTGCTCCTTTGGCAGCTGGCTCGATCTGCCTCTGACTCCGCCCTTTTTCTCCTACCTATTCTGATTCCTCCTCCTACTTCTTCTATGGTGCTTGTCATGGCCCAAAACAGCTCCTTTATTTAAAGATTGATATCTACAGCATACAGAAAGGCATTCCCACATCAGTAACCCATAGAGCTGCACATGCTAAAACTGTGCTCAGCCTTGAAAAATAATGGTTTCTGCTTTTTTTTTTCTTTCTGTAGTAGGATATGATGGTGCCTAGGGAGCCATGATATGGCTTGAGCTGAGTCTTTGCATACATTGAATACTATGAAAATAAAAATGGGTAGATTGGAAGATGTAAGTCAGACACAGAAAAGCAAGACCATATTTTCTTTGTATGTGCAAATCTGGGAAGGTGACCTGAAAACAGGGGACCAAGTATTAAAGAAACAGAATAGTTCTTGTGAGAGGCCCAAGAGGAGACAGCGGGACAGGATAGTGGGCAGGGCAGATAAGATCATCTCATGATATCGGTGTAGACAGAAATGTCTTAACAAAACCCATTCATTTGTGCAATTAGTGTGATTGGATAATTATAATGGGTGAAGTTCATGACATTTCTTTATTGGAGAGCATTAATAAGAAGAACATAACTTGAATGTGGAAGGGGATCTATTAGGAACTGAGATGGGAGGTTCCTGCTATTACAGAGAGGATTGTTGAAGAAAGAAGGTAAACACCATGAAAGTGTAATATGTGCACGCATGGAGATGCTATAAGGTCACTACTACTTACTTTGTGAAATTACTGTGTATAATATAGAGGGCTTCAGAGATGGCTCGGTGGTTAAGAGAATGTATGTTCTTTTATGCTCCTAAGTTTAATTATCAGCAACCACACTGAGAGGCTCACTCTGCTTATAACTCCAGCTCCAGGGGTGTTCTAAACCTCAGGCTCCCCCCTACACTACACATAATTAAACATAAATTTAAATGTTAAGAATAGTGAAAAGGAAAGAATGTGAGTGGGTTTTCTCTTCTCACTAGTAGCATAGATGGTTAGCACTCCCATCTCTCTTTATGCTCTGACCACTATAACCAAATAGAACAGTCAGAGTCCCTGCTGTGGGTGTGTGTGGAATCAGGGCAGAGAAGAGTGTACTGGGGCCCTGGGTACAAACATGCCCAGGTGTACACTGTAAGAATATTTTTCATATTTAATAAAAAACCAGTCTGAAACATCAGAGATCTACCCAGTCAATCCAGGAGGGTCAGAGAGTGATCATTTACATCTTTAATCCCAGCACAGGGAATATCCGGGAGTGGTGACCTATGCCCTTAATCCCAGCACATCTGAGTTTGAGGCCAGTTTAGTTTACAGAGCGAGTTGCAGGCTCCCAGGCAGGCAGTGGTGGTGCCACACCTTTAATCTTAACCTGGATGTGAAACAGCTGAGCACAGAGGGTATTTAAAGCAGGCATAGAAAGACAGATGAGTCAGTAGAAGCCAGAGGAGAGAGGCTGAGGAAGCTGGAAGACAGCTGGGTGAGATCTGACTGTGGTGTTTCCTCTCTTTGACATTTCAGCCTTTCCTTGATTATCTGGCTCTGAGTTTCCTTATTTGTGCAACAGTATACAGCCATGCCCTGCCTTGTGGGCTCAGGTTCATAGGAAACAGTTCTGATAAGAACAGTCTAGGAGAGATGGGAGCAGAGCATACTGAGGTGCAGTGATGAGGATAGACTGCATTTCTAATCCCCAGCCCTCCCTGATGTCAGGCACGTCCACCAACACCATGGGATAAATAAAACTCCAAGGAACCTTGAAAATAAGATGATGTGGAAGCTTAGTCAGAGTTGGTTTCTGTGGAATTCCACTAAGAGGCTCCTACTACTATTGGCAAAGTCTTTCTAAGATGCTCCAAGGAAAATAATGAAAAGGTACATTCATTTCTAAAACACCTGGAAACTGTTTACATTTTTATGGGGTGAGGATGTGGGCATGTGATTCACTATAATGCAGTGCAGAATGGCTGCACATTAGAGGCTGGCAATTGTCTTCTAAATGGCTTTAAGTTTTGTTTAAAAATCAGGGAGACAGTTGCAGCACAAGAAATCTAAAAGACAAGGTCTGATTTGTGACAACAGTGATATATAGTAGCTAAAATGCTAGTGACCATTGTCTCATGGCTTGAAAAATTCTTTAATCTCCATTTATTCATAGTCTAGGTAAGATGAGGCTGTCATTCCTGTTAGCATCATCTTATAGAGGAAGAAACCAAGTGTTAGGGAACCTAAGTGACTGCTGAAAGTCTAAACAACTGGGCAAGGAAACTACTACACCTGATCTCAAACCCTCTGACATAGAATCTCAAGTCTCCTTCAAGACCCTATGATTCTGAGGGGAACATTCCTAGAGCTACAAAGGACTGTGAATCTGGATTAAGTGACTTCACAGATACAAATTGTCTTCCCAAAGAACAAGTATTTTTGACTCCTCAGGGGACAGAGATGCATGGTATCAGCACAGAGATAAGATCCACTGTGCCACAGGTTTTTCCTTCCCTCAGAGTCTCTCAGGAAGCACAGATGTTACTCTGACTTCACAGGGCTTAAAGGAGCGTGTGGCATATCATGAGCTGCAGTAAATGTTTGCTGGGTAAAATGAATAAAGAAGAAATCGAATGAGATGAAGAGGCAAGTTTATTAGTTGGGGATGTCTATGGTCAAAGCACATTGTTCACATGTGTGGGACTGTCAAATGAAACTGTTCCTTTAATGTTTCTCACATTAAAAATTGTGAGTATCCTCTAGGAATCTTAACCTTCATGACAATAATCTTAGGCTTTGGAAGAACCATAAAAACTCAGACATTTGAACAAAATTTTGGGTTTTACAGACATTTTCTTTGAAAATACAGCTTGGATTTGTCAGATCCTCAGAGGGATGGCTGAGCCAAAGGTTAAAAGTATTTCTGCTAATACCAGAGGGACAACAAGCACAGCAGAAGAAAAGTCTCCCTTTTGTGACCTTCCGTGACTTAAGAGCACATTGCTAGCACATGTTTTCACTGAGACTGACTGTTTCCCTCCAAAACTCTGAGACTACATTGGCATTTAAATGCCACTGTAACAGGATTGACAGGTGGGACCTTTAGGAAGTATTTAAATGACAGATGTGCAGCCTTCATGAATGTATTAAGGTCTTTGAGTGGAAAGAGGCTAGGCATACTCTAACTCTTGTCCAGAGTTTCATTTAACTCCCTCCATGTCAGGAGTCAGCAAGAAGTCTCCCCAGATGCCAACACCTTGATGGTGGACTTCCTACACTTCAGAATCACCATGAGCCAAATAGATTTATAGTCTCCAGAAAGTACCTAGTTAGTGGTATTCTGTCTTAGGAGCAGGAAACAAAGTCAGAAATCAAGCCCAGAATGTTAGACAAAGTCTATGAAAGAGAACAAGTATTCATGTCACTTTTTGGGGTATATCTTCATGGGAGGAAGTTAGTGGGAAATTAATTTGGGGCCTTGCATCATAGAGAATGCCTGCAGGCTAGATCATTTCTACCTTAGCTTTGGAATCTTGAGCCTAACTTGTTCTATTTTAAATTTTTAAGCTTTATATTTTTCAGTTTGTATTTAAAAATAAGCTTGAAGCACATGTTTTTGGAAGTTTGTGAGGCAATCTCCTTGAGGCAGAAGATTGGAGCTAATGATATCTGGAACTGCCTTTCATCCGTATGTTTATAACATCATCTAACAATGCCAGTGGGAACCCCACTATGCTTGGGTTTCTATATGATGAAGTTCATCTTGTTGTTATGGTAACAAATGCATAAATACAGCATGGAGGAAAAGGCAGTTGCAACATACAAGGCAACATGAAATTGTTACGACAACAGTCATGTCAAGAATAAGTAAATTAAAGCTTGTGGTTTCTTTCTTTCTATAATGACTTTTATGCTCTAAGTACAGCTCCGATCTTCACCTCCATTTGCAGTAACCACAGAAAATGGTGACAGTGGTATACTAAGAAAAGTCTCTCTCTCTTTGGGAAGACTAGATCAATTATACCGTATATCTGTCTATCCATCCGTCTGGTCTGTCTGTATATCATCCATCTATAGTGTAGGAGACAGAGTACATACGTAGTGCTAAAATGCATGTTTGTATGCAGACCTAGATAAGCCTGGGTGGTGAGACAGAACGATTAACAAGATTATCCTATGCAGGGACATGACTGCTGATACTCATACATGCACAGCTAAACATTTTCAAGTTTGATTGTGGTACGGATCGTATACCACAAAATTTATTCCTGTAAAGTGCCTAGTGGAGTAGGTTGATTACTCACTAGACTGTACATCCACCATCATGGCCCAGCTACAAAAATTTTGTTATCCCATCATGACACTCTATGGTCATTAGAGGTCAAACGGGGAGCCTAATGGCCCCCTTGTGACTCTCCATACCCTACCCTACTTTCCAGAAATAATTAATATATTTTGTGTATCTGTAAGTTTAGCTATTATGAACTTTTCAGATAAATGAAAGCATATTATGTGTGGCTTTTTGCTCCTGATTTCCTTTGCTTACTGAGTTTTCATTACATCCATGTTCTAGCATGTGTCAGTATTTTATTTCTAAATATTGTGACTACTCATTATTTTGCTTACCTATTACTTAAGTGATAATATTGAGGCTGTTTTCACTCGTTGATTATTATAAAAATGTGGCTAAAAATAGTCATGTAACGTATGTAGGCTGGTATGGGATATCTTCCTGTACACTGTGAATTATCACTGGATAATTAAAGAACTGTTTTGCCTATAGCAAAGCATCTTGGAAGTGGGTGGGAAATCTGAGCATTATAGATAAAGGGGAAAAAGGGCAAAGTTAGAGACAAGATCTAACCACCCAAGAATCAGCATATAACAGTAACACAGGTAAGCCACAGGCCATGTGGCAAGAAAGATTTATGAAAATGGGTTGAGTTGAGATGCGAGAGCTAGCTAGCAAAAAGCCTGAGCTACAGGCTGAAGAATTTGTAATTAACATTAACTTCTGGGTGTTTCTTTGGGACTTTGGGATTGCTGGTCCAGACCTCAGGGCTAAGCAGCTGTGAGAAGGTCCAGACCTTGGGGCTAGTCTGAGCCAGAAACTAATTACCACAGTGAATAAACATTTTAACGTATTTGAGCATCTCCTAGGACATGAGTTGCTGTGTCACATGTTAACACTCCCTTCAACACTCTGAGCAACTACTGTAACGCTTCTTACAGTGGCTGCAGCAATAGACTTTTCCACCAGCAGTGTAGAATGTCCTCATATTTCTTCAGTCTCTCTGTCTTCTATCCTTTTCTACTCTAACCATCCTATCAGCCAAGAAGGAAGGATTTCTATGGATTGAACATGGTTTATTTTCTCTGAACCTCAGGTATATGTTTGGTTTGCAGTGAAACAGTACCAAGAAGAGGCAGCGCCATAAGTAAAGGATGCCAGGAGGTATTGCAGAACAGCTCCATGGTAGGCCCCTTGCTTTGTACATATGAGGTCTCTATTTCAATTTCCAGTACCACAAAATGATTGGAATGTGGGTTTAGGTTGATAATATAGTGCCTCCTGGTAGTGTGTTAATTCTTGTTTCTGCATGACTGTATTGGACACTGTGACAGCAAGCTGTTGTAACATGAGTCCCACCCCTGCCCTTGCTCTACAACTTTTGAATGAACCCTCTTGTCTCCCACTTGGCTATCATATTAGCACTACACTAGGCCCCACTGGAGGTAGCCTTCTGCTCTTGGAGTTCTGACCTTTGAACTTTAAGCCAAAATGAATTTCTTCACTGTAAAATTTACCCAATTCCAGGAATTCTGTGATGGCCGTAGAAAATGAACTCAAGCAAATGATATCCTGCTATGGTTCTGATTTATATTTGTCTGCTGCTTGCATTGCCTTTTCATTGCTTAATGTCCATTACTTTGAGTTATTAGAAAAAACATATATTCAAATTATTTCCACACTTAATTTTCTTACTATAAAACTTCTCTGTATATAATTTGGCTCCCCCTCTTTTGGGCACATATTTGGGGTATTTTTTTTCCATTTTTGCTGATGATCTTTCCACGTTCTTAGTGTTGGCCTTTGTCGTTCTGAAGTGGTCAATGACGTTCCTTTTGCTTACTTTTTTCCATTCACACTTTGGTGTCGTATCTAAGAAACATTTGCTTAATCTTAGCTCATAAAAAATGTAATCTGAAGATGAGGATTACCTCAGTGGTAAAAAGCACCTGTTGCTCCTTCAGAAGACCTTAGTTCAGTTCTCAGCACATACCTTGGACAGCTCACAATTGCCTGTAACTCAAAGTCTTCATGGACACACACACACACACACACACACACACACACACACACACACACACAACAACAACAACAACAACAACAACAACAACAAAACTTCTTAGAAATGATTTAAAAATTAGCATTGTATTTAATTATAAGATTTTGGCTTTTAGCTATGAACATGGTCTATTTTCAAGTTAATTTGATTTTATGTGAGATAAAGATCTAAATTCATTTTCGTAAGATATCAGTTTTCCTTGCTATATGTGTTGAGAAAATTATTTTCCCTTATTGTATTGTCTGGCATCTTTGTCAAAAATCAGAGGAATATAAATGGGAGGGATTATATCTGGAATTTCAGTTAAAATTCATTGATAAGATCTGTCTCAGTTCCTGTTGCTATGGTAAAATACTCCATGAAAGCAATTTGAGGTGAGGGATTTCTTTTGTCTCACACTTTGAGAACTCGGTCTATCATGGTGTGAATGCCCTGAAGACAGAAACATGAGGAAACATGATACAACTGGTTGTGTTACATCCACAGCCAGGAGCAGTGAAAGAGGGATGCACTCAGACAGATTCTTCCTTTTTATGCATTCTGAGACCAAAGTCCAGGAATGTCCCTGCTCGCTTTTAGGGGCCTTCTTCCGACTTCAAGTAACTTAACCTCAAGCCTCACAGCTGCACTTGTCTCCTTGGAGATCCTAGTTTTAGACAGTACCAAACACTTATTACTGTAGCTTTACATTGAGGTCCTCCAACCCTGTCCTCTCCCAAGCTTGGATTTATTATTCTGCCTCCCTGCCATTTATAAATGAACTTTAGGACTGGCTCATCAATATCTGGAAAGACTGAAAGGGATTGTGTTAGGTCTTAGACTGATGTATCAACAATTCTTGTCTTAAATGTGTTCTCCCAAACCGTGGACACTAACTGTTGATTCCTCCCAGATTATTTAGATCCTATTTAATTTACTGGAACTGAGTTTTGTAGTTTTTTGTGTGGACAAACCCTGCTTGTCTTTGTTAAATTTATTAAGAGGCATATTATTCCCTTTGCCACGTCATATAGGAATTCTCTCTGAGTTCATTTGGAATTGTTCATTTCTAGCCTATATAAAGACAGTTGGGAGCTAACTCTAAACTTCATTGATCCCTCTAGTGCCATTTAGTGGTTACTTAGCACTTTCTATATATACAGTCATATCATCTAGTAGAACAGATAATGTGGTTTTCTCCTTTCCAGTCTTCATGTCTTTTACATCTCACTTACCTACATGTCCTTCCCAGGTACATATGCTAGTCACATGTCACACATACATGGTGAGAAGAGATACCCTTGTCAGAAGTTTCTGGGCAGCCATAGCCCCGAGATCCAGAGCAGCAGTCCCGAGTAATCACACAACGTCTTATATTAATTACCTGCTGTTTGGCCTATGGCTCAGGCATATTACTTGCTAACTCTTACACTAACCCATGAGTAGCCAAGGGGCTTAGTACCTTTTCTCACAGCATTTTTGCTTCTTTCTTCTGCACTCACTAGGCATCTCTCCTCTGCTCTTTCTCATTCTAGAGTTTTCCTAGTCTGGTAGCCCCATCCATACTTCCTGTCTGTCTTCTGACCAATCAGCATTTTATTAAATCGACAGGAGGGACAGATATTTACAATGTACAAAAGCATAATCTCACAGCACGCCCTTGTATTCTTTCTGTTTTGAAAGTAAAACATTTACCCTCTTGCCATTTGTGGTTGGCTCTAATTTTTAGAGATATCTTAATTGCTCTGAGGAAATTTTCTTCTAGTCCTTGGTTTATTGGTGTAACAGCCAATCTTTGTGTGTTCTATTTTTTATAAAATGAAAGTAGTATATAATATAGGAAAAATTTATAGGTTTTGAAACAATTTTAATAATTATTTACCATCTTCTTGGGTCAAAGTTGAATTTTTGAAGACTGATGACTCAGGAAGCAAGCAAGGCTTTACTGAGAAGAAGAGAAAAGTGGGGAGGGGCCCCCAGAAGTGCTGCCAACTATCACTCTTTTATATGTGTAGATGGAAAGATTGGTTATAAGAGTGTGTAGTACAAGGTTTCTGGCCAGACTTTCCAGCCTAACATCAAGGTCTAGGCCCATAGACCCGCAGTCCCGCAGTCCCGCAGTCCCACAGAGACACACAGATGCTTCCAATAGTTTTAGGCTGATCAGCCTTAGGCCCAGGCATATAGCTTGCTAACTCTCTACCCTTAAGCTATCCCATGTCTCTTGTTCAGCCATGCGGCTCGGTACCTTTCTTTAGAGCAGCATAGTTGTCCTCGGCTTCCTCTGGCTTCTCTCTGCTGCTCTTCTGGCATTCTGCTTTCAGAGATTTTCTTAGTCTGGTAGCCCCGCCTACACTTCCTGCCTGCCTTTAGCCAATTAGCTCTTTTTATTAAACCAGTGAGTGGGACAATTATTTACCATGAAACAACACAATGCCCCTACAAGAGTGAACTAAGGTCTATTATATTATAACTTTAGAAAATGGTATAGCTATTATTTCTTCATGTTGTAAGTAAAGATAATTTTATTTTCTTCTTCCTCATTTTCCAAATTTAGATAACAAATATAGAAGATTCTGTTAATATATTGATTTCCATGTGTGTAGAAGAAATGGGAGCTACCCACCATGATACCCACAGGAGAACAAAAGGCCCAGATCAATGGTACCACAATTCCTTGTGGTCATGACTGGCTGAGGAGTGAGTAGGACCAGGGTCCTTTTGGAAGGTTAAGATGCACATACACACAGAGAGAAGCATTCACATTCCCCAGGTTCTGCTGAGAGCCCTCAGTGTAGCTATGTTACAGAAAGCTCTTCAGAATAAAAGAGACTTGAAGTCACTCTGTAGTCACAGCAGGACTTTAACTCACCATCCTACTGTCTTAGTCTCCTGAATAGATGGCACTGCACACTGCAGAAATACTTCTAACACCTGAAAATTTCAAAAGCAAAGTTACTGAGAGGGTAAAAGAACAATTTTCTTTTCTTCCTGCTTATGTAGCACTCTGGTTACATTCGGCACTAATGGTTACTTTCAGGCCACAAGTCACTCCCTTTTCTCTCTAACCATACCTCAGTTTTGCTAAAGTTCTGTGTGGCTCTATAGACTAGAGGACCCTATTCCCAGATGGCAAAATCTCTATTGGTTCCAACTTTTCTTTATAGTTACAAATTCGCTTAGAACAAGCAGGTCGCCTGATTAAGGCCAATGAAAGGTAAAAGGTGCCAGGACTGGGGCACATACCTGTAAATCTCAGCAGTTGGAGGCTGAGGCTGGAGCATTGCAAGTGCAAGAAACGACTAAGATGCCCAAGAAAACTCCATTTCAGGAAGATAAGAAGGAACAAAGGAAGGAGGGAGGGAGGAAATTAGAGAGGAAGGGAAGGAGCAGGGAGGGGAGGGCACACAACTTCTCTGAGGGAAATCCAGAAAAGGTTTTCTACCTCAATGGAAGCTGAGGCTCTCCCATCATTGAATAGTTGTGTGAATATGTGATACATGGACTTGCAGCAGCTCTTCTGTGAATATGAAGGAATGATCCTGTAGATAAGAGTGAATATGTGAATGATGCCAGAGTGGAAAGCTCTCTCACATAATAAAACCAATCAGTCCTGGAGGAACCTCTGCCCAGACTCACTTCCTAAAGTATTGGATGTTACATCAATGAGTTTCTGTGCAGCTGTGCAGACTGGTCCTCTGAGGGGGGTCTAAATACTCTATGCTTACTGCACTTTGTATTCTGATATAGGGCTGTATTTTCTTAGAGGATGGGACACATTATTCTAATTTGCACAAAAGGGCAGAATTGGCATTTGTAAACCATGGTTTACTTGAACGATCTCGCCCCTACAGTAAGAACACCTTAATTTATTATGCATTCATCACATATCCCTGTAACTTTCTGGTTAGCTTACATGTTACCTGATAGTCAATTCTATGAGGGGAAAACATTAGTTTATGAATTAATCCATTCTGTTATGGCAGGCATATAAACAGATGATAATTTTAAAATGCTTAATGACCAGAGTCTGCTGATTTTTATATTATTCAGTTAGCACCACCATATAATATGCATACAAGATGTCAAACATCTGGTCACGTTAGAGCATCTGGATGAATGATTGAATGTGTTTTCATCCTAATCAGATGTTTTGGCATCAAGTAATCTAACCCTGGGGTTATCCTAAAACATTCAGGGATCCTTCTGCTTTTATTCTCAGATGTGGTGAGATGCTGAACTGTTGCAGATGAGTGATGGCTACTCAGCATGTCATCCTAACTCCAGGGAATTTCCTTCAGCCAAGATTCCTTTGAAAGGTCTTTCTTTGTTCCAGATGTTGCATATATGACAAGATGTGTTGTAGCATGCTGTTGAAAGCATCGTCAGAAGAGAAGTCAGAGGAGGGAAATTGTAAGAAAGCCAGCATTCCTTTACGGAACCAGAGGCAGAGGACATCTGTCTAGGTATTAACATAATTTGATGTCTTTTTCCTCTTCCTTTGCTTTTAAGCACATCGTCTCCATATCTGAATCCCAGATTTGATCTGGTACTCTGTGATGCTATGAGCATTCTCTGAAGACTGAGTGATCCCAACAAGTGAAACTTAATGAGTGAACAGCGTCTCATTTCATGATTCTACCCTAACTTATTGAGCTAGTTTTCTGGTCATACTTACTTCGATTATTTTTGATATTTTGTTGCTAGGGCAGACCTTTTGTATATAATTTGACTGGTTTCTGAAGTCCTAGACCAGGAATAACTGGGTCAGAGAATATAGACATGTTTTGAGGGACTTTCTGTTAGTTTCCTATTGCTGAAATGACTAGTTAGAGCAGAAGTAACAGCTTCAAACAATGCTCATTATTGATATTGCAGTTCTGAAGGATACAAGTCAGGTAGGGTTGGTTGTTTACCCTGCTTTGGCTCTCCCAAAGGCTAAAATGAGGATGTGGCTAGGGGTATCTTCCATCTAGAGGCTGAGAAAAGTATTTCCAAGCAAGTTCATTTCCACACAGCTCTTAGGAGTAGATCTTGTTTCCTTGTGATCATTGGCAAGGGCATTCCTTAGGGCTGGGTGCTTCTTGTTTTGACTTACTCCTCTGTTCTTAAAGGCTCAGGTCATTACACTAGATGGATAAACAATATAAGATATGCCTAGGCCCTTAGTTTCAACAGCAAAATTCCTTTAGTCCTGTAGAGATGGAAAACCAAGTGATGTGGGGGATCCTCTCAAGCTTAGGCATAGGATCTAGTAAGTTCCAGAATGTTCAATAGCTGCTTCAACTATCTCTAGTGTTGAATGAGAATGTTTGCCGCCTCCACTCTTGCAAATTAGGAAAGCAGACCACATCTGAAAGGTGAAGTGATTTCTCTGTGTTTCAAAAATGTTCATAAGGTCGTTGATCAAAGTGAATTGTAAGGAGTGTTTTAAAATGGTCAGTCAGTACAGTGTTCTAGGTAAAATAAATATGTACATTGAAACACAGACCCACATCTCACTCATATGTATATACAGTTCATTTTCCCTCCTAGACTGGTTGTTTTCTTGCTCCACAGCTTTCTTGGAGCTCTGAACTGAGGAGTGCTAAACCAGATGTCTAGCAGCTGAGTCAAAAAGTGAACACATTCAACAGTGTGAGGAGGTCACCAGGACTGTTGCCATCAATATGCTGGCATGGGTTTTGAGAAAACACCACAAAAACCTATCTTTGCTTTTGGCATTCTGTGCCAAATATGTTATAATGTCCTTCACAGATTATTTCACACACATATGTAAGCAAAATGATGCCAGATTCAGGTTATTTTCAAAATAGCGGATGTGAGACCCCAAAATTTAAACCATAGGGTGACTGCATAAGAAAAGGAAAAAACATATGTAAAAACCACAGCACAGTGGGGCTTGTAGAAAGACTCTCATAAACTAGGTAAAATAACTACTCCCAATGAAGAAAAATCCCATAATTCACATTTATTGTCTGTTTTATGAATAATGCAATAGCATCTTGACACTCAATTCAGAGGGATAGAAAACATTTTGGGTCTCATCTATGGATAAATTTCAGGAGCATTTGACTCTAATACTTGGATTCAGAAACAAAAGCTACAAGTTCAAAGCCTTTCTTTGCTTCAAGTGGGCCAGGGATTGGAACCTGAAATAAAACTGTTAACATCAAACTCAAATGATAAATTTTCTGAAACCAAGGTTCTTTGCGTAATGTTTCTCTGCATTGACTTGGTTTTTACAGTGGGCAACTTGAATTATTGAAAGTAGTTCATGCATGGGTATGACTATTCAACTCATTAATTTGATCCTTCTTTTAAAAAGATAGCAGGAAAGTTCATAGGTTATTTTTATAATTGTGGCTAATGATAGACATGGGCTTCAGGAATAATTTGCTAATTTCACATTCAGTTTATGAAGCTATACACCTAAAATACCCATTTTCTTGTTGAACATAAAATTAAGTAAAAAATATATATGCATATATATATTTTTAAAGGTGTTATGTAGTGAAAGGCATATTTTAGAGCATTTTAAAATATGGACAATATCTTTGAACTTGAAGGTTGTCAAAACCAGAGGTAACAACACTGTAATCTATATTTGAGGTTTAAACCAATAGGTATGTATCATCCATCATTTTAAACAGAAACATAAGTTAGTTGCAAATCTTTGAAGATGGAAAATTTACATTGAAATGCAAACTGTGAACTTCTTTTTAAAGATTTTTAAAGTAGGCTTATATTGCTGCAGGGACAACAAAGTAGATGCCGCCTCTTGTACAATAGCATGAACAGTAGTCCTCTTGTCCTAGTTTCCAGAACTTTCTGAAGAGTCTGGCATTTTCTGTTACCTACCAACCAATCAAGCAGAGAATGCCATGAGGTTAGGCTGGCAGTGCCCCACGTAGACCGCGATCCTGTGTGGGTTTTATGTTTGTTTTGTTTTTGCAAAGAATACAGTGGCGTCTGAGCTTGATCATTCTCTGGTTAATTGTGTGAAGTACGAATGGAGATTTTGAGTCACTAGAACTGTCTGATGTGCACTTCAGACAGAGACATGGCCTTCCACATAGATATCCATCTGAAGACAACTAGGTGCTACTTCTGAACTAGAGTGGAGGAAGGCATTCCCAATGAACCCAACAGGTACGTTTGAAAGTACTGACTCCAGTACCCACTGAAAAACTAGGCCAGGTATGAAAAAGCTAGCATATGTGTCTTTTGTAGCTGTAATCGCAAGGAATGAGGTCCTTTTATTAACCACATCCCGAGTCTCTGGGAGGCAATCGTCACTTACTAATGAAGTGAGCCAAGACCTGGAATCAGGGACAGTCTGTGACAGCTGCCCTCACAGGTGCCTAAAGAAGAAGCAAAGGGTCAGCCTTCCCCTGTAGAAGGAAACTGTGAGTCTCACAGCACACTCAGAACTGAAATGTGTCCCAGCTTTTGGCAGTACCAGGAGGGCAGCTGAAGCTCTGGAAGTATAGGGATGACAACACATATGCTGGTCATCAGCGTTCTGACAGCATCTTTCCCAAACAATGTTTGTAGCTGATGTGTGAACAGGTCCTTGTGCTGTGTTGCTTACACAGTCAGTGGGTGTTAGAATTGAGCAAATGCCTATGGAAGACTCTGGAAAAATTCTCAAGTCATATGAGTTCCAGAATTCGCTAGGGTCTGCTAGAAATTTTCTAGCTGATGACATTTTCAAAAGGAATCCACATGGTATTGACATTCCTGTCCCTTCTTGGTTTTTAAATGCTGTAGGTTTTAATACATGCCTTCTACTTATATGGACCAGCTGCATTTTAAATCTAAACTGAGCTTTTTCTAGGTGATAGAGTTTGGAAAATGAAAATGAAGTAGCCGATAGCAACCCTGTCATAATTTCAATTCTTCATGTGTGCCTATTCTCTGAGCCATTACAAGGGATCAGGAAAGAGACTTCATATAAATAACATTCTGAAGCTGAATGTTATTTAACACTTTAGGGTGGAAGGGTCAAAACGTGAGTCAAGTAAATAAAGCAGTTTTAAGAAGTGAGTCATAAGCCTGTGCTCACAGCAGAAGTTAGTATCCAGAATGAAGTTCAAACCTTCCATCCAGTTGGAATTCCTCTTGAAAAGTAAGACACCAAAACAGTAAATTAAATAATTGGGCCTCGGGAAAATTAAATAACAGGGTTTTCTTGCATAGAGAGCTCATAGTGAAGTGCTTACTTTACAGGGTGAAGACCCAAGTTCTAACTCCAGTACCCACAGAAAAACTAGGCCAGGTATTAGTAACACACTCTTGTAATTCTCTCATTGGGGAAGTAGAGACAGGCACATCCCTGCTGCTCATTGTCCAGCCAGCCTAGCCTTATCAGGGACCCAGGTACCAACCAAAGACCTGGTCTTTAAAAATATAGGAGGTAACTTCTGAAGTATGAGAAGCAAAGTTGACCTCTGTCCTACACCTCCCAACTGCCACACTCCCTACTCCACCATGCACTTGTACATAGGAATATATATCCATACAAACACCATTTGCAATGTATTATAAAAGTGATACACATCTATGAAAAGGAGTAAGACTCATATCAAAATATTAAGCATGACCAAATATCTATGATGTATCACACCAATTGTTTTTCATTCTTTGTTCCTCTTTTTGTTTGGCTTAAATGCCTTTTTTGTTTTGTTTTAAATGACTCAGTACCAAAATATACTCTACCGCTTATACCTCCACTCTATCCCCTACACAGCATGTCTCAGATTTCCCCATGAGCTTTATTTCTCATCCTATGTTCAAATGACCTGTTTACCATGTCTCCATCAGATTGTACACACTGGGAGTTGCTGTCACAGTACTATGTAAGGACAAGGCCACACCTACTTGCTAGAGGCCATTGGTAGATTTTCTGGGAATTCTGTAAGTTGTTCATGACAAGTTGACAATACGTAGTCAATCCTAATGGCAATATGAACGAAGCTCCAGCCACATTCTGGAGGGCCAGTTTTCAACATTTGCAAGAACTCTACCCTTCAAGAACTCTACTTGTCTACCCTATTATCATACCTCCACTATGTTTGGCAGATAGTAGATGTTCAGTAAGTATTTATCAAAAGTGTGAGATGCTTGAATGAAAACGCAAGTGTCTTTTTCTTTCAGGTCGTGACTTCTTATATTTCATTAGTAACTAAGAGAGGTGATGCCTCAAAAAAGCCATTAGGTCCTAAGAGAAGCTGGCGATCCTTAGGCCTTGGAAACAATGAGTTCTGGATCACAACTAGAATTTGGATCCCAGATCTATCATTAGCTACCATGAGTCTCCACTATCATTCTTCTCTTAGTCTCTGAGCTGTGGTTTCTCCTTTTGTGAAGAGAAGCATTGGCAGTATGACTTAGGACAACAGTTTTCCACCTGTGGATTGTTACCCTTGGGGGTAGAGTGACCCTTTCACAGGGGTCATTTAATACCATAAGTAAACATAGATATTTACATTATGATTCACAGAAGTAGAGAAATTACAGTTAGAAGTAGAAATGAAAATAATTTTGTGGTTGGGGTTCACCACAACGTAAGGAACTGTGCTGAAAGAATCTCCATTACGAATGTTGAGAACCTCTGGCTTGGGGTGATACAATAAAGACAATGTTTGAGGAGACATCATCCTGTACTAATGCCCAGCTTCTCTGCTATGTTGCTTTTATGGACTCATATCTTAAAAACACTCCATTTTCCTAGGCATTCTACATCATACGTTGTATTTAATATATCCAGAATACCCTGATTTTCCCTCATCCAATTGTTGAGAAATTGAGTTCCAGGAAATAAGTCATTACCTGAATGTACTGCTGACTCATTCTATTTCCTTGCACATAGTATGTGAATGAGTCAGCAGCCCATTCAGGCTGTCAGACTGTGAAATGTCCTCTCTAAGGTCCTCTCTTAAAGGCTTGGTTCTCTGGTAATGATGCTGGTCCAAGGAAGAATGGAACCTTTAGGAGTGGGCAGCTTAATGGAGTGGGATGCTAGGGAGTGTCCTTGAAGGGTATCATGGTCCTGGATCCTCTCCTCCTTTCCCTTCCTGGCTAACATAAGGTAAGCAACTTTGCTACAACACACCTTTCTACCATGAAGTTCTTCCTCATCATGATGCAGAATCAACAGAAAAAGTTAAGTGTAGTCAAAAATTCCCAAAACCTTTCATTCTTTGAAATAGTTCCTCGAGTATTGATCGTAGAGACAAAATATGTGACTGACATAATTATAGTCAATAAAATCAATCGATAAAATTTTAAAAATTAACAAATGATACCTTTAGTAAGAAGTTTCTGGCCTGCCTGGCCTGTGGTCCAGACCTGGAGACCCACAGTCCCTCAGAAACACACAGACGTTTCTATTGATTTTATGCTGATTGGCCTACAGCTCTGGCATTTTGCTAGCTAGCTCTTGCTCTTAAACTAACAGGTGATTCTTATCATGTTGAGCCATGCATGTGGCTCGGTACCTTTTCTCAGAGCAGCATAGTGGTCCTCTGCATCTGTTGGCTTCTCTAGTGTCTTTGTCTTTGCTCTGTTCTTCCTGTTCTCAGAGTCTTTTTAGTCTGGTAGCCCTACCCACACTTCCTGTCTGCCTTCAGCCAATCAGCATATTTATTAAACCAGTAGGTGGGATAATTATTTACAATGGAAGAGAATAAAATTCTACTACAGATTCTCATTAGGAGAATATAGGAGAGGTTAAAAGCTATGGTTCTATCAGTCTGCCACTGGCTTTTAAAATTAAATTCTCAGTGAATCATAATTCAGATTCATGAACATATTGTTTGTGCCTTTGTATTAAACAGCAGTTGAACAATAGCTACAGAAAGCTATGACCCTCAAAGATTAAATATTACTGGCTGCCCTTTATGGGTGAGACTTGATCACTGCAGCCATCGCTAACAGACATGCATTGAAAGCTCTGAAGGCTGGAGAATATTTTTGACATCATGAAATGAATTGGTAGCAACAAGGAATAAGAATGGTCCATAGGCATTGACCCTAACATCTCAACATCCTAGGACTGAGAAGATGGGGAAGACATCACGTATCCCCTTCCTCTAGGAAAATCACCCCGATTGCCTCAACACATTGATTTCTGAATGGCTTCAATGTATCTCAAAGATCTTTCCCCCCAGTCTGGAGAATAATTACATTTTTTCCATAGCATTTGACACTGGCACCAAGGGGAAATCTACAGAGAATCTTTAGAGAAGCTGAGAAGTTGGGGATGGGAATGGCATTCTGGAAACATGTTTGGCATAGCTACAAACTTTCATGACAGCAGTATCTAATTATTGCACTTAACTTTGAGAAACCTGATATTATGCAAATAAACTCCAGCTGCATTTCATGACAGTGCATACAATTTTTATAAAAAATAAAAAATATTTTTAATATGGAAAAAATCTTTTTCTGACAATATTTGGAATTAACCAAAGCTAGAGTCTAATGAGTTGTAATAGCTTAATTCAGCACAAATGTTAGAACAGATTGAAAGACTCCCAGATAAAGTCAGAACTGGGAATATGTGTAGTAAAAGGTGCTATATTCTGCCTTTTTTCTTATGTTAGAACATGGTTTGGTCAATGTCTGTGGTGCTCTTGGATGATGGTGGCCATGATTCTACTTTCTAAAACAGAACATTTTGATTTATATTTTTAAGCTGACAGGGGAAGTCTGGAGTCAGGCACCCAAGAGGATCAAAGTTCCAGACCAATTTCTATTCCACTTCCGAGCTGAAATAATCATTAACTCAGATGTATGGCCCATGACAAGAAGTCATCCCAAGATGGGGAAGGACGCGATTCCAATCTGAATTCTTGTGATCAGAGCTGAGTTACATGATCTTAACTAATGTCAAGAAAGTTTGGTGACCTTTCAAGGAAAAAAGGAGCTAGAAGGTAACAAGGGGAGAGAGGTACTTTGGTGATCCAAATCATGTGCAACAGAAGAAGATAAACCTAATGCCTTATCAAGGTGGTATCTGTGAGGTACCTAGCATTGTGCTCTACCTGTCTAGAGTCTTTGCGTGTAATAGTTAGTTGCTGCTCTATTTACAAAAATGAGAAAGGCCATGTCACAGAGGCCTGATCATAGGGATGTCATGTGATTGGCTTAGAATTTCCTTATCTGTGGGAAGTGTGAGAACATCTTGGGTTGCAGCTGTCCTCCACCAGCAGAAATAGATGGTACATTCTGCTCCTTCCCTGTTTCCTCTCCCTCCATCCATCCCTTCTAGCCTCTAAGTAACAGATACTACTGTGAAATATGACCCTTCTTTATTAATGCCCTGTGCAACCTTTCAAATCGGTGTCAGGAATGATGCTAGCTGTGGCAAGGTACATATAGCAATGATGACTCTTAAAGTCAGGCATTTGATCACCTAGCAGGTGGATTAGCTGTTGTCACAAATGCAACCCTTGTCAACACATGCCGGTAGTTGTAAGGATCTTGATAAAGTTTAATTATTCTGTTACTCATTCATTTTGTGTGGAGCCTCACTTTCAAGTCTAAACTCCATGTTTTGAAATCATGTCACCTGAGGAAACTCAGTTCCAATTATCATTTGCCTTATCATGAGGGGGCTTTTATTCACCCCATTAGGTTTTTGTGCTAATAAATTAAGTAAATTAATGTCCACAGATACTTACTCAGCTTCTGGCCTGAAGCAGTGAGGTGACATAGGTAAAGCGGTATTGTGGCTCACCCTTGAAAATCGTGTGATAATCTTCTGACTTCCTAACACCAGCTAATCAACGTTGATTTGATTATTCATTTCTTGGCTGGCTGTTCTACCATAAAATCAACTTACATTTTCTCTTTCCATTCCATATCAGTAGGGAGGGAGGGAGGGACAGATGATAATGGACAAGGCTTGATTTGCCTAAAGAGGAAAGCACCTTTGTCCTTCAGAAAAGCAGACTATGTGCTCTCAACTCTAGATCTCAGCTTTATTTATTTTGACTTGGAAATGAGAGTGGCTGACATTTTTCTAGATCAGCTACTCATTGGAAGAATTCATCCCACCTGATCCTGAAAGTTTGCCACACAGATTTTTTCCAGGACTTAGCAGAGTTAACAGCAATTTCAGCTTCAGATACAAGAGTCTATGAAAGAACATGTGTCCTGATTGTCCATTCTGTCTGACACCCAGGAAGCAGATAAGCAGTGGATATGCTTAAGGAAAGGAAACTTCCTTCATTCCTCCAGACCTCTGCTGATGTTTCAGTTGGTCTTTCTGATAGAGTGCTGCAGTTGCTCTCTGATACCAGGGAAGTCAGTCTATCCCACCCCATCATTTCCTTGTGAGATTTAAAATTCATGTGTGCATCCAAGCATCCAAAATACATATGTATTAACAGTGACAGTCACTACCTTCTGAAGTATGAATCTATTTAGTCTTATCAATAAAAACCAGGAGTCAAATATCGGAGTAATGACCTGAAAGATCAGAGAAGCAAAGGGAACAGTCACCAATGACTTCTTACCTCTCTACACCCACCTTGTGTTTCTGCCTCCACCTTCCAAGTGCTGGGATGAAAGGCATGAGCCTTCCAAGTGATGAGATTAAGGATGTGAACCACCCAATCTCTATGGTTAACTAGTGGCTAGCTCTGCCCTCTGGATCTCCATCAAGCTTTATTTGTCAGAACATAATCAAAATGTCATATGACAATCTTCATGTAGTATCTTCTATGGAGAAGAAGTATAGAGTCTTTTGTGAGTATAGATTTATGGGTACCTGACCTGGTTAGGGGGTTGTCAAGAGAAGGCAAGAGTGCCACATACCACTTGCTACATAATGCTCATTCATGACAGAGAAACTGACTACTAATTTCATTGCAATTGTTTTCCTACAAGCAAAGTGAAATGTCTTAAGGGAAAAGTGCATGTCTAATACACATAGAACACCATACAGACTTAGCTGTTTCTTGAGAAAGGCCTTTCTCTGAAAGCAATAGATATCCAGAAAAGAGAGGTACATTTGCTCCTGGAAGTGAGAAAAAAATGTGGGGGGTGTTTCTTTTGCTAAAGCTGGAGCATAGTAGGTAATGTGTGAGTTGCCTGTAGAAACATGAGGAAGGGATGGAAACAGGCAGCAGGCATCTATTGTGTACTTCTCATGTGCCATTCATTGTTCTGAGTCCTGGGAACATAGTAACTTTATTGACATATGTAAGAAACTTAGGAGGTAGGTCCTATTAATATCTGTGTTTTATGGGAGCGTGACAAGAGACATATATATACAGTGATGTAAGAGCTTCTTATAGCACACAGTTAACAAGTGGCAGCATTTGGATTTGAACAGGAATCTGTGCTCCTTTATCTAGTGGCCTGAACTCACATTAATTTTTTGAGGCTCTTCATCATTTCCTTTTTTCTTAAAAGATTCCTTTTCAGAAACTACAAATGTTAGCAATTACATGCTCTATTGGACTCAGAGCATACCTAACATAAACTGCCTATCCCTAATTGAAGTGTTCCCAAATCCCAAACTTTCCCAGTTCCAACAACATATAAGTGAATAATTCTAAACCTGATCTCACGTCACAGGTCGTGGTCAAAGTACAGGCATACTAAAAAATACTGGATAAAACTGTTTTGTACTCCATGTATGAGGTAGATATGAAACATAAAGGAATTTGTATTAGTATTGGATCTCATTCCCAAGATATCTCATTATGTATATGTAAATATTGCAAAACCTGAAAAATCTGAGTAGAAACACTCCTGTTTCCAAGCATTTCTTATAAGGGAGATTCAACCCATAATTATATTGCTATATTACAATAACAAATAACATCTAAAAGTTTTTGAAAGGTGGCCACCAAGTGCGCCACACAGCTAAGAAAGACCCTTCAGGTTCATGTGGCCTCTACTAACTTTACTGCAGTTCTTCAAAACCCAGGACTAACACAAAGGTAAATAGCTGTGCAGAAAGCTGACCTTGTACATGAGAAGTGGAGAAGTCCCCAGAAACCACAAAGCACGCAGTTTGGCTGCAAAGCACAGTAAGATCTCTCCTGTGTCAAAATAGTGAGGCTCGGCCAGAAAGCTTGAAGAAGCCTTGGGAAGCTGTTGTGGGAAGCCTTGGGAAGCCGTCCTGGATAGGAACATAGGACACTGTTTAGCTATGCATTGATCTCCTTGGTCCTTTCTATGGGCAGGCTGTTGGAAGAAGTAAGTGTGACACGTCCTAGGATTGAAACATTCACTTCTATCTTAGAAAATATGGAGACATACAAAGACAATGCCAACTGCCCAGGATCAAAAGGGAAACAGACAACAGTGTCAGGAATAAAGATGTTTACAGTGTTGGAAATACCAAGGTCTAGCTGAGAAACAGCTGTGATGTATATGTTAAAGGATAACACAGTCTTATTAAAGCAATGCTGTATCAACAGAGTCATGAGCAAGGTTATGGACCCGAGGATGACATGCTACAATGATGGAATCCCTTTGAGTTATTCAGTAGCTTTGGTACAATTAAAACGTTGTTTGTTTAGGCACCGAATAGATCAAGAATAGGGAAAACACTTTTAAATAATGCAAACGGGAGAACTGGATTTACTATTTATCATATAGATAGAGAGATAGTATTTTTGCTGTTGTTATTATGGTTGCTATAGGCTCAGTACATGTTCATTTGTGTGTGTGCACACGTATTTTTGCATGTGGAGGTTATTAGTCAAAGTCCGGAATCTTTCTCTATTGTCCCCTGCCTTATCTGAATTTGGCATTTGCCTGTTGTCAAGGTTGGTAGGCCAGTAAACTGGGATCTGTTTGTCTTCATCTAACCAGTCCTGAGGTTATAGACACAAGTCACTATCCCTGGCTTTTACGTGAATGCTACGGATGTCAATTTAGAACAATTGGAAATGCAGCAAGTACTTTACCCATGAAGCAATCTCCCAGCCCTCAAGATGCATTCTTATGTAATTATTGTCAAGCCAAAATAGATTAAGTTACCAGCAGAACAAAATCTAGAAATGAAACCTACATATACATGGACAAGTAATTTGTGTAGGGAAAAAACCCTAACATCTTCATACATGATCGAAGAAGGCTGAATTGAGTTCAGCCCATTAGCAAAGAAGTTTAGCATGGTCTGTTAAAGATACACAGGTCCTACTACACAACAGTTTCCACTCCCAAGTTCATGTGTAGTGTTGCCAGATCTAGACTTTATATTAAGCTATCCAATAAAAAACTAATAAATATTTAGTATAAGAATGTTTCATACAATATTTGGGGTACATTTATGGCAATGAATTAGTCATTGTTTACTTGAAATTCACATTTAATTACAGATCTTGCATTTTATCTGGAAAACACAATATATGCCACCGAAATGCAAACCCGTTGGGCTGGGGCTGGAGCTCAGTGATAGAAGGCTTATTGCCCTGTGTAAGCACCATCAAAACATGAGAGAAGGAGGAGAAGAATGGAAGTCAGAGGGGAAATATTCCAGTTCCATTTCTACTGTTGTGATTAAAATATCCTGCCAAAAAGCAACCCAGAGAAGAGAGTGTTTATTTTGTTTGCACTTTCAGTTCATTGCTTCAGGGAATTCAAGGCAGGAACCTTAGCGTTACACCATACTGAAGAGCAGACAGAGAATAAACTCCAGGATTCTTGTTTGCTTGCTTCTTTTTACACGCAGCCTTTTTGACTCTTGCCCAGTTTAGGGCCAAGCCCATGAGTGGTGATGCGACAGTAGGCTGGACCTTCCTAAAGCAATTTACAATCCAGACAACTGTTGGATTTAATACCTACCGGTATTCATTAGGACTTTCTTCCTAGATGATTCTGGGCTGTGTCAAGTTGACAGTTAGTACTAAGTGGTGGACAGGGGATGGCAAGGGAGGGGAGGAGAGAGGAGACAGGAGATCAAGTACGCACATGTTAAAGAAATGTATGAAAAAGTTTACAGGGATGTTTTATTTATTTATATAAATTTGTAAACGGTCCATCTACAGTACCATGGATAGATAAGTTGTGATATATTCATACAATGGAGCATAATACGACAAAAAAGATAGGTACATACCAGCCAAGCCCAGCAATAAAGGTGAATAGAAGTGCTTGCTTCCTTTTCACAGGATTGAGAGGCTTATAATGGGGAGGAAACAGGTGAGGGGGATTGTCTTACATCCGGTCAGCTGCCTCTACGTCAGATTCTCAACATTTATCATAAGAAATGTCTACAGTCCTTAAACATCTAGAAGATTTCTTGTTTATTCCTCAGATACTTTGGGTTGGGTTTCTCCCACATAATATGATAAACAGTAGCTAGAAACTGCTTCAAATTAGGGAGTCTGAGCCCTGCGAAGATTAAGCATTTAATGGAGGAAATCTGGGGGTAGAGGTCAATAGGAGGAACAGAGCCAGGAAGGGAAGTTGTGATACTTTCTGGCATGTGTGTTCCAAACTTCCAGGTGATTTACTAGATAAAAGATTGCTTTGTTGGATTATAAGTTTTCAGAAGAAATTTTGCCTTTTTTTTCTACAGAGGGAATGGATATCAATATGAGAAGTTCTGTTAGATAGTTGTAAATAAAACAAAATTTCACATTTGCCAAATGTTTCCTGAGTCTCAAAGATCTTATATATGCTATCATTGTGTATCATAGCTAATCTCTCTGAGTGTACAATCATTTCATCTTTGTGGCTCTATGATATCTGGATACAGTTTATTGAATATATAAGGAATGAACAAACTTACTTTCATAAGTTAAAGTGTGTGTATGTGTGTGTATGTGTGTGTGTGCATGTGTGTGTATATGTGTGTGTATGTGTGTATGTGTCTGTATGTGTGTGTCTGTGTGTGTATATGTATGTATGTTTATGTGTGTGTATGTGTGTGTATATGTGTGTGTGTATGTGTGTGTGTGTATGTATGTGTGTGCACCTTACAGGGCAACTGAAAAACAAAGAACATCTTTTGAAATTACTACCTAGAGGACAATGGGAAACTCTATATTCTCCTACAGAAAAAGTTGTTACCTATGTTCATTGTTGCTGTATTCACCATAGCCATGAAATGGAAGCAGCTTAGATGCCTATCAAATGATCAATAGATAAGAAATATGCCTCACAATTTCACAATGGAATATTATTCAGAAGTTTGCTGGCAAATGCATGCCATTAGAAATAATGATTCTTGGAGAGGTATCCTAGCTCTAAAAGACAAACATCATATGTTCTCTTTTATAGGTGGTTGCTATCTTTGAGTCTTTAGATAGACGTGTTTAACTTAGAATAGCTATACAGAAGTCCGAGAACACAGGATTGGATGGTACGGGGTGGTGATGCTAGGTGTTAGGGAGTGGCAAAAGAGACTAACAGGACAAAAGAAGAGTGAGGGGTGTGGTGGGAGGGTGGGATACAGGAGAGTGTATGAAGAGAAATAATACTAAAAACCTTTGAAAAGCCACAGGGAAAGCTGATTTTATAGACACTTCATAAAGGAGTTGAAATGGAGTTACCCTATAATTGTTTCTCCCAGACAACATAGGCTATTAAATGAAAAGCTGAATGCCAGGCATGAGGTACTTGTTTTATAGTTCATGGTCAATGGGAATACATGCATAGCTCAGACATTACACGTTATTGCCAATGCTCTTGATTAGCCCCAGGAACTTGATGGCAGAACCCTAATGCCGAGGACATCACAGGACATGGAGTAATCATGCTGATACTGACCTCTCATCCCTCCTGCTATCGGAGGATAGAAGTAATCAATAGTCTCACCCAGCTGTGAACCCTAAAAGTTATAGCTACAATAATGACTGGCCTGGAAAGATATGCCCACTGATGAAACAGTGCCATAAATATTATGGGAGTAACTAAATGCTTTCCGATTGGACTTACAGCCTACTCCATAAGACAGAACTTATACCAGGTCCCCAGGACCTCTTAAATGAGCCAAACCCTATAGCTGGATAAGCAACAGGCCCTAGTGGAGAACTTAATACTCTGTGAAGTGAACATAGTTTTTATCTTACACTATATACCGGTGTATCTCTCAACCCCCATCAGAGACAATTCTTTTTGCAGTAGGTGGACATTAACACAGAGGTCCACAACTGGTCAACATAAGAAGAATCAGAAAGTATCAAGTACTCAGCTCTAAATGAGACTTCTCCTCTTTCCAAGGCCCAAGAGTTAGCATAAAGGAGGTCCTGCAGTGAAGCCACATTGGATAGATGGTACCATTGTACACATGAATGCACAGCGGCTCTGACTGTGTACATAAGTCTTGCAGAAAATAAAACCAAACAACGTCTGATCATGGGTAGCATGGTCATGAAGTCCCACCCCCTAGCTGAGGAGCTATTATCTATTGATGGCTGCCGGGGAGGAAGACTCATTTTTCTTCATGGATGAGGCCCTTGAGAGGCCAGCCATACTGAAGTATGGCCCTAGGCTCTTGTAATAATTAGTTGTGCTAAGTGAACTTAAGGGAAAGGCTGTATGAACTTGGGAGGGAACAGTGGACTATTTGGAAAGAAAGGAATGGAGGAAAGAGACCCAATTTGATCATTTCCTTTTCCAAACTTTAAAATTATATTAAAATTAAAATTTTGTTTATAATTTTTTTGCTTTATAGCCACAGATTTAAGTGCTATTTTTTCATAGATATTTTATGAGCATCTGTTATGTACCATGATTGTTGAAGAGTTTGGAAAAATGGGGTGAGAGGGTGGATGTGATAACCTCTTCTTGCATCTCCTCATAATAGTGATTCTCAAATCAAATTAAAAGCCCCAAGCAGATCCTATGGACTTAATCTGCTGAGTCTTTTGAGGTAACCTTGATGAGAACTTGGAAGAAATATGTCTATAACTATTTCTTGCGTCAACCATTTAATCTGGTTCAATTCAAGTCCAGGTCTCTCTAAGGTCACCCTCCCACTTTAGCTGTACACTCACTTACTCGACATACTCACCTCCCAACTTCTTTCTGCTCACCACTGTCTACCTTTTACTGGAAGCCAAAGGTGCACTTGGAGAGAAAACATTCAAAGATCTATGGCTTTAAAGCAGAAGTAATTCCTGAAGAAGTCATCCACTTCAGGATGAATGAACACTAGTATCTTGTATATGGATACCTACCTAATCCTTAAAACAGTAACTTACTGTTCTGCTGCCAGTGAAAATCATTAGTCCTGAAATTTAATTGTCAAAGGATCCTGGAACTCAAAATGGAGATCAGAACATGACCTGAACATGACCAGCATGGTCACCTGAAGAGCTTGTTGTAAATGAAGGTAGAGATTCTTTGGCCTGTAATTTGTACTTAAAATGCTCTAAAGAATCATCCCATTGGACCAGAGCATTAAGGAGCATAACCGTTAAGCTCACAGCAAGTTGTAGTGTCTGAGACCACACCTAGGGTTCTCCCCTAGTGCTGCTTCTTAGGGTCCAATAAGAATAAGCACTTCTTAGGGTCTAAAATAAGAAAAAAAAATATTTTCCAAATCCCACTCCGCTATTTGGTTATAGAGGTAATGAATAACCACATCGGATAAAACTGACTTAATCTTATTTCCCTAGCTCATGCCAAATATTTTCCATATTGATGAAACTCATGGAAAATTCAGCTCCATGTATTTCCTTACCACACTACAGATCTCAGTGAAATACGCAATCCACACCTTTGGCTGCTTCCTAGGAGATCAATCACTGAAAGCCCAGGCTCTGAGGTAGGATAAGTAACTGCTAGTTGTGAGATGTGAGATCCACAGATATCCTCAGGTAAATTTTATCTCCTTTTGTCTTGTCTTGCCTTTCTCCTCAGGTCTACTCCAGTCTCAACTACTGAGGGGCTGGCCTGAAGCTATGAAGAAGTCTAGCATGCCTTAAAAACCAATATTTTGCATCTCCAAGGCTACAGGGAATTGTTGCTTATCTGACAGCTAAAACAAGCCAGGGTGAATTTCCTCTATGGCCTTATAAAATTCCTTAAGAAGTTTCCTCTAAATACACAAATGCAGTTTTCTGCCCCAGCCAATGACATACCACCACATGAATCTAAGTGGTCTATTCTTCCAAGGGTAGAAATGTCCCTTGACCCCTCAGAATAAAAAGGCTGTCCACTGACACAGTCTCCTGGGTCATTTTTTGCCCATAGTACTCACCCTCACCACCACTCAGGATCTGCCTTTGATCCCTGTTGGTGCCTATTCCTGTTTCTACTCCTGTGCTCAGGCTAGTGCTCAATAGCCTGACCATGTGAGAACCTTAAACCCTGTTCCTGGGAGACCCCTGCAGTGCCCTGGCTTAGGAGTGGCTATTAATCAAGGTGGATGCACTTACTTCTTGGAACTCATTTCCATGCCAGGAAACAGAATACAGATTTAAAAACAGATGCTGTAGAAGGTAGCACATTGCTACACAGATCATGTGAGGTGAATAAGGCAAGTTCCCCATTTTACAGAGTATAAGGATGAGGCACAACATGTTAATTTGTCCGTTTACACACCTACTAACCATGCTACTGTGCAGGATTCAGATGGAATCTTCCGACAGTGTCTTGCCATATAATTCTGTTGACCTGTATTTTTGGTTCTACACCAGTCTCCTAGAGGTAAGGTTACCAGTTCCCTTGAGGAATTGGGCTTTGTTGCCAAGATGAGGAGTGGCTAATGTTCTCAAAGATCACGCTTTTGGGAGAGGATGGGAAGACAGCTGGATAAATGATGTCAAATGAGATGTGATAATATACAGCGCACTTTGGGGGAACACAGAAAATCGAGGAAAGCTTCCTGGAAGAAGCTGCTTTCCATCCAGGTCCCGAAGAGGAGGAGTTCGTCAGCATAGACTAGAAAGAGTTAATGAAGCTCAGAAATAATGAACTGCCATCAAGCAAAGCTAAAGTCAATACCATCTCATGTTTCCTATTCTCTAGGACCTTGGCAGGGAAGTAGAGAGTTGAGAGTATGAGAAACTGGTCCCATTGTGAGTAGAACGTTTCACATAGAGGTGAACAAGAGGATGCAAGTGACATGTTATCAATTACTTGGGCAAGAGTTTGGGAAAGCACTGTTGGATGTTCAGATGCCACCAACAGGGAAGTCAGAGTTCATGCTAGTTCAGTTGTGACTGAGTTTGCTTTTAGCTATTAACTCTTCTTTCAAACAGGGCCTTAGGTTATACACATAGGTCTTAAGACCAGAATCAGTTGAACTGGCATGAACCAGACTCAGGCTCTTGTGCAGCACAGATTTAACTCAGCCTCTATGTGGTTGGCCTGAGATTGGAGACAGGATGCCGGAGCCCAGTTTCCTAACTGATAGTTAGATGTACAGCAGACACATCGGTATTACTCTTATATCTTGGCAATATGATAATTTCAGTGGTGGCTTTGGTACAACTCGCATTGGTTTGATTTGTACAGAAACAAGACATTCACAGCTGATCAGTCAGTGGCTAGGCTGAGAGTCTACAGGAGGCGATGTAATGTATTGCTGATCTTCTGGACCAGAATCCTGAGATTCTGAAAGAGTTAAGCTTCAGAGCTACCTCCCTACCCCCAACCCAGGACTGGACTGCATCTGTGTAGAATCTGGCTCCCTGCTGAGAAGTCACTGCCAGAAAGGGAAATGAGACTACACTAGATCCACACACCTGGAAACCCTGGGGAGAAAGGAATTCTAAGGAAGGGATATCTCATCCTCTGAGCTTCCAAGAGCATATCCCAACAAGTCAGGAAAAACAACCATCCCTGCCAGAACCTAGAGAGGCTGCAGCTGTCAGAGACCCCAGGGACAGGAAGATGAAAAATCCAGGACCCTGTTAGACTCAAGTCCTAATTAAAGAGTACATTATTTTTATTTGCTTGGTTGGTTTGAGGCTTCATAGTATCAATACATCTCCAATGTTGCAAGGGAAAAACTTACACTAAAATAAATAAAATAAAATAAAATAAAATAAAATAAAAACCTACCTCTTAAAAATTTGAATGTAACTGGATGCTTCATATTTTATTTATAATCATGCAGGCAGCCTGGCCCATTGTGAAGAGCATTCTGTACCTGCTCCAGAAGAGCCCTTCACCCAGCTGTTTAGTTTATGGGCCCCCTCTGCATGCACAATGACAGTGGCAGACCTGCTCTTCAGCCACAGAAGAGGACTTGTCCTCCAGAGCTCAGATGTGTCACCAATATGCTGCTTCTCAAGTCCTGGCAGATTGGTTCAGAGGCCAGGGAGAGGGGTGCTGGGGTGCATTGGAGTTGGGGAGGGATTAAAGAAACCTACTCTCTGATGAATAAATGTTTACAATAAGTGCATTCCCTCTGACTAGCTAAAGAGCTCCCAGCACACTGCCTGGCCATCAGGCAAGCTGTTTGCCTTGCTGTTAGAAGAGTTGCTGCTGCACTGCTGCAAACAGAAAACATCTGTAAAAACTTCACAAACAGGAAGCTTTGTAGGGAAAGGGGGGAACCCACATTGCCTGTTGATCCTGCCTTATGCATGTTTGGAAAGGAAGAATGTACTTTAAACCGTACCCTCAAGGACAAGCCAGATCCAGGGTGTGACATAAACTGAGTGGCACTGAGCAGGCTTTTGTTCTTTTGTATTTTTTTTTTTTTTCATACAACGTTGCATTGAAGCCAGGTAGGCTTCCAATGCTAGTTCCAATCATCCGAGGTGTAGTTGCCAAATTTCTGCTGTACCTTCTATGCAAGGTAGTTGAAGTTGGGGATGCTATTGTATAGATCTGCTTCATGAGTTTCCAAACACTCATACCACCTGGGTTGCGCCACTCAGTAGAGAGCAAGTTAACAGATATGTCAACAAGCGTCCTGCAAGAGAAGCCTGTGGAGGCTGGGAAGATATTTTTAGTGTTCTACTTTCTCCAGTTTTAGGAGGCTCAGAATAAGTGTGTAGGGTCCCAAGATATAGGGTACCAGGAAGAGAAAAGATACACATAGAGAACGGAGGCAAAAGAAAACTTGACTCTCTACCTTTTCCCTGGGCAATCTCAATACCATAACAGAACATGTGTGTGTGTGTGTGTGTGTGTGTGTGTGTGTATGTGTGTGTGTGTATGTGTGTGTGTGTGTGTATGTGTGTGTGTGTGTATGTGTGTGTGTGTATGTGTGTATTTGTGTATGTGTGTGTGTATGTGTGTGTATGTGTGTATGTGTGTGTATGTGTGTGTGTATGTGTGTGTATGTGTGTGTATGTGTGTGTGTGTGTGTGTGTGTGTGTATGTGTGTGTGTGTGTGTGTGTGGATTGGAAGATACGTACAGAGAAAGAAAAAGAAACAACCATCAGCTAGTTTCCATACTGATTTTTCATAAGATCTTCCTGAGTCCTTATCGTGTGTTAGATTTGGAAAAGCTCACCAGGCTGCCCTGCAGAAACTGGGTCTGATGGAGGCACATGGATCATAAACAAGAACTGCAGTGCCACGAAGGAAGTGCGAGAATGCGGTATGACAGAGAGCCATTCCACGGGCAGTTCAGTCAATCAAGGCCTCTGTAAAAAGAAGCTGACACTGGAGGCAAGGAGGATTCAGCCATTTCAAAGGCTTTACGCTGGACAGACAGATAGTTGGAAGTTGGAACGGAATCTGGCAATTCAAGAACAGAAATCAGATCCAAGTGGCAAGGGTGACTGTTCAGAGAAGCAAAAAGGAGCCAAGAAAACATAAGGCTGGTTAGGTCCAGATGATGGACACAAAGGGGATCTCAAGGTCATTTGTGAACTTTGGAAAAGTAAGAGTAAAGAAACAAAAAGTTCTAGGGTGAGTGGACCAAAGCTTTAGGTAAACAAAAATGGAAATGGGAACAGCTGTATTACAGCTGTTGAGAAATAATGGTGGCTTGATAGCATGAAGAGAATGGATGCAGGGAAAATATAATGAGGTGAAAAGCCCCAGATTCACTGATGAATTTGACCTTTGAATTGGGTAGATTGGGAAGACAGTTGCACAACTTATTATAACAAACATTGGAGAATGGTCATGTGAAGACATAGACTTACCTTTATAAAACTTTATCTAAGGGAAAGACCATTTTTTAGACCATTTAGTGCCTGGGAGCAGGGCTTACATCTTAGAAAAATCTAGGGAAAAAAATCTCAGGAATGCACATGGCAGCCAATAGATTCAAAACTTGATTTTACTCCTAAAGTTCAGCTAATGGATTCAAAACTTGGTTTCACACTGAATGTTTAACCAATAGTTTCAAAGAGTTAATCTACTTCATATATCTTTGTCCAATCCCAAAATGCCAAGATGTGTACTACACCACTTTTGTATTTGTATTTCTTTCTTTAAAACCCTCTCACCCCTGAGTTCGGAACAGAATTCTCTTGGCTGTGTTGGAACATAGAGTTTTGGCCTGGGTTTGAACCTGCATTAGAGTTCAGCTCCCTGGTAATCTTTGACGATGTGGGTACAACATTTGCTGCATTGGCCAGGAACCCCATGAGTACCGTCTGGACTGGAGGGTCTGCCTGGCCTCTGAGTGTCTCTGAGTAGTGTCTGTCTGTGTTTATTATTGTTTTCAGGGTGCATTCAAGTGAGTGATCATGACCAGACCTGGTGAAAAGTGGATGTATTGAAGAACAGTGGTCACAAGGGAATGGAAGATGTTCCAGACCCTAGAAGTGGTGACGATAAAACCCATGTCTGTTTGATTGAGGACAAAAAGCCTCAGATCTGGGTGGTATTTGGCACCAGTGGGTCACTCCCACAATGTGGCAACAAACCGTTATTTTATTTGTCACTCTGCTCTTATCCTTGTTGGGCAAACTTTTCTCTTGTGCCTTCGGTCTTCAGTGATGTCTGTATTTTTGTTTCTGAATGTGATGAACACCATGGGACATATAACTTCTTCCCCTCTGGACTTAGTCTTAAGTCATTACCAAGATGTTAATGCACATGCTCATAATCTTTCAGTCACAATTAAAAAGTCTAAACTTGCCACTGTTTGCAGGTCAGAATGGCCAGCACTTAATGTTGGCTGGCCTCCTGAGGGAACCTTGGACCTGGCTCTCATAGGGGCAGTGGAAGAAGCTGTCTTCAGACCACATGTGTGGCACTCCAACTAAACGCCCTACATAGTGATCTTGAGAGACTTAGTAGAAGACTCCCCTTCTTAGATTAAACCATTCCTGCTCTGACAGGTTAAGGTCCTTACAGCTATAGAGAAAGGCTTACTGACCAAGGCCCCTTTGGCTCCTAAACCAGAGGTCCTTCAAGGAGATAACACAGAGGATGAGCTCTCCCTTCCTCATGCCCCCAATCCTAGTATAGCTGTTCCACAATCAGATTCCCTGGTAGTTCAGCGAGCTCCTCCTACACTGGCCCCCAATGCTCCTGCCTCTGGGATAAGGGAGGGACTAGCTCATGAGGCCCCTCAGTCATAGGAGAGATACTTCTGATCCTGGTGCTACAGTTCTTACCCTTAGGGCAAAGAAAGCACTGAAGACACAGGAAGGATAGGAAATATCACATAAAGAAAGTTCTTAAGAGATGATATGGGGCGAGAATGCAGAGTATGTGGACAGAATCATCTTTGCTCAATTCAGAAACAGTCTTCATTTGAACAGAGGACATGGAGAATGTGTGTAACTCTGTATGAAATGTATAGATCTACTACAAACCTGAGAAAAATCCTTATTAAATATAAAAATGGGAGTTTATAACAATCTGTTATTCTAGATCAGTGTAAAAGGTGTCTAGGATTAATTACAGGACTGGTTTCTACAGGTAGTTATCACACTGACTATGATCTCAAGCTCAGTATTGAACCATGATGATAATAAGTATCCTTTTGTTTGCTCATAAAAAATGACTTTACTACACGATGATTAAACAAAACAGTTCAGTTTACATTTTCTAGTAAGGTTTTTTTTTAATAAATGATGCATTATTTTATTTATTAGACTAAATCAAATTTGAAATATTTTATCTTGGAACAGAGACAGTTTTTTCTTTTGTGTTTTTCTTCATTTGAGTTTATAATATCTCAATTATAGTCCTTAAGATTTATTTCTATTTATGTGTATGTTTTTGTGTCTGTATGTGTATGCAACATGTATACAGTTGCCAGTAGAGTCAGAGATCAGAAAGGACAACCATAACCCCTGGAGCTGGAGTTACATGAGGTTGTGAGCCACACAACGTGAGTGCTGAGAACTGAATTTGGAGCTTATGGGAGAGCAGGAGTCACTTTTAACTATTAGGTCATCTTTCCAACTCCTCACAGTTTTTAAAAATGTATTATTTGTGAATGAAATTGACATAGAATGTTTTCTTTGTCTATGTGTCAACATAGATTTTAAAAAAACTTAGCAGAGACGTGTTCTTAAAAATTAAAAACACACATATACTATAGTTGAATAAAAATGTAAAGAAAGAGAAAGTAAAAGAAGGAAACATATAAAATGTTAACAGTGATTATAAACATATAAAATGGAGGATTGTGTATGTGACTGAGATAGTATTAGATATGCAGACAGCTAGAGAGATTAATCAATAGATCATAGATAGATAGATAGATAGATAGATAGATAGATAGATAAGTGGATATATTTAAAATCACATTCTGAATTTTTCCTTCATTAATCTGAATATTCATATACATATGTCAAACAATTTTATGACTTAATATTTCATAATAAGAATTTACCATGACTGTAAATAATTTTATATCTTTTATATTCTGAATAACTATATCAAATAATTACATATAAATATTTTTCAGATTTGATATTACTTTTGTAAGTTAGTAAAAGAGGATTAAAATTATGAATATTTTAAGATTCTTTTACTGATACAGCAGACATATGAGCAAAAATTTAACAATATATAAAAATATGTGTTTTTCCTATAATTATAAAATTAAATCACTGGTATATTTAATATCCTTTCATGTTCCTTTATATGCTTTATCAGCCACCCTTTGTGACTCCAGAAAAGAAGTCAAAGTTTACATTGTCCCAATCTTTTTCCATGTGTTTACATAAATATGTCTATATGCATCTACCTAATACTTACTGCATATACGTGCAAGAGAAACATAATTATATTTAACTGTATAATTTGCACCAAGAATAAATATTTCTTATGTAACTTGGATATATGTGTGTATAGCATGTGTAACATCTCAGTCCTTGGATGAATGTTTGTATGATTTTTAAACTTTAAGAAAATGGCATTAGTTCAGTAAGAAATGTCTACATCTGCAGCTACTCAGTGGTAAACCAGCATCCTCAGACAGACTATGACTCCATTTGTTGTGGTTTTATCATTTCTGACATTCTAGTTCATTTCTTAACCAAATGTGAGTTCTTCTTGCAAGGGCTGCTGTAACATTAGGTTTCTGGCCCAGACTAGCCCCACAGTTTGGACCCGCCCCCTGACACTTATCTGGACCAGCAATCCCAAAGTTCCAAAAAACACACAGACACTTATATTAACTCATACTGTTTGGCCTATGGCTCAGGCACATTGCAGGCTAGCTATTTCATTTTAAATCAACCCATTTTCATTATCTGTCTTGCCACATGGCCCATGGTTTACCTGTGTTCCTTACATGTTGCTTCCTTGGCTGCTGCATGGGTCTCTGTCTGACTCTGCCCTCCTTCTCCTGCCTATGCTCCTGCCTATGGCTGTGGTGTTCACCAAGGGTCAAAACAGCTCCTTATTTAAAGAATGATATTCACAGCATACAGGAAGACACTCCTATCAGTTTCTTTGTCTGCTCACAGTAAAGGCTATTTTGTCTTTGGACAATCATATTAGTTAAGAACAAACAATATAAAGGAAATATCACCCTTGACAGTTAAGCACTGTCTCAAAGTAAAGAAAATGAGAATTAGAGAATATTCATTGAATAGTTGATGATGGCATAGTCAAAGTTGCCTTGGCTTGATATTATTGCTTTGAGAATAATCTTCTACATTGCTAAATGGTGATTTGACTGCCAGGTATGCATCAGCTAGACTGCTGCAGGCTGAAGTTATAAAATAGTTTTAATAATGGGGCCCAAGTAACAAGGAAGGTAAGTCACTTCCTGTTATAAGAATTTCTCAGGGACCTTTTCTTTATCCATGCAGCCTGTGCCCACAATGGTGTTGCCATTTCTTCCTCCTGAGCCATCACAAGCCTGGTGACTTTGCCGTTTCTCTTTTTCTTTGTTGGTGGTCTCAATACCAGTCACAGTTATCTCTATTATTCTGAAAATGCAAAATTATCAGCTCTTCCATTTAAAGTTTTCAAGTAGCAAAGACCTATCTCATAGATGATTCTAGCAATGTTCTGCAGATACCTTAAATAACAGTCTAAATTTATCACATGACATATTTAAACTGATCACCTCCCATTTAGCCTTGAAGGTTATTGAAGAGAGTAACTATCCAACAAAATCAGGAGAAATAAGATTTACATGTATACGTACATATAAAATACTACATATATATACATAAATATATATAAACCAATTTGGATATGTAGAAATGTAGAAAAAAGCATATTTTCTTAATAAAATTAAAGTGTAGCCTCATAACAACCATATATAAATTGTGTATATTTGAAAAAAACATAGATCACATACCAACAGCTGGAGACCCTGCAGCCCCCCTGGTCTACAGCCAACTAAGAGCTGACAAAGAATGACCCCTGCAACAAATGGAGACACACAACCCTGGGCTCACAACTGGCTAAGAGCCAACTAAGAGCTGACTAAGAGAGAACCAAGGAAACAATGAACAGATGCCAGTGCATGAATATATATAACAATATAAAAAACAAGACAGCACCAGAAGGAGCTGGTGGTTCTATAACATCAATACCTGAGCATAACAATGAAGAGAAAACAAGGAAATTACCTTAAAAACTTTATGAAGATAATAGAAGCTTTAAAAAAGGATGTAAAAAATTCTCTTACTGGAAATTATAATTCTATTTTGTAAATAGAAGAAAATACAAACAAAAATTGGAAGAGATTAACAAATCCCTGAAAGAAAATAAAGAAAATCAAGAAAAGAGAGCAAGCAGGTAAAAGAAACATTGTGGGAATTAAAATTTGAAATAGAAGCAATAAAGAAGGTACAGACTGAGGCAAAGCTGGAAATGAAAACCTAAAGAAACAAAGTGGAACTACAGATGCAAGCATAGAATGCAAGAAATGGAAGAGAGAATCTCTGGAGTGGAAGATTCAATAGTGGAAATAGGTATGTCAGTAAAAAAAAAAAAAAAAAAAAAAAAACACTAAAACCAAAAAAGTCATAACACAAAATGTCCAGAAAATCTGGGACACCACGAAAAGACCAAACCTGAGAATAACTAGAATCAAAGAAAGAGAAGAATACTAGCTCAAAGGCACAGAAAATATATTCAACAAAATCATAGAAGAAAACTTTCCCAACCTAAAGAAGGAAATGCCTATACATATACAAGAAGCATACAGAACACCAAGTAGACTAGACTCAAAAAAAAAAAAAAAAAAAAAAAACCTACAGAACAAAGAAAAAATGCTAACAGCTGCAAAGGCCAAATTACCTAAAAAGGCCAACCTATTAGAATAACACCTGACTATTCAGTGTAAACAGTGAAAGCAAGAAGATCCTGGTCAGACGTCATACAGACACTAAAAGAACATAGCAGCCAAACCAGACTACTATACCCAGTAAAACTATCAATCACCATAGATGGAGTAAACAAGATATTTCAGATTTAAACCAGATTTAAACAATACATATCCACAAATATGGCCCTACAAAATGCATTAGAGGGAAAACTCCAACCTAAGGAAACCAGATACACCCACAAAACCACAAGAAATCAATAATCACACAGAAGAAAAACCGAAAGAATGAAAATAAACACAAAAAAATAACAGGAAATAACAATCATTTGAAATTAATATCCCTTATTATCAATGGACTCAATTAACCTATAAAAAGACACACCCTAACACAATGGATACACAAACAGAAGCCATCCTTCTGTTGCATACAAGAAACATAACTTCAAAGACAGACACAGGTTCAGAATAAAGGGTTGGAAAAAGACTTTCTAATCAAATGGTCCTAAGAAACAAGCTGGTATAGTCATCCTAATACTTAACAAAATAGACTTCAGACTAAAAAGTCAATCAAAAGAAACCAGGACAGACATTAATTATTCACCTCAGGAAAAATGATGAAGTCTCAATCCTGAATATTTATGCCCCCAACACAAGGACACCTACACATGTAAAATAAATACTACTAAAACTTAAACATCAAATGCCACATACTAATAGTTGGAGACTTCAATACCCCAATCTCACCAATGGATAGGTCAACCAGACAGAAACTCAACAGAGAAATAAGGGATCTAACAGATGTTATGACACAAATGAACTTAACAGATATATGCAAAACTTTCCAACCAAACACAAAGGAATATACATATTTCTCACCACCCTATGGAACTTTCGCTAAAATTGACGAAATTGAGCAATTATCAGTAGATTAAAAAAAGGAAATAATTCCTTGTATCATATAAGACCATCACCATGGTCTAAAGTTAGAGTTCAACAGCAACAGAAATCACAGAAAGCCTACAAGTTTATGGAAACTGAACATTTCTCAACTGAACAACCTCTGGGTCAAGGAAGAAGTTAATAAAGAAATCAATGACTTCTTAGAATTTAATGAAAATGAATCTACAACATACCCAAATTTATGGGACACAAGGAAAGCAGTATTAAGAGAAAAACTCATAGCACTAGATGCCTATATGAAAAACCTAGAGAAATTTCATATAAAAGACCTAACACCACAGCTGAAGGCTTTAAAACAATTAGAATCAAACTCATCCAGAAGTAGTAAACAGCAGAAAATAATCAAAGTTAGGGCTGAAATCAATATAATAGAAACAAAGAGAACAATACAAAGAATCAATGAATCAAAAAGTGGTTCTTTGAGAAAGTCAACAAGGTAGATAAACCCTTATCCAAACTAACCAAAAAGCAGAGAGAGAGTATCCCAATTAAAAGAATCAGAAATGAAAAAAGGGGACATAACGACACCCAGGTATTCTAGAGAATTATCAGGTCATACTTTGAAAATCTATACTCCACTAAAATGGAAAACCTAAAAGAAATGGACAGCTTTCTGAACATACCCAAATTAAATCAAGATCAGATTAAAGACTTAAACAGACCTATAAGCCCAAAGGAAATAGAAGCTGTTATTAAAAGTCTCCCAAGGGTGGGGGGAAGCCTGGGACCAGATGGGTTCAGTGCAGAATTCTACCAGACCTTCAAAGAGGAACTAAGAACAATATTCCTCAAACTGTTCCATTAAGTAGAGACTGAAGGAACATTGCCAAACTCTTTTTATGAGGCCACAATCACCCTGATACCCAAGCTATTCAAAGATGCAATAAAGAGAATTACAGACCAAATACTCAAAAAATTTTGGCAAACTGAATCCAACAACATATCAAAAAATCAAGTAGACTTCATCCCAGAGATGTAAGGATGGTTCAACATATGAAAAACTGTGAATGCCATCCATCATATAAACAAACTGAAAGAAAAAAAAAACCACATGATCGTATCCTTAGATGCTGAAAAAGCCTTTGACAAAATCCAACACTCCTTCATGATAAAAGTCCTGGAGAGATCAGAAATACAGGGAAAATACCTGAATATAAGAAATGCAATATACAGGAAACAGACAGCCAACATCAAACTAAATTGAGAAAAACTCAAAGCAACCCCACTAAAATCAGGAACAAGACAAGACTGTCTCTCCATATCTATTCAATATAGCTCTCAAAGTTTTAGCTAAATAAATAAGAAAACAGAAAATTAAGGGGATACAAATTGTAAAGGAAGAAATCAAAAAAATCTAAAAACATGCATTTTATGTATAAGCTAGACATTAAAATTTTCATATGCATACAATCTGTACTAAAATCTGCAATGTAAAGATACAGTTAAAATAAAATGCCTTTAATACAATGTCTAGATAATAAGCAAAGTTGTATGCATCATTCTTATCAAAATATTCTTAAATCTTCATTTTAAGCAAGAAAGTAACTCTAATTTGGACTTGAGAAGTCAGGTCACAGCCACACTGTGCAGTGTTCAAACTGCCCTCTTCCACTGAATGAATTACAGCAACAGAGAATGCAGCCAGGCTGAGAAACACAATAAATCATGCCCACTTTCTGCAGCATGCTCTGAGCCCTCAACGACCAGAGGACCTTTGTGCAATAGAGCTGTTTCTCACAAACCTCTTTGGCTAGAACCTTTTTGCCTGTCATGTGAGCAGCCCCATATCGTTTTTAGTGTGTTATCATTGTAAACTACATCATCTAAAAATTTACTAAGTGATTTAAAATTCAAATGAGTGAGACTTAAAGGCTGACTTCTGGTGAAGGCGATTTTCAGTTGTAACAGAAGTTGGGGCAATGCTACATACACCACTTAGGCAAGATGAATGTAATCCATCAAGATGTTACCAGCTCCCTGAAGGCCTTCTAGAGGCAGGAATGATAAATTAACACTTGAGATATCCTAAATATGAAGGGTCCTATGTCATTAATTTAGCTTCAGATGACAGAAGAATGGTAAGAAAGTCATACATTTAGGAAATATGACTACTAGCTGAAGGAGTTTGGTTAACATTCCTCACATGTCCATCAGTCATGACCATGGCCTCAACCTGTTTACATTATGTCTTCACCACTTACTTATTGAGCCACAATAAAATAACTATTCTTTGTTTCATATTTAGGGAAACTTTTATGCATTTTTCTGACCTATTCCACCTACTTCTTGTCCCAAGTATAGAAAGTGATCTTGACCTTAAGACTCAATAAAATTATGCACAGTCATGCTAAAATATGCTGTATAGTGCTTTATAAAGGTAATGAATTATAGTTGCTACAAATAACTGGATTCTTTTCTCAGAAATGGTGATACAAGTGGACAGGGGTATGCAAGAAATAATTTCTCTCCTTAGAAAATGATCCAGCACTGGATATTACTTTCAGGAGAACAGATTTTGTGTTTCTGCATTGCATACTCTCAGAAGTTTAGGCTTAAGGGACAGTAGCAACTCAACACGTTACAGATGAGGATATTTGAGGTAGCACAGAGCACGCATTCTGTTCCAACATCAGTGTGAAATCCACTGGTTCAGAGGTCTGCAAAGAGTCCAAGTGTGCCCAAATTTGGGTTTTAAGTGTTCTTCAAAAGTGAGTTTTAATGCCCCGGTCTTCACTTTAGTGCAATAGGAAGGTAATGAGAGCGTTAAGACATAGAGAGGTATTTAGATGTGATAAAGTGGTCTTGCTCTGTGTTTCACTTTCTGATGTTACAGTTATTACATTTTGTTTTGTAATATATTCTGCCATTGAGTGCTGCCACAAACCTAGAATAATAGAGTCAATTGATTATAGACCCTCCAAACTATGAGCCCAAAACAAAACATTATCTTTTTTTAAGTTAATTGATTCAAGCATTTGCTGTAGTGACAAAATGCAGGTTAAAAATATTTTAGTTTTTCTGAAGTATACAGTTCCAATCACCACTACAAATGGGTGTAATTGTATTCTGCTAAACCTTTGCTTACAAAAGCAAATGGTGAGCCATAAGTGGTAGTGCATACCTACGATCCCATAACTTTGGAGGTAGAAGCAGAAGGATCGGAACTTCAAAGCCAGCTTCTGATATATAACAAATTTTAAGCCAGCCTGGGCTATATGAATTTTTGTTTCTAAAAATTAAATGGTAACAACAACAACAAAAAAATGGAGAGTAAGAATTGGCCTGGAGTGGGACTACATAGTTTTCTGATCCCTGCACTGAGCTGTAAATACACCCAGACATACTTTAGAAATCCTACAAATAGGCCATCACAGTGATAATCTCAAGGTAAAGGTCTTAGAGCCAATCTTATGGTGCAACTAAGACAATTTCGAAGTCATGTACAAGAGTAAGAAGTATTATAGAGACGGAAAATAGAAAATTGTGTTTTGTATTCTCCAACATTATTCAATGCAGAGTCGTCCTTTGGGTCAATAAAATGTACACCAAGGGCATACTTTTTCTACATACCAAGTTACCATCCAACTGACACCAGCTGGGTATCACAAAGCTAACACTACTTCTGAGACTGTCCACCTGGAATTAGAGTCATACTCCACAGGTTTCAAGCTGAGATCTGCAAAAATGTGCCCTTTTTGGAAATCACAAATGGCAAGAGTTTCCTGGGCTTCTGACTGACTCTGCTAAGCTTCCCTCCAATCCCTTTTCGTCAGGGTTGGCTAACAGAATTCAGAGGAAATACTTCATTTAACTTTTATCACACTGGGTATGAAGAGTGCTGCAAAGCATGTTAGTGTCTTAGCAGATGGAAGACAGACATAGGGTAAGGAATGTGGGTTGGGAGGTGTAGCTAGCTGTCATGTCCTTTCTAGATGCTACATGCTCCCTGATCTCCATGTGCCCAGTGGCCATGTTTATCTCCAAACACAAAGTTTTATCACATGGGACGATGGCCTTCACTCCCAGCTTCTCTCTCCTCTCTGGAAGAAATGAAGTTGGGCTGAGGTAGCCACACATATAAAATTATGGCTTAGTATTCTCGTGATGGTTTATATCCTGGAGCTGTTCCTATTAGCCAGGACATTGCAGTGATCTCAGGAGCTCTGTGGCCAAGAATGGTCTCAAAGGTGGAACACTAGAATAAAAGATTCCACTAATATTCCCTTCACTTAGAAATTACACGGTCACTAAAATTTCATGCTGAGAACTTGGGGTCAAAATACATTCATATATACATATATTAAATGCTTGTACTACATATGCACGTGGAGATATCTGTGTGTATATATGCATATATATGTATATATAGCATACATATTTATAGATATGACTAGTTAATTTCCCAATATACTTGGTAATTAATAACATTATTATCAAAATAATTATTTACATGATTAATTAAATCTTACCAATGTAAGATTGTGTGTGCATGTATGTGTTTATATACTACTTAATAGCCCACCCCATTTTTGCCTTATATCCTTTATTGAAAATTATATTATATACAGACCTTTACATTTTATTTAGCTTTTATTTATTTTCATTTTTATTTTTATTTGTGTGTGTGTGTATGAATTTGTTTGTTTCATGGGATTGTCTCATGTTGCCCATGCTGACCATGAACTTGATATGTGGCTGAAGATGGTCCTGGTCCTCCTGCTTCTGCCTCCCAAGTGTTAGGATAGGTATAAGCCACCACATCCAGATTTTGGATAAAAGAAATGGCTAAACAACTCTTTTGGATGTTCACAAATTCCAGAGTATTTGTGTATAATAATAGATGTGTACAGAAACATTTATCACAGAAATCAGCCATTGTTTAATTACATTCAGTGCTCCTTTAGCTAAGCCTATACCAGTATTATCCCAAAATACTTATTTACATGAGTAGTAAAAAAAAATGCCAATGCTGTCAATAGTACACCATATTAAAATGCAAGATTTACCATTTCTTTTCATTGTTGACCAGAAATAAGGGTGATGATGTCTTCTGAACAGAAGGCAGGCACATTGAAGATAGATGCTGTTACAATGAATCATGGCTTCTTTTTGTCATTGTTCCAAGTCAAAAGGTCATAGAGTTACTTAGCTTGTATTGCTTCACAGGCTCGAGTTGAAAAGATTCCTATTATTTGTGATTGTATAGCAGGGAAGGGGAAGAGATGGCTGTGTAGGCGGAGTTTACTTAGAAGGCACCAATACCAGATAAATATTTATTAAAATATAAATCAGAACTCACGGTACAGTTAACAGATTACAGTTGCACCTGAACAGGGCTGGAGTCTGGAACGGTGAGGACAGACAGGTGGAGTCGATCCTATCCCCAAACATCCAGGAACCAGGAAGAGACCGTCTGGTGTTCCAGCAGCCCCTTTTCAATGGGATTGTCCCCGCCCCCTTCAGGGGGCCCGGTGCCCTGTATAAGTGTCTTTTGACCTTATCAGCTGACACCTGAATCCCACAACATGGCTGTTATTTAACCAGTCCCTCTTCCTTCTAACTGTACTTCAGAGTCTGTTTTGTGTATTTTCGAGAGCAATCATAAGAGCATAATGTAAGTTGTAAATGTCCTTAGAAAACTTTCATGATTTTAGAGTCATGACTTACCCATAAGGTTGCCCACAAAAGCTCAACTAGAAGAGAAGACCATGGTCTATTTGAGCCTCAATTTGTATTAAAATGGTTAAGAGATTCTGATGGATTAGGATGGATAAAGGACTTTGTTAATCTATACCATGTTACCATAGAAGAATAGTGTAAAGTATGCTCTCTGTAAAGAAAAAAAAATCTTGTTCTATTCTGGATTGAGAAGTCCATTTTCAAGATGGCAGCTTTAGGCAAGAATGTCTTGTTGCATTAATAAGTAGAGGGCAGAAGAGTAAGAGAGCCTGGCAGAGTTCAGCAGAGAATGTTTTCTTTATTAGAAACACATCCTTCCGTAGATAGTAACATTCATCTGTGCATAATAAAAAATCCTAATCATGGCCTAATCACTGGTGCTTGGCTGAAGGAGGCATGAATCTTTGAGAGACACATTCAAATAGTTAAGGGTCCATTCTTTGTGGATGGGTTAGTATCAACATTTACTGGTTGAGTTTTCTGTTCCCATTTCCTCAAGCCTCATTATGTGTTCAGACTGACTTCTGTCCTTGGCTTCTTCCTTAATAGAGATCCATCTAGTTTGCTTATTTTAAATTAATGTAATTATTGGGAATGCTGCTCCTTATGATGAGAAAACTCAGCTTATCTTAGGACTCCTAGACAACCGTTCATTATTCTTAAGGTCCTGTTTTGTCTTGTGAGCCAATGTTCTTCAACCTATCCTCTGTCCTGTTGTCATCATGTGTTGAGAGGTCCAGTGCAGTTAGGACACAGGGTTTTCTCACAAAAGCATCTGTGGAAATTGTAAGATGGTTATCAGTTTGTCACAACTCTTTTCATCTTCCTTTGTTTCAAGTCTGTCGCACGGTTGCCACTTCTTTTGTTGTGTTGCATTGTAAAAACCCCTAACGATGAAACTGCCAAGCTGACTTCTCTATGCAGAAACAAAGGTTTCTTTATTCCAGCCCAGACAAGGACTTCCCCCTTCACACACATATTCTTTCCAAGGGAGTGAAGGGAGAAGCCCTGATTACAAAGGGCTTATATAGGGAAAAACCACAGCAGAGCACTGAATGTCTGGTTATTCTATGATTGGGTGAGGGGACATATAGTGAGGTAATCTTTTGAAATTATTGGTCAGGCTATAGGACAAAATTGCTGATGGTTATAAAATGTTGACAGGATTTATCAAAAGATATGGGATATCTGCAAAGACACTTGGCTCTTGTTAAATTTTACTACCATGCCTCCCGTTTGACTGTGTCTGAGGTGCTTGCTTTACCTTTTGCTGTCACAGCACATATTGGGGGATTGAGTTCAGTTCCAGGTCACCACAGAGGCTTGTTCTCAGAATGGTGTTGATTTTGCTCTTTCGTTTTGATCTCATTAGTATCTTATTTCCCTCTATTTAAAAAATGAATTTCATATACAAAACCAAAGACAACTATGTCTGCATACAGTACACTCTAGCGGGTTGGACACAGACATAGATACTGTCTATGCCCATACCTAGTAAGAACCTTTGCCCAAGGGCCAATTGTATACTTGCTTATCAAACCCAGTTTAAGGAAACAGCTCTGCTAATTCAAGAATTTAAGGTCTCCCTCCTTCTCCTCCTTCCTCTCTTCCTCTCTCTCTCTTTCTACGTTCCATCTATCACTCATCCCCATAATCTTGGTATCTGATCATGTTCTTCACCCTCAACTATTGCTCTAAGTCTGTGGTTCTCAACCTTCCTAATGATGTGACCCTTCAATACAGTTCCTCATGTTATGGTGACCTTCCACCCATAACATGATTTTGTCCCTTTTTTACAATTGTAATTTTGCTACTGTTTTGAATAATAATATAAATATCTGATATGCACAATATCTGATATATGCATGTGTGATATATGACTTCCAAGGGTCGTGGCTCACAGATTGAGAATCACAACTGTAAGTGTTGGCAGGAGCTCTAGACTGCTCTCTTTGGTAGTTCAGTACTCTGGAAGCATTTTCTCAGTAACTCTCCATCCATTGACCCTGGCCCTGCTCTTTGGCTTCAGATTCCCATTGGCTCTTGCTGATTCAGAGATGAAAACAAGCTCTCTATCACTGAACAGATCTCATTGCCTTGGTTCTTAGACCTATTGTGATTCCACCTGAATGAAGTCTCCTCTGACTGTGCTTTAAAATTGTCGTTGAATAGATTTTCTTCAACAGCATGTTGCTTTTATGTGCTGCCCATTATAGTGGGAGACATTTCAAAGCACTCAATCATCAGGGTTTATAGTAGCAGGGTAATCAGTGTGTTGACAGCTATAGACCACTCAGCTGGAAGTCCCAGTAGGAAGCAGCCCTAAGAAATCCCTTCTCAATTGCTATCCTTTGTAGTTGGTACAGCCTGAAATATCCCACACCAGACACCAATCAGAAGCATAAGGTAGCCTTCATTTCTGATGAATTGGCTAAAACTCAATGTTCCCCAAAGCCCTACTAAGGTTCAATTAAGTTAGTGTTGATCACAAAACTCCAAGTAACGCTTTGCTTACCTTTAACAGCAGTTTTAAAGGGCATAATGAAGGATATCAGTAAATAGTGAGATGAAGGCCTAATGGGGGCCAGTATCTGGAAAGGCCCCCAGAGTGATCCTTCTTCCTTGTGGAGCTGAAGTGCACCACCCACCTAGAACCTGGATAACTTAAAAGCTCTACAAACCCTGTTGTTTTGTGATTTTATGGAGACTTTATTATATAGGCCTGATTAATGGTATGACTGGCCATTAGTGATTATTATGGTGTAAACATGAATATGCCCTCTTTGGGCTCACATGGTGAGAAGTCAGGACAAGTTTTATGTATACTGAAAATATTAGCATATGGGCCTAGCTGAAGGAACTGCATCCCTGGGGGTGTGTCTTTGGTGCCTAGAACTTTCCCTGGCAATTTCCTGACTCTTGGCTTCCTGTCAGAAGGTGAGCGCAGGCTATGTGCTATTCTATGTACTTCTTCATAGTGAAGAAGCTAATCTGCCTTGGACTGAAACCTCTGATATTCTGAGTACAAGGAAAGCTTTTCTGTTTTAAGGTGTCTGGCCATGAATTTGTTTACAGCAATGAGAGAGACAACTAATAGAGTGGTCATCTTGACCCTGAGCCTCTCTCCCTTGAGAAGTGAAACACCCAAGCTTTCTGCACATTCCATCTTTCTAGTGAATAGAGAACATGAGTGCTAGCTACCCTCTCAGAAGTCATCTCATCAACGTCAAATCAGGACTCTTACTCTTCATGTGACTCCAGAAGTTTAAGATATGTTCTAAGTAGAACAGTGTAACCAACTGTGTACTTAGCATTATAAATCACAATATCATAGTAATAGTGTTTATTGAAAATTGTATTTTAGCTGTATCTATAGCTATGAGATTTCAGGGGTTAAAAGGAAATTACTGAATTCTGTTTGGGAAAATTAATTGGCTTAAATCAACTGCTCATGAAATAGATCTTCTCCAACTAAAAAATTTGACACAGAATAGGGAATGGGTTAAAGAAGGACAAATGTGGTAGCATCCTCATTCCCCCAATAAAAGCCAATAATACGTATCCTAAGTTATTGATATTTAACTGAAAAGTGAAGTACAATTTCATCATGGCGATAAATAGCTGTTAGGGGGAGACAGAAGAGGAAGAAGGGGGAGGAAGGAAATCTAAAATCTCGAAATACACACATTAGCAAAGAAATACACAATATGAAAGAAGATTCAAACCTCAATTTTATTAGTTTTTGTTGAAAAGTCTATTTAGCTAAGGAAACAGGAACGTGACTCAGTAGCTGTTGATATCAGCACATCCTTGTGTATGATAACTGGCTTTGGTGCTTTGGTACCCATGCTGTATGGGAAAAACCCGAAAGAAAGCTGGCACAATCAAGCATTTGCAAATGAAAAAAGAAGAAATCATGAATTCTAAAGTCAGAGAAATGCAGATCAATCTAGCTATCTTATGTATGGGCAAAGGAACCTTGGATGAATGAATAAGCTCTCATAGCTTCAAGGTCCTGTTTATAAAGTAGGGGTGTTAATATGAATCTACCTTAGGAAGTTGTCATTGAAAGTTTATACAAAGATGTTGATGATACAAACCCTCGCACACAATAAATGTGCAACAACTAGCAGTAATTGCAGTGACAATTATGACTAATGGTTAGACAATTTGAATATTGCTGCTCGACCTCCCAGTGTCACTTTGGATGAGTCACTTTCCCCGAGACTCTTCTGTGTGAGGACCTGTTGAGGCTCTGATGTCTGTCTAGATTCCAGTATGATTTTCACAGAAGCCCCAGTAGCTCACAGGTGGGTTAGAGCTGGAAGAGATTAGCAGCACTGTTATTCACGGTGGTGGTTCTTGACCCTGCTTCACCTGGCACATGAGGACTTAAAGAACTGAGTGAGGATTTGCTGGCCTCTCTAATCCCCAAGGTCTGCCAGTGCTTTCTAATACACCAGTGTCCTCTCAGATTTAAATCTGGGTCTAGGTCTGGCAGACTTAGTCAGATTTGATAAGCCATGAGAGAGACCTAGGAACAACAGGAAAAAAAGAACACCAAGAAAAATAAAATATGTTCTTCTTATGGCCCAGGCTAAAGGACTATAGCATCACTATAATGATGACTAGGCTGAGCTCAGCTTTTGTAATGCAGGGACCTGGAGCCAGAGGACCAATGTTCCAGGCCAGGCCCAGCATAAGCTGCCCTATGACAACGGCCATAACAGTTATCTTTGAAGAATAGTTACAAAAGAGAAAAGATGGTCTCAGTTTCAAATGATTATGAGGAATAATTAATCTAATCACTCTTTCATGCAGTTCATTTACTGTGTTTTCAGGATTTTAAGAAACATCTTTATATCTGATATTGAAATTTATTTTACAGTTTTTATACAAGTAGAATTTGTCTTTTATTACCTTGGGAGGTATGAATAAATCAACAAAGCAGCCTATACCCAAGAAAGTTTTGTGGTCTATAAACTCCTATAATTAAAATTTTATGATTATTTTTATTTTATTCTGGCTATATGAAAGTGTTATGATGATATTAAAATGTCAATATAATAGAAAAGAAAAATATAGGCAATTAGCAATTCAGACTTAATGAAACAGTTCATATATGTATGAGTAATCTCTAAAATAAACATCTTGTTACTCCTAGTTGAAGAAGAAATTGACTGTTCTTTGGCTAACGGTAAGTGAAGGCACATTTTAAGAGAACTCACCACATCCTTTTTTCTGAATTAATAGTAAAGTGGCTTTTGTTTTAACCTAAGAAGCTTTCACTACTTTCTTTGTGTGATGTCAAATACAGGGCTTCTCATTTTGCCTTCAGTGTGATTGATTTTATTTTCCAGCTGGTTGTTGGATACAGAATAGACTCTGTCGCTGTTTATGGCTCAAGTCCTCTGTCTCAATAATAAACTAGTGACACTGCTCTAACATAGTACATTTTCTAATCTCAAGTTGTAGACACCAGTCTCCAGCTCCCCAAGTATTTTGTGATGTATCAAAACATCGGATTTCAACCTGTGTACAAAGACCCTTTTGGATGTTTGTGTCAAACGATCCTTCCATGTGGGTTCATGTCAGATATTCTGTATATCAGATGCTTATATTACAATTTATAACAGCAGCAAAATTACAGTTATGAAGCGAGAACAAAAATCATTTTATGCTTGGTGTCACTGCATGAGGAACTATACTAAGGGGTTGCCATCTTGGAAAGGCTGGGAAGCACTGCATTAGAATAATTACTGAAGGGCTTAGTTCTACTATTGTGACACACTTAACTTTTGGGGTAAAACATTGTTGAAAATCAAGAAGTACAAGTGTCACTGTGGTCATCCTTCTTCCTCTAAAAATTAGGTAATGAAAATCCCCATGGGTCCTGTGCTGGAAGACAAGGCAGCCCAAGAGTCTGAGGGAACAAACTTTGCATAGACTTGTTAAGCTCCTTCTTATCTTCTGAGTACCTTACATACATCAGTTGCTTCTTCACATTCTTTGTCTAAACCAGGATATAAGTACTGCCCATAACTGCTTCTTTGACTTTGGATCCCTTTTCTGTTCTTTTGGGTGGGGAGGAATTCCTCGAGCATATGAAAACCCTATCATGCTTTTGACTGTTAATCTATCTTATGTCAACTTAATATTATAAGTAACCAAGCCCCTGAGGATAGAGGTAGAAGTTTTATGCTTCTGCATTATTTATGTCTAATAATTCCTCAAAGACATGGTACACCTAAACTATATTAGTTTACCTCTCATTTATTGTTATCATAGCCATTCATATCTAGAGTCTTGGATTTTGGTAGTAAATGTCAGCCTATTATGTTGCTATTAGTAAAGTACAAATTTACAATGCAACATGAAATAGCACCAATGAATGAAATTGAAAACCAACTGCTAGAGTCCTATCTACCCAGGGTGAGACTTTAATTCTTTCTGTTCCCAGTTTGGGATTGCAAGATCCTGAAATAAATTGCTGGGAGCCTTCATATAGCATAAGGCCTATATCTAAAATTGCCATATTTAAAATTTAGTATTTGATAAAAGAGCAGATGATATATTGTGTTTTGACCATAAACAGTAAAAATAATAAATATAATAATCAATAAAAGTAAAGGAGGGCAATTGGAAACTCCTTGAGATGATACACAGGCCTGTAGACTTGATAATGGCTATGGTTTGACAGATATACACTTGCCTCGAGCTTATTGAATTACATATATTAAGTATATAAGAATGTTGCCTATAAATTATACTTCAATAGAGTGGTTTTAAAAATCAAGTCGAGAGGACACAATAAAGAGAATTAGCATAAAGGTTAAAAAACACAAGTGATTGGTTAAGAACGCTTTCAATTCTTCCAGAGTACTTGAGTTCAGTTCCCAGCACCCATATCAGGCAGTTTACAACCATCTGTAACTCCATTTCCAGAGGATCCACCTGCACTTATATGCACATACCTGGAGGCAGACACATACATAAGCCTACACATAATTAAAAATAATAAAAATAGTTATTATTAAGAAGTGAATTAGCACATTTATAGCTCCATCTTCATGGTGCTTACCCTCAACACCACTATCTTAACTACTCTCATATAATCTGGTCATAGGTTACATACAGGAATATATTCTTACAATTCTATTTGCTGGTCTTTAACTTTAAAACAGTGAAATCTTTAACTTTTGAGTAAACCATGAGATCAGTCTGATAAACATAACCACCTGTTTAGACAACGCTCCTACCAAGACACATCCCATTAATGCAGAAAGAGACTTGTATCTTCACCCAGGCAGTCCCTCCTGAGAATTACTAACCTGTTTATCACTACTCAATAGTTCTTAATTTCTGAAGTTTCCTATAAATAGAATCATACAATGTATTTATAAGGTCTTCTTTAATTGAGAAAATACTTCTGAAAATGGTTCATATTGTTGTAGCTACCAACTGTGTGTTCATTATTATGGCTGAATAATATTCCATTATAGGAATGCACATATTTTGTCTATCGATTCTCGTATTTTATCTTGGTACCAATATAAAATAAGACATTATAAGGAGTTACCTATGGATGGTAGTACAGATATGTTTGTGTTTCACTTGGATAAATTCTAAAATCAAAGTTGTGGGTCCTAGAGTAAATGTATGTTGAATGTTAAGCTATTATTTTTCTGTAATGGTTTATTTTATATTCCCAAGCACAAGTTGACATGACTGAGGTCAGTATTTTCTGTCTTATCCATTTCAATCTTTTCTCAGTTCATTGTGGTTTTCATCACCTTTCCAGAAAGATATATGATGTGGACTTTTTAAATATATCTGTAGGTATATGAACAAGTTTTAATATTTTGATTAGCTATTTGCATGTTTTCCTTTGTGAATAATCTGAAATTTGTTTATTTTTATTACATTTTGTCCAACGATGAACTATACAAGTCCTTCATAAATTTTGAACAGAATTCCATTGTCAAAATATTTGTTATATTTCTTCTAGAATTTGAGTTGATGGATTAATTTTTCAACAATGTTTTTAGAGAAAGCCCTCAGAGTGCACTCCTGTGTTTTACCTTCTATGGATTTTGATAAATGTATGACAACAAGCATCCACAGCTTGTATGTAGTACCATACAGAATAGTTTCACAGTTTTAGATTTTCTTCTACTAAAATGGTGCTCCCAGCCCCCCCCAGTCTTTTGAAAGTCTTCACTGTCCTGGTTTTCTAGAGGTCACATTCTTGGAATTATACAGGACAAAGCCTTCTCGGCCATAATCTTTGTTTGAAGTACATCATTTCATCCTGAGTAGAAATTCACCTTGGTGGACTTCTATTTGTCCTTTATGGGAGGTTTTTTTTTTGATAACATCATTATTATCTTAATCCTTTTTTAAAATTGTGATTTTGAGAAGTGGAGAAAGTGACAGAAGTAGCTGGCCCTAAAGAAACAGCATCACTCATGTACCAGTCATGAAGAAAAGCAAACTGTCAGGAAGATGCCGGGGCCCACCTGTCCTCACACTTAGACTGAATCACAGCCCTCCTACTAACTGCATATATGATTTCAACTAATTCCTTAGCCTCCCTCATCCTCAAAGTCATGATTTTAAAATGGAGATTATAACAATATGTCAATAAGGTTAAGGTTGCAATAAGGTAACTCTGAGAAACCTCATGGCAAGTTTTCAACAACCATGTAAACAACCTCAAAAAACCTATAAGAGTGGATATTATAATCCCAGACCTCAAAGAGCTGTAGGAAGTACATGCAAGTTAAAGTCCCAATATGGCACTCTGGACCCATCTTTCATGACTTAGGACACTGTCTGACAGCACTCACAAGACATCAGTTTTTGACTTCTCTTCAACTCAATAAAGGTCCATAGAGTAAAATGGTAACAATATGAAGTTACTGGCACTGGACACAGTAGAAGAGGATCAGTGTGTGGATATGCAGAAACACTGCTGTGCTCTGCTTCATGGGGAGTCAGCTGCCATCTCTAATAAAATGTTGAGGTGAAAGAGAGTCAGAGCACAAACAAAGCCTACAAAAGAAAGGGGAACTAACTTATCTGATTGGATTTGAGGACATTTCATGCCTGGTATTATAATCCATTCATGTACATGGATATCATGCTTTCTGGTTACTCTGTCCAATTCCCTTCTTATTTCCCTCTTCCCTCACATCCCCTTCTTCATTACAAATGTCTTTCCCATGTTCATTACTTTAGGTTTGATTTTGTGTGTCTCAGAGTTCTACCAGTATTGTTGGCGTAATTATGGATTTGGAGCTATGGATTAGAGCCTAGAGTGGTCACAAGTGGATGCACAACAGGATCTTATGCCTCCTCCATCCTGGCATCTGTTGGTTGACCATAAATCAGCAGTAAGTGGTAGGGCCCCAGGAGCCCTTTCTCCATCCATAACTGACTGTTAAGCGGGTCTGACTCGTACAGGCTTGATGCCAGTAGGCACAGCTGCTCTGAGTTCATTTTGTCTGAGAGCCTAGATTCAAATTTATTCAGTACTGCCTGCAACTTCTCAAACTTACTACACAAGAAAGATGTTTGGAAAGTAATAAATACTTACATGGAACTTTTCTTACTAACAAACATTTTTGCCTACATGGTTGATATCTAAGGATATTTCAAAAGTGATAAATATCCAGCTCATCAGAGAAGGTACCATTACAATGCTATAATTTTAGAACTTGGTGTGTTGCGTGAGAGAGCTTTCACCTTTCAAATACAAGAGAGAGCCTGAAAGATTCCAACTCTCATCATTAAGAGCCAAATGCTCCAAAAGCCTTTGATAGGTACCCACCAATTTTAAAACAAATAGATCATCATCATTACAACCGTGCTTACTGATAGATTGTAATTATTTAATATACTACATCATAATGTGTATATTTTTAGTATTGTAACACTAATAAATTTTATATTTTGCAAACAAAATACATATTAAAGTAATGTACTGAAAAGATGACTCAATAAGAAAAGTTTCAGCACTGCTATTTATTATACTGAGGTATTGATATTCTTTTTAAAAAATGTAATAATAAGTTTCTGGCCTGGACTTTCCAGCCTAGCCTCGAGGTTTGGACCCAATCACAGCCTCACTGCTGCTTAGCCCCAAATAGTCACACAAAAGCTAACATTAATTTCATACTGATTGGCCAATAGCTCAGGTATGTTGCTAGCTTGCTCTCTCTTCTTAATTCACTCCATTTCTGTTAATCTGTTCAGCCATGTGTCTTGGTACCTATTCTGAGAGCAGCATTTTGACTTCTTTCCTCTGTGTCTGCTGGTGTCTTTTTGACTCTTTCTCTTCCCAAAGTTTTCTTAGTCTGGTAGCCTCGCCCATACTTCCTGTCTGCCAATCAGGATTTTATTAAACCAGTAGGAGAGACAAATATTTACAATGTACCAGAACATAATCCTTCAACAGAAAAGTCTTTTAAGCTGGCTGCTCATCTATCTCTGAGCATAAGTTGAGTTCAAATATTTACTATTAACAGTGAATCCACTAGGCCAGGATGGTAAGAGAACTATATGTGAACCATCATACCATCTAAATGGGATGCTGGTGTCAGTCTGAATGGCAAATATTTAAAAGGATTAATTTATTTCATTCTAGATAAAACTAAACATAAACAGAAGTTCTACCAGTTCATAGACTTTTACTCATGCATTTCACATCCCATGAAGCTGCTCATTCTTCGATTACTCTTCTACTGAGAAATGGAGAGCACACTGCCTTTTTCAGATCCAGGCCTCAGGAGGCTGACCCCTACATGGCTTCTTATTAAGCCACTAAGATGACCCCATCCTTCCTTTCCTGATTTCAATGTAGGCCAGACTTAACTGGAATTTGCAATCCTTTTCTTCAACATCCTGAGTGCCAGGATTGTAGCGGGGCTCACCATGCCAGATTTTCCCATGTATTTTCTACAAACTCTTGGTTTAATATGAGAGATTCTCACTCCATGAAATCTACTTGGCAATGCTAATTTAATTTTCCTGTTTTGTGTCATGAAAAATTTCAGCCAAGGAGAGAGTTGAACTCCTACCAATACTGAGGGATCAGAGGGTTAAATGAGGCTGATGAAGTTTGAAAGTATGAATGGCGGGATTTGATACATGTCTCTTTGATGTATATCTCTAGTAAAATTTTTGTCATTTTTCTTTAAGGAGGGGAAATACAAAAGAAAAAGAAAGAAAACCCTCCCCGAAGTAAAAAGTTTAGAAACAGTGGATTCTTTACTATAGAGGTATGTAGCTTTTCCTTAAAGATGGGTGATTATGAGAAATAAACCCTACATGCCAATGATACTGTTCTTGGCAGTTTACGACAACTCAGAAGCTTTATGCTTCAACTGTGTTTTTTTTGGTGTAGGAAAGCCATGGATTCCATGTTCTAATCTACTCTTTACAAGGAAGATTATTTCTCATCTCAACAGTCTATGCTGGCAATTTAAGATATATCATTCCTTTTCAATATAAAATTATGCTGCTAAATCAGACCAGTGAAGACCATTTCTTATCAGTAAGAAGTATGCAATTCATTAATTTTATAGTCCAAAGGAATATTATCATATATACAAAGAAAGCATGAGGCTTAGCTAATCTCTTCAAGTTCATACTATTTGCTAATGACACTGAACAAGGTCTCAGGACTACAAAGTCAGCAACTTTTTGTCATGTTGCTCTAGTCATGTTTATTTAGGTGGACTTTAAACATCATCTTCATTTAGGATTGACAGGGAAGTCTAAACAGGTATTTAGATCGGATGCAGCGAAGTGTCTCTGGCAGGACCAATCCAGGGACAGATGTGTGCTATCAGTCATGCTAAGAAACATGATAATGAAGTGATAATGGCAGGAGAGCTGGTCCATGCATATGGCACAAGATAACATCCCAGAAAACATGGACAAGGAACACTATTTAGTATTTTGTTTTTCTGTGGTGTCAAGGGTCTGCTCTGTTTTGAATTAACAATAATACTGGAATTAACTCCAAAGGCACGAGGTGATGGGAAACAGATGGCCTAGCCCCCACTTTGTTCTACACACATTCCCTTAGGGCTTCCTTCTATTGCAGGAATTAAGAGATAGGATGGAGAATGTCTGTGGACACAATAATAAGTCATGGTGTTTAAATTCTTTTTATCTGTTGAAATACAAAATAGAAAGAAATTATAAGAGTTGCCATACTATCCTTCACTTTCTTCTTCAGTCTAATTAATATGTTTCCTTACGCCTAATTGATGCATCTTCCTCCATCCACTCTACACTAAATGACCTACTCCATAATCCTGGCACTACAATGCACAGTACTATACACCAGACTGTGCTACAAGCCTAGCAGCCCTTTTGTAAGTCAACAGAATCTACCTGCACTGTGCCCTATCAAGAGAGGATTTTTTTTTCAATTATAATGGAGATAATTACCTTTTAAATGTTAAACTGTTTGTGTGTGTGTGTGTGTGTGTGTGTGTGTGTGTGTGTGTGTGTGTGTATCACAGAGGTCAGAGTGAAACCTACAATGATTGCTCTCTCCCTCCATTATGTATTCTGGGGATTGAATTCAGGTTATCAGGCTTCCAGGTCAGTGCCTGAAGCCAGCAAGCCATTTGCTTACTCAAGTCTTTAAGAACTATCCATTCACAAAGCTTTGAAGAATAGTTCTATTATTTGATAAATTTTCACAGTTAGATACTTGAGAAAATTATTTTCTCCCTATGGTTCCAGAGACATTTGAAAGGAGGTCCAGGTTGACCAGGATGTGCAATATACTTTGAGAACTGCATAGAGTGTGCTCAGTGCTGAGTAATGAGTGCCCTCTGTTCACTGAAGAAATAATTGCCCAGATTGTCCAGGCAATTAATTCAAATAAAAGGATATTAATCCAAATAAGGCATGATCAGCTCCTTTTCTCATTGTTTGTTATCTGACAGAAGCAGCCAAAAAGCAATCGTCTGGAAATAGCTATTGTGGGCACAGTTTATGCAGATTCTCTCTGTAAGAGAACAGAGAAGCAACGTCATGGGGACCATCTGGAGAAGCCCCAAAGCAGGTGTTCAAGAAAATTTTATCAGCCTCTGAAGAATAGCTGTCTTTACATATCCCTTTGGAGATGGTGATCTGTTCAGATGCATGGTGTTCAAAATGGCAAGGCAGCAGTGGTAGACAAAGTCAGAACTGTAAACCGGAGGAAAGGGGGTACCCAAGTGCATGATTGAGAAATCAGTGATAGCATCTAGATTTTTAAAACATAGTTCCCAGTTAGTAGCCTGAATGCCCTATCTTATGTGATGATGGATGTTTTAAGTTATAAGCTTTTCTATTGGAGCGGTTTTATATAACACTACAGCTCTCTGGAAGACCTGCAAGTGTTCCTTCTATTTTCTCATGTAGCAGTAATCTAGGTGAGCTGCGGAACAGTTTTCCTCTCTGGCTAGAACACCTTTCTCCAATCCCTGACATGTCCTGGGCTTACCTTTATTATTGCCTTATGCTTAGCCTATCGTCCCAACACTTCTTAAAATCCTGACCTTAGTTATCATCAATAGAATACTACTAGCCTGTGGGTTTCAATGATGGGACTTTGCAGGTGCAAGTACAATTCCACACCAGCCACATTGAAACCAAAAAGTTACCTAGGTGGGCCTCATCTAAGCATGATCAGAAAGTTTTCTAGTGTCTTGAGGACAGAGAGCTCAAGGAAAAAGTAAAGAGGTCAGCAACAAGGCCAGACCTTGATAACAGTAGGAAAATGGGGACTTACGACCTAAAACTACTTGGATAGCCTGAATGATCTTGGAATGGGAAGTGGATGCTTCCCAAAATCTCCAGACATTGGTCCCATCAGCCTGCCCTTGACTCTGGCTTTATAATAGGCAGCCTTGAGCAGAATCCAGACAACCCTGCCAAGTTTCTAGGCCAAGGGAACCATACGTTAATGAATGAGTGTCTTTTTTTGGTTTAAGTTGCTAAAGCTGTAGTAATTTATTATGGGACAATGGGAAATGAATACATGAACATAGTTGAATCAGGCAAATGTGGGTCTGGATCCAGGAGCTGCCACTCAACTGTAGAATCTGGGAAAATGCTCCTTCCACTTCTTTTCTTAATAAAATGAGTACACAAATGCAGGCCACCTAATGAAGTTATTGAGGGAATTAGCTGGGAGAACATTCTAGAACACTTGGCTTAGTGCATTGTTAAATGCTCAGTAAATAAATTAGCTCCCAATAAGCATTTCAATTTTCTGAGTATCTTTAGTAAAATAGAAGTTAAAAATACACAAGTAGCAAATCACTCAAGAGGAGAAAATATTAAACAGTTTGCATGTTGTCATAGCGACCAAATTTGCTGATTGATGTAGCTAAGTGCCTATTGTGGCATTTTTATCTGCCAGAAAGAGCCCCAAGCCATACATTGTTAGATATTATAGGAGGGGGAAAAATCCATCTCTGAAGCAGGGAGACATGTCTGGTTCTCATCTCCAGTCCTGTAAGTAGCCAACACATCTCTTGAGCACCCTTTCATTTTTATAGACCTCATTTTCAGCAAAGACAGCCTCTCTGGAACCCCATGAGCTCCCTACTCTTCTCTTTTGAAGGGTTTTAAGTGAAAGGAGAAAGGACTGTTGACATCAGAGAAGTTGTGTCTTTGCATGCAGAGGCTAGTAAAAGCTAGCCTTGAGAGGGGAAAGGGCTTCATCCACTGCTAGTGGTTAGATCCTTTCCTATTAGCTACTACTTCTAAGGAATATGGGAACTACAGGCACCTAAGAAGATGACAAAGTAATCTATCCTCTAAAGGGACTATGCATCAAGGATTTACCAAATATCCACTATTAGCTTCTCATCAATCTGAACCAGGTAAAAAATACTCTCAGAATTAGAACAGAATTAAGGTGAACATATTACTAATACATATTTACTGTTACTTGGCGTTATCCCTTCAAACATTATGAAATGGAGTTTGGCAAAGATGAGACCTCAGTAAGCCTCACTATGTAAAATTTAGTTGAAACGTGGTGATGACAAATGGCCACTTTAGCTCTGGGAAAGCTCTGCTGGTAAGGACCCTGACATCTGAGGCTATTTATGCTTGTCTCCAATCCAGAGTGATTACCACCAGTATTCATGTTTGTTCAGCAAAGTTCCTTGGGAACACATTTGAAAGGGCATGTGTTCCCCTGAATATGAGGACAACTTGCTGCATTCTTGAACAAAAGGTGGGTAAAAGGGTCACAGAGATGCCAGCTTTCTACGGCTTGTGACCTGCATCACAGAGAAGAGAGGTTAGATGCTTTCTTTTAAAATAGCGTTAAACTATTTCTTTTAAAAAATAACTATAGATTGTTTTCTTCTGGAAAAGCTAATGCTCTGGCACTCATGGTTGAAGTGTGTAGGGAACAAAAAGCATTCTTTTAAAAAATAGTCTAAACCATTTAAGTATAAGGAAAAAAATTTATATTATTTTTCTAGCTGTAAATTAACCCATTCTTTCAGGGTTGACAAAATATAATCCACTATTGGCTTATTGTGAGAGATAGAGTACAGCTGGTATGGAACAGCCTCACTATGCCAACTTTATAGAAAACTGGGTGAATATGTGCTCATTAAGTCCATTATCATGTCCACTTGATGTTTACTGACCAAATAAACTATTCTAAGGTGAGTGGCTGCTCTGCTCACAAGGGTAGCCAACCCCTCTGTGCTGAGGCTAGCTAGCTTCTGGTGCCTATGACATAGTACCTGGTACAACACAACAAGAGGCCAGACAAGGTCAGCCAGATTCCATAGTCACACTTTTTTCATGGAGATTCCATTCTAGATTCTGGTCACTCTAGAAACCCATTACTCTCTGTCTCCTCCTCATCCAGATCATAGTGAATTGAACCTCCTCCTTCTGGTCGTACCACTTAATAATTCAGTTGTCTACATATCCCATTATCCTCCATCATTCAGTGAGCTGAGGCCAGGCATCAGAACAGACTCAACTATGGAAGCTAATGGCAATAGTCACTATGTTTCCTGAACTTTACAGTGAAATATAATGAAGACTGGGGTGAAACTAGTGGACCCATGCCCACACAAGAGTGAAGTTGCTCTTCAGCTCTAACAGATCCATAACTTCATCTTTTCTAGTGTTTAAGGAAAAAGTAGAAATCCAGTATGGATAAACATAAATAAAATCAACAAACACATGTTCATGTGTAGCGGGTTTCTGACCTGCCTAGTTCCTCAGTTCAGACTGCCTGTCACCGTTTATCTGGACCAGCAATCCCAAAGTCCCAAAGAAACACACAGACGCTTATATTAATTTCATGCTGTTTGGCCTATGACTTAGCCATATTGTTAACTAGCTCTTTCCTCTTTATTCAACCAATTTCCATTAATCTATCCTGCCATGTGGCTCATGGCTCACCTGTGTTCCTTACATGTTGAATATTGGGCAACTGGATTGATCTCTCCCTCTCATTCTGCCCTCCTCCTACCTATGCTGATTTCCTCGCCCATTTTTTCTACAGTGCTGGTCAAGGGCAAAATAGTTCCATTATTTAAGGAATGATATTCCAGCATACAGAAAGACATTCCCACATCATTCCTGTTTAGATGGTATACTCCCCAGAGCTTCAGTTTTAGCTGCTCTCTTGTTTACGGCTGTGTTCCAATTTCCCTCTCTGTCAGGACATCAATCATTGGATGAAGGCCAACTTAATAACTTTGTCCTAATTTTACTGATGTTATCTGTGATGTTCTGGTTTTAAACAAGGCCACTGCTTTGGAGGAACATAGTTCAACTAATAAAGGTAGTCCTTGGCCCTACCTTCAGAAGCAGCTTCTCTGAACCTGCAGAAATTCTCATCTCCCATGTACCAGAGGAAGAAAACATCTCATCCTCTCAGAATGAGAAGACGCCATGTTCTCAAATGACTTGTCTGATCAGTATGGACCAAGCATGAGATAAGTCTTCAACACATTGAATTGTGGCAGAATAGATTGAAATTGGACAGGTAAGGAGTTGATGGCCTAGAGGTGATAGATGCCCTTGACATGAGCTGCAGGAGACAAGAGAGCAACAACTCAGCCAGCCAGCAGTCAGCAAGTGCTAATAGAATTTGAGGCTAGGGAAATTGAAAGACTGCATTTATCAACATTGACCAAAATATCAAATTATGTTTTGTGATGAATTATTACTGCTAAAAGCAGCATGAATAATTTATTATCACTTTGTATAAAAATTCCTCTCTAGAGTAGGTAACATTTCCTCTCTGGTGGATATGGCATGGGCTTTGGAGAGGAATCCAGCTTCTGTCCTGTATTTGAGTCCTTCATCAGAATAATAAGCTTCTTCAAGACTCAGTTCTCATTTGTAAAGGATTAAGTGAAACAAATACCTAGAGACACAAAATTGTTGAGGCTGGCTTTGAACTCTCAAATCTCCCCAATGATGGGTTAACAGAAGAGATGTGCCTCTACTCATCTATTCAGAGCTCTTCTGCAATACTTCATGAGCGTGTGTGTGTGTGTGTGTGTGTGTGTGTGTGTGTGTGTGTGTGTGTGTGTGTGTGTGTGTTACTGGGAACTGAATCAGGGTTAGCTGCATTCTGGGCAAACTGCCATTAAGATATATCACTAGCCTTCTTTCAATGCTTTCAATCAATTTATTAATTTTGTCTTTTCCTACTGGGTTTACTTAATATTGTGCCCTATATTTGTTAAATACCAACTTAAACAAGCATATGTACAGAATATGAGAAAAAACAGTTTAATTTGCTGGTGCTACTGTGAAGCCAGGTTTTCAGGAGCTCAAGAAATATCCACAGAGTTTTCTCTTTGAAGTTCTCAGCTCAGTTGTTCTTGGCTTGGTCTGTGTCTCAGAGGTTCTCCCTTTAGAGTGGCAAAAATGTCTATCATTTCACACTTGCAACATCTTTAAGTATTGAATTTAGAGCAGGGGATGAGGTCTTTCTCTATGGTTCTAGTTCCGATTTATTGATCTGTTTATTTTTGTTTCAGTTTAGATTTGCATGACTTGGTCAGGCTACGGATGAGCTGGGAGCCAGGATGGAAGAACTGAAATGGTCCTTTGCCCTTAAATACAAGGTAACAGTAGAATCCCTGAAGAGACTAGTGCTATTCAGGCATCTTGTTATATACAAATATATATTCAAGATCATTCTTATCTAGCTAGTGGTTATTTTAACCTTATGGATAAATCTGAGGATGAATATATGTTGGTGAGATGTACACAGCAGACTGTTAAAATACAAACTTCTAATGAATGGCAAGGGGTGTGGTTTTGCTTCAAAAAGAAGTCCCTGTTCACATACCTGCATGCACATGCATACATGGACATATCCTAAGACTTTTACTATCTATGTAATTATGTCTGCTTATCATGGCACAGCCCTCCTGGCTTTTCCAAAGATGTTGTAAACTATGGCATGTAGACTATGGTAAATACTTTTTGTATGTAGATACCTAATTTCATTGTACTTTACAGTCTTGATAAGAATGTTTCCTAATTCCTATTAGAAGTTAAAGAACAAATAAGACCTGAGGTTTTTAATATCTGGATAATTTGGCATTATAGGTGTGTAAGGAATGGTAGAAGTCTATTTCCATAGATGTGAAAGTCTTCCTTGTAAAGAGAAAAGAACATCAGAATCATCAAAAATAAAAATTTACCTCATAAAATTTTAAGTAAATATGTATCTAGGGCTATTTGTGAGAATTTGCACACGATTAAAATTTTTTTTTTTCAGCAAGATGTTTCTGCTCATAAGAAAAGGACCTTAGTATAGTATTTGGAGACAAAACTCAGATCTCTGCTTGGACAGGAAATTGTAGCGTGGGGTCTGCCTCTCATATTAATCCTCTCGCTCCATCTGTGCTGCCTTGATGTGAGTCTGTTAAAGCTATGAGAAAACTGTATAAAACATTGGGTGTTCTGACACTTACTTGAAATAAAGTCCATCAACTCAGAGCTGTTGTTCCTGTAGTATTTGGACCACTGAACAATATGTCCCAGATCCTCATGGATGGACCTCCGTAAGACAGAGGTCTTTTCCCCCAGAGGCCATGAGGTTAACAGTAGTGTCTTCCAGGAAGCCATAATTGAAACAATCTCACCCCATAACTTGCTGTGCAAAATAGTTTAGATCTGTTCCATCACTTTCAATCTATTTCCCTTCTCCCTAACTCTTCAAGTCATTTGTGATAGTTTGACCTTTATGCTGACTGTGATGACGCTGTCAATCAAAAGGACTCTGAAGGTATAAGGATTTTATTCTCTAAAGTAGTTTGGAATGTGTATGAACACACACACACACACACACACACACACACACACACACACACACACACACACACACACACACACACACAGAACTATTGGGTAAAGTTAGGCCGAAAGTTAGCAACGAATGTTCCTTTATTAGTAAGATTAAGAACGTATTTTTTCATTTTATTCCTTTATTGTATTTTCTTGTTCTTTTTGGGAAAATGTGTCTGCATTTGCTTAATTAGTGGTGATGTATTTGCGCTGTCTTTATATTTAGAAATAAGACCATTTAAAGAGAAAGGAGTGAAACAAAAGCACGGTGTGCATCCTTAGGTTCCATTTTAGCGACTCAGCCTTCACTGGGGCAGTTCCTCCCATACCTTCCCACACATTCCAGTTAAATAATGTGGAACTTGGACTCCCTGAGGCCAGGGCAGAGCTCCACCTCTGCAGGGGTGAGGGAGCCCCTGCCAAAGGTTGGCTGGCTGTAAAAGTACTCAGTCTGGGGCCATAAATTAGTCACGTAATGGTTTCAACTCTTTTAATTTAATTAAACTTAATAATTTCTGATAGAATGTCCAAGAGCTATGCTGGCCTGTGGACCTTTGTATTCATGAAAGTGAAGTTAACTGCCTCGGCAGGGACACCTTCAGAGAAATATTTGAGCTATCTACCCTAATCAATCTAACTTTTTTCTCCCAATGTCCATCCCATCCAGTATACCCACACAATTTGATTATTTCTTCATATCCAGTCTTTATTTTTCATTTATGGCCTAGTCTCTAGAGGAGCTGTTCTCAACCTGTGGGTCACAACTTTTTGCCGGTCACATATCAAATATCTTGTATCTCAGATATTTACATTACTATTTATAACAGTAACAAAGCTGCAGTTATGAAGTAGCAATGAAGTAATTTTAGGGTGGGGAATCACTGCAAAATAAGAAGCCGTATGGAAAGGTGAAAGCATCAGGAAGAGGTTGAAAACCATTGATCTAGAAAAAAGATGGCTCCAGAATCCCTTCTACCATCTGCATCAGCAGAAAAGTCACACTTCACAAAGATGTGCAGAATAAAATAATCTTGAAAGAGGATAAAAATATTTTAAAAATTAACATACATTTGCTTTTAACCTGATGCAAAAAAGGCATTTAGCAGAAACAAATCACCACTAATGGCCAGGGGTGAGAGTACAATGTTACTTGGCTCAATGGATCCTGAGGGAAAGGGTAGTTTTGACACAAAAGGAATCCAGCTGATGCCTTTGGCTCTGCAAGTCTCTAGTTTGCACACCTAAATTTGGGTAATTTGAGATTAAGTTACCTGTATTTAGCTGAACTGTCCCCCAAGTGTACAGAATACTGCCTTGCAACGATTCCTTCTGAAAAGAAACCTTATGTTAAAATTATTACCCAAAAAGTGGATGATTGAAAAAAGCCTACCCATATCCCCAAATTTATTACTGATGTTGAGTACTTTGGGGATCCTAGCCCATGGTGGCTGAAAGAATTGATGATGTTTCTTGCACAGCTATAGATTTTGCACACATTGATGGTGAATTTGGCCTTGATTGCCACACGGTATTAATATAGAATGACCCCCAACCAAGTGCTGAAATACAGGCATGAATATAGCTGATAAAACTACTTTTTACATTTAGAAAAATCAAACCCATATTGTTTATGTCTTGAGATATTCCCGACAATTAAATGTTCAAGTAAGATTTCATGGTGAAAACAAAATGAACCCAACTATTCAGAAAGTGTTCTTGGTCCTAAAAATCCTTAGGAATAAACTGGCAATGATGAAAATATCCTTTCAGCTAAAAGAATAGTTCTCATTAAAGTCCAAAGACTATTAAACAAGTAGAAAATGAATGAACACCTGAAGCCAGTGCACCTAATTTTCCACCTATGAGAATCCTTGTCTGTTATGAAACTAATCGCACATGAACCAGAGGTGCTTTTTCAAACCAGAGTCACAGTTTTACATGTTAAAAAATTATAGTTCCTAGAAAAGTATACTATATCTTTAAAGTAAAAAATAAAACAAAAACAAACAAGCAAAAAACACAATTATTGGAGGAAGACAGAGACAGAGGTAAATCCTTAGAGTTTGCTTACAATGTTCTCTTCACTCTCAAAAATCATAAGGCATTTTTTACAGAGACTAGAGTAAGCCTATGCTAACAAGAACTATAACAATTCTGGGCCAGAGTCTGGGGGGAATATATTTTATCACGAGTGTTCAGATTTTATTACTTTATATTTAATGTTTGTATTATTTTGAATAATATCTTATTTTACCTTACAAATTTGTGTTTTGTAATGTATGTTTTCTTGTTTTATATTTAACTTTTAACAAAGTTTATCTAACTTTTTAACTTGAAAATACTTTACCACCAACCAATAAGCATATGATCTTGAGCTCTCCAGATACTATCTGAAACACTTCAAAGGGCTGTGTGCTTGCAACATGGTAGATATTTTAGCTTTATGTCATGAATATCATGACAATTTAAATTTTTCATTCTGAGCATATGAGTTGAAGAAACACATGTATAAAAGCATGTTATTGTGCTATCATTTTGATATTTTATGTTATGAGAACTTAGATATTAAAGGTATGATTAGTAAGAATTTCAAATATGGGATATTTAATTTTTCAATATTTTATAGAAAAGAACTGTATTAAAAATGTTGATCTCTCAGGCAACTTATATTTATAAGCATTTTTGTACTGCAAATAGGTGATCAGTCACTTCTTGCAAATAGAGTGTACAATGTACAAAGTTTGGAGGTTGTTTTCTATGAAAATAAACTACAACCTATGTTGTTAGAGGACTAGTTTGTGACAGAAAGCTACCATTCAATAGTGAACGCAATTAAAACTATCAAAATACTCAGTGGCCATTTTTGGAGACTCTATTATTGCATGAACTCTAGTTAGTATATATTGAAAACCTGAAGCCAGATCTTGAAGGAAAAACTGGAATATCAGAAAGGAAACAGACCACAGTCAATTCTCACCCAGAACAGAGTAAGGACTATTTTCAAGAGTCCTCAGCCAAGCTGAATAGGCTTTTTCAATGAATAACTCTCTGCTTTCTCCTGCTTTAAATATCTTCCCCACCCAGCTGTTTCAATTCCTGATTCAACTCCATATCATAATCCTAGAGTTATGATGAAAGTTGTGAGCTACTACTGCTTGGCTGCTAGGTATTGAACTCACAGAAATCCAGGAAGATCTCTGTCTCTTGAGTGATGGGATTAATGGCATGGGTCACCACTTGGTCATCCAGAGTGATGGGATTAAAGGTATGAGTCACCACTTGGTTATCCTACGTGATGGGAAAAAAAGGTGTGGGTCATCACTCTCTGACCTTCATGGATTTATTGTGGTGATTCTGTTCTCTGATATTCCAGGCTGATTTTATTAAATATACAATATATCACCACACTCTATTCCTAGATCATTCGGAGATCATCCATATTATTCTGTCTCCAGCTTCATTCTGGCACAAACTTCACCAAGAGAGGTTCTGGTCCTGCCCCTGCTTGCTTTGGTATCTTGTAGTACAGCCAGACACAGCAGCTCACTACTGGAAGAGAAAGATGAGAAAATTGTCCTTGGCCTTGGTTCAAGAGAAATTTCAAGTGCTTGTGCCTGAATGGCTTTCCCTAACAATCATACTCATGAGGTCATTTGGCCAATGAATTTTTTTCTTCACAGGATAGATGTCATAAAACTACCAGAGAGTACAAAGATCCAGTTTGGACACTCCTGGCTCTGTATTGCACTGAACAAAGGAACAGGGATAGTCTGTGTTCCTAAAGAGTAAGTCATTATGAAGATGTTCTCTGCTTTGGGAAAATGTTGTGTGCCTCAACGGGAATGGGGTGATAGTTGGCACTAGGTACCAATAATTTAAAGCTTCAAATGCCAAGAACTTCCTGAGCACATGAAGTCCCAACCCATTCCACATTAGTACATTTTCAAAGAGGTATTGGTCAATAAAAAGACAAGAGTGTGTAGTTATCCTAGCAAACCTCAATTTTGTATTGAACTCCTCTTACTGGGTATGAGGACTTGGGAAAATATGGAAATGGTGGTGTTGGTGTTTTACTTTCTAAAGTTATGCTTCCATGCATAGACTCAAAAATATGTCTCCATCATTTCTGAGGAGACTTTCCTTAAATGGGGCTCACACTCAGACCACATGTAAATTTGGATAATGATTGCTTGAGTGCTGACAGGGAAATTGGCACCATGCCTTGAAGAGCCAATGGAACTGTAGCAGAGCTGCTTTTATCCTAGCATGGACTTAATCTTAGACACAAGAAGCAGCATGCCTTCCAGAGTGCTTTTTGGAAACACTGCTGGGGAGAAATGCAATTGAATGAGAACCTAACATGTGACTGGAATGGATTAGGTCATTCTCAGGACTTCATAATCAAAAACAGTTGTCATTTGAGTGAAGTAGAAAATCAAGAAGGTTTTTCTACTTTGTGCCATTCATCCTTTGAAGTTACAGTTACCTGTACCTGAGATAAATGTTCACACAGATCATGTACCCTTAAATGTTTTATTTGTAACTTAATTTTTTATTTCATGTGTAAGAATCTTTTAAGGATGGTTAAGAGATTAATCAAAAATAATGAACACTTATGAAAAATAGGTAAAGCATTTGAATGTATATAGGAAATCTGATTCTTAAGTGTTTATAGTTTATGTTCTAATTGATTCATTAATAAATGTTATTTTTGATAATTTCATACATTTATATAATTCATTCTGTTTATTCTCCCATCTTATTTCCCTCCAACTTCACAAACCCTTTTCTTCTCTATAAATCTTTTGTTTGATATTTATTTTTTTGTTTTGCATCTCAGGTTGTATCTAGGGTTGTCTGTGTTACCACTGTGGAACAAATGATTGGAATCTGGTGGGCTCACCAGATATGCAACTGGATTCTTTGCCTCCTTGTCTCCTAGAACCTATTAGTTGTCAATAGTTAAGCCATAAGTGGTAGAGCCTGTGGATCTATCCACAGTCAGTCTAGGAGGATCAGACAGATCAGACAGTGGTAACTCACACCTTTAATCCCAGCACAGGGAATTGTCCCGCGCCTATCTCTCGCCAGCAAGGAAAGACACGGCACACACTGAGGATCCTTCTGCAGTACAACTTTAATGTATCTTGGGGGAGAGCATTTAGCTTATGGAAAATGGAGAGGGAAGAGAGAGAGCTGGCAAAGGGCCGGCAGGGAAAGAGAGAGGGTGAGGGAGAGGGAGCTAGGCTAGGCCCCGGCGTGGTCCAGGCCGGGCCATCCGCCACGTGGCCTAGAGCCCGTGCCCAGGAGCCGGGCCGGCGTCTGTGTGCACGGCGGGGCGGAGAGAGAGAGAAAGAGAGCCATGAGGTAGGAAGCACCCGGTTTTAAGTCGACCAAACGGCCCTCGCTTTAGACGTAACATCTTCCTATAGGTCGTAGTTCAGAATCCCATATGACGCCATGGGAAAGGCGGAGAAACCAGACCAGTCTCGCGAGATTACCAAACGCATGTGCTCTCTATTGACTCAGGCGGGTTGGCCAGCACCAGATAATAGCGCCACCTTGAGGAGCTGGAGCCAGCGGCCTCCAACAGGGAATATCTGGGAGTGGTGACCTATGCCCTTAATCCAATTTGAGTTTGAGGTCATCTTAGTTTACAGAAGGAGTTCCAGGCTTCCAGGCAGGCAATGGTGGTGCCATGCCTTAACTAAGAGAAGAAAGTATTTAAGACAGGCATAGAAAGACAGAGGAGGCAAAAGAAGCCATGGCTCACACTGTTAGTCCCAGCTCTTGGGAAGCAGAGGCAAGAGAATTTCTGTGAGTTCAAAGCCAGCCTGGCCTTCAAAGCAAGTTCCAGAACAGCTGGGACTGTTACACAGAAAATTCTGTCTGGAAACAAACAAACAAACAAACAAACAAAGACTGGAGGAGGTGGATCTGTCCTCTGATATCTCCAGCTGTTTTTTATTATTTGAAAAATATCCCCACAGCCGGGTAGTCCAACCTGTGTTAGGTTCAGTTCCAGTAAGTACCATGTTGTAATATCATGACTGTCACTGTTTTGTCATGCTTAGAAGATGGTATTTTATAGCTGTTATTCCCATTTTATGATTCTTATGTTTTCCTGACCTCTCTTCTGAAATTTTCCTTGGGCATTACAAAGGTATTGTAAATATTTTATTAAGGGCCAAGCCATCTACTGTCCTTCATTCTTAGCATCATATGTAGCCATGGACCTCTACATTCACCACCATTTATTGCAAAGAGAAGCTTTCTCAAGTAAGACCAAGAGTAGCCTCTGTTTGTAGTTATAAACACAGGTAATTAGAAAAAAGTGTAATGCTATGTCAAGTCAATACAGATCAGAAATAATAGCATTCCCTCACCCCACTCCATGGCCTAAGACCTCCTCAGTCATAGATTTGGGTTTTTGTTTGTTTGTTTACTTTTTGGGTTTGATTAGGTTCCATATTTACAGTACTAGGCATGGATTCGCTCTTGTGGAGCAGGTCTCAAATCCAATCAGGAAGTAGTTGGTTACCCACACAGCAGTCATGCCACTACTGTACCAGTGAGTTCCCAGTTGAGTAAGACCATCCCTATGAAAGCTGGCCAGAAAAGGGAGAGTTTCCAACTCAGTTTTACATTGATTTTTCTATATCCTTTATCCAAGGTATATGGCATATTCAGCAATAGGGTCTTACCAACTAGTTCTGATGAGCTATCAAGAATCGTGTCAAGAGTCTGCATATTGGGACCAGGCCACCCTGAGAAATGAGTCCTATGGACATAGCACAGGGAGCTGTTTTTTCTTCTAGAACTAACATTGCCTAGCATTACAGGCTATCTGCCTTCTCTGTCTCTTCCATGTTCTTAAAATAAAGTTATCAGATAGTAGGTCTCTATGTGACTTTTTATGCCTTGAAAATCTTGACTAGTCCTCACACCCTGTCTTAATTCTATTTCATCTCTCTCAGCACCCTACTCTCTCCCTCTCTTTCCCCTCTCTTTCTCTCTCTGTTTGAAGCTTGCCAACCCCAATCCCCTATCTTTACTCTCCCTTTGAACTCTAACTTAACAATGTCATAGCTTGTAGTTATAAGGAAGGTAAAAATTTATGTTCAAATAATGATGATGAAATTTAGCATGGGTGGTCACAGTTTCTCAAGGACTAAGGAATATATGATTCTTGCCTTCGTGTGACTTTCTCTAGAATGTAAACTAAGTATAAGTCACTACCATTCAAAAATTTTACTTACCAATTGAAAATTTTGCTTATTAATGCACTTTTACTAGTGTGAGTCCATCATGTCTTTTTATTATGTATCGTTGAAGCTTTTCTAAACTGAGGACTAACCAGAAAGATAAACAAAAGCCAAATCTTACTAAAAACCAATTTTCATATAGTAACCAGGCATGCACTATGGATGCCTCTAGGAAACTCACTAATATCTTCTAGTCTCTGTCTTCTGTTATAGCTATTTTTGCCTAAGAGATAGAGCTAAGCCCAGAGCCTGCACAGACTGGAAGGTCTTTCTTTATTGTAAGAATGCCTCATAAATGGTATGTGGTGATACGTTATATATTTAATAAAACCAGTCTGGGATATCAAGAGAACAGATCCACCCACAGTCAATCCAGGAGTATAGGAGAGTGGTAACTCACACCTTTAATTCTAGTACTGGGAAAGACCAGGACTGGTAACCTATGCCTTTAATCCCATAAATCCAGAGACAGAGATCTTTCTGTGTTTCTGTGAGTTCAAAGCTAACTACCAAATAGTAGTAGCTCACACCTTTAATCTTAACCTGGATGTTAAACAACTGGGTGAAGAAGGTATTTAAGGCAGGAGTAGGAAGACAGATTATTCAGTAGAAGCTAAAGGAAGGAGGGCTGAGGAAGCTGGATGACAACTGGGTGAGATCTGACTATGGTCGTTTCCTCTCTCTGATATTCCAGCTCCCCCCTCCCCCGATATCTGGCTCTGAGTTTTATTTGATACAACCAGAATTTATGCAACAATGGTAACCTGAATGAACAATAGAAAGACAAAATCTTACAAAACAAAAGCAGTTAGGCTCTGTGGAAGAAGCAATTAATATTTCTTTCTGTGGCATGCTCTTAGCCATTAAAATGGAGTGAGAAATAAAAATGCTTTTACATTGTTCCCCAAACCAAGCCAGAAATTTTGTTTAAAGTTGTTCTAGGTAGGAAACACCCTTAAATGTCAGTGACAATCAAATGGAATAATTTGCAGAGAATTCATTTCTGGTGTTTGTCTAAAATTTTTTGACAGAGAAAATTCCAAGAGATTTAAGATCACATAAACAAAACACACACACACATAAAAGAAATTTACAGAGAAACAAGCCACTGTATGTGGGAGGTGTCAAAGGAAATTGGAGAATCAGATTTCCAGAGACTAACACTACAGAAACTTCCAGATAGAGACCATAAAAATTTTAAAAATGATATTTATTAAAAAATTATAGAGCTGAGCCTGATGACACACGTCTATAGTCTGAAATCTTGAAGTTCAAGGTCATCTTGTACTCTTTCATGAGAATCTGCTTTGTTAAATATATATTAATGATCTGTGAAATAAATATTACAAAAGGTAAAATAAACATAAAAGGCAAACTTAGTCTAGATGCATTTTTAAAAAATAATAATTTTTAAATAATAATACATTAAATTTGGTCAATAGACTAAAGGTCAGATTAAACACAACTGAAGAGGAAGTTGACATGTCTCCTCTGACTCATGTTCTATCAGGGTACTATAGACTGGATGACTGATGAGCAGTGGGATCTGTTCTTCTCAGTCTGAGGTTCTGGCAACCCCATATGCAGGCAGGGGTAGATCCAGTGTCTGATAGAGGCACCTTCTGGTTTGGAGAGCTTTACTTCAATGTTCTCATATAGAGGAAGGGTAAGTTAGCTCTCCATGGCCTCTGAAAAGACATCAGTCCCATTCATTCACAAGGGCTCATCCTGCAGACCTGAGTGTCTCCCATATGTAAATACTATCACACTCAGAATTCCCAGAACTGTAAGAAATAAGTGTATTTTTGTAATAAATTATTCAGTTTATGATATCTCATTCACATGACCACAAACTATGCTAACACACATGGTGATGTAGTCTCTCAGCGGATCACATTTTGCAGTATTTTTAATTTTTATTTTACACAAAAATCCTTCATCCAGCCAGGCAGTTGGGAGGCAGAGAAGGTGACTCTCCAGCCCAGTTCACATAGCAAGTTCCAGGTTGCAAAGGGAGACCCCATCTCAAAACCATGTGTAAGATGTGTCTCTTTTATGCAGTGTATTCTCAAAATTTTTTTAAAACAAATTCCTCATACCTTTGCAACTTCTCCCAGTCCTTCTCCAACCTTTCCCCTCACACATCAACTCCCTAAACTCCCCCAGAGAAGGCAAGGAATCCCAATGTAAGTCAATTGGTCTGGTATATCCAGTTGAGGTAGGACTAAGTCCCTCCCTCAAGGCTGAGAAAGGACTTTCCTGATAGACATGGGCTTCGAGAAGGTCAATTCATGAACCAGGGATAGACTTTGGTCTGAGTGAAAGACGTTCTAGAAACTGCCCAAGCCTTTCAATTGTCATCTATATTCAGAGGGTCTAGATCCGTTCCATGAAAGTTCTTCAGCCATTATTTCAGAGTCTGCAAGCTCCAAACAGCAAGTGACTGCCTACTCCATGGGTCTCCCCTTCATGATCCTGATCCCTCCACTCATGCAATCTCTCCTCCCTCTCTTCAGCTGGACCAGTAACTCAGCCCAGTGTTTAGTTATGGATCTCTGCATCTACTCCATCACCTGCTGGATGAAGGTTCTATTAGGGTGGTCATTCAAATGATAATAGGAAAAGGCTAGTTTAGGCAGCCTCTCCACTATTGCTTGGAGTTCTAGCTGGGCTCATCTTGTGAGTTCTTGGGTTTATCTTTAATCCCACAAAGGCTCCCTCTATCAGGATACCTAATTATTTGTTCTCCCTCTCTGTTGTTCCCCAGTTCCTCTTCCACTCTACTGTCCCATTCTCTCAAGATCTCTTCTAACCTCCAATTGCTTCCCACTTCTGTATGATCATAACTTTCTCAGATCTTCTCTATTTCCCCTTCCCAGGGGTTTCTATGAATATCTCTCTTAACTTTCTCCTGTTATCTATCTTCTGGGGGTGTGTGGATTGTGGCCTGGTTATCTTTTGCTTTACCTCTCAAATCCACTTATGATTTAGTATATACTATGTCTTTCTGGGTCTGAGTTACCTCACTCAGGATGGTACTCTCCATGATTCATCCATTTGACTACAGGATGTCATTTTTTTAACTGCTGAGTAGTAAGTCATTGTGTAAATGTACCACAATTTTTAAATCTATTCTTCAGTTGAGGGATATCTAGGTTGTTTTCAGCTTCTGGCTATTATGAATAATGCTGCTATGAACATAGTTGAGCTAAAGTCCTTAGGGTAAGATTGTGCATTCTTTGGTTATATTCCCAATAGTAGTATTGTTGGATCACTAAGTAGATTGATTCCCAGTTTTCTAAAGAGGTGCCATACTTATATACACACTAGCTGTACAAGTTCACATTCCCACCAGCAATGGAGGAATGTTCCCCTTGCTCCACATCCCCTCAAACAGAAGTTGTCATCTGTGTTTTTTTATCTTAGCAATTCTGATAGGTGTAAGATGGTATCTGAGTTGTTTTGATATGCATTTCTCTGATGGCTAAGGATGCTGAAGAGTTCCTTAAGTGTCTTTCAGATATTTGAAATTCTTCTGTTGAGAATTCTCTATTTATCCCTGTGCCCCATTTTACAACTGGATACTTTGGTTTTTTGACGTCTAGTTTCTTGAGAGATGAGTCTTTTGTCAGATGGTGAAGATCGTTTCTCATTCTGTTTCTCATTCATTATTTTATCTTATAGACTGTATCCTTTTGTATTTTGTTCTTATAGACTGTAAGACTTTGCCTTATAGAAGTTCCTCAATTTCAGAAGGTCCCATTTATTAATTACTGCACTCACTGTCTGTGCTACTGGCTTTATTATTAGGAAGTGGTTTCCTATGCCAATACATTCAAAGATATTTTCTACTTTTTTTTTTTTTTTTAAATCAGGTTCATTGTAAGTGGGTTTGTGTTGAGGTCTTTGACCCTCTTGGATTCGAGTTTTGTGCAGAGTGAAAGCTATTGATATATTTTCATTTTTCTACAAACCACCATTTAGTTATGCCAGCACCACTTGATAAAGATCCTATCTTTTGTATATTTTTTGCCCTCTTTGTCAAAAATCAGGTGTTCATAGGTGTGCGGATTAATGTCAGGGTCTTTGATTTTATTTAATTAATCTAAACTCTATTTCTATGCTAGTACCAAGGTGTTTTTATTAATGTATTTCTAAGGTAGAGCTTGAAGTCAGGGATGGTGATGCCTCCGGAGGAGATTCTGTTATTGGAGAGGATTATTTTGGCAATCCTGGGTTATTTGCTATTCCATATGAAGTTGAGTTTTGTTTTTACCAGGTCTGTGAATAATTGTGTTGAGATTTTGATGGGGATGCATTGAGTTTGTAGATTGCTTTTGGTAAGATTGCCATTTTTACTATGTTGATCCTGCCTATCCAGGAGCATGGGAAATCTTTCCATTTTCTGCTTTCTTCTTCAGTTTCTTTCTTCAATGTCTTAAAGTTCTTGTCATACAGGTCTGTCACTTGTTTTATTAAAGTTATCTCCAAGATATTTAATGCAATTTGAAGCTATTGTAGGTTGATGTTTTCCTGATTTCTTTTTCAGCTCTTCTATTATTTGTGTATAGGAAGGTTATTGATTTTTTTAATCTTGTGACCTGCTACCTTGCTGAAGGTGTTTATCAGCTGTAGGAGTTCCCTGGTAAAGCTTTGGGGATCACTTATGTGCCCTACCACATCATCTGCAAATAGTGATAGTTTGATTCCTTCCTTTCCAATGTGTATCCCCTTGGTCTCCTTTTGTTGTCTTATTGCTTTACCTAAGACTTAAAGATCTATATTGAATAAATATGGAGAGAGAGGACAGCCTTGTCTTTACTTGTTCCTGATTTTAGTGGGTCTGCTTTGAGTTTTTCTCTACTTAGTTTGATGTTGGCTGTCGGCTTAATGTATATTACCTTTATTATGTTTAGGTATTTTCCCTGTATTCTTGATCTCTCCAGGACTTTTATCATGAAGGAGTGTGGGATTTTTCAGTATCTAATGAGATGATCATGTGGCTTTTTTCTACTAGGCTGTTTATATGATGAATGACATTCACAGTTTTTATATGTTGAAATATCCCTGTGTCTCTGGGATGAAGCCTACTTGATCATTGTGGAATCATATGTTCTTGAATTTGGTTTACAGTATTTCATTGAGTATTTTTGCATCATTATTCATGAGGGAGTTTGGTTTATAATTCTCTTTCTTTGTCAAATCTTTGTGGTTTAGGTATCTGGGTGACTGTAGCATCCTAAAAAGAGTTTAACAACATTCCTTCTGTTTCTATTGTGTGGAACAATTTGAGAAGTATTGGTATTAGTTTTTCTTGAAAATCTGGTAGTATTCTGTGTTGAAACCATCTGGCCCTGGGATTTTTTTTGTCTGTTTATTTAGGAGACTTTTAACAATAGCTTCAATTTCCTTGGAAGTTATAGGTCTATTTAGGTCATTTATCTGGTCTTTATTTAATTTTGGTAAGGGGTACCATCTGTCAAGAAAATTGTCCATTTCTTGTAGGTTTATCTATTTAGTGGGATATAGGTTTTTGAAGTATGACCTAATGATTCTCTGGATTTTTTTTCTGTGTCTGTTATGTCCCCCTCTTAATTTATATTTTGTTAATTTGGATACTCTCTCTCTACCTCTTGGTTAATTTGGATAAAGGTTTATCTATCTTGTTGACTTTCTCAAAGAACCAACTCTAATTCACTGGTTCTTTGTATTATTTTCTTTGCTTCAATTTTATTGATTTCAGCCCTGAGTTTGATTATTTCCAGATATCGACTCCTTCTAGGTGAATTTGCTTCTAATTGTTCTAGAGCTTTCAGCTGTGCTGTTAAGTCTCTTGTGTGAGATTTCTCCAGGTTTTTTTATATACATATATAATAATACTATGAATTTTTCTCTTAGCACTGCTTTCATTGTGTCTCATAAGTTTGGGCATGTGGTGAATTTATTTTCATTGAATTCTAGGACATGTTTAACCTCTTTTATTTTTTATTTATTTATTTTTTAACTTCTTCCTTGACTCAAAAGTGCTTTAATCGAGAGATGTTCAGTTCCCATGAGTTTGTAGGCTTTCTGTGGTCTGTATTGTTGTTGAACTCTAACTTTAGTACATGGTGGTCTGATAGGATACAAGGGGTTATTCCTGTTTTTTATATCTAATCATATTTGCTTTATGAATATGTGGCCAGTTTTAGAGAAAGTTCCATGGGGTGCTGAGAATAAGGTATATTCTATCATGTTTGGTTGGAAAGTTTCATATATATATATATGTGAAGTCCATTTGAGTCATAACAATTGTTAGATCCCTTATCTTTCTGTTGAATTTCTGTGTGGTAGATATATCCATTAATGAGTGGTGTATTAAAGTCTCCCACTATCAATGTGTGGGTTTTGATGTGAGATTTAAAGCTTTAATAATGCTTCTTTTACATATGTAGGTGTCCTTGTGTTGGGGGCATAAATGTTCATGATTGAGACTTCATCTTAATGGAGTTTTTTTTAATAAGGATGGACCCTGTTTCCATATCCATTGTGTTAGCCTGTGTATTTTTATATGTTAAGTCTATTGATATTAAGTGATATTAATTACCAGTGATTATTAGTTCCTGTTATTTGTTCTGGTTTGTGTCTGTGTGTGTGTGTGTGTGTGTGTGTGTGTGTGTGTGTTTTACCTTCTGTGGAATTATCTAGTGCTTTTGGATTCGTGGGTGTAGCCAGCTTCCTTGGGTTGGAGTTATTCCTCTAGTGCTTTCTGTAGGGCTAGATTTATATATAGGTATTTTTTCAATCTGATTTTGCCATGAATTAAAGAAATACCTTGTTTACTCCATCTATGGTTATTGATAGTTTTGTTAGGGGTAGTAGTCTGTGTTGGCAACAGTGGTCTCAGTGTCTGTGTAACATCTGACTAGGACATTCTGGCTTTCATTGTTTCCACTGAGTAGTCTGGTATTATTCTGAGGAATCTGCCTTTATAAGTTACTTGCCCTTTTTCCTTTGTAGCTCCTAATATCTTTCTTTATTCTGTATGTTTAGTGTTTTGGTTATTATATGGCAAACAGACTTCTGGGGTGGGATGTATTCTATTTGGTGTTCTGTAAGCTACTTGTTTCTTTATAAGCATTTCCTTCTTTAGGTTGAGAAAGTTTTCTTCTAGGAATTTGTTGGATATATTTTCTGTGCCTTCGAGCTAGTATTCTTCTCCTTCTTCTATCCCCATTATTCTTTTGTTTGGTTTTTTTCATGGTGTCCTATATTTCCTGGATGTTTTGTGTTAATACTTTTTTGGTTTTAGCATTTTCTTTTACAAATGTATCTATTTCCACTATTGAATCTTCCACACCAGAGACTCTGTCTTCCATCTCTTGCATTCTGCTGGTTATGCCTGTACCTGTTGTTCCAGCTCACTTCTTCAGATTCTGTTTCCATCATCCCTCCCAGTTTGTGTCTTCTTTATTGCTTCTGTTTCAAACTTTAAAACTTGAAATGTCTCCTTCACATGTTTAATTGCCCTTTTTTCTTATTTTCTTTATAGGAGTTGTTACTCTCCTCCATTTTTTGTTTGTCTTTTCCTCTATTTCAAGTGAGTTTTTTATTTCCTCTTCTATTTTTCTACTTCCATTTCTTCTATTATCTTCATAAAGTTGTTTTTAAGATAGATTATTTCTACTTCTTCTACATTGTCATGATTAGGCCTTGGTGTTGTAGAAACACCAGATTTTAGAGGTGCCATATTGTTCTTTATGTTGTTTTATATAGATATGTGTGTATACATATATATATACATACACACGCACGTATGCACATACGCACAAGCGTGCTGTGTATTCTTGCACAAGCCTCTGCCCATTGCTTCCTAGTATCAATGCAAGATTTGTCTGTATCTCAGTGAGCTGATTTTGGTGCAATTTGTTCTGGATTTGTCTATGTCTCAGAAGCCTCTCTCGGATCCATCTGGGCTCTTGGTTCACTTGAAGATAAAGTATTCTGTGTCACAGTGAGCTGTTCTTGGTGCAATAAGAGCTGGCTAAATCTGTATCTCAGAAATCAAATCTTGGTCTAATGTGTGCTCTTGATCCAGAAAGAGTTCTTAATCCTATAGGAGCTCTTGATCCAATGGGTGCTGACAAGCTGTAGGTCTCGGTAGCCACTGAAGTCACCAGGTGATGGGGTGGATTGGTGTTCGGGAGGGATTTGTAGATGAAGATGTCTATCAGACTGGACTGGATTTTACTGGAGAGATCTGGCCTGCAGGGTTTTTCGATGCTGACCTGGATTTAAGGGAGAGATGAGTTGGAGTGGGGTTCCAAGGGTTGTGTCCCAAGACCTGGATCACAGAGACCTGGCTCTCTGGGTGGATTGAGTGAAATGTCACTTACCTCTTGATACAATAGGTTCTGAGGAACTGTGGGTCTCAAGTAGCTGCTGAGGTTGCTGGATGATAGAATGGATTGGGGATTAGGGTAGGATTTATAGATGAGGGTGTCCAAAAAAGTGGATTTTACTGGGGAGTCTTGGCATGTGGGTTTCTCCCTGCTGGCTTGGATTTAGGGGAGAAATGAGTCTTTCTAAAAGTCAGTGTGAAAAACCTTTGCCTTTAAAAATAGAATATTGAGTCTATTTGTTTAAATGAAATTAATAGCAAACATTACATCTGCCATCTATATATTTCCTACTCACCCACTGCAATTCTTGGTTTAGTTTATTCTCCATTGTTAACTTTGTTTGAGTTAATTAAAATGCTATTATTCCAAGTTATTGACTATTAGCTTCAAAGTAAAATATTTTTATTATTCTTTTAATGACTTCCTCAGAGATAATGAGTCTGCATGCTAAACACTGAGATTCACTGTGTTAAGGTTGTCCAATAGTTTCCTCCAGATTGTGTGTGTATTTGTGTGTCACTTTTACAGATTGATAATTCTTCTCCCTGCCATTAAACATGATGCCTGTTCAGCATCTTAAACAACTTTTAGAGCTATACCTTCCCAAGCCTGGTAGAAACTACACTGCCATGACCAAAATCAAATACCTAGAGAAATCTGTAATTGCTGTTTCTTATATTAATTTTAAAAGTTAAGAGACAAAGTTTTATGATTTTTTTTTTAGATTTTAATTTTCACAGTGGAGACTTTAAAGGCTTACAGATACGACATAGAAATAAATTGTTAGGATGCACAGCTGTGTGGGGAGGCTGAATTATCTATCAGGCAACTATGTGATAAGGGAGTTAGAATCCCCAGCCTTCTGTTTTTCAGGTCCTTCTCTTCTGTGACAGTCTTGGTGCACTGATCATCCTCTAGTGTCTAGAATACTGTGAGTCATGCTGTTTCCTGGATGGGATAGAGATTTCCTTTCAGATTCTCTTTGAAGCATCAAAGCATATCCCTTTACTGCCTGAAAGTTTATGACTCCATAAAACACTCAAGAGATGTATGCAAGACAAAGTGTATCTATCAATCTGTGCAATACCCCTTTGCAGCTAAAAGGTGTTTCTTAGACACAGAGGCCCAAAACCCTGACGCTCCCCTCTTACCTTGGCCATCCATCTCAACACTGTGTTTCTTCTCTGACTGTCAATGTTTGAGTTTAGTTAAATGCTACTGTGTCCCTTATCATCTCTTAAAATGCCACAGATGTGTCTTCACCTCTCTAGTGCTCAACCTTCTCATCCACACTCTGGAGCTAGTACTTCCTGAGATGGCAGTGAATATTAACCAAGGTCACTTACATAAAACAGTTGGCACCATGTCTGGAGTGGGATGCATTCTCTAATTGGAGTTATAAGAGATGCACCACCTTTAGGTATAGTAATGATGATCACATTATTTGTAAAAATAAAAAATAAAAAAATAAAAACAGCAATGCAATGACTGTTAGGAGCTTTTGCATTCTGTTCACATACTTGAAGTTTTCAAGCTATCTACAAAGAGAATTTTTGAACCAACCAAACCAGGTATACATCTGTTTATGGCACAGATGCATTTTATTCTATGGTACTTGAAATAACCCAAGCATAGGTAAATGCAGCAGAATATAAAATCTGATATGAAAAAATAAATTTAAAAGGAAAGTATAAAAGGTAGGAAATCAAAATGTATAATATATGGCATAGAGAAAAACTTGGAATAGAGTTCTAAACATCTGTCATGTGATGTGTTTCATCTGGGCTTAAACACAAAGAATGGATGCCAGACTGCACATCTCAATCTGGAAAGAGAGAAGAGCATTAAATCTTCAGTCTGTTCCCAAGTCTATGTGAGACTGTGTATTGGAAATAAAAAGCTTCTAGAGAGAAAGAATTATGTGCATCTTTAAAAGATGTTCAAACAATACCTCTAATGTCAGGAACCTAAAAAGACCCAGATAATTTCCTTGTTAGCCTATAAGACACCAGTGCACTGAAGCAGCAGAATAGGAGGTATTTCTCAACAATGATCATTTCTTGTTTTTGTGACTCTTCTGAACGTTTGGACCACTTAGTTCTTTCTAAAACCCCAGCTTTGCAAAGCAGAAAGCATGGTTTTCCTATATAAGCATGGTTTTCCTATATCCTTTATGCTCGTCTGACTCAAACTACATAGTCAGACAGATCCATGCATAGTTTGGAATCAGAAGCACCAATGGTAAGAGGTGTAAACCACCAAGAACTCTGTCTATCTTGGCAAGAGATGAAGCTGAGGTTGCACATGTCTGGTGATGGGGCCAGAGGTTGTCTTGTTGCTTCAGAGAGAAGCATATGCATCTTGTCCATAGCACATGGGAAAGAAGAAGTGATGTGTAACTGAAGCATGGTTATCTTTGTCTGTCTGTGTTACTGTTACAAAATACCCGAGGCAATGCATTGTTTACATACTGTATTGCTCCTAGTCCTAGAGGTTTAGAAGTCTGAGATCAAGGCAGGATAAGTTTAACCCTGACTTCATAAATGAGTATTGTCTTGGTATCCTTTCATGGCATAAATGACATCAGGAAACTGGGTGGAGAGCATTGTGTCTTAAAATTGCAAAAGAGAATAATCTTTCTCAGTGCCTCTTTTTTATAAATTCTTGTGAGTACTCCCTTAAGAATTTGGAATCCTTATCTCTATTGTCAGTGAAATAGGGATGTCAAAATAGGGCCTTAATTGCATCTGGGGAAAGAAGTGCGTTAATTTCTTGATATAATGACTTGGTATCAACTCCATTTCCTAATGCTCTCTTATTGGTCATTTGATTTCAGCACATACATTCTGGAGGACACATTTCAGTTACAGTGCTTTGACAGTTTGTGGAAGCTTGTTTTAAGCGTGGAACCTGGAGGTTCCAACAATACTGAGAAACACTCAGTAAACACTTTACTAGGCTGGCTTCTGATGCTTGAAACTCAGAACAGCTGAAAGAAAGGATTTTCTTCTGGTTGCTTCATGCTAGCTTCATACAAATAAATGCTTTTTATTGAATTTCTGACTTCACCCAACTGCTCTGTCAACAGTGATTAACATTAGGAAATAGAATTATACAAAACAGTTTTAAACATTTTATTCCTTACTATTTTTGTTTTATGTAACTTGAATGAAGTTTTGTTGTTTTTAAAAATCAAAAATCTGAAAACTTTAGGTTATATCCAAGGACAACTTTTTCTATCAGGCCATCTGGCTACCTGCTGGGAAACAAAATGCGTAAGCAGATAATGGCCAGGGCATAGAAAAAAATACAGCTCTGACCCACAGTTCATAGCCAATAGATCAGGAATCCAAGAAACAAACCGATTAGTTGCTACCCTCCAAATGAACAGAACTTGATCATTAACCGAGAGCTTATTTCATTTGTGATTCCCCTTCAGCTTAGGACTGACAAGAAGTCAAATATACTTCTGTACCCAACTGGTTGGGGCTCCTTACTAGCCCATGTCAACGGCCTCCACTCATGCCAAATCGGCCTCCACTCATGCCAAATCGGCCTCCACTCATGCCAAATCGGCCTCCCAAAACACCACCTGCCTTTGGCCTCTGCACACACTACGGACGGTTGTTGACTCTTTTGATGTACAAAGTCCTAAACAAACAGGCTTGTCTCGCCTTAATTTTGGTTTCTTCATCTATTGGCACAGTCCAAGCCTTGCTGTGGCTAGAGTTTGATAGTGTAGACGTTATTAAGACCATAATGCACTCTCTGAATTCTTCAGTTCCTCCATCTTTTTACTCCTTTCACTCTTGCAAGTGAGGCCCGGGCCTAAATAGGGCCCACTGTGTCCCGAGCTCATCAATAGAAAGTGACAGACAAGGTAGATATTCAGAAAGAAGCAGCTGGTGCTCGTGTGCATTCTTCTGCCAGGTCTAATTTCACAGTCCCTAAATCTGGATTCTTAAGAGTTATTATGTTTTAAGGTCATAAAAAATTGAGTATTATATAAAGCAGCAAAATAGAAAAACATAGCTATAACTAATCCTGTGGTTTTAATGCTCTGTTTAATGAGATGTGAAGAGCATGTGTCCTTGTCTCAGCTTCCGAGGGGTGTTTTCATGAGCCCTATTCTGAAAACGGTATTCATGGATTTTAATCTTTATGTATGCATAGGAACCCATGAGATGTCAGGGGAACACAGTCTGTCCTTTCCTATATTTGTATTTGAAGTTTTCTCTAGTTACTTAGATATAATTTGGTATATTACAAGGCATTTGGCAACTCAAAATAGTTGCATTGTCCTTGCCATGACTTGTCAGACACACACCTCTTAAGTGGACCGTCTTCCTACTGAAGCCAAGTGCACTTCTGAACCTTCTGTTGGTCTCATTCCTCTCCATGCTCTTTAATATCTTATCTCTAAGTAGCTATAAAATGTAACTCTTCATTTTTAACAATAAGAGAATAATTATTAATTACAGCAGGATAATCTGAACAATGCATCATTCATTCTTTATTCTGGACCACATTTTCCCTCACTACTTCAAAAGGCTGCTCACTGAGTGAGTTTTGTTCATTCTGATGCACATTTTTGACATTTTTTGGTACCCCAAATATACATATGTTTTTGTGACCAATGGCATGTCATATGTTGTTTATACTTATTAAATGTTCCCATAACTCATAGTAGAGTGGTATATAATATAATTGATACTTCATCAACCCTGTACAATACAGTAATGTACCTTTGTTTAATTATTATCTTCAGGGTGTTTTGTGTTTCTAAGAGGTGTTACAGTGATATCACAGACCAATAGATTCAAGCACCTTGACTGACGTTTAGTGTGATGTATAAATCTTCAGAGTTCCTTTGGGAGGGGAAGGCACGTAAAACCTCCAAGACAGCCAATTTTATTCTTCTCCTTTCTTCTTCCTTTATTTTTAAACAAATGGTATGTTTCTTTAAACTTTCCCCAGTAGAAGAGCTGTTATCTTAAACCAAATTAAACAACTTTGAAGGACAGTGACCATGGAGACTGACTGCCTCCATATAGGAATATAAAATAGGGAGCCTTCTTGAGTTCTTCATGAAAGAAAGCAGAGTTGGGTTTGGATGGCCTATCATTCTGCTGCCTCTTCCCACTCCAGCAGGCAATAGGCTCTATGTATAACAGAAAATGTGTGGCAGGGCCAAAAGCAGGAACTGACTTCCCTGGATTTCGGAGACAAATGCTGGAATTTGCAGAAAAGTTCAAACTATTTTTCTAGATGATTCTTCTAAAACAAACTGACACTCTATTAATGGGAATGGAGTTTGGAGGCAGAGACATATGGACTTGTTTATGTTCACACAGAATAGGAAACTCAAAGACCAGCCACAGAGTTGCCATTCCAAATCTTCACAGAGAAGAGGGGAAGTGGAGGAGTAATTATTACCTAGAAAGTTCTCTGGAAAATGACCTGGGACAAAGTTCCTCTGGGCTGTAGGTGAACTGCTTTTCAGTGTCACCCTCTATGGTAAGTAAGACTTTTATCTTCTTTGACTAAAACAATAACAGGAAGAAGCATTGAATGTGACTGTGTCCCTCCATGTGCAAATGAACTTTAGGAAGCAGAGGACTTTAGGACCTGCAGAGAAAAACTGTCCCTGCATTCTTAATCTTCCCTGGTACTCTGAGTGGACATCATTTTCAAAATTCACCTCTGTCCTCTCCTTGGGGCCCCTTTCCCTCTGCAGACTGAAATGACTGTGCTAAAGCCCAATCATTTGCTTCCTTCTTTGCAGGTGGTCTCAGCACACAGCTTGATTCCAGATGAAAGGGAACTGAACCAAAGGCACAGGACTTCTCCTGTAGTGACTGTTGACCTATGCCCAGGAGCTCTGAGTTCCCCACTTCAAGTGACTCCCTTGCTCAGTCAGGCTCTCAAGGTAGGCTTTCTGTTTGCTTTGTTGTTTAGGGGTGTTAATCCATTCAGAAAGGAAGGCTACAGTCGACTCTTGCCCAATCACTCTCCAAGCAGAAAGAAATTAAAAAGAATCATCTGGTTGCTTCTCAGTGTTGTATGCAGCTCCACATTTTTCTCTTTTCAAATGAAATAGGACATGGAATCTTAATATTTTAATTGGACCAAACCAACTGGAATCTTTAAGGATTATAGACTTTTTACTGGCTATACATCCACCACTATAAGAGTCCCAAGCCATCTTGTATTGAGCTAACAGGGCATCATGAGTTGAATCTGAAACTGATTTGGGGACAGGATAACTAGGAGAGATGGTAAGATGGTTAAAAAACAAAAAACAAAAAACAAAAAACAAAACAAAACAAAACAAAAAAACAAACAAACAAAAACCAAAAAAAAAAAGAACCAAAAAAAACAAAAAACAAAAAAAAACCCACATTTGAGCAGAGGGGAGACAATTCTGCTTTCTGCTTAGAGTACCATATATATAGGTCATTATTGGAATCTACAAATGGTAACAGAGGGTAAGACACATTTTCTAAATTGTTGGACAAAGACTCTGGCATCTTACTGCCAGGTTCAAGATAGACTCTGGTATTTAGCAGTGTAAATCAAGTCATTTAATCTTAATCATGTGTTTTATCACTTAGGAAATGGGGATCATAATATCTCCTCCGTGTGCTATTAGGTCAGATGATGAGTATAAAGCGCTTAGCTCAAGATGCCCACACAACCACAGCACCAGCAAGCACATAGCATTACAGATTACCATGATACTGTGTCACCTACATCCACAAGTATACAAGTAATATGACTTAGACTCAGCCAGAAGCACTCCCTTCCCATTTCTTTCCCCCTCGGTTACTCTCCTCTACAGTCTCCCCTTTTTCCTGCAACATGACTTGAATTGAGCTGTTGGCAAAGTCCTTGAGAGGCTAAGTGTTTCTATGCTGTACATGAAAAACAAAGATTTCCACATCCTTTCTAAAATTTTATTGAAGAAGCTCTAAGATGAATGGGTATGGCAAGCTGTTACTCTCAGTTCTGTGGAAACTGGGAGGGAAATACTGCCCTTCTTGGTACAAAGCATGACATTTCCTCTAAAAATGCACATAAGATGGCTCTCCATTCTTTTGTAAGAATACAAATAAGATGATTTTATTTTGAAGGTATTTTTTATGCAGATTAGAAAATGAACACCCAAACACCTCATTTGCTAATTTGACATTCACGAGAAAATTAGATATGCTAAAAATTTCTGATTTTTAGAGGAAAGAATCTTTTACATTGTTGGCTCAAAGAAAAGTCTATCATTGTCAAAAAAGATATTTAAATCCATGCAGATGTCTTTCAAAATTCTTCAATCTAGATGAAGACAGTAATTCAGACTGTAGAGTTGCAGCTTTGCTACAAAGTACTATAATTTCTTTCTTATTTCTTATATAAACAGTTGCAGTGAAAACAGTGATTAATTAGCAAAACAAACTAATTGAAAGTTTGGCTGTCTGAAGAGGTATTTCAATGCTTCACAGTAATACAAGCATTGTGAGTCTTCCTCCATCCAAATGAGACCCTGCTTCCTATGGCCTTTGTTGCTAGGAAACTAGTTTTCAATGAATGGAAAGCCACTTTTATTGTTGCAGATTCTAAAGTCTGAAATGATCCAGGCATATCTTGTATACATCAGAATCAGCCCTAATAATGTACTTTAGGATGAGAAATTGACAATGTGAGAAATCCTGAGATTAATGTTTTCTGTGGAATCATTGTTTATAAGTTGGAAAGAAATTCTGATCTGCTTTCCTCCAATTTCCTTTAAAAGGCCAGCCCACTAGTCTATCCTGTGTAAAGTTGTCTCCAGAACTGCAACTACAAAACCAGTCCATCTGTTATCATTTCCATGAATTCCAAACTGCATTATGAATGGGACCACCTTAGAAGCCCTGCCAGATAGTCCAAGAGACATAGAACTGTAAAGCAATAATACAAACAAACGTATACTCTTTGATATATCTTTTTAAATGGTGGTTCAGTCTTGAAATTTGATACATACAGGAGATGTTGAAGCTTTCTTAGTGACCTTGAAAGTGATGAAAACAACCAACCCACATTTGCAAAATAGGTATCTCTGTTTTGGGAAGATGTTTGCTCAATGGAAGAGGACATATGCGGTTTCCCTCACCAGGCTTGCTGTGACCAGCTTGGAAATACACTCTCTAAAAACATTTTGCTGGTGATGCAATTTTGAATGAACATTCAGAGCTAAGGCTGTGTGTTTAAGATAAAAATCACCTAGTAGCAGAAGTACTGTTCAAGATAGGTTATTAATTAGGACATTGAATTCAACTTGATTGAAAATAGATCATTCCTTAGTCAGAGTGGGATATGATGGGAGAAGAACCTGTAAGGGAATAACACTGGTGAGTGGTGTTTTCCAGATTTTCTACTTCTACTTCTTCTTTACACTTGTATCAAACATATGTGTATGTGCATGTTCTCTCTCTCTCTCTCTCTCTCTCTCTCTCTCTCTCTCTCTCTCTCTCTCTCTCTCTCTCTCTCTCTCTCTCTCTCTCTCTCTCTCCCCCTCTCTCTCCCTCTGTGTGTGTGTATGTGCATGTGAGAGACAGAGACTGATAGACAGGCAGACACACACACACACACAGAGACAGAGAAACAGATACAAGTAGACAGATAGACAGACGGAGGGGGATTTCACTGTTTTTTAAGCTATTTTCTCTCTAGCCTTGAATCTTCTGTTGCCTTAAGTAAGATGATATTGCATGTAGATGAGATTTACTCCAGTAGCTCTTCATAGGTGACTTTGATTGTGTCTAAATTATGTGCCACATTATGTAGCACTGTGGTCAAACAATCAGCCATTCAGTCAAAGGATAAAACAAACATTACTCTGCTGTGTCCGAAAAGGCTGATTATGAAGCAAAGCAATTTTTGATGATTGCTTCAGAGCTGTTTCAATCAACTGCTCCAGTAAAAGTCCCCTCAGCTCCAGTAGCTGGAAAAGGGACAAGAACAGGTCATCTTCAGCTGTGACCATGAGAAATGCTGGCAGATGAACAACACTTAGTGTGTCTGGGTCTGCAAGAGCAGAAGGCTGTGCAGAAACTGAGTGGCTGGGTCTGGAGGAGGAGCAGGGTGTGCAGAAGCAAAAGATGACTGGGTCCAGAGGAGGAGCAGCTGTGTATTTCCTCTGCTCTGTCTTCTACAATGAATCATGTTTCCAGCATAAAAAACCTCTTTTCACCAAAATATCAGACAGCTCCCAGATCGTTAATTCAGGTAAACTAGTTCGATATTCCAATGTTGTATAAATAATAGCCCTGAGGATATTTTTCTTCTAGTCCCTGCCCAGGAAATTGAACAGAATCTCTTTTTAGAACCCCAAACATCCATGACTCAGTGAACCTCCTTCCTTGGCAGTAGAAGCCTCTGTCTACCCTCTGGACACACTCACTTTTTAAAGGGATTCTGTCCTCACAGTGTTGAAGAAAAACATTCCTCCCCTAAAGAATTGCTAAGGACATCCAAAAACATGTTCTGGGGCATTTCTTATGGAGTACTGTCTTATTTCGTGAAAATAAAGACAAAGCCATTTTTTTCTCTTTCAGAAGCTACATCTACACCTTATATCAAGAAATAATACATATAACAAATCAACAAAGAGTATTAAGAACTAGGTTCTAGAACTGGATGGCAGACCGTGAATAATTATTTTGTGTCTTTAATCCTTGAGTTATTGTGGTCTATACAAACATCAGTTATCATAATACCTACCTGCTAAAACTATTGAGAATATCCCATCAGATAAAGTTCTTTTTAGAAAATTTGTCACTGAAAAAGGTGCAGGATAATGGGTTCTTATTATTGTATCCACTGTTCCTTACAGTAACATGAACACTTTCCATGTACCAAGCTCTATTGGATACTGAAATGGGAGCCAGACATGCAACTGTCAAGAAACTCCCAGCTCAGTAAAGAAAACAGATAGTAGGGGGTGTAGTTTAAATTATGTAAGACAGCGGACACATCCCAGTGATTATGTTGACAAAGCTGGACTCAAGACTCAAGGTCTCACAGAAAGCACTGTGTTTTGCCTACTGAAGGATGAGGAGGGAATTGTATTCAGGCAGTGGGCAGCCAGAGCTAAAACGCTTGGGCTGTTTGGACAACTGAGCCAGCTTGGAGCAAGCTCTTCTCTTTTTGCCTGTGAACTGTCTTGAATGAGTGGAAGTTTAGCAGCCACGGAGACAGCCTTGGTGCATTTCTTCTCACAGTGGCCATTTCTGACTTGCAAAGCTGTCAAATTTATCACAAGCTGATAACCAAATGGTTTGATCCATATTCGCTTGTTTAGTTCATTGGCTTTAAGTAGTGATGATTCAACCAAGGAGCTGGCAGGCTTTCACTCAAATCATGTTACCCTACAGTGATAAGAATAATGAAGGTTTCAGACAGGTATCAATAAATTCACCTGAAACATTTTCTTCCTTCAGTGCTTAGAAAATTTTTGGTCAAACTTTTCTGGCTTTACTATTCAGGACTATTAAAAACTCATTTCTAATGAATTCGTTTTATTTGGAGCTCACACACTTTATTTAAAGTGAAAAATCATTGTGGAGGATTCATTGGAACACATTTAACAAAGGGTTGTAGTTCAGATGCAATGGCCTGAGAGGACTTATTACTGTCAGCAGAGAGTAGGTTTTTGAGGGAGATGTTAGCTTGAACCTTGCTTGGCTTCTCATGATCTTTGTGCCCACCAGTAAATCAGTAGATCAGTAATATCATTATCATCATATGGAGAGATATTTCTATTCCACTTTTTGAATTTATATTTTAAGGTAGTTTTAGTTTACAGTGGATACAAACCAAGGGCACAGAAGTATCTCCTGTATACCTTACCTAGATACATGCACAGCCTAACCTGCTACCAGCCCACTTCATGTGCAGAGGATAATTCTACAGAACGTAGAATTCCAAGGTTCTTTCTCCATCTTCCAACACATCATTTCACTCTACTCCTATTTGGCTTTGCATGGTCTCTGGTGACAAGTTTGCCATGTCCTGACTTTTCTTTCTGTGAAGTCTCCCAGCACCTACCAGCTTCTTCCCAAGCTTTCTCTCTGCAGTGACACTCTGGAAGCTTGGCTATTGGGGGTCAGTTTTTGCTTATTCATTTGTTTGTTTGGTTAGGACTCAGAAGTTTTGCTTACTTACTGCATTGATAGTCCTAGTAGACTGAGATCTTCACAAGTGTGTCATCAGAGGAACAAATTCTTGTCATCTGCACAACATGCCCTATACCCTTTCCTGGCTGGAGCATTGCCAGTCTTGCAGCGCTGGCTTCTGTTGACAAGGACTCTGCCCCCCCCCCATCACATAAATCAGACACAGAAGCTTGAGGTGGCTGGAGTGGGAAGGATGTTTCCTTTACATGAAAATAATGACTCTGCCAAGTTCCTGCTCCTGGAGAGAAAGCCTGAGTGATGGAACGAGTCTTTTTCTCTTCCCTCCCTCCCTCCCTCCCTCCCTCCCTCCCTCCCTCCCTCCTTCCCTCCATCCTTCCTTCCCTCCCTCCTTCCCTCCGTCTTCTCTTGTTTTCTCCTGCTCTCTCACTCTCTTCCTAAAGCCAGGAGACAAACCTTTCTTGGATCTTCACTGTGAGCATTTGATGGGGTTTCTCTCTGTTGAGCGCAGGGGGAAGTTAATGGATGGCCAGAAACTGCAGGCCTTTGGACATCTCTCTTCCTCATGCTGATTACAGTTATCATTTTTTTTCCATTTTCCCCTCCCTCAACACAGTCATCCTTTGTTAATCCATCAAAATTACCATTAAGAGTTCTGCAAGGCTTTAGAAGGCTGGAGAAAATGGTCCTGGCAGTGGCTTTCAGATGAATCTGTCTCTATGTCTGGAGGATGGTCCTTCAATGGGTGGGTTTTCTGATGATTCTAAAAAGTGTCATTGATTTTTATATAATTTTTGGACGCTAAGGACAAGAATAAAGACTTACAGCATCACTATCTGAACTCAGAAATCCACACACTGAAAATGAAAAGGTTATGATCCAAATTTGATAGGGAAAAATTCATGGAGATGCACGTCAAGTGCTTGACTCAATGTCTAACAGCACACTTAGTACACTTCAGCCGATGTTATCACTCTAAAGGAGTCTCACAGTTGTATTTACAGTAATGCATAATATAAAACATTTCTTTTACTAAGATAATCTCTTTTTAAAAAGTAATCTAAAATAAGGGGAAACATTTTAAATAGGTTACATGGATCTGGGCAAATAGCAAAAACAGCTGCACACCATCCAAATTCTTAATTATGCATTCAGTTCCCAAAACGGTCTGGTCATGCTTCGCTTATCAAAGCACACTTGCTATTGGCAAAAAGTTATCTTAATTTGTACAATTCATGGATTATTTCGCAAATACACCTTTCATTTGCCAGATGTGGTATGATGTAAAGCTGATTCTGTCACTACTTTTTCTGGAATTGTTCATGGTGTGACGAGAGCAGCACACAAATGATGGTACTGCCGTTCAAGGGAAGCATGGGAAAGACACCTGAGGCTGTCATGTGGAAGAGAAGCCTCTGGACTTGGTTGAACGACATTCCAACCCTACCACTGCCTTCTACATATGTGTGCTTAGTTGACTCTTTCTTTGGGGTTTGCCTTTTAGCTATCGCTGAGTTGTCTGTGGAATCCCTTCCTAGTCTTGGATGAATCAGGGCATCTGAGCATAAGGACTAAGAGCGTGCACTTTAAAAACTGATTTTCTGTATTTAAACATTATTTTGGAATTGGTTTTTAAATAACACACAATGCAACACGTTTTATTTTGACATTGCCTAGAAACTTCATCGTGTTGTAGTCTCCCTTCACCCTCCCTCTTCTCATAGTGACTTCCTACTTGTCCCTATCCATCCCAAAGTATCTCTTGCCACTTTCTCATGAATACTGTTGTGCCTACCACCCATCCCCCAAACCTGCTAGTTTCCTGATATCTACCCACATTCACTGAAGGGCTGCTTGTCCTGCTGTCTGAGCCTCCTCTCAGTATGCATCCCCACTGATTCCCTTACTCCCTGAAGTTTGAGTGGCCATCAGTTGAAGTGGAAGGGTTTTGGATACGATGCTACTGTGTCCTTAACGGTGCCTGCGTTGTAGGTCTGGTCTCTGCCTTCTATCCATGGTAGGAACCTTAAGAGGTGGAGACTTGAGGCAAGTCACTGTGGATCTTGCATTTGGAAAGACATAAAACAGCTTTCATGGGCCCAGGTCCTTGGAAGAGAGTCTTTGATAAAGGAGTAAACAAGGCTGTTCTCTGTTGCTGCACCTGTGCCTGGCGATTTGAATTTTTCACTCTCCAAAGTGTTCTTACCACTGTGATACCATCAGCCATAAGGCTTCTCCCCATAGCCAAACAGAAACCATGGCTTTGAACCTTCAGAATTCTGAATCACACCATCTTCTTTGTTTATTATAAAGTTACCAGTTTCATAATGGAAAGCTAATACAGTAAGAAATTGTTATGTATTTGCTTATCTCTAGTAGCTTGGCTTTAGCTTTATTTCTTCTTGCTGAATCTCTCTAACTCCTCTGTATTCTCTGTTATTTTTTCTCTGGTCCCACTTTTTTGCCTCTAATTTTTACTATTATTAATGTGTTTTGATGATGTTGGAAATGGAAACCAGAGCCCCATACAGGCAGGGCAACAAACTACTATTGAGCTATATATCCTGTCAACTCAATCATTAATTTTATCTAGCAAGTATTCTATAGGGTCTACCATATCCCCCATCCTCCCGCTCCAGACTGGACACTCTCCTGTCAGTCCCTAGCACTGCCATTTACTCTACTTTCTCAAGACACTGAGGATGTGACACTGCAGTTTCTTATTGACTTATCTTTCTGCAGTGGACTGAATGTCTGATTTCCTAGAATTCCTATTTTGAAGCCCAAATACCAGTATTTTACAGTATTGCTCAGGGCTGTAACCTCTGGCTTTAGGTGATGGGAATAAAGCTCTTACGAATAGGGTCAGATGCTGCTCTAGTTATAATTCTGCTGCTATGAGCAATAACCTGGGCGGCACAGGAAGATGTGACCATCGGCTCTCAATTCTAGATTACAGCACATTACTATGGGGAATCCAAGGCATGGGCTCTCAGCAACTCAGCTACAATCAGAGCAGAAAGACAAGATGAATGTACCCTTGATACTCACTTTGTTTCTGTTTGGTTTTGGGTAAAATAGAATTACATCACATCCCCTCTCCCTTTTCTCTACCTATTCGCATTAGCTCTGCTTCCTTGAAGCCCGCATATGACCCTCTACTCCCAAGTTGGTAGCTTATTTTTCTTTGATTATCATTGTTAAATATACATATATGATTTATGTATATGCACAAATATATGTATACATATTTATATGAGTATATACATATTTATACAAATATATACATATATATATGATGTGTTGATGTCTGCATTATGCCCCAGTGTGACTTTCTGTGATGGTTTCTGTGTGCTGTAAAACGGGGGCTGGTAGCTACACTCAACTTGGGGTATAAGGAAATTAGAAACAATCCTTTTTACATTTACCATTTGCTTAAAGCAGTCACATCAGTGGTTTCTCTTTTTCATAATGGTTTTCTAAAGTTAAAGATGAATGAAGGTAGTCACTAATTCCATCACTTAAGTCAGAATAAAATGGTGGAAGACTCATGTCAGTCATATTTAGGATGTCAGTCATATTTAGGATCATGTCATCTAATCTATATTTATTCTGACTTAGACAATAGCTTTCTAGAAAATCCTCAACATTTTTTTTTTTTTTTTTTGGCCTTGAGTATCAAAGTAGGAGTCTGCAGCCTAATGAATTGGGAACTCTGAAGTGCCACCCAATTTTCACAGGTAACTCATAGTCAAAGAGCCCATCCCCACCACAAAGTTGTAGTCAGCCTTAAAAATCATTCACTCAATAGATAACACAAGGGAAAAAAACCTTAATCTCATAAATTGTGTAACCATCCACATAAGATTAAGCTAGTTAAAAATTCCAGGCATAAATGAGTAGGGCTGCGGTGGCCTCATCCCTGAGTGAGAAGCAACTGGCTAGTGAATGCTGCTGAGCGGGGAGTCAGTTTTCTTTTGGCATCTGACAACTAGATGGTTCTCCATGACTGTATGGATGACTCTGTGCCCATGTGCATATAGGCAGCCTGAACTGGATTCCATGGGATATATATAACATACGTATAGTATATACATGCATTAAATCTAAATAGAGGACACAAAGCTGGAAAGGAGACAGATGGAAATCTTGGAGGAGTTGTAGGAAGTAGTGAGGGGTGAAATGATCAAGATACATTATACACAATCATAAAATGTTCAAATCATAAAATTTAAAATTAATTGTGATAACCAAGATAATATGTGGTGATACTAATTTTGCTAATAATTAACATTTAGATGAACACATATGTATAAATACAAAGAAAGAATAAAAGATGAAGATTAATATGTCTAAATTTTTTGGCGTTTTTCTACCAATAGGTTGTCTCTATACACTTAGATTTATTCTGTTTGCCTTCTCTACTTACCTTTCTCTAATTTTTTTTTTTACATAGATTCTATGTATTTTACATATGTTCTATAACAAGGGTTTGGGGAATGGTTACAGTTAGTTACATGGCAAGATTTTTAAAACTCATTTTAATAAAGTTAATTTATTTCATCAAAAGTTTTGACAAATATTGTATTAGAACCTTCTTAAAAGATGTAGAGAAATGTTAATGTTCTGAACAGTCGCAATACATTCATGAACAGTGTTGTAGATTATTGTGTGTATATTTGATACTTAAAAATGTAATTATCAAAATATCTGCATAGATAATAAAGCAGAAGTAGTACTCCATTTTTGAAAAGATTCATCAAAGTTTACCCTTTACACTTTAGCTGTTTTCTTTGAATGTGAAGTAGTTGTGTACCAGTCTTTGTATTAACCTCCATGACCAATTCTCAAAGGAGTACCTTGAGGTATGTCCTCTAGTAGCTCCAGTTTATAGATTAGGAAATGCTGATCTAATAAGATCCCATAGTGAAGAAGTGATGGAGTCAGGAAGCAGAATTCATGTATCTTATTTTCCTAAGCCAATATAAACAGAGTAGCATCCACAAATATTTTGGTAAGAATATTATCCGAACAAAGACCAACACTTGACAAAGTGAGAAATGACGCAGGTAACTGGGCAAGCACTCTGCAAGAGAAGAGAGTAAATGCGTTCTTTTGGCTCAACTTCCACTTGCTATATTAATTTTTAAAGAGTGAAATACTCTAAAGATGCAGTGCACATACAGACAGAGCCAGCATCTATAGTGACTCAGAGGCTTTGCAAAGTATTGCTGTCTTTGTTATCCTCCCAAAACTTAGCTCCTAGCACTCATAAAATATTTGCAATGAAATCTTAGCTATTCTTAAGATTATAGTTGCAATTCTGTTTTCAAATTGGAAGGGGACAGGCTGGAAGTCCTAACTTACAAACATCTGCAGCCAGCTCTCCTGTGCTGTGGGAAGTTACTACCGCCATCTTTGATGCTTCTGACCTCCATCCTTCAGTCCAAAATGAGAGACTTTTAGTGATCATCGGCATTTCACATAGCATGACAACAGGTTTGCTGAACGTCTTTAAAGACATCAGAATTTTAATGTATTTAATGGAGTTGGGATGTAACATGGCAAAGTGTTTGTTTAATACACATAGGGGGATAAGTGTGACCAGCATGTATTATATACATCCGTTATGTGATGAACCTTTTCCTGGGGAGATGTTATACATATATCTACTTATCCCATCTAGGTAGCCCATGCCAAACCAATGTTCAACTTGGTAAGTTTTATTGAAGTTACTTAATGTGAATATGAACAAGAGGTTACTTAAGAACTAAAACAGCTGCATGACCCCAACCCAGCACAGGTGACAATGCACTAAAGCTGGGAAGCCTGCATGATGCCCAATAGCTTGCACAGTGTTTCTTCCAAGTGATTTAGCTGGTCTAAGCCTCTCCTCAAGAGCTTGGTTACTTTCTCCTTCTCTCAGGCAATTGGTCTAGTCTCAGAGACTTCTTCATAGCTTGGCTTGTCTGAGGGTGGCTTGTCTCAGTTTTTATTGCTTAACTTCAGCAGGTGAGGGCATAGTGAATCTGGTTAGTTTCAAGGACTTGCTCATGCTATTTTGAGTTATTTATCTTGCTTAGTTATTATCTTGCTTAGTTAGTTATTCAAGGAACTTCGCTGCAGAATGGAATGTTTCAGTGTCAGAGGAAACTGTCATACCACAAGATGCAAAAAATTGTCAAAGAATGAATTAAAATTAGACAAGCAAATGGACTTTGGAATGACAATAGAGACTTCCATCATTTAAAATAACACTCCAATGTCAAGTCTTTTTCTTATTAAATGAAATGGGGGAAAAAAAACCCCACTAGATTCTTGTCTACAGAAACATCAAGCCTAGACAGAAATCCACCCAACTTTCTGGGTTCCTATCTCACCTGGTAAGTAGTTGCAACTCCTCCAAGCCCCCATGACTAGACTTGCAGCTGTATTATTTCCACAGAAAAAGCAGATTAGCTCAATATTCCAGATGTTTCCAGTGATGTGGACTTTTGGTGTGATGACTAACCCTAGCCAGATGGTGACTTGAATGCTTAATCTTTTGCCTGGATATGGTCAGCCATCTGTACACCCAGGCTTAGACCTAACAGGGCCTCAGTCAATATCATGTTGTCTGTTAATTAAAGATTTACTTGAGTACATTTTGTACACTGGGTGCCTGCTGTTTCCATAATCGCCCAGCCAGACACATTTACCTGAATATTCATGGTCACTTAGAAGGCACTTGGCATTCATACACTGAGTAATCATTTAATTCCCCTACCTGCCTGCCAGCTCCAAACCTCGCTGTCTGTTCCCTAGGATTTTTATTTATCTTTTTAATTATAAATATTTCTGAAAAGAATGCTACAGAACACCCAGTGATTGCCTGAATATATGTATATGTTGCTTACCTGAGAGATTCCTGTTTGCTGGTAGCTGCCTCTTTTGCTTGGTTTAGGTGGCTCAATAGCTTCCTACACTCTTGGCCATCTACCTCCCACTGAGGCACACACAGAACTTTTCAAATACCCCTTGTGTGTATATGTGTGTGGTATGTATTGTACGGTATGTATATGTAGTGTGATGTGTTTGTGTGATGTGGTATGGCATTTATGGTGTGTGTGTGCATGTTTGGGGTGATGGTGGTGATGTGTGTGTGTGTGTGTGTGTGTGTGTGTGTGTGTGTGTGTAAGTCAGAGATTGTCAAGTGTTTTCCAACTTACTTCTCCACTTTGAGTTGACAGACAGTATCTCACTGAATCTAGAACTCAAGAATTTGTCTACCCTACTGACCAGCAAGTTCTGAACATCTTCCTAACTTGGCCTCCCTGATGCTGGGATTCCAAGCATACAGGTCAAACCCAGCTCTTCACCTCTCAGTGTTTTCAATCAAGTCTTCATGCTCGTATAGCAACTGCTTTACCATCCACACCTTCTCCCCAGCCCCAGAGCCTAAAATAATACTGGTAACTTCAAAGTCCTCCCAGACCATAACTTTGATTTCCCTTCAGCCCTTACTATACTTTTATTTTTTTTTCCCAAGCAGCATTCCTTTTTAGTACCAATACCTTCTCACATTTCTGCGTCTCCTTCCCCTTCTCTCCAACTCATCAAATCATACTCACCTCTATAAGATGAAATACCCTTTGCTCTGGGAAGATGTTCTGAAAGCCCCAGGATTACCATCCTTTTTGTAATTCATCCAATCTATACCTTTCACTCAGGTGGTAGTATCCCCAAAGTTTACAACTATGGACACTGTGAAGGGAATATTTTAACAGCTGACACAGAGTGGGCATTTAAAAGCCATCATTAAAAGAAAGTAAAAGTCTTAATTTATAAATTTAGGGTTGACACAATTATACAATGATATGGAGTTAGGCACCCGACTGAATCAATAATCCAATATCACCCAATATTTTAAGTATCTGTCCTATTTCTAAGGTGCTATATACTATACTACAAAAATTACATCATGATATATCTTTCCTGAGAAAACATGTAGTTAAGATACTTGATGACCACACAAACTTTTGCTGATTCAATCTGTAGTCACACAGCAACACCAGTGACTGAGGGTTTTGGATTTTTGTTTGGTTTTTCTTTTCTTGCCTCCATTAGTTTTTTCAGGACTGTTGTTTCCATGGTGATTTAAGATGCTGGTCTTCATACTTCTCCTCCAGAAGTCTAGCAACCCTTTCCATTTCAAGTCTAATTGTTCCAGAGGAGAATTGTCTGACAGCACTCCAGCCAGAGTCCACTCTAAGAAGCTTAACTCTAGAACCAGAAATCAAGAGTAAAAATACATAACCTTTTTCATGATGCCCTTAGGCCTTTCTATCCTTTCTTGGGATGAAGATGACTAATTCTTAAGGAAAACAGGTGGAAGTCAAGTTTTAGATTTCCTCCTGGGGCCATGCACCTCCCTGTCCAAGGAAAGAACAGTTTTCCTTTACGTTTGATTAGGCCTGTGGCGGTATGGCAATAGAGGTGCTGACAAATTTGGGAAGGAAGAAAAAAGAAAGAAAGGAAAAAAGAATTGTTTTATTTTTGAAACAGGCTTTCACATTGTAAGCCTGAATGGTCTAGAATTTATTTTTGTAAACCAGGCTTGCCTTGAAAACATGGTAAGCCCCCTGATTCTATATGCCTAAGGTTTGGATTATAGTCGTTTAACATTACATCTATCTTTGAAATGTTTATTCCCAAGAAATCACAGAAAGAATGGGCCTTGCAGGGAAGGCCAGAGAATTTCAAAATCATTTCTATGTTATTTCTTGCCTATGACTTAGCCATGTTCTCATCAATATATGTTTTGAATGAATCAGAGAAATTAACCCTCTAAAACCCCATCAAGTCAAAGAATATGGTTTAAGGTAATCTTTCATTATTTCGCATCAAATTCCTATTTTTATTAAGTGTTGCTAATTTCTGGTCCTTGTTGGCTTCCTATAAGGCCAAAATGAAATGAACTAAGATTATATGACAAAGCCATGTAGCTGTCTCCCCTCAGCCTGAAATAGATGGAGCAATTCAAACACTACCCTGGGTAGACATGCCTGGGCCGCCAGTCTATCCCAAATTTCCTTTCATGGCCATGTGGCTTCTGCAATTTCCATATCTGTGACCTAGGTACCTAATATCTTTATGTAGTAACATGAATGAGGAATAACAGAGTTTTAAATTCACAAGTTTCTTTGACATGTAACAAGAGTTATAGAAGATCATTTAAAAATCACTCTATCATGGGAAAGCCATCCCTGAGCCCCACCAGCTGTAACACTCAGGAGAGCAGGATCTGCACCTCACCAGGGCTGCACAATAGAGCTTACCTGGTTAATGCAAGTGTATGTGAGCCAACCTCTAAATTGTGACCAGGGGAGAGAGGTATCCATTTCCCTTCTAGTGGACAAACCCTATAGCGTCCTGGACACAGACCCAGGGTTATAATTTGGTTTTCCCCAACATCTAACCCATCTATGATCTGCTGGAATATGTGAAGGGACATGACCTGCAGACCAAAGCTCAGGATCTCCACAACATAGGGCGGTAGCAGAATGTCTAGGAAGAGTCCTAGTGGAGACCCAGGATCAAACGTGTAGTGGAGACCAATGACTGTTTGCAATGAACACTTGCAAGTAGAGATGTAAGGACAAAGGCATATATGACATGAACTTGCTCGGTTACACTGTAGCTCCCATGATGAGAATTTCAATTCCTTCTCTTTAAATTTAAATTAAAAGAAAAAAAATCTTCATTTAATTTTCTTCCCTCCCTTTTTTTTTCTCTTGAATTATGTTTTATTTGGAGGGTGATGCAGGGGCAGAGGACATATGTGAAGGGACAGGGGATGAATGGAATTAGGATACATTATGTGAAAACACAGAACAAACACAAAAATCACCCCTATCATCTATTCTATACTGTTAAAGTACATGGCACTTGTGTGAACCCTTATTACTACCTACTATTCAGCTAGCCTGGTTAGATTTACATCCCCCTCACCCTCTTTGTAAGTCAATGGCTCTCAGTGGCTTTGCTTCACATGCTGTGACTGCATACATTCCACATGGAAATCATTAAATTTTGTTAGGATTTGGTAAAGGATAGGCTGACCTTCCAGTATCCTTTTTTTTTTTTTTTTTTTTTTTTTTTTTTCCTATGTTGGCGTTCCTGTGGAGAACCTCCCTTCTTCTCACTTCCTGAAGCTTGGGTTTTCTTGACTCCAATACTTTATGCATGTTATTGGAGCCAGATTTATCTTCCAGGACAGGTAGCTGATTCCAGGGAATGGGTTTTGGACTGGGCCTCTGTTCAACCACTATAAATAGAAGCTAGAAGCCCCATGCTATCTTCTGCTATAGACATTAGGAGTGCACAGATGCAAAGCTTATCGGGAGAAATATAGCATGTAAAGTCAAGTCTCAGGAAGAGAGAGACAGGGAAAGGAAGCCAGAGTGAAAAATAATTATTTAACCTCTGTATCTGATCATGTCTGAAGCTATGCAGGCATCTTCTACCCATGACCTAGTGATTTCCCTTTTACATGAAATCTGCCTGGGTTGGGCTTCATATTTTTTGTGAATCACGTTTTCATTTTAATAGCAAACTTCCTTCATTCCCAGGAACTCCTCAGGCAGTGTGAGGCAGAATGTGACAATTGTTTCTTCCATCCATTGACAATCATGTATGACCATGACCACGTTCTTTATAGTGAAATGATGAACTAAGTGCTTCCTATTATGTGGGGCAAGAATTGGGACATCCAGATATAAGAAATAGGAAGATAGGAGCAGATTGGTGGCCTTTGATACTTGCACTTAGGAGCTTCAGAGAGAGGGATTTTTACACATTCCTGGTCAGCTGAGATGTAAAGATCCTATCTCAGGAAAAACAAAAATGAGTAACCAAAAAATGATTGATCAGAGTTAAAGAGAACACAAGAAAGTCAAGGGAAGAAAGAACAATGTTCTTTTTATGGAAACCTTGGAGAACACGGCTCACATGCATTTAAAATGAGGATGTCAAAATGGTAGAATGCACTGGACAGTCAGCCAGAGCTCAGTTTTGGTCAAGAAAGAGGCTGTGTGGTTTCTGCATGGTAGACACTTTTTACAGTACTGCAGTTGTAATTACTGAACTTACTGAAGGGTTGTCTCAAATCTTTTCATCACCCCATGAAAATTTTTAGTTTTCAAATATATGTCATGGCCAAAAAATATTAGTTTCTTATTGGTATTTCTCTCTCAAACTATAATTTGTGGATAGGCATCACTTCTGCTTCTGAATTTGAATTCTGAGGGACAGATTCAAAAGTCATTCATGTTGCTTCTGCCTTCCCCACCAAATGCCATTTGAAAATGAGGGGCAGTCAAATATTTTTTGGAACAAATTAATCCGAATCCTCTTAAGCAGAAATCTTAATGATAGAACTGAAGCATTAAAAAAAAAACTTTATGGACTATGGATTCTTTTTTGCCTTGTGATACTGGGGATGGCTTGAATGCATTGCACGGATCTGAGTTGTCCATGTCTGCTTGGAATGGGAGACACAACAAAGTGTGTGGTTGTTACTGGGCTAAGATTCATATTTGTAGCAAAGTAGACTTGAAAAGTAACAGACTTTTTTGTTAATGGGGATAAGAGTGTTAGGAACAGGATTATAATGAGATTTCTCTTTTTAGAGAAGGGGAAAAGAAAGATGGCTAGGGATCCAGGGAAGAAAAGAGAAATGTGTCACCTTATAACAAGTCCGTAATCGCTTTCTATTCTTATCAGAGCCAAAGGGGGAACCTGAACTAGAAAGACAGAAACTGGAAATCTCTGACTCAAGATGACTTTTCCCATCCTTAATAGCATTTGGATCAATGAATTAGAATTTTTAAATTTAACCTTTTTATGATACTTGAATTTAAGAATTCCAAATCATAGATAGGCCCACACAACTCACAGTCTAAAGCATTTATGTTGATAAATGCATAAGATCTCTATATAACCATTTCTAAAACTGTGCTCATACAAATGCATGCGCATATATTTAGGGAGTTTTAACAAATGCCTGTAGATAACTATATACAGCAGCTTCAATGGAAATTCCAGAAATGTGACTCAGTACTATTGCATCTCCCTATAATTGCAATGCTTCATGTAAAGGCTATGAAGACTCATGAGACAAATAATTCTGTTTCTTAGAGCTTTCATAGATAGAAGACTCTGCCATCTTATAAAAAGGATAAACTCAAGCTTTCATGTACAAGCAAGGGCAGTGACTCTGTCCTGTCTATATCCTCCTTTCAGTGAACTTGCCTTGGCCTCTTTCTGAGAGTGAGACTAAGGTGAACTAGTTGTGGACCCTGAGTTTGGATTCTGAGTCCTCTTCACTTCCTTATTTTATCTTGTGAGTTCTCATTTTGCAAGAATTATTAATGATAGTTACTACTTAGGGACAGTTATAAATGAATAAATGTCAGTACATGACAATGCTTCTCCTTTCAGGCAGTATTGATGTCTGCTGATATGGACTCAACACCATCCCCTTAAGATACCAAGGATTAGATCAAGAATTACTACCTGGCCTCAGAATAGCAAAGTGTCATTAAATGTATGAAAGCTAATTAACATATTACTCTATGCCTAAAATAACATAAAAAAACCAGAAGTCACCATATCCAAGGCACAGACATCAATAAGCCATCAAAGTTAGCATGTTCTGGGAATGTTTAATCATAGACAATCACAAGGTAACATGTAAGGAAAGATTGGTATTTTGTACCTCTTTTACATAAAATCAAGACACAGAATAGTTTGAATTTAAATTCAGAATTCTGTTTGCAGAACTCACATTCTTACCTATTACACATATTGCTATGGAATGAACAAGTAAATATGAAAGAGACAGTAGATGAACAAGAAAGAATGGGAGACAGGAACCTGTGTCTGGCTGCAGGTCCACTTCTACCTCGTAAGCTCATCCATATACACCATTACTTCATATGTTCTTCTAACACACACGAAAAATATTTTACTTTATTTTTTATTTGCTTGCTTATTTGTTTGGTGGTAGAATTTCATGTAGCACAGGCTAGCCTGGAACTTGTTATGTAGCTGAAGATAACATTGACTTCTGATTCTCCTTCCTCCACCTCCCAAATGCTGAGATGACAGGCATATACCCTTATATGTCCTGTATTCAATGCTGAGAATGAACCCAAAACTTGATGCTTTGAAAGCAAGCACTCTGCCTATAGAGTTGCATCCACAGTCCTGAATAACTCATTCTTATCTGCTCAGTTGTAATTTAGAGTTTTTCTGACTAGGGGAAAAGGAATCAGAATTGATGAATGGAACACAATATTTATTCACATACACACACACACACACACACACACACACACAAGCACAAACTCTGGTTCATTATCTCCTGAGGTACCAGTGGATCTGTATAGCTGAACTTTTCTGTTTGACTTTCCTTGGGACCATCAACTCTACAAATATTCCACGGAGACTTATTATTAATTATAAAAGCTTTGACCTTAGCTTAGACTTACTCCCAATGAACTCTTATAACTTAAGTTAACCTGTTTCTGTTAATCTACATTCTGCCATGTGGCTCATTACCTTTTCTCATTCTGTATGTAGGATGTCCTCAATGTCTTGCTGGTGCTCCTTGCATGTCTAGATTCAGCTCCAGTTTGTCTCTCTCCCTAAAAGTCCTACCTATTTTCTTCAGTTTATCTAATGGCCATTCTTTTCTTTATTAAACTAATCATAAATATTAATATTAAACCAATATTAATCACCATAAACCATAAATATTAAACCAATCTTCCCACAAGGTCAACATACATCTCACAACATTTCCCCTTTTTTGGGTAAATAAAAAGGAAAGGTTTTAACTTTCAACATACTGAAACTATATACAATAAGAACAATTGTCAATATAAGAGTGACATTCATAATGTCCAGGCCATTTGTATTTGGCAAATTCAGAGAAATTATTATATTATCTATCCTATATATGGTAAGTCCAAAGTTTTATATCTATATTACTGATATGGGATGTCTTTTGTATGCTGTGAATTACCATTGGATAATAAAAAAAAAACTGTTTTGACCTATGGCATTGCAGCTTATAGGCAGGTATAAAATCCAAGCATAGATAAATGGAGGGGGAAGAAGACATTGTCAGAGAAGGATGCTGTGAGCTGCCACCAAGAAAGCAAGATATAAAGGAACTCAGGTAATGACATGGAGTCATGTGTCAATACACAGATTAATAGAAATGGATTGAGTGAAGGTGCAAGAGCTAGTTAGCAATGATCCTAAGACATAAACCAAATATTTTGTAATTAATATAAGCCTTTGTGTGATCATTTGTGGCTAAGAAGCTACAGGACTGCAGGTTCAGACCTTGGGGCTAGGCCAAGGCAGACTTTTTGTGAAGTAGGTATTTTGAAGAACTGTTCTGCCTTGCAAAGAAACCTTGGATGGTTGTCCAGGCATCCAGATGTCTCTGTTTCTTGCTCTTCACCATCTGTTTACTTGAGCACTATTATTTTCTTCTTGGGTCTCTGGTGGAATTGAAGACTAGATAGTAATGCCGATTTTTTTGTTATCAAATTCATGAAAAAATACAAAAATATATGTAAAGTTTATGAGGTTGAGAGTCATAAAAGATCAATCTGTTTACCAAAAACATGATTTGTGGCCTAAAAAGATATTTTTAGGATGCTAATACAAGTTATGATAAATAGTAGTCTGTATCCAGAAGTTTTTGGCAGTTTCCTTCTTGTGTGTCATGCTGTCAACATATTGTCAACAGTTAAGGCAAGGGCAGGTTCTTGCACAGTGGCTAACTTTGCCATGATGCTTCAATGCCCATCATCCTTTTTAAAGTAAATTGGTGTTTCCAGGAACAGACATGTCTCACTGTCATGAAAAGTCTTATATTATTAAAACATATTAAATTCTATATTCTTTAGGTGTCTGAAGAGTTTATATAATTTATCTATTTGACCTTGAAAAAAAACCTAAGATGGTCACAAATTTGATTGTTATAGGTGACTATTAACCTGCATTTTTTATTATCCTATATAGTGTTTAAGAACTAAAACTTTATATTACATTTTTAAATTAGCTGCATAATTAAAATACCTTAACCAAAAGTAGAACCATATATACAGTATATTCTAACAAAAGTAAAGTCAAATTTGTATTAATATACAAACATTCATACCAATGTAAAATATTTGAGAATAGTAGCTGCTTTCCAGTTTAAAAACTAGATTAAATAATCTACAATTTTAGTCTATCATCTCTATATTTTACCTTTTTTCTTTGCAGAATGAGATCCCTGAATCTAATCTCCTATTCTTGGTTTTCTTTCTGACCATGACCAATAACAATTTGCAAGCAACCCCACTAAATGATGATAAACAACCAAAAATGACCAAAAATGGCCCACCAAACCTCTTGATAATAGGGGCATCATAGTCTCTATAATGTTTCCTATTGTCTGGAGGTGATAGCATCTTTAGAGGATGCTAAGAAAATTTGAATAATGGTCAAGTTCGGAAGAGCTTGCTGTATCATTTGTTGTCCAGTCTTTGTGGGAAAATTCAGAGCTTACTTGAAATTTTTGCTAGAATGGCCTGTGAGGTAGGACCATTTTAGCTAGCAACTTTGAAGTGGTTCTGGATGAAGAATCTTTCAATGATAATTTATTTATTATGTATACAATGTTCTGCCTGCATGCCAAAAGAGGACACCATATCTCATTATAGGTGATTGTGAGCAACGATATGGTTGTTTGGAATTAAACTGAAGACCTCTAAAAGAGCAGCCAGTGGTATTAATTTCTGAGCCATCTCCCTAGGCCACTGGACATAGAAACTTAAGGAAACTGCCACAGAGGTATTCTGACAGACTGGATCACCTGGGCTACTTGTCTTGTCTTCATTGATGTCTGGTACTTTTGTTCTGAAAACTTAAGAACTTTTAAAGGTAACACACATATCTGCATTAATACAGTGTGCAATGTGCAGTGTTCACAAATCAGCTAAAGATGACTCTCTGATCTGTTTGAGCAGGTAAAAGGCATCTGTCAACTTTATAAATCCTTTTAGACTATCTAGCCAAGCTGAAATATAAATCTACATTCAAATGCCATATGAAAGGATGACGTAATAATAAGTGATGAGGAGTCTGTAGCCAACAAGATGTACTATGTCTCATCTAGTTCAGAGTTGCTCCCCTAGCGGAGGGATCAGCATGCATCCACATGTCTTGTAGTTTAACTTGATTTATTCCTTCATGTCTGCAGCCAAGATTTTCAGGAGGTCTCTTCTAATCAAATCTGGTCTTTGTTAATTTTAAAGAAATACATAGCCTGTTTCCTATGGAAACAAAAGCATAACCTCTCCCTCAATGCAAAATATTTCCTGACTTTTATTCTGAAGTTAAGACAGCCTTAAAATCTATAGACTTGATTAGTTTAGTTTATTCTCTTGTATTCCAGTGTCTCTCAGCAGCATTTGCCCTTCACTCAGCTGCATTAAAAAGTAAGTCAATAAAATAGATAGTGTCCAGACGCCCTGTATATTTCCTATCCTTATGTGACTTATTTTCTTTATACTATTTTACTTTCTTTAAAGACTTTATTATTTTTAAACTAGTTTGTTTTTTTCTATGACTATCTATACCAATTTTTATCTAAGCATACTTTCAAATATTTTGTACCTGTTCAGAGATTTTCTCAGTCTGGACCTGATTTACTGCAGGTCTGCATTCTTCTCTTACTATGTGACCAAACCTTAAACTGCAATGTCAGCCATAGTACATCTCTGATTAGCACATGGTACTGACAGATGGCTCCATCTCCTTTGGATCCATAGGCAGCAGCAGAAGCCATGCCTCTGTATGCTACAAACACTAATCCTACCTGAGAACCATGGTGTGGAGTGGGCAGGAAGGCACTTCTGACTCAGTATTGTGAACTTTTTAAAGCTTTCTTAGGCCCTATGTGGATACACATGCCAGATGTTGAGCACCAAATATAGCTAGACTTTCTCATCAGATTTTCTTGGAACTTCTAGCTCTCCAATAATAACATGGAGACTTATTATTAATTATATAATTAGCTTTTAGTTTAGGCTTGCTGCCAACTATGTCTTACAATTTAAATTAACCTGGTTCTATCAGTCTATATATTCTACCATGTGGTTCTTTACCTCTCCTCCATTCTGTACATCTGACTTCCTCAGTGTCTTACTGGTAATTCTTACATGCCTAGATTCACCTCTAGTTTCTCTCTCTTCCCAGAATTTCCAACTACTCCTGTCTACCTATTGGACAGACAGTTCTTTATTAAACCAGTCACAAGGACACATCTTCATACAGCCTAAACAAATATCCCACAATAGACCTGCCCACAAACTCCTGCATATAGACAACTGAGGACAGAACCAACCCCCTGACTGTCAATCATGAAGGTAGTGTTAGGATCCCCTCAGCCATAGGAGGTTCAGGCCATTGCTGAAAATAAGTTGAAACGTTTTTCTCCACTTTAGAACTAAAGTTTGTTTAAGAACAGATGGTACCAAGATGTTGTCCCTGAATCTCCATGTCACCTCTGCTCATTTGCATTTTAGTTTTTCAGCTGTTCAAATAAATGAATAAATACAGAGGTAAGTACATAAATTATCTTTCATAGTTAAAGGAAATGGGTAGTTTGAGATGGGGAGAATCCAAGCATCTGCATGTTAGTTCATGTCAGCAAAACAAGTCAGAGCAAGAGTATATTTCTTTAAAAAAAAAAAAAAAAGTTGCTGGGAAGTTAGAGAAGACAAGATAGCAGTCGTAATGTCCAACAAACTGTTTATAAATATATAAATGTGGTTCACTAAAAGCTTTAAAAATTTGAAAGCATCTAACATGTTGTCTGAAGAAATGGCTAAAGGGAAGTGGGGGTGCATTTGGCCAGTCAAATATGATATCCATTGACGGAACAACACATGCAAAGGCTTCAGATTCCATACAGTTTCCTTTGTTTATCTCAATATTTCACTTTAGTTTTTGAGTTTTAACTAAGCTTTGTTCAAGTTCTCCTTGAACCAAAATGATTCAAATTTTAGAATTGCTGGCGATGATCTTCGTTCCACATATAAACTCAGCCAATGGAAAGAAATGGGCAAATAAACACTGGGAACACATACAGCTCAGCTCTTGTACAGATTTTAAAAAGTAAATGCATTGAAGCTGGAATCAAAGACAGATTTCCCCCCTAGGCAGTAGGAAAAAAGTGAAAATGCATGGCCACAATAAAAGTCAAGTTAATTAACTATTACAAAACATCACATCTCCCCGTGTGTCTAATCCCTCTATGAACAAAGCTAATTGGAAGATTGGTGAAGGAACTATAGAAATCAGGGCCCCTTAAGCTACAAGGTGTTTGTCACCTGCTTCAGCTTGACTAAGTGTTTCTGTTTTCTCCTTGCCAGATTTTCCTGGTCTGCTCTGGATCCCATTGTTTTCCAGGTCTTACTTCACTGAATATTATTCCCAACTAGGTACTTTCCCTTTCACACAGTGGATCCAGGTTGCATTTAGAACAGAAAAAAATGGGATGGGGAGTAGGAGTTGGGCTGTGCTGAAGGATGTGTTAGAGCAAAAATTCAGTCATACATCAGGGAGGAAGACTGTCTTATACAATTATGTGACCTTATGACCCATGCTTACAATGGCTTGCCCTTGGCTTTAAGCTCTGTGTCATCATCTAGATATTCTTCATAATTCTGAAAAATATTTACATATTGAGCTTTACAGACTGTGTAGCTGATCCTCGAAATCAAGGAGAGAGGAGATCTCAGGAGCAGGTAAAATGATGTGAGAACACCCATAAGCACCCCGAATGACCACACAAACAAGCAAGGGATGCAGACTTGTTCTGCCCGTCTGACCAAACTTCAGAGCCCCCACCTTTCCCTTTATCCTCCAGCACAGGAGCATCTTCCTTCCTGAGTGGAAGGCCTGAGACCCCAGTGTGACTCTCTTTGAATACAGGATCTTTAAAACGCTCAGTGAGTTTGAATGCAAACATATAGGTGAGACTCCAGCCCAAATGGGTGGTGTTCTGATAAGAAGAGAAATTTATAAATCATAACATCATGTGAGTGTCCAGTAAGAAAGCAGCTACTTAGAAGCTGGAGAGGACTCTAAGAGAAACCAGGCCTGCTAGCACCTTGATCTTGAACTTTGAGACTCCAGAACTGTTAAAAACAAAACAAAACACATTTTTGGTGGTTAAGCTGGAAGCTATAGCCATCCAGTAATTCTCTGTATTCATTACTGTAGTTACTCATTTAATAAAGCATTACATGAATAAAATAATGGTATTAAACATAGGTATTACATTGAAACAGAGATGAATATTTGCAAAGACTCTAACCAGTTACTGTTTTGTTTTTTTGAGACTGATGTCTTGGAACTCACTCTGTAGACCTACCTGGCTTAGAACTCATAGAGACCTGCCTGCCTCTGCCTCCTGAGTGCTGGGATTAAAGGTATGCAGCATCACTGATGGCTACTAACCAGTTACTTAAAAAATGTCTTGTACTATTATTCTGAACAAACAGCTCAAATTTAGTAAATGAGTAAAAAAAAATAGTAAAATACAGATTTTCTGTGCTTGGATTATTCTTAAATATTTTAAATTCCTATGCAGAAGATATTAAACTAAATTCATTGTTGATACAGTACATTTTATGCAAAAAGACCCAAATTACAGTTTTTGTTTCCCAAGTGATTAAGAAATGAATATATTATAATGTGTTAAAAATGATGCCCAGATTTCATTTTTATTTACGGTCATATAAGAAGACATTAGCTGAGAAGTACTTACAAGGAAGGTAAGATCCAATGAGATCTAGAGCCAAAGAAGTCTTCTCAAACATATTGATAGTTTCCATTTTCACAGGAAATACACAGTGTATGTGGCAGCTACGTTGTTGAAAGTGAGATCATCCTGGTCATATTGCCCCCACCATGAGATCTAAGGGAAAAAATCAATAGGAAGTGAGTACGATAGAGATGTTATGGAATATTAGTTAAAGATGGGTTACATTCTTTTCTGCTGTGGAACATTTGTTTAATGATGCAAAGATGTGTTGCATCTTTTTATGTTACATTTGTTTAACTCTGTGAAGCTGTGTTATTTTGTCTAAAACACCTGACTGTTGTAATAAGAGCTGAAGAGAGAGCAGAAGAGAGAGGAGAGGTGGGGCTGGCAGGCAGAGATTATATATAGAAGAAAAATGAGAAGAAGGAAGAGAAGAAGATATCAGGAGCCAGCCTCCCAGCCTCCCAGTCACCCAGTCACCCAGCCACACAGTCACACAACCACCCAGCCTCCCAGCCACTCAGCCACACAACCACCCAGTCACCCAGTCACCCAGTCACTCAGCCACACAACCACCCAGTCACCCATTCACCCAGTCACCCAGTCACTCAGCCACACAACCACCCAGTCACCCAGCCACACAGTCACTCAGCCACACAGTCACCCAGCCACCCAGTCACACAACCACCCAGTCACACAACCACCCAGTCACCCAGTCACCCAGTCACTCAGCCACACAACCACCCAGTCACCCATTCACCCAGTCACCCAGTCACTCAGCCACACAACCACCCAGTCACTCAGCCACACAGTCACCCAGCCACCCAGTCACACAACCACCCAGTCACACAACCACCCAGTCACTCAGTCACCCAGTCACCCAGCCACCCAGTCACACAACCACCCAGTCACCCAGCCACACAGTCACCCAGCCACCCAGTCACACAACCACCCAGTCACACAACCACCCAGTCACACAACCACCCAGTCACACAACCACCCAGTCACCCAGTCACCCAGTCACCCAGCCACCCAGTCACACAACCACCCAGTCACCCAGCCACACAGTCACCCAGCCACCCAGTCACACAACCACCCAGTCACACAACCACCCAGCCACCCAGCCACCCAGCCACTCAGCCACCCAGCAACATAGCCAGCAATGAAGTAAGAAATAAAGGAAAGTATAGAATAAAAAAGTTAAAATCCCAGAAGGAAAAGTAGAAAAGATAATTTAAGAAAAGCTGGCTAGGAATAAGTCCAGCTAAGGCAGGGCATTCATATGTAGGAATAAGTCTCAGCGTGATTATTTGGGAGCTGGGCAGTGGGCCTCTCAAAGACCAAAGAGTAAAAGAATAAACACATCTACATAGAGACATGAGGAATAAAAGAACATGTTCCCTAGTTGCACTGAAGAATAAGAATGTAAGTGACAAGTGAATAGGATATACTTGCAATTTGATATTTGTGATAACCAATTTCAAATGTGTCCATTTAATATGAGTGCCCTATTTTCTCCCCCCAAATTATCTGCATAAAAACCAATGCACATTTAGAATTAGGCTGTTGTAATTATGGATGAACTTTGTCAGGTATGACATAAGAGGTTATGGGATATGAAACAAAGAAATCTAAGTGTTTTAAAGGAGCTTAACAATACACCTTTGAATTTGGATGAGTAAAGAGGTAATTGAGGCTGGAAGAAGTGGAAATGGTATATAAGAACCATAGCAGAATGGGAGCAAGTGCCCAATAGCATCAAGGTACTGCTGAAAATGAGCTATTACAGTGGAATCATAGAGAACACTTTAAAGTTTTAAGAGATTTTAGAAGTGATACTGCTTTTAAATTCTAAAGAGATTCAAGATGTGACCATGAATAAGTGGCTCAGGTAAGATTTTTAAAATGACCATATAAGCTAAAAAACTGAAAAGTGAGATAGTGTCTCATTTTCAAGGAGTACAGATTCCCCGTTCATGATAGCAGGGAAGGATCGTGTTAGAGAGGGGTTCAGGCCACTGGCTACTGAAGATGCATAAAGAAAGATCTGTAGCTAACAGAATCATTTGGGGATGAGCAGCTCTGAATGCTTTAGTGTTCCAGGTGTTTCTCTTCTAAGCAGTTTTAGTTGGTCAATGAGAAGGAGGCACGAAATCTCCCCAGTCCTGGGCAAGTGTGGCTTAGCACCAAGGATCAAGTCGGAAAGCAGGGGGTGGGGGGGTCGGGGGGGGGGGAGAGAGAGAGAGAGAGGGAGAGAGAGGGGAGAGAGAGAGAGAGAGAGAGAGAGAGAGAGAGAGAGAGAGAGAGAGAGAGAGAGGAGAGAGAGAGAGAGAGAGGGATTGGGGAGAGGAGAGGAGAGGGAGAGGGAGAGGGAGAGGGAGAGGGGAGAGGGAGAGGGAGAGGGAGAGAGAGAGAGAGAGAGGGAGGGAGGGAGAGAGAGAGAGAGAGAGAGAGAGAGAGAGAGAGAGAGACAGAGAGACAGAGAGACAGAGAGAGAGAGAGAGACAGAGAGGAGAGAGACAGAGAGACAGAGAGACAGAGAGAAGACAGAGAGACAGAGAGAGACAGAGAGACAGAGAGAGACAGAGAGAGAGAGAGAGAGAGAGAGAGAGAGAGAGAGAGAGAGAGAGAGAGAGCACAAGGGAACATAAAGGCACCTTTTTGAATGCCAGAACACATACAGTGGAAGGTAATAGTTCATTGAGAGGCAAAACTCCTAATTCCTACTACCAGAACTTGGGTATCAAAAACAAAACCGAAAACAAAACCAACAACAAACAACAACAAAAAAAATCCCCAAATAGTACAGGAAACAATTAGTAGAATGTGTGCCTAGCGTGCATGAAACCTTGCATTTTATCTCCACCACCAAATAAACTGGATGTGTATTCATAACTCTAGCACTTCAGAGGTGGAGGCAGAAGAATCAGAAGTTCAAGGTTATCCTCAGCTATAGCTAGAACTTTAGGCTAGCCTGAAACACACAAGATCCTGTCTCAAAAATAAAATTACTATAAATCTTGTCTGAGGTAGTAAATGGGTGGGAGCACTGGACTCAGGGCATTTCCTATCATGGGCTGAACTCTAGACTTTTGTGATTTTTGTCTTGGGAGTGTTGTACAGTATCAAGTTGGAACTGTGTTAACCCACATGCATAAAGTAAGGAGAGGGACCCACAATCAGGAAATGGAATGTGGTAACCAACTGTATAGCCTTCAATAAGAAACAGACCCCACAAGAAAAGTACCTAAGTAAGCACACAGAACCTGTGCATCACACACAGTGTCAAATGCTATCAAGGTAGAAGACAATTCAGATACATGTTTATATTTACGAATATCCAAGAGAAGTGTTATAGAGCCAACCTGGACTTTGGCTCCCAGCGTGCTAGCTCACTCCAGGGAGGCTTCAGAATTCCTCTGCTTCTTGGGGCTCTGGTTCTCTTTCCCAATTCCTCCTCTCTCTCTATCATCCTTTGACCCTCTCATTTTTTCCTCTTGTATTTTCAGAGAATGTTTACAAGAGTTTCCTCAATGACGCTGATTCAAGTCTCTGTGTCAACAAACCTAATCTCTCAGTCCAGATCTTGAAGGTTTTATGGTTTAAGTCTTCATTACCGTATCATCTCTGCTTAATTATGTTTCCACCCCCACCTTATCCTCCTGGTAAATTTGTTTTTATACAGATCACACCATCTAATACCTATTAATGATATTCTAAAAATTTCCTTCGAGTTGGATATAAATCATTTTCAGAAGTCTCTGTGGTGATATGTTCCAGATTTAATAAAACCAATCTGAAAAATCAGAAAAGAATCTACCCAGTCAATCCAGGAGGATCAGAGAGTGGTAATTTACATCTTTAATCCCAGAACAGGGAAAGACTGGAGTGGAGATCTACACCAGACCTGGAGTGGTGGACCTACGCCTGTAATCCCGGCAGATCTGAGTTTGAGGCCAGCTTTGTTTACAGAGGGAGTTGTAGGCTCCCAGACAGGCAGTGGTGGGGCCAGGCCTTTAATCCCCAAACTTCAGAAATAGAGGAGATCTTTCTGTGTTTCTGTGTGTTCAAGGCTAACTACCAAATAGTAGTAGCCAACACCTGGATGTGAAACATCTGGGCCAAGAGGGTATTTAAGGCAGGTGTAGGAAGGTAGGAAGACAGGTAGGAAGACAGAGCAGGCTGTAGAAGCCAGGAGTAGCGAGCTGAGGAAGCTGGAGGATAACCAGGTGAGATCTGACTGTGGTGTTTCCTCTCTTTGATATCTCAGCCTTTCCCTGAGATCTGGCTCCAAGTTTCCTTTTACACAACCAGAATTCATGCGATATGTTTTTTCTTCTAGAGCTTCAATGTTATTTTGGGTTTGTGCCATCTTGTCTCACACTCATCCCTCTACCTCCTTCATCTCTTTTGTGTTGAGTTGGGGTCTTCTTAAGGCCCGTGAGATTCAGTCTGGGACAGCATTTGGAACCACAGATAGGTGTCCCAGGTTCTCCTTGTCTCTGTAATCACCCTTTTGAATGATCTAATTATGTTCTGAATTCTTCTTGTGATTGGCACTAACTTGACTCTGCTCACCATGTCAATAATCAAACATCTTAATCTGCTAAAGAAAACTCTTCTTCTGCATACACTGCCCAATGCATTAATATGCTGACCAATATGGTATTTAGACAACTTCATTTCCTCACATGTGTTGTTTCTAGTGAGTTCTCTCTTCATAGGCACAATAATTTACAGGGCACAGTGTGACAAAGTGGGTTCCCGTTGTCATCTCCAGCTAATTTTGTGGGAATTGTTGACCAGCAGAAAAGTGACCAAAAAGGATTTTCAAGTGTTGGAGCCATACACTAAGGTTCTGTTGACTGTCTCTGTGGTTAGGATTCTGGGTGTTTGAGTGCAGGGGTGGGAGCCCAGCATTTCCTCATTCGACTTGTTGGCTCTTAGTGCAAATGTGTTACTGTACTATTTACCCACCAGCACTCCTAAGACATGAAAGGACCGATCAGAAAATACAATGAGTCCTAGAGGGCTTTTTCTGTGCACAGAGTCCATCTGTTAGAGCTGTTAGATGCATGAAGGTTGGAGAATGGCGATGTACACTTGGATATTCACAGCTCTTTCAGTTCCACAAAGCTTTCTGGGTAAATATAAGCTTCAACCCAGCCGAGTTTCCCCCCTCTATAAACCTGGAGAGTTTCTTTACCTTCTTTGGGTGCTTGCCCAGATGCCACCTTCCTGGTGAGCCCTGACCTACTCACTATATTTAGCACTTTATCTCCTATTTAACACTTCTATTTCTGAATAGACATTATTGTCACCTGACAAATATTTTCCGTGTTTATTGCCCATCTGTTTCCATAGAATATAAGTTCATGGAAAGGCTTTTGTTGTATCCTTTTGTTTTGCTCTCTCTTCCCCCTCCTCTCTTCCCACCTCATCCTCTCTCCTACTATAAGTGTATTCTCATCTACAAACTCAACTTAAACTTTTTCTGAGATGAAAATGTCATTGATGTTTGATGAGGATTTATTAGCGTTCAGAGAATATGAATGATTTAATCACAAAGCATCGACACCACAGGGATGAACAATCCCCATCAATATTGCTTGACTTGTGCTTATTGCAGGTCACTGGAGGAATCTCAGCCCTCTCCTTTCTTCAGCCTGTTTGTCTGTTTCCATATAATCAGCTTTCTGGGAACAGAAAGATAAACTCACATCCTTTGTAAGAAGCTTTCACTGTGGAATCTTGGAGTAGCTTTCCAAGAAGCATAGGCTGAGATCTGGGCTCAGATTCTTGTTCAGTATCAATTTACAAATATTTTGTTTTTATTTTTAATGATGTGTGTATATGTGGGTTTGTGTGGGCTTATTCACATGAATGCAGTGCTTTCTGAGGCCAGAAGAGGGCATCAGATTCCCAGGAGCCAGAGTTAACAGTTGTGAGCCACCCCACACTGGTGCTGGGAACTGAACTCTAATGAGTGGGAGAAATGGCTCAGCAGTTAAGAGTATAGGCTGCGGCTCTTCCAAATGTCCCAAGATTCCCAGCAGCCATATGGTGGCTCAAAACCATCTATAATATGATCCGGCATCCTCTTCTGGCCTACAATCATGGAGAACACTGTCTACAACTTAATCTTTTTTCTAATGTGAGGATTAATGTTAGAGCTCTAAAACTAAAATTAATAGTACTATGCCTTCAACATGTGAGTTCTCAATAAATATCAATGACTCATTACTATTCTTACTTGTGTTTATCATGTCTAGTGCATCCAGGGGGCCTTACCTTTCCTCAAATGCTACCTTGCTCCTTAGCACAGAGCACTTAAGTTTGATATTTTCCCAAAAGATGATGCATTGAAAGAAGTTATTGAATGGGAGAGAAATGAGGATGGATGTAAGAACAGGAATTTGAGCATGGGTATCTCCTCTCTACCTGCAATCCACAGAGTCAGAGTAAGCAGGGATATTGGCAAGTCATGAAAAGCAGGCCAGTCCAGTACGAGGCTCTAGGAAGCAGCAGTGAAGATAGGGACACTAAAAAGAGCTTAATAAGCAAAACACGACACACACACACACACACACACACACACACACTTGTTATATTGTAGAACATATCAGTTTATATTCTTGGTACCTGCTTTTTTGCTATCAGAGTTTATGTGGTGGTGATTCATTACATTTGGCTTTTGGGGCCCTGCTCCGGATTTGAGGGAGTATTATAATAAAACCATGCATCATAACGCTCACATTGCCTTCATAAATCATATATAGCTTTACAAGCCTGGGAATGATATGACAAATTATTCAAGGAGATTAAAGGCAGGAATACAGATTCGAAATGGATATCCTAATCCAGGAATAAGCAGAGGAGGGTCAGACAGAATAGGATATATCCATCCTTCCTCCAGCGATGACCCAAGTCTAGGGCATGTTTCTGCATGGCCGCCATGTTGGCATCTTAATGATGTACTTTTACCAACATCTTGAGAATTTTTTATACATCATTCCTCTTGTTAAATTACTCCATCTTTTGCTTTCTGGATCGATGAGCCAATCATGTCCTGTCCTCCCGAGAGGGGGTTTCCGGTCACTGGAGACAAACGAAAGTGTCTCCTCCTGAGCCAGTAGGTGTCACTATTGATCAACTGCAAATGAAGATGATCGCCTCACCAAGACAAGGATACCTTACCTTTAATTAGAGAACAATTGAATTTGACATTTCAGGTGAAAGAGCCATTGCCTCAGGCCTACTGGCTTCCTGTAGATGGCTGAGTTCTAAGGAAAACAGAACAAAACAAAAGCATACATTGCTACCTCTAAGTCCAAGGAGAGTATCAATGTTTGTGGAACCTCATAAATCCACCTTCCAGGATCAGTGACTTACAACCTCACTAAATTTTATTTTGAGGTGTTAGAGACTGAATCTGAAGCTTTGCAAATGCTAATCACACATTCTCAGCAATTACTTTACCAAATTGACTTAGTTTCTGAACTAACCATAATATTGCTTAAAAGCCTTATGGTTAAGTAGAGTTCACAGTGATTAACCACTCCTTTGATCATTCATGGTAGAGTTTAGAAAGCCCAGAATGCCCACCTTCTTGTGGTCAATTCCTCAGGCTTTATACTTGACATTTGAGAACTGTATGCCTGAAACAATCAGCTAAATAAACCATCACCCCGAAGTCAATATGTAAAATTAGAGAGCGCTGATCTCTGCTCCTTCCTTATCCAAGGCACTAACTACTTTGTCACACAGCATGACACAATTGTGAAATAGGTCTTTGAACATCTCTTCCCTTCCCGTATGTATATATACTGGGCAATATGATCTACCAACACTTTTGCTTAACTGTGGGGAATCCCTCTAGAGATTCTCTGCTATAAGATTTATCTATCCTTCTTATTTCTTTTCTCTCTATTTCCCTCATTTGATTTGGTGTTAATGAGTGCCATTTTACCACTTGACTGTGAGTTACAAATATTTTTAAAAGCTACTAGTGTCATCTGTCTTTGACCATCTTTATTTCACTTGTGGCTTATAACAAGTGATTAACCCACTTTTATTATTGAACTTCCCAGAGCTATGCCTGCCACAGACAAGACATCCCTGAAATGCTTCTTTGTCAGGTATGTTAGTGAGGTAACAAAGGCCCGTCCTTTGCTCACTTAATGAAATGCTAGAACAGTAGACAACATAAAACATGGATGCAACTATTGCTTACCATCATTCACTAAGGTCTATAGAAACAGTGCACATATAGTACATGGGAATCAGAAAGTATCTTGGAGTAGCCTCACATAGAGGTTAATTTAAAAAAATCAACACTTTTAGCTTAGAAATAGGCACATAGAAAAAGGCAGGGAGGAAGAAGCTACAGATCTTTGGGGGCAAAGCTGAGGCATAGGGACAAAAATGCCTATAAAATGTGTTATGAATACTGTTTAGTTGGAAAGCATTAAATAGGTAAAAGTGGATGAAAAATTACTACAACTGTTTTAGACAAACACATTTGATCTTTTTTTAAAAAAAAAGAACAAAATTTTTATTGTTTTAGAGAAGTGTAATCTATTAAACTGTTGAATTGATTGTTTAAACCTTCAACATACAAAACTAAAACAGCAAGAAATACAATAAAACATCCCACAGTTACTTAACCTGGTAGTGGAGGCTAGAGTAGACAAATGGACATGGGGACAGAAGCATGAAAAAGCCACATGGAATCCTCCTGTCTTGGAACCAAATTTTAAAATATAATGTATACTAGTACATTAGATTGAACATAAAACATGTGGAATTCGTGAGTTTTGGTCAGAAAAATAATACCTAATGAAATGGATGAATGACATTTCATGTCTTTGGAAAAACCATGTTCTAATTTAATACTTTGAACAGCATTCTTAGAACTTTTGGACTATTCTGGTGCTTACAATAACATTAAAGTAATTTTAGACAACTATCCAGGAAAATGGTCAAACTTTTCATTTAATCTGTGACTTCCAAACATTTAAAGGTGAGAATAAGTGGATTTTAATCATAAAGCAAAGGATAACCAGGCTACAACCCACAACCCCTGATCAGCAGCATATAACAAGGAGGAAGCTAAGAGAGCCATCCATGGATCCCCCTGGGAAGGGGAAATCAAGAAGCTCTACTGAGTAAATTGAGACCAAAGGGATGGAAAGAAGAGTATAGTCAACATTCTTCAAAAGACCATGCTGATCAGAGCCATTTAAATGGATCTTTGACTTTGACTTCCCCATGTAAAGACCTTCTCAGCCCTAGTGTATAAAATTTCCATTGAGAGAGACATGAAGAATTTGCTTTGAATTTATGTGTTCAGGACAGCAAGGGGAAAGAGGGAGCTATAAAAATGGAAGACACTGGATGATAGCATTTGGGAGCACATGTAAATAGTGACAGTATTGGGAGAGTGCATTGAAATCATAACCTATGAAGAAAATTATATGAGATGCTGAGTCAGAGTGATAAAGGACCCACAGCTGCTATATGAACACAGGAGTTAGTTCCTTCAAAGGGGTGCTTTAATGGAGATAGTTGGCCATAGACACATCATCAGCCCAAACCTCCACATGTCAAATAGGTGGCTACTGTGTTTATAGATAGCTGAAGGAGTGCTTGCTTCTGAGTTTCAGAATCAGATGGCTTGGGTTGTTTTGTCTGTAACGTGAGAATAATAGTATCACCTTCATGCAAGAAGTCTAGAGAGATGTTTTAGCAGTTAAGAGAGCTTGCTGCTCTCACTGAGGACTCAAGTTCAAGTCTCAGCACCCATGTCAGGAAACTTACTGTCACTTCAGCTCCAAGACCACCACACACCTCTGGTCTCTGCCTCCACAGGCACCTGTATTGACCTGCACATACCCTCATACATACTTTTTAAAAGTTAATTGAAGTACATCATAGGTAATATTTAGTTTCGTGTTTGTAAAATTCTCAATGAGTGTTAACAGTTGGTAGATGACAGTGTCACCATCACCCTGGTGCTTCCCAGTCATGGATAACAGCATCTAGAATGCACTAATGTGCTCAAGCTGCCTCCTTGAAAGTAGGTTTCATACATAAATTCTCTTTATCTTTCCTTCTGTGATCTCCCTTCTTTCTTTTATTCCTTCATATTTTTTCTTTTCCTTTGACTCCGCAGCTACGTATTGAAAAACTGACTAAGATCTACACCAGCTATGACAATAGCCTAACAGATGTTCTTCAAGAAGTTGTGGGTCAGTAGCCAGCTATGTAGATAAAAATAAAAACTGTGGTGTAGTATGACACTTGGAAAAGTGGGTGCCCAGTACACAGTGGAAGCTAAAAAAAAAAAAAAAAAAAAAAAAAAAAAAAGTCTGCCTTTAGTAGGAGAGGAGTGTCACTGGGCAAGAAAAAGGATCAATGGCCACATGGGCCTGCAGAGCCATTTTAACTAAGAAGACAACAGGTATCTGTGTTAGGCTGGACAGCACACGTGGGACATTCCCAGGTAGTTTCATAAGCATATGATACAGTGCAAAGAGAAGTACACTAAGTCAAGAAATTGAGACTGCAGGGCCCTGCACAAGTTTGAGAATAAGAAAGAATGGTACATTTTTCTGTGTCCTATATGCTGGAAGGAGTAGGGAAAGCAACATGGGAGAGAGAAGGAAAAGGTGGATGCTACCAACATCTAAAAAAGGAAATAGTAGTAAGGTTGCAGAATAAGAGAAATCAAGAGAAGCCTGAGGAAGATGGTTAGGAATTTTCTAAGATACTCTCCATCACAGAGAGAAGATCCCATTGAAATGGCCAATTAAAAAAAATCTATCATGTAAAAAAAATGTATGTGATATAGACTTTTTTATCTTGGTTACATTAGTATCTTTGTTATCACACACGTTTTTCTTTCTACTGATTTCTCTTGGCTTACTTTCTTCCCAATTCCAGGGTGGCATCTGTATATATAGTGCCTCATGCTATGCAGACCTAGAGTAGAGAATAATTCAATGAGAATATACTCCTTATAAATAGACATTTCCTCATTTGAATGGACAGAGTTGTATCCCCACTCCTGTTCCTAAACCAGTCACTCCCAAAAGGGGACGTAAAAAAGTGTTACTTAGACTGTAGTCAAGATTTCATCCAGTCTTTTTCTTTCTTTATTTAGTCTATGTGTCTTTTGCATCACACATCTTGATCACATTCATTTCCCTGTTCCTTCACATCTGCCCTTTGCCCCTATACTCCTTCTAAAACAAAATTTAAGGGAAAAAAAAGGGTAAATGGGGGGCATTAAAAAATCTCATCACGGAAGCTGCAGTGTGACACAGTGAGTCATGCAGTAAACCCCTTTGTCCTGTAAGTGTTCATTGCAAAGAGTCATCGGTCTGATTTCAAATCCTCTGATTTCTGCTACGCTATCAATGCTGGACCCTCACTAGGACTCTTCTTGGATATCCTGTTGTTGCCCTGTGTTGTAAAGATCTCGCAGCTTTGGCTCTTCGGGTCAGGTCCTTTCATGTATCCAGCAGCTCATGGACGGAGTTATGTTGGGGCAGGCCAAGTTGGTTGGTCCACCTATCAGTTCCAGCTCTTCCCTGCCATAGTCACCTCTCCAGCATTGCCCTGGCTAATTCACCTCTTGCAGCAGTATGGGAGGGGTGGGGGCCAGTTCTCCTGCTTTCAAGCTCTCAGAGTCGACTCTTCCACACCTACATTAGGAGCAGCTTTATTGTGTTGCAGGAGAGGTGCAGGGGCCACTCTTCCAGGTGCTGTAGCTGGTGAGGTGTAGGGACAGCCCTCCCTGCACATGACCCCAGGCACTGATGGGAGGGAGGTTGGGAGAGGGCATCTATCCTCTACTCATGCTGCCACATGTCGAATGAGTAATGGGGACAACTCTCCTTTGCTCATATTGATCAGAGCTTGATTACCCTTAATTCAGATAACCAGCCAGCTCTGCTGTGCAACCTAGGCAAGGGGCAGGGCCCCTTACTCAGGGCCCCTTGCCTGAGTGATGCAGCTGTTAAGGGGGAGGGTCGTCTATTTCAGGTGGTAAGAGGCAAGGAATAGAGGGTAGCATCTTCTATACCACAATGCAGACCACCACAATGCAGACCAGTAACTGGGACAGCTCTTCCAGGTTTACAGCTTCTTAGCTGGTTCACTCACACCTCTACTGTCAGGGTTAGCTCTATTGTGTTACCCAGGTGAAGTGTAGGCCAGCTTTCCCAAGTGGTGGGAGGCAGGGATATCTCTTAGGCTCTTCTGACATCAGGGCCTACTTCCTCTACTACATCATACCTACTTTAGGCACTGATAAGAGAGGGGTGGGAAGAGAAGGGAAGGTAATTTCTCCCCACCCATGCCACCACAGGCAGATCAGTGACATCCAATCATTTTCAAAGCACAGGACCACTTGGATCATGAGAAAAAACTGAATTTTCTTGGTACAAAAAGCTAGAAAGAGCTGTTGAGTAGAGAATCACTGTTGTCTGTTCCTGAATTCGAATGATCCCCAGTTGAACACGTGCATCTTAGTGTTGTGGAAGGAAGAGATGACTCCCAGGCTTCTGTCTTTCAAAAAATAAATAAATAAAAAGCTACAATTATCTATATAGACATGCTTTAAGAGGTTTGGATTAGAAAGAAGGGCTCTATTGTATTGTACTCACATGCTCTGAAAGGAGAAAGATAAACCTTGAAATGTGCATTTATCTTAACTGCTCTGTGGAATTGAGTCTGTTTTAGATGAAAACTGAATATTCACTAAATTGTTACACTAGACTGAGCACATTTGGGAACAATATGTGCATATACAATAGCCTCATCTCAGTTGTCAATACAGTAAACATAGCTATGAATGCCAGCATTAATATGAAAGAAAATGTTAGGCTTAGGAAGATTTTTTTTTTCTTCTTTTTTAAAGGCATAACAAATTTGTATTTTCTTTTGTGTAAGGTCCTTCAATAAATCTTGGAAATATTATTTTTTTTCTTATGTATTCACTATAAATCCTTTAGCTTGGAAAAGTTTAACATGACCTAAATACTCAGATTTCCATTTCCCAAACAATCAATCTTTTCTGTCAGATTCATCAGTTGCTAAAAACAGCATCCTGCAAGCGAGGGCAGATTTGATCTGCTTCTATAGCAAAGGGTCTGCTTCTACAGATATGTTGCTATGTTACAAAGGCACCATCCTGCACTACATGATGGCTGGAAATTAGCCTTCATAATGGGAAGCATTAAATCTGAGAGTTCTGCACCATCAGGCCTTGTTTATTTACTTCACTTCCCTTTCAAATAAATGTGAGCTGTACTGTCTTTGCTCGTCCTCTTTTCCCAAAGAAAATGCACTCCATGTCAATTAGACATTACACGATAGATTTTCAATTTATAAGTCCTGTTCTACCCTGCATATATTCTCCCACATATTAAATGTGGAAATTACATCTCCAGCAACATGCTAATTTTAATTTGTGGTGCAAACAATACATGGGACATTTTAGATATTGATTCATGTCAGAGTAATCTCCAATTAGTGTAAACAGTTTGGACACTGACACTAATTGTCCCACGAGACTGCTAAAGCTTACAGGGAGCAGAGCCCTGTAGGGTAAGATTTCACAATGACAGCCTGTAAGACCAGTGACATCTTGAGAAAGATTCTGAGGCAGCTCTGTAAATATGATATAGTCAAATATTTTTAATTTTATAAATTTCAAATTAGTTAACTTTATGGAAAAATATAATTTTCTTAAAATGTGTTAAATTTGGAACCTTTTCATCTACAGACATAAAGATACCTTTTCCCTAACCTGAGTACTTCCTACTACATACCATGCAAGCTTTTATTCTAGTAGTAATAAAACCATTACAATATCCCATCAGCCTCCTCATTTGTTTTTCTGATTGTCTTCACTCTGAACTTCAATCCATTAGATAGAGTATTATTATGAGATAATACCGATCCTGCAACTCGGCTACTATGTATATATAGGTAAGGAGACAAAGTGTGTAAGTATATACATTTGAAAATGGGTTATTAGCATCTGTGCCAGAGACAAAATTCTATGACTGATAAAGTAACAAATGATGTCACTGGTATCATATTTCTGAGGAATAGCAGTTTAAAACTATGGATAATATTTATAGTTTAGTAACTGACTACTAGTTGGAGGTAATTGTTTTTTGATCTGAGTAGATAAACATAAAAAATTGGAAATATGCTGAGGGTAAGTGCTCAATGAATGGAAGTTCTTATATATAGTGGATAGGTGAATAGATAGAAGAAATTAAGTTAAAATTCTAAGTATTGTTAAAGTGATAGAAAATTCCAAATATACTTGTTTGTGTGTGTTTAAATGTTTGTGTGTGTCCATGTTTGTGCATTGGTGCATGTTCGTTTGTGTGTGTGTGTGCACACATGTTTGTGTGTGTGTATCCATGTTTGTGTATATATATGTACAGGTTTTTTGTTTGTGGGTGCATGTTTGTGTATGTGTATATATTTGTGTATTTGTTCATGTTTGTGTGCATGTGAATTTTTTGGTGGGGGTACATATTTGTGTGCGTGTATGCATTTTCTTTGTGTGTGCATGTTTGTATGTGGGTACATGTGTATAAGCACACATGTGAAAACAAGACACATATGTTGAATATCTCCTCTGACCTCTCTCCACCTTATTTTTAGAGACAAGGTTGTTCAGTGAACCGGAGCTTGTGGATTGTGCTCAATTATCTGCCCAGCAAGCCTCAGGGATCCTGTGTCTCCACCTCCCCAGTGCTGGGATTATAGGTACCATGGAATCTGGTGTGCTTGAGTATTTTGCTGCCAGCTGTCTCCTCTGTCCCTCAAATCTCTTTTTTTGGTATGTGGAATTATACCAGTTTTATGGTCCCAGAAATCAATGGATCACTACTAATATTTAAAAATAAAAGTAAACCATCTAGAACTTCGTATGTGATCATATGAGCTAATTGTTGCTCATTTCATTTTTTTAGACAGGATCTCTTTACGTAGACCTGGTTGTCTTGGAGATCACTATGTAAACCAATCTAGCAATTCTTACATACTTTCTTTGTAAACAATCATGGCATCTATTATTAGGCCTATAACTTAGCATTTTATTTAAGTTATATTTACAGTATAGAAATATTAATGAATTTAGGATTATAGGGCAATAGACTCACTGGTACTAAATACTAAAGTACTTTTAAATGTAAATAACAGATAAGTATTATTTATGTCATACATTTGTTTTTCTTGTGGTGTTGTGATTAATGTATACAGAATATAGAGAACAATAACAAGTATAGGAAGGTCTGCTCAGAAGAAAATGTAGAATTATTGATTAATGAAATGTCACCAATTCACTGACTCAGTTAATAATAGGTGAACGAACTAGGTATGTAAGACCTAGCTGAAACTCGACCACAGTGATATTAAGACCAAAATTGTAATCTTCAGACTCAGTGTAGAACTCTGTGAATTCCTTCATGATTGTAATCAGTGAGGTAAAACAATGTAGATGGTGGGCATTGTCCAGGCTGTAGCTCATGAATATCCTTCATGCTGTTTGAATAGTAATAACTATGATCACTATTGCTCTGTGGCTAGCAGGTGAATAAACAATGAACAATTTGAGATATATGTGACTTGAACAAATCGACCTCAATATGCATGCTGCCTGAAGATAATAGTAAGAAATGTATGCTGTTATTTCTGTAAGATTTTAAATAGGAGTAGTTCATAATACTCCCAAATGTCTAGTGTTAGAAGAATAACTTCAGGAACATTGATTTGACAGTAGTGTTTGTACATTGTAATGAAAGTAATTGTAATGAAGGTTGACTAACAGTATTTTTACTATAAAAGCTATTATGCATCCTAGCCATAAGAAAGTAGATGACCACAAAGGGTTTACACTTACTGTTGATGTAGGATAATTAGAAAGTTTAGTGGCCCTAAGTGATTTTTTAGTATAAATCAAAACTGCAAGTTCTGGAAGCAGTCCAGTGAGGTTATATAATAAAATTCGTAGCCTCTGTCTAGTCCTGCTTTATTGGGCAATAATTAGAGTAAGTATTAGTGTAGCTTAGGGAAGGCTGTAAATTAGGATCAGTTTAATGACTATCAGTGTTATGATGAAATATATGTGAAGTAAAATTAATTAATATTTGATCCAAAGGTACTTCAGATTCTTTTGTTAGTATGAGGACTTGTATACATATTAATAGAAGAAGCCAGGCAGTTGATATAAGAAAGGAAACAGACCATAAAAAAGAAAGTATTAGTGAAAAATGTAAGCTATTTCCATTACAGTGGTCGGAAATACATTGAGTCATGAGGCTAGTTAAGGAAAGTAGAACCGATTCATATAACAGAGTCCTTTGAGGAGACCTGCCTTTATGGGAGGTTCTTTCCAACATCACTTTAATTCTTGGGATCATTTTTTCCTTCTTGGTGCCAAGTGAAATCACTTTATCTTCCATGAGAAAATGGCTTTATATTATTATGGTAAATAACTGATAGAAATATAGAATTCCTTAAGATCTTTAGACAGATATGTAGCTTGTTGTTTGGAAATAGGAAATAAATATTAAAACCTTACGTTTTGAAGTTATGCCGACCTATAATGAGCATGGCATCCCTTCTTATTATCTGTGTATCTCATGCAAAGTTGATATGCATTATAGTTTATTCTATCATAGAGGAATTAGAGTTAAAACTTTTTGGTTGTCAAGTGATGATGGTTATATGATTGATGGTGAGTGTCAAAAATAGCTAAAGGATATAAACTATCTTGATGGAAATCAGAAAGAAAATTATGGGCATAATATACCAAGAGAGATGAGATGGTGAGCTTCCATTTGGAGATACAGACTTCTGTCTTTCAAGTTCTCATGAGGATATAAAAAAAAATGGATAAAACCCTACTGGAAGTCCAACCCTCTTGGCACAAGGAAAATTTCGCAAAGATTGAAGCTTGTCCTATTTTTATGAATTGGTTCTTATCTTTCCACTTAATTCTTCATTCTTACTGTGCCTCCATCCCCACTAGATATTAAGCATATATACATGAACAACTGCTAACATATCCAGAAGTGTCCATCGTAATAATGCGTAGGCCACATTCCCTCAGACATTCCTGTAGTCTGCTACATTCTAATATTAGCCTCATCATTGGTAGAGGAAGCAATTGAGATAAGTGTTGTAAATATGGAGACGTCCTCACTAAACCATACTTATATTGTTTTTATGTTACTTTACTCCTTGAGTAACTATAAAACACAAGGATTTATAGTCAAGTATTTTTTTTTAATCAAACCATCTTCAGACTTTATTAATGAGGTACAACAGGAAGTAGCATCTAAACAGTGGTGGTTTTTACATTAGAAGGTATTATTTAAGTGTTCTTAAGTCTGCCTCATTTTCTCCAGTAAGACCAGTCTCCTTGTTAAGATGTGGTCAGAAAGGAACCAACGAAGACATCAGAGGCAGTTAGGAGAAGACACTCATTTAAAGTCTCTGGCTAGTTTGTCTATGTCTTGGCAAATTACTCTTTACTGTGCCAATGTCTATCAAGTAGTGAATAGTATCTGGCACCTAGCCTAGGTCCAGCAGTCTGCTAAATTCTCTGAGGAAATGGAAGCAAAGAAGAAGCAAGTTGTTTCTTTCCCTTTGACCTCATTCTTGTGTTTGCATGCCTCGGAGTTCAGACACCCATCTTATTTTCTGTCTTCATTATCTACAGGCACATCTTTGGTGCATTTCCTCAGGCCCAGGGCTTGCATTACTAATTCCATAGAAATGCTTCCCAAATTACTTATATCTCCACTGATGTGCCCCCCCAAACTAGCTGTGTTAAGTGCAGCTGCCAAATAGACATTTTCATTAAGAGTTTGAGGAGACTTCTCAAATCTGAGATAGATTTAGAACTAGACTGCTAATGTCTCCTCTCTTCCAAGACTGTTACCTAAAACAAAAACTGACTTCATTGACAATGTATTCTTCTATGTCAGTGGATATCAACCTTCCTAATGCTATGAACCTTTAAACCAGTTTCTCATGTTGTGGTAACCACCCCCCAACCATAAATTATTTTCATTGCTACTTTATAATTATAATTTTTCTACATTTATGAATCTTAATATGAATATCTGATATTTGACCCACATGAAAGGACCATTAGATCCCCAAAAGTTCCTCAATGTAGGGAATCACTGCTCTAAGTTAACAGTAACATCTAGTTCCTTAGACCAAAGACCTTGGATTGGTCCTTGATGTTTGACCTTTCATTAATCTGCCTCAAGTGCTTTTTTATAACTCCTTTTGCTTTTATGCAGCATTGATGTTTATCCACTTTTTATTTTGTACACTCTATCCCTGATGCCTGAGCAGAGCAGCTGGATTTCTGAGTGTCTATACCCTTCTACTACAGCCACTTTCCTCTCCCTTCAAGATCTAGTCTCAGTTCATCAGATGGATGCACAAAGAACCAAGCCAACAGTCATTTCATGTGGATGAGATGCTACATTTCCAGAAATCCCTGCAGTGCCCTGCAGAGCAAGCCTCATTATGCGCCTACTCATCTGTGCTGTCTCCATTTCTTGCTCATGCTGAGTCATTGCCCAGCTCTCTGCCTTCTTTGCTGATTTTGTTTTTTGGTTTGTGTGTGTGTGCGTGTGCGTGTGCGTGTGCGTGTGCGTGTGCGTGTGTGTGTGTGTGTGTGTGTGTGTGTGTGTGTGTGTGTTTTATCAAAAGGCACTGTCATGCTAAAGCTCTAACAAGTCCTCAAAGATCATGGGTTTAAATAAAACGTTAGCATATCACTAATATAACTCACTTATCACTGTGAAAAATATTGGAAGTTTAGTTTGCATTGAAATGAACTGGAGATGGTTGTCAGAAACTTTTGGTTTTTGGAGGGCCACAATATCTCATTATGTATTCCATGCTGGCTTTGAATTCTAAATCATCCAGCCTCAGCACTAGCCTAGCACTGAGACTATGGATATATGTACTTCCACACATTCCTGGTGAAGCTGTTTCACTTTTATGTCCTTAGCCCATGGAATCTACTGGAATTTTCATTCATCTTCTTCTGTTATATCACTTAAAGATATAAGAACAAAATCTTAACTTTTAATCAATTCTTTAAATACATCACCCATGTGCTTCTTTTGAAAAATTTGAAATACAACTTTATTATTCTTCCCTACTCTCTTCCTTCTTGCCCTTCCTGTGTCCAAAGTCTCCCTCTGAAATTCTTGGTCTTCTCTTCTTTAACCATTGTTGTTACACACACACATAAACAAATAGACACAACGTATAACTTACTGAGTCCATTAAGTATCACCTGCATGTAGATGTGTCTAGGATCAACCACTCTGTACTGGATCACCAGTCAGGGGCTCATTTCTTGGGTAAACTAGTTCTTCTTTCCTCAGCAATTGCTAATTTCTGTGGCTCTCCACCCAGGAGTGGAGGCCCATCTAAGCTTCATCCATCTGCTACGTTAGGAAATGAACTGATGTTGGATCTTTAGGCAGCCAGGTTGTTGCTATTTCATGAGTGTGGCTTTCTTTCCACAGCTAGAAGCTGAAAGCTCACAGCATACTTCCATAAATATATCTCTTTTCCTTAAAATGGCAAGTGAGTCTTATTCCATATTTACTCAGTATCTTCAGATTTTAAGATAGATCATCCTAATAAGTGAAACAAACCCTACAAATATAATGTTTTATTTTATTTGTAGACCTAAGATATTTGGATAGCTATGTGAAACCATGACCATAATGGAATCAAAAGGGAAATTGGAGGATGGAATTAAACTGACAGGGAAGGAGGAAAAAGGGAGGACATGGAGATTGAACATGGGCAAAGTGCATGGTATATTTGAGAGAAATTGTTTATACAAAACCCACCATAAGGTACAATGAATATTCATCAATAAACTATTTTAAAAGAAGGAAACACAGCCTTAAACGTCTGCAACAATCATCAGGGACCTTTATTTTTCTTGTTCTTTTGGTTTCAATTGCTTCTGCAAGTATAAAGGATGGCCCTGTATTTCCACTTAATTTTATCTTCCCCCAAACTCTTTTCCACCGTGTTATCTTTACTCTGCCCACTGCTTCCATCATCTCTGTTCTTTATTATATGAAGAATGCTAGCATCTCTGAATCCCACACTTCTGTTTCTGCCATTCCAATTATTTGATATCTGAAATCCAAAGGAAATAGTTGGTGCTAGCCCAGCAAATAAGAACTTGACCCCGAGCAAAGGAATATCATAAATGTCTAAGCTCATGAACATTTATTTTAATCCTCTTGGCTGAGCAGCAAGTTGTGAGGGGAGAGGAATTTCCATGGATTCCTGAGGTGCTAAGTTGGTTCTTACAAACTGACAAGACAGCTAAACTAAGGGGGGAAAGTAACCCCAAATGTGAATGCTTAGGTAGGCCACTCAACAAAAACAACACATTAGATTTGATGAACTAGCTGAAATCAGGTTGGAAAAAGGAGATAGATCTAAATTATTGGAATTTGTAGTAAGGAATGCTGAAGACATTTGAGTCATGCTCCATGGTAGTATCATTGTGAAGTAGTGTTGCAAATGACCATTTGTGAGCCATGTCTCTTTTCCCAGCCTGCTCCTTCCCTGGGCCAGTAAAATGGAGATGTCAATAAACTGATTTTGGTAAATGACAACTGTGGCCTTGGGCAGCTTATGCTCAAGCCTTGACATCACTATTAAATATCCTCTTCTTATAATCCTTGTCAAATTGTGAGACAGTCTGGACTTCTTCTCCATGGAAATATACCTAAAGTCCAGTCATTTCTCATGTCCTCTACGACCATGTGATATAACTACCGTCGTCTCCCTTGGGATTCTTGCTGAGGTTTTCTAAGTGGTCCCTCCTGGACTCTCTTGTGCTTCTTTTCCCCTGCCCCCTCCTTTCATGCAGCATCCACAGCCTCTTCATAGTTCTTTGAATATACTGAGCCTCATAGGGCTTTGAGCAAGCTCTTCTCCCAGTCTAAAGAGTTCTTCTTCTATTTAACGCATGCTTCAGACTCTCACTTCCTACAAATCTTCATCCAAACACTTCCTTTTCCAAGTATTCCTTGTCTATCCTCCATATAAAAGCAATGTTCTGTCTGGGCCATTATTTTCATTTTCCTTGCTGTTTTAATATTTTCTATGATGCATCTCACCATCTTATTATTGAGAGCTGTTTTTTCTCCCTTTCTCTGTTTTGCTTTGAAAATTTTCAGGCATGCATGCACTGTATCTTGATCACATCATCTTTCACTAACCCTCCACTCCAGCATGGTCCTCTACATTACATTTCCCTCCAACTCCACTTACATCCTTCACTTATTTATTTATAATCCATTGGATTAAATTGGTGCTAAATTTCTTCAGTTCTACCAGATCCACTCTTCACCTTTTCCACATTCTTCTGTGTCCCAGGAAGCCCCGTGGTGCAAACAAGGCCACGTGGACACTGCAGCCTTTGAGCCCTGTGGAATAAGCTGGGTTCATCCAATGACTGATAGCAGCAGGAGAAGAGAACATGGGAAGAGTGCCAAGTCAGAGTGTGGACTCCCCACATGCCTTTGTGCCTGGATGCCGCATGCTGTCATGGACTGTTTCTTTCCCTGTGACCACAACCCCTACTGGGTAACCAGCTCCACAGCCCTTTCCCACTGGGTTTCAGGGAATAGCTTCTTTCTCATACTCTTGAAGCTCAGAATGGTAAAAACATTCCAATGTTGCTAGACGACTGCGATACTTCAGTATAACCTGGCATTTTTCTTTAATTTTATGTAACACGTTAATTCTTTGATACACTTCTCAAATCAGATACTTTGCTAGACTGACCCCCTTTTTTCCTACCAAGACATTTATTTAATTTTTTCTTTACTTATGTTGCATATCAACACACATATTCATAACACCCCCCATACACAGATATCCCTCAAGGGATTTATGACTAGAATAATACTATTATGTAGTAGACATTTGATAAATCTGTTGATTAATGAGTGATTAATTAATGAGTAAATGAATCCTTTTTTACCTTTTCAAAGACTTCATGAGATAGTAATTATTGCCTCCACTTTGCACACGAGGATCCTGAGACTCAAAGAGAAGCAATGCAGCCAATATGATGCATCAGCTAGACCAAGACACGGCTTACTGGAATCCCTGCTTGGCATTTGCACTCCTGCTGTGCATTAGGGATTCTGTATACTACACAATGACTTTCGTAGTTATAATAAGTGAAAGGTTGGTAATTTTATTTTCCTTGTTTTGTGGTATTGGATTATGTCACATAGTTTATGAATTCTTTAGTTGCCACAAAAATTAAAAAGCACCTACAGGAAAAGGGCCTAGCTTAGCTTTCGGCAAACAACATATGGGCTTAATGGCCTATCAATTAGTAATACACACACACACACACATATGTATATCCATAATCTATACTAAATAAACACCACATGTGAGTGTTCTTGGCTGACAAGGCTGTTTCTGAAGCAGGCTGCTAGACTGCTTTGAAAAGATTGCATTATGTCTCCAATCAGAACAGAGAAGAATCAGAAGAATGACTGTTTGGGAGCCTGCTCACAGCAAGTGCTTCTGACCCATAGGAGTTGCTTATGTAAGGCAATAGGAATCCAGTTATCAGGCTGAAAGCCAGGGCTCAAGCCCTGTTTAATAGCAGACTAGCCACCACCAGGGACCAGACTGGAACCTGAATTTCGCTGAAAATCAAACATCATTCCAGCTCTGTATTCCTCTGAATCTACAAGAACTTCTCTCTTCCTGTGTCTTCCTCATCCATAATAACCAGGCCTTTGACAGTATCAGAGGTCCAAAGAGGACACTCACTGATCGATATGAACTGAGGGAAGATAAGGGATGGAATCCTGAAGAGAACAGAGCAAACAGTTACATAGACTTCCCAAGCAAAAGTAAGGAAATGATCCTAAGAGAAGAAAAGGTCTTTGGGTTCAGAGACTTAAGAGTTTTAAACCTACTGGAAAGATGGCAACTCCTTTCTCTCAAGCAACACCTGAAAAGTGAAAAAGTAATACCCTCATATCTTCTCCAATAGGGGCAGCTGTCAGTCACCAAGTACTCATGGAGTATATGTCATGCCCCAGTGGACAGTATAGAGAGTTACAGTGCTGGACTAGCTGTACATGGGACTCACCTGGGCAGGAAGGAGGCTTATATTTTCTGGCTAAAAACAGATAAAAAAAACTAAATAACTTAGTTAATAATAAATTAGTAACTTCTGAGAATCTGAAGGACTCTGAAGGAGAAATAAGGTCTTTGGGGAGTTTATTTGAGCTTATCTGATATACAGGGTCATGAAATACTTCTGAGTTGGTAGGATCTGGAAGAGTAAGAGGTTGTTGAAGGGGATGATTACTCCTGGTGCATTTTTAATTATAGAAGCAGAATTGATAGAAGATATGGCAGATGATATCTGGATGTGAATAACTCTTGATATATCATAATCCCTCCCCTCCCCAAAAATTTGTAGCCTAAGAGTATCTTTTTCTAAGTCTTTAAGCTGGATGGAGTCTACTGAAGATTATTCTACCCTATAAGTAGATGTAGTCATGTAGGGGTTTAAATGGCCCATTCACATGGCTGTCAGACTTAGGCTTATTGGGGGAAGAGGCACTCCCTTTTTTCCAAGTACTTCAGGAGTTTCCACCCCTATTTGACCTCTCTGTGTGGTTTCTTCATCAAGGTCATGACATTTTTACATGATTTTGAAGACTTCTGTGAAGTATAGATGTGCAAGCAGCCATGTCTTTCTAAAGCTTAGGGAGGCTCTGATGTACAGTCAGCACTATAGCTGTCGCTTGTTGGTCCAAGTCCTGAGACTGGAGCCCCGGTGTGGGAAAGGGCAACCAAAGGAGTTCATTGAATGTTATTCTTAGAAATTAGACATCCCTATAGATGCTTAACAAGAAGAATCAGACAATGGCATGGGATGTGTTTGTAAGTAGTACTGTAGGATTTTGAAAGGTAAAAGCATGTGTGAGTCTTGTTGAAAGAGCTGCATTTAGTTCAGCAGACAAGGGATGGAACATTGCAGAAAGGTGTACTGGAAATAGATTGAGCCTCGAGCCCAGCTACCATTTACCTTTTCTGTTATGTAAGTCAGTCAATTCCCTTTTTTCCTTTGCTTGTTTGAGCCTTTTTTTAAATCTTTGAATCAAGAGGCCTGGCTAATAACAGGGAGGTGGAAAATAACGCTGCCCAGGAGAAGAAGGCTCTGGGTTGACCTCATCACTGAATGCAAAGCCTCTTGGAAACAACCTGTTCTGTACAAATACTGAGAGTTATGATTATACCTGATGTGCTGACTGAACACTCACTCTGACTATGAAACTGCCTCTGACATCAGAAAGAGAAAGGTCTGTGGGTGGATGTTCCTAATGGCTGCAGGAAGCCCTTTCCACATACATAATTAACACTGACAGCCAACCGTCTCTCAGTCCTCTGGCAGTAATTGGTCAAACATTTTAAAGATCTCTACAATGTAAAATTTTATGTGTCAGCTTCCACTAGCCACAATTCTGGCATTCTGAATCCTGAAATAACACTGCCTTTAGAAGTCCCATATTATTAGTTTGACTCACAGATTTGATAAGATATTTCATGTAGAGTCTTTGAAATAGTACTTATTCAGAACCTATTAAAGCGTCAATATGTATTAATTTCACCTTTGTTATTGTGAAGGCTGCCTTGTCTTATTTCTAGAGTCCTAAAGTATATTAACATTAAATGTGGCCAAAGAACAAATGTCGCCAGGGGCTTTCCAAGGATCTAAATGACAGGAAGGGCTACATCAAAGAGAAGGGTTTTTGTGGGACCCTTTCCACTAAGCTCAAGCCAAGAGATGATCAGCATCTTAGTCATAAAGTCTTTGATGGTCACAGAGTATGGGGGCTTGCATAATCTTTCTTCCTTAACTACTATGTTCAATCTCCAGGGCTTGGACAAGGTTTGATCTTCTCAACCCCTCCTCATTTATTACTTCATGTTCTTTAGGGGTGTCGTATGTCATGCTGCCTCCTGATTTGCGACCTTCACACATGTCACCATCTGCATGGGATCATATCACCTTTACCAGATTTATCAGCTCAGGCTTCACTTCATCATTCACGACGTTTCCTTGGCCAACAGTCTACGCCTGCCTGTATGTCTGCTGCTGTCCTGTCAGTCCAGCTCTTTCCTTCAGAGCTTTGTATAGCAGTCTGTTAGCATGTTTATCTGTGTAAGCCTTTCAATATTAACACACTCTTCCTTCTGAATGGAAGCATCATGTCAACAGAACTCAGGAGATTTGGTTTTCTATTTGTTCTCTAGAGGACCCTAGTATAGGCCATGGACATGGTGTGTGCTCAGCTAGTTCTTGGACTGATAGAACAGTAGATAATATCTATGGATTGTAGGAACTAAACTCACCCTTTTCTTCTAATGTCCAGAGAATTGTATCAGAGAATCAAGTTTCTATAAAGGTGGGAGATAATTCAAGATACCAAAGGAGAGTGGTCTGACAATCCTGGTCAAGTTCCTAAATCAATCATCTTCTAAGAACCAATTTCTATTAAAATATTTCTTTCCTTGAAAGATGGCTTCCTCTTGGGGACTAGATGTCATTTTAGAGAGGAAAAGAAGCAGAGACTGGTATTCTCCCTCTGCACACTCCACACAGCATGGGCCTCTTTTCTAGAAAGGAACTATTTAAAAGAAAATAGACACTGGTTTAAATATGGCAAGGGAGTAACTGGCTACTGCTGTATGATTGTTTTTACTTAGCTGTCCACTTCAAGGAGAAGGAATATATAACAATGGTTTTGAGAATGATTCAAATCCCACTCTCTACAACCCAAGGCAAATGGACTGGACCTCCATTTTCTTAACTACAAACTGGAGGCAATCACTTCCTTGAGCTGTTGGAGCAGATTGAGTCAACACTAGCCATGAAACATTCAATGTCAGCCGTACAGTAAGGGCTGAGAAAGTTACATCACATTTTTCTTCAGTGGATCTTTATCTGACAAAAAAAAAAAAATGGTGATGACGTTGTGAGAAGAAAAGTTAATTGATGAAAGATAACCCTTCTCCACAAAGCAAAGCTTTTCTGCATCTAAGCTGAGTTTGTTGTTAGCTGCACTACTCAGTGACCTTCTGACTCTCCACATTCTCATATCATGAACCATCTAAGACTTCATATAACTACATATTCCTTCCTTTATGTGGCAATAGAAACGTTCTGTTCTGATGATGCAAATCATGCTGTTTCCCAGATAGGCAAGCACTGCTTGTGTCTCTATTAGTATCCGTGTTGTGGAGTGTTCCTAGTTGTAGTCAGGGAGATCAGAGGCTCGATTCTCAGGCTGCCATTTAGCATTCAGATGAATGTTGTGTTACTATGCCTTTTTCATCAGAGTCCTATGGGGGACTAAAAGTTATTTCCAAATGTTAGAAAAGGTGAAACAATATAATGTAACTGTAGTGCCTGATGGGTTGTCTGAACTCAGGTGCTATTATTGGAACCCATAACTTTTCTACACTTGCAGATGGTTCACCCTAGGCTGTCACCTTCCTTCATCCATCTAGCCATCTACTCTCCAGTCAAACGAAGACACCACACTCTAAATATCCACTTAGAGCTAGAGCCATGGGCTATGACAGCACAAGGAGAGAAAAGAAAGGTGCGCTGAGACCAGTCAAGGAGACTGACGGTCACCTGCAGATTACAAGGCAGGTGCTGGGGAAGCTACAGAACTTGGGATAAGGAAAAAATCCAAAGGGAATGTGAGATGAATGTGACAGGACTGGGATGCTGAGCTCAGATTTGAGAGATGAAATGGGGTGATAAAAAGCTTAGCCTTGTCAAGTGGGTGGCAGGTGGTAGGAACAGGGATGCAACTTGGCAAAGCCATAAACCATTTCCTAGAGAAGAAGGAGTATTTCTCTTTAGTAACTGCCACATTTAAACTATCTTTGGAGGGATCTAGGTTCTTACTATTGAGCTACGAAAACTGGGGTTTCATCTGACAACTTATATGCTCTGAGTCAACCAAGAAGGACTAGTTATAAAGGCCACCTAGAAAAGGCTTAAACTAACTAGATAGGATCAGACATGAACTCTGTTATATATTTGGAAGACATTATAACTGACCTGAAAAGATAGTTGCTCTCAAATAGGTGGTTTTCATTAGCAAAGGAGAAACTTTGTATTATTAGCAGCAACTCAGCTGCTTGGATAGGGTGTGTGTGTGTGTGTGTGTGTGTGTGTGTGTGTGTGTGTGTGTGTGTGTGTGTGTGTCTGAGTGGGTGTGTGAGTATGTGTCTGTCAGAGTATGTGTCTGAAGTGTGTCTCTGTCAACAGAAATAGTCTCCTGTATTTATAACCTATATTGGATGGGTCAAGTAACAAAATGTACTGATAAAAATCCCAGAGATAACTCTGTGTGGGACATGTAGTAAAATGCTTCACTAAACTTCAAAAGATCTTTAAAATGGCAAGAATTTCTTATACAAAAAATGGTACTGGCAATCTCAAAGTCACAAATCAAAGAAGAATAAATTGTTCTGAGATCGTAATTCTGAATTCAACAATACCAGTTAAAATAAACTTTACTGGGGTGCTACCATGATGATGTGACAAATACACTTTGCAGGAGATGATTAATTTTGTTCTTTAGTATGTAATTTGTATCCCTACATCAACAAAGCTGACATCTGTGCTCTTCACCGTAATTACTATAAGAGGAAGTGTGGGGTACAGCAAGAACCCAAGAGGAAGATAACTCTGCTCCCATGGAACTATAATTCTAGTAAAAATTAATATTGTGAAGACACAATAAGTAAATACCAGTTTATCCACCAGCCGCTGGTAGAAGTAGATGCAGAGAGACCCACACTCAAACATTTCGCTAAGCTAGGGAATACCAGCTGAAGACAGGGAGGAAGAATTGTAGGATCCAGAGCAGTCAAGGCCATCACAAGAAAACTCACAGACTCAACTAACCTAGGTTCATAGGGCTTCATAGAGTCTGAACTGACAGCCAGGGAGCCTGCATAGGACTCACCTAGGCACTCTGCATATATGTGACGGTTGTATAAGCTTAGTCTTGTGGGACTCCTTATAGTGGGAACAGGGACTGTCTCTGATTATTTTGTTGGCTTTAAGAGCTCTATGTCTCATACTGGGTCACCCTGCCCAGCCTTAATACAAGGGGAGGTGCTTAGTCTTACTGCAACTTGATATGCCATATTTGGTTGATATTCGTGGGAGGCCTGCCTGCCCTATTCTAAGTAGAAATGGACAAGGAGTAGATGGAGAGACAGAGGGGAGGTGGGGTGGACTAGGAGGAGAGGAGGGAAGGGAAACTGGAGTGGGGAGGTAAAATAAATAAATATTTAGAAAAATAAAACATGAAAGGGGGAATTCAGAATACCACCTGGCATCAGATGAAGGCCATAGTTACAATGTTACTTGATGTATACTTTGCTGAGAAGGAGTTATGGAATACAGGTGATGGCTGAGATGTGACATCAGGAAAAGCATTTTAGAGCAAGAGAATAGTCCTTATACAAGAGCAGTGTAAGGGAAATAGAATGAACAAAACCCAAGCAGGAAGAAATGAGGTCTGGAAAATAATGGAGGCATAGTGGGATTATGTTACATTGTAAATAATTGTCCTGCCTACTAGTTTAATAAAAATGCTGATTGGCTGAAGGCAGACAGGAAGTGTGGGCAGAGCTATCAAACTGGGAAAACTCTGGAAACAGGAAGCACAGAGCAGAAACGCCACAGAGAAGCCAGAAGAAACAGAGGACAACTATGCTGCTCTGAGGAAAGGTACTGAACCCTACGGCTGAACAGGATAAGAGTCATGAGTTAGTCTAAGAGTAAGAGTTAGCAAGCAATATGCCACAGCCATAGGCTGATCAGCATAAAATTAATACAAGCATCTATGTGTTTCTGTGGGGCATATCTGTGGGTCTGTGTGTCTGTGGGACTACAGGTCTGGACCACATTCCAGACAGGCCAGAAACATAATCATTCATGGAGGAGTCAGGACAGATTACACAGATCATTTTCATTTACCTTCCTAGGTGAATAAAGTTACTCCTGGATTTCAAACAAAAGGCCATAGTTCTGGCATGTTTTAATGGATAACTATGGTTTCTGTGTTAATGTAAATGGTGAGGGGCAATATGAAATTGGGAATACCAGTGTAAAGGTCCCTCCAGTCACCAATAATCTAACTAATTGTGGTAGAACCAGGATATCAGATGGATGACTAAGATGCATGGATTTCTGGGATAGTTTGGAAATGTCATCAAGGCAATTTGGTGGTGGATTAGTATAGGTTGTTCATGAAAAAAGGAGCGCGAAGTCCATGATGTTAAGCTTAGCTCCATGAGGATATCCTGACATGTTGAAATTAAGACAGCCTCAAATAGAAAATAAAAATTTTTGAGTAGAAGAGATACCATTCTTATCAGTAGTTTGGATTTGAGGAATCAGGTGGAGCCTGAAATGTCTACTCTACTAGTACTATGGGTATTTGTTTGTTTTTGTTTTATGGGACAAGATCTCATGTGACCAGGCTATCCTCAACCCACTATGTAACTAAGGATAACCTAGAATTTCTGCTGCTGCTATCCCCACCTCCCACATGCTGGGATTGAAGTCATGCCACCATATGGCCTTTTTCTACTACCACAGATCTAATCCAGGGCTCTACACTTGCTAGGTAAGAATTTTGGTAGCCCTCTGCTGTTTTCATGGTTCACCCAAGAACCCATTCAGACTGAAACCTTTGTTCACCAGATGGTTGTGTTTAGAGTTGACAGAGTCATGGGGAGGTAAGGGCTTTTCGAAGATTCTTGAGGTACTGGGGGTGTGAGGTACTTATGATGTAAATACTTAATGGTCCTCCCAAGATTTACACCCATCCAACCTCTTATTGCCCCTGTCTAGAAATGTAAGCACTTATTTGTTTTCTCCTAATAAATTTCCACCATTTCCATGATTCCCCAACACTATTCAGCTAAGGATCAGCTCTTGCCATAGCACTGTGCCATGCCAATGTGACGTTGAGACCCAAAACAACTTCTTCTAAAGTCAGCTACCTCAAGTACTCTATTGTAGTAATACAAAGACGACTAATCCAAATGGAGATCTTCTAAATGGAGATTTAGAAATGGAAATTAAATGTGCAGATCAGTGGGTTAGAGAAAGAGGTTCTGTAAAGGGTTAAATCTGAGTATCTTTGGCATAAAGCTGGCCCTTAGGGCTGTGTGTTGAGTGAAGAAAGGAAAGAGCAAAGGACCTACATTATGTGTGTCAGTTACCTACTGCTGCTGTAACAAACTTACACACCTCTATGGTTGACTTAAGTGGCAACTAAAGTGAAAGCAGTCCTGTGCTCCTCTCTGGAGGTGCCAAAGGAGGTCACTTTACACCGTTTGTTCTTGCTATTGTCTGATGCTCCTTGATCTTTGCATGCCTTGGTTCCTTCTCCCCCACCCACCCACCCTGCAAAGCCTCTCTTTGAAAATAGCAACAGCCAATGAAGCTGATCATAAGGCCTTGCTACACCTGGACACTCCCCCCCCTTTCACTTGTGAGATCCCTGTGCTTGTTATCAATCCCATCTTTATAAACCAGGATTCCACTGACTGAATGTAATCACATAAGTTCTTCTTTCCACATAGAATATATTCATAGATTCCAAGTATTAGTGTGTGTACACTGTGGGTTTTTTGAGCAGGGTGGCCAGTCTGCTCAGAATTTTAGAAGGACATTAATGACACAGAATCGTGAGTGAGTTCCAGTCAGAGCTACTCTCTGAATATTCAAGTTTAGGAATCTTTTGTAAACAAGGTTCCAAAGCGATTGAATTTACCACATTGGCTTAGTGATGGAGCAGGTAGTGATGAAAAGTGATGAGAGTGAGCATCCGTTCTCACCTCACTAAGACCTTGACTTCTGTGAGTCAAAGGTGAAATTGTCTGGAGTCAACAAGGTCCTTGTCATCCATGTTACCATGTTACTTACCCTGCCATATGAGGAATTCTCACCCAGCAAGCCCAGTTACAGTTCAACATTAGTGACCAGTAGGACCAAACTGGAGAGTAGCAGAGGTTTACTGACCAGGCCTCAGAGCAACCAAACGTAGAGGCTATGTGACACTTCAGCAGTGTCTGTTCACAAACCAGATCATGGTGCTTCAAGATACAGTACTCTTCAGAAGATATTATTGCTTACAGGCCGGAGGCTATAAAGTCTAGATATTTCTCTTCACAAACTTGAGACTATTTCCTGAATTATATGATATGATTTTAAAATGACATTGATATAGAATCAGAAAATGCCTCAAAAATTAAAATTGTCCTTTGGTGGCATACCTTTGATCCCAACACTCGAAAGGCAGAGGGAGGTGGAGCTCTGAGTTTTAGGAAAGGCAATTAGAAGAAAGACAGGGCCGCACAGAGAAACCTGTCTTGAAAATAAATAAATAAGAAGGAAAGAAAGAACAGAAAACAAAACCAACAAAGAAACACTTTTTGAATATGATTTTGAGTGATGTACGTGTAGATGTGACACAGATGATCACGGTAAATATGTTTCTAATAATAATTAATAATTCTCACTTTTGTTTAAATTAACAACATCACATTCTGTGTTGTGCAGCAAAGAATTGTGAGCAGTAGACACAGAAAACCCTTAATAAAGGCTTCCTTCTTTTTTTCTCTTATGGTATGTATTTATTTCATTATGATTTTTATGACTAAATAGGAACTTTTTACATTTTTTAGAGGAGAACTTATGTAAATGTAGTATTATCAGGCTTATAATTTTGCCTTTAGGCAGGGGCTGGAGAGATGGTTCAGCAGTTAAGAGCACTAGCTGCTCTTCCAGAGGATATGGGTTCAATTCCCAGCATCTACATGTCAGCTCACAACTGTCTGAAACTCCAGTTTCTGGGTATCTGACACCCTCACACAGACATACATGCAGGTAAAACACTAATACATGTAAGATAAAAATGAATTATTTTTAAAATTGCCTATATGCAAAATGGTAATCCTTTAACACTCTGTCTTTTCTTTTAGCATCCAGAATTAGCATTATTGTCACCACTGAGCCACTCTGAGAAAGTTAATTTAAACCTGAAATGATTGTTTATTTGTGATTATTGAAATATTTTAATTTTTATTTTTACTGTATTAAAAACTTTATGTAGACATTACTTCATGAAACATCAGATTTCTCCAGACTCTATTTTTCTCCTCTCTAGAGGTTGTAAAGAAATGTTCTTTATAGAATTACTCATAAGGAATTCTTCCTCCTCTTCATGATTATGCCAGATAAAATGAACACATTGTCATGGTGTTGCCTCGCTCATTGTGGAAGAAAGTAGCTTAATAGTCTTCTGATTTTTCTACCTGGATAAAACTGTGTACCAGTACAACAGGTCTTGACTAAGTCTGTAAAAATTAAATGTGTTCACATGAGAACATTGCTAACTGTTTAGTGGGGATGGAAAACTATCATTTTCAATGATAATCTAGCACATATTTAAATCAAGCATAAATTAATTCTATCAAAGACAATAACATGACATTTTCTTGATTTCTATACACAAAATTTTTAGAAATTTAAGTCATTCAATAGGCGAATACAAATCGTTGACTAAATACAGTTATGCGGTGTAACTTTGAATTAAAAAATATGAATGGGTGATGTTTTATCTGGTTCAGTCAGCTATACCAGAAACCGTTTATGATGTGGATTAAGCAAAAGAAAGATTTTTTTTTATAGTTTTGTAAGTCTCCAAAGTTCAACATCAAGATGGCAGTAGGTTCTTTGCTGGTAAAGGTATCCTTGGTGCTTCATAGAGACCCATCTTCCCTGTCTCCCCAGTGACCCGTAAGAATTTTAATCTCATTATGAAGAACCCTCCAGTTTTCACTGAGTAGAATCACTTTCCAGGGGTCTGACTCAGGGACATCGCATGAGGGCTTAGAGATTTGATGTGTGAATTCTCAGAGAATACGATTATTCCAACCATAATAGCCAGAACGCAGATAATGAATCCTGAAGAGGCTCCAAGGCTTCAATTGAGCTGACTTAATCAGTCCTTCAGCTTAACTATGTATTTGCTTAATCAATGTATTAAATTATGTCACATTGGTAAACATGCTCATGACAAATATCTAATTTCTTATTCTACTTCAGATCTCCAAATGAGGTGAATTATCTGTTTAACATGCACCAGTAGGCCATCTGTTTCCATGTGAGGACCCAGAGCAGAATCAGCTACTTATTATTCATGCTGTTCATCATTCTCTACTCGGTTTTAGTCTCCTTATGGCACTTTATTATTTAAAACTTTGGTTCCTATATATTCATTACATATAGTAATGAGTTTTATAAGGACACATCTTTCAAGTATATCATTACTTTACCATGCTCAAATGCTGAAAATCTGGGGCTTTTGGCAACCAATTTTATTATTTATGTAATGTAATCTCATCAAGAAATAGGACAATGCAGAAGAACCAAGGGGAATTTGTATTTAAGGAAATTCTTAGACAGCTCCATCAAACCATCCCCCTACTATAAAGAGAGAAAAAGAGGGGCAGAGGATAAACTTTAAAGACCTCAAAGAGTGAAAACAGGATGTCAGTGTTCCACAGATTGGACCTTGCTGGTTAAGTATAACCAAGATATATTTTTCTAGGGCACCTCTGAAATTCTTTTCTCTAGCTTATTTCCCTGTCCGCTTAGAAGCCAAGGTCACCGTCAGTATTCACATGCACTGGGATCGAAGGGCTGGCACATGAGAAACTAATAAACTGAAAGGAAGAAAAGGTACTAAAAATACATAACAATTAACCAAAATCATATTTATTTGTATGAAAACTACATGCAGAAAACACCCAAATTCCAAAAGTAAAACCACTCACCTGGTAGCTAAGACCAAAGAGAAACACTATTTTGTGGTCTTTTATATTTAATATACATGCGATAGAAAGCCACATCCTATTTGTATTGTTGCTAGTAATTTAAGTTAAACTTTGTATCGATAATAGTTATTCTGATTCACTTCTTTCCAGGTGCACCATTACACCTTCCATTTCTTTGGATACTTTGTATCTAATGAAGCGCTTTATGATGGTACTAGCAATGCTAAGGTGGGCAGGGGAGTCCGTGAGCTTCTTTATGGGTAGAAAGTGAATGAGAAACACGTGTTAACTGAAAGAAACAAAGAAGCGTGACACATCTTCCTCACATATTAATTTTGCTCAGATATTTGGTGGGTTTTAAAAAAAACAGTGAAATGAAGCACAAAATCCAGGCATATATTCAAGATAGGGGTCACTGTTGAAGAGGAGGCATTAGTGAGGTGTGGACGTGGTTGGTCTGAATGTGACATCTAACAACCAGGGCATCCAAGCAATGTAGCTAAGACATTATCATGGAAGAGTGACATCTCCATTCATAGAGGAAGCAAGAGCCACTGAAGAAGGAAGTGACCCACCTTGCACTTTATTTTAATGGAAAATAATTTTTCCAAATGTGAACCAAAAGCTTTAGATTGGCTGTTTCTAATGGTCCCTGAATTCTATGCTCTGTTGTTCATGAACAATTGGATTTTCTGGGTTTTTTTTTCTCTTATATTTTACATTTTTTGAAACAATTTCTAAATTTAAATATGTAGGGATATTTTTCCCGTCCTCAAGTCTTTCCAGATCCTCTCCCCTTCCTACCTAGCCAAATTTAAGTTCCTTGTCAACAAAACAGCCAGAGGAACCCTAATACAACAGCAAACACCCCAAACCAATAAAACAACATCCACAAAGAAAAAAACAAAAACAGAAGCAAACAAAAAAGAGTATAAAACAACAGCAACAACAAAAAACTGGGGAGTCTATTATGGTTTGGTTAATTATTTCTGAAAATGAGGCCTGTCCTGAAGGGGTTGATTGATATACCCAGTGTCACTCCATTGGTGTAAACTGATTTTCCCTCTTCCAGCAGGTATAATGACAGTCAAGTTATTAAACTTTATCACAGTGGATACATTTTCATTCATTCATTCATTCACTCACTCATTCATTCACTCATTCATTCATTCATATTCTTAAATATAACAAAATAAAATAGAATAAAATAAAAGAAAACTACCACATTGAACTTCAACAAAACTAACAGAAGGAAAAGAGCCCAAGAGAAAGCAATAGAGTCAGAGACCTGCTCATTCATACATTCAGGAATCCCCCAAAAACACTAAACTGGAAGCTATAATAGATAGATAGAGAACCTGGTGCAGACTCATGCAGGTCCCGCACATGCTCTTTCAGCCTCTGTGAGCTCACATGAGCTTTGCCCATGTGTTCTTCATGTCCTCCATTCCCTCTAACTGTTACACTCTTCTGCATCCTCTTCTGTGGAGTTCCCCACGCTCAGAGGAAAGATTTGATGGAGAAACCCATTTAAGGCCGAGTGTTCCGGTGTCTCTCAATCTCTACATAATACCTAGTTGTCAGTCTCTGCATCTGCTCCTATCTGCCGCAGGAGGTTGCTTCTCTGCTAAGAATTAGGCAAGGCTCTGATCTACAAGTATAGCAGAACATATCTAGGAGTCATTTTATCACTACACTATATTTTAAAGCTGTTTGTTTGTTCGACCAGTACTAGTTAATCTTATCTTAGGTTCCTGAGTTATCTACTCTCAGATTCTTTACACGAGCATCGCTGAGATGGTTCAATTTCATGAAGTGGACTCTAATTCAAAGCAGATATTGGTTGGTCTCTTCCACAAGCTGGTGGCACCATTGCCCCGACATTTCTTGCAGGTAATACATCATCATAGATAAAAGGTTGTGTCCAGAATGCTGCTTGCATGCCTCCTGATACCCTAGAGATAATCTTCCTGTACCTGAGATGATGAACACAGGGGTTGAGGCTCTATGTAGACACCAGTCCAAATCTCCATATTCAGTGAACTATGTATGTGTTGTCTTCAGCAATGGGGACTTGCTGTCAGTTTGTCAAGAGGAAATTATAGTCTTAGCAAAGCCTGGGTTGTTTAGAGATTCCTGTGGTGTCCCTTTGGTAAAGAGGTCAATTTACCTCGTCTAGGCCTTGGAAGTTTCAAGGGCCAACTGGGCCAATGTCTCATTATTTGGCAATTTCATTTAGATTGCATTCATATATATATATATATGTTTTAGGAAGTTTCTCCTGTATTAGTTTTTAACACTACCCATCAAATGCCCCTCGATTTTAACTCTCTTTCTCTATATTCCTTCCCACAACCTCCTTCCTCCTTCCCCACCTGATACCCCCATTACAACTTCTTGGCCCATTTATTTATATCTATTTATTCTGTTTCCCTTTACTAATGAGTATTTGTTCCCTATAGTCACTTACTCTATATCTTACTTCTGTAGTTCTATGGGTTTTTAGCATGATTATCATTGACTTAATAGTCAATACTCACATATAAGTAAATCCATACCATATTTGTCTTTCTGGGTTTGGGATAACTCACTCAGAATGATTTTCTTTCTAGTTCCATCCATTTACTTACAAATTTCATGTTGCCATTTTTTAATGGTTAAGTAATTCTCCATTGTGTAAATGTACCACATTTTCTTTATCCATTATTCTTTTGAAGGACATGTTGTTTGTAATGCCTGGCTATTATAAATAGACCGTCAATGAACATGACTGAGCAAGTGACTCCCTGGCAGGATGAAACATCTTTTGGGTATATGCCCCAAGAGTGATATAGCTAGATCTTGAGTTAAATGGATCCCTGGATTGCTCTAGAACCACCATGCTTATTTTTGTGGTAGCTGTAGAAGTTTTCACTCTCAACAGCCATGGGTGAGTTTCTCCCTTAGTCCACATTCTCCCCACCATAAACTGTCAGCGTTTTGTTGATCTTAGCCATTTTGACCAGTGTAAAATGAAATCTCAAAGTCGTTTTGATGTGCATTTTCCTGGTGGCTAAGAATGTTGAACATTTCTTTGCTTTTCAACCATTTAAGTTACCTCTATTGATAATTCTAAATTCTCATACATACCCCATTTGTAAATTGGGTTGTTTTCTTAATATTGAGTTTATTGAGTTCTTTATAATATTTTGAACATTAGCCCTCTAATTGATCTGTTGTTAGTAAAAAAAAAATCCTTTCCTGTTCTGTAGGCTACCACTTTGTCTGAGTGACAGTGTCCTTTGCTGTGTAGAAATTTTTCAGTTTCATGAGGTTCCTTTTATTACTTGATAATTTTAGTGCTTGTGAAAACAGTGTTGTTCAGAAAGCAGTTCCTGTGCCAAGGTTTTCAAGGCTATTACCCATCTTCTCTTCTATCAATTTTAGTGTAACTGGTTTTATGTTGTGGTCTTTAATTCATTCCGAATTGAGTTTTAATATTTCTAGCCTCTTTATCAAAATCAAGTGTCCATATGTGTGTGGGTTTATGTCTGGGTCTTCAGTTCAACTTCTTTCATCAACATATTTGGCTGTGTGCTAATAACATGATTATTTTATTATTATAACTTGGTATTACAACTTGAAATTGCACATGGTGATACCTCCAGTAGTTCTTCCATTATTCAGAATTGTTTTAGGTATCCTGGTTTGTTTGTTTGGTTGGTTTGTGTGTATGTGTGCTTCCATATAAAACTGAAAATTTTCCTTTTAAGATCTGTGAAGAATTGTGTTGGAAATTTTATAGGGATTGCACTGGATCTATAGATTGCTTTTGGTAGAATGGCCATTTTTTACTATATTAATCCTATTGATAAATTAACAGGGAAACCTTTCATCTTCTGATATATTCTTCAGTTTCTTTCTTCAATACCTTGAAGGATTTATCATACAAGTCTTTTGCTTCCTTAGTTAGAGATAACAAGTTATTTTATGTTATCAGAGGCTGTTGTAAATGGTTTTGTTTCCCTGATTTCTTTCTCAGCCCATTTGTCATTTGTATACAGGAGAACAATTGATTTTATGCATTAATTTCTATTCAGTTACTTTACTGGAAGTATTTATCAGCTTGCATAATTCCCAGGTGGAGTTTTTAGGTCATTTACATGTACCATCTAGCCCTACAGAAATGAAGAGGATCACCATGGTCTAAAGCTAGAATTCAGCAACAACAAAAATCACAGAAAGCCTACAAACTCATGGAAACTGAACATCTCTCAATTGAACACCTCTGGGTCAAGGACAAAATTAAAGAAATCTAAGAATTTCGTGAAAATGAATCCACAAAATACCCAGATATATGGGACACAATGAAAGCAGTGCTAAGAGGAAAACTCATAGCACTAGATGCCTACATGAAAAACCTAGAGAAATCTCACACAAGAGACCTAACAGCACACCTGAAGGCTTTAGAACAAGTAGAAACAAACTCACCTAGAAGGATTAGAATGCAGGAAATAATCAAACTTAGGGCTGAAATCAATACAACAGATAGCAAGAATCAGTGAATCAAAGAGTTTGTTCTTCGAGAAAGTCAACAAGCTAGATAAACCCTTACCCAAACTAACAAAGAAGCAGAGAGAGAGAATATCCAAATTAACAGAATCAGAAACAAAAAGGGGGACATAACAACAGACACCCAGAAAATTTTGAGAATTATCAGGTCGTACTTTGAAAATCTATACTCCACTAAAATGGAAAAAAACATATGGACAGCTTTCTGGACAGGTACCATGTACCCAAATTAATTCAAGATCAGATTAAAGACTTAAACAGACCTATAAGCCCAAAGGAAATAGACGCTGTTATTAAAATTTTCCCAAGTAAAAAAAGCCCGGGACTAGATGGATTCAGTGCAGAATTCTACTAGACATTCAATGAAGAACTAATACCAACACTCTTCAAACTGTTCCATAAAGTAGAAACTGAAGGAACATTGCCCGAATCTTTTTATGAGGCCACAATACCTTGACTCCCAATCCACTCAAAGATGCAACAAAGAAAGATAATTACAAACCAATACCCCTCATGAACATTGATGAAAAAATAATCAATTTCTGGCAAACATATCAAAAAATCATCCATCATGATTAACTAGGCTTCATCCCTGAGATGCAGGGATGTTTCAACATATGAAAAACTGTGAATGTCGTCCATCATATAAACAAACTAAAAGAAAAAAAAAAAAACCACATAGTCATCTCATTAGATGCTGAAAAAGCCTTTGACAAAATCCAACACTCCTTCATGATAAAATTGCTGGAGAGATCAGGAATACAGGGAAAATAGCTAAATATAATAAAGGTGATATACAGCAAGCCAATAGCCTGCATCAAACTAAATGGAGAAACACTCAAAGAAATCCCACTCAAATTAGGAACAAGATAAGGCTGTCTGTTCTCTCCTTATCTATTCAATATAGTTCTCTATGTTTTAGATAAAGCAAAAAGAGAACAAAAGGGGATTAAGGGGATATAAATTTGAAAGGAAGAAGTCAGACTATCTCTACTTGCAGATGATATGATTGTCTATATAAGTGACCCCCCAAATTCTACCAGAGAACTCCCACAGCTGATAAACACCTTCAGCAAAGGTAGCAGAGTACAAGGTGAATTAGAAAAAAATCAATAGCTCTTCTATATACTAAGGATAACAGGGCTGAAAAAGAAATAAGGGAAACATCAGCCTTTATAATAGCTGCAAATAGCATTAATTATCTTTAACTCTAACCAAGGAAGTAGCAGTCCTGTTTGACAAAAACTTTAAGTCACTGATGAAAGAAATTGAAGAGGATATCAGAAAATGGAAAGATTTCCCATGCTCCTAGATAGGTAGAATCAACATAGTAAATAACTGTAATTTTACCAGAAGCAATCTACAGATTCAATGCAATACCCATCAAAATCCCAACACAATTTTTTACAGACCTTGAAAGAACAATACTCAACTTCATATGGAATAACAGGAAACGCAGTATTGTCAAAACAATCCTTGAGTCAAGCTATACTAGAGAGCCATAGTAATAAAAACTATATAGTACTGGCACAAAAACAGACTTATGAATTAATGGAATCGAATTGACCCCAACACTAACCCACACACCTACGAACACCCGATTTTTGACAAAGAGGCCAATAATATTCAATGAATAAAAGATAGTATCTTCAACAAATGGTGTTGGCATAACTGGATTATAGTGTGTAGAAGAATGCAAATAAATCCAAACCTATCACCCTGCACAAAACTCAAATCCAAGTGGATCAAAGACCTCAACATAAACCCAACTACACTGAACTTGATAGAAAAGAAAGTGGGAAATATCCTTCAAAGCATTGGCACAGGGGACCACTGGGAAAGTTCTGTAAGGCAAAGAACACAGTCAATAAAACAAAATGGCAGCCTCCTACAGAATGGGAAAAGATCTTCACCAACTCTACATTGGACAGAGGACTGATCTCGAAAATGTATAGGGAACTCAAGAAACTAGAGCCCCAAAACCTAAATAACCCAATTTAAAAATGGGGTTCAGGGCTAAAAAGGAATTCTCAACAGAAGAATTACAAATGGCTGAAAGACACTGAAAAATTGCTCAACATCTTTAGCCATCAGAGAAATGCAAATCAAAACAACTTTGAGATACCACCTTATACCTGTCAGGATGGCTAAGATTGAAAACATAGATGAGAGCCTATGCTGGAGAAGATGCGGAGCAAGCAAGGAGAACACTCCTTCATTGTTGGTGGGAGTGAAAACTGTGCAGCCTCCCTGGAATATAGTATGGCTTTTCTTCAGAAAACTGGGAATCAATCTCCCCAGGGATCGAGCAATACCTCTATTGGGCATATACCCAAGGATGTACATTCGTATTCCAAAGGCACTATCTCAACTATGTTCATAGCAGCATTATTCATAATAGCAAGAACCTGGAAACAACTTAGATGCCCCTCAACTGAATAATGGATTAACAAACTTTGGTACATCTACACAATGGAGTACTACTCAGCAGTAAAAAAAAAAAAAAAAAAAAAAAAAAAAAAAAAAAAAAAAAGGACATCCTAAAATTTTCAGGCAAATGGGTGGATTTGGAGAATATCCTCCTTAGCAAGGGAGGTATCACAAGCCCAGAAAGATAGGCATGGGATGTACTTACTCATAAAAGGACTTTAGAAAAAAAGCAAAGAATACCAAAGTTTCAAACCACAACCTCTGAACGACTTGGGATTAGAAAGAATTTAAGAGAGACATCCAGAGATTTCCCTGAGAAAATAGAGAATTTGAGAAAATAGAGAAAATAGAATTTGGGTCATAACAGGTTGCAACCAAGAAGAGTTAGGAACAGATCTTGAAAGAAGGAGATCATAGAGTGAGAGGAGCAAAGAGGGAGATAGAAAGAGATGAATATCTCTGAAGAGGGAGCCAATGTGGGGTTGGAAAGAGACTGGGTGCTACGGAAATGTCCAGGAACTTGGGGGATGTCCCTGGCCAAGTCTCCAAACAATGGTGGAGGAGGTGCCTAAATGGAATTTCCCCTATAATCAAATGAGTAAACACTCTAGGTGTCATTGCAGAACCTACATCCAACAGGGAATAGAGGTGGAGGTGGAGATCCATGGCAGAGCACTGGGGAGAGCTCCTAGTCCATCTGAGAGCAGGGGAGGAGAGTCTGTATGAGCAGGGGATAGGGATTATGAGGAAGGTTCCCAAGGTGATGGCTGGCTGGAGCTCTGGGGAGTTCTTGAATCAGGAATTGCCACTGGAGATCCATCAGTAGGGGGAGATGGGCCTTTCAGGGGTAGGTGGCTTTCAACTGCCATGAGTGGAGCCTCCAGGACTGGGATTGGACCGTGTTTCTGTTCATGGGTTGGCACCTTGGAGTCCATTCCCTGTAGAGGAATACCCAGCCCCACCAGCATTGACTTTGGGATGAGTGAATCAGACTTGCCTGGGAGTGGATGTGCAGAGCTGTGCTGATCCACCTTGGGACTTCTTGCCCTTTGGGGGGAGGGGATGGTTGAATGGGAAGGGGGGAGGCTGAGGGCTAGCTGGGAGGGATTGGGAAGGAGAAGGGGAAAGGGGAGGAGGGGGAAATAGGTGGAGATGACATTTTTTTAATGAAAATAAAAATACAATTTAAGAAAAAGTAAAACAAAATTTATTATATTATTATTAGTAGTAGTGGTTTTAGTGGCAGGGTTTCCTTATATATTCCTTGATTTTCTGAAACTTGCTTTGTAGTAGACCATGCCTGTCTCAAATTCAGAGACATATCTACCTCTGCCTAAATGCTGGCTTCAAGGCTTTTGCTATCAATGCCCCACATTCGATTTCTTTTACAGTTCCGGTCTTGACCCATTTTTCATTCAGTAGAGACTTCTTTAGTGTCCACGAGTTGGTAAAGCTTTCTGTTGTTTTGTTGTTGATAATATCCACCTCTAATTCATGGTGGTCAGATAGGACCCGAGTTATTTCAATGTTCTCTTCTGTTGTCAGTTTTGAAGGAAGTTCCATGAGCTGTTGAGAAGAAGATGCATTCTTCTGTTCTGGGTGAGATGTTCTACAAATATGTTAGAACTATTTGCTTATAAATTCAGTCTGCTGCAACATTTCTTCACTTAGTTTTTGCTTGATGACCTGCCCACTGGTGAGAGTGAAGTATGTTAATCTCCTATGATCAGTTATGTGAGGGTCAGTATATGATTTAAGCTATATTAAATGTCCTGGATGTTTTGTGCCAGAAGATTTTTAGATTTACCCTGGTCCTTGATTGACGTATTCCCTTCTGGCATGTCTTCAATGCTTGAGATTCTCTCTTCCATCATTTGTAATCTGTTAGTGAAGCTTGTCTTTGTGGTCGCCATTCAAGTTCCTGGATTTTTCCTTTACGCATTTTCCTCAATTTGGATTTTCTTTATTGATTCTGTTTCCACTTTCAGGTCTTGGATGGTTTTATTCATTTTCTTATTTCCTTAAGGGATTCATTCATTTCATTGTAAAACATCTCCTTCGTATTAATAAAGACCATTTTTTACATCTTTCACTTGTGCTTCAGAGATGTTGGGATATTTGGAAACTGCTGTGTTGGAGGTGCTGGGCACCAGTGATGACACATTGTCCTGGCTGCTGTTGATTGTACTTTTATCACTGGCATCTAGATTTTAGACAATGATAAGTCCAGGTGGTGATATATGGTGGTGTTTTTGTTGTGTGTTTTGTTCATTTGTTTCTGTTGCTCTCTCTGGTTCTAAGGAGAGTGTGATGGCTGTGTGCTGTCTGGAAGGAAAATCTTCTGGGGGCCCTAAGAGGTACCCAGTAAAATATGTTTCTGGGAATCTGAACTTGAGACTTGGAGATGGAAATGGACTAGGAGAGGTGAAGACACTTCATAAGAAGGAGGAAAGAGGGGTGATCTATCAGGATCTGCTTAGTCATCTGGAAATGGGATCAGAGAGTGTGGTGAAGCCACAACAGAAGGTCTTCTACAGAACTGGGGATGAGACTGGGGGATTGGACTTGGAGGAATGGAGGGAGAGGAGAAGGTCTGCAGGTACCCATTTTGCTTCCATAGTCAGAGTGTTCTGTGGGTTCCCCGAGAGTGCCTGCTGGAGTTGGGGACTGGGGCAAATCAATGATTGGGAGGAAGAAAGTTTGGAGGGGACGTTCTGTGTGGTCCACTGGAGATGGTGCAAGAGGGGAAGGGAGGCTCTCCCAGGTGTTCTGCTGCAGAGCTGGGATGAGACTGGACTTGGACTTGGAAGTGAGAGACAGAGATCTGCAATTAGCTTGCCTGATCTTCTGGCAGGAGCTGCCTGCTGGATCCCAGGGACTGGGTTTTCTGTTTAAAACCACCATTTTTGCATCTGCACACAGGCAAAAGAAAGGAAACAGGCCATTGCATGTCTTCATTCTCTCTCAAGTTTCTAAGTGTCACATCTGTCTTATGAATGATAGCTGTAAACACTGTGCAGTTAGCTTACCCACTTTAGGATCTCATATAGCATTCATACATCTAAAAGAAAGGGGAGAAGTACAATCGATAGCAAACCACAGAAGTACATTTTTATGGATTAGCCACTCAGGTATTATCAACTGAGATGTTATGTATTTCGTCGTCACAACCAGTTGTAATGGAAAATATTGATTTCAAATGCTACATCTAGAAGAAAGTCTATTTTCTAACATCTTTTTGTCCTGCCTCATACTTTGACTTTTCTCTTTATTTCTGGGAACTTTTCATTCTAGTTTCATATAAAACACTTCTCCAGGATTGTGTGTAGAAAACACTCTGACATGACTATAATATCTTTGGTACTGTGATCAACCTCTGTACCATGCAAGTTTTCATACAAACAAATAAAAGAGAATTAGTCGACGCTAGCAGGATACCAAATGTTGCTATAAACAAAACCCATGTAGCTGATATTGCACAAAACAAGGAAATGATGCAAAATAATTATTATTTTCCAAGTCTGTGTGTATTTCCTAGTGACTGCTTGTTTCAATAATTCTCCACAATAAAAAAGAATTCTCTTACTACATTATATTGTCTCATAACCAAAGGTACTCATCAATATGTATCTGATATAAATGTAATCTGATATACCAATGCTTTTTATTAATAATAATTAAAAATGTATGCTATGCCCCCACTTTGGTGTGTACCTTATAGGTAGAAAAATTAAAAATGAAATCTGAGCAGCTAAATTCAGAAGCCAGACAATATGAAGTGCTTGTAAACTGTTATAAAGGGGAACTCTAGCACTCTGCTGGTGGCATTACAAAATGTCACAACCACATTGGAGAGCAATTTGACAATTGTCTAGCCACATTGAAGATGTGAATGCTTATAACTACAATCTTGCTCCTCAGCACACAAACCTCCAGGAAGATGCATGTGTGTACCAGCAAGAGGCCGTGCTTTTTAATAAGGAAAAAAACCGGGCTAGAGATGAGAGTACTGTATGCTAATGCTATGGAAATCTACCAACAGGAATAGATTTGTGGTACAGAGAACTACAAAATAATGAACACAAATAGATATGTGTGAACTGAGTGCTGTATCTAGCCAGCGCACACCAACACAGAATACACAGTGGAAAGCAAGCCATTTTTATAAAATTTAAATTAAGGACCTTAACACATTTGGCTTTTGACTATTCAGTCAGATATGAAAAAAAATGAACTGCAGAGAAGGCTTTTAAGTTTCTAAGGGAGAAGAAGAGTTGGGAGGGGAGGAGATTGGCAAGAGGTCAGAGACATCATGATTCTCTTGTATTTTACCTGATTTTTTTATTTTTAAGTTTTAAAGCAAATATGGCAAAATGTCAATATTCTTTGCTCTGTGAAAAGGACCTTGGGTATTTTCATTCTATGTACTTTTCTAAATTAATTACTCTTCCAATTTCAACAAAAATTTCCTACCACTTTTGGCCACTTCAATGTTTAAATCTGTATTACTTGAATTTAAGGAACCATTTCTCTATGTTTAAACATACTGCATTTTATTCATTTACAGTGTTTATACTGGATGAGTAAACTCGGGGCTTTGGATGGCTTTCCATGGAATTCCAGCTTAATTGGGTCTCATGTCTATGCTGGGTGAGTGTAGGCAAGCATAGTTTTAAACATCTGTTTATACAAGGTACACAGACTAGAAAATGTTTCTTTTGGTTTGTGCTCTGTACTGTGTGCCAGTGAGGATATTAGTAACAAGTTTCAGGATATTTCACCCTTATTGCAAAGTCCAGTCTTAGGACTGTGATGTTAATGCTTCTGAATTCTACTTCCCTGTCCTCATAAAGTACAGAAACGATTCTAGTTCATACGATCTCATTGGTTTACCAACAGCACAAAAGTCTCACTCCTGTCTCCCACATGATCTCACAGGTGATGCAAGAGTTATCAAAGACTCCAGTAAGGAGCTGGAGAAGTACCGAGGGGAGGAGGGAAATGGAAATCCACAACCACAACTACTCTTTTGTTTTAGAATACTTGGTCTCTCACAAAAAAATCCCTTACTCATCAGCAGTAGATTTTAAAAGGGAGAAGAAAAATAATGGCAGCCAAAAAACTATTTTATATTTCTGTGTGTTTGCCACTTTGGGCAGGTCACAGAAAAGGATATGCATGGTCTTTCATGGTTGAACTCTTTTTCTCTTAGGATAATATCTTCCCAATATGTCTACCCGGTAGCATGTGTTAATATTTCTTTGTTTTGCTTAACTAATATTTTGTGATGCCTGCAAAGACCACATTTTATTTATTTGTTAAATGTAATCATCTATTGATTGGCTCTGGGTTGTTTCTGCTTTTCAGTGTCTATATACAGTATCACTGTGAGCATTTGTCTACACATTTTCATATGGAGATATATTAATTTTTCTTGGGTACATGACAGGGAAGGAATTGCCTATTCATATGGAAACCCGATGCTCAACAGTTCAAGATTCTGTAAGTCTCTTAAGTTGGCAACTCACAATAACATTAGAACTTAGACTTCACATAACAAGAGACTTCTGATTTTCTGTGCCTTTACCAATACTTACCAGTGCTTACATTTATAATTAAAGGAATTCTTAAGAGTTTGCACTGATGATGTATACCTGAGATTTTAACATGCCCAGTGATGTATTGTCTGGAACACTTTCTAATGTGACTTTCCCCCCTTTTATTGAAAATATTCTTTTCTCAAGCAAAATATCCTAATTACAGTTTCTCCCCCTCTGCTCCTCCCAGTTCCTCCCAGTCTCCTCTCCAATCTCAATTCACCCCCTTTCTGATTTTCATTAGAAAGGGACAGTTTTCTAAGAGATAACAGCAAAAATAACAAAATAAAGTGCACTAAGATAAAACAAAAATAGTAAACATCAAAGTTGGACAAAGAAAATCAAGAGAAAGAAGAGATCCTGAGAGACAGAGCCAGAATCAAAGACCCACTCATTTGCACTGCCCGAAGAGTCCCATGAAAGTACTAAACTGAAAGCTGGAATATATTCTATATGATCATATGCTACAGGAATATTCCTGTAGAAATGTGTACTCAAAGTATTTATATACTTTTAATTAGCAATTTTGTCATTTGGCCATTCGTTTAAAAATTTCTTAAATATTTCAGGCTCTATTCAAGCTTTGAAGATATCTTCTCCCATTCTGTGGGTTGTGTTTCCACATATTTAAAGTAACGTCCTTTAGAAGCACAAAACTTTTAATCCCCATGAAGTCTGATTTATCCATTTATTTTTGCTTGTATTTTTAGGCAGATCTGAAAGATGTGAGTTATTGGAATTCCTTCTATGAGTTTTATAGACTTAGCTTTTGCATTTAGGTCTATGACCCATTTAAACTGATTTTCATATTTGACACAAAGTAAATGCCCAACATCTTTTTGCATGCAGATACTCAGTTGCTTGTTGTATTAAGTTTCTGGCCTGGAATTTTGGGTCTAGCCCTGAGATTTAGCACCCCCACTGCCACTTAGCACCCAATAATCACACAAAGGCTTGTATTAATTTTACACTGTTCAGCCTGTATTTCTAGCTAGCTCTTAAACTAACCCATGATTCTTATCTTGTTCAGCCATGTGACTTGGTACCTTTTCTCAGAGCAGCAAAGTCATAGTTGTCCTCTGTATCTGCTGGCTTCTCTGGCGTCTCTGTGGCATCTCTGCTCTTCCTGTTCCCAGAGTTTTCTTAGTCTGGTAGCCCCACCCATTCTTCCTGCCCACCTTTGGCCAATCAGTATTTTTATTAAACCAGTAGGCTGGACAATTATTTACAATGTAACAACATAATCCCACTACAGTTGTTCAAGCCCTAGACCCATTCTATCATTTCTTATACAAGTTATTCAAAAATTAGAAAATAAAGGTTTTTCCGAGGTTGTTTTTGGCTAGATTTCTTGCAGTGATACATGGGACCATGCTTTCTTTATGTCACTATAATTTAAGGCAGAGAAGACATAGACTTTATTTTACCCTTTCAACATTCTATAAATCATGTATATATTGCATGTAAATTTGTATACTAATTCTGCTCCTACCTTCCACATATATTGGTTCTTATGACCTTTGGTACATCAATATACAGAAGAATTACATGTACAGAAGAATTTGTGGCCATATCAATCTCACACTAATTATCCAAAATCTAGAAAGAAATGAAACCTAGTCTATTCTTAATTTCTATTATTGTTTTACTTGAAGCACACTTTTACTTTTTAGTGTTTATATTCCAAAAATATTTGAAATAGTTGGATGTGAAATTTAGGTGGACCCTGAAGGGCCTAATAGTTCATCATCTCTTTATTTAGAGGAATCCTTCAGTGATTAATATGTTATCAATATATGATTTCTGAGTCTTATCTACTTTATTAATTACAATCATCTCATATGATGGTTCAAAATTTAAATGAATAATACATTTTAAATGTACATTCATCTACTTAAAACAGAGAACTCTCTCCCATATCAACTCATTTAGTTGATCTAATAACTAAGCATAATTTCTACAAAGTTGTTCCCTTTAGAGACTTGGAATACTCACTTTCTAAATTATATTCTTAAGTATATTTGATTTTATTTCCAAACATATTTTGAGGGGAGGTCTGAGGTGACTTCTCAGTTAGTAAGGCCCTTATGTTATAAAAAGCAAGACCTGAGATAGATCCTAATAACACATATTAAGAAAGTCAGATATGTGGCAAGATATTTCCACTGGTGCTATAGTGGCATTAATGTTATAGGAGTAATCAACAATTTTATAATTGGATTTAAGGATTGTTCCACAAAACTCAACTCATTCCTGGTACTGTAAATCAGCCTAAGAATTTATGTATTCGTAGTTCATCCTCCTAGAGGAAAACCTACTACTGTTTGCTAAATGAACAAAGTAGTATGCTATCTCCTAAGTACTCATCTTTATGCAAATAAATTCAGTTCATCCCTCAACCCTCATTATAGCAGCTTGTTGTTTATAGCATATGACTATTAATACAGAGATTCACAACTATACAACATACAGAGAAAGAGAGATAGAAGGTGCTCAGCTCTCCCTGTCAGGCCTCACCAGTCATCACAGAAGTGGCTATGAGAATATTGTAAGGACTAGAGTTAGTGGATGGCAGAAGCAAAATAGCATTTGATGGGATATTAGAGGGTCCACTAGCCAGACCAGCGGGGAGATGAGAGGTCACCAGAAATTCCAAATCCTAGCTTAAGAACTATGGTAAACTGATAGCTGCTGGAGGAAAGTCAGTTTTCATCAGTGCTTCAATCCAATTGATGGTCCTACACCTACTCATGCACACACTATGCAATTAAGTGGAATAAATGTGCTATGGTTTTTAAAATAACATGTATTTGAAAGAAAATATTAACGGTTAGGGCAATAACCTAAGGGAGAATTAGTTAAGGTAATGAAAGTTGGGTTTGATCATTTTTTTTCAAAACATAAAAACTAAATATGTAAAACATAAAAACTAACTAATTTCTAAAGCCAGGTATGGTATTGGGTATTTGTAACGTCATGTTAAGGAAGCAGAGACAAGTGGCTGACTGCGCAGCTAGCCTAACCAATGAGTACCAGCATAGTGAGAGACCTTATCCCGGAAACAAGGTGAGTAGTATCTGAGAAATGACAGCTAATGCTATCTATAAGCTTGTTCATACATGTATACCTGCATTCACAAGAACATATAGAAAATTAATCATAAACAATTTTAAAAGCAGTTCTAATAAATTGGATCCCTTTTTTCATTAACATGTTTTTCTTTTTGATGAAGGTTTGTACTTCTCCTTCTCCAGCTCCTCTTCTATTCATTCAGCAGTTTTCAACCTGCGGTCACAACCCCACAAAGTACATATATCACATATTCTACATATTAGATATTTACATCATGATGCATAACAGTAGCAAAATTACAGTTCTAAAGTAACAACAAAGTAATTTGGGGGGGTGTCATACAACATGAGGAACTGCATTAAAGGGTCATAGTGTTAGAAGGTTGAGAAGTACTGCTCTGGTTCGTCCCCACTAAACTTTTTGACAAAGGAACAGAGTCTTTTATGTTCTCAAGTATGTCTTCGTCTCTTAAACAATGTTATGCTCATAGTCGATGACCAAAAAGTATTTTAATCATGACCTTTCATTCATTGCTTTGTCACTGTGGGCATGTTCCTCAATATGACCAATTTCTCTTTGATTAAATGACACAACCAAATAGGGCACCTTTTATTTCCTTATATTAAACCAGAAGTCCTACTTTTAAACTAAAACAAAAGAGACACTGTATAGTATTATTTTGAACATGAGAACAAGAAACAGATTCACATGAAAATTTCTAAAACCAAAGTTATTTAATAACACAGGGAATTCTATATTTCTGGATCATTCTCTCAACATATATAATGAGTCTCAGCATCTATGGCTGACTGGTTATTCAGCTAAACCACTAGACCTTTCCCTGGGACTAATCAGCAAACTGTCATTTGTTTTTCCCACATTGCTTAGCATTAAAAAAAATGATGTTTCTCATTTTTCCTATACTTTTGACAAAGACTGTACAACAGAGGAAGCATAGACCCATCATATGCTCTACTTTCAGATGAACAAGGCTTTGGAAGGTCTGGAAAATCAATTCCATTTGTTTCCGTCTCTACTACTGTTCCACTGATTTAGGCCAGCAGACACCTAGAAAGGTTAGTAGCATCCCTTTAGCTAGCCTGTATATGTCAGCTGTTCTGTACTATTCCTCACTCTACAGCCAGGTTGATCTTGGAGAAACGAATCTCATTGTGTCTCTTCTTTCTGTATTCATTCCCTGCTCTTCTGCCACTCTTCATTACTCCTTATTTATATTAATTTATTTCAACCATCTCAGTGCCTTCATGAATTTGCATTATGTTTCACTCTAATTTTGAGCATGTACCCTTTGCCTGAAAGAGCTTTTGCTCAATTCTTCCTAACCCCTCTGTTTGGATATGTCTGAATGTAGAATATTCTCACTTCCCACATTCAGGGTGCCTACAGAAGAACCTGAAGTCCAGGCCTGATGTCTCTTCCCTTCACATAGAAATCCTAGCCTTATACTTTCTATTTTGTCCTTCATGCACCAATGCCTTGCTGCAAGCTGCAGTGAGGTGAAGGTGTGAAGGAACTGTCTTCATAATGTTCCTTTCAGCCCCAAGATTTTGCACAGGACAGAGTTTGTAAACAAGGCTTTATATATTATATACAAAATTGTGATAAATATGATGTTTATGTGATAAATAAACGCAATGTGGGATAAACAGTTTGCTGTAATCCTATAATATCATTTAAAGAATTCATTCCCTATTTTTCATGAGTGTGCATGGCAATTCAATTTTTATTTTATATGCTTATTTTCATAATCTCTTCTGTCATACGAGCATTTTAAATACAGTGCAAATAGTCCTGCATGCCTTGGAGGCTGACTTGCATGGGGTAAGAGGTATGCATTATCTACATGTTCCACTTCAATTACAGTTTTTATGAGGGAGGCAGTTAAATAGTTGAACTTTCTCTTCCAATATGGTGAAGAACCATGAATCCCGAGTTTGTGATTACTAGGAGAAATTGTGCCTTAAGACATGCATAACTTCCAAATGGAGCTGAAACACTAAATGTTTCATTTATTATTTTGTAGTAAAACAATATTTTTCTAACAAGAAGCAGTTGTCATCCAACTCATTCAAGGTCTTTATTTATATTTTCCTTGAACAGAATACTTTTGTTTTCTGTTTTGATTACTTCTCTTTGATGGTGTGCCCAGTACCACAAGATAAATTGGGGAAAAAAAATTTAAAAAGTTTTATTTCATTCTACATTACAACAAAGTCTCATGTCCTCTTAATAAAGTGAGTTGACATGCTTCATTCCTTTAAGAAGTTGTCTCACTTTATCCTGCCTAAAGAAACACCGACAGATAAAGAACTGCCATGAAAAATTCCAGAAAATTCTTTGGTCTGCCTTCTCTGGCAGCTTACAGGTAAATGAAAAATTTATACACACACATTAACATACACAAGAATTATGTTGCAGCTCCTAGTGACAAAGAATTGAAAAACTGAGTGTCTATTGAAAAAAGAATCACTGAATATATTTCAGCTCACTTGTACTGTGTAATATATGCAGTCACTAAAACGGAGTCAAATAAACTGAAATGGGGGGGGAGCATCTCTGGAACAATCTAGAAACTTAGTGCAATGGAAACGTCCAGGTATTTATGAAGGTAACCCTAGCTAAGACTCCTAGCAATTGGAAATAGGGATATCAAGTCTGAATTGGCCATGCCCTGTAATCATACAACACTTCTGGTGGAGAGATTGGGACACCAGCCCACTCACAAAACCTTCAACATAGAATTTGTCCTGCCTAGAAAATGTCTATGGTAAAGGTGGTGCAGAAATTATGGGAGTGTCTAACTAATGGCTCGTCCAGTTTGAGACCCAGACCATGAAAGGGAGTCCACCCCTGACACAACCTGGAGGGCCATGACCCGGAGGCTGGATAGCCCAGAAACCTATCATAGAATTAAACGTGATTGGCAAAAAAGTCACTGAAATAATTCTTAATGATATTCTTTTATACTCATAGATTGGTGCCTAGTCCAATTGTCATCAGAGGGACTTCACCCAGAAACTGATGGAAATAGATGCAGAGATCCACAGGCAAACATTAGACAAATCTCTGGGAATCCTGTGGAATAACAGGAAAAATAATTGTTAGCACCGGAGAGGTTAAGGACAACATAAAAGAACCCACAAAATCAATAACCAGGGTTTAAAGGGGCTCACAGAGACTGAATTGACAACCAGGGAGCTTTTAAGAGCCTGACGTTGGCACTTTGGATATATGTTATAATTGTGCAGCTTGGTCTTTTGGGGGGACTCCTAACAGTGGGAGCAGGAGATGTCTCTGACTCTGTTCCTACTTTGGAGCTTTTCCCTTCGACTAGATTTCGTTGTCCAACCTTAATAAAAGAGGAAGTTCCTAGTCTCACTGCAGCTTTATATCCCTGCGAAGCCTGCCCTTTACTGAAGAGAAAGAGGAGGGGGAGCGGATGGGGTGTAAGTGGGGATGAGGAGAGACTGGGAGGAGAGGAGGGAGGAAACCCTAAATTGGGGTGTGAAAACAAAACAAACAAACAGATAGCACAAAAGACACACCTCTAAAGCATGATTTATTGTTTGGTGAAGGAACAAGGCTGAAGAAGAGTGTGATATCATTCCTTCTGGGAATGTGGGCTGAGTTTGGAATATCCAGTGTCTTTGTACATGGAGGGGGGGGGGGTATATGTAGAGACAGATTGATAGATAGATATGTAGGGAGATAGATATATATGTAGCTATAGATAGATAGATAGATAGATAGATAGATAGATAGATAGATAGATAGATAGATAGATAATAGGTAACAGTAGCCAGAACATGGCCTAACGTGAACTAGAACTTCAGTTCCTGGAGAATAGATTCTCTAAAGTACCTAATTGTACAGGATATGGCTACCCAAGAAACTACACATTTCAAACCTAAGCTAGCTATAGAAAATGGTTTTCTGTGCTTGGTTAATCAACAGCCCATTTCCACCATTAAGAATGAAAACTATCTGAAATCCAAATTGTGTTGAAGGGATGATGCTTTATCTGTGTGGTTATGCTTTGTTCTTAAAGATAAATTGAAATAATAGTAGACACTCTGCTTCTTATAAATGACAGAGAAATACTGTTAAGCCCAATTGACAACTTGATGAAATCTAGAATCGTCTGGGAGATGAGCCTCTCATCCTGCACATGAAGGGTTCTCGTGATTAGATTATAAAAGTGGGATGGGCTGGGATACTGAGCTATATAAAAAAGAGAAAGTGAGCTGAACACAGGCCTCCTGTGAACTAGAACTAAAACCTTTCTCTAGTGAGCTGTCATTGCAACAGACCAGCAGCTAAGGCCATGTAAAACCTAAGATAGTTTAATTTTGCTACAGATTATACACAAACTTTTCCTTAAACCCTCCACCTAGAAAAGAAATTACCTCTAAAATAACCATGTCACTTTTGATTAAGTCTCATTTCAACTTTTAATAATTCAATGTTTTTACAGAGGCTGCCACAATTACGAGCCAATATTAGAAAGCCCACCCTACACTGAGACAATCTGTGACTGATCGTCTTGTAGCCTTATTCCAGACTTTGCTCTTTTGAACTTCCCAAAAGACAGAAAATTCTTCCAAAACTCAGTCTCAACTCAAAAATTAATCCCATGGATAATTATTAAATATTTCATCCTCACGTTAAGGAAATTGGAGCCTAACTCAGAACAGGCCTCTGTCCTTGAGAAGAACCTGAGAGTTTCTTCCCTGATTATACTAACTTCTTTCCAGATTCCATGTCACTGATTCCTTTTTAGACCTTCTCCCAATACTTAACATAGTTCTTAACCTGGAACATACATTTAAAACAAACGGCAAACTGGATCCATTTCTCCGGCTGTGATTTGACTAACATGATAGGCAGTGGTATTGGCCATCAACCTTGCTTTTCCTCTCTATTACCATAGAAATCCAGGCTCCTACTCATGTGTGTCTCGTATGAACTCAGTTGTTTCAGCTCTTTAATTAAACTTCTGTATGGATGTAACCACGGCCTATGTGTAATTGAAACAAATGATTGGGGAATAAGTAACAAACCACATATACCATAGAAGTTAGATTTGTGTCTAAAAAAATTAAATCCACCTTATGAATTTCTAATGAACTGTTTACAAACATTCAGTCATCTGTCATAGCTAAGTAATATTTTCAACCTAAATGGTTGAGCATCTCAAATAAAATGCTTGAGGCTACCCCTTACTTGATATATGTAATTCAGAATGCGGGTTGAGTACATAGTCATAACAGGCTGGGATTAGGGCAAAACATCATATTGTGTTGGGTTTTTTTATTTATCACTGTTTTATTTGAATCTAGGTCTTAGGAAGTCATACATTAATGAAATTACTGAACCCTTCCACCCGTTTCATAGATTAGATGTACACACAATACTAATGAATCTCCAGAGGGGACAGACAGGTGCAAATATGTCATTAAAGCAGTGGTTCTCAACCTTCCTAAAGCTGTGAACTTTTAATACAGTTCCTCATGTTGTGGTGACACCCTCACACACACACCGTAAAATTATTTTGTTATCTTTCATAACTGTCATTTTCCTACTGTTATAAATTGTAATGTAAATATCTGTGTGTAGGGGTATTATGTTGTTTCATGGTAAATAATTGTCCCACCAACTGGTTTAATAAAAAGCTGATTGGCCAAAGGCAGGCAGGAAGTGTGGGTGGGGCTACCAGACTAAGAAAATCTCTGAGAGCAGAGTGCCAGACAGAGCACCAGAGAGAAGCCGAAAGAAGCAGAGGACAATTATGCTGCTCTAAAGAAAGGTACCGAGCTGCATGGCTGAACAAGAGACATGGGTTAGATGAAGGGTAGAGAGCTAGCAAGTGATATGCCTGGGCCTGAGGCTGATCAGCCAAAAACTAATGAAAGCATCTGTGTGTCTCTGTGGGACTGTGGGACTGCGGGTCTGTGGGTCTGCGGACCTAAACCTTGAGGATAGGCTCCAAAGTCTGGGCCAGAAACCTCATACTACATCTGTGTTTCCCATGGTCTTATGTGATCCCTGTGAGAGGATCACTGAATCTCCGAAGGGGTCACAACCCATGGTTTGAGAACAACTGAATTAAAGTCTGGAAAGTATCAAAAATCTTTGTTATTGATGTTATTCTCTCTCTCTGGTCGAACCAAAGGGTCCTTCTCTGTTTTCTGTCCTGATGCATTACTATTGATTGGTTCTTTGGTTGGGTTTGGCCCCGGGATCTGGACCCAACATCAGTGTGCTTGGGCAACAGTCTACAATGGAGCTACACTCTCAACTTTTGTCAAAAGTTTAAAATTTTTCCAAGGCTGGGATTTGAAATCCTTCTGCCATAGCCTCCTGGGTAGGTGGGATTAGAACCCTGTACTGCCACGTCTGACTCATAATTATTATTATTCAATAGAGCCTTTTCTATACTTCTTAAATATTATTCTGCTACAGAATCACAGCTTTTCCATAATTACCATTATGTTTGTAGTTATGTAAATCTTTCTACATTAATATCCCCCAGTCAGGAGGTTGCGTGGTATATTCTTCTCTTGGGTAATAGGAATTAATGCTAACAATTACCAATCCCCTCATTACTGAATCCACATTTTTGATGTTCTTAATGTCCATATGGTACTTGTAAACCTGACTGATGAAGAATTCAGGAAACAAGAAGAAAACGACTATTTGCACTGGGAGTCTACTTTTTGAAGAAGAGTGTAAGTCATAGTGAAGAGCAGAAAATATGATATAGAAGAAAGTCTAGGCCCCACCCACTGTGTGTCCAGGATGCTGGTAGCCAGCAAATTCCCATCTGCTACACATTAACGACTTAAATGATCACTTTTAGAAATAAGTTTTCAAAGAGAAGGAGTGTTTATAACTCCTCTAGATTATGAAAAATGATATGTCATTTTTTTTTTTTAAAAAAAAAAAAACTGTTTCAAGCATTTCCTTTAAAACTGTTGAATGGCTTTTGTTTCCCACACTCGAAACTTAATTTTTGTGAACAAAGGTGTACTGCAGAGCGCTTTATTCTGCTTTTATTTTGCGCACACTCTGTGTTCTCGCCAAGCAATATTTTAGGCTGTGTTCCCTCACTTTCAAAGCATCGCTCTCACTTAAGACCTAAAATCAAAGCAGCCCCTCTATGGCAACCCTCCCAGCCCTACCTCGGCTTCCTTCTTCTAGCCACTCTCGCTTTCTGCTGATGCTCTTTCCTGTCCAACACAGACTCTCCTGTAAAATAAACGTCAAACAGCAGGCTCTGTGCAGGACAAAGAGCTCAGGCAGAGCCACGCCGAGAGCCTTGTCAGCCTGGTGCTCACGGTGATATGGTGTGGTAGGTAAGGAGGAAGAGAAAAGAGGTTCAGTTATCTTGGCAGAACTTCATGTCATGTGAATGGCAGGAAGAGCTTCTTCGTGGAAAAAGAAATGGGTTCAAATCCCCTTTTATTTTGAAAATGACTTTCGAAGTCATATGCACTGAGAGTTTATTTTGCCAACAAAAGCAAAGTAACTGGTCCCAGGTCCTACATCTGGTCAGAGACGAAAGGAAGACGACTCTGTCCTCACTCTGGCTCTCTAACACAATTCCCACTTTTTATGACCACGTAAGGACAATCATCAGATACATGTTGCATAATGTGAAGCTGGTTTTCCTGAAGCCAGGGTGCTCATAAAAATATATAAAAATGGGCCAACAAAACACAATGCTATCTTTACAATATGTCAAAAACAACAGAGCACCTCCTCCCTCAGCTATATTCTTGCTCTGAACATACCCAACCCTCACCTGGCCTGAGTGTGTGTATATGTACATGTTCATGTCGGGTGTGTGCACAGTCATGTGTACTCCACAAGTTAACGTCAAGTGTCTTCCTTAATCTTTCTTTAATATGTATAATAATAAATAGTATATACTTAACATATAGTTATAGATATAATTTTGTGTTTATGTGTTTATTGTGTGTGGACTATGTGCATTCAAGTACCCAAGGAGGCCAGTAGATGGCTTTATTAACCTTGGAAATGGCCTAATTTGGGTGCTAGAACTGAGCCTGGGTTTTGTGCAGATGCAGCAAATACTCTCAACCTCAGGGCTATCCCTCTAGTACTGTTTTATGAGACAGGATCTCTCATTGAGTCCAAAGCTCACCAATTATTTAGGCTGGCAGACCAGTGAGCACTTGAGATCTGACTAATTTTATTCCATCAACACCTATGCTTTACATGGGTGCTAGTTAAGAGATCCAGGTCCTTTTGCTTGCACAGTAGACATCTTAACCACAGAACTACCCTCCTTCCTTTCACAATGCTGAAAGGATATGTGCATACTAGGTATCCTAGTTACGGATTTTAGTGCTGTGATAAAATACCATTTATGACCATAAACCACTTAGGGAGGAACATGTTTATTTGGCTTACATTTCCATATCATAGCCGATCATCATCAAAGGAAGTCAGGGTGGGACTCAAGGCAGGACCCTGGAAGCAGAGGCCATGAGAAGCACTGCTTACTGCTCTGGTCCAACGCCTTGCTTTGTCTGTTTTCTAATATGCTCAGGATCACCTGTCTAGGGGTAGCATCATCCACAATGGGCTGAGTCCCTTCCATATTAACCATCAATCAAGAAAAGGCACCATAGGCATTTCTAGTAGAGATATTTTCTCAATGGAAGCTCCTGCTTTCAAAATGACTTTAGCTTGTTTCAAATTGCCATAAAACTAGCCAGCATAGGCAAGCAATCTGTCACTGACCTACACTCCCAGACAAATTTCATGTCTTTCCTAAGATTTGACCAGGGCCTAAATTACCTTCACTATCTACTTTTCCAATACCTCATTCCTAGACCTCTACACTTATTTATAGGAAAACTATATTTAGGCTACCCTTTCTTTACACCTGCCAAATTTCTTTTTTCGGATATAATGCAAATATCTGGGATAAAATAATACATTCAAATTTTAAGAAATGATTGAGTATATTTAGAATTTTATGCATTTCTAAATTCACCCATTTCTTTAATTAATAAAAGATACCAATGGTTTTGTTTGGTTAAGGCTCTTAGATACCCCTATTTCTATCATACTGTGGAAATAATGATTAGAAGAATATTCTAGTCATAATTTAAGTCAAGTACAATTAGATAACCCAGTAACTCAAATATGCACATAAAGTTCATCTAAGGGTTAGGGAAATCGCTCAGTGGGCAGGAGCACTTCCTGTGGAGGCATTAGGATTTGAGTGAAAATATTCATTTTATCCCAAACCCTCACACACACACACTATAATCTAGGCATGGCTATAAACCCAAGCTCCACGGGAAGTGGAGACAAGAGGATTACTGTAGTCTTTTGACCACAAGCCAAGTTCCAAGTTTAGTGAAAGACCATGTCTCAAGTAAATAAGGCAGAGAGGAAAAAGGGATAAAGCAGGACAATGTCCTCCTCTGCCTTCCACGCACAGAGGAGCACAAATATTCATATCACACATGCACTTACAATACACACAGAGACTTCATAGATACACATGTACATACTTGCAGTTTGGAAATCTAAGGACTTTATATTCCAGTGACCTTTGTGCTTTCCTCTAAGAGCCCCACCAAGACTTCCCAGATGTGAGCACCCCTGTGAAGAAAACATCTTCATTTCCTAATGCCACCTCGGAAGTATGGTGATATTTTGTTTGTACTCTAATAAATTAAGCTTGCCAGGAGGTCAGAAGGAAAAAGTAGTTACCCATAGAAGCCAGGCAGTGGAGGCACACACCTTTAGTCCCAGCATTGGGAGGAGGAAACAGCAAGTGATATGGCTGGGGAGAGAGAGGAATATAAGGCAAGTGGAGACAGGAGCTCAGCCCATTTCTGGGAGAGGAGTCACAGAGGTAAGAGGTGGATGTGACTGGCTCCTTTACTTCGCTCAGCTTTCAGCATTTACCCCAAGATCTGACCCCAGGTTTTTATCATTAAGACCAATTAGAAGTCACACTACAAAAAAGGTCCATTATTTGTCTCTCCCATCACACCTGGTTCAACTCTCTATTTACTAGAGCTTTAGAAAGTTTGATAAACATGATGAACATAGACAGTTGCTTTCTTCTTTCCCTTAGGAAGATTAAAATAACTTACTCTCCCGGCCCCAGACTACACAAGCTCTGCTTGCTCTATCACTAACCCATTAAATTCCCTCTCAAGTTAAGCAATCAGCAGACCCACTCACCTGCTTTCACTTATTCAGCTACAATGTTTCTGAACTCGTTTTAAGGCCTGGGAAAGTATATAAAGTTACAATTCATATAAATAATGTAGTCTTTCCTTTAAATCTTGTTGAACGTAACTTTTTAGAGTAATGATATTAAATATAAATTTGAAATTTTGTCAGTTTTGATTCCTCATGTACTTTTCATCATCATTCTTGCGTTATCTTTGTTCAGTCAGATATACTCTTTCCTTAGGCTATCCATCTACATGTATGACTCATAAATCCAGTAGAACCAGTAGAAACCAGAAAGACGTTCAGGTTGATAGGCATGGTGGTTCATATCTAGCAGAAGGCAGCTAGATTTCTGCCTTCCATGCCATCCTGGGACAGGGAGGGAGGGAGGGAGGGAAGGAGGGAGGCAGGGAGGGAGGCAGGGAGGGAGGCAGGGAGGGAGGGAGGGAGGGAGAGTTCTAGGACAGCCAGAGCTACATAGGAGACATTGTCTCGAAAAGCAAACAAAAAAGTTCAGATTGAAAGAGAAGAGTCTGCTGTCTGTTTAGACACATATACTAAATGTACTGACATACTGGATTTAGGGACTTGAAAAAGATCCAGGAAATAGAAACAGTTTTAGTAAATTATTGTTAAAAATCAACACGAGAACATTTTCAGATAATTTATTTTACCGTTATATATTTGACAAAAAACAAACAAGCACAGTCCTTTTTCCACTGAGCCAAATTATTTAGCCATTTTTCAAAGTGAAAAAAAAAAAGTGAACCAGAATTGAAAAAAAAAAAAAAAGAATTCAGGATTGGAGAGATGGCTGAGTCAATTAAGCACTTCTTGCCAAATAAGCACGAAGACATGAGCAGATCTCTAAAGGACAAGCATGGAAACACATGTCTTTAATTCCAATGCTGTGAGGAGAGACACAGTAGTCTCCTGGGAATTACTAGCCAGCCTTTCTAGTTAAATCAGAAAGGTCTAGGTTCCATGAAGTACCCTGTCTCAAAAAGTAAATTAGAGGGAGATTCAAGAAGACATCTGAAGTAAACTTATAGCCTCCACATGCATGAATATATGGATGGACGGACACACATGCACACACACAAACATTCATTCTTCTAGTTAACCCAGATCTATGATTAAAATCTTCTTCTAAGACCAACACACAGCAGATTCACTGAGAAACTTGCCTGCTTTCTGATGGAATCCTGTAGAAATTCTAAATTCAGTTTCCTTGATGTTTTAAACTATGACAAACCTCAAAGGAACCCAGTTAGCTATAAAAGCCCTGAACTTGAACTGAAAGAGGCAGAATTTGAAAAAGAAGTAATAAAATAAACTTTTTATCGAAGGTCAAAAGAACTGAAAGAATTGTTTACATAACTGGGTTGGGCTGGCTTTATTCTCCAGATCATTATTGTACTCCACTCATATTTGGCATGTGGACTCGCCTCACAGGCCACATTCTCATCCATGGGAAAGGCTGCATGTGGGTTGGAGTGCTGCCTTTATGATATAAAGGAGACACAGCTTGCTCAAGGTGATTCTGTGCTGGAAATTCATAGCATAGACTTTTATATAACTTCATGGTTTAATAAGATTTATCATGGAGTGTGGGCATCTCAGTGATCTCTATGGAGAACGAAATGCTTTTACTGAGAAAACAAGGCCATTGCTGGTAGTAAAACTTTCTGTTAGGGTCCTTCAATACAGCAATAACTTATTACCACTTGGAGTCCAAGACCAGTAGATCAGAGCCTTTGGGGGTATCTTGGATATCAATTTCAGGCCTGGAAATGATGAGCAGTTATGAACAAAAAATAAAAAAGAAAGGTTACAGGAGCTTGTGGATAGTCCAGTCCCATCCTCTGTGGTAGAGCAACAGTAACCTGTGTCCAGTGAGGAAAGAAACACTCAAGTCACTTCCCCATGTCACCCCTATATCAGCTGTCTTGTGTACAATAAACATTTAACTACATCCAGAAGGAAGAACGTGTGGGAAAGAAAAGTCTGGCCCAGACTCTACACAGATAGTTGAGGAGGTCACAGCATGTGAACACTTCCTGTGTGCCAGGCACTATTTGAGTGTTTTCTATTATTAACTCCTATCAAATTTCATTTACCTAACCTTATTTTTATTTGTAAATTTAACATAAAATCCTTAGAGTAGCTTCATTTCACAGATAAGGTCAAGTATATTAGGTCAAATTTACGATAATCAAAGCCTCAGGTTTTCTTGTGAGCAATTTATTACAGAAGAGGGAGATGAGGGGAACCTATGAGAATTCTCGATCACGATTGACACCTGAGGCTGAACTTGGGAAGAATAGGGCTCAGAATTTTTTTTTTTTTTGTCATTGTTCTCTGTATCCATCCATCTTTGACTGCCGGCAAGGTGTGGTTCAGTCAGAGCCAGAAATGGGGCAGTTGTGAGATGCTGATTTCCATCACCACCAATAGAGTCGGGTGCATTTGCCTGGGACAAGTCAGACATGTCTGAAGTCACAGGGCTGGTAGCTGGGTTTGACAGCTGTGTCTTCACTAACCTCATTTCATCAAGTCCCAGATTCTTTTTAGAAATACATCACACAGATTCCATCCCTCCTTAATGAATGGCATATGATGTCAAGAGCAGATAATAGGGCCAATGGATTTAACCAAGGCATGCAAAATACCATCTTCCCAGAAATACCATCAAGCATAGGGAAATAATTGGCATTATTTTCTTAAAACAGAGACCCAATGATACTATTTATATCAGGGAAAATAATTTTTTTTTTAACCATACCTGATACCACAATAGCTTTACTTCAGAGAAGGGTTTCCAAACCCAGCATGATCTGATCCTGCCCACTGACCATGTGATCCAGGACACATGCACATATCCAAGGTTCAGGCACCTTATAATACTCACCAGTCCTTGAACACTGCATATCTTTCCACACAATGCCCTGCCTGAGTCAATAGCATGTCCTTGATGTTCACAACTGACTGCTCACTCTGAGGGTGGTTCTTTTTCCATGGCCACTTCTCTCATCCTTCTCAGCTGGGACACTAATCTTTGTTTAATGCTCCCTGAGTGAAGCCTGTGAGTATGAACCCCAAACACACACCCTTATCTACCTTCCTCTGATAGCTGGGGATTTTCTCACAGGATGGCTGCATTATTGAAAACAATGAAAGAATGGGTGTTCTTTTAGTCACAAATAATAGAAACTCAAGCCATATCAGCTCAAGTTAAAATGTACTTTGTTGGATGCTAAGATGAGTGGTTCTTTTCAGACATGACTTTGAATAATTCAAAGGATATCAGGCTTTCACTCTGCTTTGGCTCGGTCTGCACGATGGTGAACATGCCCATAGCAGGGTTAGGCTCATCATTGTAGGTCGACTTTTCAGTGAAGGAAGCTAGCCTTCTTCCCAACAAACACATGACTCTTAAAAAGCAATGATTCTAAGGAGAGAGATGTCCTTTCCCAAGAGCCCTTAGTCATTCTCAGAAGGCTCTGTCCATTGTACATCCATCATTGACCACTTTTGAGCCCACCTTTGTTTCTGGAATATTAGGTGTGCTGATTGATTGACTTGGGTTGTGTGTTCAATTTCCATTTCTTTAATGAACTGCCCTAAGCCCTATACCAATTAAAAAGGGGGAGATATACTAACAAGTCACAGAAAAAAATGACAGACAAACAAAATACATATCCACTCACTCCAGCTATTATTAGTACTATCACTTCTGAAAGAGAAGAGAGTTCTGTAAATAAACAATAGCAAAGAAAGGGTATGAAAGAGAGAAGGTACTATTGGGAGAAGGGGTGATTTGGAGGGCCCCACAGATAGGCTTCATAGTTGGCAGGCCCCAGAAATCTGGGAAATTAGGTCTGAAGATCAGTACTCTTGAGAAAACTTTACTCTGAAAAAGAACAATAGAAAGTTCAGTTATGTTTTAAGACAAAAAAGTCTAGCCTCTCTGGGTTTCAGAATAAATCTAATAAAGCTTTCTGGATATAAGGAGAAAAGTCATATGTCACTGGCTTTAACAAGTTGTTAAAATAATCATATTTTAGGTAAAGTTCAAGAGGACTTGCTTTTGTCTCTTTAACTTTTGTCTAACATAGAAGAGAAAGATGGAAAGAAAGAAGGAAGGGATAGATGGAGGGAGGGAGGGAGGGAGGCCAATGTGATCAATTCTTCTACTTCCCAACCCCTTAGCAGTTTATTCTCAGTACTACAGAATTTGTGTGTAAATAATAGTAGCCACATGGCATTGTTACAGGCAGGAACAAACTGAGGCTTCACATATAATGGTAACACACTGGTGACTGACCATGGACAGGCCAGAAGATTCCTTCTGAGGAACAGAGACACTTGGCAACAAATGAGGAAACCCTTTTACCATCTCACAACTATGCAAGATGTTTCCATCATATCTTATTAAATTTAATGGGGATTACACCTGCAATGTGAGCCTGCCACCTCCAATATAAAAGCATAAATCTCAGTGCCTCATGAGTTAGCCCATTTTCTTGATGCTATCAGATAATGCTGGAGAGTCACTGTCCTGTCTGTTCAAGTCAAGCCTACAAATTCCATACTGCTATGGGAGCCAAGGAGTGGTTTTTTAATCTTCATCAACATACTCTCAACAAACAGCCAAAGAGTCGAGTTTCTAAGACCTCCTTCTAACTAGATTCCTGTCTTTAAATGATCTCATTTGGAAACTCTGGAATAAAAGTTTGATATATAAAAACAAAAAGCAAAAATCCAAAATATTCTATAAATCATTGCATTTACTCTCAAACTTTACAGTGCTTTAAATCTCCCCAGAGAACAGTTTCAAAATAAAACTTAGGTCCAATAAATGCAAACCATACCTACAAGCTGCTATTTCTTACAACAGTCTAAGTATTTAGGATGTAGATAATAGCAAAATATAGATCCCATTTGGAAAAATACAGACTGTAGTTGAAGGTTTAGGTTTCAGCAATGGGACATGTCTATGTTCTGACTTGTTAGGATCAGTCTGATTCCATTAATCTAGATAATCACTTAACCATTAAGTGTGTCCCAGTTTTACCTTATAACATATGGGCATTGAGGATTCCAATCTCCTACGGTTTTTAGGGGAAATCAAAGGGAGTCAGTCCATTAAATACAGTGTATAATGACATAAATGTGTTTATAAATGTTTAATGCCAGAGCACACATGGGTGCATGGTGGGTACTGACAAGCATTTTCAGATTTTTGAATGAAGAAAACTTATGCACTAAAGGATTGGACTGAAGTTGAGACTGTTGAATAATAGTATTCATATCTAAAATGATATTGAAGCCAGTCATATTAGAAAAGTTTCACATATTACCAAATAAAAAACAAAAAAGGACAAAACTCCAGAGTTCACTGGAGGCATATTAGAAATTCATTGGGAGTAATGATTCACTGCTTGAAAATAATGATTAGTAAATATTAACAATTATGCTTAGGATGAAGATTACATGACACTGATTTGCAGTTTTATGTACCAGGCTTATCATCTAGTCACTGCCTGCTTTTCTTAAGCTCCTAGAGCTGATCGATTTTCAGTGAAGATTGTAACTATTTTGAGTGGGCCATATGTTTTAACTTACTCCGAGGTTTATAATTACCACTTATTGAGCCCTTACTATGTGTTAACCACTATATAGTTATTATTTTATTTCTGATTTATAAAAACCGTTCTAAGAAAAACTTCTCCGTTTTATAAAATATTTACAAAGCTTCTTAAGGCTTCAAGACCAGTGCAACCCAAATAAATTGTAATAAGACAATGAACAGATATCTTCCAGCCAAGAAATCTTTCTGTTGAAACCACCACCTCTTGTGGCTAACTAGTTGCTGTATTTATCTAGCTCAACAGGACCACTGACCTCTGGACCACAGCCTTCCTACCTTACACCTTTTATTTCTACCTGCATATTTTCTACCTTGAATTTTCAATATTGTGGTATTTGAAATTTCAATATTTCCACCTTGAATTTTGAATTTTGACTTCCTGTGGAAATGTATTGTAACAGACGGTAGCCTCGTTTATACATGTCTTTGGGTGATGTACAGAACCTGATTGTATATCTAGAGATCCCAAAAGCTGAGTCAACAGGAGCCTTATATCTGTGACTATTACTTTCATTTCTTTATTTACATATAGAAAAAACTAAACACATTTATTCATAATAACAATACTATTAATGGTGATAGTTAAGATGTGTTAAGGTAATTAAGATATGTTCTTGTGCAGAGCACTCTGTCCATGATCTTTTAATTAATTTACCCTATGCTATGATGAGGTGTTAGCTCTATAATAGTAAGTAAAGAAAAACTCAGAGACCTTAAGGAGCATTGGCCAATGACCCACAACCTGTAAGTAGCCAAGCCAAAAGAGGGAACCAAAACAAAAAGTTCACGGAATTATAGGTAAAACTGCTAACACAAGTGAGTGAAATTGGCAAAGGGATCATGGCAAATGCCAGGACACAGGCACAATTACTGTAATCTGGTATTTTGAGCCTGAATATAGGTCAAGATCATTTTTTTATACGTCTATGATCTATATTCAGACTCCCATAGTTAAAATATGTTAGCATTTATTTCAAATATGTTTCTTTAAACACTTTGCAGGCCCAATAGACACCTGTAGGGACAGTGTAATCACAGACAACCAAGAAGCCACAGGGTGCCACTGTCCTTTCTGTGAACAGTTGTTTCTAAGTCAGTCATTCTTAGATCTGTATCTACCACTTCCTCCTTGGTTCTCAAAGACAGGTCTCAGGACAGCAAGTTAGAAATAAATACAGCCCAAGATAGTCACAAGTTTGGCAAAGGCAGAGGTTCAGGTCACAGATGCAGCTATGTAGCATCATACCCAGAATTCTTCCTCCCAAGAAGAAACTTTCTGATGCTTTCACCCAAAGAGTGACAGATGTTTCCATCTGTGAAAGTAAAGGGCCAACATTTTAGTAAAAGAAATATGAGGGGAAAAAACACATTAAAGAGCCTCCCTCAGAATAAGAGAAATTATTTATAAATCTAACATCTTAATAACAATAAAAGCCAAGTTATTCAGCCTTTTAATGTAGAATATACCTGAATATTCATTTCTAGATAGAAGACAAAAAACTGGCCAAAAGACTCCTGAAAAATGTTCTACATCGCTAATCTCTAGGTGACACCAAACAACACAGTGGGATATCACATCATAGTTGACAACAAAGCAAACAATGACTGACAAAACAAAATATTTTCAGTTCTTAAGAGACAGAGCAGGAGGATTGCCAACTTGAAACAATTTGGACTATAGCCCCAAACAACTTGGGATATGAAGGGTCAAAACTATTAACTAAGCAATGCTTTCACCTGCAAAATGTACCAAGTGAATAAAGAATGAAAGAAAGTAGGAAACTTTATACAGTATTGATGAGAGTGTAAACCAGTAGAGGCAGTATAGGGACCAGTGGAGAGGACCAGTAGATCTCCCTATATATAGTATTGATGAGAGTATAAGCCGGTAGAGCCAGTATAGGAAAAAGTATGGAGGATTATCCAAAAGAAGTTCAAAAAATAGAAGTGCCATTGGATACAACAATCTTCCTACCAGATATATATGAATTAAAAAAGTAAAATAACCAAGTCAAAGAGACATCATTAGGGATGGGTAATCGAACCAGATATAGATCAAAAATGAATGAATTAGTAGTTATTATTCAGTCAAAAGGAAAACTAATCTTCTCATTTGTATTATTGCATATGAACATGAAGTACATTACGTTAAGTGAAAGAAGCCCACTGCAAAAAGGCAAATACACAATCTCATTTATTTGTGGAATCTAAAATGTTCTCATTGAAATAGAATATAAAATAATTGTTACAAGCAAGGAGGTGGGAAGAAGAGAAGGGTGAAGTACAAAGGTCTAGAGTCAAGAATATATTTCTATATCTACAGCACAGGAAGGAGACTTCAGTTTGCAACACTATATTGTATATTTCATCATAGCTACACAGGGGATGGATCTGATGATATGTATCTGTCACCACAGCACTCAACAAGCAAGAGTTGGAAAATGGGAGTTAAACCAACATAGACTACATAGTGAGTTCCAGGTTGGTGACACTTGTTCAAAACAAAAACTAGTCAGAAGAGTTATTTTTTAATGCTCTTATTATAAAGAAATGATACACATTTAAAGCAATAAGCATGAAAATATTTTGACTTGATCATTATACAATTACAACATTATTACTATCACTTTAGCAGGATGTTATGGCATACAACTATAGTCCTAGCACTTTGGAGGCAGAAGAATTGAAAATTCAAGGTCACCCTGAGATATATGGAAAGATGTTAAAAATCACATTGTAGCCAAGAAACAATACAGCTATTAATTTTAAAAGAGAAGGCAATATGTAGTATCCTTTGGTGGTCACTTGCCTTTTAGGTGTGGAAGACTGAACAGGCTTTCAAAGATGGAATAGCTGAGTTTGGGAGATATGACTGCTGTCATTACAGCTATCATTATTTTCAGAAAATACTTGTCTCCTGTCATCTTGACATGCCTTGCTATTGTGGAAGGGCTGTCACATAGAAATTAAGTTTCCATATTAAAATCCAATGCATTTTTTTTCAATTGGCCATCTCTTGAAGATTTCTTCTCCCTGGGACCACTGGGTTCTGGGCAACTTCAACAGTCTTTGAAGCAGATGAGGACAATCCACAAGCTGAGCAGAACCAGTCAGTAGCATTTCATGCATTTATTCTCCTGCCCACTCACGTTTATTAATATCTGGGCAGAAATGTGTCAGGGCAAAATCTTGATGTGCACAGGAGGAAGGCTAACGCAAAAGCAGGCATCTCTGTTTAATATGGCACCGACCAAGTGGGCTGTGCTGAGAAAAAGAGAAAAATAGATCTGAGGTCTGCTTTGCACAAAACAACCAACTGCCTGCAGAAGTCAGTAAATAAATTACAAAACAATGGTAAACCTAAGAGCTTGTGAGGACTCTTGCTCTAAGTCTGACCTGTGGACTTAGCAAAGTCACTTCTCTCTGGAAAGTAAAGACTTCTTAGGGGAGTGAGATTTTATTATTTTATTTTATTTTTAATAATAGAATTTTAGTAGATGAAAGCATCCACAGAATTTGGGGAAACTAGTTCTCTTAGTTGTCATTTTATGACTACAATGGAGAACAGCATCAGCCCAGGAGTCTCCACAGCTTTTCTCCTCCTCATGTCTATGAAGGAGGTGAAGATATACAACCCCTCGTTTTCTTTATCCCATATTCTTCCATTGGGGATGCTGAATCAGGAAACAGGGAAAACAGAAGCCACAAATGAAGTCTCACATTCATTCTAAAGCCCTGAGAGGAGGCAATTGGCTGTCTGTGAGTCTTTTTGCTTGAAAGGCAGCATGAAAATGAAGGGAATGGACCCCAAATAGGAGATGGTACTGGATGAGATGGTTTGAAGCTCCAATAACTCCCCAGCTCAAAGCAGAAAGCAAATGGTTTTAATAACTTTGTCACATATGTTGCTGAAAAATGCCTCAAGTCATTAGAATTCCTTTTAGGGTGATGTTTACATTTCAAGTTTCTCATGGACTGGAGCAGATAGACCATGGCTCTAAGTTTTAACAGAGTAATACTTCATGATTTTGACTCTCTCTCTCTCTCTCTCTCTCTCTCTCTCTCTCTCTCTCTCTCTCTCTCTCATTTCTAATGAGGCTAAAGAAGCACAGATACTAAAAAGCACAAGGAATTACATTTTCTCAGCTGGGATAAGGAACTTTTTCAATAAATGGAAAATTGAAAAATTCTATATTGCAGGATACTCTGCCTCTGGAATCTTCATCTACATGTTCCATCAACGGGTTTGGCATGATCTTGTTAGGGAGATAGGCATCTATGTGGCCAAGTGAGACATCTGGATGTTGATTCTCTTTAAACATATTATTTATTGTGAATCAGTAATGCCTCACAAGTCACCATATGTCAAACACATGCCTTGGTTTTTGGTGATAGAATATTTAACAGAAACAAGCAACATTCACACACAGAGACACATACATTTTTTTCTACAGAAACCGTTTCCATTAAACAGTCAAAGGAATGGGAGGTTGTGAACTTGATGTTGAAGTTAATTGCAAAATTCAAAGCATAGTCCAGCAATCTCTTTTTAGAATTCCAGGAAATAAGGATTTCCTCCTTTATCTAAAAACTGACAAACTCAAAATGAATCAAGAGCACCTTTCGTTGGCTTAACAGAAGCTGGCACAGTCACAGCCAGGGAGCTGCAGGGTCAAGGAAAAGGCTGGAGGCTCTCTTAGGCCATGTTGGGTCCTAGCCAAGTCTCCATGCCTCAGGGGAGTTGTCATACTGGTTCATGTAAATTGTCACTCTAATGTGGGGCTGAATCACTGGGGGAGTTGTGGGGACCTAAATGAACTAATTTACATAATCTGCTTAACTCTGTCCCCTAGACAGTGAAATCAGTTAATATTGTTATTATTAGTTGAAAAATAAGTTTTTATATAATGTATTCAGATGAATTTTCCCCTTCCCACACTCCTCCCAGATTCTTTCTACCTCCCTATCTCTCCAATTCTTCCTCCTTTTCTCTTAAAAAACAAACAACTAAACAAAACAGGAAACACACTGGAGGCACACACACAGACACACACATACATACATACACACACACAGACACACAGACACACATACACACACACAGACAGACACACACACATACACACACACACACACACACACACACACACACACACACACACACACACACACACACAATCCCCTACTGGAATAGACTGTGATAGAAATTGAGTGAACAAGCAGTGTCTAGTCAAAGAGGGTATTTGCATTGCAGAGGCCCAGCCAACAAAGAGACTCATAGTATCTTTGATTTGTCCAGTGTTTGTTTTAACAGTTAGGCTCTCAAATAAGATTTACTTCAGTTGGGGGTCATTCTAATTCCTAGATTTTTCCCCAAGCTTTTTAATGAGAATGTGGATCAAGATTTGATCTGTCAGTGACAGTTTATTCTGTGTAATCTAAAAGACTGTCTAATGCTAAGATTTTTATTAAAGAGTTGCATCTTCTTATCTCAACTGTAGCCTTTTTTTTTAAAAAAAAAAAAATTGTTTTTACTCTCTACCGTCATACTTACCTCAAGGAAAGCCACAGAAATAAATGAGTCAGACACACCTAGATTCAGATACTGGTTAGCTAGTTATGGAACTGGCTCATCATTTCTTCATCAGAAAAATGGCATCAATCTCACAAAAACACTGAAGATTTGAAACAAACATTATACATTTGCTGTACTATGGATATGACCATTGGCACTTGTCCCCAGTTAGGTCTCTAGTTTATTCTTGCCCTCTTAAAACATTCTTTCCACAGCAACTACATTTTCAGAGAGAGTACATGCCAGCAGCTGGAATGACACACTTTGAAGCCAGGCTGCTAGGGTTCCACTCCTTTGTCTACAGCTAATTATTCTTTTGCCTAGGCACAACCTTTAAAACTCAAGTTTAAAGATTTGCTTCAGTTTCACTGTGTGGAAAATGAAGGTAGCTCTCTGTTTCGCCCCCAAATCCCATTCCATCATATTCTCTTCCCACCTTTCCTTACCCACCTCCCTGTGCTCTCAATTTTCTAAGGAAATCTTATATATTTTCCCTTCCCAGGAGGAGTCCATGGATGTCTCCCTTCAAGTCCTCCTTGTTACCTAGCTTCTCTGGAGTTTTAGGTTGTAGCCTTGTTATCTTTTGCTTTATGTTTAAAATATACTAATGAGTGAGTACATACCATGCTTGTCTTTTTGGTTCTGGACTACCTCACTCAGAAAGATTTTCTCTAATTCCATCTATTTGCCTGAAATTGTCACGATGTCATTTTTTTTTATTGCTGCACAATACTCCATTGTGTAAATGTACCACATTTTTTTTTTTAAAAAATACATTCTCTGGTTGAGGGGAACTGAAATAAATGGTAGAGGGAAAAACCTTGTGCTAGGGAAATTTCCATCAATCCACAGGAGTCAACAAGGATGACTCAGCTAAGACTCGAAGCAAGACTGGAGAGGGTATATGAACTGGCCTTCCCCTGTAATCAAATTGATGACCACCCTAATTGTTATTATTGAACCTTTATTCAGCAAATGATGGAAGCAGATACAGAGATCCACAGCCAAGCTCCTACACCAAGTGAAGAGAAGGAGGAAGGGTTATATGAGCAAAGGAGTCAAGATCATGGTGGGGAAACCCATGGAGACATCTGACTCCAGCTATTGGGAACTCACTGACTCTGGACTGACAGATGGAGATCTTGCCTGGGACCAAGCTAAGCCCTATGAATATGGATGACAGTTGTATGGCTTGGGCAGTTTGTGGGGCTTTTGGCAGTGTGACCAGGATTTAGCCCTAGTGTATGAACTGACATTTTGTGGCTCATTTCCTATAGAGAAATACCCTGCTCAGCCTTGATACAGGAAGGAAGAGCTTGGCCCCGCCTCAATTTTATATGTCAGACTTTTTTGATTCCACAAGGGAGAACTTATCCTCTTTGAGAAATGAATGGAAAATAAGGTGGGGGGAAGCTGGGGGTGAGTGGGAGAAAAGGAAGAAAAGAAACTGATTGGAATGTAAAACAAAAAAAAAAAACTTTAAAAATTAAAAAAAAGAAAATGAAGCCAGCAAGTGAACGCTCTCAAAAGGATGAAACAAGTTACTATATTCTCAATATGTGAAAATTATTTAATGTATTATATGAATAATACACAGTTAAAAAGCAGCTAAATAGAAGTGAAAGATGCCCCTTAATGATAAAACATAGTAGAGGACAGAACAAGTGTAACTGTTTGCTCTATAACTTCCCAAGACTACATACCAGGCAACAAAGAATTACAATTACTCAAAGAATTTACGAGACTGCAACCTACCTGACTGAAGCACCAACCTAAAACAAGACATCTGGTCAACCTCATAAAACATACACTGTCAGATACTGTGACAGAAATATCCAATCCCAGAATTCTTTGCATCATTTTTCTTGCAACAGAGCATCTTTGTCAAAGATGAGATTTTGTGACTTCACTAGATTAATTTCTTTCTTAGATTCAGCTAGGGACCCCCTCCCATGCACCAAATCAATTTTTTTTTTAATGTCTTGAAAGGTTTTTTTCCTTCTTCAACATGACTCATATTCTTCTTCTTGCCTGTGGGACACTTTCTTTGTTCATTCTCCAAAACATTCTTGTAAAGAAGAAAGTAAGAATATAAAAATAAACCACTGGAAGCAAAAAGAATAAGAGATTATCCTCTTGTACTCCCTTAGCAGCATAGCTGTAGCTAGAGGGTTGCATAAAAAGAACAACTCTAATAAAATCAGACAGCCTCAGTTCACACTCTTGCTTTACATGAGACAGATAAGCTGGTATCCAGGCAATGCCATTTCACCTCTCTATTTTTGTTTTCTACTATGAAAAATGGGGCTAATATTAGTACCTCCTAGTATTTGCTAAAACCTGAAAGTACAAATACAGAAACAGCTATTTGAACAGTGAAAGCTCCCAAGGATACTTATTTCTGAGGTCACAATCAGTTTCTAGCACTGACTTCATGAATGCATGAATGAAGAGAGCTAAGGGACTCAGAGAAAGAGAGAGAGCATTGCATGATGGCTACAGCCATTTACCCCACTGTCTTTCTTCTTTCCCACCTCTATCTTAATACTTGTGGCTAATTTGAGGAAGAAAATTATTTATTCTTCAGTAGTCCTTTCTCTCTCTCCCTCCCACACAGAGGCATTCTCCAAAGTAACCCCAAAGTGAATTGAAATACTCCTCTTTTTTCCCACTGTTGACTCTGAACCTGAGTTAATTTTTCAGAAAGAGGGCTCTGAGAGAGAATAGTGTGACAAATTAATTCCAGTTTTAGTCTGTGCCCTTATCCATCAAAAGTCCTTGCCTTCTGCCTTAACACCCCGGAGTTCATGGGCATAGAGCTATGCTGCTTGAGAGTGAGGGACTGTCAGCAGATTAGTGTAGTGTGAGCCATCTTCCCTTCCTCCATTTAGCTGCAAATGAAATAAATTTTTGGAAACCACTCATCATGTGTCGATATCTGTGAATAGAAATAAGAAAGAATAAAAGACAGAATAAACATCATCCACAGAATATAGCTAAGTGAGTGATTTGAAGTTTTCCAAGAGAGAGAGAATCACATTCCATGAATTTGTCCATATCCTCTGGTTTTACACTCATTCTGTCAGAATCAGACTGGCAAACATGTTTCCCAATTAATGATGACATTGACAGTTTATGACACATACTGATACCTGTGTTTTGAAGTGAAGCCCTGCATTTTCCTAGTTTCTAATACCTAAGTACCAAGGAGCAAGAGCTGAATCTGCAACTGAACTTCTCAAATAGCAGCTGAGGCAGAGGAGAGAGCAGAGATGTCTCTGGCCATTTTCTTCTAAGCTAGCCTGATATAATGACTTTGCCCAGGCCACATGGAGGTTCTTGGGAAGTTAAATTGAGGCTGTTTTCTGTTCAGTCTCTTCTGCTGTGCCAGATGAGTTCACCATCAAAGAATACAGTATGACTCTCTCCACCCCAAGCAGTTTGGCAGACACATTCTGTAAGCAGCCATGGTGCCAGCAGTTTGCAGCAGCCTCTGACACAGCACATCAGCTGTGATTTTAAATGAAAAGCAGCTTGGGATGTGGAGATTACCCCAAGCCACAGTTTCCCCAAAACAAGAGCTTTGATTTTGCCTCCCAAATGACAGCGACACAACTGATGAACCTTTGTTCCCAATGCCACCCTACATCATTAAAAGTTGGTTACTTGCTTGTTAAGCTTCCATGCAAAATGACAACGGTATGGCTCCATCCCAAGAGAGGAAGGGATTCTGCACTGGTATTAAGCCAGCCAAACCAAGACTAGAAAAATATGGGTCACAACAGGTAAAGCAATCTATTGTCCTCCAAACTTTCTGGGTTGGGTCACCCTATGATAGAATCTTATTTTTCCTATAATAATTCACAAAGTCGTCTGTATGTTTTAACCTGTATAATCAGTTTGTCCCGATAGTCGGGGGGGGGGGGGGTTCTACATAAGCCCCTGAGGCCCCCCCCCCCAGCCTGTATAATCTACAAGGCTTAAACTAATGATCCTGTTGTCAGTTTCTCGATGAATGTGCCAACTCACCCATGGGAGGAGAATCAGTAAAACAGGGACAAGGAAAGGGTTTGTGCAGTGACTAAGCTTGTCAGAGGGCCAGCTGGAAAGCTGCTTCAGATGGGGCTACTTCGCATTTTTTCTGGAGAACACTGCAGGAGCCCAGCAAGTGCACATGAGTCTGTCTTTTACTCTCTTCTTTCAGCTGTGGGTCTAAAGTTGTTCAAAGTTGCAAATGCAGAGGTGCAAACATTTTTACCTATAAAGCAGAGGCAAAAAACACTGGAAGAACAGGAGTTCACCAAACCCCAGAAGAGGTCAGTTCTCTATGTGATGGCTGGGCTCCTTGTTCCTTTGTTGAAATTTTCTAAGTGAGGAAAAATAAACAGCACTGGTGTCGGCTACTCTAGGAAACAGCAGAATAATTACATGGCCTTGAATGCTGACCATCTGTGGAGTTTTTATCAAATTACTTTGCTTCTCTGAGCATACTTCCATACCTATAAAGTAAGCTAGGTATCTAAATAATGAGGATGATATGGGAATTAAATAAGCTAACATACGTAGAGTCTAGTGCAATGCTTGGCACAAAATTTGGTAATGATAACGGTAACTGGCATGTGTTGGGAACTTACTAGAATATATGCCAATTACTTAAAGTTTTACTATGTATTCTGAAGTCTTAAAACAATGTTTAAGGGAATTGTTATTATACATTTGAGCAATGAGCCATGAATAGTATTAAAGGTCAAATGATTTGTTGCTTCTAACATGAGTTCCAGTCAGTTAATAACACCTCTTTGGTATAGTCATTTGTAAGCATGAACTTTAGGGCCAGGTAACTTTGGATTTATTAGCTCTGCAACATATATTCTGGTGATGACACTGAGCCTCACAACTTTAAGTGAAAAAGATAAGAGGAGCTGGTACCGTTCTATACCATCAAACAACTGAATGCATATGCAGCCAATGGGCACTGACTTTACTTCTTTGAGCATTTGTTCATAATTTGTAATATAACGTAGGTGTCTACCTAATGAAGGCTTTGAAGTGAGAATTAGTTAAGCCAACTCGACGGGGTTTCTGCAGTTGCTCTCGGTGCGTTAAAATATCTTGAATTTTAAAGCTTTTTTCCATCCCTATGTTTTTTTTAATATTAGACATTCAATACACTTCTAGTCTCTGATCTTTATAGTTTCATCATCAAAAAAGTACAAGTACTTTGCACAGAATGCAAGATCGCTGTGCCCATGACACATTTAAAATTTTCAACATGCTACATTGTAGATTTAAGCTTATGTTGGTTTTGACCTTCTAAGATATTTTTACTGAAAGAACCTCATTTTTGAGCATTTGGATATTGTTCACTGTCAGTACTGACTTGGAATTCTAGGTCTTGCTCCCCCTAACCTCACTTCACTAGACAACAGGGGCATTTTTCACTTAAGTCCAGCTCTCACATCCTCTGGTCTTTAAAAAGCTATAATATTTGTGTTGAGAATGTGTATACTTATTATATAATTGAGAATTATTATATAATCAAGAATTTCCAACATATGTTATATTAGTTACTTCCCTATTGTCATGATAAAACTCTATACCAAGGCAATACTCAGAAGAAAAAATAGAGATTTATGACTCTAGAGGGTTAGGGTTCATAGTAGTGGGAACAGTAGGTGGCAGATATTGCAGCTGGATCTGGAAGCTGAGGGCTCATATTGAAAATTACGAACAGGATACAGAGAAAGCCAACTCAAAATAGTGCAAGTCATAAAGCTTTTAAAACTTGCCTCCAGTGACATGCTTACTCCAGCAAGGCCACATCTTCTAATCTTGCCCAAACACAGGCAATTTAAGCCCAAATGTTCAAATGATCACGTATGTGGGGGAAATGTAATTTAAACCACCACATTCTATTCCCTGTCCCCCATATGCAAAAATGCGTTAGCTCTATTTCAAAAATTCCCATAGTCTTTCACAGTCTGAATATTGTTTAAAAGTCCAAAGTCTTTTCTGAGACCCAAGTCAATCTCTTAATTGTAATATCCTGGAAAATCAAAAATCAGATTACACACTTTTAACAAATGGCACATAATATATATTATCATTCCAAAAGGGAAGAATCTAGGCATAGTGAGGAAATACTGGACCAAGGCAATACTGAAATCAATCTGGGAAAATTCTATCTCATCTCATTCAAACCACCACATTTATCCACTGTAATGTGTGTGTGTGTGTGCATACATATATGTGCGTGTGTATTACTATGTCAATTTAGCAAAATAATAGGAGTTGGGTTCACTCCTAGGACCTGTGAGCTTCCCAAGCATGTGTTCTTCACTAGATTTGTAGTCCCATACAAGTGTTTCCTTTTGTGGAGCCTGCCTTAAATACTATTAAGACAGAGACTGGTTATTCCGATAACATTCATGTCACCATTGCACCTATGGGCATATTATTATAGTTCACAAGTTCACAGGTGGGTAGAGCTGTTGATAATTTTTCATCCTTGGATCTTCAATAGCAAATTCTGTGAAAGCTACCCAGCAGGGGGGGAACTTTCTGGTCAGTACCAACTTGACGTCTCCATGTTCTATGACCAAAGCATGCGATATCTTCAGCATAGAGTCTTAACATCAAGTTCTGGTAGGCAACCAAGAGCAATAGCCGTAGCCTACTATACCCAAGAAAAGACACCCCCAACAAGACCCCAAGAGTCTAGATAAAGAAACAAACCAGAGTAAAGCTGAGTCCATTGTTTCTCAGTGTATCCAACCTTTCATCCTCTTTAATTTAGCTATTTTGGTTCTTCACTGTGGCGGTTTGAAATAAAATGGCTCCCAAAGGTAGTGGCACCATTAGGAGGTGTGGTCTTGTTGAAGTAGGTGTAGTCTTGTTGGAGGAAGTGTGTCACTGGTGGGCAGGCTTTGAGGTCAGTTTTGTTCAAGCTCTCTTCAAAGTGACTTTCACATCATTTCCTGTTGTTTGCAAGATGTGGGCCTCCCATCTACATACCAGCACCTGCATGCGCCATGATGATAATGGACTGAACTTCTGAAACTGTAATCGGCCACCTCAATTAACCATTTTCCTTTATAAGAGTTGCTGTGATTCTGGTGTCTCTTTACAGCAATAGAAACACTACCTAAGGCATTCACTCAGCACATCTGTTAAAAAGAAGGATGCTGGACTTTACAGTGTGGAGCTGTAGAGCATACAAAGGCCTGGGGAGGAGGCTCTCATACTAATGCAGCTGCCAGAGAGTAGCCTGCCTGACCTATCAAGTTGTCCACATGGTGCATGAGTCCTTCAGCATGGCTTGTGTTACTCCTGCTGGGCTGGGCTTTTGGTAATGGAAGCACCTTGAATTGTTCATGTACCTCTAAGTAAGTAATCTCTCAGCCACAATCTTGTAGGTAACTGCAGAAAACCCATCAGTCTGCCAAGTTGGCTTTTGATAGGATTGTTACTTTGCTCAACAGGATAAAAATCACACAACAGGATAAAAACGGCTTCTCTCAAGTTTTACCATCACAATTTGCTATTCCAAAAGGCAGTTGGAGAACACAGAAGTTGAACTAAAAAACCAGGCTTCAGAAACCTTCGTAGCTCAGGTTTTGTACATGTGGTCCATCATGTGGTCAGAATAATGACTGATTGCTTTGATCCCTGGCTGTGTAGGCTGATATTTATGTTGGTTCGTGACAGTTGCTAAAGGCCTTTCTAAACCAAAAAGGGTGCTTCCCCACTACCCCTCCCAAAGAGGAGCCTTTAAAGGATTTCTGTAAACAATGTTTTTTGATGACATGCTGCTTCCCACAGTTCCCCACACTCTCTATTAAAGCTTACATGCTGTCACCTGGTCAACAAATGCTGTGCATTTAAAAAAAAATATGAAGCTCAAAGATCTTGTTTGTGAACAGTTTTGCAGCTGTGCAAACACTGTGTGTGTGAACACTAATCCATATGTTAGGTGATATTTTGTTCTTTAAATAGTAAATATCTAAGTGGAGTGAGTTAGTATCTACATTATAAAAGTCTTCACAAGTTTGTATTCTAGATTTTCATGGAAAACAAAATGACAGTCTGCTTTAATATTCCTGGCTCCAGCTTTGGAAACTTGTTTAATTCTGACCTTTATCATGAAAGGTCCCAATGATTCTAGCCACTGATGATCACTTACCCAAAATGATTAATTATTTATTGTGGGTCAGCCTCGGTGAAGAATACTAAGGAAATAATACTGAATGAGAAGCCAGGATCCTGGAGTCAATTTAAAAACCAGATTTGTGAAATAATATTTTAAATTGGTGTATTATACATGGTATTGGTTATTAAGGACATTTTTATAAACAGATTCCTCAGGATTCCTATACCCCCTACTCTTTCAAATTCCTACTCTTCCATTGGTCTTATTTGTTCCTTAAGTAGATTTGTTTATAATATGTCATAAATACACATGTGGTTCTATGCATTTGATCAAATCTAGAATTCACAATTATAATATTATGTGTTATTTGTCTTTCTGAGACTGACTTCATATGTTTAATATGATTGGTTATATTTGCACACATGTTCCTGCAGGGTAAATGACTTTTTTTTCTCATTTATGCCTGAATTTATGCCTGAAAACCCATTGTGTATTTATGCTAAATTTCTATATCCACTCCTCTGCTGCTGGTTTGTTCCAATGCTTAGCTCATGTGAAATAGTGTAAACACCAATGTGTAAGTGTGTCTGGAGTCTTTCGGGTATGTACTTAGAAGTGATCATATTTTATATTTATATTTCATGCTTTGAGAGTTCCTCATACTGTTTCCTCAGGGGTTGTCTACATTCCCACTAGCGGAACATTCAGGGTACCTGTCCCTTTCCTCACATCTTTGTGGGCATTTGTGTTTTTTTGTTTGTTATTTGTTATTCTTAGTGACTGACATTCACTCTATCACTGCAATAAAGTGAAAGAAATCTCAGTTTTCATTTCTTTGATGGCTAGTGATGTTGATAATATATTTTTTAGCCATTTGCATTTTATCTTTTTAGAACTGTCTATTTACTGCCCATGTATTTAATTATCTCCCCGTGTATAATAATTCCCTCCCCTTCTGCAGACTTCTCACTGTCGCCTTTGAGGTGCAGAAGTGGCTTAATTTCACGGTGAACCTTCTGCCAGTGTCAGCCTTATTTCTTACTCAGAAAGCTCTTGCCTGTGTCTAGGTCTGAAGATGTTTTTCTTACTTTTCCCTCTGTTTTAGAGTTTCAGGTCTTATACTAAGGCCATTGACTCAGTCGGAATTTATTTTCCTACAGGGTGAGTAATGGGGATTTAGTTTCACTCCCCTAGGTGTGAATGTCCAGTTTCTCCAACACCATTCACTGAAGCAGCTCTTTCCCAAAATGGCATAGGTTAGCGCCTTTCTTAAAAAAAAAAAAAAAAAAAAAGATCAGGTTGCTGTGGATGTTTGGGTTTATATTCTATTGTCTCTTCATTTCCGTTTTTGGTACCAATGCCATAATATTTTGTTTATTAAGACTCTAGTATAATTGAAGTCAGAAACAGTGATGCCTCCGGAACTATTTTTCTTGCTCACAATTTCTTTGTGTATGAGAATGAGGGGGGAACTAGGAGATGAGGGAGAGAGGAGAAACTGTTATTGGTCTGGGAAAAATTAATTAACTAATTAATTAATTAAAAGGGGAGTGGATATCATCTTTGTTCCACTCATGTTTGGGTAGTCATCACGGTGAGACTTTCTGGGTATAGCTTTGATGCTTCTAGGAGATACAATCTCACAGCAAAGGCGCTGATCCTCTTACAGGTCTTTCCATTCCTACTTCCATGGTGCTTCCTGGAGTGAACGTGATGTTTAGTCAACAGGGGGAGCTGTGAGCGACAACAGGAAAGCTATGCCTGATTGGCTGATTTAGTGCTGTGGGGAAACTGGAATGCTTCAGGTCCAGAGGCAAATCACTGTGTCCTTGGCTGCTACAGCCATTCAGAACAGCCATTCCTTGCCCACTTCTGTGGAGGAACTTACATTTTGTGATTAATAGATATAAGCCATTTGGAATCTCCTAACTTAGCAAGGTACTAGCTTCCAAAAACCACATAATTAAGAATGTCACCAGATAATAATAAAAAAGGCTTCCCAGATCTCACTAGACCTACATCTCATGGGTTTACAAATCGTTTTTAAATTTGCTGTGATTCATTATTCTTATCTGTAAAACTCTAAAAACTTTGTGAAATCGCCTCCATGTTGGAACATGGAATTTGGGACAATTTAAATCTGGGTGACGGTCACTCAGAATGGCTTCAGAATGAGCTCTCTCTCATTTTCTTTAAGATGGAGCCCATTCCCTGCAGAGGAGCACCTAACCGAGTCTTGACTTTGGGATAAGGAAATCGGACTTGCCTGCAAAGACTGTATTGCTCTGAGTTGACCCACCTTGGGACTTCTTGCCCTTGGGGGAAGGGCTAGGGGCTGGGGAGAGGGGAGGCCAAAAGCTTACTGGGAGGGATTGGGAGGAGGGAAGAGAGGGGAAGCAGGGGGATATACATTTTTAAAAAAGACACTTGAAAAAAATAAAATGAAGGAAAAAAGGGAATTCAAACCAAAAAGGTGCTGGGGAGCACCATGAGAATCATCACCTCAAAAACTCACAGAATTGCAGCTGATTCCTTTGAACCAGATACCAATGCAGTAATTTCTCAAATAAAATGTCAAATACTCCCCTGGGGGGAAAAAAAAATTCAAAGTTAACACAAAACCATACAGGATCCAGAATCCTGTGTATTTTTCATCTTTACATGGCTTTTTCTCTGCATATTACTTTACTCTTTCTTTAAAAACTGTTATCTTTAAATTATTTTTTCCATGGCTATGTCCTTACTCATTTCTATAAGCTATATCTATTTTCTTTTCTTTATTAAGCCTATGCACATTTTTAAATGACACACACACACACAAAGATGAGAACAGTAGTTTTTATGTCAACTATTATTACAATCAACTGTATGGGAGAAGAGCTTATGAAACCACAACCCTGCCTGAAGAAAGACAGGCAACCGAGGAAGTCTGGGAGCCGAAGACACGGACTCTCCTAAGAAAGAGTACTTCTACTGTCTGCCTAGTACCAGACGTCAGCACTAAAGCTACACATCATAGTAACATTATGTGGCCTCAGCAGATTATATTTAAAACGTATATCCATATACAACTATATGCATGCATGTGGTAATGAAAACGGAAGCTGTGAACTTGAAGAAGAGTGGGGGAGGGGTTTGGATTGAGAAAGAAGAAAGGAGAAATATAATTAAATTATAACCTCAAAAATAAATTTGATTAATGGACTAATCAAACAGATTGAGTCTACTTTATTACTGGGTGTCACTGAGCCAAAAGGAAAAAGAAGAGAACTTGTAGATAAAAAGAAACAGATCTGGAAATTGTGGATTGCTGATCTTGAGAAGACTGGATTAGGGAGTCACTCATCTGGTTCTGCCTTTGAGGCAATCTTAGATATCTTTGTTGTGGAATATTATTTTAATGAGGCAAGGATGTGTTAGACTTTGTTTATGATTTGGAATAGTGCTTTAACTGTGTATAGGTGTGTTATATTTGTTTATGCTGCATTTGTGTAACAAGTAAGGCTGTATTACACCTGTGCTGCATTTGTTTAATTACGTAAAGCTATGTTGTATTTATTTCACTTTGCCTGCCTAAGGCACCTGATTGATCTAAAAAGGAGGTGCACAGCCAATAGCTAGGCAGAGAAGGAGAATAAATAGGAAAAGAAATCTAGGCTCAGGAGAGAATAATAAGAGAGAGAGATGAGAACCAGGGAGACAGATGCCTGGGGCCAAAAGCCAGACAGGCAGGAGAAGCAGAGGGAGTATGATATACAGAGGGAAAGGAAAACGCCTCTAGGCAAAGTAGATAAAAAGAAACAGGTTAATTTAAGTTCAAAGATCTAGCCAGAAATGATCCTGAGCTAGACTGACCATTTCATAACTAATAAGTCTCTGTGTCATGATTTGGGAGTTGGTTGGTGGCCAAAACACAAAGCCTGGTCCACACCTTCCCCACCACACTTGGCTTTTGCACCAAACAGGATGGGCATGACTGTCAGCAGGTCTTTGATTGACTCTGCTCTCTGCCACCCGTGTTCTCTTCCCAAAGGCTTCTCACTGGCAACAGAAAGGGAACAGGAAACAGAAGAAAAGGAACTTAGATGTAATAAAGTTGTCACCCTATTCACAGAAGCCATTCTGAGGCATTTCTACTGCTTACAGATTCCTCCAGGCCAACTTGTCACTTCAAGGACTTTTGAAATCCTAATCTAGGTAGCTTTTCACTACTGAGGCAGCCTTGAATATAACCTTAGCATTCCTAAGGCTGCATAGTGTTCGCCAGGGAGGCAGGTCAGCAGCTTTTCTTTGAAAGTACGTAGTTCTGTCTGAAGTAGCGATCTCAAATCAGTTAGAATAGAAAAGTCTAAAACTGAGTGGAAAGGAATTCTCTTTTAAGCTAGTGTTTTATAAAGATCTTTTATATGTCTGAAAACAACCAGCATTTTGCCACTCTCCTAGGAACCCCCCCCCAAATGCTTTGATGTATGTGTATTTGGCTCAAATGGGGAAAAAAGAAAAATCATAAACACAAACAATTTGTTTAAAAAAAAACCTTCTGAGGTCAGAAATGAAATAAAGCATCATGAACTTCGAAACTGTTGCATACTTTATGAGGATGAGACTGTAAGATGAGGCAGGAAGGAGAGGGGGAGAAAGATGGAGGAAGTTCAACCTTCTATGAGTAGAATTTTTCTTGCCTTCTTTGAATGAAATTCTTTAAGTCTTTACTTTGAATTTTCAATGTAATATAAAACCAAATGTTTGGGGGTGATAGCAACACTGCATTCATCTAAGAACCAATGAGAGACTTTCTCAGATCACTTTCCAGCCTCCATAATTTAGCCAAAATTTCTAGTGTTTCTGAACACACACAAGAAAGCACTAATTGACACTAGTGAAAGTCAGAATTATGAGGAATAGAAATCAGTAATGAATGGCTACCCTCTTAGCTGACTCTCCTTAATGCCTGTTTCTTAGGGAAAGTGTAGTTTTAGGGATGAATGGCCTTAACTTTGCTAATGACTACTCCCCTCCTAACCTTCTGTTCCATGACAAAGATCAAACCACCTAAGACTAGCCTGAACTGTTCTATTTCAGCTTCTTCAAGGATTTATACAGCATTGACCCTCCATTCCCTGGGCTTCCTACTCTCTTTCGTTCTCTGTTTGGTACTATTATTCACATTCTCTCCAGCAGCATTCTTCAGTCCAATAGTGGACAAACCACAGCTCTACAACCCTATGCAGCTCTTGCATGCTATTGCCAAAGGCTTCCTTCTCCTTCCTTTTGTTACAGCCTCTTGCCAATTCGTCTTCCTGTTTCTCCAGGTGACTTCTGCTTTCTCAGTGATCTTCGAATCCTGTCCTAATGACCACTGAGAAAACCATCTGCTCAAATCAGCAGTGGCTTCAAATTATGACGTATGGTAAATGTTTTTAGCCACCCCTAACATCGCATGTGTTATTAGACTCCAGGAAAAATCCTCTCACAGCATCCCTCCTCCCTCTTTTGAGTCCTGCGCCACCAGAAACCAGAAACTCTGGTTTGTCTTTTATTCCCCATACAGATGTCTCTTTTCCATTAAGACATCCCAGTCCCTGCTTTCTTTCTGTATCCTTTCTCTGGGTAGCATTCCAGACCTGGGCATTCCTATGAGTAGCTGTCTCCACTTGGACATCTCAGAGACTATTCAAACACACTAAATCCAAACCTAGCTCCATTATTTCCTTGGCTTGCCATGCTCCATGAAGAATTGCTTGCATGCTCCATTAAAGGTGCCACTTGGTTCCTCAGCTGCCTTATTCATAAATCTGGGGATCATCCTTGGCACCTCCTTTCTCATCTCCCTCTATCCTGTCATCCTTAGTGGGTGTCCATTTAACTAAGCCACCTCCAACTTGTAAGTAGGTTTCTGATCTAACAACTTTCTTATCCTTACAAGCACTAAATTTCTCCTGGATTACTCTAGCATTCTACTCAATTTCAGTTTTTCTCCTCAGTAGTCATAGCAACGCATAACACAGTAGAAAGCCTGTGAAAATGTGTACTTTGTCTGGAAATCCATCCTCAATTCAGACCACTCATCTCTTCTATTCACCAATTATAGATACTGAAGTCCTTTCTCCTCTGTGGTCCTCCAAACTCTCTAGTTTTCTTTTCTTTGTAATTGTTTCATTTGCTCATCCACATATCCCTTCAGGACAGCTCGACTGGCCCCAAAGAAGTCATATCAGGGCTGTCTTTGGAAGCAGGGTGAGAGTTAGAACAAGAGCTGGATAAGAGTTAGGGTCCGGGAGAGCGTTAGGATTGGGTTTAGGTTAGAGCTGGCTTAGGGTTAAGACTTAAGGCTCTAGCTACTCCTCTATTCCCCCAGGGGTCCCATACATGATGACTCTCACTAAATCTGTTATTAGTACTTCAATGTCCCCTGTGCTAGAACATAAGCTCAGAAAAGGCAAAATAAATAACAAACGTGTGTTCCATAGTACCCTTCAGACCAGAACAGTGTCACACTCTTTGAAGTTGCCCAGTTTGTTTGTTTGGTAAGGAGTGGATGAATGTACTAACTCATTGGCTTGTAAAACAATTGATTTGATCCAAAATATTCTTCTACCGAAATTTCATATGGAAATACATGCTCATTTAAAATAATAACTTGGGTCTAAAATTATCCTTAGGCTCCAAGAAACAAGATACAAGCCTTTCACACTCACTAGTGATTGCAGTGTATTAACAGTGGGCAGGGATCACTGAAGTTTACAAGGCTGAGCACCTCAGCTTATAGTAGTTCCTCTATTCTGCTCTGTCTAGAATGTCTTCTCATTCTGCCTGGACCCACCTTTGTCTCATCTCTAACATCATAGCACTGCTCATACTGCTGAACACAAAGGCGCCAGCAAGAGAGTCAGAGAAGGGAGAAATGTAGTCTGAAGTCCTGGCTGTGAAGCTACAGAAAAGCCAGATGCTGCAGAGAGTGCAGGAATAGAGGTACTTTGTAATTTGTGTGCCCAGAGGGAGTGCCTCTTTACTGTTTTCATCGGGACTCTAAATGCCCAGTTTAAGACTCACCTTGAGTCATGCAAGAGCTAGAAATGTGAATGTTCCAAAAGGTTGATGTCATTGGCCACTAAACAGATCTCACTGAGCAACTTTATATCAATCAGTTCAGTATGATTGGGGTTTATCTTATTGGGTATTCTTTTTTGTCGTCTTAGTCTATTGCTTGTTTGTTTTGATTTTTATGTTTATGTTTTGCTTTTATTTTGACAGAGAGAGTGGGCATAAAGTTTGGCAATGGTGGATCTGACAAAAAGCTTGGGAAGAAGGAAATATGACCAAAAATGGTTTTTAAAGTTTGAGTATAGGTTGGAGTTTATTGTGCCTCCCATGAAGACTTAACCACCTCAGCAGTTCTGCTTCTCTCTCAGCATCAGATTTTAGTAAAGAAATAAAGTGTGTTTAGAAAATGCAGCCAACAATTTGTTTTCTTTTTGAAAGGTCCTCTGCAAAATTTGCATGATTTCAGTAATGCGTGTGGTAGCAGTGAGTTCAGACCTGAGAACTCAGTTTGATGACGAAGTTGGGGATGTGACCAGCCTGAATTAAGCAAGAATTGATCAGGACTGTATTTCAGGTCACTAAATTCAGAGCAGAACATGAGATTATTTTATTTTCTTGAATAGATTTCCTTTTCTGTTTTCATCACTTAAATGAATTGTCTACAGCCTACTCCCTTGGATGCCAAGGTACATTGCTTGAGTAAATAGGAGTTCATGGTAGATTTGAGATTAAATAGATTTGAACTGGCCTCTTAATAGCAAGATTTACTAAAAACAAAATCAGAATTTCCAAAGATAGGGAGTATTATAAACCACGTTCGAAAACATAGACAAGAAACCTCTTCAAAGTGCATTTCAAGGTCTATGTTCTACAGAGCCAACCTGGAAAAAATGTTGCTCAAAAAAAATCCCCTTCAGAATTGCTCCTAAACTATCTGCCAAACATCTAGAGAACTGTCATCTTGTCTGAAGACATCCTTTTCTACTATAGTAAGGAACCAAATCCAACAGTATTTTGAAAGTTTGATTTGCTGAAAAATATTGATTAGTGCTTGGTAATAGACAATGGCAGGGATCTTCAGGCATAACGCAATTTAAAATATAGCTGACCTATAAAGACAAGAAAAGAACTAGGTTTGACAACAAATTTCACCTTTTTCTTGATTAGGATACTTTATGCTGTTCGCACGTCTGTCTTGCTCACTCGCTTTAATTTGTGAATTTTCTTTTGCTTTCCCTCAGTTTTTTGTGTTGATTGTGACTACCTTTCCTTTCTCATTCTTCACCTTTAGAACTAATTTATAATCTACAGATATCTGTGCGTTGGTTTTCAAATGCCTTTATAAAATAGTCTTAGATTGCATGGGAAAGACATTCAGAGATCCCTGAGTGGATCAATGAAGCAACAGGTAGTATTGAACCTTACGATTAATGTCGTTTATTCTCAAGTGCTCATCATGTGCTATAGCCCTAACTTCTAAAGTTTGAGATGCCATAGCAAAACTAGCTCAGTTACGTTGTCCTTCTTTATAATTTCACAGATAGAAGGTTTGTTCTTAACTGTCTCAGCAGATGACTCTTTCTTTGCTTACATTGAAAGCTTATTTATACCTTTTCTTTAAAGCATCTTCTGGGGCTTATCTCTGGCTCATCTGCATTGCCAGAACTATTATTTTTGTGCTCTGGGGTCATTGCTTAGTAACATAAGGGCTCTTAAGCACAACAGGGATACAAACTGATGCTTAAGACAGATATTATTGACTGACAGGCAGGTAGTGTATACAGTGTAGATACATGAGTGCTGCGGAATGTATGTTGAAGATGTGTTACACTTGCTTATGCTGTGGAAGATTTGTTTAATGATGCGAAGATGTGCTACATTCTTTTATGGTGGATTTGTCTAACTCTGTGTAGCTGTGTTACTTTGCCTGTCTAAAACACCTGATTGGTCTAATAAAGAGTAGAACTGTCCATATCTAGGCAGGAGAAAGGATAGGTGGGGCTGGCAGGAAGAGAGAACAAATAGAAGGAAAAGCCTGAGAAAGGAGATGGGGGAGCAGGAAGAGGAGGATCAGGGCAGCCACCCTGCTGCACAGCCAGCCACAGAGTAAGAAGGAAAGAAAGGTATATAAAAGGATAAAAGCCCAGAGGCGAAAGATAGACTGGATAATGTAAGTTAAGAAAAGCTGGCTAGGGTATTCACCAGTCTAACTTCAGGGAAGGCCAGCTCAGGAACCCTCTCCACTGCTGCTAGGCATCCAAACTGGGGTCATCCTAGTGGATCCCTGGGAACTGGCTTAGCACCAGCTTTCTCTCTATCTCCATGATGTCTCCTTCTATCAAGCTATCTCTTTCATTGCTCTCCCACTCCACCCCTGTTCCAGCTTGACCATCAAATTCCCTTACGATCTCATCCCCTATCCACACCTCTACCTCCCCCATCCCAGTTTACTCAGGAGATCTCATCTATTTCCCCTTCTCAGGGTGATCCATCCATCCCCCTTAGGGCTCTCCATGTTAGTTAGCTTCTCTGGAGCTGTGGGTTGTAGTCTGGTTATCCTTTGCTTTATATCTAGTGCCACTTATGAGTGAGTACATATCATGTCTGTCTTTTTGAGTCTGGGTTACCTCACTAAGAATGATATTTTCTAGTTTCATACATTTGCCTGCAAATTACATAATGTCGGCTGTTTCTTACTGCTGAATAATACTCCATTGTGTATATGTATCACATTTTCCTTTATCTATTCTTTGGTTGAGGGGCATCTATAACTAACCTCATCTACATCTAGTAACTGATGGAAACATATGCAGAGATCTATAGCCAAGTACCAGGTTGAGCTCTGGGAGTCCAGTTAAAGAGAGAGAAAAGTAATTATGAGAGCAAGGGTAGTCAAGATCGTGTCAACAGAGACAATTGAACCAAGCTTGTGGGAACTCACAAACTTTAGACTGACAGCTGTGAAGCCTGCATGGGTCCAGAGTAGGCACTCTGCATAAAGTAGACAGTTGTGTAGTTTGGTCTGTTTAATGGTCTCTGGCAGTGGGAACAGGATCTATCCCTGAGCCATGAGCTAGCTTTTTAGGAGCCAATTACCTATGGTGAGACACCTTGCACAGCCTTGATGCAGGGGCTATGGGCTAGAGCCTGCCTCAACTGAATATACCAGGCTTTGTTGAACTTTCAGAGGAGTTGATGGGGGGGCTGGGGAAGCTGGAAGAGGGATGAGAGGGGGATTTGTAATTGGTATGTAAAACGAATTTAAAAATTCTTAAATAAAAAGAAAACTAAACATGAAAATAAATAATAATTAATAATAATAATAATAATAATAATAATAATAATAATAATAATAATAATAGCTGGCTAGAAACAAGCCAAGCTACTGCTGGGCATTCATAATAAAGAATAAGCCTCCATGTGTTTATTTGGGAGCTGGTTGTGGGCCCCTGAAGAGTAAAGAGTAAGGAAAAACAAAACAACGGCACAAGGGGCCAAGTAATCCTTCACCTCCTCACAGACAGGACGCCAGGACCCTGTAATCCTTCACCTCCTCACAGACAGGGCGCCAGGACCCTGTAATCCTTCACCTCCTCACAGACAGGACGCCAGGACCCTGTAATCCTTCACCTCCTCACAGACAGGACGCCAGGACCCTGTTGCTGAATTTTATCGCAGCACTGAGAGCAGAATGCAGTTCCAAGTTTGTAATTGCATTTTTCTGAAATCTTCCGTTTAACGTTTCTGAACATAGATGAGCATGAAGTAGCAGAACCTGAGACCACAGATAAAGAAAGGCTACTATCTCACAAAGTTACTGGCAGGAATGGGGAGGAGGCTAACTGGAGACTCGGCTGAAATAGGTGGCTTAAAACTTTAAATGCCTTTTCCCATCACAGACTGATTACATCAGAATCAGGTAAGGAGCAGAGCAATTCCCAGTTCACTCTCTACTCACTTAGGTCTCTGACATGTTTTTTTAAGCCATAGTATCCAGTTATAGGCAATCATCAGTCTAAATGTAACTCTCATGTGATTAACACTGACTCAACAAATTTTTAATAAACAGATTACCCTCCACAATATGGGTGGGGAATCACCCAGTCAGTGACAGCAGGGTGTGTGCTGGAGGCAGGAGGTGACCATACCTGTATGTGCATGGAGTCCAGAGGGTGCACTGAATTCCTGCTTTCTAGTCAAGTTTCCTGTTTAATCCCTCTTTGCCTTGCTTCTTTAAGACTGGGATTCTCACTGAACTTGGAGGTAGGTTAGCAGCAGCAAATTGTTACAATAACATCTCAACTCCCCCCCCCCCTCCCCATAGCATCGGAGTTACAGGGAGCCCTGGGCTGTGCCCAAATTTTATAATAGGTGAGGGGGAAATTTGAACTCAGGCCCTTGGACTTGTGCTGCATATGCTTCTGCCCACTGAGCCATCTCCACAGTGTCATCACAGATGTATAATATCATGCCTGGCTTTTTACATCATCATTAGGGCATCCGAACACAGGTTTTTATGTCTATGTGGCAAGCATTTTACCAATATCATGGGAAAAGAATGTGGTCCCCAGAAAGAAGGAACTTTACCAAACTGTTTAGATCATCAGTTGCCATATAATCTTCCCTGGCTCCCCATATAGCCTACCCTGAAGCTAGGAGGGTGGTCAGCTTCCACTATCAAATGAGACAATTCCTTAAAATAAAGCTCCAGCAGATATATAGATAAGCAAATAGATAGACAGACACATACACAGGCACACAGAGACACACATACACACACAGGAACACACACACACACACACAAATACACATACATACTCACTCAACCCTATTGCTTCTGTTCTCCTAACCCTAATAACAGTTTTTATGGAACTCCGTCTTGCATACTTTTATGTGCTATTTTTTAACCTGCTACCCCTATAATTTGAGAATACAATAACTGGTTTTTTTTTCAGAGTAATACACCGAATTCAAGCAATAGAATCTTTATAATTGAACAAGATGAATAACACACTTTTACTTGACCAAATTAGCCCCTTAATTGCCCTTGCTCTTCTGGTTAAATGTATCATCTTGATCTTGAACATTTTTAATTAGGAGATTTATATTAGAGAGCAAGTGTTAAAATTGTTTCAACTTGAAAGACTCAGTTTGCAATGGATTAGAATAGATTCTGGTGGGTGTTTCTGAACTACCAATAAGGACTAATTGAGACTCAAATGTTTATTTTTTTTAATTATATAATTGCTATTCATCCAGCCTTCTTGATTTTCTATGTTAAATAATCATGCTTGTGTCTCACCCCAGCCTCTCTGTTTAGTTAACCAATTCATTAAGAATTGGGGATATTCTGCATTCATTAGCATGCTAATGGGCAGATTGATTCCCTGTAGCCCAAACATCTACATGTGTTCAATGTTTGAGCTCATCTTTATTCCCTTGTAAGTGATTATCGTTCTTAATTGCAGATGCTGGAAGTTGATAACCATGCCCTGAAACATCCAGTCCAATGCACCTCATTAAAACTGCCCTTGAAACTGAGGTTTGATGTTGGTACAAGCACCACAAAGGGTTGTGCAAGCTCAAGGCTGGGGTCACTAGCAATTCCTGTGCTCTGGACAGCTTCCATCAGGTAGGTAACTCTGTAGAAGTAGATGAGGTCTAACGGTCATGAATTGTATCAAGTATTTTAAGTTCAAGGAGCACATTATGTGAGGGTCTTTTTTTTTTTTTTTTTTTTTTTTTTAAGCTGTGAACACACAGGACATAACAGAACCGTTAGCTCTAGGAAGTATGAAAGAAGAGAATGTCAAATATTTAAAGTGGCTTGCTTACTTGTAGCTTTCCATGGATTACTGTTCTGTCTTTATATTGGAAGAACCTCTTTTTGTTTTATTTTATTTAAATGTTCTTGCCTCCCCTCCCCCTTTTGGCCCTTCATCCTTCCTAAGCCAGGCTTGTATCATGCCAGTGTATAGTGACTTCTTGAGGGAAGAAGATAACGTGCTATGATGCCATGTTTTTTGTTTTGTTTTTTTCTTGGTAGAATGAGTATCAGCAGAAGATAAGAGAGAAGAAAAGCAGAGAAATGAGGTGTTGTTGCACAAACCTGGAGCCAGGTATGGAGCAAATGATCAAAGAATCAGAAAAACAAGGCACTAGAGAAACTTCTCACCACCACTGAATCCTCAGGCCGAAAGGGAAAGGTCCTGATCACAGATCCTCAGACTGAATTGAATGCCTCTGAGTCCTCAGCAGAAAGGGAAGGGAAGGAAGGGCAAGCGGCAAACTCATCTCCTTCCACCTTATATTCCTATCTCTGCCCAGCCATATCACTTCCTGTCTCAACCTTCTTAGTGCTGGGATTAAAGGTGTGTGATCCCAAGTGCTAAGATTAAAGGTGTGTGCCACCACTGCCTGGCTTAGTTTCTCTTTCGGACTGGATTAATCTCCTGTGGTTCAGGCTAGCCTTGAATTCACAGAGATCCCTCTGCCTCCCCAGGGCTAAGATTAAAGGTGTATGCCATCACTCACTAACCTCTATGGCTAACTCTGTGGCTGGCTCTATCCTCTGATCTTCAAGTAATCTTTATTTGATACACAACATATTACCATAGGGTGTTTATTCCTAGTTTCTAGCCCAGCAGAGAGGAACTCCTGTAAGGAAACTGCCTCTCCGTGGATTCTTAATTGCCCTCTGTAGCTTCCTCTACTGGGAAAGGAATGGCTGCCCAACTGGACCTGGCTTAGGGCATTATGCCTTATTTATTTCTCTAGCAGTATCTCTAAATTTTGTAAATAGCCTCACCTGTCTCTCATAAGAACCCAAACTCCACTATTAAACTCTTCATTCCTGGTCTATCTTAAGCACATAGTTCTCTGATGATGAAAGATCCTTTGTAAAAGGTTTAGCTCACCCATTTACTAAATCTTTGTATAAAGCAGGGGAGGTGTAGGGAAAGTCATTCCTTTCCAAAATGACACAAACAGCAGCCAGCTGTATCCAACTGAAGAAATCACATTTTAGTTCACCAAAGCCAGTGCCACGAAACTCAAGTCTTGCCAGCTCCCTGCACACAGACCTATTTATTTTTGCAGGAAGGGCTAGGAATTTCCTCTCACTCTGTCAATAGCTCATAGGGTGCTTCTCTTTGATAGGCCCTATTTTCCCGGGAGAGAAGGACCCACTAATCTACAGCCCTTCTCCTAGGGGAGCAGAAAGAACAGATGGAAAAGATAGCAATGAAAAATCCACACAATGAGCACTCAATAAATAGAACATTTGCCCTGGAAACCTCCCCTAAAATTGCAACGTCTCCTTTTCCTCTGATTTTAAGCAGAGTAAACAATATCAGCTCTTACTCTACCCCAAGTGACAGAGGACAAATTAAGAGATGATACCCACACATTTCTCAATAAGGCAGCTGTTCATTCCATTTCTTTTTCTTCTTTTGAGTTTTATTTCTCTTTGTCTTTTGTTTTTCAATTTTTTGTTTTTTCAGATGCCATGTATTCCTTTGGGACCCTGGCAAGATCTGCTGATCTCTTTTCAGTAAAGTGTGTGTATGTGTTGAAATTAATGATAATGGTTTAAAAGAAAATCATGTGTATTTAGACACAATTATAAAAACATTTTCATTGTGATAATAGCATGCAGACACAAACAAGATCTGTGCACATAAAATCTAATAGCAGTTCTGGTGGTTATCATAATGTCTGAGTAGCAGGGAGCATAAATTATTTCTAAGATTTAATAATATTTTAAAGATAGTATAAAAACTTGAGATTCTTTTGTTGACTTTTTCTTTTTTAGTAATTGTTGGTTTAATAGGGTCTAGAATCACTGAGGGGACAAATCCCTGGACAAGACTGTGATGAATAAGTTTGTTGAGGTGGAAAACCCACCTTAACTGTGGCTGCCACTGTTCTATGAGATGGAATCCCCAGCCTGAATTTAAAAAGAGAAACCCAACTAGGAATAAGCATTTAACACCCTCTGCTTCTGACTACAGTTGCAATGAACAGCTGCCTAAGGATTTGGCCACCATGGTTTCATTGCCAAGGTGACTGCATCCTGGAACTACAGGCGAAAACACACCTCTCCTTCCCTGAGTTTCTTTTGCCAGGTTATTTTTGTCACAGCAATGATAAAAGTAACTAACATAGCATGAAAACCAGCTCTATTTTTTTCTGCCTGTACTTACAAGTCCCAAAATAAAATCAATGCACCTAAAGAAATTGTGGGACTTCCACTGAAGACTGGATATTTAGTCCCTGCTGATAGAAAGGAGAGCAGAATGATATTTTCATTGGCTTCATCCTCTCCCTCAGGCTCATGACTCTAGTTGCCCTCCTAAGATGGTGGAAGGGAAATCGGCCACTCTTGCCCTTCTTCTATGAATCATCTTCCTCCCATAAGCAATTTCCCACAGTGAAGAAGAATAATCACAGAGTCACTAACAAACTCTAAGTGTTGCAACTACTGGTGAGAAGAACTGGAAGTACAGCCATATATGAAATACTTGACAGCAAATGACAGCAAACTACGTACCACTGTGACCAAGGGCCAAACTATCTAAAAGAGAATTGGATCCAAAGATTCCAGAGCTTCTGAGGTAGACAAGCCTAATGTAGGACGAAGACAGACTGGCACACTGGGCCTAGTCAGGGTGCAGAGTTGGCTCTGTTACTTGCTAATTCTATCTTAGGGTAGATGACTTCATGTCTCCAAGCCTTAGTCTACCTATCTATAAAAGAGAGAGGATCATGGAACCAGCCACAGGGGGTTTTGGAGAGGAGTACATGTAATGAGCAAATGAAAAGTTTAGTTCAGTGGTTGATAGAATAAGTATTCTATTTCAGCTAGAAGTAGTCCCACTATGTAAAGCCTCTTCTCTCTTTTCCCTCCCCAGCCTTCTCTCTCTGACCACACTGTGTGTAAATGGCCAGAGGTAGCTCAGTACCTGCCCGATCATCCTGCTAAATGAGATGTCTGTCTATCCTAACAACTACAAGCTCACACTACCTCTTGTGCCATGATATGAAGAGACTGTCCCCTCCCTGACAGCCCTGTCTAACAAAAGCAATGGTCCATTGCAAGACTTCTGCCCTCAGGCTGAACAAACTACATTTTCACTCAGCATTAGACCTGCAAAGTCCTGTCATAGCTGTCGGCTTCACAAATAGAACCCGGTCCACAGCCAAACTCCAAAATAAGATGCTCAGTAGCTTTACCCAGCTGCTCACTTTAGTTAGCGCATGTCAATACAAGTGAGGTCTATTATGGTTCAGTGATTTTCCATCACTTGTCAGTCAGCACAGCCTTTTTCCTGTTCCCTCATCCTTCCTGGACTTCTTAAAGAATTTTAAGCCACTTTGCTCAGCTTCTGTTTCCCTGGTGCCTTCTTTTGCATTTGAATGATTTATGGGGAAAAAAAAAAAAAAAAAAAAAAAAACCAGCAACACATCTGAACATTGGCCAGAAGATGAAAGGCACACAAACTTAGAAATAGAAAAATACGTATTGTAGCCTCAAAACAGAGCTTAGAGCCTGAAACCTCAGTTCCTGAGAAACCATTCTTTAACTTCCCCACATTAAGGTACCAAACTGTGAACTAAGAATCTTTAGATAAGACCCAATTTCAGGGCAAAATCCAGAATAAAGCAAGTCAATTGAAAAATGACATTCAGAATTTACTGTGTGTGTTGCAGGGGGCAGCTTCTGTGGGCGGTGCCTTCCTCATAGCTTTGAACCCTATTTCACAATGAATACCACTGCCAAGGAGCCAAGGATCCATGGGATACAACCCCAAACCTGCCAGCGTATAAATCCAAGAAGATTTAGAATCCAGAGATAATCCTCATATGGTCTGGAGGCTGACAGATTCCCACAGACAACCATGTACTTGTATAGCATAAGTAAATGGGCTTTGATTAGACATTATCATGCGATCCTTAATGGTTTTTGCCACTTTAAATGAGAAAACTGAATCCTGGAGATGTTATGCACTGTTCCAAGTCACATGCTAAAAATGGCAATGCCATCTCCATTTTCTTATCCCTGCACAGTGGAGAAAGTGGCCGTCCCGTCTGACCTAGGTGGTTATAATACTCAACTACACCATTAAAGGGTGTCAATTCACAGCACTCTCTTTCCCCTTTTTCCCTTTTCCTTTCAGAATTAGAAAGGGCTGGAATTCATTGTCTCATACCCGCTTCTAAGCGAGCCAGAGCTGACATAGTAAATTTATTCTTGGAGTACCTCTGGGGAGGGCCTTCCTGCAGCCATCAGTCACCAGTCCAAGTCACCCACATGGTATGAAACCATTTGTTATTTCTATTCATTGTCTTACCTTTTACTGTATACTGCATATAAATGTAAATCGAACAAAATAATCTTTTAAAAATGGACCGTTTCACCTGTCCATACCTGTAATTTAAGCATTCATCATACTGATGCTAGGGGATCACGGGTTCAAGTACAGTCTGGGATACACAGAGAGACTCCGTCTTAAAAACCAACAAAAATAGGAGTGTGTATTTCAAGCTCTGAATAAAGTTTTTCAATCACCACTTCAAAACTAGCAACAAGACTTACCGATGCAATAATTAGCCAAGAGCTTACCCTTCTCTCAGCCTTGTATGAGTGGCTTTCCTGTTCACAGAATCTCATTTAGAAATTAAACAGCTACCATTTCTCTTTCTCTGTATAACATTGATTATTTATGCAATACCTACTGTATACTAGGTCATCTTCCAGGTCCTGAAACACAGCAGAAACAAGATGGGATCTATAGTTTTGTAGAAGATATAATTCAAATCACATAATGGCAAATATTCAAGATAACTTCAGTTGTTAAAATATGCTGAAAAATAAATAAAAACATAGTGAGCATGATAGTATATGCATTGCAGATGCCTCAAAAACAGGAGGAAATCATTACTTGTAGATTTTGGAAGAGTCTTACAGTAGGTACAGCAAGCAGCACATATGTGAGAACTAGGCAAAAGGCACAGTGCTAGAGGAGAGAGCATAGGAAGATGAAGTAAGGTGGTGCAAAGGAGTGAGTGAGGCCAAATTACTCATAATGATCTTACCGTCATAATTTTTGTTAGTATCTATGGAAGTCTGGATTCAGGACCCACAGAGGTACCAAAACCCATGAAGTCACAAAAACTCTGGCAGGACATCCCATCATGTTTGTATGGAATCTGCATATATAATCTTTTACATTCTAAATCATGTCTAATTATCTACAATATCTAGACTAGTATAACAGCTATGCAAAAACTTACATTCTATTGTTTCAAGAATAATAGAAGAAAATGTCTTTATATGTTCAATACAATTGCTTCAAGTAATTTCAGTTCATAGTTGAGTGGACTCATAAATCTTGAGTCTATAAGATATAGAAATATGATTATATTTGAATTTATATTAAAGCTACCAGAGGACTTTCAGTAGAAGGAGGACCTAAAATAATTTAATATCTAGAAATTCAGGAAGAAAAAGGCACAATTGCTCTCAGGAGCTGGTTACTCGTGTGACTAATGGCAATGCAGGGCATGAACTGAATAGCCAAGTGCAGATTCTGACTTGAGACTGTACATACTCTCCACATTTCTCAGCATCTAGCCAGTAATGGTATTTGGAGCACAATATATTCATGGTCTGTCTAAGAATTTCAACAGTAAGCGCACAATTAGCTGGTGTCTTTGAACTCAAGAAGAAATGTTTGTCAGTTTTATCTTTGACGTGCAATACTCTGCCTTTCAGAGAGCAAAAGCCATCTTTGCAGTCCCTACAGAAAGGGCTTGTACAAGTCCTGACATTCAGTCTTTCATCTATTTGATTTGTGAGAAAAGAAAAATAATCCTCTGAACATTTTGCATTCAATGCAAACTCTCTTTCGTGTTTGCTGATGGCGGCTTCTGAAAAGGAATATTTTAAAAACTTAACTCTAGTTAATGAAAAGTGAAGTCACTGTAGATGTATGACTTTCATGCAGAGTACAGCCATGCCTGTAGAAGCAGAGTTTCAGGAATGGGGATTTCTGGGTTCTTGCAGTTTCTCAGCAACCTTGAACAAACATGTTCTCCTTAGGAGTTCGCCTTGTTCTTTTTGTAGCCAAACCGAGAGACTTGACTTTAAACCATTCCTAAATTCTTCCACCTCAGCTTTTACTTACAATGATCCACTAATCCTCCTGTACTTGTGTTGATTTTGAAGAGCATCGTGCTGGTAATGATCCTGTGCACTGAGTGATGACTAGGGTAATTGATTTGGGGCACTCTAGCTATCCTTTGCTGTAAAGGAAGAATGTGTAATATTCTCAGCAGAGCAACCCTTACAAGGAAGAGACAGAAAATATCTGTGCCAAGCACTCATTGTGCCTAAGGAGGCTGTCATTAACTTTTAAACATTGGACTACTGAAAGGCATATGGAAACATCAGAGAAATCATAACCCATTTAGGAGGTAAGATGTAATAGATAAGAATTAAAATAACACAGAGCAGGCCCAGTAAGGTCCAGTAAAAATGCTCTGATGAAGTGGCATGGCATCAGCTCTATGAAATAAAAAAAAAAATAATAGAGAGCAAACTGAACTTAGGAAATTTTGAGCTCATAATGTCAGACTACCATGTTTATTGATGGACCCAATTTAATCAGTTGTTGAAGGGCCAATGGTATGATCCCTTTGTCAACAGATCCACTAGCTCTGGAAAAAAGGTGACAAGCCAAGGTGATCAGAATGAATGATGCTTGTGCACCAGTAGTATGAATTTTCAGTAGGTGCCAATTCCTGCTGAGATGCTAGAATTTTCCTGTCATAGTTGCCACCAGAGAGACATGGTCAGACTGTAAACTAACACGCTAATACCATCACTTACCAATTGCCCCTTTTCTTCTAACGTCCTTCTAAGGAGCCCACACCCTAGGGAGAAACTCTCAAGAGAAAATGTTCATTTCTAGTAATACATTTTAAAAGAGTATTTTAAAGATAATAATTGAGACTTCAATCCCTTTGAACTTAAATGACAGCATGCCAGGTGGAATAAGGTACATACAGCGAGAGTCTTTTAGTTCCATTTGTCCCTTCAGCAGAGAGTGCCACTGCATGTCTCATGTCACACCCTCCACGTCACTTTAATAAGAGAACATGTTTAAGCCAAATTTCCAAATTCAAAAGTTATTTGCCTGAAGTTTATCCCAGTCCTCTCCCCGCTGGCATAAACTGCTTTTCTGATGAGCCATGTTTCCTCCTTGCTAATGAGATTTGGGACTCTGACGTGTATCTGAAAACTTTTGGAGACCCATCATTTTAATTCACGTCCATCGGATAGTGATGTCCATGATGGAGTGGTCTTTCACTCCTTAAGTCACTACCTATTACACAGCAGGCACTCAGCTCTGCATTGAGTATCCAGTGGCGCACACTCTCAGTTCACCCACTTGATTGCAAGAGAGGATCGCTCACACCAGTAAGTCTCCTGTATGCCATTGACTCTTAGGCTCTGACACATTGCTTCCTTATGAAGTGCAGACACAGCTGCTCATCATCAGGGATTCACACATGCCCAGGACTTGGATCTACTATAATATGCAGCTGACGTTCTTCTATATTAGCTCTGTCTTTGAGCCCAGCTCTTCCAAGAGTAACAGAGGACAGAGTCACAATCCCCAGTAGTCCATGGAAGCCCTGTGATCCAGTTTCAAGGGCCCACATTGGGTCACATACACATTTCTGGATCAGCTCCAGTCTAGTTGAAGAATAAAAATACGCAATGATCAGACCTGATCCACACCATTAATTAGGGTAGAAGGCAGTGAGGACAGTTCTCTAAATCTAGTAACCAATAGGACAGATTTAGAAGGAATCTGGAAGCAAATCGGGAAGTAGATGTTGACAGGCCACACCAGCAGATGTCCTCTATAAGAGGACACCCTTCTCTAAATCAGGTTTATATCATTTTGAAAGAATAGTCTCTCAGGTGGGGAAAATAAACTACTTATAAACATCATATTTAGGTTTTTTGTTTGTTTGTTTGTTTGTTTTCTGTGCCACACCCTGGGGGAAAGCTCAGGTCTTTAAACATGTAGTTCAATTGATCCTTTATAAATGACTTCCCTTTAAAAGTCAGATACATAATTGTGGAGATATGGTACTAAATGAAAACATGGGTTCCATCTTAAAATATATATTGAAAAGTTCAGAATAACCACAGCAAAACACCTACCAAGGGCACAGATAACATTCACATGAAGCGGGCCATCTTCAGCCAATTTTTCTTTTGTGCTATGCACAGTATTTCTCAGAGCACAGCATTCCAAGAATTATAATAGGAGACATTGCCTTAGTTATGCTTATCTTTTGGGCTAGGGTAGAATTGGAAAAGTGACATCAGATACCAAGAAAGAAGTGACTTTGGAGACTCACCTAACAGTTGGTTCTTTTGTGTCCACAGTCCTTACAAGTGAGTGGTTTCTTGGGATGAATAAATAGGGTATGAATTAGGGGAAGGAGGAAATGTGATCCTGCCTGTTTCATGTTGGTCAAGCTTGATGAATGGTATTGGGTTAGGTTCTATCTGCCAGTTGCCTTGATGACATTCTTTAAGGGTTGAGATCAGAAACCAATCATCTGGCACCATGGTCTTGGACTACTAGCTTTCAGAACAGTGGGAAAATCAATTTCTGTTGAATCCACCTAGGCTATTATAGCAGTACTGGGGGATAAACATACCATTCAGTAAATAGGTGTCTAAAAAATTTAAGAGCATTTTGAGGAATTGGATGATACAGATAAGAGAATATAGAATAAGTATTAGAATTGTCAGCAGCACAGATGATATGCTCTGTGCATTCCTAGGAGATTCAAGGACAGACAAATTAGTAAAACTTTCAGCCAACAGCTTAACATTATTGTCATTCTTCAGGATAAACATAAACCTCTAGGATTTAAAGGACAGCTTAAAGAGTTTAGTTTCAGGGAAAAGCCAGCTGCAGCCTCATCTCATAAAAGCTAAACACAAGTGCTCCTGGGAAACAAAATGGAAGCAAGATCTGCCACACCAGGATGATCACTCTAAGACACATACATACAGAGAAAAGGCTATGTGAGGACCAGGAGAAGGCAGATATTGCAAGCCAAGGGAAAAGGCCTTTATGAGAAGGCATACGTTCTGAGACTCATAAGAAATGTGGAGATTATATATTCCTTAAAATACTGGGAAGTAAGTCAATTTGCAAAGGAAATGACTAGAGCTAAGAGAGGACTATACAGAATTATATAGAGCTTAAAATAAGAGAGTTATAAGGCAAGCTTTCAAAAAAAAGCATAGCTCAAGTATTTGGCACAATTTTACTGTGCTCTATTCTGGTATAGTTTTATTAATAGTAAAAAGACACATTACATTGCATTGACATGAATAGATTTCCAGAAAAACACACATACCATTGGGGCACTTCTCTGTTAATCCACAATCTCTGTTTTAGGTTCTTTTCCTAATGCTGTGATAATATATCTCTGACAGAAGCAATTTAGGGCTAATGGGTTTATTTATCTCATAGTCCCAGGTGATATATTTCATCACAATGGGGGAGCTGCTTACATCAGCTCACAGTCAAGTATAGAGAAGATTGAACTATTCCTCAGGCTGGTGCTGAGCTCTGTAGGGGATTGTTGTTTCATGGTAAATAATTGTCCCACCCATTGGTTTAATAAAAAGCGCTGATTGGCCAAAGGCAGGCAGGAAGTGTGGGCGGGGCTACCAGACTAAGAAAACTCTTGAGAACAGGAAGCACAGATCAGAACACCAGAGTGTAGCCAGGAGAAGCAGAGGACAACTAAGCTGCTCTAAAGAAAGGTACTGAGCCACATGGCTGAACAGGAAGAATCATGGGTTAGACGAAGGGTAGAGAGCTAGCAAGTTATATGCCCAGGGCCTGAAGCTGATCAGCCAAAAACTATAGTAAGCCTCTGTGTGTCTCTGTGGGACTACGGCACTGCCGGACTGTGTCTGGGGGCCTGCGTGTCTAAACCTTGAGGTTAGGCCCGAAAGTCCGAGCCAGAAACCTCCTACTACAGAGCTCCTTTTCCATCTCCTAGGTCCTTCCCACAATTTAGATGGTTCTTCCAACGTCAGTTAACACAATAAGACACTCCATCTCTTAGGTGTTCTTCTAGATGTTGTCAGGACTACAATCAACCCATCATACCATGTCAGAGGAAGTACAATTAGCTGCCTGAAAACATGAGAAAACTAGAAGTAAATCAGCTGGGAGGTGACTTCAACCCTTTACCATTTAATTCAGTGTTTTTAAAGTTTAAAATATTGTGTCTTCCCCTATTGATGGATAAAGGAAGAAGAAACAAGTCTGAAGTGCCAAAGCATGAGAAAAAGAAAGGTCAGATGATCCCACATCTTATCCACACATCATTTGAACTAATTCCATCATCATCTAATCAAAAAATTACAAATAACCAATCTACCTTTTTTTCCCCTTTCTAACACTCTGTCAACCCACCAGGACAGCACCATACAATAAATAAAATAGGAGTCACATGAATACTATAATCTATAGTAGCCACATTGAGATATTTAAAAACGAAATGGGTGAAATTAGTTCTGATAGTATAACACATTTAATTCAGCATATCTAAAATATTTTCCTCTTCATGTGTAATCAATACAAGTTTTCTGTTGTGATATTTCATACTCCTTAGAATCAGGAAAGTCTAGAGAATGTTTTCTAGGGATGTCACATGCTCTTCTGGACATTTCACTAGTACTTATGACACTGGATATGGTAGGGTGAGAACAGTGGACAGCCAGCCAAGGCAACTTTATAACACAGGCCAATTAGAAAATAAAACTGCATATGCATTTCCAACACTATGTGAGCATAATTAGTTCTTTCAAAACTGTGCACATGGGATGGATATATATATATATATATATATATATATATATATATATATATGTGTGTGTGTGTGTGTGTATGTGTGTGTGTATGTGTGTGTGTGTGTACATATATATATATATATATATATATATATATATATATATATACACATAAATGTATAGGAACCACTCAAGATGAAAATGGACAAAATATATCCATCTCTTGAAGTTTTCACTCACTTATTACTTTAAAACTTCCATCACCATTATTAATAAATGCAATGGGTTAAAATAGCACCATTTTCCTTGACCATCTTGATTTAACACTTACATACAATTCAGCAAACCGGTGTTCTGGCATTGTTTTTCATGGAGTTATAGTCCTTATTTTAGTGTCTGTCACAACTGAAAACTAAATCTCTCCCAAAGACAAAGCAACATAAATTAATCAGTGCAGTACTGAGTGCCCTTGAAATGGTGATATTCATTTTCATTCTCACTTAGCATTCTTTAGAAAGGAAGGAAGGAAGGAAGGAAGGAAGGAAGGAAGGAAGGAAGGAAGGAAGGAAGGAAGGAAGGAAGGAAGGAGGAAGGAAGGAAGGAAGGAAGGAAGGAAGGAAGGAAGGAAGGAAGGAAGGAAAGAAAGAAAGAAAGAAAGAAAAGCCCTTGTAACAATCCTACAAGTTTCCACATCCCTATTGTCTGTCTCTGGCCCTTGATCTTTTTACACTTCTAAAGTGTGTGTTCAAAGCCTATATGAGTCTTCATCATGAAGATTAACAAAGTGATTGGGAGAGTCTGTTCAATTACTAAGGTGTTGTCCCAGCACACTGTGGTGAGAGGCACTTATTGACATGGAAGAAATAGTTGGCATACTGAAGATGCTGCAGAGCATGGCAATGACCATGGGAAGCCAGAGGCAGGTGGCTAGAAGCCAGAATAAAGCCTAAGCTCCCAATCACACAGTCAGAAGAAATTTAATTCTTATAGCTGTGGAATGGACTTAGAAGCATATTAATTTCCAGTAGTGCCTCCAGATAAAGACACAGTTCATTTGAGACCCCAATTTTATCCTCATAAGAGCCTTAACAATACCACTCAACTGTGTCCATCTATACTGCTGACCCCTGACCGCAGGACACTGAGGTGAGGAATGTGTGTACTGTGTTCAGCTGCTGCATATCGGCAGTCTGTTACACAGCTACATAAGGCTCAGGCCCTTGGCTTGTCAGTTGTGTGCAGAGGTTTCATAGATGCCACATGACCACACTGAGCTGCAGGCTCTGAAGACAATGGAGATTTTCCAGACATCTCTTTTACATGCTCTATCCAGAATAGGTTTTTAAAATAATTTTTTCTTCACACATTATTAAAATACAAAGTATAATGGAGGAATAGACTAAACATACTTGTATCTAAATCTAACTGAAACTAGTCCCTGTTGTTACAGATAGGATCAACAAATGAGTGTTTTGGTGAAAGAAAGGTGTATATCAGGAGGTCCCAAAAGTCTTTAGTGAGTTCCTAAATAATGACAAAAATGTAGTCATTCTTTTTCTCTGTCTCAACATGAAATGATACACAGATCCTGCTGTCATTTCTAAAATTTTGATTTTAAAATGTGTGCAGATTTACTTTTGAAATCAATGCAGCCTTCTGTGCTTTCATGGTTATGACCCCCACATAAACAATTCAGTAAATGAAATTCAAGATCTGTGCTATCTGTGTTACACTCCTAAAGAAACTTTAGAAATAAAGCCCAAAACTCCCTATCATCTCCCATGATGAACTTAAATACCTCCCCATAAAACATTTTAATTCACTCAAAAATTAGTCTACATTGACCTGCAAGGTCAAGGGGCATGGGTAGTGCCAGTGTAGCTTGGTACTGATTTTCTATTCATCAGACAATGACTGTGTCTCAAAGCTCTTTCTGCCACTTTGCAAACAGCCATATGCTCTGTATTTAATGTAAAAAGTTCTTTCACTGAGCAGGAAGAATTTTGGTTTTTTTTTTTTTCCATTTTTAGATTAAGTGGAATAATACATCATTTGAGCCTTTAAATTCTTACATATATCCTCTGGGATGACCGTAGAATGTCCTCCTGGTTGTTTATCCCATGTTCTTCCACTGCCTATAAACGAGGTAGCACTGACATTCTGTACTGTTATTTATTCTATCTTAATTATACATACTAAATAAACTTAAAAATCAATGAATGAGGGCCAGAAAAAAATGGTTCGTTGAGTGAAGGCATGTGCCTGTCAAGCCTGGTGTCCTGAATTTGATTCTGAGGTCTTCATGGAGGAGAGAACTGATTTCTACAAGTTGTCATCCGATTTCCACATGTTCACTGTGATACATACATACATATATGCAAAAGCATAATAAATAAATGAAATATTCAATTTAAAAAATAATAAAAGCTGTTACTCACTCATAAGTACACATTTTTCAGTTATCTTGAATTTGGTGACATGTCAGAAAAGTGCAGGTCTTCACATTTATTACCCAAGCCTAGTCTACTAAATTGTACACATGAAGACATGCTAAAAATATTTGTGCTTTACTGTCTGTCATATGAACTTCCTAAGATATAATTTGCCCCAAGTTACTTCTCATCTTCAGTTTTGTTTTGTTTTTAATGTAAATCACAGAAATACTTTGTCATAAGAAATGTTTCCTAACTTGTCACTGTATTGTTTATATGGTACTGTCTCAACCATGACCAACCACACTGGGTAAGACAAACTTTTTTCCAGTATTTAAATGGATTTTGTGTTTTTCATAATTACATCCAATGACATTAAGAGAGTCATAAGATAACAATCAAATCCTGAGTCACAATGGCTAAAGTTAAAGGCAAACCTACTCAAAAAGTGGACAAATCAGGTTGGTCAAGACCCTCCCTAATGGTCTTCTATCTCTTTAGCTTTGTCATATTTAGCTTCCTTCAAAGCCCTAGTAGCATTGTTCAAGTCTCTGCTGATGCTTTTGTGTTCCATATGGAGCCAGAGCCTCTCACTTGCTGACAGTCCCCATCTCTTGATCAGCATCCCATGCTATTCATATCTAGTGTGGCCTGGACCCATTCCAAGACTTGCTTCAGTGAATAAAATACAGTAAAAGCAATAAACTACAACAGCCATGATTTGCTGGCAAAGGCTTATAGTTTTCTTCCTGCTAGACTCTATTCCTTGCTGTCCTTTTCTTGTTTTATAGCCTCTTTGGTTCACTGAAGAGAGCTGTCCTGCTAACAGCTGCCCTCTCGAAAGGCTCACATGGCAAAGAATTGAGGGTGCCAATGATGACCAGGCTCTCAGTCCACATGAGCAATAACTCCACTAAGGCAAGCGTGAGTGAATTTTGGAGTCAGAGCCTTCTATAATGGAAACCCAGAGTGCCTGTAGTCTCATAAACATCCTTATTGCAGCCATCTCCGAAAGAGACCTCCCTAATCCATGCTCAGATTCCTGAACTGTAGAAACTAGAAGACTGTAAATGTTATTGTTTTAAATCACTAATTCTTCAGGGTCATTTGTTGTGCAACGATAGGTAACTATTACATGACCACCAGGAAAAGAAAGAGGGAAGCTAGCATGTCTTCCTCCATTTTAGGGGCCTTTCTGGAAATCCAAGAGTATTGACATGGATATGCCATTGGGTAGAACTCAGTTACAAGAATACACTTGTATTCTTGCAAAGGGCAAGGAATACCATATGTAGACAGTAATTTTCTCTAGTGTGTTAGAGTTCTATGATTACAAAGAAGAAAGAAATAGTGAGTACAGACATAAACAGTCTCTGCTAAAACTATCAACAAAGGAACCTCAGATAAGACTGTTAAGATTAAATTTAGTGAAATTCCTCAGGTCTTGGGCTTGAGAGTAAATAAGTTAGTTTGCCTTCATATTTTGAGTACACAGTTCTTAGAATTCTAGTAAATTACTTGACAAAAATTTTATACAACCTAAACCTAATCACTCATGCGTTTTTCATATACATTAAGACTAAAGTTGTAATTAACAATGTCCACATAGTTGTATTTCAACTGTTGTCTCAATAATTTTGAAAAGAGAAAGATTTTGTGTTAGAGCTGTTTACAACATTCTGATTATTTTAGACTAAGTAGTTTAAACTATTAAACTATTAAAATATTTCCTGGGCATTCTGGAGATTATAAGTCTCAGATACGGGTACCAGTATGGAAGGTCCTGCTAAGCTGCTAAGGACACTCTTTCTGGATTCTAGATAGTTGAATTCTCATTCTGTTTTTTTGTGACAGAGAGAGAGAGAGAGAGAGAGAGAGAGAGAGAGAGAGAGAGAGAGAGAGAGAGAGAGAGAGAGAATGCTTTTGACAAGGATCAGCCCTTCCTAATAATATTCTATTGTTATAATTTCATTTAACCATGGTTACATTCTAAAGAGCCAGCCTTGGGTTATGGTCACACTGTGGGGTAGAGCTGAACATAGAAAGTAAATCCATAATGTTGATGAAGAGCCTGCACTGGGACAACAGGTGACCACTGCTTTCTTGTTTACTTCTTTTTGCATAAAGTATTGTTTTAATATTTCTCAGAAGCATCTATTCATTTTCTTGAACGTAAACAAAACATTTGATTCCCATTGCTAATTCCAAATCCTTCTTTTCTTTAATGTTTGGAATGTTTCCTAAACTTCTTCCATGATCTCTGATGTTCTATGCATGACGAGAAACATCAATATGTTTGATGCATACTGCTAGTCTTATTTGTAGATAAACCAATTGAATCAATAAATCAATGGAAACTCTAGTATGTTCTTTATGCACTTGAAATATTCAGTATGATAACTTGAAGAACACTATTAAGATGGTGTCAGGCTTATTCAATGGAATCCGTAGGGTTTTGGGAAGTCTACAACCCATCTGAAATTCTAAGCAGAGATCTTGCTTGTATGCTACAGGCAGTTATGGTGATCAGTAGCACCTGATTTGTGGGATTACTTGAAGTTTTAAGTGAGAAAATCTACTTAAATTGTAGAGTCTAGATTCTACCACAAAGTAAAGTCTCTACAACTGTTAACTCAGAATAAATGAGCATGTTACCCAGTATCACCGTCAGCAGCACTGAGGTGAGATGGCCAGATATCATTTTGACACATGGAAGTTGGGAGAATGTCCAAGACCCCTCTGGTGACTGTGGTGCTCTGGGTGCAAAGAAACACTGGGAGTTTCAATTCCTATTCACAACAGTATATGTTAGATCCCCAAATAACTTCCCCTTTTGTTTCAAAATGATGATATCCATCACTTATTTTGTTTTTGGCTTTGACTAAATGCTGACACACAATGGTGCACAGGGAAATGTCTTTGTTGCTGCAGGGTTTCCTTTAGTTCTGCTAGACTCATGAAGGACATGAGTGAGAGGCTGAACTGGAGATTGGGGAAGAGTGGCCTGGAAAGGCTTCTTTGGAAGGTAGAATTTAAATTGAAGCCTAAAAGGAAATGACTAAGTGAAGTGAAACTTTAGGGAAGAGCGTAGGCAAAACCATATGGTTGCAGAGAGCTTGGCATTTTTGAAATCCATTTACCAGCATGGTCATGGCACAGTAGCCGAGGAGGAAAGTTTTATAAGATGTTTGGAAGAATAAAGTTGAGAGAAGAAGATCTGTTACTTCTTTTAAATGTAACTGAAACCACCCGGTGGCTTTATTTTAAGGTCCATTTCTTTGCTGCATGAAGAATGACTAAAGAGAAAACCAATAGATGAAGATAATTCAAATGAGAGTTTATGATGTCTTAAACTGAATAATGCTAATTGAGATGTCAACGGTGGACAGATGGAAGTTTTTCTTAGAGATGAAATTGTCTAGACTTCCATCAAACTTTCCATATGAGTGTGAAGGGTATGATGATGATCTTCTGGATACTGGCTAAAATCATTATGTAGATAATGGTACAGTTTGGTGACATGTTGATGGTCAAGTGAAGATAGAAACAAATTTAGAATGGAAAAAATTGAAATATTCCATCTTGCTAATTAAATTCAAGTTGCTTGTGGGACACATAAGTGAACAAAAATGATGAAGCCAAGATGAATATTTAGAAGAATATATATATTTGGATATAATTTACATAAATATGCTATTTAAATCAAAGCAATAGAAACTAATAAAAACAGAGAAAGAGAGAAAAGAAGGAGAGAGGGTGAGGGAGAGAGAGAAAGAGAGAGAGCCTGTAATTAAATATATAGGACCAAGCCCTAGGGACCATGAACTATGCACAGTGAAAAACCAATGCAATGAATGTTGAGAAAAACAGCTTGTGAAGAGAAAGGCAAGCCAGGAAATGACAACATCATAAAAGACAAGAGGAGAAAACATCTCCAAACAGAAAGAATGGCATGTTGAATGCAGCTGACATCAGCTGTGATAAAGAGAGCTTTTGCTTTAGTATGTTATCAATTAATGAGAGGGAGCTAGGGGTTAGGAAGTGTTAGCATATTGTTACACAATTCTTCTGAGAAGTCCAGCATAAAAGAAAGTAAAGTCATAGCTAGAAGAATACACTGGCCAAAGAACTGTTTTGGTTCTGTTGATTTTATGGCTCGATATATAGGAACCTGTTTGATTGCTGAGGGAAGTGAACCAGGATAAAGAAAACAGAAAATCTCCTGGAAAGGGAGGGGATGAAATCTTTAGCACCAGGAAGGGTTGGCTTGAGAAGAAAAACACAATTCCCATCAGGGATTAAAAGAGGATTCTAGATCACAAATATGGATTTATTTGGTCCTTTGGATGTTGGTGGCTTCTGATTTTTCAATGCAGCATGAGGGAGCTCTTTATTGTATAAGAATGTATGAAGCATGAGGAAATGGGAGAAGGTGCAACACAGCGTTCTGAGCATACAGTTTAGGGGAAGTCAAACCTCCTGGAGAAGCAGGGTGAATGCTGGAGGGCACTGTGGGCCTAGTATAAAAATAGCATGCATTAAAGTAAAGACATGTTCTCTTTCAGGCTTAGCTGGTAACAAACATCAGCTCACTTAGAAGCCTGGAGAAGGCAAGTTAGGTTCATCTGAGTCTGTGTTTTTCCAGAAGGTAGAGAAGGGAATGAGAAGCAGTAGAGCTGAGTGTATTGTAGAAAATCAAGGAAAGACCATTTAGAGAATTTGTAGGAAAATAGAGCCAACTCTGATATAATCTACTGAGAGTCTGAGATAGGCAGACACCGCCCTCAATTGGATGACAAGCCCAAAGGTTAGCCATCAGACAGTACATTTGTCTGTTCTGTACTATGTGCCTGTATTGGAGTTTCCTTTGGCTTGTTAGCTTACCATCTCACTCAATGACATTAGAGCTTGTTTGCCAACAATTTAACAACTCATCATTTTCTTTCCATCATTTACGTCAAGCTGAAGTCTTCACTGTTGACATATGAGCAATGCCTCCTAATCCAAACTCTTCTTTTGCTTATAGAAAGCATTGAAATTCAAAGTAACTCCAAAGCCATTTGTTTCCACCTTTCTGCTTAATGTCTACTGTGGACAAAAGGTCAAAGAGGTCCCATGAGCCACGGTACATAGATACCCTGGGTAAGACATCTTATTTCATTTACCCATTTTCAGTTTCTGTCAGCAAACAGTTATCAAGGAGCAGTAATGACAATACCCACCTGTTTCTTGAATCTAAATTAAACAATCTAATGCCATTTGGCTGCTACTTTGTAGAAACCTTCCTTCTATATTTATTCTCTAAAGGTCAATAAGTGTAGACACCAGTTATCTTGCAGGAAGCAGTTGAAAATAAGAATGTCTTGGTATCAATTATCTCTTCAAATTTCCATTTTCAAAGCCTCTAGTACCTGAATTTGTATCTCATTCAAAAAATTGGGAGGCTGAAATCTTAGTGGAAAAGCATATCATTTGAGTTTGGTCCTACCCAATGACTTTAAATCGGATATCCTAGCTTGTACCATATACTGGTATTGCATTAAAAATCACTCCAAGACATTTGCTCTAACAATGATCATCATCCTGACCTGGTCCATGTTGTGTTGAGTCCTTAGCCCTGGGTTTGCCATACCACATGTGTGGATAGACAACATGAATTCTGCCAATACTTTTAACCAGGAGCTGAAAAACCAAGAAACAATTCTTGGACAACTTCGAAGAATGGATCTTCTAGGGGTAGACCCAAGGCCTAGGCAATGTCTGCCATACAGGCACTATTCAAAAAAGCTTGACAGTGAAATGACAATAGAAAACATACAAAGACTATTTACTGTATGGTGGTCATATTTGTGACTAGCAGGGTTGTATAATTTGTTATTGATTGAGCTTTGTGCCAGTTACTAGAAAAAGGTAGTATCATACTTCTAATTATTATGCTAATACAAGACCGAGCAAGGTTTTGACTCAACTTCCTCCAACATTCCACTACTGGTTGGAAGACTCAATTGTTAGAGATATCTGTGTCTACTGTATTGTAGCGTCTGTTGATTGCTCAGTCCTAGCCCTGTGCAGAGCAACAAACACTAACCCTGAGGATCAGATAAGGTGTCAGGGAATCGAAGGCCCCGTATAGATAGCTCACATGCCTGGAGCACTTCTCATACCCCAGATCCCAGCTGGGCCGTACACAAATGCTTTTAACCCCTGCTTTCTCTTCTGAGTATTGTTCTTCCAGTTTTGAAGTTGAGTCAAATAGGGCTTCAAGAGTTATGTGACTCATCCAAGGCTACTGAGTAATGTGTGCGGTTACACTTGTCCACAGGTCAATGTGCCTCCAAAGCCATTGTCCTTAACCGTTCTGCTTTACTAAATCAAGGGATAAGAGGTCAGAAGCCCAGGCATCTGCCTAGAACACTTCTTAGTCTTCCTTCTGTTTGGGTCAAACAGAGGGTTGGTTTAGAAATTAGCTTACCAGGTAAGAACTCTTGAATGCTGTCAATTCCAAGAAAGGGGAGAACTGGGGTTTTCTCACTCAAGGCTGTGCTTCTCTGAAGCAAGTTTTGGAGCTGAGATGATTGCCAAACTGTGAGTCTTTGCTAAAGAAAGGGGTAATCAACTGAGAAGCTAAACTCAGGCTACAGGTGCCTCCGGGTTCAGGTGGCTTTGGGCTGCCTCAGTTCCTGTTTCAGTGGGTAATGATCCTCTGCCTGGATTCCATGGACACGTGGATTTCTCTCTCCAGGCTGTCTATGTAGAGTCCTCAGACTCCTTGACCAACCAATAGACCAACTCTGGCTTCTCTACCTTTTTATACCTAGCCCACCAACTTCTTCAAATTTACTTGAAATCTCTCTCATCTACAAACCCAACTTCTCAGTAAGTGGCTAAGGGCACATACTATGTGGTTCATAAAGCCCAGATAAAAATCTCAAAGTGTATACTTACTATGTGTCTCTAAGTAAGAATTATCTCCTTGAAACAATTTCTTTATTGATGATACTATGAATCAATACAGTTCTTGTTACAAGGCTTAAAAGAAATAGTGATACAGAATACTTGATGCAGAGTCTCATGTTCAGCACAAGGTGATTATATATTATTAGAGTCTTTTGTGGTAAACTGTCATATAAGGAACGTGAGCAAGGAACTCAGACTATTCATCTATGTATTTGCTACAGAGATGGGATGTCTTCAGGAGATGCCTATGCTAGCCATTTCAAATAAGTTTTATATGAGTCTGTTATTTTCTATCTTCCCAAGCCATTCCACCAGTTATGGGTCTGGGGGTGGTTGTTGTTTTTTGTTTGTTTGTTTGTTTTTCCTGTGATGAAACACCATGTCCAAAAGCAACAAGGGGAGGAAAGAGTTTAAATTCCACACTACAGTTGATCGTCAAAGGAAGTCAGGGCAGGAACTCAAGGCAGGAATTGAAGCAGTGTCATGAAGGCTGCTTACTGGCTTGCTTCTCGCAGCTTGCTCAGCTTGCTTTCTTATAACAATCAGGAACAGCCCACAGTGTGCTGAGCCCTCCTACATCAATCAACAGTGAAGAAAAGGCCCCCATGGGCCAGTGTGGTGGAAGCATCTTTGTTTTTAATTGAGGTTCCCTCTTTCCCAATGACTTTACATTGTGTCAAGCTGACATAAAACGAGCCAGCACAGATATGAAGAGAGAAGGCCCCAAGGAACAAAGTGGATAAAATGCCATCTTTAAAGTGGGTCCTGCAGACCCAGCTGCCCTATTGGATACACAGTAGTTCAGAAGCAAACCACTGAGCCACTGTCTGCTATTATGCCTGGCACATAAAACCATTATCAGATGAAAAAGCCTTTTTGAAGCTGCTGTATTTGGGGCCAGTTAAGCAATAGCAAACAGTGAGAAGTCTTAGATTTTGAGGTCAATATAATAGAGGAAGACTGGGGATACAGTTTTCAGTGATAGACACATGCTTGGCATATAGAGGGCCTGAGTTCCCAGCCCACATATGCACTAGGGGTGAACTTACTACTTTTATTTTGCTAAATGAATAAGTCATCAATTGTCCTCCTAAATATGTGTTTATACCCATAGATAAATGTTTCCCTCATCCTTGGTCAAAGAATTTCCTCTTTTCACAAATGATGGTTAATACAGTGACTCTTAGCTGGTTAATGAACTGATAAAAGGTCATTGTTGGGTGTCAGCATTATATAGAATACATATACCTCCCTTCCAAAGCTCAGGGAACTTCATGGAAGAGGCAGAAGAAAAAAAAAAGACCTGGGCAATATGAAAGAGGATTGTGAAACATATGGGCATGTGGAACATGCTATTATGAACATGGCATAGCTGTGGGATACATGAACCCACAGGATCTTAGGTTGCCTGCACAGGGCACACATAAGACTGATCCTGTAAACATCTGATCATTCAGTCAGGAGGGCTATTGGTAGCCAAGGTCTGCTTGGCAAGTGGAAGCAAATTTCTTCAGCAATGTACTGAGTCACTCATGTTCCAGTGAATACCTTCATGCTTATGACCAAGCAATATATCTTAGTCACTGTGACCTGAAGATATTAGGTATATTAAATAGTCAAATAAACTAGGTTAAAATAAACACTTTGCACAGGAGTATACCAGTAAGTAGTGATTGCCTCTATTGGTGCGCTTGTTTTTACATTGACAAGCCGGCATACACGAGCATTTTGCAGCAAAAAATCTTGACCATAAAACTAAATCTTTAGAAAAGCTGGTCTAATTTCTGTTAACTTATGGATGCAAAAGCATCTACACAGTGATCTCTTATGCAGAAAACTAATAATCTGGTAGTTATTTAGACTAAAAGACTAGATGGTCTAATGCTGAAGTCCTAAAGGATTCCTGGAAAGTTGTTGGTCTTTACTCTGTGTTATAATCTTAAATACAGACGAATGAAGGTCTCCATATAAGGACAGATGACCTTGATAGCTGGAGAAAAGTCAAGCAGGCACAAAGCAAGCTTCCTTCTTTCATGTCCTTTATGCGGGATACCACTAGAAAGTATAGCCCTTATTAAAAGTGGGTCTTTCCCCCTCTAATCTAATAAAAAAAAGTCCTGCACAGGCATGTCTACCCAACAGCTTTGGTTGTAGGTATGTACACACACACACACACACACACACACACACACACACACACACACACACACACACGTAGTGGGGGGAGAGAAAAAGAAAAGAGAGAGATGCACAGACATGAAAAATTCAAAGACTAAAAAGAAAAAGAAATTATGAAATTGTTCCAAAGCGCTAAAATTATTTTAGAGTTTGAGAATGGGATTGTCTTTTACTAGATGCTAACACAGAGAATAGATTCTAAGGGCCATGAAGATGTATAAATTTTTTCCTCCAAATTTAAGTGTTAGAAGAAAAAAAATGATCTTATCACAACTGAAACAGCTTTCCTAAATTCCTGGAATCTTTTTTCTCTAGCCAGTTTTTAGTTTACCCACCAAACTATGATGTAGACACTCAGAATAGGGTTTATTGAGTGTTTATTATGTGGCAATTCACTACTAAGCCTTTCCCACTTTAGCTCCCCGTGTTACCAATGAACAAGAGCTCAAAGAAATTTAAGAATCTCGATAGAAGGGAGGTGATTGAGTGGGCATTTAAACCAATCTAACTCCAAAGTCTTCCCTCTTTGCTTTTTACAGTATCACAGTGGGGTGCACAGAAGAAAGAATCTCAAAATAAGGCAGTGTCATGAAAAGAAGCGTAGGCATGCATGGATTCTCACAGCATTTACAGTGTACATGAGCACTCCACAGAGAGGAAATCAGATGATTAGAACCAGATGGTCACAAGAGAGAGTTTTATATGCAGCCCGGCAGAGGGTAGTGAAGCCAGCTCTACGGGCAACAGCTTTACCTGAAAAATACAATTTTGTTCTGTATTGCTGTGGCCCACATTGATTCCTTAGCAAAACATTTACCCAGTGCATTTTGAGGTAGGAATTAAGCTGATATCTTTTTGATATGCTCAAATGCATCCAAGATACAATAATAAGTCTTTGATGTTCTCATGAACATCCATGAGAATCAAATAGGCTATTTGGCAAACATTCATTCTTAGGTAAGATAGACATGCAGTCATATGTTTTCTTAAACTCTGTGATCTTAGAAATGGACCACTGGGAAATGGTGAGCTTCATAGAGTACAGTCAAACAGATTTGAGACAGACCAAGTTTTAGACACTGTTTCTCCACCAATCAAGAGACATGGTAAATTTATACATGTAGGACTGATGCTGGCATAATATCATGACCGTGCTATTTACAGTCAACTTGTTTTTATAAGCAAGAAAATAATTTCATTAAAAGAGATGCTGGAGTAGGAGTAGGCCTTAGTCTCTACAGCTGTGAACCCTGCTACTTGCAACAATGACTGGTACAAAAAGACTGGTCCACTGTTAAAATAGTGGTATGAGTGTTATGAGAGTAACTGATCACTTTCTGATCAAAGGCCTACTGTAAGAGATTGGAAAACCAATGCCCAGCATTATCAAAACAGTCAAAAATGTGTAGCTAGTGAGAGATCACATGCTAACTGAACATAGTATTAAAATAACTTCCAGTGAGTTATTATTATACCCACATATCAGAGTATCCTGAATCTCACTATGGAAGCTCCTCCACGTAATACATGGCAATTAAAGCAGAACCCCCACCTCACCTCATCAACATGCAGAGAACAAAAGAGAGCTCAGTCCCAAATCGGGCATTTATATCTCACCCCACAGAGGTGGAGAAAAGGAGTTAGAAAGACTGCCAACTCCAGAGGTGGCAGATAACTTCAAGGAAACAGTGATTTCCGGGCACCGCAGGGAAGATACACAGAGATTGTGAGAACGTGAAAAAAACATATACACGCCACATCCAGACAAAGTTCCAGGATAGAGGGCTGAAAGGTAGGCAGGCAATCTTACTACCTGCGAGCAGCTACTAGTATTTGATGACTGCTGGGAAAGGGAGAGTCAGGTGCTTTCTTTTTGAATAATATGTCCCCTTGGTGGCTCACCTCAAGCCACAGCAGGCTCTAATCCCAATACTAGCTGGGAAATACAGAAAAGAGAAACTGTGCCCCTCGTTCTTTGGTTTTATATTTCTATAACGTTAAGGCCCCCAGTGATGCTGCAGTGTTAGGCTTCTTCTTGTAATCATCTCTTCAAGAAAAGAATGAGCTAGGTGGTGATGGCGCACGCCTTTAGTCTCAGCACTGAGGAGGGAGAGGCAGGCAGATCTTTGAGTTCAAGACCAGATTGGTCTACAGAACAAGTTCCAGGACAGCCAGGACCACATAGAGAAACACTGGAGAGAGAGAGAGAGAGAGAGAGAGAGAGAGAGAGAGAGAGAGAGAGAGAGAGAGAGAGAGAGAGAGAGAATAAACATCAGAAAGAAAGCCTTCTAATTCCTGCTCCAACCCACACAGCCCATCATGTATCTCCATTAGCATCCTGCAGCTCACTTGTAAAATATTTAGGAACACAGTGTCTGCTCAAACTGCAGTTCAGCCAGTTACTGAAGAGTAGTTTCTGTGCCTAATCCTGAGTGAGGACTTTGGACATACCAAAAGTGCTAGGAGTGGATTGCATTTTCAGTTAGCGCAATATAATTCAGTCTTGCAACAACCTTTGGAGCTAGGTACGGTGTAGAAGTTCTTTTCGAGAGGAAGCAGCTGAAGCACAAAGGAACTGATTAGTGACTTCAAGGTGATGGCATCAGGAGGAGTAGCCCTAGACTATAAGGGGTCTGAGAGTCTTTAGAATATGCTCCCATGATAGCTGTGCTTTGTGACGTAGTGTGTGTACTCCACACACCTGAATGCTATAACAGTGTGACCTAAGTTAAAGAAGAGGATGCCCAGTGGTAAATAAATGATTGGACCCCAGTCTATATAGTCTGACCCCAAAGCCATTCTCATTTTACATAATGTTTTCAGATATTTGTACCTCTGAGACCTGTTTGATGGAAGAATGTACTATTTGCTGTTCCTAACAGGGTGAGACTTGATTTCTATAGGAAACGTGAGGTATAGGCCATCAACAAAGAACAGTTAAATAGCAACTGCTTTTCTGAGACCTAAAGATGATGTTTAGCTCATCTCTACACACAAGGACAAAGGGTTCATTTATTTCCAATGAAGTCCAATAAGTCCAATCTGGGTCATAGTGATTTGATCTTATTTTCCTACATAGAAAAAAAATGTCCATTGTGTTCTGCACCATAAGTCAACAACCAGCCAAAGACAAATATATTTACTTGAGTTTTTGCAACACAAAATCAAGAGAAGCACTTGGGAAACTTGAGGGCTGACAGGACCCCATCAATCTTCACCTCTTTGAGGATGAACTCATAACATTTTATTAGATGCTCCCACACAGGAAGCAAGCCTGCTCTCCATCATCTGCAACCTCCAGCACAGGGCTTGTAAACAAAGACTGTTTATTATCGTCACTCTACTGTGTTCACCCCCATCAGTGTCATTATGGTTGTTCTTAAAAACTGGGCCATCAATAATCCTAGCACTGATGTCCAAGGAGAACTGATAAACACTGCTTCTAAAAGATCCTCCTCAGAGAGCTCAGGAAACAAACAAACAAAAAATAAAAAGGCAGATGCCCCCCCACCACCAAGTTTTGACAATAAAACAATGCTAAAGACTAATAAAAGTTGCAGGCAAATGGATGGATTTGGAGAATATCCTCCTGAGCAATGTATCACAAGCCAAGAAAGATGTACCCACTCATAAGTGGACTTTAGACAAAAAGCAAAAAATACCCCAGCTGCAAACCCTGAACAGCTTGGGATTCCAAGAAATTTGACAGAGACATCAGAGATTCTCCTAGGAAGAGAAAATAGAAAAGATCACCTTAGCAAATTGGGATCATGATGGGTTGCAACCAAGAAGAGGTGAGAACAAATCATGAGAGAAGGAGATGGTGGAGTGAGAGGAGCAAAGGGGAGGTAAAAAAGAGATGATATCTCGATAGAGGAAGCCAATGTGGGGTGGGAAAGAGACCGGGTGCTGTGGAAACCTTCAAGAACTCAAACGATGTCCCTGACTAGGTCTCCAACCAATAGTGGAAGGGGTGTCTAAACAGAACTTCCCCTATAATCAAATGAATAACCATCCTATTTGTCATCACAGAACCTATATCCAACAATGAGTAGAGGTGGAAGCCGAGATCCATGGCTGAGCACTGGGCTGAGCTCCTGGTCCAGCTGACAGCATGGGATGAGAGTCTGTATGAGCAAGGGGATAGGGATTATGAGGGAAATTCCCACAGAGATGGCTGGCTGGAGCTCTGGGAAGCTCACTGAATCAAGAACAGCCACTGGAGATCCATCAGGAAAAGGAGCTAGGCCCTCCAAGAGTAGGCCACTGTCCACTGGCATGGATAGTATGTGGAGCCTCGAGGGGTGGGATCAGAATGTGTTCCTGTGCGTGGGTTGGCAGCTTGGAGCCCATTCCCTACAGAGGAGCACGTAACCCAGTCTTGATATTGGGATGAGGACATTAGATTGGCCTGGAGTGGATGCACCATGCTGAGCTGACCCGACTTGGGACTTGTTGCTCTTTTGGGGGAGGGGGTGGGGGATGGGGAGGGGGAAGGCTGAAGGCTGACTGGGAGAGATTGGGAGGAGGGAAGGGAAGGGAGCAGGGAGATACATGGATTTTTATTTTTTAAAGAATGCATTGCAGAAGTTAGAACTTCATGAGACGCCCTGAGTAATTCACCCCGGACTCCTGTAAGTCATATTTCTTTTTTAAAATTTTTCTCCACACTCAGCATACATTCTTTCTGTTACTGTAAGAATACTTGGGATACGTGTGAAGTTTAATCTTTAAATGCCAATTTATTGACATTTAGAAGCACTGTGGGAATAATCCTCTGCATGAGGGAGTCTCTAGACTGGATTACTTGAGGTGAGAAGACCCACCCTAAATGCAGATGGCTCCATTTCCTAGCCTGAGGTTCCAAACTGAAGAACAATGGAAAAGGTAGCAAAGCACTAGCATTTATCAGTTTTTCTTCTTGGCTACCAGTGCCATGAGATGCCATGTTCCTCACGTGCCTTCCTTATCATGATGGATTGTACTCTCAGATTACAAGCAAAAATAAATCCCTTTTCCTGAGCGTATTCTTGAAAGAATTTTTCTTGCAGCAGCAAGAGATTTAGCACAATAATCAGTACGCCAGGAGAAAAGGGTTGTTCGGACTCTTCAGTTTTAAGGTATCTTCCTACGGCCAATCAGGCAGGGCTTTTGTTTTTAGGTTTCTGGAAATAGACCAAGGTGTAGTGGGAACACATCACAGCAGGTATAGATAGTATAGAAAAACTATTTATCTATGGCCAGGAGGTGAAAAGGGAAGAAGACTTGGATCCATCCCAATATCCACATCATGCACGCCTTCAGTAGCTCAGAAGAGACCTCCCGCTAGGACCTACCTCTTAAAAATTCCACAACACCTCACAAAGACTGAGGGTAATACCTTTAAATAGGGAGCCATTCGTGGGCATTCCAAATCCAAACCATAGCTTATCTCATAATTAACCATGCTTGGGTTTTAAAGTAGCAGCTGTATACAGCAACTGTTATAATAAAATGGAATTAATGGGTAATTATGTGTTTATCTAACAGTGTATCAGCCCAACAACAGTGCACTCTAGTTCCTAGAGAATGCATCATTTGAAAAAGTATCAAATCCCTGTGTCCAATTAAAATACCTTTGTCCAATAAAAGCCCTATGTAGATTGCAAAGATTTTCTATTAATATTCCCTATGTATCCTTTCTTAAACTAGGTGAAATTTTATATTATTTTCTAGCAGCTCAAAACTTCCATTTCACTGTAAGTTGAATATTGTAGGCCAATAAAAAAATATTTAAACAGAAGGAAATACTACCCATTGGAAGTAATCAGGGCTCTTGGATGAGCCATTTGTTCCTAAGGCATGGTGGCATTATGTGCCTATTGTACCATCCCTAATAAGTGCCCAGAGAGCAGGCATTCACTTGGTTTCACTGAGCTCAGCCCATATTTACTATACTAACCATCCCACATTGCACATTCATGGGCAATTACCCAGATTCTCACAATGTCCACCCATTCTTCAGGGAAAAGGAAAGCCAAAGGCAGCACTCAGCATGGAAAAATCATTCAAAAGATACTGCCAATTGACTGCTTAATTGACAGGAAACTTCTTTCCTTCTACCCAGCCATGAAGGTACTCATTAGCACACAGAGCCAAGGAATCACTAAACTTCAGTAAGGCTGGGATTCACTTTATACGAACTTTCGTGGGCTTACCTGCCTGCTAGGATCTGGCTCCTGTAGGGAAAGCACCATATGCCTGAGCTTGTGTTAAATCATAAATCTGAAATAAGAAATGGGAATACAACACTTGGCCTGTTGTTAGCTGTATGGTAACTGAATAAATGAGGGATATTTCTCCCCAGATAAAGGGTCATGCTTTTCAGTTGGGTTTACCTTCACCTGTTTCATAGCAAACTAACACCCGGCTCAGTGCCTAGCATACAATATTTAACAAGTAATTGTTGGATGAATCTGTTACTGAATGAACCAGGCAACTAGTCATTGGGTTCAGTACAGTTTGTTCCTTAAGGGTGTCCTCATCCATACACGAATCTCCTCACTGGCTAGTCACGTGATTTTCACATTGTGATGGTACCCTGAGTGATAAAGAGTTCTTCGCACCTAAAGCAGATATGACTTATGACCTGTGGATATTTGCCAATAACCTATGAATGAAATTAAAACCAAATAAAAGAACAATTATAGCTAACACATTTTTCATGCAGAGTAGAGCAAAGAGAATTTATCATTTATGTATAAGTAATTTTTACCATTCAAGGCAAGGCCTTCCTTAGAGGCAAACGAAAGAGATGAATGCTTATCAAACGTGTATAATTGTGTAGGTTTAGGTAAATAATAGCCCAATGCTCATAAGATTTCTTTACTTCTCTGTAAATACCCCAGAAAATAAAAATACATTATTGTTTTTTGAGTCATGAGAAACACTAAGTCTACAATCACATTGAATCTTTCTGGATGTGTGATTCTGTAGCTGATGATACAAGCCTGGCATGTTCTTTTTAGAGCTGGTTCCTCAAAATGATCACAGCTTGTCATATTTGCTGTGAGCATACAAGGATCAGAGGGATGCGCCACTGGGAAGATTTTGTCAATGTAAACAGTGAGAGACATCTCAGAGAGCCAAAAGTGGTGTGTATTCTTCATCTTTCCAGGAAACTGGTTTCAAAGACCCTGACTGCCCATACGCAATGCATCAGCTTTGCTGGGAAACTGCTTTTATTTTCAACCATCCACAGCTTCTTAATTATCTTCCTATTAATTATCTAATGATTCAGTGTAAGTGAGATCAAAGTATTCAAGATGAAAGGCAGGTGTTTTAAAGCTTCCTACAGTCCATTATTTCATTTTTTCTTAGTCAACGTGGAGATAGCCAGACAGAAATCAGACTTGATCAAATAATCACTCAGAGGAGATTAAAAACCCTATAGATTGGTAAATGACAACTATAGAGTATGAAGATATGAAGAGAACATTCAATACAGTGGGGGAAATTAATGTAGGAATGCCTTTCTGTATGCTGTGAATATCAATCTTTAAATAAAGGAGCTGTTTTGGTCCATGACAGGCACCATAGAAAAAGTAGGAGGAGAAGTCAGAGCATTGGTAGGAGAAGCAGGGCAGAGTCAGACAGACCAAGCCTGAAGCCCAAAGGCGGTGAGCCACGTGCCACGTGGCAGACAGATTAATAGAAATGAGCAATGTGCCTGAGCTATAGGCCAAACAGCATGAAGTTAATATGAGTGACTGAGTCATTTCTGGGGGCATGAGCAGTGGGCGGCTAAGTGGTCTGGTGCTGCAGGGTCTGTGCCTCTGGCCGCCCAGGACCAAGAAACCTCACTACTACAGGAAATCTACACCGAGAAGGGACTTTTGAGCACATGCTACCTAAGAAGGTCTTGAAAATAGTTTTCTTTGGATTTTAAGAGTTTTGCTGATTCATGAATCCTTTCATTATTAAGATTTTAAGACACTGACAAAAGTCAGTCATTAATCACATTAAAAAGAATGATGTGTGTGTGTGTGTGTGTGTGTGTGTGTGTGTGTGTGTGTGTGTGTGTGTGTGTGTGTGTATGCACACTTGCTCACGGGTGGAAGGGATGCTCTAATCATTGTGCATAACCAGTTCCTGGATCTGGAGGACCTCTGAAAAACCCACTTATCTTTGGTTCTTTCAACATATCTTTCATAATTAGCCTGTCTTTAACTCTCACATACAACCACAATCAAATATTAAAGACACCAAAGGAGTGAACATCTACCATTGTCAAGATCTATACAACTTTGTTTGCTTGTTTGTAAATGAGAAGGCTCTGCTTCCAGATCAAGTGCATACCCATGTGGGCTGAGGAGCTCTGGGGCATTGAGTTTTGACCTGTGGAGTAAATGGATTTGACTAATCACCCAAAGCATTTCCTCTTGGAGGCAGGGCTGAATTTGCCCTGCTCTCTGGCATATTCCAGTTCCTAGAAAAATAGGTGGTTCATAACATAAAGTGTATACAGCTTACTGGAGTGTCTGAGGTGACATCATCTAGCTCGATCTTAGCTGACTCCATACTGTGTCTGTTCAGAAAATTTCAGACCCAAACCTCCCAAACAATCGTATCTGCCTTGGCAGCACATTGAAAGTTTCCTATGGTCCTAACCACAGCCCAGATGTTTAACTAAAACATATGCCAAATGGATAGGTGACATAAATATTACCAGGTTCCCAAGACCTGAGCCAGACAATGATGCCATTGTTGATTTTGACATTTTTGATTTTAGAAATGCTGCTCTGCAGAGCTGCAGTACCAAGAATATTTTTGTGGCACTAGGCTATACTTGGCCATAGGATTAAATAAAGGACTCTACTTTGGGAGACTCTAGGTTGGCCTTATGTGCCTGGTGGTCTGTACCTTTCTCGCCTGGACTATAGCAAAACAAAGAGATGTGAGTTTTATGAAGAAAGGATGAATAAGAAAAGTAATACTTTGAAGTTGAAGTGAAAAATTCAAGTCTCGCGTTTTTAATGGTTAAAAAGCTGGAGACCATATTGGAGACTCTGAAAGATGCTAAAAGTTAGCCTGCACAGTCTCCCAAGTCTATTAAATTCTTAACAAAATATCACTTGGAGATTATTGCTGGCAGCAGAGGTTCTAAAGACTAGAAGGAACAGATACAAGGGAGGAGTACAGTGAAGCAGGACAGTCACTGGGGACATGAGAAGTACTGAGCAAACTCTCACAGACGTGAGCTCTCATCTGTGCAGAGGATTTACTTAGCAGTGTCCACACCTCCTCTGCTCCCCACCTCTCTGTTCTTTCCTTGACTTCCTCACAAGCTTGACAGACACAAGAAAGTGGAAGAGTCAAACGAGATAGGATCCAGGCATTCAGTTGCCTTAATCACTTTTTTGATTTGTTTGCACGCACACACACAAACCCCTAAAAAAGTCTAAAGTGCTTGTCATATGTCGAACATGGTGTTAGGGATTCAATAATGTACCAGAGGCACCTGTTTTGTGCTGTGGGGTGTCCTCTGACAAGACAGAGATACCTGTGGTTTGGTAAAGGGCACAGAGATAACCCACTCTGGAGATGGTTTCAGGAAACAGTGTCTGCTTTACTGCATGTGAGTAACCGCTTATACAGTGAAGCTTGTGGGCTGTGACTGGTTAGCACATTACCTCGAATTGGGTAGTGTGAGCACTCGTACTACCAGGGCCTCTACACAGAAGAAGGCCAGGGAAGAAGACAGGAGAGTCAGACCAGCTACCAGCTCCTTGTGCTATTTCAGAAGTCAGCGTTCTGATTTCAGGACCATTGTTTGCTCTGCTTCTTTAGAAGTACAGTGTGCCAAGTAGGCTGGCTTCCAGGTTATGCCTGCCTTTCTCCTACAATTCTGCCCATGGGCTTTTTGAGAAAAGGGAAAGTTTGTAGATTGTCTTGTTTCAGGGAAGCCACAATGGTAAACTCAACAGTGTGGTATTGGGAAAAAAAAATAGTGAATCAGACAAAGGTGCTAAGTGGGGATCCCAGAAGTTTGACAAAATATGGCTGTATTATTTCCAAAACAAAAACTTATGTTTTGGAATAATTTTAGACTTATAAAAAATGCATGCATAGTGCCTATGCACTCCTAAGCCGATTGTCCCCTGTGTTAACATCTTACATGGCCATGGTACTTTGTTCAAACAAGGAAATTCCCACTGGCACAACACTTTAAGTTTTTAACTTATTTATATTTCATCAGTTTTACAAAGCACCTGTTTTCTATTCTAGGACCAATTCAATATATTATATTTTAGGTGGTTGATTAATTTTTGACCAAGATGCAAAAGGTGAAGAAAAATAAGATTACCTCTCCTCACAGACGGCAATGAAACAATTGGAAACACGCAAATGAACAGACCTTAATGGCACTCCACAGATTATGTAGAAACCTTGACGTAGGCATAGATAGCGTCCTGAGGCTAGGTAGCATGGACTTGGCACAATCAATAAATAAGAACACTGATGCATTGCAGTTCCTAAACACTAAAATAGTTATTTGCAAAAGACACTGCTAAGAAAGTGAAAGAACCATTTTAAATGGCACCCCCTCAAAAAGACATCTAAAATACAGGCAGAAATCTCCAACTTTTAAAGTAAGCAAATGTATTACTCAAATTAAAAGAAAACAAAACACCAGTTGTTCAGATAGTTCAGTAAAGAGGGTATAGACTCAGAAAGTCAATACCTGACACCCCTAGACAGTAGGAGAGTGCAAACTAATGCCATAGACCACCTAGAAGACTGGCTACAATGGAAGACAATGGCAATCACAAGTGGCAAGGAGGAGGTGCAAACACAGTGTCGTACTCTGAAAGACAATCTCATCTGTTTACAAAGTCAAAATTGATGCATGTGTGTGACCCAACAATCCTACTCTCAGGTATTTGCTACGGATTCCAGGTTGGCAAACAATGGCCAACAGACCAGGTCTAACCACTGCCTCTTTTGTATATAAACGTTTATTGGAGCACAACCATGCATGGCGCACTTTGACCCGATTAGTGCCTATGCCACTTTTACACCACTGTAGTCCCTGTCTTAACAGTGGTTCAACATGATTTATTGGCTTTATGATTGCACAAGCTCTGCTGGGTACAGACCACACACACACACATGCACACACGCATGCACACGCACACACACACAGAAGCTCTGCTGGGTACAGATCTCACACACACACACACGCGCACACACACATGCACACATGCACACGGACACGCTCATGAGCACATGGGCACGCACACATGTGTGCGCACACACGCATACACACGGGACTCTGAATCTTATATCTTTTACTGGCCTCTTGGTTTGTAACTAGTGCTCTTTGAGGCTGAATGAAAGCCTCAGACCAAAGACCCAGTTAACAGCCAGTACTCCATAGCAGTGTACTGCAAAATTAGGATACTTGGAAAATTAAGTGCAGTAAACACTGTTGTGGTTAGAATATGAAATGCCCACCCTACCCCACCTCCCTGTTCCCACGCTGGTGTGTTTGAACTCTTAATTCACAGTTGGCTGGGCTGGTTTGGAAGATTGCGAATTCTTTAGAAGATGGAACTGGCCCCACTTCCTGTCTGCATTGTTCTGCCCAAATGTAAGGAGGTAATGGGTTCGGACTCCAACCCCTGCCACGTTGGAGCTGTCAGATGCCCAACCTTCCTCTCCAAGGCCAGTAGGGACCCCTCAAACTGTTTGACAAAATAAACCCACCCTCTTTAAGATGCCTCTTGTTGTGGTATTTGATCACACACAAGAGAGAAGATACCAACACAAGCACATTTCTAGCTTTTAATAACTTTAACTGCTGGTAGCTACGACTCCATAGTGGAGCACAGAACAGCTGTGGTTGCAACACAACACATAAGCTGTACACTCCACAATTGATACTTGAGTGCTACAAAGTTGATAGCTTGCTTCAAAGAGATAGTAACACAACACACACACATCTCACAAATGCGTACAAATAATCATCAAAAACTTCACCCAAATACCCTGCATGGTATTGCTAATAAGAATGTGGAATATATGTCCAGTGAAAAAGAAGCTATTTTAAGGAGAGCAAATACTAACACAGGCAAAACCTTGGAGCATTTTACGAAGAGGAGGAAGCCAGTTTCAAAAAGTTACAAACTATCTATATATGAAGGTTTACAAAAGACGAATATTTAGGAATAGATGGTCACCAAGGGTTCTGGGTAGTGAAAAGAGAGCATGAGAGACATGTATGAGGACATAGAGATATTTTGTATCCTAACTGTAGCCCCGGCTTCATGAATCTACATGTGTATGAGAATTCATAGAATTGTGTATCAAAGAAGTGTTCCTTTCATTATATATAAGTCAATTTAAGAATGGCGCCTGTCTAAGGACAAGGAAATCTCCAGGAGTGGACATGACAAGTCTATTGAGAGTCTGTGTCTTCTGTATCACTTATATGACATTCTGAACCGTGTGTGTTAAAAATGGATGGCTCTTATCCCCTTAGGCTTGGTACCTTATAAGTGTAATGATTATCCAGGGCCCTTCCCTAACCTTCAATGGCGTGCAGTGTGTGGATCCCTCAGACACTGGTATGGTTTGGGGCAGTCTAGAGTGCGCGTGAAAAATCACAGACTAGCTCTCTCCACATTCCCACACAGGCAGACATATACTTCACTTGAACTTTATCACTACCCCAGAAATGGGGTGTATTGGGCAGGAAATTGCTCATATTTTGTAACCAAGAAAACAGAAGCATGCATGGCTGGCTTAGGTAATTTCCTCAAAGTTACAAAAGAGTGCTTAGAACTTACAGAATATGATTCTAAAACACTCACTCTCCTCTTTCCAATACCTTTTTGCTTTGTTAAGATGAGGAATGAAGACATTTGCAAGCATTTTGTATAAAATGTAGCTTAGAAGGAAACCTCATCGGTAACTGACTGCTTTTCTGAGTATAATGTATAAGCCCACCCGATAATTTGCTGAGATCTGCTAGGGTCAAAGGTCACATGGGCTTTACCTATGAACTGAAGGTCATTTCATCTTATAAACCACAGTGAACAAACTCTTGAGGACTCATTGTTCTTAAGGAGGAAAGTTGGGTCATCTAGATAAGCAGTTCTGACTTACTTAGTATGACTTTTGCTTTAAAAAAAAAATGTTCTCAAATTACTCATTAAATTTAGTCAGCATGACTTTGAGTTTCATTGTTAGTGCCCCTTCTCAGACTTACTTCTGAAAGAGTTTTCATAGAACATTTAAGCCTTGAATTAGCATAAATTCCTCACATATGAAGTAGCAGACATTTTACATAAATGGTCAAATATGTTTTGGACATGAAGGGGTCAGGTACTGTCACCTAACAAACCTAGATGCTTTTAATTTGAATAGAAAACAAGGCTTAGAGAATGAAATCCAAGTGTAATTAAATTAAATAGAATAAATGAAGGCATGAGGGAGAATTGTATTAATCACTGTTCCCTTCACTCTGGACTCCCCTTTGTCCACTTTTCCCATACTGGACAGAAAGGGGAACAGATAGACGGGAAATGGTCTGTGAAGGGTAATTTTCCATGTGTTTGAGAGAGAACAGGTTTGCTCCACAAGCTGGCTGGCGCAATCAAGAGATGTGCAGACCATGAGCCAGACTGTAATTCTTTTAGATCAGTGCTGCCTTTGAGAGTGCTGAATGTCTGCAGCTTCCCCTGGGCGAGTGATTCAGCACCTTCTACATCAAAAGGCAATGATGACTGAAACTTTATTCTGTGTGATCAGATCATTGCTGCTGAGTCAAAGGGAGATAGGGTGCTGTGTGTGTCTACCAGAGTGCCTCTGCATGCTTTTTAAAAGTGGAATGCTTATTTTTTTTATGTGCATATTTGCCTTCACCTTCTTCTGTAGAGACTATGCAAGATATTGGTTCATTATTTCTGATCCTGACAAGATATTAGTTCATTATTTCTGACTCTTGTGACATCCATTCTTTTAATTCACCCTTGAGAACCTCTTTCCATCATTTTTAGAGGTAGAAGCAAAGAAGAATAACAGAGAGAATGATTTCTGATTTTAATTTTAATGGCAACTGCCAGCACTTTCCCTATTCAATTATTTTTCTTGTAAATAATTCCTGAGTGCCTAGTTTCGGGAAGAAAACCATCGGCAAATAAACAGACTGTCAAGTTTGTGTTCATGTGATGAGATGGCATTTAGTGATGAGTCTTGAGCCCAAACATACAATGGGTAAGAAAAGGAATTAAATTTATCATTGTAAGTTCCCTGGGTAAAATCAGATTTCATGTAGATATGTGAAGTATTATATTTACATGCACATGTATGTATATGTATATGATGTATATGTATATATGTCTACCCAAAGGAAAATGAGTTTCCTAGATATGCTCTGGTATGGGACTCCTCCAGCCAACACAAGTCCGTGACCTGCTTGATATGGCTACATGTAGTCAAATGTGGGAGGAAGAACAGCTTCAGATAATGCTGGGTTCTGAAAAGTTAGCAAATATCACGAGATGTCACTGCTGCTCTTTCCCCCATGAAGGAGTTTTGGATCATCTATAATGCAAGGGGCACTGAGACTCCAATCATAGAAAGGCAAACCCTCACCCTCTCTCAAGACTTATTCTCATAAACAAACAAGATAATGGCAGTGATTGCCGCCATCAAGGAAATAATATTAAAAAAGAAGAAGAAGGGAAGAACAGATGATGCTGTTGTGGATGAGGCTATTCTAGATCGCATGGCTACTCCGAGATGTCGATACTGACATGAACGATGGCAGATCAGGCTATGTATGAAGAGTAGTACAGACACAAGAGCAGAATATGCAAACACAAAGTGCAGCTGTGGTGGGGACACAGAAGTTGGGTCAAGATGGATGAAATGTGGAGAACCAGTGACATGGATGTGCCGGGAGACTGATGCCACCCAGAGTTGTGTTGGCCAGAGGAGGGGCTGGATTACTGAAAGAGCTTAACTGGGACTGTTCTGCTATAGGCTCCTCTGGCTGCTCAAACTAGAGAGAGCTGAGCTCACAGGAGACAGGAAACAGGAACAGCTATTAGGAGACAACTGAGTCATCAGAGAAAGCTATGTGCCAGTGCTCATTAGTAGCGGTTGAGACGGAGCACGGTGGGTAGATGTGGAACGGTAAAGAACCCGAGTGACTGTTGGATGTGAAAGCGGGAGGGATGGGAAGATGGCCCCTGACTCCATTATGAATTACTTTCAGCTGATACTCCGGGCTCTGATGATGCCTTCTCAGAATAATTTGCATTTATGGCAAGCACATGACTGTTCTTACTGAAGGGAAGTGGTCTCAGGACGATTATCATGTAAGGCTTGTGAAGCCAAAGTCGGTGTTTGGTTGTACAGTCTCAGGCCTGAACCTGCCCCTCTGAAAGCCTCTGTCCATGCTAGTCTGAGTTCCACGTCCCTTGGGGACAGTGCGTTGTTTCGATGGCAATGGCAATTCCCACGACGGACATGGGAACAAGGGCAGAGGAGGAAATGAGTCAGATGCCAGTCAGTGGAGTCTCTGTCTGTCTCTCTGTCTCTCTCTCTCCCTCCCTCCTCCCCCCTCCCCCGCCACTGTCATCAGCAGCCTCTCCTGAGTGGGGTTCCTTCGCCACCAGCTCTGTCCCTTTATGTTCTTCAGAAAGACCCATGCAGAGAAGGGGCGCCCTAAACTGCTACCAGCAGAGGGCAGCATGGAGCTACACACTCCCTGACCCCAATACCCGAGGTCCTAAGTCCCCTTGGGGAGAAGGGGGACCAACCCACTTCTGAGGCAAACTGTGGAGGAGGGGCAGCGGAGATCACTGTCACATAAGCAAACCATGAAGGGAAGTGCCCTTTTCAGACAAGATACCGAGAAAAGCACGACGCTGTTACTGCCAAAAGCAATGACAAGCCCCCAGAACAAGTGTGGACTGCGTTGTCCAAACAGCAGATAAAACTTGGTTTTATCCTGTTACCATGTATGAAATACTGTGACCCTGGCTCTGACAGACGGCTATATAAATCATATCACTCCACTTCACAGCCCTCCTATGAACTCTGTCCTTGTTTTTGTCCATATCCTGGGTAATTTGAAGATCATTGGTGAAGAGGGTAGTAACTACAAAAGTTTGTTCCAACAGAACTCCTCCCCTGAGGCTGCTACACATGGCTTGTGATTTTCCTACTGTTTTTCTTGAGGCTCCAGAGACTCAAAGGGCGTATTACATATGGTTTATATATGGAACTTGGCTCTTATCCCTTAAATATATTCTTCCAGGGTGGACAGAATAAATTAAACAGCCAAGGAAGCATGTAAACAAGTGTGTGTGATCCAGGACACAACGGCATGAGAAAACTGTCTCTACAACCTCCAGTATCAAAACTTCTCGCTTGTACCACACAACTACCATCAACAGAGCCACTTTCTGATGTAAAAAGATGCATGGGAAACAGTGAGGGATCATTCATTCTTCATTCATTCATTCATTCATTCATTCATTCATTCATTCATTCATCATTCTTAAGTACCCTGTCATAGGCATGGGATTTCATGCAGAACATTGTTGTTCCTACCCATGGAACTACAGTCTAGTTTTGGAGTGGTGAAAACAGTAACAAATGAATAAAGAAATGAATGAGGATATACTATATATTTATTTATTATTTTAAAAAAGGGTCTTTTTTTCCCATGTATCCCCCAGCTCGACCTCCCTTCCCTCCTCCCAATCCCTCACAGTCTGCCTTCAGCCTCCCCCCACTCCATCCCCCATCCCCTCCCCAAACACAGGCAAGAAGTCCCATGGTGGGTCAGCTCAGCCTGGCTCATCCTCTCCAGGCAGGTTCGGAAGGAATGCTCTTTTATGTTCGGTAAACATAGGTCCAATGGTTAGCTCTCCCTGGATCCTCTGCTCTAAGACAACAGTTTCTCTTGCACCTCTTAACCTCCATCTCCAGTGCAGCCACTTGGCGATTCAATTTCAGACATTTTCCAATTCTCCAATCCCACCTTTAGCTCCTAGCCAGCCCTCCTCTGCTCAGACTAGATCCTTTGTTGCCTGTTCTAGACTCCATGGCAGGTCAAGTCATTGATGCCTCTGCTGTGAAATCAGGTCTGTCTCCATGCCGGTTCAGACGACCCCATCTCTTCCTTTTCTTCAACATTGGCTTGCTATTCAATCATTCTCCCTGATGGGCCCAGAAACTCTTCCACAAATTCTTTAGGGACACTTTACTCCTTGTTTTATTCTATATGGGCCCAGGTCAAGTTTTTTTCTATAGAAAAAAAAAAAAACTTTTTTCAAATCCTGAACCCAATATTTCTTCTCAATCAACTCCTAATATACTAGAAGAAGGAGGAGGAGGAGGAGGAGGAGGAGGAGGAGGAGGAGGAGGAGGAGGAGGAGGAGGAGGAGGAGGAGAAGGAGAAGGAGAAGGAGAAGAAACATCATTACCTCTTGTCTTCACCTTCAAATGTGTTTGCCTTGTCTTTCGTCCCCTCCCCTCCCCTCCCCTCCCCTCCCCTTCCCTCCCCTCCCCTCCCCTCCCCTCCCTTCCCTCTGTTCTTTAAGAGTTTCTTGTTCTTGAAGGCATTTTATGGTAAAGCTGTAAGAACTTGAGAAAAATCTTGTAGACTGTTCCTCTCATGCATGCTTGCCAGCCTGTAACCCTACAGCATCCAACAGGTGTGTTCTGAGCACCTATAGTGTTCCAGCTTTACAGCTAGTACCAGGACATATTACAGAACTCTAGGAATAAGAGAAGCATGTCAGTAAGACTGGAACATTGCAGGAGAAAGGAGTGTCTTGATACCAGGTAAGGCCAGAGAGACATCCCTACCCTGCAGGGATGCTGCCATTTTGACATAGTCTAAAAGATAAGCAAACCTAAGCAGAAGAAGAGTTAGGTTTGAAATTTCCCCAAAACTTGCTTGATTGTTGGATGCAGAATGGGTGAGAGGGGTCCAGGGTTGGGAGGGAAAGAATAGCTAAGGCTGGACCATGGAATGATCCTGGAGACAAGGGATGACTTCCTGAGCATGTGGCTCCCCTCAATGAGTTCCAAACCACATTTATCCTCAGCCCCCCTTGGACTTGGTGACTCCACAAATTCCCACAAGTGGCCCAAGGCTCTGCCTTATGCTCCCTCCATAATCGATCTCATTCAGACAGTCTTGTGTCCCCTGCTGCCCAACATGCTCTAGATTCAATGAGTTACTTTCTGTACCCTGAACATTCTGACATGTTGAGGCCTTTGTTCAAGCTGTTCCCTCAGCCTGACTGTCCCTCTTGTTTCTCAATTTGTTAAACTATTCTAGAAAGGCTACTTCAATAAGCAAGTAGACTAGCTTTTCTCAAAAATGTGTGACTATAACTCATTCTATCATGACTATGACATTTTCAGACATCAGTTCCCACTGTGCCATCTACTCTCTCTTATCAGAAAGAGACAACCCACACTTTAAACACACACTGCTTTAAATACACACTGCCTTGTGCAGTGGAAAAGATATCTTAGTGGCAGTTAAATGTTCATTGTATCAAATCACACAGAATCCAGTTCAGTCCAGTTCATTCTACTCTAAAACAACTCAGTTCAAAGGCTTATGTAGTAGTTAATTCCTCTACAGGTTGTGAACATCTTCAGGATCAGGCACTTAGTTTTGCTGCATTATGATCTGCTTCCCTGACATAGTGGGCACTTGATGAATGAGGAATGATGGGTTAACACAAAATTAAAGACACTCCTTCAGCCTTATTTTTCGCCATTTAACAAAGGGGTTGCAGAGATGACTCAGTAGTTAATAGCACTTGTTCTCTTCTGGAGGACCTGGTTCTGATTCTCAAGTACTTACATGGTAAGTAGAAACCATATGTAATTCCAATTCTAGGACATCCCACCATCTTCTGGCCTGTGAGGGCAGGAGGCATTCTTCTGATATGTATGCAAGCAAAACACCCATGTGTATAAAATTTAAACAAAAAAAAAATCTTTAAAAAGTTGACTTGATAAAGGTCATTAACTGTTCCTTGTATCGCATATGAAGTCTGAACATTATAATTATATTTGATTAAATTTTTAGAAAATGGTATGTGGACATGTAAGGAATTCTAGTCCATATCTGTTAGGATAATGGGCTGAGGCCGTATGCATATGAGTACCAATATACCACCCATGCTATTGCTGATAGACAGCTTCCAGAAAGAACAAAGCTAATCTTTACTGAGATGGGGGCTGCAGTAAAAATTACAGGGCCTGAGAAACCACAGAAGACCTCTCCTTCCAAGTTTCTGCATTACAAGGGAAGTGGCCTTCTGGAGCTTCAGGGCTCACAGGCATCACTTGTAACCTTAGATGTCAAAGAGGCCCTAACACATTGACTTCATGTGCACTGCAGTCCAGGGTTCCATAGTGCGGCCCAGTCTGCCCACAACTCTTACTTCTCACTTACACGCTGTCTATTTCTTATACAATGGAAACACCCTTCTGAAAAGCACCATGTGTTTTTACTGCAATAAAATGAGTTTAACATAAAGTTTAACCATTTTGAATGTAATTCAGGATTACTAAATATGTTCTAAATGCTATGCAATCCACATACTATATTTTAAACAGTAAAAGATATCTTTTATCAGTGGGATGGTTTTACATATTAAAGAAGTACATTAAAACAAAGCGTAATCTCTGTTCTAATCTGTATGTACCTGTGGGGAGTTTTTATGTGTGCATAAAACATTCATATCATGTTTATAAGTTTATAAAAATATTTTCATTTATAAAATTTGTGTCATAAAATATGTTGTTTTTCTTTTTCCTTTTAACCAAACAACAGGGGCATTCTCCTGTGTTCAGCTTATGACCTGTTTTTATTGTCTGTAGAGTATTCTCTGCTACAAATATTCTATATGTGAACTGAGACCCTAATGATAGACATTTTTCTGTCTTCAAGGATTTTTTTTTTCACTTTCAGAGTCAGGGTTACAAAAAAAATCCTGATACCCTCAAGTAAGCATTCCTGGGGGACATATTTCTAAAGGTTAAGTTCCTAAACATAAATATTTATACATTTTAAAAACATTGATGTGTACTGACTCCCACATCAGTCTGTGCACATGTAACAGCTACTTGTTTCCCAGGAGACTGATGTAAAGCGTCTCTGCCTGGCCATCAGGAGCTCACAAGCTGGTTTGGATTAGTAGAGGCTACTTCCCTCTCAGAGAGGACCCTGGATGGTCTCAGAGGAGATACTAACAGAAAATAATAAAAAGCATACAGAAAAACAGTTGATTGGCTCTGTTTGGGGAAAAAAAATGGAAGAAACCTGAACTCAGTTGTAGACATCTTATTTCCTTCGCATTGCAAAGGCATGAGGTGAAGTGAGACTTGTCCTCACTCATTCCCACAAACCCTGGCTATCCAGCTAATCTCAACTACCACAGTCAATGCTCATGAGAGAAGAGGTAGGCCTCAGACACATGTCATTTGCCACTTCCTCAATTCAGACTCTTCCAATATGCAGAGGGCTAGTTAATAAGAATGACCTAGAACTGGGGATCTAACTCAGGGGTAGAGCACTTGCCTAACATTCATACAGCCCAGCACACACACACACACACACACACACACACACACACACACACACACACAGAAAGAGAGACAGAGACAGAGACAGAGAGACAAATAAACAGAAAGTTAAGAATTGAGTATTTAGCTTCTCAGCATAGCTCTGCTTATCACTATCAAACTATAGAGAAAAGAGTTGTCATTGTGTGGCACAAAAAGATTTGTGTTATTGCTAGAGATTCATATTTGGAACAAGGAACACTGATTTAATATTTATATAGTATACTCTTACATTCATTAAAAAATTATGTAATTTGGGTCTGGAGAGATGATCATCACTTATATGAGCACTGGATGGCCTCCCAGAAGCCACAGATTCGCTTCCTAGTAACCACATGGTGGCTCACAACCATCTTTAACTTCAGTTCCAGAAAATCCAATGCCCCTTTCTGGCTTCTGTAGACATCAAAAACAGATGTGGTATACAGACATAAATGCAGGCAAAACACCTATATATGTATAAAAAATAAAAAAATAAGTCAAGCAATCCTTTACTTTCTCACTAAATTTACTTGTTTTAAGGAGGCAAGTAAGAAAATCAATGATGTAGAGAAGTAAATAGTTTTTGTCAATAAAACACCATACTAAGGCCTGTGAAAATCTAACCACATAGACTTCATTAATTAGAGAACAATCAATCGTAAATACAAGAGGAAACCAGACTGCTAAGCTGGAGAGACCCAAATAACTCAGCTCTGAAAATAATTATCAAATAACAGCAAGCCGGTATATTTCCTGGTATAGTATATTCCATGGCAAATCTCCATAGCAACACCATGAAAAGGACCTTTTATTTTAATGCCAGCCCTATCTGAAGCATGATGATTTTGTTAAGAATGTGTTTCCAGGTTAAAAGAAGAGACTTTCTGATCTCACATCCATCCTATCTAAGTCAAGGAAAGGGTCTGCAGAAAAGCTTATTTTACAGCCATAAGTCTGGGTGCCTAGCTTCAACAGGGAGCTTCAGAAAAAGTAAACACAAGTACCCACATACAGATACTGAAATGTGGGTGTTTCCATTGTGTCTCCTCACAGAACTATTGGAGGCCTTTCAAGCAGGAACAAGGATTTCCCTCCGTTACCCACAAAGGGACTTGCAGCATGGTGTAGATTCTTAAAAGTCTCAGCAGCCCACCAGGATGTTGGGTTGAGTTCTAACTCTGCATCTCTGGCAGCTAGGCTTTTATATTGTGTAGCTCTGGTTGCCAACTAGCAAAGAGAAAAAGAAGTATGGGCAGAGACAGGGATTTCTGGTGCTGATGCATTCTTTAAGAGTGATGGATGGAAGAACACTCCTCCATTGCTGGTGGGAATGTAAATGTGTACAGCCTCTTTGGAAATCAGTATGGCAGATTCTCAGAAAACTGGGAATCAATCTACCCAATAGTTCAGCAATACCATTCTTGGACATATATACCCAAAGGATACACATTCTTACCCCCAAGAACATTGCTCAACCATGTTCATAGTAGAATTATTGTAATAGCCAAAACCTAGAAACAACCTAGATGCTCATGGATTCAAAAAATGTGGCACATTTACACAATGAAGTACTACTTAACCACTCAGCAGAAAAGAAAAAAAAAAAAAAAAAACATCCTGAATACAGGGAAATGAATGGAACTAGAATAAAAACATCCTGAGTGAGGAACAGAAAGACAACATGGTATGTACTCACTCATAAGTGGATATTAAACATAAAGCAAAGGATAACCAGTCTTGAATGTTTTAAATGATTTATAGCCCTTGTTTTCATTGGTCTGTTTTCCTAGAGAACACTACACCCTTGCCATTGACCATCAGAACCTCTTGCTCTCTGTAATCTTTCTGGTCTTGGTCATCCAGTTTTTAATGTATTGAGTTTCTGGTCCAGACTTTCCAGAGGTTTGGACCCACTCTCAGCCCCACTGTGGCTTAGGCCCAAATAATCACTTAGATACTTATATTAATTTTATGCTGACTGGCTTAGGGCCCAGGCACATAACTTGCTAACTCTTTACACCTAAACTAACTCATGATTCTTAACTTGTTCAGCCATGCGGCTTGGTACCTTTCCAAAGCATTTCAGCTTCTTTCCTCTGCATCGTGTAGCCCAGGATGACCTCAAAACTGCTATGCGGCCAAGGCTGACCTTGAATTCCTAGTCTGCCTCACTCATTCTTCCAAAGGGTTGGGATTGTGGTGTGGATCATCATCAGGGCTCTCTGCTCAGAAAGAGGAAACATGCACTGGTGTGGCCTTCCCTCCAGACAGACTTCAAGGCAGCAGCAGGCCCTGACAACCACTCCTACCCACTTCAGCTGCAGCATCCCATCATGCTGTCTCCATGGTGTCTCTCTGGCTCTTGTGTTAAGCATTGTTTGTGAATTAAAGTGTCAGTGTACTGTTTCTCAACCAAGTTTCAATTGTAAGAAGAAAATAATGTATCATGCTGGTATTTTTTCATTGAAATTGCATCAAATCAGGCAGTCTGGGAAGATTGTCTTTAACAATATTTGATCTTCTAATCAATGAATATATTATACTTTTTTGTTATTTCAAAAATTTTCTTAGTTTATCCCTCAGGACTGCTTTGTAGCTTGCAGAGTAGATTTTTGTTAGGTATTGAATATTCAATTGTTTGAATTCAAATTGTTTATTCAAATTGTATTATGCTAATGTTTAATACTATGTTCTAGCATATATAAATATAATGCATTTTCACATAATAACTTTATTTCCTGAGACCTTATTATAGTATTATTTATTAATTAAACAGGGAGACTTTTGGACATGAGAAATACTACTTTATGTCCAAGTGACAAAGGATGCTTGGTAGAACAAAACCAGCATTACCAGCCACCCTAGTGTCTACAGCCTCAGAACCTGTGACTATGTTAAGTTAGATGTTGTCTGGTACTGTCCCTAAAGCTGACAATTTATAGTATGATATCATTGGATAATATAGGAAGATATTTACCTTTCCCAACTGAAAACTCTTTAACATTGTAGGTTTCTTGCTGTTAGAACAACATACCACTGTTTTTGTTGTTCTTTTATTTTATTTTATTTTTACTCCTTTGCGCTTTGGGGGCCTGCCACCCAGCTCCCAAATAAATTCACTGGGAGATTTATTCTTTCCTATACATGCCCAGCCTTGGCATATTTCGTTTCCAGCCAGCCTTTCCCAACTTAAACTACCCTGTCTAACTTTCGCCTCTGTGCGCCCATCCTTCTCCACTCTATACACTCTTCTCTACCTCTCACTCTGTGGTTTCTGTGTAGCTGCCTGGCTGGTCCTGATTCCCCCTTCTCTTCTCTTTCTTCATCTTTCCCCTCAGCTTCCTCCTTCTATATATCCTCTCTGCCTGCCAGCCCTGACTATTTATTCTCCTGCCTTGCTATTGACCATTCATCTCTTTATTAGACTAATATTGTGTTTTAGACACCAAAGCAAACTCACTCTGCTTCACAGAGTTAAACAACTGTAACAAAAAATGCAACACATCTTTGCATCATGAAAACACATTTTCTGCAGCATAAACAATAATAACACACCTTAAAATAATATTCTACAACACACCACAAAGTTAGCAGGTTGAGCCAACTCAAGTCATTACTCTACATTTCCTGAAGTCAGAGGGCCTAGAAGAGACATCTGTAAGTCAAGCAATCAGGGGGATATGGGTTCAGCTGGAAATTCTAGAAAAGAATTATTTTTATTTTGCTTTTTCCAGATATTGTTTGTTTGTTGTGTGTATATGCATATGTGGTGAGTGGTGCCATGTGCACATGTATGTCGTGCGTGTGTGTGTGTGTGTGTGTGTGTGTGTGTGTGTGTGTGTGTGTTGTGTATGTGTGTGTGTGTGTGTGTGTGTGTGTGTGTGTGTGTGTGTGTGTGCAGGCCAAAGTTCAGCATCAATTATCTTCTTTAATTATCACTCACATTATTTTTTCAGACATGACTCAAACCTCAAACTAAATATAGAGATAACTATATATCTAGACCAGCCTGGACAGCCAGTGAGCCCCAGGGATCCCCCTGTCTCTGGGATTATAGGCACTAAGCCCAGATTTCAACATGAATGTAGGGGGTTGAGCTCAAGCGCTCATGGCTCATGCCTGCACAGCAAGGACTTTGACCAATGAGCTGGCTTCCCAGACCTCTTCCCAGCTTTTAGATGCCAGTTCTGCCCCTTGCTCATGGCCCCACCTCTTCCACTTCTAAGAATACTTTTGGCCACATTAAGCCTACTTTAGCTAATCCAAGATCATCTGTATCCTAAGGCAGAGTGGGTGAAGAAACTGGTATAAAGTTGTATAGCCATAACTGTGCTCACGATGGAAATAATCAGACTACAGTGATAACTGTGAGACACTAATGCTCACTTTATGATGGACTTTTCATTAGGCAGAAGATTAAAGGTTGACCCTGTGCTGAAGATCTCTCTAATTTATTTGATTGTGAGTTCCCAAGTGACAGTAAAGAGATGGGATTTGATGCTCTGTAGGTAAATTTATGCAGTCCTCAGGTGTTTCCTGGCAGGTGGGTTCAGAGTGAGTTCTTAGCACAGGTTTATCATTGGCAGGTATAAAAGATGTGTGTCATTACTGTTCTTGGTTATGATTTCCGTATGTTTATCACTAGCTCCTTTTGTTTTCTTTTTAATTTGACATATGACTATATTTTTAATATAAAACAAGACAAAGATATATGAGGAAAATGTTAATAATCTTTTATCTTTTGTACCTGTCAGTAAGAATTATGCTTTCAAGTTTCAATGAAAATGGAATTGGAGCTGAGAAGACCAAATCATAAACTAAACTTTCAATGTTACCCATAGTAAAAGTATAACATTTGCTCCTAAATTTTTATATCTGTGCTTATTCAGTACTGTGGTTGGCCACCTCACTTCTGCTGCATACAGGGTGAAGTCTGGGGGTCAGAAGATTAACATAGGAAACAAATGCCCGTGTATGCTTATGTACATTATATCCTTGAAGAATGAGGTTCTGGAGCTCACAGAAGCCATCTTGTAACTCATATATCTTTACAAATTTCTTCTAATTGTGACTGAAAAGAAGTCCATATGTTGTCCTAGGTTGGGGGCTTAGTGGTAAAGTGTGGCTCATGAACAGGAGGACATGAGTTAGGGTTCTTAGAATCCATGTAATAAATACCAGAGCATGGAGCATTGAGCACTGTATTTGTGACCACAGCCTTGAGAGAGACCCTGGACAAGCCCTGAAGCTCTTCATTGGCCAGTCAGGCTAGCAGAATCTATCATCCTCATGTTAGTGAGATATGCTATCTCAAAAAGAAAATAGAGAGAGAGCAATTAGGGAAAGATAGTCAACATGACTTTAGACTTCTGCAGAGATGCACACATGTATGTGCCCATGCATATACACCGCACATACGTTCACGCACAAAGAAGAGAAAGAGAAAATCTATATGTACTTCCATCTCTCACCAACAGAAAATGTGTATATATGTGTAAGATGTTGACAATATCTTCCTTTGTTGGATTTTCTGAGTTGAGGTAATAAAGTCCCAAGCAGCCCATTTGTACTGGCTTTCTTCAGCTCAAGTTAGTGAACAGTACCTGAGTGTTTCCACAGTGCTAGGCATTAAGCTCAGCACAGAGATACAGAGATGACTGTGTATGGCACAGCCTCCGCCACAGTGCCAGGGTGATGCAGACCCAAACTGATGACCGCGAGGGACCAAGAAAGGAGATATTTATAATACTTGGAAAGAAAGAAAATCTCTCATAAAAGAGATGACATCAGAAGAGGGCCTTGGAGGAAAAGGAGAAGGGGGTCAATCATTCTATATTTTAGCAGTGCAACAGCAGAAAATGAAAAAAAGTCTCTGAGCTGCTACTGCAGTTGGGAGACTATGGCTTGGCTGGGGAAAAATGTCAGCTAGACACAGCAAAGGTTGTCAAGAGCCTCATTGCCTAGTGTTAAGTACCCGGCATTCTCAGGGAGAGAAGTGAGCACATCAGGCCTCCCTGGAATGTGTTCTCACTACCTCTTGAAAAGTCTGACATGGATTCTGGATTGTCTTTTTAGGAATGAAAAGGTGACAGCAGAGACTTTTATCTACTTCCTGGCTCTGAAATGGTTAGAGAGTTCAACCTCGGGAAGAGTATGAAGTGGAGGAAGCTATGGGTCCCTGAAGTATTTATGTGAGGTTGAAATGAGGGAATGGAGGAAAGACCCCAACCCATGATCCAGAGAAACGGCAACATGACGACGGTGGTGCTGCTGATCGTAGGGGCTAAGCGGTGTGCCTGATCCCAGCACTGCCCCGGGATGACAGAACCTCCCAAGTGGTGTACAAGAACAATGTGATCTTAACTAACCTGGCTCTGGCCCAGGAGACTTCCTGCACATCTGTGCTTCCCCTAACGTTGTTTCTTTGGCTCAGGTGGTGCTGGCAGCTGTTCCAACTGCTGCCTGGGTGCCCAGTGTGATGCGGTGAACCAAGCAATGAATGGTCTAGTAAACCAAACCTCAACTAGAAAACATGAGCCCAACTAACCCAGCAGCAAGGCTCCCTTCATCCTCTCTCATACCTCCCAGCCTGAATCCTTTTCTTAACTTCTCATCACTTCCCTCTTTTTGCATTTTGGTTTCTTTTGTCCATTTCTGTCCCTTACCTCATTCCCCCCCTCATTAGTCTGTCCTGCCTTATAGTCTTCCTCCTCTTCCTCCTCTAGTACTGGAATTTCCACACTGTGATCGATGCTATCATACCAGGTTTAGAGGCTGCCCAGTTTCTGGGCAAGTAAGTCACTTTGTCCTCTGGGACCTGGTTTCCTCATCTGCAGAATTAAAGTGGTTGGACCAGAATGAGCCTGCAGTGTTCTTTCTGCTTGAGAGTCCCATCTTTTCATTGTATTTGTCTTCTGTGCCTGCTTTTCCTGTTCTAGCTGACTCATTGTCCATCTGCCTCTCTCATTAGCATCCCCATTCCCACTGCTCGGTCCATAACGCCAGCATCTCTTTCAATTTCAAGGTATTAGCTTCTGGCTGCTGCTGATTTCCCACTCTGTTCTTATCCTTACCCAACACGCTACTTACTACACAGAACACAAAGTGTCTTTTGAAAATATAGATGAGATGTCTCAGTCTCCAGTTAAGTTCCCCGACATGCCTGCACAGCCACTGACGTCATATCACCCTGCTTGATTTCTTCAGAGCAACTACTATTGGTACTAACTTACCTTTATCTGCCCAGTCCTGCCTTAATGTGAGCAACCACTATGGTTGCCCTTCCCCACCAGCTGTGGTGGTTCCATGCAGGAGGAGCTCTGACCTCTCATTCACACTGTGTGCTCATCAAACAGATCAGGCTTTGCATATTGTTGCAAGACTTTTCAGTAAACCCTGGGCAAATAACTACTTCGGGATTGGACACATCTTTGCACTTTGGGAAACTCTTCTCTTCTGACTGTAAAGCTCCTTATTTAGCGGAGTTTCTGTCTGAGGAAACCTTTATGGTCCTTCTCCATCAGTTTTTCAGAGACCCTTTTCATTCTTCCCACCTCCCATGTCCTCTTTTCTCACAGGATGTAGCGTAAAGCAATGACACCTAGGAAGCTAGCTTTTATCACCATTTAACTCCAGTCCATACTGTTATTAGGTAGCGAGAAGTAGCCTTTGCACTGTAGTCTAGAAAACTGACACACAATGGCAAGAAATAAACTTCTTTGAGAATACTATTAAAATCTGCAACAGTCTTACTTGTTTCCGAGGGCTGCGTTAGGACTGTTTACTTTCTTAAAAGGCAGGTCTTTTCAATAAATGATGTTAATATACACAATTCCTAGACAGTAAACCTGGTTTTAAAAGGAATAATTTATACCAGGGTGAGGTCCCAGAGACAGCAGGGCTGGAAGGAAAGCAGCGCACTGCTATAACCACATAACCCATCTCCATGCTGCCCTTTTCTTGTCTATTTTGGAATATCATCCTGACTAATCTTAATCATGTGAGTTTTAAAAGTCTTCTGTTGTTTCATTTCCATTTTCCTATCATTCTGTGCCTGTTTTCTTCCATTAGAATACAAATACCACCTTGCATAGCACATCAGATCTACCGCCACAGATTTGCTTCAGATACAGGCTATCCTCAGCAGCCCCAGTTAAATGCCTCAATGGTTTAATGTTAGGTCCTGAACTGCAACAGAAAGCCTGATCTTTCTCTTCCCAGAATTCTATTTTCATGATGGAGGCACCAGAAGTACATCCAGTGTTGGTATAGCTTTGCCTGTTGAGAAAATATTTGAATTTTGCAATTAGTAAAACCTGTTTAAGACTGCTTCTTTCACACATACACACACACACACACACACACACACACACACACACACACACAACACACACACACACACACACACACACACACACACAACACACACACACACACACACACACACACCACACACTAGATCCGAGAAAGATGGCTCAGCAATTAAAAACATTTTTTTTTTCCTGCAGAGGGCCTGAGTTTGATTTCCAGCATCTGTAGGGGGATTATGTTGTTCCATTGTAAATAACTGTCCCACCCACTGGTTTAATAAAAAGCGCTGATTGGCCAAAGGCAGACAGGAAGTATAGGTGGGGCTACCAGACTAAGAAAACTGTTGGGGCAGGAAGAACAGAACAGAATGCCAGAGACAAGCCAGAAGAACCAGAGGACAACTATGCTGCTCTGAGAAAAGGTACTGAGCCTCATGGCTGAACAGGGTAAGAGTCATGGGTTAGTTTAAGGGTACAGAGTTAGCAAATTATATGCTTGAGCCTTAGGCCAATCAGCCTAAAACTATTGTAAGCATCTGTGTGTCTCTGCAGGTCTGTGGGTCTGTGGGCCTAAACCTTGAAGCTAGACCCAAAAGTCTTGGCCAGAAACTTTTTACTACAAGCATCTGTGTGGTTATGTTCACAACTGTCTTACTCCAGTGCCAGAGATTCTGAGCACATAATGCAACACATGCAATACAATAATATAAGTAAATCTAAAAATGTGGCTATAAAGCATAATCACTGTTTTTCTTCTGCTAAAATTGAGACTGTGTGCTGATGAACTAAACTCCCATGTTTATGGAGCATTTGTACTCAGGAAAGCCCCTGGACTCTACCTCAAACTAAGTTTTAAGACCACAAAAGAAAAATGTACAGGTTTATAAAGGAGTCAATTACACTGGATATATTTATCAGAATATAAAATATATCATACAGGAAAATGTCTTCTTTAACATACTAAGCAGAAAGAGCTAAGATAACTAATATCTAAAATCCAACTCTGAAATGTGATGTTGAAATGACTGCATAGGATAAGGCTTGGGATTTCTGTTGGCTATGAAATCATAGGCATTACTGAACCTTCATAACTGAAGAGAAACTGAAAGTTCATGCAGAGATTGCTAGTAATGTACTTTCCCTCCTTCAAATCTGTGAACCCTCTGAATTTTATATGCAATCTCCCTGGACTCCAATTGTACATTCTCTGTTGGAGTAAGTAGAGTCATGAGCATCACCTGCTCTCAGAGTAAGCCACTGAAGGGGGTTGTGTTGATTTGTTACACACGTTCTGATGCATTTGCTTGTTTTGAAATTAAGCCTCCTCATTTCCATATACACAGCAGCTTTGTAGCTATCAATAACAAGCCTGGTTGTTATTTCAACACTGATTTCTTTCTTTTACATAAAGGTGAAACTTCTGAAAAAAAAAAACTTAACTCTTTAGCTATATGACTAGATTTTATTTGTTGATGTCTAAGATTCCAGCAGACAGCAGATTCACAAAATTCAAATATTTGAAGGTCTGAAGGAATAGTATCTTTTAACACAAAATCGTTCATTACTCGCTACTTTCTGTTTTGATTTTTTAATAATATGCCTAGATGATAATCCAGTTCTCATGATTAAGAACTGTATTTCTTTCTGTGGCTGCACAGCCTATTGTAAGGCAAAATTCCAGACACTTAACCATTCCTTTGTTGATGGATGTTTAACTGTTTGCTAGATGATATATTAGTCTGGAAATAAAGGAGAAACAAAAACATAGATGTTTATGATGTACATCACACATACTCACATAGGTGGAGCTTGGACTCATATAGCTCCACAGAAGTGTACAGCATGAGATTTTTCTGTACAAAGGTCAATATGCCAGCAATCACAAGATAACAGACATGTCCCCAATGATATTAAGAGGGGATACAGGACACTATCAACTTTCTTTCAGTGTTCTAGTACATGTTGAGAGTGTTTTATAATTCCAAGGAAAAATAATTGGAGGTAAAGAAGACAAATATGCTTATTGGTGAATCCATTTTGAAGAAATCTGAGAATTAAGCACATTGTTTATTAATTTCTTTGTGACAGCATTGGCACAGGTATTTAAATTAGTCGTGCTCTGGTTCACAGCACAATCTCATCATTGGTCTTTGGAAAGTTGCTTTTTTGATTTATAGATTTCTATTTATTCCTGTTTCTAATTGCTGGTTTCTTCCAATTATTCTAACAGAATATAATTCATAATTCATAAGCATATTGTATTTATATGTAAAGTAGACATAATAATATTGTATGCACAGTGGTGTTTTAGACTTTCATTGATTACTTTCAGTTATAACTTCTTCATTTATTCTTTTATCACTAGTATCCTTTATGATCCTCCACTCCAGATAAACATTCATTTCATTGCCTCTAATTGCTGTGTGATCATGTCCCTACCATTGTATCCCTCATCTTTTTCTTATTATTTATTTATTTCTTATTTAAATTTTTTCCATGTATCCCCTGCTTGCCCTCTCTTGCCTCCTACCAACTGCTCCCTGTCCTCCCTCAGCATCCCCCCAAACCATTCCCCCATCCTTTCCCCCAAAGAGAGCAAGGAATCCCAAGGTGGGTCAGTTCCATCTGGTGTATCCATTGGAGGTAGGTCCGATACTCTCATCCCAATATTAGGACTGGGTTAGGTGTTCCTCTGTAGGGAATGGGCTCCAAGGTGGCAGTTCATACACAGAAACATCGCCTGATTCTACTCCACGAGGTTCACAAACTGCCCATGCCAATCGACAGTCATCTATCTACCTTTGGAGGGTTAGTTCTTTTCCCTGAAGGTTCCTTAACTGTTGTTTCTGATTTGGTGAGCTCCCAATAGCTCAGGTCAGCCATCTCTGTGGGTCTCCTCCTCATTATCCCGATCCCTTTGCTCATATACTCTCTCCTCTCTCTCTTTAGCTGGACCAGGAGCTGGACCTGGTGCTTAGTGATGGATCTCTGCTTCCTTCTTTATTTGTTGCTGGGTGCAGGCTCTATAATGACACTTAGGGTACTCATTCATTTGATTATAGGGGCAGTCCTGTTTAGGTACCCCCTCCACTATTGTTGGAGACCTAGCCAGGGACATCCTGTGAGTTCTTCGAGGTTTCCCTAGCACCCAGTCTCTGTCCAACTCTACATTGGCTTCCTCTGTCGAGACATCCATCTCCTTTTTCTCCCTCTCTGTTGCTCCTCTCACTCAACCATCTCCTTCTCTCATTTGTTCCCACCTCTCCTTGGTCACTACTCTTTACGATCCTAATTTGCTAAGGAGATCTTCTCTATTTTCTCTTCCTAGGGGCATCCCTGGTTGTGTCTCTTAAGTTCCTTCTGATCCCAAGATGCTCATGGATTGTGGTTTGTCAGCCTGGATATTCTTTGCTTTTGTCTAAAATCTACTTATGACTGAGTACATCCTATGTCTGTCTGTCTGGGCTTGTGATACCTCGCTCAGGAGAATATTCTCCAAATCCATCCATTTGCCTGAAAATATTAGGATGTCATTTTTTTTTTTACTGCTGAGTAGCACTCCATTGTGTACATGTACCACAGTTTGCTAATCCATTCTTCAGATGAGCAGCATCTAGGTTGTTTCCAGGTTCTTGCTATTTTAAGTAATGCTTCTCCCTCAGCCTTTTCAATGATGGACAACCAGGGTTCCTTCAGATCATTGCCACCACAAAGAAGACTATCTTCTAATATTTACATATGAGTCTTTATAGATTTGTTTGAAAATGTTTTCCATGTACATTTATATTAGAGTTAATGAATTATAGAATTATATAAGCTTGACTAAATTGTGCCAAGTACTTCCCTTACTATCTCCTCAGCCAGCAATACCAGAAGAGGTCAAGGTTTCCACAGCACCAGCTTTGAAAGTAGCCTGAGTTCATTTTCTTCCAGTTAACTAATACATCATAACCAAAGCATGACTGAGCATGTTTACCATGTTAATGACCTTTCCAGTACCTTTCTGAGGTGGCCTACTTATATTTTTGTTCTTTTCTGGGAAGAAGGGTCTGGGATTCTTGTCTTGATATATACGATTTTTCTGATAGAACGTAAGTCAGAAATATCTTGCTAGTTTCAGATTGATACTTTCCAACTTATCATCTAAGTATTCATGTTGCCGTTCAAAGAGAAAGTATTATTTTTAAGATAAATGCAGTAATCTTTTTTAGAATGTTCTCATTATGCCTTTGATCTTTTGTTCAATAAGCATTTTCTGACCCTAGTCAGCAAAGATTTCCTCTACTACCTTGTCAGACCTATTGCTGAGATAAAAGCTATGACCAGAGTCATCTTGATTAGGGAAGGCTTTATTCCAGCCAAAGTCCCATATCCCCGTCCATCACTGAGGAAAGTCAGGGCAAGAATTCAAAGGGGGCAGGACCAGGAGGCAGGAGCTAATGCTTAGGCCATGGAAGAGTTCTGCTTACTGGCTTCTTCCTGTAAAATCAGAACAAGTTAAGCACTTTCTTAACTCCAGAGAGAAGTAGGGAACTATGAAAATCAAGTCAATGCAAAATCAAACTTCAAAAGTGTAAGAGCTTTTCTGCTTGAAGCCTGGGACCCACTTGGGATCCTCTGGGCTCCAGAGAGATCTTTTTCTTCAGTTCAGCCATCTACAGCACAGGCCGCTTTTCTTGTTCTGTTCCATCCCTGTTGCTGTCCTCAAGAGTCACCCATGGAACTGGCATCTCCATAATGCTGGGGTTTGGGGACAACTGGGCTGGACTTTCACCAATAGCTTCTCTTCAGGGACTCTGACTCTGACCCATTGTATCAAGCCTTAACTTCTCTCCATGACCCCTTTAATCCTGGTTGTTTTTTGCTTGTAATTGTTGTTTAGGGTGGATTTTATGGGTTTTTTTTTTCTTGCCTCAACTGAGGCTTCACATTCACCAACGGCCTCTCCTGACCACCAACGGAGCCAAGTCTCAGCTGCTCTCCATGACCCCCTCCCATTTTCAGGATCATAGTCTCCTGGGAATCTCTTGCACATTACCAAGATCATCTGTAGCCCTGTCTGGACCATAGCTTCTATGTACTGACCCTAAAAAAAATTCCAAGAAAATTTCACCTCAGTGAAGCTGGTCCTTTTTGGCTTTGCCTTTGTTTTTGAAACAGGTTTCCTCTGTGTAGATCTGACTCTGGATGACTGAGAATGGCCTTGAACTCACAGAAATCCTCCTGTCTCTGCCTAACGAATAATGGGGTTAAAAGTGTGTGCCACCACAGGCTGGCAATGATTTACTTATTTTTATTTCACTGGTGCTTTTTCAACATGTTTGTGTGCATGAGGGTATTGGATCCCCTGGAGCTAGAGCTATAGATCGTTGTGAGCTATATATGGGTACTGGGAATTGAACCCAGGTCTTCTGGGAGAGCAGTCAGTAGTTTTAGCTGTTGAGCCTTCTCTGCAGAACTGATTACTTCTTAATCACCACTACCTCTTAGTCCTAGCTGGCCAGGATATATCTCCCAGCAAAGTAAAGGTTTCACTTTAGCGGATTATAGTTCAACATATCACACAAAAGCTGTAGCAGAGTCTTTGCTTCCCTCTAAAGTTTTACAAGCCAGGCCTCCATTATCTACATTACCCTCAACAATCTCACTGCCTCATAAGAGTCCATTAATCTCTGTGTACTCAATAACTTTTCTAGCACAAAGTTCAAATGCTACTGTATTCCTCCCCAGAACACATGGTTAGATCTTTCACAATCAATGCCCCAAGATCCTTGTAACAATGTCTTGTCTTAGTTGGGGTTTCCGTTGCTGAGATAAAACACCATGACTAAAAACAACTTGTGGAGGAATTTCCTATGGGCTGACGCTTCCATGTCACAGTCAAGATAGAAACTCACACAGGGCAAGAACCTGGAGAGAGCATTGGAAGCGGAGATCGTGGTGGAGTGGCTTGCTCCTCATAACTTACTCAGCCTGCTTTCTTATAGCACCCAGGGTGGGTTCTGATAGCACCACAATGAGCTGATAGCCTAGTACACCCACCCTTAATCAAGAGAATCTCTACAAACTTACAAGAGGGCCAACCCTGTGGGGGCTCCATCACAGTCAAGGTTCCCTCTTGCCAATAACTCTTGTATTTTAAAAGGGGCTTGGCTTCGAGGAGTCAAACCATACAACAGGGTCCAAATGGAAGGTTTATTGAGCAGGAGGGGAGAGAAGAAGCAGAGAAGTGGGTAGAGACTCATCTCTGGAGACAAGAGAAAGGAAGAGAGAGAGAAAGAGATGGGAGGTGGACAAAGGAAACAGTGAATGCACATGAGGGGCGCTCTTGGTGGCTGCAGCTGAGGATGTATCCTGTCAGGACCCTAAGGGAAGGCCAGTACAGATGCCAAAATGCTAATATTCCTCCTTTTTAGCATATATATATATATATATATATATATATATATATATATATATATATATATATATATGGAGGAGTTAGAAAGGGGTAGCAGGTGAGGCTGCCATGAGGGTGCTGTGTTCTGAGGACTGCATCATACTTACCTGAGAAATCATCTTTGGGGAACCTGAGAAAACTAGGGTTCTAGCCACATTCTGGGGTTCTGGGTAGCTATCTGTTTCACTTCACTGTCCAGACTTTGTGGAATAGTCAGGTGTCTCTCGGAGCTGGCAAGATGCTATTCAGGTGGATCCAAGTCGACTTCTTGTAGTTCAAAAGAACTTTGAGTTTACAAAAAGAAGAAAGTTTCATACACATTAGAAAGTAATCAAAGGGAATTTAAAATCCTGAGCTTGTGGCTCTGATACTACAGTGTTAGAGTATAGTATTTCATACTTTGCCAGAGCTAGGTTAATAGCTTATCAGAGTTTCATCAATTAATGTCAGGGTTGTGAACAGTAACATAGTGAGAAAGAGCAATATGGGATGTGTTTCATTTTTTTATACCTATCAAATTACCTTCTCCTTATCGGTACTTAAGCTTTCCTATCTTAGTATAAACAAACCTTGAAGCACCTGCTCCTTTCCCATCACCACAGCATCACTTTGACACCCTCTTTCTATCCAATTTACCAGGAGACACAGGTGGTTGATTACAGAGGGCAGTCAATATTAAAAAGTTACACTGAAATATGTTCTGTGAATTTATTAAATACTTATTTATCAAACATATGTCACCACTTATTTAAATTCCCTAGAAGTTTGGTATTGCACACTTGGCAAAGACATAAAAACTTAGTTGTAAATCTCTAAATCAATAAATCTCTAAGTCAGTTTTTCTTAATCTGAATAAATATTTATAGCCTTAAATTTTATCACCATAGAGTTGAATCACATATAATTTTATATTTCTATCACCCTACAAAAGTCCATACTTCAAAATATTTGAGAGTTGTTTTTTTCTTAGTCTCAAAGGAGATACACACAAAGAGTTTATTAGAAATAAGAAGTGTACTCTTTTAACCTTAGTAAAAGATGGCTGTCAAACATGTAATTGCTTACATCACAATGAGGTCACCAGACAGGATGGAGAGGATCCATATGGTTGCTGTTTAAAACATGTTTTTCTAAACAATAGTTATATTTACATATAAACCGAGTTGAATCCACATTACATAGACATATATGCATAAATAAACCCAGCTTACACTTACATATAGGGTTAAAATCCAAGTCACCTACACAAACACACACATTAAACAGGAGTTGATTAAAATAAAAGGATGGGAAAACCATTGTGTGCTAAGCAAGGTGAAGCTGGCTTCTGACTCCTACACTGTAGCAGACCTAGGTGTGTGTGTGTGTGTGGGAGAGAGGGGGGGGGGGGAAGGGGGAGAGGGGGAGGGGGAGGGAGAGAGGGAGAGGGAGAGGGAGAGGGAGAGGGAGAGGGAGAGGGAGAGGGAGAGAGAGAGAGAGAGAGAGAGAGAGAGAGAGAGAGAGAGAGAGAACAGGCAAAAGCGAGTGGTCTTGGAGCAAAGAAAAAGAAAGTGGACAATTCCTTTTGGTTCCATGACTGCTTGGTCCAAGGAACACTGGGGCCAGTCGTACATCCAGGGCAATGGCCAAACTGAGGCAAAGCAGTAAGTAAATGAGAAAGCAGTTTTGTTGCAGGTGGAGCAGACGGGTAAAGTCCTAACCCTAACGTGAAGTGGGTACCTTTGGCGGGCCCTGTCAAGGTATGCCACTAAGCAAACATGCCACAGGCAACAAGTACTGGAGGTTTATTGGGAGGAGGAAAGCCAGTGTGAAAGGCTGTGCCAGTGTGAGGACTGAGAGAGGCAGGCAGACAAGAGAAAGAGAAGCAAGAGAGAGAAGAGGCAAGAGAGGAAATTAAAGACGAAGAAAAGAGAGAGAGGACCGAGAAGAGGCCAAGGGAGCCAGTTCTGCCTGGTGGGCACTTTTAAAGGGTGAAAGGGACCTGATGTAACTACTTTGGCAAAGGCTGAACAGTGGAAATGCAGCTTTTAAAGAGGCACAACAGCAGGCTTCATAGCCAGAAGGAGCTGAGTAGATCAGGAAAAAAGTACAGAGAGAAAGGCTTGGAAAAAGCTTGAAAACAGGGTACCCCTTAATGTTTATTGGATCACTTGCAGAAGTTGCAAAGGTCCCATGAAATAGCAGGATATGGGGTGCTAGTTGGCGGCCATTTGGATTGGGGCCTTGAAGACAGGAAGCACGGGCTGCTCAGTGGATCATCATTCAGAAAAGCAGGGGCTGATAGGCTAAGAGATTGAGTGAGACACAGTTGCCTGGTACTAAGACTTCCAGAAAAGCCAGCAGGCAAGAACTGTGCTTGAGAAAGGAAATGGGAAATGGCCAGAAGCTGGGGAGGGGACTTACCAATAGTTGGTTTCTAATGGAGAGTCCCAGAAATCCATTAGGTGGGAAAGTAGGTCTGTCTCAGGCAGATCAGGTTTCAGGGACTTGGCACATCGCAGACTGCCGGGACAGTCTTGGTACCAAATGTTGTATTTTAAAAGTGGTGTGATGAATCAAATCACACAATATGGCTCATATGGAAGGTTTATTGAGGGGAGGGAAGGGGCAGACACTGGTCCCTAGGGATTAGAGAAAAGGGAGGGGGGGTAAGACCCATCTTTTCATAAGAGAATGTAAGGAATGCACACAGGAGGTGCTTCTAATGGCTGCAGCTGAGAATATATCCTGTCAGGACCCTAAGGGCAGGCCAGTACAGGTGCCCAAAGGTTATCAACCCTAGCTTGTGACAAGTTGACAAAATATCTAGCCTCTATGCATACTTATCATTTCTCATATATATTGAAATCTATATTGTAGGAGATTATGTTGTTACATTGTAAATAATTGTCCCAGCCACTGGTTTAATAAAACGCACTGATTGCCAAAGGCAGTCAGGAAGTGTGGGTGGGGCTACCAGACTAAAAACTCTGAGAACAGGAGCACAGAGCAGAATGCCAGAGAGAAGCCGGAGGAAGCAGAGGACAACCATGCTGCTGTGAGAAAAGGTACCGAGTCCCATGGGTGAACAGGATAAGAGCATGGGTTAGATGAAGGGTGAAGACTTAGCAAGTTATATGCCTGGGCCTTAGGCCGATCAGCCTAAAACTATTGTAAGCATCTGTGTGTCTCTGCGGGTCTGTGAGTCTGCAGGCCTAAACCTTGAGGTTAGGCCCGAAAGCCCGGGCTAGAAACCTCGTACTACACTATATAAAGTCTATCTCAAAGCACAGAATTAGGAAGAAATTAAGTTTTGGTTTTCTCCAGACATGATGGAAGGTTTCAACACATACATATAAGAGAAGCAGAATATGCCTCCTAGAATAATTGAGGAAACAAAGCTAGAAACAGACTCATGATACCCAGGAAAGGCCAGAGAAGCGAATTCCACAGGTCTCATCTATTATCTACTTCCTGCCCCTGAAAGGTACATATCTACCTGAAGCCTATAAAGATAATAGGAAAAGTCTACCTCGAAGTATACTTCTTTTCTACATAAAGCTGTCTGAAGGAGGAAAACCCTAGAAGAACTTAAATTCTTCTTATATGATTTTAAAATATATTGTATATTCAACCAAAGTACCTTCCCAGGAGGGAGAGAGTTTAGCCAGTCAAAGGAAGGAAGATGTCAGAGAGGTGAGGTCAGCACATGTACAGACAGATAGCTGAGATGTGATGGCACCAAAGGTGGACCAGTTTTCATTTCTGACCTTTAAAGATCAAAATCAACCTGTTTAGGAAAGGCAACTACTCCACAGTAGCTGTGTCTCAGCAGCTCCTATATCCAGTTTATTATCAACTGAGTACAGTTTATCCGAGTGCCTATAAATAAACACAGAAAGGTCAAAGTCCAAGGGAAAAATGATTTAAACAAATTATCAGCAGATGCTGGATTTCCAGGTGTATAATCTATATATGATTTAGTGGATATAATCAGTGTGTTTGTTTGTGTGTGTGTGTGTGTGCATGGCTATGCTTGTCTGTATCTGTAGTCACGTACTTTGTGAAAGCCTCTATGGCTTTACTGTGACTGGGAGTGTGCATCACAGATTAAATTTCTCTAACACCAAGGGTAAGAAAAATGAAAAAAAAAAAACAAAACTTGAGGGTGAACAAAAATATTTCTCTTTTTCAAGTCTGTAGACTTGGCTCAAAAGAGCTGGCACTTTCTTGACCATTCAAAAGTTTTGGTTACCCTGTAGAAGAAGAAGGCAAAAAGAAAGTAAAAGTTCGTAAGAACATTACATGGGTCTTGGGTTGGCTTTGATTTCTATTTTTATGCAGGAGAAATTCAAATCAGCATCTTTAATCTCCCTGCTGGCCCATCTCTTGTTCATCCCTTTAGAATAGGAGCCCTTCCTACTGAATCCCATCCTCCAGCTTCACCACACACTCAGGGTGACGTGATGCTCCTCCAACTTTGAAGTACACAGAGGTGTATTGAAGCATGTGACTGCAAAAACAGCTGCCCACAGTGACACAGCTTCTCAAACACCATGTGCCACAGCGTGGCACAACCTCAGGACCCTTGGGTTAAACCCTATAATTCATCCTGGGATTAAATCTTGATTCTTAGTTTTGCATACAGAGCTGCAGTGATTTACTAGTTCTTGTAAACCTTGGTTTCCTCAACTCATAAACTAAGATAATAAAAACTAAGAACAGAATACTGGCTGGGGAGATCGCTTGTGGGAAAGCATTTGCTGTGCAAGTATGAAGATGTAAGTTTGGTTCCCAGAACCCACATAAAAATGCCAGGAGAGCTGACAAGCACTCGTTATCCCGGGACTCGGGAGATGGAGACAGCTGGATCCCTGGAGTTTCCTGTCCTGCCAGTATAGTATACCTGGAAATCTCCAAGTCAGTGAGCAATTCTGTCCTCTTGTCTTAGAGAGCAAAAGTGAAGTACACCTGTGGTTGTCTTCTGTATTCCACAGAGGTGCGCGCGTGCGCGCATACACACACACACACACACACACACACACACACACACACACATGCACACACACACAAACACATTCATGCACACACATTCCCAGGCACACATACATGCACAGACATACAAAACACAGCCTCAAGTGCTGATAAGGATATACAGCAACTAAGACTTTTCTACATTGCTGGAAGGAACTCAAAATGGAACAGACACTTTAGAAAATATTTAGATAAATTCTTGTATGTAGACTTATCGGATGACTCAACAATTACACTCTTTAAAGTGAAGCTAATATTTATGCCCATAGGAAAATTGTAAGCAAAGGTTTATAACAGTCTTATTTACAATGACCCCCCCAAATTGGAAAAATCCCAAGAAAGCTAACTGGAGAATATATATACAGAAGGTGTGTCATATCCATTCAACAAATACTACTAGATAATTGAAGATAATGAATTATCTATGAATAGAGTAGCTTTGGGGTGTCTCTGAGACCCCATAGTTATAATTATAATTATATAATTCTGACTACACAATATTCTGCAAACACTTCAGTGACAGACTGGATTATTAGTTGCCTTGTACACATACATGGGAAGAGAAAGCACAACTTCAAAGTAATAGCTGGGATTTTTATGAGGTCGTTCTGTGATCTGATTTAATAGTGTTTTATCAATTCATGCTTTAAAGTTCATATAATTGTATACCCAAAATAAAAATTTCAATTTTATTGTATATCTTTACAAATGAACCTTTAGATAAGCCTTCGTAAGTAATGCATGAGTAGCACTATGTTCCAGCACACAGCACATTTTCTTACTTATTCCAAAGATTGTGGTTTAGAGCCCCGATTCTTAATCTGTGAGGTCAGGGCCCTACACAGGAGTCACATAGCTGAACATGGAGGTCACAGTAAAAAATTGTTAGCAGCAAAAGTTTTCTGAATGTGCAACTGACAGACAATAATTCCAAGCATCATGAATTAATCTGTTTCCAACATGTTCACCCATGACGTGACATGTTCACTCGTGTTACATCTGACAAATATTTGAAGTCTAGGTTCTAAGTACACAACATTCACACTTTTCACAATGGGTGTACTGTCATGTCAGACAATGCCAACCGATGTTGCTTGAAGCACCACAGATCAAAGACTTTGGTATGCTCTACACTGCAGTGTTTTTATGATATGTCCAAAGTGCTTCTCCTCATAATAACATAATTATAAAAAGCAAAGACAAAATATGTACTTACCATCGTGTAGGCAGCTTGACATAGGGCATCAATTGGTATATTTTAGGGTTATATTGTGCTAGAATGTTTGGTTTTAAAAATTTCTGCTTGAGTTGTAGTTTTATGTTTCATAAAAAAATTATTAACTGAATTTTGGCTTTGGGATTTGGGTTCAATTACACAGTTTCTGAAACAGCTTTAAAAATGCTTCTACCCTGTTGTATTTAACAGAAGCAATACAGCATTGCCAATAACAAAATAATTGTTATCAATCAATTCTGTAAAATATTAAAAGTGATCTATATCCTACAGTGTCAAAAATTTAGCCAAGATTCGATTCTTAACAAAATCAACATGCATCTCATTATATGCAAGTTTTCTTCCATGTTTAATAAATGGTAAAATTATATGAAGCTTGTGTGTCTAGTCTTGTTGGCTGAAAAATAACCTTATTCTATTTTTATCTAAATACACAAGATAGCCCTTCTCTGAAGAATTCATTTCAATGATCAATTACTTTCTCAATTACTAATTATAAAAGTGCTCTGAAGGTTGAATGACACCATACACTGAATTGCTCCACATATAGGGAATCGCCAGAGAGAATCATAAGTGTTTATTCTAAAATGGAAATTAAAAAGTTAGGTTGAAAGGATGAGAGGAAATATAGGAGGGGCTGGCAGGGGACCAATAACTGGGACATATTTGTCATTGCAGTGTACTCACCATAAAGGTGGCATGGCATTTGATCATGGCATCAATGTACTCGTCTTGAGTCCCATGGAGTTTACAGGTCCATGTTATCAGAAAATGGGGTTACTCTGTACCCCATGTTCAATACAGACAGGCAGGGTACTGGGTATCCTTAGAAAAAGCAGTAAATCCTATTCACCACTAGGTAAAGAGGGGATTTCCTTTCAACCTCTTTTGTTGCTGACTTCACCAAGCAGGAAGTCTGGGTCTGGAGTTAAGTTTTTAACATTTGATAATAATGCCAGCCTCTACTTAAAATGAGCAGTGGATAAGCTTAGGATCTTTAGTAGACACACACGCAAGAAGTCAAATTTCTTTTTTTAAACATTTGTTTCTATGGGACTATTTCACAATTAAAATAACAATGTAAGGTTTACTTTAAATAACTTTTAGTCAAAAGAGGAGGTGGTCAAATGAATAGAAATATTATGAGGCTATGTTAAAAATAATGCTAATATGACTCATTGAAAATTTGACAAATAGCTGTACTATTAAAATCGCCAAAGCTTGGAGACTGCAGTTATAATCTAAAGAGTCATGGCTGACCATGGTCAGATGGTGTCTTGGCCGTAATTCTAAAGTTCCTTTGCAAATGTATTGGTTCCTTCCATTGTATTTATCAAATATTTGTTTGTTATTTGACATCAAACTTAACCCTTTATTTTGAGGCATCCTAATAATTTACCCATGCTGTACCACCCACTGGGTAAAGTATTAGGTGTGTTATTCACCCTGCCTTCATATGAAATGCCCTCCAAATATGCTTGATCACAGCATGCACCATGTAGGCAAATGTTCTCTGGAGGGAGCAGGGCAAAGATGTAAGGATTCTGAGAATGCTTCTCAAAATTATTTTCTCTTTTTTCCCTTCACGGAAGCAAAATAAAATGAAGGAGGAAAGAATGGGTATTTTGGCATAGGATAGCCTTCAAATACTCACACTCTTTCACAGTTTAGATGGATGCTCCTTCTGCACAACTTACTGTGAAGCAATGTCTCTAGTCCTAGAGCATTGAGGAGAAATAGCTCTATCTTATCGGGCAGGAGGCCTCCTCCAAGTAGCTTACCACCTGAAGTTTTTTTCCGAGAAAGTCACTTCAACCTACTGTCTGGCTTCCTCTGATTGGACTTTCCAAGCACCCGTTCCTTACCTTGTCACACCTTTCTTGGGAACTTGCTTGCAGACTTTTACCTATACTCATGTGGTTTGCATTTGCAAGCATCTGTGAACCTTTCTCCTTTGATGTCCTTTGATGAATATTTCATCCTTACTTCTCTTTCAAGACTAACAGTTGATTTTTAAGATATTTTTCTGATACCTTCTTTCTCCCCTGTCCCCAAAGTACTAAGCAGAAATCCAAGACTCAGATGATAAATGTGGGAAAGATTAGAAATTGTTTGTATCCTTTTCTTAGTCTCTAGAGTAATGGTATATTATTATATTGGTGAATATCAATTATATTGACTAGTGGTTATAGGATAATGCTCTTGTACACTGTACAGATTTTTTTCTTACTTGTATTGGTTTAATAAACCTCTGGTTTGCCAGTAGAGATATAAAGTAGAGGTGAGGTGACCAGATTAGGAGAATTATGCCATAAGGAGAGAGGTAGAGCAACCGACTCCAGCCAGATGCAGAGGAAGGAGGATGAGAAGGCTAGACTGAAGCAAAGGCTAAACATAAATAGGATCATGGATTAGTTTAAGTGTAAGAACTAGTTAGTAATAAGCTTAAACTGCTGGCCCAGAAGTTGCTATAATATGAAGCCTTTGAGTCAATTATTTTGGAAGCAGATCCCAGGTATGTGAGAGTTTCTGGTGGGCAGAAACATTTGACTACAAATGGTGCTCTAATGTGGTTCACATACACCCACATAAAACCTAAAATGTAAAAGGGTTCTAGAACACAGAAACAGAGCCCGAAACAGATTCCTAGTTGTTCTTCAAGTGGACCAAGATACAGAAACACTGTGGCATACAGGCTTGAGCTGCAATGTGGCAGGTTTCTGTAGTCTTACAGGAGCTTTGATACAAACACCAGCTACATGTAACACCAGCTACATATGATCAATTTAAGGTTTCTGCTCTTACAGATGAAAAGGAAACAGATTCAAGCATGGCTTCTTGGTATCAGTGTTTTCTCAGGTGGGCTCTGTTTTCTGGAGGCACGCAAAGACCCAGCTCCTTTAAAAGAGGCTTCCTGACTCACTGTTATCTAACAAAACTCTGAGGCTCTTTTAAGAAGTCCTGCGGCCAAACACTTAAATAAAGTTTATGAGCAGCAGGTGGTGGTACTATACTAGATGGCAGTGTGGACCCTAGAATTCCCCAGAGTTGCGGTGGTAAATGTGACTCCTACCAATACCTCTGCCATGAAGCTAAGCTCTTACAGACCAAGTTGCTAGGTAGAGCCAGCCACTATAGCCAAGGCTTTAATCTTAGCCACAAGGCTTGAATACTAGCCATGCATTTTAGCAGAGTAAGTGTTTGTGTGGTCAGAAAAAGATAGAGATATACAGTAAAGATAGATTCAGAAGGGAAAAAAAAAGCCCTTTAAACTCTTTATAGTGCATTTAAACATATATGTAGACTTGGGAGAGATAAAAAAGGATAAAGTCCTTTTAAAAAGAAATAGAGTTAAAAAAATAAGCTACTTAAATATGGAATATACACAGTGAGTTTGGATACTATATGTTATTGTTTTGCCTTTGAGTTTTTTGACTGCAGAGGAAGGAACATGAGCTTCTGAAAGACATTTGATTATAAAAATGCTCCTGAATTAATCTAAGATATACATTTCAAAGATTTAAAGTTTAAGTCAATATGTGTGTGTGTGTGTGTGTGTGTGTGTGTGTGTGTGTGTGTGTGTGTTTGTGTGTGTGTGTGTGTGTGTGAATTACTTTGGAGAAGAAATAATGTTTTTGTTTTCACAGAAAGTGAGAGGCTGTGGATTCATTCTGGGTTAAGAAAAATAAGGTTTGATCAAGAAAGATCCATTGAAAAATCTCAGATGGAAACAGATGGTCCAGATTTTCCAATGTTTCAGAGCACCTCTGTTGCAGTTTTCTACATACGGAACAATTTCAAGGAGAATGGAAGAGATAGCCCAGCTTCATAGAATAGTCAGGAATTGACTATAATTCTAAATTTTCTTTAGGTCTCCAAAGATTACCAGTATTTCTAACTAGCAAGAACTATGCCTATATTATCCCCAAAATGGATTATTGATCTTTGTCTTTGTTTAGAGTGTTGGTTACAAGTTGTTATGGATAATGATCAGGGGGGGAAGAGCTAAACAAAAGAGATTAGATTTGGGTTCTTCTTTTGCAATAAAGAGGGAGAGGGAATGTGGGATAGTGCTTTTGTACACTGTAAAGATTTTTCACTTGCATTGGTTTAATAAAATGTTGATTGGCCAGTAAAAGCAGGAAGTAGAAGTAGGCAGCAAGCCTGGAGAATCTGAAAGAGGAAAGACAGAGCAGAAGATGCCAGCCAAATACAGAAGGAAGATGAGAAGGTTGCACTGAAGCAAAGGTACCAAGCCATGTGGCTAAACATAAATAGCATCATGAGTTAATTTAATAGCAATAAGCCCAAACTACTGGCCCAGCAGTTACTATAATATTAAGCCTCTGAGTCAATTATTTGGGAAGCAGCTGCTGGCTATTTGAGAGTTTCTGGGGGGACGAAGGAACTTCCAACTATAAGTAGCATTGCACAGTGAGTGTATTAATACAACATATGTGTCAAGTATCCATCATATGCATTAAAGCATGCTACGATTTGGTTGTAAAGTGATAAAAGAAAACACAGAGTCTGTTTTAGACCAAAAATAATTTTATATTCAAATATCAGTTGCCATTGATACCAAATATGATATATCATTGGGTATATACATAAACAAATAGTATTAATGTTTCACTTTTAACACCAGTATGTAGCTAATTGAGAGCACTAGCTCTGGTATAAAATGAAATAATATTTAGCAATTCTTCCCTGAACAAATTAATAAAGAACAGAGCTAGAGAGAAAAGTCTCTTGACTGCTCAAGTACAGTGCTATGAATTAGGCATTTTGGTGGATCCCTAGATGGGGCACAGAGAATAAAAACCATCAAAAATAAGAAGACTTAGGACTGGTCTTTTGAAGCCACAGATGAAGAGTCCAGAGGTAAAAACCAAGTGTAATATGTCTCTTTGTGTGTATAAAACAATTCTTTATTAATTCTTTGGGAATTTCACATTATGTAACTCAATCCCACTCACTTCCTAATCCCTCTATATTTGTCCCTCACCCCTGTAGCACCCCCCTAAAGAAGGCCCCCCAAATTAGTTAAAAACAAGACAAAACCCCCACAAAACTTCCTTGCTCCTACATTTTTTCCATCTTTCCAACACCTCTTCACTCATCCTGGTGGCACTGAGACCTTCAGTGTGTCAAGCCTTTTGTCCAGTCAGGCCCACATGCAAATCTTCATTTCGCCGAGTCATTGGTGTGGTTCAAGGCCTCTGGCAGACCATCGTCACTAGACCCTCACTGAATATCCTGCTGTTACCTCAAGCTATGGGTCCTGCAGCTATCATTTCTCAGGACTAGTTACTTCAAGCACTCCAGCACGTCATAGTTAGGGTAGATGTTGGGGGGAGGGGCAAGCCAAGGACCAGGATGTGGGTCTGAGTGGTAGTTGAGCTGGTCAGTCTGGACCATTGAGCCTGCCTCCTCAGGGGAGAGGTGGAGCCAGTGGTAAGAGGTGGGGCCATCTCTCCCTAGTGTGTGGGGAGGGACAGCTCTCCCATGAGGGTTTTAAATTTTAAAAACCAGTTAAACCATATTGCTCAGTGGCTAGATAACTATTGAAATAAGAAATGATACCATGAATGCTTTGTTGGTCATTTTTAGTACTAAGGAAATGACATGTGCAAACATGTGCCTTGATCTATAGGCTAAGGACAAACAAACCCAAATTAGATTGCTCACAGGTATTAGAATTTTTTTTTTAAACTAGTAAAATTAAAAGGATGTGAGGAACTGAAAATTTTTCCTCCCTACAGCTTTACTGCCAAGTTAATCATGAAAGAATGTTACAGTCCCAAATCTTCCATAATAGGAAGCTCCTCTCTGGTTCTGTGTGTTTGGCCACAACTTCTGTCACTTCTCAGTTCTCTTGGGGTGGAGAGCTTTGGATAACATCAAATTAAGGCCAGGAGCCCATATGACCATAGGGCAGCCATGCCTCCTTAGATTGTATAGTCTCTAAGATGTGGTTATATTAATATTATGGCTAGGATTTTTGTCAAATTGTCAACAACAAGTCATAATTAACCTTATTTTAACATAATTGCATATTATTTTTTCCATTTAACTACCTCTTCTTTTGACTAAAAGTATTTGTAAAGGAAACCTTACATTATTAATTGTGAAATAGTCCTATAAAAACAATTGTAAAAAAGGAATTCAATTTATTAGTGTCTACCAAAGGTCCTAAGTTTGTCTACTACTCATTTTAGGTGAATGCTGACATTATTATCAAATATTATAAATTTAACTCCAAAGCCAGACTTCCTACTTGGTGAAGTCAGCAACAAAAGAGGTTGAAAGGAAATCCCCTCTTTACCTAGTGGTGAAGGAGATTTACTGCTTTTTCTAAGGATACCCAGTACCCTGCCTGTCTGTATTAAACATGGGTACAGAGTAACCCCATTTTCTGATAACATGGACCTGTAAACTCCATGGGACTCAAGACGAGTACATTGATGCCATGATCAAATGCCATGCCACCTTTATGGTGAGTACACTGCAATGACAAATATGTCACAGTTATTGGTCCCCTGCCAGCCCCTCCTATATTTCCTCTCATCCTCTCAACCTAACTTTTTAATTTCCATTTTAAAATAAACATTGATGATTCTCTCTGACAATTCCCTATATGTGGAGCAATTCAGTGTATGGTGTCATTCAACCTTCAGAGCACTTTTATAATTAGCAATTGAGAAAGTAATTGATCATTAAAATGAATTCTCCAGAGAAGGGCTATCTTGTGTATTGGAGTTCCAGCATCCAGATATAAATAGAAATAAAGATATTTTCAGATAATTAAGTGAAACAGACAAAACAAACCATATTTACCTCAATTATCTGAATTCTGGCTCACCACCATTAACATTTGGCTCAGAAATTCTAGTCTTCTCTTTTCTAGGAACAGTTGTGTTTTGTTTTGGCTCGGATTATCTGGCTTATTGCCTGGGTCCTCTCATCAGTGACTACCACAGTAGGGTTATTCACAGAAGTGTTTCATAAGCACAGACAGAGAAAAGGAAAAGAAAAAAGTGGAGCTAAGAGAGGTTGAGAGAGAGATAAAGAGAGAGAAATAGAAGCCAGGAGGGAGGGAGGAAAAGGTTTCCCGGTGAGCAAACACCTAAGAGTTTATTTTATTAGATAAACTCTATTGCCACTAAGCCTTGCCTCTTTCTGGCCCTTTCTGCCCTGTAGATTGCTGAATTTATATTTCTCTCTGCCCATGAACTGAACTTACAGTGTTGTCCCCACCCTTCTAAGAGGACTGTGTGACAATCTGAGAAGAACATGTTCCTAGAAGTACTTTATCCATTAGTACATTACTTCAAATGAGGTGTTGCTCATTCTTGGAGATCCAGTAGAAGGCTATGACCTAGGAGGAAGTCACAGTTTCTGGGACCCTACAGAGTCACAGTCAAATTCAGCTCCATGCTTTTTCATGTCTGTGTCTCATGTTTGTGAGGGTGGGGATCTGGAAACACCATTCTCTGCTCCCATCATCTCCTAGTAGCACAGCCAGCCACTCTCCCTGGATTTGAAATCATCTTTGTTCCATTATTTAAATATGAACAATGACCCTGAGCCAGGTAGAATAAGATGTATGCCCAAGAAATGAAAAGGCTTTACCTCAAGCATTCAATTTGGCAATTTGGAGATTAATAATTATAATCATGACCCCCCCAAGCCTCCCAAAATGGGACAAAAATTTCCATTGTCTGCTTCATTGTGTGTGTGGTCCCCAATACCACTGTTATCTCTCTCTCTCTGTCTCTCTGTCTCTGTCTCTGTCTCTGTCTCTGTCTCTGTCTCTCTCTCTCTCTCTCTCTCTCTCTCTCTCTGTGTGTGTGTGTGTGTGTGTGTGTGTGTGTGTGTGTGCATGACTATTTTGAATCAGTACCCACTCAAAATCCTGTAGTCTTTTCAAACAATGTATTTAGCTCCTAGAACTTTTCTGTTACATTGAAAAGCTTCTTAAGTGGCTGAATATGTAAGAGGTGTATGTTATTCTTGTGTATTTATGGGCATGCTAGCACAATAACACATTAACTTTGTAGTTATAAAGTCTATTAAAGTTGCCCTTTAACTCTTCATTCAGAGATTATAGAATTTATGAGCCTTTTTTCTTTTTTCCGCACTCCAAACTTGCTGAGTTCAGACTTCCTAATGTCTATTGTCAATGTCAAGTGCCTCTGAGTTTCCCGAGATGTCTAGCTCTGCTGCCTGTGGGTACAGATTGAACAGTACATTCAAACAGCCTCAAGATCCTGTGTAATCAATGACTGTGAGAAACAACACCTGAACTTTCCCAACAGAGATCTAAGAATAGGGACAAATTAAAGACTATTTCACCAGCTAAATCTACATGTTTTGCATTATTTACCTGGAATTAAATACAGTAGTGCTTATGAATATACTCGAATCCCTCTATTTACCTCCACTTCTAGGTATTCCCCCTAATCCAAACCCTTTCCTATAAGAGAACCATAGTCCCGTAGCTGGTAACCTCAACACCATCTCTGCCTTCCTCTGTCTCAACAGCCAAATAGATATATTTTACTCTTTTTAATTATGTGCATTTATAGGGTCTGTGTGTGGGTGCGATCATGAATGCAATACCTGCCTGATGTGGGCGGTGAGAATCAATCTTGAGTCCTGTGCAGAAGGAGGACCTTTAACTGACGATGAGGTCAGACACAGCCAACATCATATTTGAAAAGATGGATCTAATCATGTCATTTTCCTAGCATAAGAGCAAACAGTGACTTCTTAAAACAGAAATAAAGGCAAAAATCTCAACAGACCCTAGCCATTCCTCTCTGTGTTCATCAAGCTGCTACCCATACTTCTCATATTATCTATGCTTCCCCATAAGAATCCTGTGCCTGCCATAGTGTTTCCCTCTTCAGCTATGAAAAGGGATGAAAATGGGACTTGCTTATATGTACTGGTTCTGAAAAATAGTATCTATGGTTACATTAAGTTTCTTTCCCAAAGCCAGGCACACAGCACCAGAGAGTGATGCCTGTTATTGGAGATGGTACCCCCTTCTCTCAGCTCCGATGGGTCTTCCACAAGAAGGCCTCTGAAATTCACCAGGACAAGTTCAGGACCACCTAGTTGATGCAGTCAAATCTCTACCCTTTTTTGGGATACTTGATTACTTGGAGCTAGGTATTAGGGCAGTTATTAAAATAATTTCAGTGTCTCTGACTAAGCTGTTATCTGAATGAGATGAGGAGCAGTAGCTAGTTAGCTCATGTTTTATTCCAAGCATCTGACTCAGCATCTCAAGTCTACTGGGTAGTCAACAGGTATTGAGCAAGAGATGTGGAAGTGAAGAGGTGTATGAGTAAAAGGAGGGATGGAAGGATGGTTACATAAATAAATGAACATGTCTAGTAAAGTGTTCAAATTGGTTGGAATAAATACCAAAAGAAGTGGACAGTTCTAAGCACAACTTGAGGGCTGTGAAAATAGGGGCAGACTTCAAATGAGAACACATGGCCGATCATTTAAAGGAAAGGACATGATCTGAGATTTCTTTACACATATTTACTTTGGCGGTAGGGCTCTGGTAAGCCCTTCCAGAGTAAGAGTGGGTGGCAGGAAAGTGAGATTTGAGCCGGGTCTCATAGAGCATTGCCAATACACAGGTCCTATTGTCTGTCACCTAATTTAAGCTCTGGTTCTGCCAGCTCCCAGCTGTCAAGAGCTTGTTAGCTACTTCCCCAAACTCCAGGTTCTCTCTGTAAAACAGGGAAACAATAACAGTCATCAGAGGGGTCTTATGGAACTTAAGTAAAATTTGATTGTTAAGTGATCCATCTGTGAAATGCCTAGAGTATAGAAATAATAATAATAACAATGTCATGCTGGTCCCAATCTTAGAATATTCCGGGGGGGGGGGGGGGAGGGGGGAGTGGAGCAGAGACAGAAGGGCTGTGGATGAACAAGAGCCCTCAAGAAATCTGTTTCTGCATAACAAAGCAGCAAATAGCAAAGCTCACAGAGGTGCTCTCTCTAAGTTAGGCTTAACATCTTCCTTCCTCCCCCTCTAAAGAACCCAGTGTCTCAGAAGGCATTATCATGGACAAAACTAGCTTTCTAATGTCTTCAATTATTATCATCTGAATGTTTTCAAATGTGTATAATCCTATAGAAGCTACTCATTTTCTCTTTTTTTAAAAAAATAAAGCCCTAAAATAATCGAGTTCGACAGTGTCTCCTAGGCCACAGTGAAAAGAATGCAGAATATGTACTTTCTGAGTGTCTTGTGTCTCCTTTATTTCCTCTTTCACCAGCAGAAAATTTAATAATAGACCCAACACAATTCACACAGAGGGGAGAAAATCTCCCACACCAGTCCTCGGGGAAGAGACGGGAGGCTGACTGAAGAGTGGAAATTTAATAGCTGCCTGACCTTCTGAAGCAGAGGCGGTCTGAACCATTCTGCAGCCATGCCTTTAGCAAATGGATGATTGTGTTAGCCCTGCTGAAAAAGGATTCTGAGCCACAACATCTGGGGACCACCAAGACCCTGAGGCTCCTAGGCAAGCAAAACGGCAGCTTCTACTTGGTGTTAGTACAGACTGGGTGACCACGACTGGTGAGCACCATTTGTTTACATCTTGATGCTGTGCATAGTGAAGGGCTTGATGTAGCCTTCCACAAGAAGAACAGAGCCTAAATCCACTAGAAGTTATCCATGGCAATTCCGAGCAGGTAAAACCAAGAATAACCAATAAACTATTGTCTGGATAACACCATTTCTGACATTTTCCTTTATTTGGTACCCCCACGCTGCCTTTCTTTTAGAAGTGATTTTTTTTTTTTTTTTTTTTTTTTTTTTTTTTTTTTTTTTTATGAATAGAGTTCTGTTTTACTTTTTCCTGAGAATCATTGCACACACAATAGCAAAGATACAAATGAATTTTTGGTGACTGTTTATTGTGAATGATGGCCTGTAGGCTAGGCACCGTGGATGCATATTGAGAGGAAAAGGGCCAGGAAACCTCACTGACACACTGAGGAGCTCTTTCCCATTGTGTGGTCTTACTGCAGAGGCTGGTCCTGTGTGCTCTGGGCTCTGTGATAAGAACAAGAAAACAAAGGCCCCCAAAGTAAACAAGTAACTCAGCTTGATGCTGGTCAGGGTCTGTAAGGATCTCTATAGACAAGATAGCACAGTGTGTTTTACCCTGTGGCCATACCCTCAACCATAGCTATGTATGAAGAAGCATCCAGAAGCTGGCTACCGTGGTAGGTGCGTACAATTGAAGTGCTCTGGAAGCAGATACAAGAGGACTGTGGGTAAGAACAGGAGCCAGGCTTATCTACAGACAAAGTTACTGGCCAGGGCTAATAGATTTAAAGGAGGAGGGGCCAGGGTGGGGGAATATGGCAGCACTCAGATCTTCTGAAAATGAAAATAAAACTCCCCATGCACTGTTCCTGGTCTGTAGAATTGGGAGGTACTTTACTCACAGAAAGCCACATTTCCAAAGTCTCTCAGATGACAAGCCAGTTTGAAGAACTCTCCTTTTAAAGGCTAATTGATTTCACTGTACAGATAACCCCACCAATTCCATTGCATAATTAATTGTTCCCAGGTAATTGTGTAATGCATCATATCTCAGGATTCCTGTTTTACATACAAGAAAAATGACAGAGTTCTGTAGAGCTGTGCTCAGTAGTGTAGACTTAATGGATGGTAGAAGGACAATACCCTCCCAGGCTTTGGTACCTAATTTTCCCTGCCATTGTGATAACTGTGTCCCTAACAATTTTGGCACTGCACTTCAAAGATCTCACAGACCTTTAAATGCCCAGAACTTTCTGCCATTTCCCAAAAATCTGTAAAAATAATAGAAAAACATTGAGAAATATAACTAATCATAGCTTTGCAAAGCAATTTTTAGTTTTAAAAGGCTGTTTATTTATTGTGAACACAACAACCAATGAATCCAATGTTATTATGCCTTTTTGAAGAAAAAATTCTCTCATACATTACTGACAGACCACAATTTTCCCTCTCTCCACTTATCCCAACCCCCACTCCTGCCTCCCTTCTGGCTCAGCCCTTAAAGGCTGGGCTCACAACCAAAAATATTATCTTCATTTTATAAGCAGATAACAGAGGTTGAGAGAAGGTGAAAGACCTGCCCTTGGTCCTCTATGCAGAAATGGATGAGACTCAGATTCAAACCCAGCACCTCTGTTTGCCCATTTCCTCTTGGCTCAGCCTCACCACCCATTCATTCTCAGACCTCAGAGCAATAGTTCCTTATGTATCACTTTCTTTCCTTTCTGGTCACTTAGACACTGTTTCTTCATGCTTCCTGATGAAGGGTACAAGTCCAGGTGGTGTACAATGTGATTTGTGTGCAATCATCTTCACAAAAGCACTCTCAAAGAATAAATCGCAGAAGGGAGAAGAGAGCTGTTGGCCTTTTGCTTTCTTTTCAGCAATAATAAATGCTCAAGTTGCTATCAGTGTATGAGATTTCTCATCAGCCAAAACTGTGTTCTCTGTAATATCTGATGACCTTCTAGGCTGACAAACCTGCATAATTATTGACTTCAGCAGAAGGTGTGTTTGCATATTATGTTAGGGACATAGTTCTGACAATATTGGGAACACTATGAGACATCATTACCAAGCAGGCTGGTGGGGAGATGGTGCTGTCAAGTGTACCTGTCAAACGGCAAAGGATAAGCTTATATCAAGGCTAGAAGGGAGTTTAAGCTGAGCACATTTGGTTTCCAGATCAAACCAGAACATTTTTTTTTAAGTTTCCATCAAAGAGAAAAGACAGATCTTTAGAGGAATCACAGAAGGTTTCTTAACTGTGTCTGTATCTGTGACAGTGATTGTGTCCGCAGAAGCCTATGTACATCACCCATCACTATTTCTTTCTATGTTTTATGAAAACCAGAAAGCTTCCCTACTTTGTTCTAAAACTAATTAGCCTATTAAAACTAATTAGCATATTAATTGACAGCTCCCTGACATACTATTTGATGTTAGCTCTTGTATTTAAAGTATTTACCCAGTACCTACTTATAGGAAGTATTATTGCTAGTGCTGGGGCTACAGTTGAAGAACAGCATAAGCAATACCCTGGCCCTTGACAGTTTGCATTCTGCAGAGAGAGCTGAGAAAGAATAGCAAAAAGAACAATGTCCGTGGGTTTTCAGGAAGCCTTTCTGATGGGGTACCATTGGCTCTGTATGGAAGAGTGGAAAGAAGTTTGTTCTATGATGTCCTTGGAAGACCACAGCAAATCTAAAACAGGAGGTTCTGGACTGCTTGAGGAACAGGAAGGCAGTTTAAATTGCTATGGGATGTTTAGCAAGTGTCCATGGATAATGGGGATAGTACAGGAGTATGAGATGGGAAATAATGAGCTCGGACCTACTCATGTTTTAGTTAAAAATCGGAGTGCTGAATGCAGTACCTGTCTTGTAGCACCTTGCTGGCCTTTTTTAGCCGGGTGTTTTATTGTCCTGCTTCTCTAAGGCAGAACTGGATTTTTCATGCTTTCTGAGCCCTCTTCTTTTTTATCTAACATTTATTTAGAATAAATTTATTTGGTTAGTTTAGTCATAGAGGGGTATAATGAATTCTAAGGATTAAAACCAAACAGATAGGAAATGTGGTCTAATAGTCCACAAGTATTTGACTCTTTTTTCAAGCAGAAGTAGAGAAAATTTCAGACACAGAAACTTAAGATGAGGAGTGATTATTCTCTGGGTTGTAAGGTTTCTCAAATAAAATTGGAATTTACAGATGTATATACCTAAGAGTAGACTTCTGAGTTTATTTGTCCTAGAGAGAACCCATCCAGGACAAAGATCAGTCATCTGCGCTTCTCCAAACACATGTCTGAAACATAGTGACAACAGGATGTCATGGATCAGACAGAGGTTAAGCCTCAGGACTCAAATAGTCACTTGCCCACAGCCCTGAAGCAGCTTCAAGGAAAGCTTCAGCCGGAAAGATTTAGAGCAGCTAGGAAGCACAGAACTCCAGCAAGAACACTGGGAGTATGGGATTTATAGAAAGGTGAGCTTTCTTCTTAAGAATCACCCCTCTTCTGTAAGATAAACACAGGCAGTTATAGCTTGGAATGTCATATGACAAATTCTAGATGTTGATAAAAAAAAAAAAAAAAACAAAAAAACCTGACTTAGTTTTGTCTCCCAAAGGGATAATGTTCCAGAAGTATTTTCCCTTAACTGATTTGATAGAGATCTGACTTTTTCTTCTGGGTCATGTGTCTGGTCAGCTCAATGCTGACAGTGCAGTAGAGATATACTGTTAGGCTGAGTGATGCAGTGAGGGTGACTCCAATGTGAGATAATGTTGGATTAGGCAATTTCACTTTTATGGAATCTCTATAATTAAAAATTAGAAAATCCAAAGAACCTTATGAAAGAGGTGTAAGCAAGTGTTATAGCTCTGTAGGGAAAGGTATCCTGACTGTTCTTCAAGCCAGGCTATACCTGAAGCTGCAATAGGACAGCTCTGGGAGATAAAGTATTCTGACTGGTCTGGTGAAGTCAGGCAATACCTAAAGCTGAGGTGTGAGGAGGGATGATCTCCCTGCAGGATATAGTAATGCTGCTCATCTCCGGGAGAGAGTCATTACGACTGAGCTTTTCTCCACCACCACCCTTAAGAGGGCTTTCCAGCAGAGCTCTGCTTCTTCTCCACTCTTCTTCAGCCTCACTCTGCTAAAGGGGACACCCCTAAAGAAATGTAGCAATCTCTTCCAGTTCAGGGAGAAAATTCTTACATTTCTACTCAGTCCCTTAAAGGATATGTCTGCAAGTTTCTTCTATTCTGTGCCTGTGAATGAGTATTTTCACCCAAGACTGTTCTGACAAAGAGATTTGGGGGGAAGGAGGAGCCTAGGAGAGTGGTTGCTTCTTTCAAGGGGGAAAACAGCCCACAATTGAACAAGCAGAGGAGTTTATTAAAGCAGAGTTTCTTCAGAGAGGAGATTTTATGCTCAGGAACTGGTTAGTTTCATTGGTCAAGGGCAGAGATGACTCTGATTTCAGAGCCAAACTGTATTTCTTTCACTGGCCCCTTTTCAGCTTTTTTGCTTCACTTTTAAGGCCCGTGTGTATTTATTTCACTGGCTCTAATGATAGGGACAAAGTTTGTTTCTTTGGCACTGGTGTGGGGGCTAGGATATGTTTCTTATGTTCTGGGTTTAAGGACAAACATTTTTTCACTGGGTCAGGTCTCAGATCCAGAGTGTTTCATTCCCTGGCTCCTGATTCAGGGTCGAAGTACACAGGGATTGGTTAGTTTCCTGCTCAATGACTAGTTGATTTTATTTGGTCAACTGGTCACGGGCAAAGATGGCTCTGATTTCAGGGCCAAACTTTGTTTCTTTTACTGACACTTATTTTTTTAAAAAAAATCTTTTTTACTTTTTAAGGCTGGAGTGTATTTCTTTTACTGGCTCTGGTTCTAGGGACAAAGTGTGGTTTTTTGGCACTGGCTTCAGAGTCAGGGCATGTTTCTTAGGTTCTGGACCAAAGAATACAGTTTCTTCTAACGGTTCAGGTCTCAGATCCAGGGTAGTTTTCTTTCCCTAGCTCTGGGGTTAGGGACAGGATGGTATTCATGAGTTCCTTTCCCTACATGAGGTAAGCATTTTCTCTGAGTCTCCAAACTGATCTCCTAGCCAACATCTCTTCACCCTTTAGATCTTGGTCATGTCCCAGAGAAATCTCACCTTAAAGCTCAGAACATGTTTGATTTCACTCCATATTCTATTTTTCTAATGCTGTACAGCTTCACTCATCACAGTAGTAACAATTACAATGAGAATATCACTGCCATTCTTACTAGATGGAAAATGCAAGGACAATGTGCATCATCTCCGACGCATGCATTCAGCAAACAAACATTCATCAAGCCCGCAGGCCACGCAAGGAGTACAGTAATCAAAAATAGACCAGTCCTGTGTTCTTAAGCTCATATCCTATTTGGAAGCTCAACTGCCCCTTGATCTGTGTTCCTCCACCATTCTCTATTCTTCCTCCCTTCCTTACCTTCTTCCAGAAATACTTAGAGAACACATCATGTTCTGTGCCTTTAATTTACTCCTGTAATGCAGTGATGATGAAGACAGTTCATGAACTGGTTTGTTTTATAATGATATCTGAAAGAGGAGAAAAGAGTAAAAATTGTTAGCTGCTGTCACACAACCTATGGTTGAAGCTCAAAATTAAATTTTGCATGGAATTATTTACTAACCTCATAAATATAATTCAGATTTGGTTCTATTCCTTGAGAAGACTGGAGTCACCAGGCTGTCAACAACTGGAAACATTTTGTTAATTTAATATAGACACAGAGCCACAGAAAAAGCAGTGGGTGGTCATCTATCTACATCCTTTTCTACCATTACCAAGACTTGCAGAACACTAGCAAATAAAGCAACTTTCTATTCGGCATGTTACATGCTCTCTCTAGTCTCACATCACCCTCCTGGTGGCAAAACACCAATATCTCCCACATTGTGGGAGCCCATTGGAGCAACTGCCATCAAAAAATACTAGGTATTGTTTTAAAAATTACTTATGCAAAATGTCCTGCATTTCTCTCCCTCCATCCTTCCTGAAACAAACATGCTAGGCAAATGCTCTAGCACTGACCAGCATGACTACCCTCTTCTTTTATACTGGTAGACTTTATGAAATCTGATCATCTTCAGAAACCAAAATATTCTGTGATCCTTAATAGTACCCCCACCCCAAAAAAAAAGAACTAATGGATTTGAGCTTGACTGTCATCTTAGACTCTGAATCTTCAACTAAGCCTCTATGACTAGATTTCAGTCCCACTGTAACCTGAAGTTTAGGCATTATTTCCCCAAATTTCTGTGGGTTTTCTTACTACTATTTTGTTATTTCTCATGCAGATTTAACCATTATTGCTGGTTTCTAAGTATTTTTTAAAATTGATTAATTCATTTACACTTTAATTTATTTGCCTTAAAAGAAAAATTATATGGCTTATTAAAAATGGAAAATCAATACTAATTACCACAATAGAAGGTAACTATAAAAATAAGTATAATGAAACCAATTAATAATATAAAAATACTAGCTGTACATGTCTGACTCTACCCAACATGGAACTAGGTGTCCTATTCTCCCTAAGAAAACCATAGCCTTGAGAGAGAGTATCACACAGCAAAGACTTTGATCTTTGCCAAAGAGAAACTGTAGATGAGCTACAATCACTCCAACCTTCTTTCAACATCCACTGTCAATGACATAAGACAAGGATTCATATCAGGTCCATAAGACTAATGGACCTGAGGAAACTCTCTTGAGTCCAGAGATAACAAAGGGGGTATAACTCAGAGAATAATCAACCAGAGATGAATACGGAAAAGGATGAGTACCCAAAAGATAAGCAGATGTTTCCTACAGGACAGTAATGACTGGCCACCGTATGTATGTGAAGAAAATTCCTGAGGATGGAGAACAAAATTATACCAAACAGATAGACTTATAATCAGGGTGTTCACAGGCCAGACACAGTGCCTGTTTCTACCAACTAGGTCAGAAAATTTCAAGATTCACAAGTTATTTAGTCAATTTGCCTTAAACAGATCTTGCCTAGGAAGCTGTAGATAATTGTCCCAGCATAGGTTGTGCCTCATAAAACTTACAAACACCATAGCAAACCCCAAGCTGTAAAATGTTTTTCAGGTTACTTAAATGTGACCCTAAAAAATACTTAGAAATATTTATAGGAATACAAAAATATCCACCCAACAAAGTGAAATTTAAAATTTCTTGAATAAAAATTTACTAAATATAAAAAGAAAAATACGATACCTTCTATTCAGAAAAAAATAAATAATCAATTTAGAACTGATCGATATGCTACATCTGGCAGGTAGAACACTAAAAAATATAAATGCCATATATTTCTTATTTTCCACATATCAAATAGAAGCAAAGAAGATAAAGTAAATGGCTGAAATCATACCATTAGATATGAAGAACATAGTGGCAAGGAGAACATGCTGATGGATGAATGATGGGTCAGATGTTGCATATGAATCATTTAATGAACCTGAACACAGAAACAGAAGCAACATTGAAGTAATGTAGAAAAGAGATTTGAAAGTACAAAGGCATAAAACTATGGAACAACTTCACAAAGCCTAATATATTTATTTGAAGGCTCTGAAGGAAAAGAGAAAAAAAGAGGCGACATAAAATTATTGAAAGAAATAAAAGTAAATTATAACAACATATGTTCAAGAAAATGCCATGAGACCCGTCACTGAACATGCAAACTTAAAATTTAATTGAAAGTAGATAAAAACATCACAAATTTTACTTTATAAGATTACAGCCTCAAATTTAAGAAGCTAAGTTGAACCTGAATCAGGGCACATCATAATCAAATTGACAGATGAAAATCTTCAAATTTTCAGGGAGAAACAAGACACTTTTGTGGGGAAGGAATCGTAAGGTCAGTAGGGTTTCTTAGTGGAAAGCACACATGAAGGAGGAGAGTCAGGCAGCATCTTAAAAATACTAAAGTGCTATATCTTCGAAACCAGAACCACAGAAAAATAACTTCAAGACATCAAGGAGACTATAGATGTTTTCAAACATAAGAGCACCTAAGTGGATTCAGCAGCACCAGACTGTTCTATAAAAAAAATATTACTGAGGACCCTCCAGGGAGAAGAAAAGTACTAAGTGGAAATGTGCTTCTCTTCAAAGAAGGAAAAACTGTTAGGTTGGGAGATTCAGGGGAAGAAGTAACATTTTTCTTACTGTGAAACTTTTTCTAAAACATAGCTGACTCTTTAAATATAAATAATATTAGGCTAGGTTTACTATATGTGTAAAAGTGAAGGCAATCATAATATAGTAAGAAGGGATGAGGTGGAATTATAATATTTAAAAGTTATGGTATTATCTGCTGAGTAGAATAATAGTATTCAAAAATATAATTATTTAATCAAATATTAAAACAACACTAAGAATACTTTACTAAAATTTAAAAATAATTATTAATTAATAATATAGAATATTAAGATAAATCACTGAGAGAGAACAGAGAAAATAAATAGGAAAAAGAACAGATGAGAAAGATAATTAATTTAAACATAACTGTACTGCTGAATATAATAAATGTAAATGGTGTGAACACAACCTATATTTCCTTAAGGAAACAAGTTAAAAGTAAAAAGATATGCTTTGTTAACCTTAACCAATAGTAGGCTGACAATTTGTCCTAGGCAGGGTTTCTATTCGTGAAAAGATACCATGACCACAGTGACTCTTTTAATGAAGAGTATTTAATTGAGGCTGACTTAATTTCGGAGGTTTAGTAGATATCATCACTGCAGGAAGCATGGCAGCATGCAGGAAGACATGATGGTGGAGATGAGCTGAGAGCTCTACATCTTGATGCACGGGCAACAGGAGATAAACTGTGTCCCATAATGGGCAAAACTTGAGAATATGAGATTTAAAGTCTACCCCTACAGTGACACACTTCCCCCAACAAGGCCACACCTACTCCCACAAGGCCACACCTCCTAATATTGCCACTCTCTATAGGCCAAGCATTCAAACACACGTGTTTATAAAGACTATACCTACTCAAGCCATCAATCAGCTTCACTAAGACAGACAATAGATGTCAGAGTAAAACAAATTATTAGGGATAAAACAGATAATATCATTTAAAACGTAAAGGTTTTGATTTTCCAAGAGCATATTAAAATTCTAAATATTTATATATCTTCTATATTTCAAACAATGAATATAAAAAACCCTTCCCATGAAATAGAGTATATCCCAAATTTAAATATGACATTAAACTTAACTATCAGTCTATTAACGTTCCACTGTTATCAAGGACAAGAAAGGGATGTCTGAGGTTTCCACCAGTGTGCAACCGAGCCATGCTGGTTATAATTGACCAGGAAGAGAACATGATAAATGAAAAGAAATAAAACTTCCTTTATTAGCAAGCAGCATGATGCTGGGATCTGGGAATACTGCTAAGTGGATAAAGTGATTACTGCACAAATATGAAGACCTGATTTCAATCCCCAGGACCCACATAAAATCTGGGAGTGGTGATATACATTTATAACTCTAATGCTGGGAGGCAGAGACAGAAGGATCAGTAGAGCTCACTCACCAGGCATTCTTGCTGTAACAGTGAGCCTCAGATATAGTGAGAAACACTGTCCCCCAAACTAAGATGAGCATATACATGGATACATATGCATACACTTTCTTTCTCTACACACATTAAAAAAAATCTGACAGAATCTTTGAATCTTCAAAGCTCCCCTACAGTCCATCGGGCATTTTCTTGACTAATGCTGGATATGGAAGTGCCCAAATCATGATGGGCAATTCCATTCTTGGGCATATTGTTTTGGGTTTTAAAAGAAAGCAAGTTTAGCAATCCATGAAGAACTAGAGTAAGTATCATTCATCTATGGCTTCTAGTTTAGTTACTGCCTCCAGGTTCCTGTCTTGATTTTCCTCAGTGATAGACTGTGACTTCAAATTCTAAGACAAAATAACCCTTTTCCTCCCCACATTGCCTTTGGTCATGGTATTTAATACAGCAATGGACAAGTAATGAATACAAAAGATAACAAAATGTAAAGGTCAATACCTAAAGTAAATTGTTTTTACATATCCACTAGTCATAGCTATAATTTAAATTCCTAAAACTTTAACCCATAATAGAATAAAAAATATCAAAATTTTGGGATAATTATAGACACATTTGTAAATGATGCGCATACTGAAAACTAGAGTCTGTTGGGACTCTAAACAACCATCTAAGCAAGTGGTGAGAAATCCATCCGGTTCAATAGGTTTAGTGCTGTTAGGAAGTTCTCCCAATTGATTTATAGAGTCAAAGCAACTTAAATAAACCCCAGAATGCTTTATCATTGACTGACAACCTGGTTCTATAACTTACAGAAAAGTGAAATGATGTCTAGAAACATCAGTATAGCAACATCAAAGCTGGGGATGAAGATGTTCTGATGCTGAAATGCTGGGCTGTGATAACCCAGCAGGTGTGAGAGACATAGATCACAAGAATAGAGCAGAATGCAGACTAGACCCATATTCATCTTGTCACTGGATGCTTAACAAAGGAATAAAGGTAACTTAATAAGGAAACCTAACTTTGTCAATAAACCATGTCAAGTCAATTGTATATACATGCAAAACAATCTATATATCACAACATAGGCAAAAATTAACTCAAAGTATATCCTTATCATAAACTTAAAATAAAACTTAAAGATATAAACAATATAAAACTTCTAGAAGTTATTTAGGATCATGGGCTAGGTGATAATACAAATCGAGTTCATAAATTGTATTTTTATTAAAATTAAAAGCTTGTGCTCTATAAATCTTTAATAAAAGGAAAATACTTTTAAATATCTATTAAAATGCACATGTGAAGGTACATCTATTCATATGTATGTAAAGCACTATTTAAAACCAATAATATAATGACTCAGTTTAGAAAATTTAAAGAGTATTTGAAAATACATCTTAATAAAATGACAAAAATGTGGAAAACATTAAAATTTGCTGTGGTCAGCATATTAGTCACTAAAGAAGGACAATTAATAATTGAACTGAAATGACCATGGTGCACCAAAGTGGTTTAATTTGAAGACATTGACTATAGGAACCAGAATTCATATACTCTCTAGGAATTATATAGAGTGGTATCCCACCTTGAAAAATCATCTTGAAACTTTATGTGAAATATACTCCTGTTTATGATTTCCTAAGTTGACTACATACCCAGTATCTGGTTCAGCCATTCAACTCCAGATATTCACCAAGAGAAATAAAAAATCTTACTAAGATTTGAATGAGTGATGCTATAGTCTTTATTTTTGAGAATCAAAGACTGGAGTGGGTAGAAAATGTATATCTACAAGTTACTGGATACAGAAATTATAGTACAATCATACAATGGACTACTAAGCCAATACAGGTGCACCCAAAACAAACAACTTAGGGTCCCATAGCCAGATCCCTGCCCCTGACAGGAAAAAATTTATTTTCCTATTTTCATAAGTCTCTCAAAGATGCAACTTAACCTATAATGACAGAAAGGTCAGCCATTGCCTGGGGATAAAGCGGAAACAGGTGTGGAAAGAGATTACAAGCAAATTTGGAGGGTGACTATAGTGGTGATTTTATGGATATAAAGGCATGTCAAAAGTTTGAATTATGAACTTTTAATATACTTAATTTGCATCATGTTAATTACACATCAATAAGTCTTTTAAAAGTATCCTGACCAATTGAGACCTGTCTTCCCTACTATAAAACAGACTAGCCTAGATCAGAAAATGTCAGAGGCATAATGGAACAGAAGGCTTAACCCTGATGCACAAAGGAATGATAAGAAAATTATTAAGAAAATCACCTCACACAATTTAATTCAATAATATTGGACATAGTCTATGGACCACTTTAAACTACTTTAGCTACCAGAATTTCATGCATCCCAGACTGTGGGACACTTTACACCAGGAAGAGCATAGCAAAGCATAGAATGTATTGCTAGGTGGTTCTGTCTAAAAAATCTTGAATTGAGCCTGGAGTCTCAAGTCTTCCTCAGTTAGATGCAATGGGGGATGTTAACCATTACTGCTTAAGTGAGGAGCCCAAGCTGACTGTCCAGGTTCCTACTGAGCCCTCCTAATTGAATGATTATGGCGTCTCAGGGTTTGCTTATACCCTAATATTCAATAGATATTTACTGACTAATTTTCAGATCCTTGCAGACCCAAAACTTTATTTCAAGTCAAGATTTGTCATAAATGGCAAAGCATGAAAACAGGCATTTGCAAGAGGAATGAAGAAAGAATAATAATCAAGAGAAGGTAATTGCCATGAGCAGTGCTCTGACAAAATGCAGAAAGCTGATGCATTATCCATTAGTTGCTACTGTACTGAATGAAATGCATCATAACATCATGGGCCTGATTCCATCTGTCTATAGCAGTGATTCTCAACAACATCCCTAATATTGCAACACTTGAATATAGTTCCTCATGTTGTGATGACCACCAACCATAAAATTTTTCAATGCTAGTTCATAACTGTAATTTTGCTACTGTTATGAATCATAAGGTAAATATCTGATATGTAGCATATCTGATATGGGACACCTGTTGAAGAGTCATTGGACCCTCAAAGAGGTCATGACCCACAGTCTGAGAACTGCTATTATATAGGAACATGGTATTCCCAACAATAGGTACACCACAGTCTTCAAAATCTGAATTGAAAGCAGGTGTCACCGTGGCTATGCATATAAAAAAGTAAGAGAGAGGACTATAGACTTACGAAAGCTGTCGTGCTATGAAGTGCTTGCCCGACAAGACAGAAAGTTGTCCATGATGTTGTACTCACTTTCTATCACGTAGACTGCAGGGGTCTAAAAAGAAACATACCAATCTATTGTCTCACAATTCTATTCTCACAATGATCATGTCTCCCCATGATCAAAAGCAGACATAGTTCTATTCGGCTAAATCTAAGACGTTGACAGAGTTGCATCCCATTTGTAAAGGGTACAGTAGGAATCAACTTCTCTGTCTTTTCCCTTCTCAGGATGGCCCCTTTCCTTGCTCCATGGCACTTTCCTGCATCTTCAAAGATAGGAATGCCAGGCTGAATCCTCTTCAAGTTACAACGCCTTCACCATCTCTTCCATCATCACGTACCTCTTCTGCGTCCCACTGCCACTCTTACAGGCTACTGCTGTGATGCTGGACATACACAGATCCTCAGAGACATCCCACATCAAGAGCCTACAATGAAATTAAGCATAGAAGGTGGTTTTGCCATGTGATAAAGTGAGCATAACATATTTCATGTAGCCCTGGAGCCATCAGCAGGGCAGGGGGAGGGGATGAGAACAATGATCTTAGGATGATACAACATGATTTCTGGGGTGGAAATAAAACAAACCTTGGCAGAGTGACCTTGGAAATGACCTTGATATTGAACAAGTAGGAGAACTATGGAGTTAAGTTAGAAAGTCCTGGTGGAAATGGGGTAGAGTTTGGTGATGAGGAAGAACAAGTTGCTGTGAGGCTCATGCTTCCTAGAAACTTTTTATCATAGTGCAAAATTGCTTTGGCCAACACACAAGCCTGTGGTGTAAGAGTTGCAGAAGTTCAGTTTCTATGACATGTGTCGTCTAGATGAAGGCTAAAAGATCAAGAGGCTGCTGTACAGCTGACCAAAGCGAGACTATGAGGGCCTTGTTCATGACTCGGTGCTGAAAACTCACCCTAATCTAAGCATCAATACTTCTCCAGATTCTCCAGTGAAAAATGCCATAGGCATTGTGTTTGTTCCTTAATTATTTTCACACCAAGTGAACTTTGTATCTCCTCTGGATGTGGCAATACCTTGAGTTGTCACCACTGTGAAATAAGTAGACTCTCTTCTCTGACCTGTCATTTCCATCTATCTCTATGGAGAACCTGAAAGCTGAGCAAGCCTGCTTTAGAGCATGACCCTCTTTTCTCACTTCCTTGGGGGTCTAAACTGCTGTAGAATTTTGCCCTAGTACACTGTAGATATTTGTTGCTTATCTTGGTTTAATAAAATACTAATTGGTCAGTACTACGCAGGAAGTGGAGGCAGGGCAACCAGACTAGGAGTATTCTGGGAAGAGAAAAGGTAGATAAGAAGCCACCAGTCAGATGCAGAGGAAGCAAAATAAGAATGCTGTACTGAGCAAAGGTACCAAGCCACATGGCCAAACATAGATAAGAATTATGGGATAATTTAAGTATAAGAGCCACATAGTAATATGCTTGAGCTTTTGGCCCAGCAGTTACTATAAAATTAAGACTCTGAATCAATTATTTCATAAGCTGTTGTGGGGCCATGGTTGGGAGAGATTTGTTTGAACCACAGGCCCAGGTGGAAAAGAAAAAACTGACTACACTAAAACACACACTCCATTCATGTTTCGATACTGAGGGCCAGAAGACCAGAGGAAAATCCAAAGATCTGGGCCTCGTGTAGTTTCCCACGTGTCCTGTACTTTCTCAGCTTTACTCTCCCCTCTTCCCTTTACTGAGTCACTAATGTTTCAACTCTAAACTACCAAACACATACACACACATTTACACACACACACACACGCACACAGCACATACACTACACACACATACACACACCACAACATACACACAGATATACACATCACTACATACACATACACACACACACCACAACACATACACCACAAATGCACACATGTACACATATACAAATACACAGAGATACACACACACACACACACACACACACACACACACACACACACACACACCTCTCCATATGTACTAAGTAGTTTATGTTCCTGGGGACAAGCTGTTTAACCTCTTTGTGGTTTGCTTTCTTCATCTTTAGCCCAAGGGACTGTGATATACATTGCATGGGATTGATATGGATATTAAGTGAGTTTATAATTATGAGACAATTAAAACAATTTCTAGTACATATAATAAACATATGTATATTAGTTTTTATTATGTTTTCTTGGCCCTTTTCTGTATCACTCCATTCAACATTTTCTCATTATCTGCTCAGATACCTGTGTCTTCTATGAAGATATAAATCCCTTGAAAAGAGGAATTTTGTTACATATATCTTTATCCCTAGGTCTGAGCCAGTCCTTGGCATGTAAACACTCAGTAAGCCACTAAGTGAAAAATATTAAATTGGGTTCCATTTGAAGTCAGGGAGATTTGGAGTAAGGATTGTATGAAAATCCTGAAGTACAGCCTTTTTGCTATAGAAAAATAAAGTGTGAAAAACCAAACCTACCAGGGTGTTAAGATTGGCCATCCTTAGCTAGTGAGATGGTACTTGGCATTTACATACTCTGTACTTTTCTAACTATCTAATAAAGAAGTGGGACTTGGGGAGGCTGAAAGAGGAGGCAGCATATAATGAGCTCATTTCTGCCCACATTCTCCTGGTCTGGATTCGGTGTCATGCCACACTCACCAAGAGAAACTGGAGGTTCTGTCTACCTCCAGAGGTTGTGTCATAATGGAAGATGTGTGGTTTGATGAACAGGCAGGCAGAGTCTCCCCAGCACTGCTATACTCACTTACCATTTTTCTCCTGGCTGGGCTGCCTCCTCCCTTTGCAAACCTGCTTTCCACAGTGTTACCGTTCTCAAAAACATTCATCATGCCTCTTGCCTTATTAGCTCTCTATCACTGGAAAAGGCTGAGTCATGTAGTGGTTCACAGCAAAGCTGAGGCTGTGTCCCAGGTCTCCATAATGATGCATGATCTCATTTTGCAGCTCTAGAATTTGGTTCAAAATATTTGATTCATTAATTTATTTCTTTTTAGACATAGCTTTACTTCCAAAGAGAAACTATTGTAATAAGACAATATGAAGTAAATTTAAGACCATTTTTTTGAATAAGGATATGAAGCTCATTTATTCACTATTGAAGAGAATGAGAACAGAATGCTTTCAGAATGCTGGGTTAATAGCAGCTGATTTACTAGCAACATGTCAGCTACCCAAATACTGGTGACAGGTAGGTTTAGACCTAGTCTTTTCCATATGTTACCAAGTTCTTTCGTCTTCAACCCACTTTAGTTGGTCCAGGTTTCCGAGTGAGGTGAAGGGACCGTATTTATTCAGTGACCACACCAGCATAATCTTTCCCTTAATCCAAAATAGAGATATCATTTTCACCAAAGCAGAAGAGGAATGAATTAACATATGGTTAAGAGATCAAGAAACCATGTTTAGTTTAATCTACTTTCTATAGCTTGATTATTTTGCCCTTCATAGAATGGGCTCTGTTCTCAGCAGAAACAGCAGACCTTGATATTGGTTGGCATTGGGTATTCAAAGGCTAAGAGCATTATCTATCTGTTTTAAGAATGGACATTGGGCCAGAGGTATGGGTTAAAAGCACTTGGTGCTCATCAAGAGGACATAAGTTCAGTTTCCAGCATCTACATCAGTCTTCTCACAACTCTCTGTGACTCTAAACTCAGGGGATATACCACCTCTGGCCTCCATGGGCACCTGTAACTCACATGACATACCACATTCAAGAACATCCTATCTTAGAGTTTCTATGCTGTAGTAAAATACCATGGTCCAAGCAGCTTGGGCAGAAAGGGTTTGTTTGGCTTCTACTTTCTTTTTTATTTTTTCTTTTATTTAAAAGGTTTTTTTTTAAAATATACCAGCCACTATTCCCTTTCTCTCCCCTCTTCCCACTCACCCCCCAGCTTCCCCCATCCACTCCTCAATGTGAAATCAATAAAGTCTGGTATATCAAGTTGAGGCAGGACCAAGACACTCACCCCATATCAAGGCTGAGCCATGGTATCCCTCTCTAGGGAGTGGGCTCCATAAAGCCATTTCATGCACTAGGGATAAATCTTGGTCCACTGTCAGGGTCCCTACAAACTGCCCAAGCCACACAACTGTCATTCACATTCAGAGGGCCTAGTTCGGTCCCATGCAGGTTCCCCAGCTGTCAGTCCAGAGTCAGTGAGCTCCCAGTATCTCAGGTCAGCTGTCCCTGTGGGTTTCCCATCCTTCTTCTCTTCATCTGGTCTAGGAGCTTAGCTGTGGATCTCTGTATCTACTTCCATCAGTTGCTAGATGAAGGTTCTGTGATAACAATTAGGGTGGTTATCAATTTGATTACAGGCATTCTTTCCACTATTGCTTGGAGTCTTAGCTGGGGTCATTCTTATGGATCTCTGGGTGTTTCCCTAGCATCATGTTTCTCCCTAACTGTCTCAAGATATCTCTTTCATTGTTCTCCCTCTCTGTACCCCCCCACCATCCCATTCCATCATGTTCTCTTCTTAGCTCCCTTTATCTCCCTCCCATGCTCCCAGTTTACTCAGGAGAATTTATCTATTTCCCCTTCCTAGAGGGATCCATGGATGTTTCTCTTAGAATCCTCCTTATTACTTAGTTTCTCTGAGGTTATGGGTTATAGCCTGGTTATTTATTGTTTTATGTCTAATATCTACTTATGAATGAGTACATATTATATTTGTCTTTTGGGGTCCGGGTTACCTCACTAGGAAGGATTTTTTCTAGTTTCATCCATTTGTCTGGATATTTCAAGATGTCATGTTTTATACACTGCTACATAATACTTCATTGTGTAAATGTACCACATTTTTTATCCAGTCTTCGGGTGAGGGGCATCTAGGTTGTTTTCAGGTTCTCACTATTGTGAATAATGTTGCTATGAACACAGTTGAGCAAATGTCCTTATGGTATGAATGTGCATTCATTAGGTATAGGGCCAAAAATGATATTGCTGGATCATGAAGTAAATTGATTCCAAGTTTTCTGAGAAATTGACACACTAATTTCCAAAGTGGCTGTACAAGTTTACACTCCCACCAGCAATGGAGAAATGTTCCCCTTGCTTCACATCCTCTCCAGCATAGGCTGTCATTAGTGTTTTTATCTTTGGTTTGCACTTTCGTGTTATTGTTAATTACTGAAGGAAGTCAGGGCAGAGACTCAACCAAAGCAGGAACCTGGAAGCAGAAGCTGATGCAGAGGCCATGGAGGAGTGCTACTTACTGGCTCACTTCTCATGAGTTTCTCAGTCTGCTTTCTTATAGAACCCAGGACACCACCTACAATGGGTTTGGCCTTTCCCCACCAACCACTACTCAAGAAAATTCCAATCAGCTCACCTGCAGCCCAATCTTAAGGAGCATTTTCTTAATTGAGGTTCTTTCTTCTCAGCTGACTTTAGTTTGTGTCAAATTGACATGAAACTGGCTATGGACAGTGAGGAATGTTTCTAATTTCCACCGGCTTCTTTTAGCAGATAAAGTTCAAGATATTTAAAATGTCCTATTTGTGTATCATGCACTTTTTCGTATTTTTCAGACCCAACTGAATGTTCTAATGGGCTTGTGCTACAGGTTCAGCCTTTACTAAAATCATAATGTTTTGACTTTTAAGAATGGGATTGCCAGCACTACATTTTTTTAAAGCCTAACGATTATCCTAGAAATGTGGAAATGTGGGGAAAAATCTAGGGCTCTTGGCAAGGGACTGGATTGTGTGGGAGAACAAGACGTAGGGGGACTCCATGAGAAAAGAAAGTTGCCCTGGCTCCTGAGCACTTGGAGCCAGTCGATGAACCATTATGGTCAACAACCATCTTTTCTTCCAGTGGCTGTTGGAGACCACACCTAAGACTCAAAGGAGGCAGAAACACTTTAACTAAGATCAATGTTTTGTTTGGCACCGCAAATTCTGTTTTGTATTTTTGTAGTACATCTTTCATGCGAAACTAGATTTAAAAAAAAAAAAAAAAAAAAAAAGGACAAGAGAATGGAACAAGAAATGTTGAGGAAGGGGGAGGGGACCAAGGTCAGAAGGTCATGTGTGACATAAGCATGGAAAGGAGGATACCAGGGTGAGTTGGCTTAATGGTAGACTGGGCTGTAGAGAAGAGAGGCAGAAAAGAAACCCCCAAAATAAATTTTTTTGAAAAAAGGCACCATAATGAAACTTAATTGCTAACAGCTAATAAAAACTAAAAACAAACAAACAAACAAAAAAAAAACACAGTGTTAAGAACATAAGGCAATTGGCCTATTTACTCATATCTTGTAAAGAAAAAAAAAATCTTTTCTGTCATACCATTTGGATGGGTACTACTCAAAGGGACTGCATAAGTGGTCTTCTGATAACATGCATTTAGGATTTCAAGATAGTTTTCTCCTGTTTTCAGCACACTGGATAAAAATAATTTTTTAAAAAAGTAATAAAAATAAATAACAGTGATGCGATGTTGGCATGTAGCTGGCTCAACATTCCCCTTCCCATCTCCCTCCCCACACCTCTTGCTTCCCCTTTCCTCTCCACTGAGGGTGTACTCAAGTATTTTCATATGGCTATGGCTCCAAACATCTTAGACTTCAAATGTACCCCACATTACACTCATTTAGTGCCTTACTTGAGCATTTATGGGTGTCAGGGTTTGGTTCAAGGCTACAGATAAAAAGACAGACATTGCCTATGCTCAAATGTCTGAATGCTCAGCCTCTAGTTAGAAAGGATTAGGAGGTGTGGCCTCATTGGAGGAGTGATGTCATTGGAGGAGGTTTCTCTCTCTTTGTCTCTCCCCCTCCCCCTCCCTCTCCCTTCCCTCTCCCCCTCCCCTCCTCTTTCTCTGTCGGTCTTTTCCTCTCAACCCTGCAACTGAAGATCAAATATGGGCTCTCAGCTACTGCCACAGAAACACATTTTCCTGTTTACCACTCTCCCACCAGGGTCCCTGCCCAGATGATCATGGACTAACCCTGGGAAACAGTAAGCACACCCCCAATTAAATGTCTTTTTAAAAAACAAGATTTGCCTTGGTCATGCTGTATCTTCACAGCCATAGAGCACTAACCATATTTTGTTTACTCTCCTCTCAATGGAATGGAAATGCTACCGGAAGCCAGAAACAAATGATGAAAAAGCCATACTACCAGAATTAAGATGCTGTTTCTATTTTCTAGAAGACTCCAGATACTCAAGAGTCTACAAAGGTTGCAAAACTGTGAGCTTAGGGAGAAAAAAGATGAGATGAAGAAGATAGGGCTGGGGTGGTTAGTAGGCAGTTTCCCCGTATAAATTATCTGAGAGGCAACAAATAATAAAAAATAGCCCCAGTTCCTGAAGGAACTTGAATCTGTCTCTAACACTTAAACAGAGCTAGAAATTATTTCATGCAAAAGTTTTCTGACTCTAAATTAGTTGAATTTCTAGTACCTGTTTAAACTAAATAGCATATGCCCTTAAACCAGTAATAATCTACCCATCCCTGTCTCTTTTGCAAAATTATCTGTAGGAAGCATTGTTATTTTTCCTAAAGCTACTGAATGTATGTCATGAAAATGGGCAGAAAGGGGGGACTAAGCTTTCAGACAGCCCATGTAAATCTCATGTCTACTCTGTAGACATCAGTATGTTCATTTGTCTGCACAGAAAACATCTGCCCACACAGCAAGCACTTAGCAAACTTCCTTTCACTATTAAAACTACAGGGATCTTAGTGAAATGTTCTATCCAGTTGCCACCTGTAAAATTTGAAGGCTCATAGCCTCCTGTGTGTAATTATAATGAAAAAGGACTAATTGCTCATTACAGGGACATCAAAATACTTTATATAGTTTTTATTTCATAGACTTCATGTAATTAAAAAAAAAATACCACATTTTGGCATGTAGCCTGTCTTCTTATCTTTCTATGCAGCTAATAACTTCGTAATAGAAAATTATCTTGTTGAATGGAACTACAGTGTGCTAAATGAACCAGCCAAATATGTGGTATTTATTACCAGTATCAAAGAGGCCATAAGGTCTATTATGCCACTTATTGAGCACCTAATATGTGTAACTCTTCACTAATGAAAGTAAATCACTAATTCACCTTTCTCCTTTTCTGAAAAGCATTCAACAAACCTATCAAGGGAAATTTTTGAGTAAGAGATTTACTGTCTATGAATATAGTCTCAGTTCCTAATGTGGAATAGCAATCCTGGTTCCCTTGAAGTACAGTTGTAGGATCCAGCGGTATCTTCCTAAGGACCTTTTATAACTTTGACTTTGCACCTAAGCTCTGTGTCAGAGCTCAGTGGTCTTGAACAAGTTCTTCCTCGGGCATTACCTGTTCTCATCTGCTGCTAATCTCATTGTGACTGTGAGGATCAGATGAGATCACCCACGTCCTTCACTCAGCATTTGTCAGGTGATACACACCACCACTCCTCCAAACCCTTGATTGATAAAACCCCAACACTAAAGTAGACAGAGTTCACTGAAGGAAGCCTTGTTTGCTGAGGAAAAGCTGTGGCTACTGGTCCTTCTTCTGTAACTCATGCTGAGGCCCTTCATTTACCTATGTAAATAAGAGGCTGGGACAGACTGGCATCAATGAGGTTCAGCAACTATTCTCTATAACCTAGAGTAAGCTTTGAGCACTCCTGGAAATTCTGAGCTCTGTATTTCTATCTGGGTTATCTAACCTCAATGCAAGGATGTGGGTTAAAATGAACAGTCTTGGACAGCATGAAAATTAGTTACAGATAATATAACACTTGATATTTCTATAGAAACATTACCCTAAACAGGAAGTGTGGGAGAAATACTTGCACCTCTGCCTTCCTGTTCCTTTCTCATCTTCCTCTTACTTTGTCTCCCCAATAGAAAGGGGAACTGGGTGGTGGGTTTGACCTTCTCCCAGTAAGAACATCACTGGCCCAAAATGTATCTTAAGTGTTCTGCCTTGTAAGAAGGCCATGGTTGCCCTCTCTCTGCCCTGGCTTCTTGATAGGTGAGCGTCATTCAGATAGAAAACTGTTGGCAGTTACAGATCCAGCTAGTTTTCATGCAACTTTATTGGTACAGCTTGTATTTTAATCTTTGGCTGTCTCATTTCCATCAATATCTTTCTCAATGAAGTCTAAAACTAGATGCCAAAGTCAGCTGTTATTTATGTGATCCCCGAAAGTCTCCATAAATATTTTAGGGTCTATTTGAATTGCTTAGAAGCAAAATACGAGAGCCCAGTATGTCTGTTTACATGAACATGCAATTCTGTAGCCAGGCCAGACCACACAGATCCAAATTTTCCAAGAACCTATAAAGAGATATTCCTGGTTAAAAAGGTAGGAGACTTTGGAGTCCTGCTCCTCAGCCACTGCTCTCTGAGCCAAACCTTCCTGGTTGGGGACTTTTCCACAAGAATGTGGCTGTCTGCACAGTTCCAACTATGCCTCAGGTAAAAGGTTCTCTGTTCTGGCTCTGACACCCTGAGGAGCTCTCCATCTTGTTCTTATTTAAACATTCTTGACCCTAAATAACTTGGAGGATGAAAGGGGGTCTTATTTCAGCTCCCCTGGGCTGTTTCACATGGCTACCAGCGTGCTCTGCAAGCTATGTGGGAAAATGCTCTGGCCTTTCCTGCTTCAAACTTGGGCCATCTACCTATTCCACAGCTGTTGTGATTGCCCCCACCACTGCAGGTCATTGCAGATCATGTCTTTCTCCTCCCCCTGTCAAGCTTTGCAAACATGAGGGAGAGATAGGTTTGGAGTTTCAGATAAGGAGCATAGTAGATGGTTTCCTATGAAATATGAATGTCAATCTTCCTCTTGCATAGAAGAATCATGTGGGAGCCACTTCAGTGTTTTTGCCCAGGATGGTGCACTGGCCTAGGGAAGTTAGGTCCTTTCTTAACCACCATGATAAGAACAGTATCTTGAAGAAATGGAAAGGATGCTTTTGAGCTAACGCTGATGGGCTCTTCCAAACATCCATTGATTTCACAAATGGCTTTTTTCCCAGTTTGGAAGAGAAACTGATGAGCCATTTCCTTTAACCACTGCCCACTTCAGAAAGAGCTTTGCCTCTTTTCTGTCCATCTATTTTCTTCACTCTGACTCCTTATACCAACCTCAGACAAGGCAGAGATATCTTTTAGAATACTTCAAAACCCTTCGCATAATGCTGGTCAGGTTCAAAGATGCAAAGCTACTCCAGCCTAGAGTGTATTCTTCCCAATATTAAGGCTCACTCATTAGCATTGAAAAAGGAGAATTATTAGAGGAGAGAACCAGGGCAATGGGTATCTACCTCTCAAGTTCTCTTTGAAAACACAGAGTTTGCCATCTGTCATTTGAGAATGGTATTCTGATAATACTAGCTGACTGCAGAAGCAAGAGTAACATCTGAGTTCAGAAAGACTCCATTGGACTTGCTTTTACTTAAGGAGTATGCTAACATTTATGTTCAAATATTTAAAAAATTATAGATCTGAAGATCAGTGATAGTTTTAGCATCGTTTCTCCCTTCAAACTCATTGTCTCCATCAGTCTCTGTTTCTGTCTGTCTCTGTGTGTGTGTCTGTTTCTGTTTTTGTCTCTTTCTCCTATATACATACACAGACATACACATGTGCACACAAATACATGCACACAGACACAGACGCGCACACACACAGAGACACACACACACACACTCTGTTTCCAGTCTGTCATTTATGTGCTGCTGAGGAGGATGCTGTCTATTTTCAGTTAGAAAAATAGTTGCCCAAGAACAGAAAGAGTATAAGGCTCTCTACACTTGTCTAGTGTTATCACCTCAAGATCCACAGAGTTTAGTCACAGGATACCAGTGACCCAATGGTTAAATGTCTGACATGCGTTCAATGAAACTTATACTCTAATGATTACAAAGGAAATACAAAGTTCTCTAACATCTGCAAAGGAATATCAATAAATACTTAATTGCCCGTCAGTCATTATGAGCTGTATTTTCAGATACTTCAGTATCCCTTACTTAAATAAATAGACACAAGCATTACATGGGAAGTTGACATCTTTCATTGTACTATCAGAAACATTTATCTCTCTTTAATTTCAGAACATCAGCTCTCACTCTAAATGTAAACTATATCAGGTCCATTCCTGATAACCTAAGTGTCTACATAGCTACATATACTTATACAAGTTGTAGAGTATTACTGTGTGTACAGTTCTAGATTAGGTAGCATTGGATTTTAACCCTTTTTCTCATTAATGATCTGTCTACATTGCTATGTGAAACTATTCATTTAATTTTGGTATTCTACAGCATGCTATTTTCATCAGTGTATCACAATTCAGTACTAGTTCTCACTTGTGAACTTTTGAATCGCTGCCAGTTTCTCTTTACTGAAAATAATGTTGCAAAGAGCAGTCCTTGGTATGTAAATCTATTGCACAAGTTTGGAAAGCTTTTACTAGAATTAAAGTCCAGAATTTCAATTAAGGACCCCAAGCCTGTACACTCCCAATTTTGTATAACACACGCCAATAGCTTGTCTTTCTTGTTAGACTTTCTTATATTGCTAGCTCCAAAATAATGACTTGGAGACTTCTCATCAATCTGAATACTTGGCCTTTTAGCTTAGACTTTTCCCCCAATTAGCTTTTATAACTTAAACTAACCCATTACATTAATCTATGTTCTGCCACATCGCTCTTTTCCCCTCCACCATTCTGTATGTCTGATTCCCTCCATGACTGGATCACTTACATCTCACATGCCTCAGATTCTTCCCAAGTTCCCATCTATGCTCCAAGTCCTGCCTATTCTCTCTAGCCCATCAATTGACCATTCATCTCTTTATTAAACCAATCATCAGGTGCCTTAGGCAAAGACACATCTTCACAGTGAACAAAAAGTTTATTCCACGACACACAGAAGCCACACACCAAGGTTAATGCTGTAGACCATCCTATTTGTCCTGTTGGTGACTCTGAGTTTTACTTCCCTCCCACTACTTCGTATGAGTAAACTGCTTACACTGTACCAGTTAATGGTAGCAAAGTGTGTGGTTGTTTTAATTTACACTTTTTAGGACTGTAGTGAGACTGAGCATCTCTTTGATGTTATTGGTCACTTGGAATTTTTCTTTGGACAATTTCTTATATTTTCTCCAATTAGCCTGCATAGCTGTTTGCCTAGTTTCCGTGCTTTTTTGGTTCCTTAGCCGAGTCATTCTTTCCTTTCCTCGTGCATATGCGATTTCTGCAAGGATGTGCCTCAAAGAGTAGTCAAGAATTTCAGATTTGGAGCTGTGGCTCGGTGGTGGAATGCTCAGTCTGAGCTACTGTATACAATTCAATTCCCAGCACAGGAACACAGAACACAGAGAGCAGGGATGTTAAGAACTCCATTGATCTGGGGTGCAGAACTCTCAAGAGGACCCAAGTAAGCTGACGGAAGAGGTCAAAGTCTAGAGGTAGTGATGAAGAGTCCCACAGACACAGTGCTGTCATGATCTCAGCAGTACAAAGTAATGAGCTAACTAGAATAGGTTTTCTGGGAAAGTGACTAGAATATAAACTCTCTTGCTCACTCCTCTAAGCATCTTAAGCCATGATCTGACAATTGCTTAATCTATGTAACAAATTGCTGGTCCCCTCTCCCCAGTGTGTTCCCAGGGAGCTTTGACATTGAAAAAAGAGAAGGTCACTATGAGTCATTGACCCAGAACAATGAGTACCAAGAAGGTTTTCTACATGAACCTGCTGCTGGAGAGTGAACAACAGAGTCTCAAGCAATGTCATGATTGAAATTGTTAGACTGGTTATGGAAACATTTGTTGTACAAAGCTGTATGTCTAGAAACTTTGACTTGTTACTTTGCTGGTGGTCGTAATAATTCTACTTCAAATTGTAGGACAGCAATTCAACAATAACTTTCTACTTATTGCCTGTAAATGAAGGAATGGGGATGAATTTGATTTCTTTTCCTTCCTAATGGAAAAAATGGAGAATTTCCCATTAGGGACCATTCCACCACCATGGGATGGCAAGCTTTCTGAGTGGAAACCTTTAGGGAGGTTAAATATAAGTGCAATGCTACTAAAGGAAAACTCCAGAGACTATAATCTCCTGAGTGTATTGTGCTCTTCCAAGATCTCTCTTCCAAGAGAGCAGGAAGGGACATGTGAAATGGGAGGCAAAAGCTGAACAAAGTTGTTTCAACAGTCAGGAGGCTCTTGCTTTTGTAGCCTCATCAAACATGGGAGAAAAACAGACAAGAGAGAAAGAGGTCCTTCTGCCCTCCCCACAGCCCTGTATCCTTCTCCATTTCTGTATCCTTCTCCATCTCTGTATCCTTCTCCATCCCTGTATCCTTCTTTATCCCTGTATCCTTCTCCATCCCTGTATCCTTCTCCATCCCTGTATCCTTCTCTATCCTCAACCAAACAGCAGCATCGCTGAAGCAGCTTGAACTCCAGCCTAAACACTGAAGCGACAGCATCAACCCACTTTAAGAATACTGAAATCTACACAGAGCCTGCCCTCCTGTTTCAGACTTAATAACAGGCTTCAATCAATCTCTTTCTGATTAAGAACAGAAAAACAACACAGAATCTATTACAAAAGTGTGCAAATCAAAGTTAAATATCTCTGTAATCAAGAACTGGAGAAAGGACACCCACTTGAGAAACTACTATATTAAATCAGCAATAAAGCTCTGATAGCACCTGTTCTCATAACAAAATTCAATAAGGCAGCCTCTGAGACGGAGGGGAAGGATTAGATCTTCATCTTATGCTGGGAAATAAAGGGAACTAGGTAGACAGTGATATATGAAGAAACCAATATTGCTGTAATTAAAACTTCATTGTGATCAATAATGAAAAGCATGATTACTAAACAAACTGCATTCACACCTTAAAAAAAAGAGATGGAGCCACTCTCCCAGCTCAAAATGACAGATGGAAATGAGAAGCATGAGAAATCAAAATAAAAGTTGAACCCAATAGAAAGGTACTTGCCTGAGCTGGAGATCTGAATTCATAGATCAAAGGTGTTCATCGTGCAGCAAGCAAAACTGTTGAAAGCCAGTCAGCACTTAGTCATATCCTGATTAAATATTTGAGTTTCCAAAGTAAAGATGATTTCTTATAAAGAGTCAGGCAGAGGGGGTTGGGCTGTAAGGCGGGGCAGATTACAAACAGGAAAAAAAGAACTGGATTGGGACAGCCTTTTCTGCACATCAAGAGTCAAGAACAGCAGTATAAAATGCAATTTTCTAAGTATTTAGAGATAAAATTAACTCAAGTATGGAAAAAGTCACAGACATGTAAAGGGGAAATTTTCAGAACCACTCTTGAGAAATTATCTAAAGAGCCTAGGTAAGTTATTTCACATTTTCTTAAAATTAGTTTAGACCAGGCATGGTGACACCTGCTTTTTACCCCAGCATTCAGGGGTCAGAAGAGAACTGACAGAGCTCTGTGAGTTTCAGGCCAGTCATGACCGGTCTCCAAAATAAATAAATAAATAAAGTGTAATGATCTTTCTCCATGGAATTGCCTATATAATTATTTTGTATGAATTACTGCAAACCAGAAATGAGATTTTAATAATCTTTAAAAAGAAAGTATAGCATACAAAATTTTTAAAAACTCACAAGATTAAATTGAGTCTATGATCTCAGAAACACAGAAGAACTGAAGAAGGATTCTAGCAATGAGAGAAATCAGTGGGTTTCTGGGTTGGTGCAAGGGGGCACAGGATCGATGGCTTTGTTTGTGTTGCTGATAATCACACTTGGTAAAATTGAAGGATGAGATATGGTATTTTTAAAAAGTCCCCTGGTACTAGGAAACTCAAAGAATGCAGTAAGCAAAATCAAGCTGAATTAAATCCAGGTTTTAATCTGAGCAACGCAGTCCCGGGTTGTCCTAGAGGAAGAGAAGAAACTATGTGGAAGGCCTGTGGCTCGGACTTTAAATGCCCTGTAGGGATGGTTTTGGAGAGCTCAGGAAGAAGCCACTGTTTGACAGGCCTTCTGGGGGTAGTGTTTGGAATGGGAGGAGTGAGGCCAAGTTCCCATATGAACTACTAGGCAGGTTTTTGAATGGGCCCAAGCCAAAGATTCCCAACAGGGTGAGTCAAATCAAGATATATGCTTCCTCTCCACCTCCCACTGAGTAGCCCAGTGTCTGCAGCTATTAAAAATATTAGATCACGTATACCAGTAATGTATAGGTAGCTGCATCTCCATTAGAACATGCATAACATATCAATAGCTATATTAAAAACCTTCCACTGGAAACACCATGAAGAGCTGGCTCAGATCTAAGGAAATCTTTTAATCTTGATAAACAGACCCAAATAGGTATCAAAAAATGTTCCTATGGCTTTTCTGTTTAAAGCTTACAAACATACTTGGCTTTCACTAATGATTCAATGAGTTTACATTTCTTCTGACAAGTTTTTGGCACTGAGTGTTATTTATCCAGGATGCCTTCGGTAAGTAAAATTACCTCATCAGTGTCATGGGCTCAAATTGGATTAATGTGTTTAGAGTCAAAATAATTTAAGAAGCCTCAATAAATGGAGACCCATTAAATTAATTTAAAATAATGCACCATAAATTAAAGGTTCCAACTCCACATTCATGAATCTATGTCCACAGATACTGTACTCAGTGTGTTCACTACATAAAGAGGCTCTTAGTCTTTATTTTGTGTGTGGATCTTTTCTGCCAATGAGGGAATCCTCAGATTACTTCCTACACAGAAGATGGAAGTTGATGACTAAGAATGTAAAATATTTAACAAGCATTGGATACATGTACATTTTCTGAAGCAGATGGATCTGTGGTATGGGGGAAATAATTATGCATACACACACATACACACACACACACACACACACACACACACACACACACACACACACACACCTCTAAATAGTGGAGTCATGAAAAGGTAATGGTACATCATCAATGAGCTTATAACCTTTGTGGGACGTGGCAGGTAAAGTCCTGCAAAAATAGGCTAGAGGCTGTGACCAACTTGTTGACAGTGGTCTATATGTGTCCAATGATAGTGATAAAAGTGGCCTGCCTAAGCTACTGAATGATGACCATTAAATTATAACTATAAGCTTATTTATCACCATTTATCATACTATTACTTTGTTTTGTGAACATTAACACTGTTTGATAAGAAACTGGAATGTCAAATGAGGAGCATTTCTTTTCTTTTATTATTTCTCTAAAAGGAGTGTAGTAAGAGGTTTCTGGCCCAGACTTTTGGGCCTAGCCTCAAGGTTGGGACCCAAAGACCCACAGACTCACAGACCCGCAGACCCACAGAGACACACAGATGCTTTCATTAATTTTAGGCTGATCGGCCTAAGGCCCAGGCATATAACTTGCTAACTCTTTACCCTTAATCTAACCCATGACTCTTATCCTGTCCAACCATGCTGCTCGGTACCTTTTCTTAGAGCAGCATAGTTGTCCTCTGCATCTTCTGGCTTCTCTATGGCATTCTGCTCTGTTCTGCCTGTTCCTTGAGTATTCTTAGTCTGGTAGCCCCGCCCACACTTCCTGTCTGCCTTTGGCCAATCAGCGCTTTTTATTAAACTCATAGGCAGGGACAATTGTTTACAATGAAACAACCTAATCTTCCTACAATGGTGGTGGGATGAAGAGAGGAAGAAGGTGATGAGAGCTGAGCTCAGTTCCTGCCACACAAGTGAAGCATAGCTCCAGCCGAGTAACTGGGATTAGCATTTATTGAGTGTCTACTAGATGACAAGCATGCCAGATACTTTTGTGACCATCCCATCTAATCCTCAGCCCCTATGTCTCCTAATATTCTCATTTTCCAATAGGGAAGCAAAGGTTCATAGAAAGTAACACAATTCACTGTAGCTTGGTTAATTCTCTAATATTTTATTTCAGATTCACTGCACTGTAAATTCTCTTTCACTATGTTTATGCATAAAACTACAAGACACTAAAAATTATCCATAAACTTTGTTTGAAAACTTTAAGCAACCCTAGCTTGATAGTGAGCAATAACACAATAACTCATATTTCATTGGCCTCTTTGGACAGAAATCTCTAGTGAAAAAATGATGCATGGTTTTGTTACAGTGATGACGTTAGCATCAATATCACTCCAAAATTGTTTCTGCAGGATCAAGGAAGCCATAGATTTGAAGAACTTAAAACTCTATATCAATCCTAGTGTTGCCATATTCCTGTAGAATGATGACAGTGAAGGAGAAGCATGGGAGAAGAGCAAGAGAAGGAGGAGGAGCAGCAGAAGGGAGACTTGGAACATCCTGAGTCCTGGATATGGGACTAGATCTGGAGTTTTAACTTCCAGCACTGCAAAAGAAACTTGCATGGCTTTATGAAATAACGTGTTAAATTATTGTAGCAATAGAAATATAACAGTAGCTAGAAATACAATATCTACTTATGCAAGTTTTCTTCAGAGTAATACGCTTAAAGAAGTCATTCTTAAAGAGCAATTCATAGCATGAATTTTGTTGTTGCTAAATTCATAATACAAATTATGAGCAGGAGTCTCTTTTCTGATGCTGCAATAACAGGGCAGGTCCCAAGCTGGCTGTGGCTGTTTGTCCACTCCTTTGGACAGGAAAAACCTTCTCTTTAAACCTGGGCTGCTTTCTAACTTTAGACTGGCATTTCTGATTGTTCATTATGTGGGCTTCATCCCTGGATGTCCTACCACAACCCAGACCTCACAGATAAAGTCCAGTCTTGATATCTCCCATGGAATACACCATCACTGTCTTGTAACCAATGGTCCATTGGCCACAGAAACTGTTTGCAAAGGCTACATCCCTGTCTCATGGCCCTCATCATTTCCCTCTTTACTGACCCTGTATCATCAACCAAATCAGTTAGGCCACCTTAAGTAAGTCTTTCTGGGCTCACTTTATATTTAACAAATTTTTAAGTGTTGTTAATCATTTGACCTGCCAACTTGAGTTCCAAAGAGTACTCCCTCAAAGCTAGTGATTCCTTCATGACTTTGTGCTTTGTCTCCAACAAAACTGCCAAATTTCTAGATAAATACAATTTTAGAGGGTGACTATTCCGATTCTGTCATTGCACTGGATTCTTTGTAAAGTCTCTCTCTCTCTCTCTCTCTCTCTCTCTCTCTCTCTCTCTCTCTCTCTCTCTCTCACACACACACACACACACACACACACACTCTCACACACACACACTCACACACTCACACACACTCTCTCTCTCTCTCTCTCTCTCACACACACACAGACACACACACAGACACACACACACACACACACACACACACACACACACACACACACACACATTTCCCAATGTCCTTCATCCTCAGCTTTCTTTCCCTGCTTGTCCTTGTTCTGCTCTGATACGACCTCCTTTAGTGAAGCTTTCTGCTGATGTTCCAGCAAACATTGTTTCTTTATGTTTGCTTCATTTTCCCTAAAAGAACAATGTCCCTAGTCCCCGCATGTGGAAATATGGCCAGTAGGGTTAGGGTTAGAAGATATTGTGCCTTTAAAATGTATATCTTCTCAAAAGGGAGACTCCACTTCCTTCTATCCCCATTATACATTGGACTAACACTCGATCTTATGATGAGAACATACACTGAAAACATGGGGTAGAGTACCTGCCTCTCCTCTCCATCCCTCTCCTCTCTTCCCTCCCTGTTTTCCTGTCCTCTGTCCTATTCAGACTCTAGGAACAGAGGCCTCCTGCCATAGGAGTGAGCCGTGCTAAAAGGCGCCATCCATCTCCAACAAGCCCTGGGATAACAGGCGCTCAGAAGCCCCAGTGACACTCCCTTGGCAACTCTACCAAGGGCCTTATCCAGAAGCATCTAGCTAAGCCACTCTCCAAGTCCTAATATGGAGAAACTTTGAACTGAGAAATGTTTTACTTTGAAGCTATGAGATTTTAGAGTAAATTGGTTACATGTCAGTAGATAATAATAAATCCTTTGTTTTTTAAATACTTTTTAATTTTTTTAAATTATAATTACATGATTTTCCCCTTCCCTCCAACCATTCCCATGTGCCCTTAACATCTCTCAAATTCATGATCTTTTTCTTTAGTTATTGATAACTATGTCCTTTCACAAACACATAAATCCAACTTACTCTATGTGATGTTACTTATGTGTTTATGAATTCAGAGATGCCCACTTGGGATTGGATAACCAGGGCTGTGCCCTTACCTAGGGAAGGCTTGTCTCCCACTCCCAGCATTTGTCACCTGTAATCGAGTAGGATGGCTCTTCCCCTCTCCCTGTGTTATCATGTCTACTGGTGATATTCTTGTTCAGGTCTCATTTTACGTCACTAAGAATCTCTTTGATGTATTTGGCATGTAGCATATGGACCTGAGGCTGTGGATGCAGGGATGAACTTATAAATGTGGTACCTGCTGTTATCCTAACTATAGTCTCAGACATAGGAAAAATATTAAATAAATAATTATGTACCCATTACCTAACTATCATTATGATATTGTATATGATAAAAAGCAGCTAGGTAATGAGATAATTATCTAATCTGTTTTAGCAGAATTGACCTGACTGGTAGGAAAGGTGGCATCCATGTGGCAGATGGGAGAGGTGAAGATGTCCTTAAGCACAGTACTTAGTATGTAACTCTTAGCTTTCTACCTTTTTGTTTCCATGGTTACAGTTCATGAATGGATTATTCATGAGCTAACATGGGTGATATATTCACAGCAATGCTGACACACAGTATGTGCTCATCAGAAACTGGATGTCATATTTTGAGTTTTTCTGCCTGGTAGGTGCACTTTTAGGTTCAAAACCAGCCAGGTCAGTCTGTCTCTCCACGTCCTCCCTATACCTCACTAAGAATGAGAAGTGGGAATTCTGTGTCCTGTGTTGTTAACCTAATGGTGTAAGAAAGAACTTTCAGCCAGGCAGTGGTGGCACACGTCTTAATCCCAGCACTGAGAGGTAGAGGTAGAGTCAGGCCAATTTCTGTGAGTTTGACCAGCCTGATCTACAGAGAGAGTTCCAGGACAGGCTTCAAAGCTACACAGATAAGCTGTCTTGAGAAGCAGCAGCAGCAGTAGCAGAAGAAGAAGTAGAAGAAGAAGAAGAAGAAGAAGGAGAAGGAGGAGGAGGAGGAAGAGGAGGAGGAGGAGGAGGAGGAGAAGGAGAAGGAGAAGGAGAAGGAGAAGGAGAAGGAGAAGGAGAAGGAGAAGGAGAAGGAGAAGGAGAAGGAGAAGAAGAAGAAGAAGAAGAAGAAGAAGAAGAAGAAGAAGAAGAAGAAGAAGAAGAAGAAGAAGAAGAAGAAGAAGAAGAAGAAGAAGAAGAAGAAGCTACCTGCAATTGTAAGATGACATACCAAGCTGCCATCTGAGGTTGAGGGTTTTCAGAATGATAGATGCAGAAGAGTGGTGAGGAGGACCTTAGAAGAGATTTTCTGTTACACAAGCTCAGGAACACACTCACACAAACACCACAAACTCTTCTTCTTCAGAGTCATAAAGCTCTCACAGGGGTTTTGTTGTTGTTGTTGTTGTTTTAAATAATTTAAACCTCTAACATACCAGGACCTTTCCAGCCAGATATTTTTCTTTCATCATTTTATTTTTCCCTAAACATGATAAGATGTAATAGGGCAAAGAAAACAAAAGGGTCAGTCATGGATATTTTGATCTACAGTGATGAACAGAGGAGATGTATTTCAAAAAGCTCTACCAGCCGGCCTCAAACTGGCTGGAAGTGTAGTATGAGTCAGCAACAGCACCATGTATGTAAATATGAGATAAACAGCATCCCATTAAACACAGGACAGTAACTGTTACATCATCTCAAGTTGCTGTATGTGGATTAAAATGCATACACAAAAGGTTAAATAGAGGTGAAAATTCACCAAGCTGATCTTGTCATTGCACAGATCGGGTGTGTGTGGTGTGTGGTGTGGTGTGGTGTGGTGTGGTGTGTGTGTGTGTGTGTGTGTGTGTGTGTGTGTGTGTGTGTGTGTGTGTGTGTGTGATTTTTATTGAGTCAATTGTCCTGCTGCTCTTGTAATTTGGACAAGTCATTAAAACCCCAGGGGAAACAGGAGCTCAGATATGATCTTAGGCTACTGAGTTGCTGACTTTCCTCTATCTGTATTGGTTGCTGGCTTCTCTTCCATGACCTCCCCTAGTAACAGATATTTTTTGCTGCTCAGCAAATCTTCCCTCATGTGTGATCACAAGTGGCTGTTGTTGATGGGATAAGGAAATATCACTGTTTTTCTGTTCAAAACAATTTCCAGATGAACACTCCTAATGTGCATATGCAGCATGTGTAACAGGCTTTTCCAGGCATTTTTGGCACCAAAGAGAGTTCACAAAAATGATGTTAAGATCATCAGATGCATTGAGGCATTCACTGAAATTAACCACACCACCACTCTTGACATGCAAAATGAACATAATTTATTAGCTCACTTCAGGGGAGCTGAAATTCCTTTTAAGAAATTAGAGATTTCAGGACAGGGAAGGTGGCTCAGCAGCCAAGAGCACTGGCTGTTCCTGCAGGAGACCCACACTGTTCACTACTTTCTGTAACTCCAAGTCAAGGGGAGCTTTAACTCCCCTTTCTGGCCTCTCTTGGAACTGCAGACATGTGATACACTTTCACACACACTAGCAAAGCCACACACACACACACAAAATGTAAACAATGTTCTTAAAATAAATTAAATATTTCTTTGTGTAAACCCTAAAGGTAACTTTTAGATAAATTTGATTCTTCTTTTCTTGGCTGCCCCTAGAAAGGGAATTAAAGGTTGTCAAGAACCATTCTTCCCAAGATGCTCTACATAGCGTGATGCACATGACCGTTTTTCCCATGTAGAGGTATTACCAAAATTGTCAGGGAGTCCTACGAAGCTGGGCTTGGCCACCTATGCCCTATAGGATAATTAAACAAATGAGTAATGGTGAAATGCAAGAAAAAAGAGCTTTATTCATTTTGGCCACATTGGGAATAATGACAAATCTACTCAGTGACTGTCTTCTGCTATTCACTCATGCCAAGACTGTTTATGGACTATAGAGATAGCTCAGCAATTAAAATACTAACTCTTCTCCCAGGGAACATGAATTCCATTCCCAGCAGTTATATCTGGGGCACACAACCTACTGTGATGCTAGTTTTAATATTAATTTAATATTAATACTGTAATATTAAGTTTCTGGCCTGTCTGGCCCGTGGTCCAGACCTGCAGATCCACAGTCCCACAGAAACACACAGACGCTTATATTCATTTTATGATGATTGACCTATGGCTCAGACATACTGCTAGCCATCTCTTTCATTTTAACCCAATTCTAATAATCTGTTTAGCCATGTGGCTTGGTACCTTTTCTTAGAGTAGCATGGTTGTCTTCTTTTCTCTGTGTCTGCGGGGGTCTCTCTAGCCTCTTCGCTCTGCTCTTCCTGTTCCCGGTGATGGTTTTTAGACTGGTAGCCCCACCCATACTTCCTGTCTGCCTCTGGCCAATCAGCTTTTTATTAAACCAGTAGGAGGGACAAATATTTACAACATACCAGAACAAAGTCCTACTACATGATCTCCTACGTTCTGGCCTCCACAGACACCTGCACACACATGGCATAGACATAAATCAAAGTAAAAAAAAATAAACATTTTTAAAAGACTGTTCCTCCCAAAGAAATAGAAATTCAAGTTGGCATAAACAAGAATGGAGGATTAAAGGACACAGAATTGATTACAACCTCAGGTTATATGCAGCTAGCCTCTAAAAGAACTAGACCCAATGCTAAGAAGCTGCCTCTCCCCCCCCCCCCATCCTGGAAAAGTTCCTCCAGCAAAAGCATCTTTGTTTTAGCAGCTGGCAGCAGCTGAATCCCATGTAGTTTTCCTAGCACAAGTATAACCAGCTTCATTGCTTCCTCATCAGTGTATCATCCCAAGCATCCACTGACCAATGCCTTCCCAGAAACCTAACAGAATCTCTACCCAGAGCATATGGAAGATGGATCAAATCAGAAGTCTGAGACCTGGCTCTAGAGATCTTCCTGCAGGGTTCCAAGATGTAAGTCCAGCTCTTCCTCTGGGCCTTCCAGCCCCCAAAGAGATTGCTGCTCCCTCAGAAGGCAGCAGCTTTGAAGTTCTCTCCTTTCATCTTTGGCTATGTACTTGACAACATTATCCCTAGGTACCAATTCTTTATGCTGGTATTTTTAATTCAAGTACAGAGTGGGTTTTCTGTATCATTGAGACCTTGAGTGATACGGGTGTCCAGTACGGGTTTACACGACGAGTCTTGAGATCCTTTTAGAAAATGCTTTAGTCAAATATAAATCAAGTGTACAATACAATTGGGATAATTACAGCCTACAAGTGATAGTCTACACACTAAGTGTTATGAGGAGAGGTTTATTTGGTTATCTGTTATTGGCCACACTAATCCTGTAAGACCTCTGTTACAGTCACCCTGGCTTTACAGAGGCAATAGCTAAGGTACAGGAAAACATCATGGTCTTCACAAGGCAGAAGGTAAATAATTCATAGAGTCCAAGGTTGGAGTCTAGTTGTGTTTCTCAGCTTTGTTTTGTTTTGTTTTGTTTTTTTCAGTCAGCTAACATAGCACTTCAGTATGCTGGAAGAGGTAACTCAATGTCACATGTGTTTTCTCAGACCATAAGAACAGAAACTACAATTTTTATCTGGCTTTAAATGCACAACATAGTCGCTCATTATTATAAATGTTGAAGCTTGAAGCTTCAAAAAGTAGATTCAGAAGACTTGAAAAGACAGTAACTTATGAAGTCCTCAAGCTATTTGGTCAATCCTATGAAAATGGCTTTGAAAGACATGGTGTCTAAGTAGGAAGAACTTGGGAAGGAAAATCTGTGTGAGAGGCTTTGTGTGTAGTGCCTGAGTCCTAATAAAATGGTGTTAGCCTAGGAAATATGGTGCTGAATTCATTGAACAAAAAAATTAACTGATGGTGTTGGAAGCTATAAAAAACTCAAAGCTTGAACCCATATTAACTTGAAGACACACAACTTGCCTAATGCAAATATGTTTGTCCTGAGATGTCTTCATACCTAAAACAGTAATCACTCTTCTTTTATAGGGTTACACAAGGAACTCTTTACACTCTACTTATTAGAAAATAAACCCTAATTCCTGGAAAGTGCTAGCAGTTTCTGACATGTAGTGACATTGGTAGGAATCTTTTGATAAAGGATTTCCAAAGGCTTTACCCACTGCTAAAGCACATTTTGTCTAGAGAACAGTAAGGATTCTAAACTGGCAGAAGGCCTTATTGTACATTATATACTTGGAAGTTTAAACACTACATCCAAAACATGATGTAGTGAGTCAATGAGTCTATTCCATGAGTCAATGGAAATTTCCTATGATAACATGTATACCAAAGTATTTATTGAGAAATAAAAAGGGGGTGCTCATTCAGAACACTATAGAACCTTCCTGTCTAATGAACTTGGGAAGTCACTGTACATTCATTTCCCTTCTCATATTTATTCATGAGGTGTTGCTCACCTGCTGGTTAACACCGTTCTGGCAGATGTTTGCTCAGAAATTTGAAATGTTGGAGGTTTCTAATCTGAGCTTCTAAACATAAATGACTAGCCTCTTGGGTTGATTTCCTGGGGAGTATTTCAATATCAGAAATCTTGTCTGTCTGTCTGTCTGATTGTTTGTTTCTTTGTTTTGAGACACGGTCTCACTATGTAGCTTGGCTGTCCTAGAACTCCCAATATAGACTAGGCAGGCCTCCAAATCACAGACATCTGTTTGTGTCTGCCTCCTGAGTCTTGGATCATACTTTATTGTTCAATAAGATATAAATCTCTCATGAATTTTTTTATTTGCATTCCCTATGAAGTACATGCTGCAATAAACATAAAAATGTAGGCTTTAGTATGATATCCAAAAATGTATCTAAACTTATGCAAAATGATCCTCTTAACCTATGTTCCTTAGAGTTCTTGGCTTCCATTTCCCTATGGGCAAAGGGCAGAAACATGAAGTATTAAAACAAATTTAAGTTCTGGTGGTAGTCTCTCCACATGCCAAGTGCTAAAGTAATAGTCAGGAAGATTAAAAATGTATACACTGACAACTGAAAGTGTCAAGTGCAAGACTTTATAAAGATCTGATGCACAGCCAGTTAGCACAGATGAGTTTATCCTGTGTCGTACCATTTTATAATGAAATGAGAGCATGGGCAAGCATTGGATTAGAAAATCTGAAACAGCCTAATAAGCGCTGAGAGTTAATTAGCTATTAAAAATCTCCTTATTTCCAGTGTCTGTGCTATGTATATCCAAAGACTACGAAAAGGTTCAATTCACACATTATTTGGTTTTACAACTATATTTTAATATTTAGCTAGTTGAAAACATTAAACCCAATTATTAATATCATCTTAAATAGTTTTCCCAGAAAAAGGAAGAAGTCCTTGAATCAGTCAGTTGTTTCTTAAACATTTGCTTACCTTAAAAAACATTAATTCCTGCTCTTCGTGATGGCACTTCAGAGTTATCTACAAACTCCCCCCTCCTTTGTAGTAACCATCATGTGTATTTACTGATTTTGTTGTTGTTTGGGGTTTTTTGTTTTGTTTTGTTTTTTGTTTTTTGTTTTTTTGTTTGCTTATTTGTTTGTTTTTGAGACAGTGTTTCTCTGTGTAGCCCTAGGTTTCCTAGAACTCACTCGCAGACCAGGTGAGTTTCCAACGCAGGGATCTGCCTGCCTCCCACCACCACCTGGCCACTTATTGACTTTCAAAAAATACATTTTGAGTGATTTTTCCAACTTTGACTAGTTAGATAAAACCGTCATAATAAATGTGATTCTTCCCTTTTGTCTCATCTGTAAAATACAACAGGCATCTTATGATATCAAGGGCTTTTTTAAAAAACAGAAAACAAAAAATGATATTGGAAGTTAGGTCCCTAAAACTACCCATTATTAAAATGACTGTTCTTTAAAGTCTCCTAAAAGATATTAGGCTAGAGCATGTGAGCATATGTGTTTACAGAGTAAATACGGTCAATATTATCAAGGAGAGAGAAAAATAGTCCTAGCCCCCTCACCCTAATTGTCTGATTATGCAATATTGTGACATTTTTAACCAAATTACCCATTTCTTCTGGAGTTATCAATTACAAACTTTCAGATTAGGTAAACAACTTGTTTCCCAAGATGATGCTGACTCCCTAAACCACCCCATGAAAAAAAACCAAAACAAACCCTCAAATTGCCAATTTCACAATATGATGATCACTAAGCTTCTGAGTTGGGTCTCATCACCACACGAATGGACTTCTCCCCAGACTCCAAGTCCTTACTATCTCCCATATACAGTCAGACACATAGACCTAGTGTCCTCCCTCACTGGAGCACAGCCGTCGGGTATTCATAATGCTATCAAGACAATTTGCGTGGTTGTAATGGTTTGAACTTGGTACTTCTTCATGGCTTGTTGAGAATACAATGAACACAGAACAATATAGAGAAAAATAAAGGTTATAGTAAGAAACAAAGGCTACTAATGTAGCCTTTGAATTCTCTGAATTAAGGGCATGGAGCTTCCATGTACTTATTCATCTCTGTCTTCAAGTTTTATGCTCACAACATCCTGCCTATAATGCTTAGCATCCCCTGGAATCCTCTGAGGATCAGGTATTAGAGATGAGGCCTTCACATACATATTCATTCAATGGGCCCTGTCATTGTCCTATCTCCATTTTATGAAGGAGAATACAGACCCAGAGAAACTATATGTTAAATCATTGATACCAAGTGCTCTAGGTCTGAATGTAAGTTAAATAAAACTAAATATTATCCTCTGAGTAGCAATCTGTATAAGATGTTTCCCAAATATGTATCAAGGCAGTGGGCATTTTGAGTATTTGTTACAACTTGTAAATGAAGGGCTTTTAACTTACCATATTTCTTTGAGAATTGCCTTTCCTGTTTTCCCAAATGTTCCATGAGTAAAACACTTTTTAGGTGATGTACCATTGTAGTCCCAGGATGTAGCACATAGTAAGTGTCCAGGAAATACGTTTTGACTGTGTTGAATGCCCAGTGTTCCTCACTACCTTTTGCAGAGACATTGTTTATGTGAGTAGGTACACAGGCTGACTCAGAATTCCATAGAGCGCTCTACCATTTTAACCTTCTGCCTAGTTATTAATATCTTTTGGAAGCGAATCAGAGACAACTATTTTCAAATCAGCTATAAGTGTTTCCAAGTAGAATAATAAGCATTGAACTCTAACTACATGTCTGGCCATCTAGATGCTACAAATCACCATGGTTTTATTGAGACTAGATATCACATTTTCAGATCTACAAAAACTAAAGTTGGGATTTACACAGGTCACACTAATTGTCCTAGAAGGAATATTTTACTGAAGATGGAAAATTAAAAATGCCAAATGAGTAGACTAGAAGCTTTCCTAGGAAGGAAGGAACACCTGGGAATGTGGGAATTCTAGCTTCTCAGTCTTGTAAGCACAGTGCTTTCTCTCCACCTCCCACAGCTGCCGCAGGGTGTTCCAGGATGTGCCCCAAGTCCTCACTTGTAAGGCACCCACAGTCTTCCACTCCAGATTGTTTGATGCTCAGACTGCCTTAGGGATATGCCTCTAGTCCCCCTTCTGACATTCTTCCCTTCCCACAAACCATCATTTGGCAGTGGTGAAAGCCATAGACTCCTCAAGGAATTTCTAAATTGACACCATATTTCTTCCCATTGTGTTTTCTTGCCCTGAATCTTGTATCATGAAGAAAATACTTCCAAAAAAAAAGACCAGGACCAATGTTGTAAGCATTACTTGTGAAGAAAACATAGAAATACTCTACTTTTTTAAAATTCAAGACTGTAACACATAAACCATCCAAACTTTTCTCATGGAATAGGTGGAGACATTCTTAGTTTTCAACTGATTAGGGGCCCTGCAATATCTCAACCCTATATCAACAAAACTCTCAGCGATGTTTTCTTGAAAGATGGAAGCTATCACAGGCCAGTTCTTTTCTCACCCTCTACCAAATAAAAGACAAGGACTTGAAATAACAACCATTTGATTATTCTTCATGTTGCTCTGTGTTGACTAGGCTTTGGCTTAGTTTGGTTATTTTTGGGTTTAGTTTGGTCATCTTTGGGTTGTTTTTTTTTTTTTTCTTTTCTTTTTTTCTTTTTTCCTTCTTACTTATCTCTGATCCTTCTGCTGGATCTCTTATTCATTCACAGTAAGGTAGGATGTAGGCTGGCATGTGGAGGATGATATCACCTTATCCCTCCAGTTGTACTTACAACCTTTCTGTCAAGGTCTCTGCAAAGGTGTTATTTACTGCTGGAACACATACCCAAATCCTAGCCTAGGTCTGTTTCTTTCTACCCTGGACATTGCTGTTATAACCTTTATCTGCTTTGTTGTTTATTTCACTCTCACATTATGAATGTCATAATGGCAGGTCTAGATCCCATTATATATCACTGTCTTCAGTAAAATAGGTACACTTTCCATGCAATATGTCTAATATACTTCAATGAGCAACTGGTCACATCAAAGACCTGTTAAATGTTGAGTTGACACTTCTCCCAACACCAAACATCCTGTATGTTTTCTAGGTGCTTCTTAAAAATTGTTAATTTTAATTATTGAAGTTTTCACATAATTATATCATTTCCCCTTTCCTTTTCCTACCCTCAAATGCTCTGTATACTCTTCCTTGGTCTTTTTCAAATTCATGTACTCTTTTTACATTGATTATTGCTATGTGCATATTTATATATTCCTAAATGCACGAGTGTTGTGAGATATAACTTAACTATGTAAACGTGTTACATTTGTTTATGTTATGTAATATTACTTTAACTATGTAAAGGTATGCTGCTTTTGTTTCACTTTGTCTACTAAGGCACCTGATTGGGCTCATATAAAGCTGAACAGCCAATAGTTTGATAGTAGAAGAACAGGCAGGGCTGGCAGGCAGGAAGAAAAGGAGAATGGGCCATCCTATCAGGAGTCAGCCCAGTGGAGGCCAAGCAGACATGGAGGAAGCAGGGAAGCAGAATAGACAGAATGCAGATGAGGTAAACAAGCCTCAGGGTAGCACATAGATTACTAGAAATATGTTAATCTAAGCTTTAAAAAATCTAGGTAGAAAGAAGCCTAACCTAAAGCTGAGCATTCATAATGAATAATTAGTTTTCTGTCATGATTTGGGGGCTGTTGGTCCAAGAAAACCATTTACAGTCTATATAATATTATTTGTATGTATGTTTGTAGGGCTGATCATCTAGTACTGGATAACCAATTTTGGAGTACACTTCCCTGGGAAGATAATTTCTTGACTCTCAACATTTCTTACTTACCTGTAGTTCTTCATTTAGGGTTGAAACCTCCATGGCTTTCCCTGTTCCACTTTAGCATGTCTATTGTGGTTATCCTTGCTCACCTAATTGTTAGGCAGTCATGTTAATAAAACTTTGGGGGAGTAGATTCTGACATTCCTGGGAGACACAGTCTCACAACTAAATTTTTTTGGCTTTTATAATCTTGCCACCCCTTTTCCACAATGATCCCTGAGCCTTAGTTTTAGGGGTTGAATTATAAATAATCTTTATAATTATTATAATAATTATTATAAATAAATAATAATTGTCATAGGGCTCCACAACTCCGCATTTTAATTGGCTGTGATTTTCTGTTTTCTAGGTTCTGGGAAAAAGACCTCCATGAACCAACAGTGAAAGATGGAATGCTACCTAAATATTCCAACAATAATACAAATATTTCCTATAAATCACAAATAAAATTCATTTATGAAGGTGAAGATAGAATATATACAATTCCTTTAGTTAACAACCAGCTAATTTGACTGCCTATCTAAACAGGAAAACAAATATTTGTATTTGATAGTTACGTTTTTAAGAACCTAATTTTCCATACCAGCAGGAAGTTTGAAAAGAATAAGAACAGCTGTAGCCAAAACTGTGTATCCTTGTGGAACTTGGAAATAGCTCAGTCCATAAAGTGCTTTCCAGACAAGCATGAGAACTTGAACTTGAGTTTGATCGCATCAAAGCTAGGCATGGCAACACATGCTTATGATGTCTGAATTAGGAAATTAGAAGTAGGAGGATCCCTGGGGCTCACTGGTGAGTCAGGCTAGCCTATCTCAGGAGGCCTAGGTCCTAGTGAAGACTGTCTCAAAACAAGGTAGAGAACTCCTAAGGAAAACACTAAAAGCTGATCTCTGGCCTCCACATACACATACATGAACATGTACACACACACACACACACACACACACACACACACACACACACATACACACACACACACATACACACACACAGCTTGTGTTTTCAAAATCTGAGTGTTGACTTTTGCAATTTCCAGCTTTGCTCCCTGAAATATAATTTCATTTCAATTTGATGTTCATTAAGACAAATGCCATACTCTGCCTTGGAAGGTGCTAGATTATATGGCTTTGATGATTTCATCAAGCCTGTTGACTTTTTTGGTCAAGAAGTTTTTTCTTAAAAGATTCCACACAAAAGATGAAGTCAAGCAAAGCAACTCTTTCTTAATCACCACAGGACTCAAGTGTAGCACCTTTCTGGTCCTGGGGACATTTAGATAGAAAGACACCACCTTTAATCTTTGTATGCACTGCCAGTCTTGCTTTAGCCCTTATCACTTTCTAAGTGTGAAATTTTGATGCTAAAATGTTTTTACTGAATTATTTATTTTAGTAGAAATTCCCTTTAAAACCCACCCTGGGATCCAGTTACTAATGTAATGTCAATGAACAACATGTATAATTCCAGCAAGGCAGCCAGTTATGCATATCTGTTACTTACTCATGAAACACAGATTAGAAGATGGAGACATATTCGTGAAGAACAGCAATCTCATAGCACCCAATCAAGAGATACGCAGGAACACAGACACAGTCATCTTTGCTGTATCTCAGCTTTGTTATGTAGTCAAAACTTTCTCTGTTCTACCCAGCCACTCCTGCAGCCATTTAGTCCCAGATAATTACACAAAGGCTTATACTAATTATAAGATGTTGGGCTTATGGTTCAAGCATATTACTATCTAATGCTTATACTTTAAGTTAACCCATCTTTCATAGTTATGTTTAGCCATGTGGCTTGGTACCTTTCCTCAGAGCAGCATTCTTGTCTTCCTTCCTGTGTTCCATCATCTACTCAGCTCTCCCTCTCCCCAGAATACTCATTTTCTGGTTGCCTGCTTATGCTTCCTGTCTGGCCAATCAGGATTTTATTAATCCAATATTTACAGTGTACAAGAGTATAACCTCACAGCATTGTTGTCTTATCTTTATTGTTTTTCCTGATGCTAATTTTCCCTATGCATCTTTTCAGGATGCTTATGATATTTTGCCCTATTCTTTGAAGACAGGACAGTTTAGAGTTTTATATTTGGCTCTGTGCAGTACATATTTCCATACTTCTACTTTAAATGTATATCTGGGAAACATCAAATGTATTATGAAACTTATGCATAGGAATCTAGGGAAATTGTCTTTTCAAGTATTCACTGCACTTTTAGCAGTTAAAACAATATCTAGTACAATATAATACTCTATAGAGATGCAGTGGCATCGTTTCATGGAGAAATGAATAGATTAGTTACAAGGGTGGAAAGTGAAAATTGTCTTCATCAAGGACTTCATAAATGTGTCATACAAGAAATGAGTGAAGACACTTCACCATTGCTGGTCATTTACCTGACGAAAAGACTACATCACAGGTTCTGATGGACAAATAAAGCACCATTAAACATTCAGCCTCTTCTATTAGTCTGAAAAATTTAAATACAATGAAGGGAAGAGGATGGATTTCAGTTCCAGATTCACTTTAGAAGGAAGGGTTTAGAAAGCTCTGGTGCTGGTCTTTGACCTACTTTAATCTGCTATTACACAGTTTAATTTCCATTGATTAATAGCCAAGGCACAGACAAAGGCAGAATCCTGGTTTCCGGAAATGAACCCTTGAACTTCAGCCAAAGCTATCACCTCTAAGAAGACCCCACACACACACACACACACTTTTTGTTTCAGCGGGGTTGAGAGCAGGCCAATGACAAGCTTGTCAAGATTGCTAATGGATATCTTCCAGAGTCTATGACATAAGATGCGGTGGTGGTTTAAAGATAGAGCTGAGCCAAAATTGTGTTATTTTATTTGGTCAATTTTACAAATGAATTGGATGCCAATAAAGAAAGTCAACAGGGTACAAGACCCTAGAATCTTTTCTCTCCTCTCCCCGATCTCTCCTCCTCTTCCTCACTTTCTTTCTCCTTTGCTTTCCTTATTTCCTCTCTTTCCCCTCCCCTTCTTACATCTCTCTCTCCTCCTCCTCCTTCTCTCTCTCCCCCTCCCTCTCTCCCTCCCTCTTCAAGATGCCCTGAGTACATTTGTCCCTGCTAAAATAAAATAAAATAAAATAAAATAAAATAAAATAAAATAAAATAATAAAATAAAATAAAATATGGTAATTCTGGTTCTAAACATTCCAGTTTGCTGCAGGAATGGTTGGTGTTGGAGTACAAATTGTGGTAGTGTCCCCTTGTGTTGTCTCAATTTCATTCTGAAGGAAATGTAAAAAAACACCTATAACTCCTCTAGGGTTTCAATAACTAACCTATGTGTGATTCCACCTAAGTTCATTCCAGGCAATCATCTTTTTCTTAAATTAGGCTTACTGATAGAGCAATTGGAAAGGGGTTACAGGCAGGTGCATGGCCTACTTGCAAGCAGTCATAAAGTTCTTCACCCAGCATAAGTGATGACTTCCATAAAGTGCCCACACTTAATCCTTCTCAAAGATGATCTATTATTAGGACAGAAGTGCTCACAAGTAGTTGGGAGGGATGGCTGGATACTTAGATAAGAGTCATAACCTGCATCCCTTCCAACCGGGAATGCCAACAGACTACAAACCTAGCTGTGATGATCTTTAGAGGTCAGGCCAAGCCAAATTCCTGAAGATGGCAGCAATTCGTCTTGGAGCATAGTCTTGTTCAATGCCTTGTTGGAGGCTTCAGCTGCTCACAATCACTTGGCATCACCAAGGATTGATGACACTGTAATCACTCACTGCATGCCATCTCATCATGTAAACAGGAAATTCAGATGATGTAAGATATTTTAAGAGAACATCTCTGTGTGTTAACTATAGCATATTTTTATAATTGTTTTATTACTGAATACTGTTAGTCTCTTATTATGCCTAGCTGAAGAACTTTATCAGTCCTCTTGCTGAGTTGTAACCAGTTTTCTCTGGGAATAATGAAAATGCTCTGGCTGAGGCTCTGCCTATACTGTTCTGCATCAACTGGCTAATTTTCTCATGAACCAAGCTGAATGTTCCAGAGAGAATCATTGAAACCTATCTAACGTGATTGTAAGTGAGGATCTCAGAGCAAAATAGAAAACTCAGCTTAATGTTATAAAAAGAGAAATATCAAGATTTTTGATGTTCATAATGTCTATCTTTATTCAAACAGGAATTATACACTCGCAAGTACCTCTCTCTCTCTCTCTCTCTCTCTCTCTCTCTCTCTCTCTCTCTCTCTCTCTCTCTCACACACACACACACACACACACACACACACCAAGCACAAACAAACACAGTGTACATAAACTTCACTGTCTTCTTTGGGACAAGTTCAGGTGCTTTCTTCTTAATTTTAAGTTAAATTTACATAATTCCTTATTTCCTTGATATATTATATTCTTTTTAATTTACATGTGATATAATGACCCCTAAATATTATGAGTGTGAAATTAGAAATTAATAACTAAATGTATAGAAATTACAAAATATTTATACCCTGTAGAGTTAAAGGGCCAAGAAAAAATGTTCTACTTCTGACTAGACCTGAGACCTAAGCAAAGGAAAAACACCCTGACCCTGATTTGACCCCAGGAGCAGGGCTTGAAATTGCACCTAAGCACAGAATTCCACCAACTACTGAGGTCCCTGAGCTCAAAAACCCAGCAATCCCTGAATTTGCCCCAAAATCAGACCAGAAAAATCCACGAATCCCAAGACACCTTGGAAAGCTCCACCACCCCTGCCCCCAAGAAATCCCATATAAGGTTCAGGCCCTGTTCAGTTTACTACAGTTTCTCACCTGAGGCAGTCATCCTCCTGGATTCTTCCTTCCTAATAAATCTCTTGGGCGAGGTATTTTGAGGGTGACATATTTCAATTCTTCCTGCTGAAACAGGGTTGTTAAACTTGCACTGAAGAATCTTTCCCCTGAAACAGGGCTGTAGCTATTACAATTAAGGTGACTTTTTGGTATTCCTAGGCTCCTGATTGTCAGGATTCCTTTCCATCTAAGCTGGAGTACTTACATACCCACACCTGCATTTCTATGCAGATACAATCAAAATGACAGAAACAATAGACCGCTAATGGTTCCATGACATGGTCCTGTTGGAGTATTCATTAGCAACGCAAGGATGCTCACTACTTGTTACAGTGATGGTCTTTGGAAAACTCACATTGTATTAGCCTATCATCTCTTCTATGAAATCTCTGGAATGAAGTCATGGAGGCTTACCATATATCAAAGGTTTTCAATGTCCACTTCAATTCTCATTGCTCTTCTTTCCTATTGATTTATTTATTTTTACTTTATTTGAATTTGTGTTTTGCCTGCATGTATGTTTATGGGAGGGTGTCAGATGTCCTGGAACTGGAGCTACAGACAGTGGTGAACAGCCATGTGGGTGCTGGGAATTGAATTTGGGTTCTCAAAAAGAATATCCAGTTCTCTTAACCATTGAGCCATCTCCCCAACCCCACTAGTGGCTTTTCACTAGTGGCTAAGTGAAAATGGTTTGTATCTATGAAGATATCCGTGTGGTTTTCTAACTTGGCAATTTTTCTTCTCCAATACCTCAGTTCTTGTGGTGAGAATGTGAAAATAACCAAACCTGGATTAAGGGTCTTGTAACTCAAGCTTTTCACTGGTTGACTTCCCTCCACTGGGGTGAATTAATGAGAGCTTCTTTTGGTATATGTCATTGAATAGAGTTGGCACATCACAAGTAGAGGCACAGTACCATGGTACCACGTTCCACGTTCATGATGGAATTAGGACACTTGAATGCTACATATGTTGGTAATTTGCATGCATTTAAATAACAGTACTCTCATTTGACCTGCATTTATTCACCAGAGAGCAGCAAACTTCTTGAAGATGGAAGGGGAAAGAGACCTTGATATAATCCTTAACCTCTGTGATTTAAATATGCCCACTAATGAACTTATCTTCTCCCCTGGGCTGCTGCAAAAATGAAACCCTGTAGAGAAAGGACACTATGCTTTTTAAAAGGCCATTTGATTACTCAGTGTGATTGAATGTGCTCTTGCAAGCACCCCCTTCCCGCTCTCATCCCCTACCACGTGTCTCATTAAAATATCCCATTCAACAAGCACTGTGAACCATGCATGACTCATGTTGTTACAAGTGTCATAACATTTGGTTATCTTTTTGGTTGGCACCACCCAGTAGTCCAGGCTGCACCAACATTCAGCTCTCCCAGATCCTCATGAAGGGATCGCTCATTGAAATATTATTGGGACTTTGGTTTATTTTATCTTTTAATTTTTGAGACAGAATCTCACTATGTGGTCATGTCTGGCCTAGAACTCACCATAAAGACAAGATTGACTTCAATTTGTGTTAACACTCCTTTCTTTGCTTCCCACACTTTGAGATTGTATCCAAGACCCACTTTATCCATCTCTATTCTTTGATATTCTGAAACAAAATATTCACCTCCAAAACCCAGTAAATTTTTACTCTCAAAAAGGAATTCTGTAGCTAACCTATTACTGCCTTATCTCTTTTTGAGGGCTGTTTTCTCAGTGCCAGTGACATAAAGACAAATTGCTTAGGCTCCAAGTTCACCCTTCTGGGTTGTGTCGGACATTGAACGTTGACAAAATTCCCTGTTTAAATGACAGTAAATATTATAAACCTTTCTACCTTCTCTTTAAGAAAGTTGATGTCAAGTATGTTGTGTTAAGTGTCACTTTTGTTTCAGGTTACATGCTCAGTGGGGCTCCTTAGTGTATTCTCACTTCACAATCAAGAAAAGTTATAGAAAGTGTATGTGGAATCTGAGCTTTTATGCAATCCTGTATTTCAGCATCATAAGGCAAAGTGTGGTTTGAAAACCTGCAAGTTTCATCCAGATATCTTAGAGCTTGCCTAGGTGTCGTACTTCACAAAGTCAGCTGTGGCTTAAACCTGTCTACTTCTAACTCTAGAAGGATTAAACTGTAGAGAGAAATAGCATTACATAAGAAAGGCCAAGATATAGAGAAAAATGAAATTGTCCTTAAAGCACTTAGTCTTACTTTCTTTTTCAAATCTGAAATGTTTCAAATACAGAGCCATATAAATGTGGAAGACCAGGGTTCAGGTAAGTTGTTGAAAAGCTGAATATTTGATTATTGTTTTTTTGTAGAAAATGCAAAATGTCCTTATTGCACTGGGAATGATGTTAATGAAGAAGCAGAGGTGTCTTTCAAAGATCTCTGGAAGGTGGGCAAGTGTGCCCATTCGAAAGGTGGAAGATGACAAATGGGAGGAAATGCCTTTGGTGATTTAGCTAAGCCCAAAAAATAATGTCACCACATGCTCCAATCTGTAGCTGTCTAGCATTTCATCCTGGAGAATATGACATTATCTCAAAAATATTTTTCTCATTAACAGAAAAATTTAGTGCTAAGGAAATTTACTTTAATCTTCAACTTCTAGAAATTTATTTTTATCACATACTTAAAATGAACCATCTTGACCTTCTAGATTATAATATCTTTGGCATCAAAGACTGGATCTTCATTTCACTTAATAATTTCCTAATATAGAACATGAAATAAACAGAAACTAAAGTAGATGCCATGCACCAAAATCTCTCAAGGGCTTTTGAAGATCTTCTTTAATTATATAAATATTTCAGAGAAGCCTTCACTATTCATTCCTTTAAAATAATCTGCCAGTGTAATATCCTCACCTCCACATACACTAGCTCTTCCCCAAGGAACAGCTTTGGCTTCTCACCATGTGACATGCACTGGCCCAATGGCTGAGATGGACAATTGAAGGTGTCATCCATTAAACTCATATCACAGGCCCAGCACAGTGACACATATGTATGGCATCTGTAATTAGTTTACAAGTTTAGTAGTCGAGTCATCCATTTAAGTCATGGCTGACGGAATATATTTATCTATCTTTGCAATCGAAATACCCTTGCTTCTCTCTCTGGCAATAAGTAATGGTGGAAACCTGAAATTGGGCTTAATCATCATGGAAACAAGAAAGCTGCCTATAGCTTCTGACTTCCCCTTCTGAGTCATCCTATGCCTTGGTCTTCCATAATACTAGAAGTCACCTAAAAATCAGAGAACCTTTTTTTTTTTTCTATTGTGTACCAGGAAAGATCCATTCCCCAAACCTACTAACTTCTTTCTAAAAAAACAAAAAGTATAAGGGGATACAGTAGAAAGGAAATGAGAAAATTATTATAAAAACAATCTAGCAGAGAAACAGATGACATCCAGAAGAGGGAGAAAAGCAAATTAATTTTTTTCCCTGGCTGAGGAAAAGTGCTGTTAATAGAGGGAAGAGAGTTTCAGATAGGGAAATGAACCCAACATGTTCCTGGCTTGTTGAGGATAGCCTCCTGAGTTAATTATTACCTGCAAGGAGATTATGAATGGAGTTGTGAACTTCTCCGTGAAAAAAACAAGGAAGAACCATGGTGTGAATCTATTTTTGAGAGTTGGAAATTGGATTTGTAGAGAAATTGCTGAGATACTGGAAATGGCAGGAAAATAAAGGATAAGTTATTGGCAGTGCTAAACTGGAGGAAGACCACTTAAAGTTTTTAACCACCTCTGAGATAGCTACCTCCTTCAATCCTGGACCCAGTACAAGTAATAGATTTCTCCTTCTGCTTCTTCCATACCACCCTTCCCTTCTATCTTTCTTTCCTCTCTTCTTTAGCAGTTAAAACTATGTTACATGATGGATACCATCAAGACAGGTGAAGTTAAGAAATGACAGGCAGAATGCCCCTTAAATCAAATGTCTCCTAATAAAGAGATCATTCAAAATTTTCCTATATAAAATCTGGAGGAATGAATGGGGTCAAAAATGAGCGCCTGAAAGTTTGTATATAGCTCAGGACTAAAAAATAAATGAGCTACAGGGGCAAAGAGAAAGCCTCTCATCTACCCATTGTAAATTCCCAGAACTCAAGCAACAATGGACAGATTACATGAAGAAAAAATAGATCCAAATATATTCCTGTGCACAGAGATGTCACAGGAAGTGAGTATCCAGCAGCACACACTGGGTTCAAGAGCTTATCTCCACATCTTCACACTAGGGAGTGAGGTGTACAAAGATAGGCAGGTGTGAAGGGGTAGTATGTGATTCACATAGTAATCAAATGTGTCCAATCCTGACACTATAGTTTGTAAATGATTCTCCTTAGAAGTTATAGTGTAGGTGACATGCATGAGCTTGTGACTAAGTCAGTGCAGATGTGATGACATTCTTCAGCCTTCTGTCCTATGATGCAGATTTAGTTAACAAAACCTCAGAGAAAGGACTGACAGCTGATATTTCCTCTTTGGTGAGACATGTCTTTAACATATAAGAAAATATCAGAGTAGATCCTTTTTCACCAACATCTGACTCACAGACCTTTAAAATCGGAATACCACATTCTCATACTTGAGGTCACATTCACCACACTCATTCAGAAGCTCTGATGTACCAGAGAGGAAGAAGGGAATAGGAGAGTGCAATCAAGATGAATAAACTGGAGTTCATCAAGTAACTCTATTAAAGTCACAAAATGTCCAATGTTGGCTTGTCTTGGGACGCGTAATAAAAAAAGCTGAATTGTATGTATAAGGCATCCCAAAGCAGAAAAGAAAGAGAGATGCCAGCAGAGAGTAGAGAGGAACCATGAGAAATGTGACAATGATTCTGAGGTTGGGGATACAAGGTAAGGGATCTAACAAATAACAATGCGCTTCTAGGTTCAGGAGGTTCTAAACTCAACTGGTCACATCTGAAAGTCTATTAGCCCATCAGCCCATCATGTGAAAATAGAAAAAAATATACTGTAAAGTGGATCAATGACACTGTGCATAGAAAATAGTTTATGTCATATTTAATCAAGGCTCATGGGTCTCACATATTCATAGATAGTCATCAAAAGATTCAACTAACTCCCTAAAATTATACACAAAATAATATATATGAATAACTAGGAAGAGTGATCCTAACCTACCTGGGTATAGTAGCACAGACCTACAATCCAAGCACTCAGAAAGCTGAAGTCTGAGGATTGATTGACACCAGCCCAGCCAGCCTGAGGTCAGCCCTGAGATGTATAATAAGAACCCGTATGTGGACAAAAATCATTCACAAAATTTATAAGAGGCAAACAGTTACTGATGAAAGTAACTACCATTTCTTGAGTATTTTCTGTTTATTAGTATACTATGGATTTGCTGTAGAATTGTTTTATGCTCATAACAACTTGATGAAAACAAAACAAACAGAAAACAAGCAAAAAACCAAAATCGTCTTGCACTGAAAATCAGAAATTTGGAGAAAGCTTTCCCAGGTCATACTATAAGTTTGTAACAAAATAAAGATGTGTGCAGAACTCAGAGTTGTTAGCCTGAGCTTCTCTAGACACGGTATAAACTTTGCTAGATCCTAGATCAGATTGTATTATCATCTCACGTTTTCCCCAGCAAGAACATTTAGAGAAATGAAAATACATGCTTAGCAGTGCTCAACTGTACTAATATTTTCTGAGGTTCTGGTCAAATTTCCCCATATAATACCCCATATTCTCTCATACCTTCCATCTAAAAAGTAACAGGAATCTCTTTCATGCTGTTTGACCTTAGTGGCTGACTACATTTGATTTAGAACAGTGGGGCAGTGAATTTTATACTCAGACATTGTTCTTCATTACTCTGTGGCTCAGTCTCAGAGCTAGGAAGCTTCCAAGAGGCCAAGGATTACATTTGTTTGTGTTCGGCTCCTAGTTAGTGGACACTGAGTTAAAGGACATTCATAGAAAATTTAATTTATCAAATCGTCTTGCAATGTTGATCCTACAAAGTGGCCCTGAGGCATGGCTTTCTTGCTAGTGATGGAGATATATAGAATACACTTAGTATACCAAGCCAGAACAAAGCCTCTGGGCACTTTTAACCACAGGGTTAGGTTGCCTGCTTACTGATCCTGAGAGAATTGCCATCACATGCTTTAAAAACTTGTAGGGTCTTGCTGCTTGCTTGACTTTGTGGGTGCTCTTTCAGATTCTTATAGGAAGCTTAGTGGGGCCCACACAGAGTCCTTGGAGAAAAAACAAAAGGAGTTTCAGCAGAATTATATCTTTTTTTAATTAAGCAACTTGTTCTCACCTTTGCAATGAGGTGTGGATGCTTCTGAAAACCCTATAAGATATAAGTCAATCAACATAAAGACAAATGCACACCCGTGTCCTGGGTGTTTCAAGCAGAAAATTCCAAAAATTCCCCACCTCTCAATGAAGATTCAATACTAAGGATAATCTGCCAAATGTTCTATTAACTTATGGTTTTGGCTCTCCGAGTATGGTTTCTTAGTCTAACAGCAACAAGTATCACCTGTGAAATTGTCAGAAACAAGTTCTCAGACTGATTCTGTGTCCGACATTCTAGGAATAGAACCAAGCAATCTGTTTTAACCAACATCAAGGTGATTCTAAAGATTGCAAATCATAAACCCGACTGTCTAGGTGATGGGTCTGAGCAGTTTCAGCCCTGGTGTTCTTCTGTTATATTACACATACTGTGAGCATTAAATCATCTCGTTTTCAGGTGAAGCCCATGAGCAACAGGTGAGAATTCAGCGATTAGGTACAAAGACCAAGGGAGAGAGAGAACCACCCAGAGCTGACAATACAGAGTCCATAAACATTCTGCTAGCAAGAGAAGGCCATTCTGATTAGTTTTCCATTTATTTGTTCATTTCCAGTGCTTACTAATTATACAAGTTTTGTTGCATAGTGTGGGCTTAAGTGTTTTTGAAGCATTCAGTGGTGATGTTTTGCATCATGACTTAGCTACATCACCCTTGGTAAACTAAGACCAGTCCATTGTTAGATTCAAAAAGCAACATTCTCTCAAATACAAAAGACTCGTCACTTAATCTTCCTTCAAGCCTAGTCAGAGAAATGATTTCATCAATTTGTGTAGTGTAAGAGCAAGCCACCTCTGCGGTACCCCAGTCCACTAATGCCTGTTATTTTGGAGTAATTGCCTTTTGCTTGTTAATATGCAGTTGTTCTTATGTGATCTCAAGAATGTGCCCAATTAGGGCTCTTTGTTCTCATATTGTACCTGAGAGAATTAGCCATGTCCCCAGAGCCTCTGCATTGGTGTTCCTTTCTGAGACAAGTAGAAATGCTTAGAATTTGAGCACAATGTGGACCGCTGCCTCCCAGTGATTGATTTGTAAGAACTCATAAATTGGCTGCTAGGCTTCCTGGGTGACGTGCAATACAGAAAGAAGCATCAAAGGAAATTCAAAGCACAGAGGATTTTTTTCTCCCATTTATTCTAGAGTTCATTGTACTAGATATTGAGTCAGACTGTATTTGCTATAAATATTTACATGTGTCTTTGGTTTCTGAAAACCACATAAAGGCAAATACATATGTATACATATTTGCATTTATATATGCAAAATGTCTTATGTAATCATAATACATTTGTATGTAAATGGATTATTTAGGACTTTAGCAAAAACTACAATAGGTTTTGAGTGAACTGCTATAAATCAGCTTGGATTTGGGAATTCTCAAGAAAATGAGGGAAGTTCTCAGCATTCCTGGCATTTGCTGAGTCTCCTCTTAGGTTTCCAGCGGACAGGTTGCTCTGTTATATACAAGTCTGGTTTAAAGCCATTAATAATTACTCCATGATTAGATATTTTTCTTTCTTTTCTAGTCACACAATAGTTGTCACATGCCAAGTCAGCAAATATTTACTAAGCAAGTAAGTGGAGACCATTAGTGGGTCACTCAGCTCTATAGTGTCTCCTTCCCAAGATTTGGGTTTGCAGGTTATATTGTGTACCATGTGGCCTAGTCTTACTCACCAGGAAGTAGGGTATGAGTAACTGGGCTTTGCATCATTTCAGGTTGGATACTGAACCCTCCCATGCATACATACTTTTGTGTTTTCTATCCTTCTTTAACCAAGAAGTCAATAGAGGAGCTATTGAAAGTTTTTGGAAGATATGAACATAAGGGATTGAAAATGATCTTGAGTGTGGGGTCCTTAAGTCTCAGCAAAGTCCCTAGAAGTGTGAGAGAGAGAATAAATCACTTCACTTATTGTTAATGGCTATTAGCTTTACTTACCTAAGAAAGATATCCAAAAGACACAGCTGGATACTACAAATACACATCTAAAAAACGATGGGGTCTGTGATGTTACACAGACCCCAAAAAATCAGTTGATTTCTTTAATTGATTTGTTTTAACACAGAAGAGAATGGCTAGAGTGTGAAAGCCAATACTAACATATTTGGCAACCTTACTGCACCAGGAGAGGAACTGCAATGATGTGTGTTGTGGGATATCTGTACACTGTGTGAAGATGTGTTGCTGTGATTGGTACAGTAAAAAGCCAATTGCCATGCAGGAAGAGGTTAGGAAGGGCTTCCGGGCATAGAAAGGACTCTGGGAAGAAGGAAGGCGGAGTCACCAGCCAGATGCAGGGCAAGCAGGACATGCCAGGAGGAAAGGTAACATCCACAAGCCAAATGGCAGAATGTAGATAAATAGAAGTGAGTTAATTTAGTTATAAGAGTTAGTTGAGCACAAGCTAAGCAATAGGCTGATCTTTTATAATAAATAAGAGGTCTCCGTCTCATTGTCTGATTTGATGTTCGTGTGTAAAATTTGCAAACATAATAAAATAAGTCCAACAAGAGAAAGTGGAGAAGCATGGCATGACATGGGCTTAAAGAAGGTGAAAAGTCAACACTTTACATAATAGAACTATTTCAATTTCTAGCGAAAGTTCTGCTGCTAGGTTTAAACAGTGGTCAGAAACTTCAGGATTACTCCACTTCTTGTTGAGTGTTGCTCATCATGGGGCTTCAGTGAGCTGTGACTTTTGTGCATCCTGCAGTTAGGAGTAAGCTAGGGTGTGATTATTCTAGCCATTTTCAAAATGGAAGTGTGGGAATGCATTTGTGTACTGTATCTTTAAATAAAGGAGCTGTTTGATGGGTCATGGCAGGCACCATAAAAAAGGTGGGAGGAGAGTCAGTTCAGGTAAGAGAAGCAGGGCGGAGTTAGAGGCAGACCGCGCTGAAGCCGCCCAAGGAGCAACATGTGAGGAGACACGGGTAAGCCACGAGCCACGTGGCCAACAGATTAATGGAAATGGGTTGATTTAAAATGTAAGAGATAGCTAGCAATGTGCCTGAGCCATAGGCCAAACAGCATAAAGTTAATATAAGCCTCTGAGTCATTTCTGGGGGCCTAGGCGGCGGTGGGCGGATAAGCGGTCTGGGGCGGCAGGTCTGTGGGTCCAGGTCTCCGGCCGCCCGGGACCGGAACACCTTACAACATGGAAGTGTTCCAAAATGAAGTCTTCTGAAATGATCCTTGTAGGCTCCCCAATAACCACAAAGAGACTTATTATTGTTTATAAATGATCGACTGGCAGCTTAGGCCTGTTCCTAACTAGTTGTTACAACTTAAGTTAATCCAGATTTCTTATCTAGCTCTGCTACGTGGCAGTATCTTTTTTCAGCAGAGCAAGTTCATCTTCTGTTCTCTCTGTGTCTGCTGGTGACTCAACTCCTTCTCAGCATTCTCTCAGTCTGGCCCTCCTGCCTAACCGTCTCCCTGCCTAGCTATTGGCCAGCTGGCTTTTTATTAAGCCAATGAGTCACAATATACAGAAGGATTATTCCACATCAGATCCTCCCTCTGCTTTAAATTTTCATGGGTCTTCCAAAGAAGTAGTATATAAATGTAACATGGAACAAATCAATATCTTATATATTATCTTTTTTTCATCAGAATCACAGCATTAGAACTTTATTGGCAAGAAATGAAGGAAAGTTTGGCCAAAAAGCTCTGTGATGCCAACCAAATAAATCTCCTCTCTCTCTCTCTCTCTCTCTCTCTCTCTCTCTCTCTCTCTCTCTCTCTCTCTCTCTCTCTCTCTCTCTCTCTCTCCCTCCCTCCCTCCCTCCCTCCCTCCCTCCCTCCCTCCCTCTCTCTCTCTCTCTCTCTCTCTCTCTCTCTCTCTCTCTCTCTCTCTCTCCCTTCCCTCCCTCTCCTCCCCCCTCTAGAAATCAATGCCTGTAGAAACCTTCCTCCTAGTTTTTTAGTGTGGCTTCCAAAGCAGAGGCAGCAAGAGAAAGAAATTCATAGGGAGGGTACATGGGGAAGCTGTAAAGACACCACTTATTTTAGGGCCAGAGAAATAAACAACTAAATAACTGGCTCTATATTTGAGCCAGGATCAGAGTTCTATTGAGATTCCCCATGGAGGGCTCAATGGTTCTAAAATCTAGATACAAAGCATTTTGCACTAAGATGTTGCTGAAGCCCTTACCACTAAAATTATTGAGGCAGACAACCTTATATGCAGAATTTTGAGCATATTTTTGAAAAGTTTCCAAAATACTGGCTTTAAAAAATCATTAAATAAAATCTTTTCAGAAGACCAGAATTTCTTTTAGCATTGTTGAAATATTTTAAAAAATGGCCCTTTCTTGGAGCCAAAACCAATTTATGTAGCTTTAATTTGGAGGCCTTCCTTTCCGGCAGTAGACAGATTGAAAACTAATCTTTCCAAAGACAGTCTGACTAATCAGGTCAGGGGAAAAATGAACAGTTTTCCTCGTAGATCAGCCAGGAAGCCTTGTTTTGCTTTGAGTTTTAATTTAAGGGCTGAGGGGAGAGAGAAGTCAGCAGAGAAAGAACAGAAAGCCTAAGTATTTGTCTTTACAGTGACACTTTGATAAAACTTCCAATAATACAACATTTTTCTTAGTTTCCAACATTTGGGAGCCTTAGCATGGTGGTTTAGGCCCACTTTCCTTTGGTTTTTTGTTTCCTTTTGAGTCTATTTGTGTGGTTGTTGTCAGAAGTTTCTCAGTCCTGCTTAGCCCTGAGGTCTGGACCCTCAGCTGCTCAGTCCCAAATAATCACACAAAGGCGTATGCTAGTTATAAACTGGTCTATGGTCTATAGTTATAAACTCTTAACTACTACTGGCATCTGCCTCTCTGCTTTTCCACTTCCCAGAATTCTCCTAGTCTAGTTGCCACGACTTCACTTCTGGTCTAGCTTCTGGCCACTTGACACAGAGGAAGATGAAAATGCTGTACCAAGAAAAAGGTACCAATCCAGGTGGCTTAATGTGGACAAGAATCATGGGGTAGGTTAAGAGTAAGAATTAGCAAGTAATAAGCTGAGCCACAGACCAAATAGTTTATAATTAATATAAGGCTTTATGTGGTTATTTGGGACTAAGCATTTGCACGACCAGCTAGGCAGGACATAGAAACATGTCTGATTACCACAGCCAAGCCATGAAGGTCATAGAGGGGTGAAGAAAGCCTTTAATCCCATCACTTGGCTGACAGAGAGAGATCTGTCTGGATCTCTGTGAGTTCAAGGCCTAATAACCAGGCAGTGGTAACACACACCTTTAATCCTAGCTCTAGGAGACTGAGCCAGGAAGTAAAACAGCTGGGCAGGAAAACAAATACAAGGCAGGAGAAAGCAGAAGGTCAGCATTTTGCCTTTGTGTACAGTCAGTCTGAGAACTTGTAAAAATAGGTTATATGCTGTTCGGTCTTTGAAGTTGGCTGGGTGAGAATTGTTGTGGGTGATTCTGTCCTCTGACGTTCCAAACTACTGTTACTAAATGTACAAGATATTACCACATGTGGTGTCTTTACAGAAATAATGTCTATGTGTTCCATTTTATTTTTTAATAGAAGTTGCATAGTCTTTAGTAGGGATTTAATATAACTGCTGTTTGGATTTCTAAAGTTGAATGATTGAACTGGCAAGTTTTAAATTTGTTAGTTTTCATTCAGATTTTCTAAGTTTGAGAGAATCAGCTTTTAGTTAGAGAATCTTCTTATACAAGGAATTCTTTGAAAATACTGTGGGCCTTTTTCTAAAGGAACTGTGGTGTGCTGTACCACCCAGTTCTGAAATTCTCTTGCTGGCAGTGACCAGTGGTTAACAAAATGGAAAGAAATAGTAACAGTGACATTTCATAGGATGCTAAACACATGTAATAAATTCTGTGAAAGACTTGAGAGGCCTAGAATGCATTTCCCCAATTAATTAAAACAGTGTGCCATTAATTAAAACCTGAGATCATTTTCTTCAACATCAATCGAATTGCAATATCACCTCATCTTTTGTATTAAGGAAATGACTGATGGGGTCATAAGTAATCTGTTAAATTCTTTTAGAAGATCAACCTCTCTTTCAACATTTCTAAAATCTTTTCCATGTGCTTCTCTGAGGCATAAACAATCAATACATTCATTAAGTAGGATTAATATCGAGTTTTCATTAAAAATAGAGATCAGGAAAAGGTACAGAAATTGGTACAGTATGTAGTTAATAGTTCATTGAAAGCTCGATAAATAATTTAAAAACATAGAAATTGGTGGTGACTTTAAAGACAATGTTGAGCAACTAGGATTTAAAATTAAAATCACTTATAAAACCACCCTTTATTTTCTAAGGTTGAAGGGTCTTCACCACGTAGGGTTTATGGGGGAGAAGGTGAGAGATACTTTTAACTATTGTTCATCATCTCTATTCCCAGTTTTGGGGAGCATGACATGTCATGGTCCAGCTCTGAGCTCATATATACAGCATGAGATTAAGTTGTTTACTGTCTTAGTGACTTCTTTGAGACAATCTAATATAAATTGAGAAACTGTGGCAATTAGTCAGAACTCTATTGGTACTTCTTGCAGATGCCATGTAGTCAGCCTTTGTAAAGCCTGTGCATTTTTTATGTAACACTTCTACCAACTGAGATACCAATTTTGTCATGTAACTTCACAAATGGAAGACAAGAGCCTAATGACTCTCAGTGAAGAAACCAGGGGTGTAACTGGGGTCTTTCTGCTTCACTGCCATATAGAATCCATTCCAACTCTGCAGGATGTGAAAAGGCTTCCTGACAGACTCTGTCTTGTGGAACACTGCCTGTTCCCCATTTATCTAGCATCAGTGCATTTTTAGAGCTTAGATTTTTATCAGCTTGGCTGCCACTCAACACTAGGCACTCCTGCTGGTCACACTGCCTATCAATTTCAAGGGCTACTGACTTCTCTGAGTATCTGGGGGATCATGATTCATCACTTATTCTTGGGCCTTTTTGAGAAGGAATAGGAATTGTGTCAAGCACTGACCTGGGAACTAAAAATGTACTGACCCCTCTTATAAGTTATGTGTAGGTACTAAGTATCATACATCACTCCATTAATCATCTGTGTCCAGCAGCAGGCTAGTTACATAGAAAACTAGGGTTATTGGTCATATAACTTTTTAGAGGAACGAGCCTATGTAAGGAATTTTCTTTTGAACTAGCCTGAGGACATTGCATGTTCAACCAAGTGTCTTTCTTCTGGTTTTGCCTCTTCTAACATTGCTGCTCTAACTCCGCTGTCCTCAACTTGACTTCAGCACAGCAAACACCATCATTCTTCCCCTCGGTCCTTGAACCATCCTCCTCCTCCACTCTAATTATTTTCCCCTAGAGTGGGTTATCTAGAGATCAGCTGGACTCATTCCTGTAAAACGCAAACTAAATACTTTGCGCACAGGGAGCCCGCGGTGAATGGGAAAGTCAGTATCATCACTCTGGAGTACTCACTTTCGAGCAGTTGAAATGGGTAGTGCATAAGAAATCAGATAACCTATCATTTCAGACCATTATAAAGGCCCTGAATGTGAGTAGTGATGAGACAGTAAGAAGCTGTCAGAGAAACAGCAACTTCCCATAGGTAATCTGGGAAGGTAAGGTTGGGCTGGATTTGGATGGTAAGATAAAATAGGCATATTAATGAATGGAGAAAAGGCTTCCCAAGCCATGGAAGAGAAATCTGAAGCAACCTTGAAAAGGATACTTAGAAGCAGAAGAAGAGACATAGAAGGAAGACTGTCACCCAGTCATCAAGGGGAATGTGCTTTGTGATCAAGTTGAAGGTAGAAAGGGCCCTGGCCAATGAAGCTTTGTGCTATGTCTTTAGATCTTTATTGTAAAAGCAATAAAAAGCCATTAATAAATATTAAGCAGAGTAGGTGATGGAACAATATGGCTCAAGCTGACACTTGCTTCTATTGGATAAAATAACCTCAGAGTAAGGATGCTGGTTAGAAGTCTCAAGTCCCCATTCAGCAGAGAGGATGGGGCCTACAGAAATAATTGTGAACCTATTTGGATTTTATCATGTTGGTGACTGTTAAAATAAGCTTATAATTAAGTAGGCATCTTTCAAATATATCATTTATATCACTTTGCTATTTTCTTGAATGTACACATTCGCTATTTCACTTGGTGTTATTTATTTATTTTTTATTAAAGCATTACCTTCAGAAAAATAGGCTTCTGATCTAGAGTTTTGTTAAAGTAGTTTTATGGATGTGCATACATACATACACAATATATTTATTTATGTATATAGTGTATGTAGATATGTATACATGTGCAAGATATATGTACATGCCCAAGTGAGAGCACATGCATGTGAAGGCCCGACCTTGCATCAAGAGTCCTCTCCCATAGCACCCCACCTCTGTTTTTGTGACAGGGTCTCTTACTCAACTTGGAACTCAGGGATTCAGTTAGGCTAGCTGGTTAATGAACTTTGGGTATCTACCTACCATGACCCCCTCAGCACAGGAGGTATAGGCACACACCACCATGTTTGGCTTTTTGCATGAGTATCAGGAACTTAAACTTGAGGCCTCATATTTATGCAGCCATCACTTTAACGACTAAAGCATCCCTCAAACTCCCTTTTATATGTTCCATACATTAACCCAATTGTGAGCAATTCAAATATATAGGTTGAACACTGTAATTCTATAAATGCCTAGAGGTAGCAAGAAAATCTTTTTCTGTGAGCCAAAATCTCAAATTCCCAACATGCATTCTAACCCAACTTCCAAGTCATGATGCACATTTGTGGGTGTTTGAATGAGATTGACTCCCATGGGCTCACACAATTGAATATTTGATCCCCAGTTGATGGAAGGATTAACAGCTGTGACCTTGCTGAAGGAGGTGTGTCACTTTCAGGTGTCAAAAGCTTATGCCAGGCCCAGTTAATGCCCTCTTTTTCTCTGCTTCCTATTTGCAGAGCAGGATGGGAGCTTCCTACTGCTGTTTCAGCATCATGTCTGCCTGCCTGCTGCTATGTTTTTGGCCATGATGATGGATTCTAACTCTTTGAAACTGTGAGACCCAATCAATGTCTTCTTCTATAAGTTGCTTTGGTCATGGTGTATTTTCACAGTAAGAGAAAAGTAACCAAAACAATATTTAAACCAATAGCTCTTGATGTTGAACTCTGTCCACAGCGGCACTTTGAGTAGCTTTTCTGATTCCTAACACAATAAATACCATATGGAATTTTCTAGTAAATAGGAAGGTATTTGAAAGTAAAAGAACTATCGTCTTTTAAGCTGAGAAATTACATAATGTTGTCAAGCGGGTATAAATATGGACAAGGACAAAGGTGTGAATGTAGAAACACATACACCTCAGATATACATCACGCCATGGGGGAAGGAGTATTACTTTTAGAGGCCATGGAGCAACTTACCTGTGTGCTTGCCTGTGGTCATATGTTGTTGGTAACTAGGAAATAAATCTTTCCTGAAGATCAGAGGACAGCACCAGGCACAGAGTTAGCCAGAGAAGTTGGAAGTGGTCCACACACCTTTAATCCTAGCACTCGGAAGGTTGAGACAGGAAGTGATCTAGATGGGCAGAGAAAGGAATATAAATAAGGAGGAAGACAGGAGTCCAGTCCTCTGCTTCCCTGCCCTGCCCTTGTGGCTGAGGAGTCAGAGGCATTCAGTCTGAGGATTCATGAACTTGATCTTCCCCTTTTGGACTGTGGATTCACTAGTGGTGAGAAGTTTCTCTAGTGGCTTGTTTCTCTGCTTCTCTGATTTTTAAACATTTACCCCAATATCTGGCTCTGGGATTTTATTTTGAGGCCAGTTAGGATTTATACAACACTTACCTCTCATTCTTGATGTCTGCACTCGCTTTCTCTGAGGAGCAGTGAAAGGCAGATGACCGAACCTGTGCAGGAATCAAGTCATGTGTTTGCAGAGCTACAGAAATGCTTTTCAGCTCTGTCTTGCGATGTTGCCATGTGGAGTGAGTGACTACACATGCCATGCAGATGCATCTGGGCCAGTCTTCTGCATACTGGCTGTTGGAAGTCTGCAGGAGGAAATACCTTCTTGATTAAATTCTCCTAGGCTGACATTTTTGCCTTTCAGCCTGCTGAGTGATTTCACATGTGCTTTTTTGCAAAGTCAGAATTCTCTAGTGATCAACAGAACAGTTGTTTTCTGGCAAGATGAAGTTCTTTTTGCCACCAGGGTGGGAAAGTTATTTTAACTGTGTGAATAACAAGCAATTGCAGTTAGGAAAAGAGATGTGTTACCACTTGGTTGTTTAAAATATATTTGAGGTCAAATAATTCTGACCTGAGGAAAAAATTACACCATCACTGAATGAATTTCAGATTTTGATGGGTGGTTTGTTCCAACATTCTCTTCTTAATGAACAGAACTAAAACAATTTTAAAGTATTTTAAGTCCCTCATCTAACAGACTCTCTCTTCCCCTCCCCCCATCCCCCAACCTCCCCACACACTCTACCCCCAGAACTCTACATTTTTATGGATACATTATATATAGACATAACTTGCAGGTCTTACTCTTGGACTGTTTATGCTGGATATGCCCCTGGGAAAAATATTGTCAAAAAGTGTAGTCCTATTCTAGACCCACCCAGAATGACATAATATTAAGTATTTTCAATATTGGACAGTGATGCTGTTTTGAGAGCTCACAGCAGGTTTGAGTTTAGTTAAGTCCAATGTTTTCTTTATTTCTTGGTTCTAATTTCCCAGAGGCCTACTACTTTTGTGCTTAGTTTAAACACAACATCCTTTCATAAACAAACGTTAGCTGGTATATTTAAATCATTAAGAGGCTCTGAAAGAGAGGCTCAATTACAGACAGAGATAACGCATCACCTTTTTATTAGCTGGGAAATCTTGGGTAGTTTTATAAACTAAGAAGAACAAAGGTCCTCTTTCCTAGTATGGGTTCTGTGCTTTGCCTTCAGCACTCCACACCATTTCTTCAAGCTCTCAGGCATTCCCTAGCACTGTGTCAATTGCTGATGGCTGGGTCACAGGGACATCAACTGGACACATGGGAACAACTTAGTGACCCGAGAAACCACCCTATAAGTTGTCTGAAGCTTGGTCATTTCTCACAGTTCTGTGTAAGAATGGAGTTCTACTGCCCTCACCAAAGCCCTTTGGAGGCTTAGCTATTGTGGTAATTTGAATGTAATTGGCCCCCCATAAGCCCATAGGGAGTGGCACTGTCAGGAGGTCTGTCTTTGTTGGAGGATATGTATCACTGTGGAGGTGGGCTCTGAGAGGGTCTCATACATGCTCAGTGTGTCAGTTCATTTCCTGTTGCCTTAGGATCATGGTGTAGAATTCTCAGCTACCTCTCCAGCACCATGTTTGGCTGCATGCCGCCATGTCACACATGAAGATAATAAACTAAGTCTCTGAGACTGAAAATCACCCAATGAAGTATTTTTCTTTCTTTATAAGAGTTGGTATTTCTTCACAGCAAATGAAACTTAAGACAGCCAGATAGACTGAGATGGCCTGGGCCTTGAAAAGTCAGGTAAGGCACTTGATTCATGAGGTCTTTTATTGCAGGATTTGGCAGATCCAGGATCACAGGGGTCACAGGGCAGGTGAAGGTATCAGGGCCCTGAAAATATACTCAAAAATCATAAAATTCCATTTTGACCATATTAGTACTGGTTAAGACACGAGGTCCATCCTATGCAAGACATGGGGAAGCTGAATTCACCTTTCTGTAAAATGATCCAAACCCATCCTACCAGTTAGCATTCTGAGAATTAGCAAACTTATGTAACTTTTCCCCCAAACCACATATCTCCTAAGGGATAGGAGATTTGGACCTAGATTTGAACCTAGGTCTGTATGTCTAAAACGCTCGTGTTCTGAGTCACCATGCTTTGATACTTCCAGAAGATATGAAATTACATCATTGTAGCATCACTGGGCATGATGCGCTATCCTGGGCAAAGAAGAGAGAGGCCATGACCTGTAATGTCTGGGTAGGCTCAAATTGCAGGCATTTGTCTAGTTCTTCCTGAGAATGCAACTCATACTTGCACTGTTTTTTTTTTTTTTTTTTTTTTTTTTTTTTTAATTTGGGCCACCAACTAGCTCCCAAATCATGACACAGATTCATTATTTTTGAGTGCTTGGCCTAGCTTAGGCATGTTTCTAGCTAGCTCTTTTAACTTAACATGTTTCTCTTTATCCACCTTTTGTCTTGGGGCTTAGTACCTTTCATATGTCTGTACATCTTGCTTTCACAGTTTCTCTAGTTCTGCCTGGCTGCTGTCTCTCTGGCTCTTGTTCCTGGTATGTTCCTCCTCCTTCTCTTATTCCTCCCCCCCTTTTTGTGCCTAGATTTCTCCTCCTATTTATTCTCTCTGCCTGGAAATCTCACCTATTCCTCTCCTGCCTAGCTATTGGCTGTTTAGCTCATTATTAGACCAATCAGATGCCTTAGGCAGACAAGGTAAAACAGTTTTTCATAATTAAACAAAAGTAATACAGCTTTACACAGTTAAAGTATATTCTGCAGCATAAATAAATGTAACACATCTTTGCCTAGTTGAAATAATATTCTACAGCACATACTTGCCCCATAAGATGTCTGGGCCTTGGTTGTCTTTCCCGTCCTGTCTTGAGTATAGTTTAATACACAAAGCAACTACTCCTTAGTGCTGTAGAAATGCACTGTTATGTGTCCTGATGTGCTCATATTCTGGCTTTGTGCTCTTTCTTCATCAGTGTCCAGGTCATTTGCCACAGTTTAGAGTTTGAGTGATCCTTTTTCTAAATCATTTCAAGATGTGAAAATCGCTGAGACCCTTCAGAGAGTCTTTGAGGTCAAGACTATTTTTGTAATGCTGAGATACTATTGGCTTTTCTTCTTCACCATTCTCTAACACTCTAACAGATATAATAGAGATTTAGAGATTTCAGGAAGCTTCATGATATATGTGTCTACAACAAATTCTATCCAATGCAAATATGAAAATTCTTCTATTTTCTACTAACACATGTATCAAATGATAACTTACAAAATTAATGCTAGGAATACGATGGCTGCTTATCATGCGCAGACCTTGAGTTCAATTTCTAGAACCATAGAAAAAGCTTAAAAGTGTAAAGCAATACCTATTTTGTTATTCCTTGTGATGTTCTTAGAAAAAAAGTTAAAATATTACTTACATTGGTATCCTTGCTATGACTTTTAATATGATTATTACACAAAGTTTTAAGTCTCAGTGAGCTTCTTATGTGATGGCTACATCTCAAGAAATACATTTAAGCAAAAGCCCTTTGGGATCCTCAATAATTTAAAATAGAGTTTGAAAGCAAAGAGTTGGCACAGTGCATTTCACCACCATCTTCCCAGTGCATTTTCCAGGCCGCTGCTATGCCCGGGTTATTTCCCATCTCTCTGGGTCCTCCCTATGGAGCACAGCTACCTCTGAACCCATTAGCCCCTGCCCACCAGAGGTTTGGGTGGTGTTCAACACTGTCAGTCACACAGTATTCTAGTAAGCTGGTGGGGTATTTCCAGAGTTAAATGTTGAGGAGCAGCTTTCTCTGTGCAGGATAACTATTGCTTTTCTAAACAGAAAGAGAGAATTGTAGACCACCCTGTACCTCTGATCCAATGGACGTCATTTATGAGATGATACGAGCAACCAGAACTATGGTTTTCTGCCAGTCATCTTTTCAAATACTAGTTTTCTGAAAAAGGAGTTCCTTCAAATTTGAATAATATTCTGAATTTTGTGGGTTTTTGTTTTCCTTATGAGAAGCATTTTCAGCAACTCCCTATGCAAACTCTACTTAGCACTCCAGCACTTCCATACCCTTGCTCTTGGTGATCCCTACAAATGCCTCACTGCCTCTGCCCACACAGGTAATCTTTGCAGAGTCACAAAGGTGAAGAGCTCCTAGATTTGTTAATACATTGTTCACAAAGAGCATTTGTTTGTCCAATTATTACATCCCCAACAGCAGAAATAAATGCCTGTGACCTTAAATAAATTTCCCAGTTGCTCTTCAGACAAGACTGTGTGGCTCATTTGTTTGGGTCCCATTTATAATAGTAAAGCTGCCATTGCCACCACTTACTCAGCACTGAGATTCCAGGGATTATCAGACTTTAGGGAGCATGCCAGCATGCTCTCTCAGCACTAAAGATATACAGATTCCTGGGAGGCCACTATGTTACCCTCTGTGCCTTAAAACATAAAAAGATAGGGCTCCCAGATGTCTGTGTCACCCAGCTAGTAAGCAGGTGTTGAGACAGGGATGAAACCAGGGTGATGCTCAACATCTTCTTAGCCATTATGCTCTGGGATTCTCTCAAAGTCAAGGTCCACTTTATTATGGAAAGAAATTCTCAAGTCACAAGGAGTTGGAGAGGGTTATTATTCTAGCTTCAGAGACTTATTTTAAAAGAAAAAAGACCAAGAAATGAAACCCATGCTTGCCAAGAGAAAACAGACACAATTTAAACCCTGTCCTAGACCCTTCTTTAATACCTGGTGATTAACAGTGTATGAAGACAAACACTTCATAAGTAGCTGTTACAAGTTAGGGATACTGTGAAAGATGACTGGCAGTGCTGACTGAGTTTGGGGATTTATCACTTCAGACACATCTTCCTTTTGCCTGCAGTGGCTAGCCCTCCTTTGGCTATAAAATGTCATGACCGCTCCCAGAGGATGGGAGATGATGGGAAAGCTGGAGCTCCAGATGTGTCAACAGCAGGTGCAGCATCCTCTGGAACACTGGAATAGGAAGTTAGGATTTCCCTTGGGGTCCACACCAGGTGCTCTGGGAGGGGATGAGTCCAAAAGTGTCTTGCCATTTACCAGGGTGCCAAGCTAGCCAGGTGCTCTTGGTGGGAGTTGCCATTGCAAATCTGCCCTTTAGCAACCTTTTGATTCCTGATAAAAAATTTGGCTAGCCACCGCTGCCAGGGAGCTTGGGATCTTGGCATAGACAAGACTTTTATGTAGGCGTTTTTCTTTCCTAATTTGAACAGATATTATTTCCTAGCAATAATGGGAGAAGATTCAATGCACTGTTAAGTCTCTGACCAGAACAGGTTGTCTGTTGCTCGGGAAGCTAATATTAAAGACAGACGGGAAACAGACTTTTGTCATTTTAGACCCTAATGTACTTAATTATCTCCACCCTAAATCAGTTCCAGAAACAGACACAAATGGAAGGTACACAAATCTGGCTAATGTCAGAAGATGACCAGAAGGTGGGGAATTCTGTGTATTGTGACCGTCTCCTCTCAGCATCTCTTGCTTTCTATTGACTCCTGGTCTAGGTAGGCAATTTAACCACCAGAGTACATTATATACAAGAGAACTATTTGCCCAGTGTTTTTAAGACAGTGATACCTGTAAGAGTCTTTCTGGGATTCTGGTTTCTGGGCAATTTTATATAACCCAGTTAGTTCTTGTAGTTTTTTAAAAATATTTAAAATTTTAACAAAACGAAGAATGTATACATCATTTGCTCCTCAAGTGGGTGGTAAGGTTAGAGCTGGATTCTTACCCATACTTTAATGCCTTCACCCCAAGTGTATTGAAAGTGAATAAATAAGTAGGAAGGTAAATATCAGTAACAGCTACAGGGTGATTGCTACATTTCAACAGTACAGTCAACTCACCTAAAAAAGGCAAGTGCTTCTGAAGTGTATTATGCTCATTTTTCATACAGTCCAGAGTGCAGCCCCTTGACTAGTGAACACCATCCACCACTGTTACTTCAGTGACCACAACAGTATGAGATACTTGTAGACTGAGTATCTTTTTAATTTGTCTTTTGCCTTCTACCTGTGCACTTCCTCTAAGTGCATCTCCTCCCTGAGTCCCAGTTCTCTGCCTTCCCCTCTTTTCTGCTAACTACCATAAAGATACACGGAGATAATTTTTATGCTCATTTTTGAAGTTGTCATTTACTTTCAGGTTTGGCAGTTAATATGGGACCATTATTTATATCCACTAATTCATCTGGGTTCTAAAACATGCCAGTCATTTCTGTACTGGCATTCATGTCCAAGTTCAGGATACCTGTGGTCCTTTCTGTCCTCTGTCCCTTTTGATTACTTTTGTGCCTCTGTCCCCAAAGCCTGGATACAGAAGCTTTGTTTTTTGTTTGTTTGTTTGTTTGTTTGTTTGTTTTTTGTTTTTTTGTTTTTTTTCTCTTCCTGGACCCCTTTCCTAGCCAGGTTTCCTGTATTTTTAAATTTGAGTTTTGTTTTGAAGTGATGAGTAGCATGTTTCACGTTTTGTTTACTAATTTCAAATCTGTTTTGAGTCTTACTTAATGACAAAACATTTCTTAGCCCAGGGGACAGCTTTGGGCAGGGACTTGGGGGCCACTCATACCACTGAAGAGTGATAAGACAGTGAACCCAACACCCGGAAGAACAGTCAAAATGGTGAACACAGTACTGAAAGCAGACAAATGTCAAGGACAGCCAGGAGCTGTTTGGAGGTTGTCAAAAAAAAAAAAAAATGGGGGAAGTTTGGATTTGCATGTGCATATGTAATGGCTCAGCTGTCCCCTTATATGTGAATATGCAGCTAACGAGGTATCACGAGATATCTAACTCTACTGAATTAGTTTCTTTTCTGCCCTGACTGGATCCCTGACAAAAGCCACTGAAGGAATGTAAGTTTGTTCTGGCTCACTGTCCGTCATAAGGGAGAGGTACGCAAGTGGGGAGTGAGAGGAGCTGGTCACATTAGCTGCACTGTTGGGAAACAGAAAGAGACAAACGCTGATACTTCAGCTCACGTTATCCTTTTTACTCAGTGGGAAACTCCAGCCCATGGGATGTGCAATCCACATTCTAGATGGATCTTCCTTCTTCAGGCAAATGTCTATGAAGACTTAAGAAATGCTTCAAAGACATACCTAGAGGGAGGTGTGAGTGTGTGTGTGTGTGTGTGTGTGTGTGTGTGTGTCTCCTAGGTAAGTTCAAATCCTATGATGGTTAACCATCACCATGTCAAACATCATTTAGGAAAAGTTGAACTGACCAAATTGATGACATCCATTTGACTTGATCTGTTACTAACCCTACCAAACCTTGGCTCTCTCACCTACAGAAAAGATACTAGCCTCATTTTAAAATAGTCTCCCTAAGAATAATGTCTTAAATACATTACTGTATATGAATTATTTTGGGCATTAAGCAGAATGCTAGCTATTATTTATTGTATTTATTGAGTACACACAGTGGCCCAGACTAAGAGTCAAGTGTTCTATATTTCATTGTATCATCTCAACTATGAGGTACCAAGTCACCACCGGATACACAGCCATGCCCTGTCACTAGGCTCTATGACCCTAGTAGGCTTTAAAGCAACAGGCTGAGAAAACAGATTCTTGAAAGACCCCCCTATCGGCTTAGGGTCCACTTGGCAAATGCAAAATACAGCTCAGGCGAATTCCTCACCTTCATTCTGGACACCCTTGCTTCACTTAGGAGTCCAAATTCTCTCTCTTTCCCTCCTCTTTCCTTTCCTCCTCTCCTCCCTCCCTCTCTCTTCTCAACTTCCACTACCTAAGGGCCCCACCTCTCCCAGAGTCTCTAGCCTGGATCCTTATTCACCCTCTTCCTCTGTGTCTTGGCCTATGCTGTGATTTCTCTTACAGGGACTACGTTGCTGTTATACACCATTTGTTCCCAGAACCAACGCTAATTCCAGGAAGATGATGACGGATTTGCACATTGGACAGCGATTAGTGTGTATATGGATGTGGCTTATTAGGACTGTAACTGCAGCAGCGTCTATCTGCGATCTCCTACTTGCAACTGTTCTTTTCTCTTGTTTTCTTAACCTCATTTAAATATCCACCCTCCTGTGCTTGCCATTTAAGCATCTGTTCCAGCCTCCTCAGTAGATAAGAGGACTCAGCTCTTCTGTGCCTCCCTCCTTGGATCAGCAGAATTTAAAGAGGCGGCAAGAACTAAGCTATGTCCTCCTGTGTTCTTCTGTCTCCTGTTGGCTCAGTTTCACCTAACAGGAGGCAAGTCAGGGGCCCTCAAAGGTCATGAAATCAATATCTTCCATTCCTTGAAAATCTGCATGCTACATAAAGACAATATCCGGCAAATTTGGGGGTCTTATACCATCAGTGTGCAAAGCAAACAGTCACCCCACTCCAAATGCATGTTATTAGACACAAGATTAAATCATCTAGTTGTTCTTTATTCTAACATATAATAGAGAAATACAAAGAAAATGATAGAGCGCATTATCCCTATCTAAATAATTTCTGATATCCTTTTTTTCAATGTGTAAGTTTTTATTAAAGCAAGAATTTTATAATTCAAATTATGTTTCCTTGCCCAGTTATCAGTTCTGCTGTTAGAACTGACACCTTGAGCTATTCAACAATAAAGAATTACAAAATTAAAGGAATGCTTTGTTTCTACTTAGCTGAAAATGCCTTTCCTTCGTGGATTTGTAGACTTTACTATTTCAGGGGTGGGGGGAGTGAAGATTTTAAATCAGTCTAGCCTAACACCAGACCTGACATTTGCTTGGTACATACACTTCAAAGTTTCCTTTCCTTTTTTTATTTATTTTATATTTTACCATTTTTTTTATAATATTTAAGTTTTTTTTCAGTGTTTAGATATTTTTTTCTTCTGCAAGGTGTGAGTTTCTTTTTTGAGGTATCTGGTCAGTTTAAATAGTCGGGACACCAGATGCACTGCTAACCCCTTTCTGGACAGCCTCTTTAGCTTGGTGGGCTTGGAGGATGGCCACAGCTTCATCAGCCTGAGAGCGCAGAGATTCTGGAGACTCAAGCATATGAAGTGGCTCTGGGTTATCTATCTCCAGCAACATGTCTGTGATTTTACCAGCAAGAGTAGGGTGCATGGCTTGAAAGAGAGGAAACAGCCTTTCACCCACCATTTGATTTTGCTCTTGAGGAGCATTTACCAACATGGAAGCAGTCCAAGGCTCCTGACCCTGCACCGGAATGGCAGGCTGTTGCACCAGCTGGGCATTAAGATGTTGCTGGGGGTTTCGGACTCCGGCGGCATATTTATACTGTGGAACGGATCGAAAAGTAGTTGCTGCACAAGTTGCTGCTGCCAGACGTTGACCTGTTGTCTGTGCTGATGTGTTGTTAGTAATGCGGTGTGGTGCCACGACTTGAGGAACATGTGAAGGACCTGGTCTTACAGTACTAGATGATGATCTAGGAGCGGCTGGGTGGATAGCACCAGACACGTTTGGAAATGGGTAAGGCCTGGCACCCTGAGCAGTCCATCGAGCGCTTGGCCTTGGTTGAGTAATCTGGCTAGGGCAGCATGACACACAGTTCTGAGTCTGAGGGACAGCGGCCATGGAGTAAGCTAAAGGTCTGGGTTGGTAGGGGTTCATTACAGGGTTGTGCACAGCTCGCACACTTGCCATTCTCTGCATATACTGGTTAGTGAGGTGAGCTTGGCGCTCTTCTTTGCGCTGGGCTAAAGCTACATACAGTGGCTTCGTGGCCACAATTCTACCATTCATTTCAGAAACTGCTTTAGTGGCTTCTTCCGGGGAGGAGAAACACACAAAACCAAACCCTTTACTGCGACCACCCTCCATCATAACCTTAGTACTGGTGATCGTTCCAAACGGAGAGAATTCTTTCTGCAGACGCTCATCATCGATACCATCATCAAGATTTTTCACGTAAAGGTTAATACCTTGGTAGCGGATGCTCCTGTCTTGTGTCACGTGTTCAAATTTGCGCTTAAGTTCTGTGTGCCTGTCCATTTTTTTCTGAGCTCGGCCAACATAAATGTATTTTCCATTGAGCTCTTTTCCATTCATCTCGTCCACCGCCTTCTGAGCGTCTTCATGCTTCTCAAAGCTGACAAACCCGAATCCTTTGGATTTTCCACCTTCATCAGTCATGACTTTCACACTTAAGACCTGTCCAAATCTGCCAAAGAGGTCATTTAGAGTCTCATCATCCATGCGGTCCCCAAAGTTCTTGATGTAAACGTTGGTGAACTCCTTGGCCCTCACACCAAGCTCTGTTTCACGATCTTTCCGAGACTTAAACCGTCCAACAAACACTTTGCGATCATTGAGAAGCATCCCGTTCATTTTCTCTATGGCTCTTTCTGCTGCCTCCTCTGTTTCAAAATGTACAAATCCATGGCCCTTGGAGCCATTCTCATCACAAACCACCTTGCAGGAAAGGATGTTGCCGAAAGCAGAAAATGTATCATACAGCGCTTTGTTATCAATGGTTTTGTTCAAATTTTTAATGAACACATTGCCTACTCCGCTTCTGCGTAGTGATGGATCACGCTGCGACCACATGATGCGGACCGGCTTGCCCTTGATGACATCAAAATTCATGGTGTCTAAAGCACGCTCTGCATCTGCAGGCTGCTCAAAGTTCACGGAAGCATAGCCCAGGGAGCGGCGGGTGATCACATCCCTGTACACCCGGATGGAAAGGATGGGCCCGGCTGAGCTGAACTTCTCATAGAGCATCGCCTCAGTCACATCGGGGTGCAGGTCCCCCACGTAAAGGGAGGCCATGGGGCAGCCTGGGGCGCTGAGGTTCATCTGGGCATCGCTGCCCATTGGGCAGCAGGCCGCCACCTTCCAGTGAGAGGAGCAGGACCAGCGCTGGGCTGGGCGGAGGCAGGGGCCGAGCGGGCAAGCACAGAGGGTCAAAAACCAAGGGGAAGGAAACCTCCCCAACGGCCTCAGTGCCCGGAACCCCAGAGACTGCGCGTGCATGCGCAGTGAGTGGTGCGCGCTGCTCAGGAAGCAAGGGTAGCTAGAGAGCTGGGTCTGTAGACATGTAAATGTGGGCCAGTTGAATCTCCTTTGGACTCTGCTAGAAATGAGTGGACAGGTGAGCCTCAAATGCCTCACCTCATTATTTTATAAAAGAAGAAAACAAAATTAAAGCTGATTGCAGGAAAGATGCTGATTTTTTTAAGTCTTTGCAGAATCCAGAAAATTTTAATTGTTTTATTTTGACTTGTATGTGTTGAGGTTTAAAAAAAAAAAAAGACAAGTTCTCAATCTATCTTTAAAATCCAGGGTGTCCTGGAACTCACCATATAGACCAGAGTGTATTTGAATATATGGCTATCTGCCTGCCTTAAACCTGTAAGAGATGGAGACGCTTTAAGGTGATCCGTGAGTGTTTCAAGGCCACAGGCACTCGGTGCTCTCAACACTGATCATCAGGTAGAGAAGACACTTTTGGTATTTTCAAAAATAAAATGTTTACTGGATCATGTCTCCACTCTTTTTTTTTTTTTAACTAGCATGTTTTTAGAATAATGTATTGTACAAGATCATCCTTTGTTAGGAGACATTGTAATTCATTTTGATTGTTGCTAGAAAGGACAGAGTAGGGAATGGACAGATCCCTTAAGTCTGTATAGCACACTGGTAAATGTCTTGTGGACCAGTTCTGGCTCCCCAAAAAGCTAATCTCCATCAACTGTGTTAATAATGGCCCTTTCTTTTTCAGAGAGACAAATCATTTAATATCCAGAATCAGTTCAGATCCATAAATTAGAGGCCTGTAAAAGGTAAACACCACTTATTATGCAAGCCTAAACAGCCTGAGTTCAATCCCTAGAACCTATGGTGAAGAGAACCGTCTCTCAAAGGTTGTCCACTAAACCCCACACACATACCATGGCACATGTGCACTAACACTCGAGTTATACCCAAAGAAGAATGTAAGGAACACAGGTGAGCCACGGGCCATGTAGCAGACAAATTAATGAGAATGGGTTAAGATGAAAGCACTAGCTAGCAATATGTCTGAACCATAGGCCAAGCAGCATGAAGTTAATATAAGTGTCTAAGTCATTTGGGGGTGGGGGGAGCTAAGCAGTGGTGGGCGGCTAGGCACTCTGGGACAGCAGGTCTGTGGGTCTGGATCTCTGGCCAGACAAGGTCAGGAAACCTCAATGTAACATACAGTCATTTCCATTGGTCAATGGGGGCTTCAGGCATTCATCTGCACACAAGACATGTAGAATGAGTTCCCAGTGATGCTTCATGTTATAGCACTAAGGAATTTCTGAGGCTTAACTGGATCTCCTGTCATCAAGATGTTGACCAGGACTTGGGGAGTTCATCATACATTCCACTAGGGCAGGATCTGGTTCCAAACTATCAGGTGATTGGCAGAATCAGCTCTTAGCAGGTCATCAGTATGGCCTCACTTTCCTGTTGAATAGCAACAGGAGGCTTCCCCCAGGTTCTCCTGCCCTCTGTACAGGCAGAGCAAGCATAACAGCATGCTTCTTCAAACCCAGCAAGGGTGAACTCCCTTACCAGACAGGCACTATAACTGCCAGTATTGTAACCAGAAATATCCTATAAACTTTCCATATTTTACTGATAAAAAGCAAGCCACAGGTCCTATCCACATTCAGCAGGGGATTGCACAGGCTTGAGCAAAGGCAGAGAAATGTCTCAGGGTCACCTTAGATTGTGTCTGCTTTTGTGGCTATGAGGAGACAGGTATCAGGTCAACAGGAACTGCACAGATGAATAACCTACATAATATAAATTCAGTTTTATGGGAGCATCATTGATACAAAACAGCAATTAATTTTTAAAATAAAACAGATTTATTCACACTTTGAACAAGCCAAGTAGAAAAAGAACCTACTTATTTTATCTCTGTATGGATATACATGAAAATGTATAGAAAGCCATGACACAGGCCAGAAAATAGAGGGAAATGTATCTTTTAGGTTAGGCAATGCTTTCTGAGGAAGATGATGAAACCCCAAGTAAAGAAGTTCATTTTTTAAATCCTCGTATACTATCAATTTACCAAATACTCCAATCCTTTCCTTTACAAAAGCATCACTTTAGTCTCAGATATGTACATGTCACCAGTCCCGCTACCTTGAAGGGTTAGAGTCCCAAAGGATGGAAATTAAAGTCACTTTTAATTAAGATCCCCTTTTAGCATAAAATTGTTCCATTGCGTCTTCCTTGGCACTGCTGTGTTGGGCTATTTAGTGTAACTCTAATGAGGGTGTTAGCAAATTATACAGATACACTAGTTAGGTCAAGTCATCAAAACATTAAGGGAAAAATCAATTTCCTGCCCCCAATTTTTTCCTTTTAATTAGAGCTAGAAGAGCTACTGTGTAACGCACTTATTATCAATAATGTTGCCTTCAGGAGCATGTTTATTTATTCTGTTAGGCTTAATGGGGTACATTTTGCAGATGTTAAGAGGATGTTTCAGGATGCCTTGAAGGGACAATGGAAGGCTTTGGTTGGACAACAAAGTGTCTCGCAGCACTGAGGCCTGTGGGTGGCAGCTGGGTTGTTGAAGTGTGAGGTCCTGGGGTAGTCTTTTAGAGAAACATGCTCTGGGCAGGGGTATTGCTATGTGCATTTGTATCTTGCTTCAGCACCCTATGGTCAGCTTTCCCAAGGCTTATTGTGCCCATTGCATCATTTGTTTGCATTTTCAAGAGTATTTTAGAAGCTATAGGATGATTATGGAGCCATTTCTGTATCTAGCAATAATGGTTATGAATGCCTGTGGAAACTGAATGGAGCAGGAACAGAGTAAATAAAAATCTCTCTTAGTTAGTCGCCCCTTTTTCTTAATCTGCCTTTCCACCCTCTGCACTAGGGGATCCAGCTCTCAGAGACTGTTTAAGGTTGAGTTGCACATCCCTCTTCATTGTGATTTATAACCAGCGTGTCTCACAAGAAGAATTCCATGAGCTTTCGGATATAGGTGGGCCACTTCCACTGACAATTAAGGCTGAGTTATTTATTTTGAAGGGCAGAGTCAAGTTAATGACCCTACTAATTTCCTGACACATTAATGTATTTTTCTCATCTTTCAAATGGGGTAACAACCCAAGTTAGTGCCGACGAAGCCAAGATTTATCTAAAAGCTTCAACATGGTACGTGCCAAGGGACTGGAAAAACAATCCACAATAGGAAAATGGAATTAGTTCTAAGTGTATTATTAAGTACTACAAATCACTCTCTTGGGCCCAGCAGATTAAACATCAAAATTATTTTCAACCTGCTTATGTTTCCATTTCTAAACTCATACACAATGTGAAAGAGAAGTCTTCTTACTTAAAACTATAGTTTTTATATTGTACAAAAAAAAAATTAAAAAAAAAAAAGCCAAACAAGCCCATGGGCAGTACGTCCTCAAGAACCCTATCGTCAAGGTCACAGGAAAGCATACTGGTTGTTATTAATTTTCCTTCTGCTCCTACTTCATGGTGTTGTCATTTACTGTTGATTTGGCATCTAATGCATGTGAAGTATTAAGGCAGATGTTATGGAGAAGAAAAGAAATCCCTCTCCTTAAAAAGGTTCCAATCTGGGTAATTCTGTGACCTCGCCATTCTTAAATACTCCCTCAGGGGACTGATTCTATTGCCCCTGGAATAAGATTAAACTTCTAGCCAGAGGCCAGAAGCAATGCAGGTCAGTAACGTATGTTCAGTTGACAGCTATAGAAAAGCTGCCCCCCCCCCCCTCGAAGAGAGATTACACCAGTTTACCAATAATAATCACAGGGGAGATGGCTATTTCAGGCCATAACCCTCGTCTCCTAAATGCTGGCTCTTCTTCCATTTTTATGAACTGTGAATATCAGATGGTTGAATGCAACTAAGCAATTTGTGAAAACAAGGTGTGGTCCCTCAAAAGTGCATGCGTTAGAAAACAGAGAGCCAGTAATTGCCTCAACTGCAGGCCACTAGATTCAAAAGAAAAGAGTTAAAAGCCTGATCTTGGCTTTGCTGTGAGCTGCACGATCTTGGGCAAGTCACTTTACTTCATCACCCTCAGTTTCAAGGAGATAGGAACTGAGTAACAACTTGAAGTCTCTGTTTCCCAAATCTACCAAAGTCAAGCTATAGAACCATACGGGGGTCTGCAATGCATTTAAAAGTTACAGTGATTAATCTCAGTTGTGAACTTGATGTCACTAGAATCATGTGAGAAACTGGCAGACTGACAAGTTTCTGGGCATGTCTGTTGGGGTAATCTTGATTAGACGGAGGCAAGAAGAAATAAATACCCACAAGCACTCCTCACTGCCCCCTCTCAGACTGTGGACACAATGTGAGCAGATCCCTCCATTCCTGCAGCCATTTCCTCACCCACTGTGATGATCTGCACCCTGGTATTTTGATTTTGTTAGAGTGTCTCATCGTGGGAATAGAAAAATAAGACATATATCAAAGGCACAAGAGGCCCTGTGTGCAGAAACCCTTTAGAGGAGCCATACTTCAGCTTGCCTGACCCTGAAGTCCTTAGTTATGTCCCACAAAGCTCATGATCTCTGGAAATAACCTTAGAAAATGATTTTCCAAACTCTCTTTTAGCTTTAAAACTTGGTAGCTGACATTTTCGCTGAGTGAATGTTCTATACCTTCAATCCATGTGTTCCCTTTTAACTGTGACTTTCCACCCTCTTCGGAAACTGAGCGTGGTGGGTGGCAAATAAATGCTATTGATGGATTTATTTGGCTCTTAAGGTTAATGTATTCTAAACAGGGCTTATTTAATGTGTTTGGCAAAATGTGGCCTAACACACAACAGTTCTGGGGTGGGAAGCCATGTGCTCCCGGAACTAGGTAAAAACCACCAACTCTTCCCAGAGCCAACCAAAAAGGTGACAGATGACATTTCAGTGCCATTTGTCTATGAGAGTTTCATTCTCATAAGAAAACAAAAGACAGATTCTGTCTCTGTTTAACAGACTTCTCATCTAGCCTCCTCCTGGGTCTGCTCTGCAGAGTCTAAGCATTTGGTGTTGGGTGTCACTGAGCGCTCACTCTCATGTGACAGGCACTTATTCCATCTTCTCTAGTGGCTTACACGATAAGTTGCCTCTGTCAGATCCTCCCGAGGAAAAGACCCTTCTTTTTCATCCCTACAATGTCAAACGTGTCTTCTTCAACAGGAAATCACCAAATGCCACCCTCCTGGTTTGAAAGAACTTGTGAAAGCACCAGAGAATTTCCCAGAAACCAGCTTGACTGTGTGACATCTCTTGTGTTTGCCCACAAAACAAAGTAGCAGTCATCAGCACCAGCAGCAGCAGCATAAACACACTGAAAAGCTGACAGCTGTTTTTAATAAAATGCTTTCATATAGCACAAGGTCTGTCTTTTAGCATTATGTATGTCGAAATGATTTAATATTGTAATTAAGCCTTTTACAACATACTAAAAAGCATAAATGTATATAAAACCTGAAGATTCATGTAATTCTACTTGGACTCATATAAGTTTCTTCTTTTTAAATTAATTTTTAAGTTAGCATACAAAGTATTGAGTTTCATCATGGCATCTTCACACAATTCTTCATTAGACTATCTTCCTTCATTCCCCTCCCCCACTGCCTTTTCATATCCCTGCTGCTTCCCTCCGGCTGATTCCCTCTGTTGGCTCACTGTATTTCCTTCTGCTTTGATGTTACGGGTGTTCTTCTATCCCCTCTATTTCACACCTCCCTTATAGCATCTTCCTCTATCCCTCCATAATCCTCTTTCTGGTGTGAGCTACACACACACACACACACACACACACACACACACACACACCATTGCAAACCATGCAGCTGTAAACGTGAAGGTGCAATTATCTCTGGCATGAGAGTCCTTTCAGATATACACCCAAGAGTAGTATAGCAGAGCTGTATGGTGGTTCCATTTATAGGTTTTCCTTTCCATAGTGAATATACATGCTTACATTGCCCTCGGCTGTGTATAAGGGTTCTCTCCTCTCCATGTCTTCACCAGCACTTGTCAATGGTTTCATGATAAGAGTCATTCTCAGTGAGTTGTCATCTCAGAGCTGATTTAACTCCTGTGTCCTGATGGCTAAGAATGGTGAGCACCTTTTCAAGTAACTTTTTGTACATTTGTATTTCTTCTTTTGAATATTGTCTATTCAATTCATTATTGCACATTTACCAGTTGATGATTTGGGGAGTTGGAGGTTTAATTTTTGTGGTTCTTCAGATATTAATCCCCTTTCTAATGTGTAACTGGCAAAGTTTTTTCCCATTGTACAGGCTGACTTTTAATTTCATATACTCATGTTTGTCAGACCTTGGAATTATTTCCTGTGCTGTTGGAATCTTCTTCAGAAAATAGTTGCCTGTGTCTGTGTCTTATGTTCTGCCTATGCTTTCCTCCAGCAGTTTCAAATTTTCATGTTTCACATTCAGATCTTCACTCCATTTTTGAGCTGATTTTTGTACAGAGTAAGAGATGTGGATCTAGTTTCCTTTTTTCTGTGGAAATCCATTTTCTGAGTGTTATTTGTTGAAGAGGCTGTCCTTTCATCGATGTATATTTTGGCAGATTTATCAAGAAACTAGGTGGTTGTAACCATGTGGGCTTATTTCTGGGTCCTCTAATGTACGTTTTTCTGTTATTGTTCTTGTTTATTTTAATTTTATATGGACTATCACTTTTCTCATTTATAAATAGGAAGCACAGCTTCCCTACACGCTTTTGTACATTTAATAATAAAACATAAGATGGTCAAAACAACTCATATTTAATACATGTCATCTAATAAACAAATAATAAGTAATTACATTATGGAGACTCCATTCTTTAGATAGAAGGGCTTGGGTGAGTTGGCCAAAGGACATTATTTCCTGTGATCCTCTCAGCTCCAGTCCTGCTTCTGTTTGTTTTCTTGCTTCCTGTGAAGCATTCTAAACATCTCATTTATGGACACCGATGTTCATCTGAATGTTACTGCTGAAAAACAAACAAACAGACCAAAACCCACTTTCTATATGTGCCATCATTCCAAATAAGCACCACTCAATTGAGTTGCATGGCTTTTTTTTCTTTCATGGCAAGACTCTATAAGTCAATTAAGACCATGTCTATAACTGAGAACAGTTTCTGGAGCCATGTGGACTGTGTTGGAGGAAACATAGACACCTCAAGAATATCAGTATTCTGCTAGAAAAGAATTGTGGCAGGTTTCTGGCAAGAGCTCCTTCAAACTGCATATGAAGACAAATCATTTAGAGCCTTGTTCAGAGGCAAATTTGGATTCAAGAGTTCTAAGAGTATAGACTAATATTATATATTTGTAACACATAGCCAAGGATTTATTCCAGTAGCAAGTTCAATACCAACAAATAGCAACAAGATACACTGACCGTAAGAGATCTAATAATAAGGAAGCTGCCTAAGATCCATAACTAAAGAACAAAGACAACTAACCAACACAGAAATGAGCACATTGAGTCTCTGCCCCTAAGCAGCCTCTGCCTGGCTTCTGTTTTTATTTTGATCAAGTCAGCAATATCTATTCCAGGGTAAATTAGGTGATATAGTGTCTACCCCTTCTTAGTAAATAAAGAGCACTGTGAGTCATTCAATTCAATAAATATACATTTTAATTTAATGCCTATTTTAGATGTTGTTCAAGACCTTGAAGTTAAAATGGTGATCTAAGCAAGAGGTCTGGCAAACTTTTTGAAGGGCTAGCCAAGTCATAAAGTCCTGGATACGCACAAGGATTTACATATCCATGAAAAATTATCATTTAAAATGTGAAACCAAAAACTAAAAGTAAAATGTAAAGGCATCCTTAACTTATATGTAATACAAAAATATGGCATAATAATTTAAAAAAATAATAAGCATAGATTTTAGCTTGCCAACCACCAGTATGGGCAGCCACCATCTTTATCCAAATTACGAAATTATGTGTTTTAAAGTCAAGTGCTCTCTTCCAATCATCCTTAAAATTTGAAAGAAGTTGAACCTATCAAAGAAATCGTCAGTTTCATGTGTCTGTCCACCTGATCTGAAGATCACTGGTCAGGAGGCACACACCCAAAGACCAGATAACACCACAGATCAGGATTCTTAAGAACTCGGGCCTGAGGGTAAAACTTTAACCACCAAATCTTCTCTTCAGATGCTTGCCTGTATGTGCTCATCACATACCCTGCGAAGGATAGCTGGCCAGCACAATGCACCTATGACCAATTCATCGCTCATACACAGAAAAGAGCTTCTGAATAAACAAAAGCAAACACAATGAGCTACAGCTAATCTGCAGCAGGGCATCCAACTATAACTCTTAAGCCATATTTCACAGCGTGGCAAACACGGTTTAAACTTCTCCCCGAGTCCCAACTTCATATGGAAACAAAGCAATTCCTCAACAGGTGGAGTCTAGAAGAGAGGATCAGCCTGATAATCCTTTGCAGCACCCCACTTTGGAGTAGTTACTGAACTGCCAATGAAGTAAGGAGTCTGCTTTGAGAGGAAATCTCCCTACCTGCTTTCTAGGTTGTTTCTGTTTTGATTTTGTAACTTCTATTGTAGATAACAAGATTGAGCCCTGAGTGCTGTCTGACTCCACCCACCCCACTATTCATTCACAGCTGTTCCCCACCACCTTTAGTTTTTTGTACCTCGTTGACTATAAGTGACCTTAAATGATTTCCCTTAGGATATACAAAAAGTTATTTTGTAATCATTCATGACTTCAAAGCAAAGGTGGTTGTTTGGTGTAACTCAACTGTAAGCCAGGTACAATGACCAACTACGCATTCTTTGAAAAGTTAAAAACATTTGAAATACGTTCTTGTCTATAGTGAAGTCACACCCATAGATCCACAGGTTTAAAAGTAGGAAGACTTGAGTCTAGAACCTTGAGAACATTAACTACTTAATCTTATTTGAATCTCTCTCCCTTTTGATAGCTGGCAGCCTTCACACTCAGGAGTTCATAAGTTATTTACTTATCTTAGTGGACTCAGGAGTAGTTATCTAGTTTGCTTATTTGCTACTTACATAAGATTCAAAGAGGAAAACAGACAAAACAGCACGTCTATCTCCAGTTAAGTTTCAGACAAACTTTTTAGATAATCCAACACATTCAGAACTCACAGCCCCCATCCGCATAACCCACTAAGAAAACTCTCTTTCCTAAAGTGATTAACAAACACAGTTCTTGTCAGACAGCTCTTACACTTGTTTGGTTAGAGTTACGCCAAGACACTTTCTGTCATTCGCAGCTATTGTAGAGGATGATAGTTCTCAAATTTCTTTTTCAGCTCATTTATTATTGTATATAGGAGGGCTATTGATTATTTGGTTTTGAGTTAATCCTGTACCCTGCTGCCTTGCTGAAGGTGTTGTTAGCTGTAGCAGTTCCCCTGGTAGAATTTTGGGGTCACTTATGTGTCCTATCATAGCATCTGCAAACAGTGAAAGTTTAACTAACGTCTTCCTTTCCAATGTGTGCCCCTTGATCTCCTTTTGTTGTCTTAGCTCCAGCTAGAACCTTGGGTACCATATTTAATAGGTATGGGAGGAGTGGAATGCCTTGGCTTCTTCCTGATTTTTGTGTGATTGCCTTGTGTTTTTCTCCATTTAGTTTGATGTTGGTGACAGCTGGGGAACCTGCATGGGACTGAACTAGGTCCTTTGAATATGTGGATGACAGTTATGTTGTATGGGCAGTTTATGGGGCCTCTGGCAGTGGGACCAGAATTTATCCTTAGTTCATAAACTGGCTTTATAGAAGCCATTTCCTCTGGAGGGATACCTTGCTCAGCCTTGATATAGGCTGGTCCTGCCTCAAGTTGATATGCAAGAGTGTATTGGCCTCAGAGAGTCCTTACCCTCTCTGAGGAGTGGATGGGGAATCTGAGGGGGGTGACTTGGAAGAGGGGAGGGGGAACAGTGGTTAGTATGTAAAAAAGAAACTTAAATTAAAAAACCAAATAGGATTAAGTAATGTACTATTCTGCAGTTTTCTGGAGTTGACATTAATATAATATCTTGGTATTCACATATAATATGGATATTCTAAGAATAGACTATTTAAGTTCTTTTATTATTGCTTTTGCTATTATTATGCATAGTGGGTACTTCTCTTGCCTTGTAAAGGTACATGCCAGAAAACTATTTCTGAGTAAGGGCTTTGGGGTCAAGTCCTCCTCCCCCAAAGATAATAGATGCTACCTTGAGTTAGTTTTCCCCTTTAGACAAGATAAAAATTGCATCTATTCTTGTAGTGGAGATTCTGCATAAGAACCCATGTAATACATGTGGACTGCATGTCATACATCAAGGTCGTGCATATGAGTGCATGTGATATATGTGGAGTGCATATACATCAAGTTCAAACTAACCACTTCACAGGGCTGCTGCTGTTTCCATGCTGTGTCAGTTCCTGTCATCCCCTAAAGCAAAAAAAAAAAAAAAAAAAAAAAAAAAAAAGCATTTGCAAGCCTAATACCAGTTTTTCTGGCCTCACTGTTTCCTAAAAATCTAGAAAGGAATAGTTCAGTGTGATCTTAAGTTAAAAACAAAATAAGAACAATTGCTTAAGTTCAAAGGAACTCAGAATATGTTTCCCCTAAATAGTCTGTTCTCTGTGTATAAAGTTCCAGGTATAGACCACTTTCCAGGGACACTGTCTTGAGCCACACAGGCAAGTCTCTAAATTGTCTTGCTCTGTGGCTCATCCTTAAGAGGGCTGCCATGTCCATGCCTGGATTTATGGGGATAGCAACATGGACACAAAGACAAGCCACTGGCTGGCCTCGGGTCCAGATCTATAATTGATAAAAGAGTATTTGCTACTTCTGTGCTTCTCTTTGATTTTCCAGTCCAGCTGCCAAAGGAATTTTAGACAGTTTTCCAACTCTATTCTGCAAGTTTTGGTTTGCCAAGAAACTTCATCCAACTGATGGATCAATAAATGAAGTGCATCTTACTCCTTTCTAAATATCTTCAATGCTACCTTTGATTATATTAGGGTTCTGAAAAAAAATAAATATTAAACAAATGAATTCCTTTACCTACATGTGTGAAAAGCCCAGGTTATAAACTGTTTGCAGGTTTTAATAGGCTACTGTACCTTCTTCCTTCTCTTTCCTCTTCCTCTCTCTCACTGTCTGCCTCATTCTCAGAGTGTCTCCATGCTATCTGCAAGTCTCCAGTCTTCTAAAACAAAACACAAATAAAGGCCCCAAATTACAAGTCTGACAGTGGCTAGTCCACCTTAATACAGGCTCTTGGACCATTGAGAGAATCTCTCTGGCGAGCCTAGATCGGGTGTACATTCTAGTAAGCAACTAGTGTGGGGCCAATTCTGCCAAGTGTTTAATATGGGAGTAGACAAAGCATATTCCCCTGTTTTGACAGAAAAAAAGAATGTTAGATCAAAAATATCACTGAGTAGTCAGAAATGAACTAAATACAAGTGTCTTCTGACAAGCCACGAAGTAGCAACATCACAGTGGATCAGACTTTCATGCCATCTCACTTCTTGGTCATTTGTACCTTTCAATTCATTCTGATGCACAGAGGGGTCTGTGTAAAATTAGAATAGTGTAGGGGAAACTGATGTGGGGCGTTGGGCTAGCTATGGAGTAAATTCTCACCCCCGTATATCTGTTGTCCTTTTCTTTAACTTAAGAGGAAAGCATCCTGGGGAGCTTGGTCATTACAGAGGGAGGGAATCAAGAGCCAGGGTGTGTCACACTCTGCTCTGGCCAGTGGAAACAAAGAGACAGCAACTTTCAAATTTTCCATAGTTTAATGTTCTGTACAAACTACACAAACAAGGTGCTGCAGATCTACCACCTAGAAAACAGGAGCTAAATTGTTGACACAGTCACAACAGCTAACTGCTTTGACCCCTGTCTATGGCAACCAATGACACACGCTTTCTGGTTCTATTGATTGTTGTCTTTGTTGTGTTGGTAGTTGGCGGTAGTTACATTAATATAATTGACATTATTGAGCTGGTGTGTGGCAGTCATGCCAAGGACTTTGCCTTTTATCCATTTGAGTGTGATGCTGGCTCTGTGTGATGCCCATTACCTCAATTTTATAGATTAGGATTCTGAAGCATGAGGAAGTTAGGTAGTGTGCCCAACATCACAGAACCACAATGCTGTACCTGCCAAGGGTCACCCCTTTTATGGTATGTTACAATAAGTAATACTTATTGAGCACACACCAGACATCAAGTGTTATGTAGAGCCATTGTTTCCTTATGCACACCTTGTAATTCCATGATAACTACTCCAAATGGTCTCCCTACTTTACACATGAGCAAGGAGACTCACAGATGCTTACTAATTGGCTCAAAGTCATTCACTACAAGCCCAGTCTGGCATTTGAGGTCCTGACTTCCACTAGCTGATACTGTCTGTCCCTTTTAAGACTCCTCTTACTGTTTCTGCTGCTTTCTTGGAGGTCAGTTAGCCTCATTAGACTGGATCCTAAGGGTAAGAACTGGGCCTAAACACTTAGTTCACACAAAGTGCTTAGGAAATCTCTTATTCATTTGTTCCCTAACTAACTACCACATTTTAACACATGGACGTCATTCTCTCAATAAAAAGGTTAAAAGGATATTAAGGCTTTGAAAGAGTCACGTATTTCCATAGACTGGGGATCATAGACAGTCCCTCAGAGAGTCAAATGTAAGCTTTCTGCTTTACAATAGTCCATTCTATCAAAGTGACAGTCTTAAAACTGAAATGACCTGCCTTGGGCTTGTTGTTTTGTTGTGGTGGTGGTTCTCCACACAGTACAGAATCAAAATCACTTCTCTATCATGATAAAATTTTCCACTGAACAGAAAAGTAAAACTGAAGCTTAGGTATTGGTTAAGTTTATGTAGTAGGGTAAGATCCAATCCATCTGGTCCAGTACTTACTGATTTCACCCACCAAATCTTGGGTGTTTCTTTCTGCAGGAATTTCACAGATGTCACAGAAAATGCCATTATCCAGAAAACTAACACTGCTGCCTGGAAACTAGGCTTTAAAGCCCATCCAGGGAGAGGCACTAGGCCCTTTACATACAGACGAGATACACACAAGATCAGAAAAACAAATATAACTTTTCTCAATAGGGCATTGAAAAGAAATCTAGCAGCCCCGGAAGCAGACCATTAGAGGAGGTGATGGCTTCCAGCTATAGGGCAATAAACACAAATAACTAGGAATGCTTTGCTTGGAACCTGTTTGAGAGCCCCAGGTAAGCCTAATGCAGAATCAAGCCCCTACCTGCAAAATTCAATTGAAACACATCCATGTTCAAACAATTGTGGTTTCTTCGAGCTCGGTAGACAGCTGTTTGGAAAGATGACTCACTAGAGAGGACAAATGTATTCATGTTGCCTTGAGAGCATTTATCAACATGTGGGAATGAATTACTCAACCTGTTGTAAGAGCAATAGAATAAAAGAACAGCCATGTCATCAACCATATCCTACCATTGACAACCCACATCCCAGGAAGCAGATTCACTCCGGTTATGAGTCTGCTGACTGCCACGTTTCATATTTACTCCTGGGTTTTTTGAAACAGACATGAAGTCACTTTTATTTCATGAAGCTCTTGTCTCATGATGAACACCTTGTATTTCCTGGATGCTCTTGAGGACAGAACCCTGAATTCCATTAGGCATTCTGTCTCCATAGCTATGAGTTCAAGATCCCAAGTGGTAGGTGTCAGTCTAAATCAAACATAATAAATCCATTTTCCTTACCAGACACTAGTCTGAATATAGGGCAATATAACCAATGAGCTGTAAGGACATAAACACTATGAACTATGAAGATTTTTTTCCATCCCTAATCAAGAGGCTAAAGAGAGAAATATCCAACCCACTCTAATGCTACATATCTAGCATTTTGTTTATATTAACCTCTGTAATTATTGTAACCTTCTTGATGCTATGAGAAGTGACTTCTGCACCACAAGGACAGCAAAGCAAAGGATGGCAGTTCCGGGGTCCTTAGTAGCCATATTATACTACTGAAATATTGAAGCTTGCTTATAGGCTACTATGTTGGGTCACATCTATCTGTGATTAGCCAATCTTTGGCCAAATCTTTGCTTGATCACCTAATACAGGTGAGTCTATGCCTATTTAAAGTAAAGCTGCATCTTCACAGAAATTTGTGTTCTTGTATGAAGTGTAATTGTCTTTTGAGAAAATAAAGCCAAACAATCCTAGCTAGTTTAAATAAAACACTCCCAAATCCACAAAAACATGCATAATTTAGCATAAGGATTAACAGACACTTTCTTTTAAGGATCAGATCATAACCATTTTTGTTTTACAGCCCTGCTCTGTGATCTTTGTGTAGTGCAAAAGCAGCAAGTCATAATATATATTTCTTTAAATATTATTTCTTTAGATATTTCAATAAAACTTTATTTACAAAAAAGTCATAATATATGAGTGAATGGGTATTTCTTTAAATAATATTTCTTTAAATGTTTCAATAAAACTGTATTTACAAAAAAGCTCAGATGTGGTTTGCAGGATATAGTTTGCTGGTTCTAGTCTAGAGGGCTTCAATGAATCCACTTAATATTAAGTCTCTCTAATGTTTCTCTACATAACTTGGGCCCTGTCCACCTTTAGCCTTTAACTTGTACCCCTCTTTAGGTTAGGCATTTAGCCTTCTTTTTATCTATAGTCTGGGTTTCCCTGCCTCTATGCACACTCCAACTTAAGATCTTTATATATGATGATCTTTTTTCTGCCAATGGTTTCTCTTAGTGTGTTGTGACTGGCTTCATCTTATGACTAATGACTAAATATGTCATTATCTTAAGGACTTTGTCCTCTGCACTTCAGTCTCCCCCAGTCACTCCTCATTCCAGTCACTGGCTTTAATTCCTCCATTGGGTTCTTCAGTCTGTCTCTCTATTGCCCCCTCTCAGCCTTTGACCCACTAGAAGGCAATTCTCCTCAGGACAAGGACCTCAACTAACCTGGCACACTGTTTTTCTGAAGTCTGGACACAGAGAAGAGTCACTGGTTGACTGTTGAATATATGGAACATTTCTGGTCTATTGTTGCCTTAAGGAACTGTTTCATAGGACTTTAATATATGGTCCCTAATACACAAACACCTTTTTTTCTATAACCTTGCTGCATATTGCTATCCATAACTCATGACTTCTTTCAGAGGTAACATATTTTGCTAGGGTTGGGTAAAATGTATACTTAACTATGTAGCTAGATTGCCAACAAAATGCTAATAATTATCAGCCACTTGCTACTCTCAATAAACAAGTTAGTAATTTCTCTTTTTTCAATGGGAGAAGGTATATTCCCATCTGTTCTACCTACCAAATAACTGAGGCTGTATCTACTCAAACCTCTAGCTGAGAGTTTGAAAGGTAAGCATTGGCAACTTTGTTGGGAAAGGGAAGAGAATCTACGTCCTTTGATGGAGTTTTTGCTTTATAAACTCTCACACATGATGGTTTTAAACCAGGAATCTAACCTATTATAAAGAATGGGTCCCACTGCTTCTACTTTAGAAAGCCTCAAATATAGTTTGCAGGTTCAGTGTAGCTTGGAACTAATTCCTATTATGGATTAATGCTAGCTTTTCCAAATCTTTAGATCATCTTCTCCACAGCCTTCAGTGTGTGAGTCTCTCCCACTCTTGACAATTGCCTGCTTTGTTCTGGCCACTTGCCCAGCCTTTTTCAGACCAGGAAATGTAGTTAAAATATAATCTGGCACTTGACTAAAATATTTAGGAAAAAAAGAAAGAGAGAGGGGAGGGGAAGTTCTTCTCATTAAAACCCCAGCTCCCTGATGAAGCTCCGATTCAAATATTTCCTATCTCCCCTCCCCAGGGATATTTTAGAGAACAAAACAAAAAGAATGTCCCTTAAAAAACAAAACAAAACAAAACAAAAAAAAAACGGAAGAATCACAGGCAAGGAAATGTGAATGGTGACTCTCCTTAGCGCTTCCCTCTTATCCGAAGAGTCTTCCCTCACCAGCTGGTCATTCCCCAGCATTTTAAAAATCTCTTCTCTCTGCTTTCCCGTGGAAGCAGAATATCTTTCCTGCTCAGAAAGCAGACATCAGATTGATGTGCACATGAACTTTAGTCATTTCAGCTGCTCACAGCCAAGGCTTCTCTGCTTATGTAACATTCATTGTGAGCCAGTGTTAAAAAGGCTATTTTGGTCGGGCCCTAGCTCCAGCAGAGGGAGCAAACAGAAGTGCTTACAAAATAACATTAAAGGAAAGCCAGGGCCAGGTGGGAGGGGCTTGCTATTGAGGACAGTCACTGCTATTCTTGCCAACTATGACCATATAACACTGTAGGCCCAGAGCTGCCAAATATTCCAATTAACAAAAATCCAGAAGCTAGGACTACTCTTCCAGTTTTTAAATGTTGGAGCAATTAAAGGTAGGGCAGGGAGTTGACGTGTTTGGTGTGTTCACCAGGCCAGACTGGCCCTATTGGTTACCCATCCAAGGCCACTGTGGTGTAGTCTCCAGAGTCCATTCAGGGAAGCCACCACAATAGAATGTCCTCAGAGAACATCATTAGCAGCCTCCACATTTGGAGCAGAGCTCTGAGTACATCCAAAGCTGCAGACGGTGGGCTTTTGAGCAGATGCTCTTTTCTCCATTGCAATCAAACATGTTTTCTACTCTGCCCATTTTCTAAGTTTGTGGCACACCAAATAGATACAGGTGCATGGCTTACCTATGAAAACAGCTGACCTTTTCTTTTCTATGTAGCTAACAAATGCCATGGGTGAAGAAGAAAAAAAAAGAAAAAACCCAATTTGTGTCTGTGAAGAATTGTTTTCACCTCTGTATTAAAGTGGTAAGACTTGGGGGAAGGTGCGCTAAACTTAGGGTTAGGCTCAAATCTCTTGCATTTCCCCCTTAGGTCCATAACAAACATGAGCAACAAATGGATGCATTCCCCCCACCTCCAAGTGGTCGTAGGGCAGTCCTAGAATCAAACGCAAAATGTAAAATAAAAAATGAAGACAAATGAGTATTGTTTGCATGCTGCCAGCTTTTGTTAGTCGAAAAAGAATGTGTTTCCCTTCACTTGGTTTTCTTTAAAGAGCTATGGTTCAAGTTAAACACAAGTGAGTCTTGTTAAACGAAAGATTCATGGTTAAAATATTTCAGCACATGTCATGAAACTTGAGTGTGACCTAGCTCTGTCTGGAAGCCTATTCCTCCTGCTTGCTTCTTTTAGAGCTACTGTTTCTCTACCCTCCTCAATATACTGAGGACAGAAGAACTCTCTGCAAACAGGATCCATGAGAAAGCAGGGTTTCTCACAGGAGCTTGCAGTATGGGGAACAATCCCTGCAGGTGTGAACATGGGCTAGACTCAGTGCTGAGTCAGGCTGTACCTGGGGAACCCTGCTGCTCTCTCAGCTCTGTCTGTCTTGCAGCTGTTGAGGAGTCTTGTTGTAGGTTTAATCCCTCTAATGTACAACTGTTTACATCAGGTTAAGTGTCACAGTGATGTCATGTTGCTTTTGCTGGGTTTTGCAGGCTCTCTCTTAGTATGTATTGATTTTTTTTCTTTAATTATTTTCTCATTTTCAAAAATATAGAAACCTATGCAATGGCAAATGGAGTTCCAGGTTTTAGTCTGCACCCAGAGTTACCACCATGAGCTTATTTCCTTAAGACAACCAAATATGTTTGTTTGCTTCTATTGTAAAAGTAGGGCACTAACAAAATCTGTGATCCTGACATTTCTCTTAATTTGAATGCTGCCACCTCAACTAGACCCTCCTGCTCACGTTTCCAAAGCACTCATCACCCACTCTCCAACTATCTCATTTTCTCACATCACCCTTTTATGTTTTATTCTTGGAAACTATCCTGTGTCTCTGCTTATCCATGTCTCTGTGTTAACTATGTCCACCAGAGAATGAGCTCAGAGGAGCAGGCCACTCTGTCTTTCCCATTGCCATATCTTCAGAGCTTTGAGCAGAGCCCTCTCCTATGACTCTTCTAAAATGCTATCACATTTTATAAGGCTACCAATTCTCTAGAACAGAAGGGAGAGATATGAACACTGAAGTGGAGATAAGGATCAATGCTTGAAAAAGTTTTGGGTGCATTTCTGTTTGGTACCTCTCTTTCCATTCCAATAGGATCCTACACCCCAACTTTGACTTAGAACTCTTTTGCTAAGATGATGCCAACCCTGGCTTTGTTCTCAGGATCATAATCCCCAAACTATCTTCCTGCCCCTGAAGAAATGAAAGTGTCCTATCTACTTCTTTCTTCCATTCTACTTGCTTCTTCAACATCTCAACTAGATTTCTAGTCTTTTTTATTATTATTATTTTCAAATCCTTGATGGTCACACTAATCCAAATAGATATTAAAGTTGTTGACAAAGTAATAAAACAGACATCATTCTATAATTGCTTAGTAATCATCTATGAGACCCTCCCAAGGGCATACTTAATTGAAAAGCCAATTCAATCATCTTCAAAGAAGTACTGGGACCAAATGGAAAACCAGTAGAGAAAAGTTCCCACTTATTTCTATTTATTTCTATTTTTAAAATTTCTTATCCTTTGTGTTTTCTTACAAATGACATTTATGTGATTAAAAACAGGTTATTTCCTACTAGCCCATCTTCTGTTCTATATTTTTCATCTAAATGTATTACTTCTCAGATGGTGACACACAAGTTAGTGACTGTGGAAATGATTAAAATGTCATTGATGATTGTGGCTTTAGGGAGTAAATAACCAACAGGCATAGAACCTTGGGCTGAAAAGTTTCAGTGTTTCTCTTCAATCCAATTAAAAAGAAAACACAAAGTCAGGGGAGGATTAGGTTATGTGAACTAATTTGAGTTTTCTTTCATATGTATTTCTTAAACTATAGGCTGACCCTCATGGGAAACAGAATTGGAAAAATTCAAACTACCACCCACCCTTGCTTTGAAGTGAATCAGGGATGGCTTTACAACATAGACTCATAAACCCAGTAATTTGCCACGAGCAAAGTCCTATCAAATTGAGTTGGGAAATTAAGAATAGAGCAAGACAGCTTTAAATGCCAATACTGATCCATGAAGAGAAGAGTGTGGGATGATATTCATACAGAAAACAACTCAGGTTTGAAACAGTTCTCATGTACATTCCACTTCCTCCCAGTAATAAAGCTTGATACTGAGCTGAAGCGTCTCACAGTTATAATGGATAGTGAAGCATCTTCTGCTTTTGAGGCTAAAGGAATAAGACCCTAGTAGAGAGGCTGAGGGGACAGCTTAGTAGGTAAGGGCATTTGATGCACAATTATGGGGACTTGAGTCCAAATCCTAAGAACCTGTAAAAATAAGGGTGTAGCAGTGTGTGCACCTGTAAGCCCAGAAAAATGAGGAAGACTTAAATAGGAGAATCACTGGGGCTTGTTGCCAGCCTAGCTTCAGGTTCAATGATAAATTCCCTGTCTCGAGGGAATAAGGCAGAGGGTGACAAAGCAAGGCACCTCTATCTTCTGGCTTCATGAATACACACACACACACACACACACACACACACACACACACACACATATACATACACACATTCATGAGAGAGAGGGAGACAGACAGACAGATGGAGAAAGACATAGAAAGACACAGAGACAGAGAAATTATTTTTGAAGATGCTACTTTCTGAATCTTCAACAAATGGTGCTGGCACAACTGGATGGTTGCATGTAGAAAAATGCAAATAGATCCATGTCTTTCACCCTGTACAAAACTCAAGACTAAGTGGATCAAAGACCACAACATAAATCTAATGACACTGAACCTGATAGAAGAGAAAGTGGGAAGTAACCTGGAAAGAAATGGCACAGGTGACCACTTCCTTAATATAACACCAGTAGCACAGACACTAAAATTGACAATTAATGAATGGTACCCCCTGACACTGAAAAGCTTCTGTAAGGCAAAGAACATGGTCAATAAGAAAACATAAAAGCCTACAAAATGGAAAAAGATCTTCATCAACCCCACATATGACAGAGGACTGATTTCCAAAATATATAAAGAACTCAAGAAACTAAATATAAAATTAGCCTGAAATATCAGGAAAGTCTACCACAGAACCAAGTCATGAAATTCAGGCAGTGGTAGCACATGGTATTAGTCCCAGCACTTAGGAGGCAGAGGCAGGAGGAGCTCTGTGGGTTTGAGGCCAGCCTGGTCTACAAAGCAAGTTTCAAGGCAACCAGGACTGTTATAAAGAAAATCCCATCCGGTGGGGTGGGGTGGGGGAAGAAAAGAAAAAAAAAACGGAGAGATGGCTCTGTCCTCTAATATTCCAGACTAATTTTATTAAATATATATTGCCACAAGCATCAAAATACCAAATAACCCAATTAAAAATTGGGAAGAGATCTAAACAGAGAATTCACAACAGAAGAATCTCAAAAGGCTGAGATACACTTAAAGAATTGTTCAACATCCTTAGCCATCAGGGGAATGCAAATCAAAACAACTCTAAGATACCATCGTATACCTGTCAGAATGGCTAAGATCAAAAACACTGTTGAGAGCCTATGCTGGAGGGGCTGTGGAGTAAGGGAACACTTCTCCATTGCTGGTGGGAGTGTAAACTTGTACAACTACTTTGGAAATCAGTATGGCAATTCCTTAGAAAATTGGGAATCAATTTACCTCAAAATCCAGCAATACCACTCTTAGACATGATACTCAAAGGATGCACATTCATACCACAAGTACACTTGCTCAACTATGTTCATAGCCAGTACCTGAAAACAACCTAGAAGAAGATGCGCCTTCATGGAAAAATGGATAAAGAAAATGTGGTACATTTACATAATGGAGTATTACTCCACTATAAAAAACAATGACACCATGGAATTTGCAGGCAAATGGATGGAACTAGAAATAATCATCCCAAATAAGGTAACCTAGATCCAGAAAGACAAATATGATATATACAACTCATAAGTGGATATTAGCTATAAAGTAAAGGATAACCGGACTACAGTTCACAGCCCCAGAGAAGCTAAGTAACAGAGAAGGCCCAAAGAAGGATGCCTGGATTTCCTTGGGAAAGGTAAATAGAAAAGATCTCCTGGGTAAACTATAGGTGGGGGTTATGGGTAGGAATGTGGATGGAAGTATGGGAACATGAAGGATTGGGTTGGGCAGGCTGAGCCAAAGGGACAGAGTCATGAAAAAGATATCTTGATGACAGGGGTTAGGGAGAAACCTGGTGCCAGGGAAACTCCCAGAAATCCACAAGGATAATCCCAGCTATGACTCCTAACAATGATGTAGAGAGTACCTGGACTGGCCTTCTCCTGTAATCAAATTGGTGACTACCCTAATTACCATCAAAGAGCCTTTAACCAGTAACTGATAGAAGCAGATGCAGAGATCCATTGCCAAACACTGGGTCAAGTTCCAGAAGTCCTGTTGTAAAGAGTGAGGAAGGACTGCATGAGCCATGGGAGTCAAGGTCATGACAGGGGAACCCACAGAGACAGCTGATCTGTCCTTACATTGACTTTGTAAGGATTGATAGGGAGCCTGCATGGGACCAACCTAGGCCCTCGGCATATGCATGACAGTTGTGTAGCTTGGTCTTCTTGTGAGGCTCCTAGAAGTGGAATCCAGGACTTGTCTTTGGGGCTTGAGCTGGCTTTGGGGAATCCAATCCCCATGCTGGGTTGATTCAACCCTGATGCAGGGGGGAGGAGCTTTATTTACCATACTTAGTTGACTCTCACGGGAGGCCTACTCCTTTCTGAATGGAGAAGGAGGAGTGGATGGGAGTGGCAGGCTAGGAGGGAGGTGGAGGAAGGGAATGGGAAGAGAGGAGGGAGGGAAAATTATGGTTTATGTGTAAAATAAATAAAAAAATAAATAATTTTTAAAAATGATTCTATTTTTCTGAAAAAAAAATTAGCCTGATATAAGATGGAGATATTGGTGACTACACTGAAGGTTGACCTGTCACCAAGAAGGGAAGATGTGTAAATCAAATTCCATCAGCCACAGATCCACAGATTATAGCTTAAGGCTAAGTACAGTAAAAAAAAATTCAAAGTAGAGCCAGAGGAACCAAGATACACTGAAATTAATGAAGCAACTGCCAAAAAGAAAGATCTAGGAAGACAGTTTCTGAGTTCTGTGTACTCATCTCAACTCCTAGAAGTGTGGTCTGAGTATGATGTATGCAGACTCAGAGAAGATAATCTGGAAACAAAGAGCTTAATGAAGATTTCAGCACATATTCCGCAGATAATTTCTTCCTAAGAAATCTCTTCTTCACTTACTTCTTCTTCACTCATTTCAATGAAAGAGACAGTTCCTACTAAAGACAATATCAATGTGCAAAATTCTCACGGCTTGATATACTACTCAGTGTTCATAGGTACACTCTAAAATTCCCCAACATCCAAAGGCAATCATCCGCCAAGAAACAAGACATGTTTTCAAGAGCAAAGAAAAGCTATTAATTCTACAATGAGAAGAAACAAGTGCAGAAACTGGGAAGCAAAGATGTCACTGTGGTTGATATAATATCCTGAAACATACATCAGGTGGAAATACCCTCATCCAAATAACAACATTAAAAAAAAGCCAAGGGAAAAGTTCAGATCCAAACTAAACCAGATGCCTGTGACTGCTCAGTGAAGATGTGAAAAATAGGAGGTGAGAACTTGGAGATAAGAAAAATAAATACAGTAGTAGCCCTCCCCCAATGTCTAAACAAAGACATCAAGCCTCCAAGAGCTGTCAGATAAAAGAATAAATAGAACTTCAAACTAAGAAGGTAATAAACAAGACAGAGAAAATATTTAAAGAAGTAATGACCAGTACATTAGTGAATTTGAACATGTATAGTCATGCAACAACCAATGAACACAGAACAAGGTGAACCTAAGGAAGCCTGCCCCTCACCAAGTTGTACCAGAGTCTGTTGAAATCTCAAGATGAAAAGCAAAACTTGACAGCAGCAAAAGAAAAAAAAAAAAAGGCATATTCTCTAGAAAAAAAAAAAAAAAAAAAAAACAAAAAAAAAAAAACAATTGCTCGATTAATGGATGATTTCTCTGAGAAAGCTCTGAAGGCCAAAAGAACCCGAAGCAGCATCTGCAAAGTGCTGAGAAAGAGAATAAAAGCTGTCAAACTCAAATTCATCATCCAGCAAATGGATCCTGAGACCTGAAGAGTAACTAGTGACATTTTCACATTAAGATAAAATAAGTTGTCACCAACAGTCCTGAAGTATAAGATATGCTGGAAGAGGTTCTAGAGTTTGCAGGGAAATGATACCAAATGGAACTTAAGATCCTTCAGAAGTATTGGAAAGTAGCCCTAAAATGGTGAGAATCTTGTTCTAATTGTTTTTAGGGTTTTTTTTTGGGGGGGGGGGGGAGATAATCAGTTTGACATAGGCTATAATTATCAGAGAAGACAGAACAAAATTTAAGAATGTGCTTCCATAAGATTGGACTTGTGTGTAAGCCTGTGGGACCTTTTCTTGACTACTGATTGCTGTTGGGGGGCCCAGGCCATTGTGCATGGTGCCACCCCTCGACAGATGATCCAGGGATATTTAAGAAAGCATGGTGAGCGAGCCAATAAGCAGCATTCTCCCACGGCCTCCACTTCAGTTCTTGCCTCCACAGTTTCAGCCTCTAAGCTTCCTGACTTGAGTTCCTGTACTGATTTCCTTTAATAATAGACAATAATGTGGAAGTGTAAGCCAAATAAACTCTTTCCTCACTGTGCTGGCTATTTTTTATGTCCACTTTACACAAGCTAAAGTCATTTTGCAAGTCCTTACCTGGGAGAATGTCCCTACCAGATGGGCTGTCAGTAAGCCTATGGTGCCTTTTCTTGATTGATGATTAATATGAGAGGGCTCAGATCACTGGGGTTGGTGCCACCTTTGGGATGGTGGTTCTGAGTGCTATAAGAAGGCAGGCTGAATAAGTTATGAGTAGCAAGCCAGTAAGCAGCACTCCTCCACAGACAATCTCTGCCTCAGTTCTTTCTTCTAGGTTCCTGTTCTCCTTAAGTTCCTGGTCTGATTTCCTTGGATGATTGACTGAGAGGTGGAATTATAAACTGAAATTACCCTTTTCCATTCAAAGTTGCTTTTGGTTTTATCACATAAATAGTAACCTTAACTAATACAAATCTGGGGAAATGCCCTACTTCAAAGTCAGTGCCTTTCTCTTTGGTTAGTTTACAAACAATACAACAGGTGAAAGCAAAAAAATCCCAAATGTTACATTGGAGTTACTTTGTATCTAGATGTAATGCAAATGAGCACCTTAGCGTTAAAGTAAAAGGGAGGATGGACCAACTTACGTATAAATGCATCTACTGCTTATATAAAATAGTGAAATACTGGCTGCAAGTAAGTCAATGAGTTAAAGATGTATGTTGTAGTCACTAACAGGCAAAAAAGTAATAATAAAAAGAAACCCAACTAAAAATACAAAACAATGGATTTCTATAAATAATTCAAAAATTTAAATTCATGAAGAAAAAAGTGAATAGAAATAGAAGTTAAAAAGCAAAGAAGATGGGAGATTCAAACCATCCAAACATAATTACATTAAGCATCAAAGGAATGAAAACTCCAATTAAAAAGCAGAGCTCATCAAAGGGGGTAAAAGAAACAGCTCAATAACATTCTTAGAAGAGACAAGCTTTAAATAAGGAAGGCATGGGCTGGAAGTTCACAGATAGACAAAGACTCAGTATACAAACAGTATGCCTAAGGAGGCTGGAGGAGCTGCATTATAAAACAACATATCTGCTCTCAAAGGATGACTAGAGGGAGTGGCTCTGGAATGACATAGAGCCTCCCTGATGAGAGTAAGAGAGAGAAACTGGCCAGGGAGAGCAAAGGACCCTACAGCAGCAGTTCTAAGCATGTCCTTGTTAGAGGTAAGATTCTAGAAGAGAACTCTGCCCGTGTAGCTTTGTCCTTCTAAAAGCACACTCTGCCTAAAGGCTCTGTGTGACTGTGTGGCTGAAACCTAGAGGAGGAGCCTGGACATCTGGGTGAGTCAACTGGACTGACCAGACCATCTTCTCCCCCAGCCCTGATCAAAGTCTCTGTCATTAGTTCCTTACAAAGTCTGTAAACTAGCAACTCCATGGCACCCCCTTTCCTGAAACCGCATTCTGCTATATAGGAGATGGGGCTTCCCTCCCAACCCCTCCCTCTCCTGCTGGTGTGTCTGTGACAGTCTTCTCTCTGAAACTCACCCTCTGTCGTTTGGAAACTTCATTCTTCAAATTCACACGATAAGAACCCCAAAGAACTTGGCTCAGCTTCGGTGACCACTAAGTTTCTGGGACTCTGACTACACACAAAAAGGCTTCATACTAAGAGTTATACCCGCATCCCCATAACTCTGAGTTTTCCTAAGGTAAGTATTGTGGAGCTTTCTGTCCTATTACAGTTGTCTATAACATCTGTAACATGCCATGGCATTCCACAAATTCCCAGGAAAGACAAACTGTGGATTTACTCCACTTTGAGAACTGTACACCTAGGTAGAAAACAAAGGATTATTTCCCAAAATACACTAGTTCAAAAGTCCTTCATGAGGTGAAGTCCGTTGGTCTTCAGCTTCCTAGTGATACATTCATTGTCTTTCCTCCCCTCCAGTGAACATCTTCTATTGATAACTGTATTTGTCAGGAAGGCTTTATTTAGGAACAGAGCAGATTGACTACAGGGAGAAGGACATCAGAGCCAGAGCATATGAGACTCCTAGACCTGGCATCACTGTCCTTTCATAAATTTTTAAAAGCTATTCTCTTATACTTCCAACCTTCAAATAATACATTTTCCTTCTCAAGTCTGATAAGGTAAAAAACTAAACAATTAAAATGACCATCCTCTCATCTCTTAACAAAAAACATATTAAATTTTTCCTACTCAAAATAAACAACTTTAATATAATTTCTAAACCTCACCATTTACCAACACTCTAAACTTTCGAGATACACCTTATATTTGTTAGATTTTTAGTTATAGTTTGACCCTACTTGTGTTTTGCCTTTCCCTCCCCCAGACTTTACCTTATAATGATTCCTATTATATATAGTCTTAGTTTAAAACTAACTAGTCATGATTTATTTATCTTATTCTTTTGAGGCAAAACCCGACACATTTTAATCAAAGGAAATCAGAAGTAACCTGTAGCCATGTCCTCTCTCAGAAGGGAGTCATTGTCCTTGGCATCAAAGTAATGAGACATAAAATGCCTATGCCCACACATTCAATACCAGAGCCCATCTCTTCTTAGTGGCCTTTGAGTGATTTTACTCTAACTTATTTTACATGAGTGACAAAGAATAAATTAGTCTATTTTATTTCATTTCTTATTATTTTAAACTCAGATACAAAGGAGTTAGGGGATGTTCAATAGAACAATTTATCCCGTAACACACTGAACATTAAAATAATAACAAGCAAATCTATAACATCAGATATGATAGCTGAGCTGGCCATCTACTGGCTTTGTGATTCACCCTTATATTATTTATTTCACCATTTTGAGATGGTTGCAGTCATTTCATTGTCATTAAAATTACCTTCAGGTGTTTTCCTGTTTGGCTGTGACTATTAAGATAGCTCAACATAACAATCACAAAAACAGCTGATGCTTTGGAAAAAAAGAAAGGAGGAAAAAAAAAGGTGTGGGCCTCAAGTTTCCTCTTGGCCATGTGCTAAGGATATACACCGATCCTGGATCTGATGAAACCATACATACAAAGCCTGGCATATAAAAAGTTAACAGGATGATTTCTGAAGTCACATTCTATTATTGGGTCCTGGGCCTGACCACTCATCAGCTATATCCTGCCAAGTAAGGACTAAATAATGATAAAGAACATCTATAAAGTAAAGGAGATAGAAGTCAGTGAGTCTTTTGACTTGGTCTTTTTATGATATCAGATTTTATACTCAGGACTTTCCATAAATGATATCATATTTGTTCTCAATGATATCACATCAGCCCAGAAAGATAAATGTTTTTATGCCCATTTTACAGAGAATAAATCCAGTCTTCTTCAAGAAGCAGACAGGCAGTCAGTGGGATGGCCAAAGTGTGGACCTAGATCTACCCAAGACTCCTCCAAGATGATCTCTCTCTCCCCCCTCCCTCTCTCCTTCCCTCCCTCTCCCTCCCTCCCTCTCTCCTTCCCTCCCTCTTCCTCCCCCTCCCCCCTCTCTCTTCCTCCTCTTCCTCCTCCTCCTGCTCCTTCTCCCTCTCCCCCTTCTTCCCTTTCATTCATTTTCTCCCTCTCTGCCACCAGACTGGTTAGGTAAACCCAGCATGAAATTACAACCACCTTAACAATGTTGAAAGTTTCTAGGGCATTTCAGAACTTTGATCTAAAGAGACATAATTTGATGTGGTATGTGTCAGGTTGTGAATGACAAACTTGTAAACACCTGACATCTTTATACAGATTGCTGCCTTCCAAGAGTGGGCAATCTATGCTTCTATATGGTCCTGTACTGAGTTTTTAAAGCCTCTTATGCGTAGCAAGTGAAGAATTAGGAATACTCTCAAGAAATATTGAGATAAATGAAAAGTAGGCATACTCTGATTTGTTGATGGCCAAATTAAAGTCCCATTAAACTGAACACCTTGTGGCAACGCTACATCATAGCATTTGTTGGAAATCTGTTGTCTCTGTACTTACTGGTCCCACAAGAAATCCCTTCTGTTTGCACAAATAGGAAAAAAATATTTTTGTCCAAATATCAGTTGGATGATTTTTTGTCAGTCTTCTTTATCTCAATAAAAATCAAGATCCCCTTTTATATATATTAGAAACTGGTCATTGTTACTTTACCATTCTATACAGAAACTCATATATAGTCCATTCAACAATGTAAAAACAAATAAAATATCCTGTGTATAACATGAAAAACAGACAAAAGTAATTCATAATACCACATTTCATTATTTAGATCTCAGGCAAAATGCCCCTAAAAGTCACAACATATTACCATGGATATTGCTTCTACCAGTACTGATGGTATCAAAACAAATGCTATTGAACACTGCAGAGGGACAGGACTATTACACTGCTCACCCAGCAGTCACCACTGCCTTGCAATCCTTACACATTATAGGGATGCAGGGATGTTTCCCTCGAGATTTTGACAATCTCTTCCTTAGTAAAGTTCCTAACACATTCAATGCAACATCCCCTGGTTTATAACAGTTTAAATGCTGGAAAATTCATCTAGGTGTATGGAGATAAATATGTATGGATATAAGCTACATAAAAGTATTGTTGGTCCTGTATGGGAGTTGGGTTTTAGGCTCTAGGATATCTACTGAGGCATTTTTCATCCTATGATACGATCTGACCTTGATTCCCTAGGTGCTTCCTCACAAAATACCAATCACAGTGACTCAATTAACGCAATTAGTGAAGGTGCCACTCAAATTTCCACAACTCTAAAGAGGTGGTATCCACCTCTGTGCAATGCTTTGGGTTCGTAAAACACTATGTACACCATTCATTTTCTTACCTAAACCTGAAAATTCATAAGCTAAATGTTTTTAAAATGAAATTGAAGGAAAGACACAGAAGGTTTTGAATCATGAACAAAGATGTCCCTGGTACACTCTAAGCAAAGCTCTTTGGTCACAGAGGTAGAGACATCAGACACTGAGTTGCCTCACAGAAACAACTCAAGGGTTAACATACATGTATAACAAAGCAGATAACCAAAGAGCCTGTGTACCACGGAAATGATTCAGATGCACTGGGATGGACACAGGTGGCTGTGTACTCAGCTGAGTTCAAGACAAGGCAAGAAGGACTTTGGCTGTGTCACAGTGGATGACATCAACTCAGGGATAAGGTGAGCTTGAAGGGAAGGGTAGGTGGCAATAGTCTGTAGGAGAAGCTCTGAATAGAGTCAAGGATGTGAGTCAGGGCTCATTGCAAATGTTCACATGTAAACAACGGGTTGAAGGCAGTCAGTCCTAACATCAGCCAGGTAAGGAAGGCACCAAAACTCCAAGAGCTTCCTGCTCTATATGAATTATTTTCACATCTGGAGCTGGTAGAATTTCTGAGGAATGGCAGAAAACAAGAGTTTTCTTCCAATCCTGGAGTGGTAGCAGTCCTTAGTTTACGAATTTCCTCCTGTATTCCTAAAATATCATCTGCTACCTTCTATCCCTGGAAATCCAGCTCACTCCAGCAGGCTGTGCTGCAAACATCTGTCCCCCCCCCCCCCTAATAGTTTATTGCCTTGCCACAGCAAATATCTGTTCTTCTGTCCCTTTGGGAGGAGTGGTGGAAGTGACTTCCCACCAAGTTTCTGGCAAGCCACGAAGACCACCTTCCAGCTTCTCCAGGCTTCTGCCTTCCCCACAGCAATGCACAACTCAGCCTTGCTGCAGCCTGCAGGTCCCTTAGGAGCTCTTTGTATCTGATGGCATTTAAGTAAGCTGTTTGACAATCATCTTTTTTTAATGGCATGATTGCCTAGGCTCACAAATGCTATCATAAAATGTGTTACCCTTCACTCTTTAACAAGAACAAGGTTTTGTTGTTTTCTTTTGAAATTTTCCATTTAGTTTGATAGAAACAGATGCTGTAGGGAAATATTCAAGAATTACTCTGAGGCCCGAGCGTGCTTGGGGGAATCTGCAGTTGTCCCCACTCCGCCTGTCTAAGAAAGCTTCATGACTGACAGTTCCTAGTATGGAAGAAGAAATGAGGGCTCATCCCCAGGGAAACTCTTGAGATTCATCAGAAAAGCCGCAATGCAGAGGCCCACCCACGCACTGCCTCGGGCCACCTCCACTCTTGGTGACAAAAAGCTAGGAGGCCCCTTACTATTTCCTGCAAGTATTCAGAACCCTGTGTCTATGCATCCAGTCTGTTATTAGAAACAGTCATCAGCCAACACAGAGTAATGTGCTTGCTGCTTCGCTATGGTTAGGCACAACTTGGTGGGCTGTAATATCAGCAGCTTCACACTGAGGGAGGAGAGATACAGGACACTCTGCGTGTCCTAAAACAGAAGGCTCCAAACGGGCATTCAAAGAAACAGTTATATATCTTCACAAATAGTCTTTACTGTGTTTAACTGTCAAGGAGCTTGTCTCTCATAAGGGCATGTCCAAACGTAACTTCAGGTGATATTACAGCATGGTACCTGCATGTCATCCAAAGGTCATGCACATTGGGTTAACTAGGAGAAATATCCACAGAACTCTGGAATACAGAACCTCACAAAAACAAAAGAGTTATGTATCCTCACAGCTATTGTTTGACATATGGTGTGGTACGGGCAAGTAGCAGAAGTGAGTGTATACAGAAGGCACAGGGCAACTGACTGAGCATCTTCCCATACCCACCTCCTTCTTCCAATGACCCCAGGTGCTCCATCTCCACTCATTCTTTCAAAAGGACAATGTCAATGTAAAATTGGTCATGGAACAGAAACAGTCAAGCTTACTTGATTAGAGAGAGAGACAGTCTCCACACTGGTCAAGAATATAGACTTGAAGTCAGAAAAAACTACAGAGGATATTTGTTGGATGCCTGAATGGATGATCAATATTGGAAAGCCAGGACAGTGGCACTAGCGACAGCACCTATCTCATAGTGTTACTAAGTCTATGGTACATGCATGTGAAGCACTAAGAAGACTGCTCAGGATTCAGTACTGAGCAAATGGTGACCTACTCCTATAGTTTCTCCATAGGCCCATTAACACTGTGTGATAATCAACCATGCTAAATAGCCAGGACCAGACCCGTGCCTCTCTGAGAAAACTGCTACACACTTCATCTCTGAAGCATCTCAGATCTCTAGAATTATTCTTAGGTTGGTTAGGTTGGTTGCCATGGAGATATTACCTAACCTTTTGGGTTTTGGCTTCTTAAAAAACAAAGATGGATAGTCTGTTTCTGCTTAAAAATTATCACATGTGGAAATGATTGGGCATGATTTCTGAGTCAGTCTGAGCTCCTGGTTTATGCTTTCATCTGCCTGACACTATAGACTCTATTAGGGAGGATAGGATATGAATGAAGTTGGGTATGATGTGGTGTGCATCTACAGGTGTTTATCCCGAACTCACTGACTCATATGCATCAGCGGACTGAAGGATTCATGATTCATAAGCATTGTGCCCAATGTTCTAGATCAGTAGACACAGCCTCTTCAGAAAGCTATGTAAAGCACATGGCATCAGTTCACATTCCAATGATACTCTATGTCACTGTTTTTATGATTACATTAAAAAAAAAAAAAGACCACACTTAGCATCATGAAACAATCCTGTCACTGTCCACAGACAGGCAGATGAGATACAAAACAAAAATCACCAAGACAGAAACAAAATAGCAAAGAAGTAAAAGAAAATAGTGGGTTCCCTCATCCTCCTAACCCTCCTGTGTTTCAGTACACCCCACTGTACACTCTGTCACCTGTAAGTACATACCAACATCTTTATTGTATATTAGAAGAGGAAATTCATGTTTAGCTTAACTTGAACAAGGTCTTATCTCCTCTCTCTCCCTCCCTCGCTTCCTCCCCCCCCCCCCTTTTGTAGCTGGAGATCAAACCCAGGCACTCATACACACTAGGAAAGTCTCTTTCACTGAGCTACACCCTCATCAGGTCCTTGATTATTTACTGTGTATTTCCCTTTGTCTCCTCAGAGACAAAGTTCTTAGAGTAGAACTGGCCACTCCTTCCATGCTGACAAAGGACAAGGTAGAATAGCACTTAAAGCATTGGATGACTCAGGCTGCTGTCAACTTCCTTTTGAACTAGAGAAAAATAAAGCATGAGCTTGAGTCACAGATACAATTGGGTCTTGGATCCCTAACACTCACCTCCATAGCTAGACCAGGATCATCCCATTCCCATCACCCCGTAATACCTGGAATGATCTATTGTATGCTTCACATACTCACCCACTTTTCATTCTTTCTGTACCCAAAGAACGACTACTCTTGTGAAACTGATATGAAGAATTAACCAGGTAGGTAGGCAGAGTTACATGAATAAATGAGAAAGAAGTACCATATACAAAAGCAAAGGCCAGAGCTATATACAGTAGGTGAAGGAGAGTGACTGATTCTGATTAAGATTAGGGATAGGAAAGTCATACTAGGAAGACACAGAATTGGACCTGGCTTTGAAAGAAATGTAGTCAGAAGTTTCTCTGTCCCACCCAGTCCATCCCACAGCCATTTAGTTCCAAATAATCACATAAGTCTTATATTAATTATGAACTGTTTGGCCTATGGATCAGGATTATTACTTGCTAACTCTTACTTTTAAACCAATCCATGATCCTTAGCCATGTTTAGCCACGTGTCTTGGTACTTTTTTCATAGTGAAGCATTTTTGTCTTTCTCTGCATCTGGCTGGCATCTACCACTCTGCTGTTCTTCTCCCAGAATTCTTCTAGTTTGGTTGCCCACCTCTACTTCCTGCCTGCCTTCTGGCCAATCCACATTCTATTAAACAAATACAACTGAAAAACATTTGCAGCAATATCTCACAAATAAAGATGAGGGTGACTCTTAGAAAAGGGCCAGGCCCTTGAGAAGACAAAACTATCATCATTAATAATTTTACCCAGTCCAGACATAGCATAGTCCCCATTCAGCATCTCCATAGTCACCAACAACTCACCATCACTGTCTGACACAGGGATGAATCTTCCTGATAATTCCTAAGTAGCCCCTTCTAAGTGATCCCAATGGCAGTGATGTTAAGTCAGATAATAGAGGAATCTTGCCAGCCAGCTAGATGCAAATAAATGGCAAATTGGGTTCAGAGGCTTAAAAAAATAACATTATGTGATATATGCACACAAATACTTGTAGAGGTTGGAATACAGCTCAGTGGTATAGTACTTTCCTGAAATGTATAAAGGTCTTACTTAAATCACAAGAAATACACACACACACACACACACACACACACACACACACACACACACACACACACATACACACACATACATCACATCACATCACATCACATGAGGCCTACAAAAAGCTGCACTTACAGAAGATATTCCCTGGAGCCTTTTATCTCATTCTTCTGCAACTGTTATCACATTTTCTTTTATTCTAGCCCCACATTGCAATGCCAAAATATTTTTGGTTGTTTTTGTTTTTTTGAAGGGCCTATCACAAAGCTCCTAAATAAATCACACAAGTAGGCTTATTCTTAATTATAAATGCCCGGCCTTAGCTTGGCTTGTTTCTTGCCAGCTTTTAAGTTGTCCCATCAACCTTATGCTCTTAGACTTTTACCCTTCTGTTACTTCTATAAATCATATTCTTACTGCATAGCTGGCTGGGAGGACTTTGGCATTCTCCTCTCCTCTTGCTCCTAGACACTTTTTTTCTCCTTCTATTTATTCTCTCTGCCTTCCAGCCCTGCCTATTCTTTTTCATGACTTGCTATTGGCCATTAAACTCTTTATTAAATCAAACAGGTATTTCAGACAGGCAAAGTAACACAGCTTCACAGAATTTAACAAATGCAACATAAAAGAATGTAACACATCTTTTCATGTGCTGTAACACATATTAAAATGTAACACATCTTAAAATAGTATTCTACAACAGCAACTCACCTGATTCTGAATTTAACAGAAATGTTTGTCTTCTATCTTGTTTGTGTGAAGCATTTTGCTGGGTGCTATACAGAGATATATAGGACATCTTTTGTCCTTTAAGAACATCATCTGAGAAACAAGGCCTATATTCAGTAATGTACGACATCCAAATAATCAAAACTACTGCTATGTCATGTGTAATCAATGTGTGTTTCACTTGTGGCTCTTTGAAGCTCTCCATATTCCCATATATATTGTAGGATATTATTTAATGGAATTCTAGTTTTTTATGTTGCATCTGTTTAACTCTGTGAAGCTGTGTTACTTTTCCTGTCTAGAATACCTGATAGTCTAATAAAGAACTGAGTGGCAATTAGCAAGGCAGGAAAAAGAATAAGCAGAGCTGGCAGGCAGAGAGAGTATAAATATAAGAAAAAAATCTGAGGAGAGAAAGAAGTAGCCAGAGAAGGAGGAGGACTCCAGGGGCAGCCACCCAGCTACACAGCCAGCCACAGAGAAAAAAAGAAAAAAGGAAGGAAAGGAAGGAAGGAAGGGAGGGAGGAAGGGAGGGAGGGAGGGAGGGAGGGAGAGAGAGAGAGAGAGAGAGATAGATAGATAGATAGATAGATAGATAGATAGATAGATAGATAGATAGATGATAGATAGATAGATGATAGATAGATAGATAGATAGATAGATAGATAGATAGATAGATGATAGATAGATAGATGATAGATAGATAGATAGATAGATAGATAGATAGATAGATAGATAGATAGATAGATGGAAAGGTATACAGCAATACAAAAGGAAAAACCTAGAGACAAAAGGTAAATGGGATAATTTAAGTTAGAGAAAGCTTGCAAGAAACAAGCCAAGGTAAAGCCAGGCATTTATAAGTAAGAATAATCCTCTTTACATGATTTATTTGGGAACCTGGAGATAAAGCCTCTCCCCCCGACACACATATACTGTGAACTGGGTTGGGATAAATGCAAAGTCTGAATCACAAAGGTAGAGTCTAGTCTTAAGAAAAATCTTTTCACAAAAGAGGGAATTTTTATTCTTCAGCTCTCTCTCTCTCTCTCTCTCTCTCTCTCTCTCTCTCTCTCTCTCTCTCTCGCCCTCAATCTCTCTCTCTCCTCTCTCTCTCTCTCTCTCTCTCTCTCTCTCTCTCTCTCTCTCTCTCTCTCCCCTTTCTTTCTTCTATCTATATGAGCCATATTTGAATTAGTTGCATTGGCCATTTCCCTTTGGTTTGTATCTCAATGATGAGCCTCTAAGGAAAACACATAACACATTTCTGTCTCTCTCAGACATTAGTGTTAGGAGCCAAGCAAAATAATGATTTTTGAATCTCATTCTGCCCATGCAGAAGAAAAATTCAGAATCTATACTTTCAAATCATCTAAGTATAAGCTTAAATTGAAATATAAAGGCAGTGGCCAACTATCATATTGCATAAATATATAAATATATATATATATATATATATATATTCTTCACTATCATAATGACAGCATCATCAGTGTGACAACTGGCCTTTCTCCTTATAGCAGAAAAAATTATGCTTCTAGTAGCCAAGAAGATATTGCTCAAACTAGCTGGATAGCATCCTCTGAAATGCCTTGGAGTGTGTTGGGATCTCATTAGCACATCACTAACATATACTTACTTTTTATTTTTATATTGGATTTATGAGTGGATGCATATGTGTGCACCATATGCATGTCTGGTACCCATGGGGGCCAGAATAAGGTGTCTTATCTTCCAGAACTGGAGCTACAAACATTTGTGAGCTACTGGAAACAAACCTTAGTTTTTATACAAAAGCTACAAGTGTTCTTCACCACTGGACCATTTCTACAACACCTGTCATACATTTGAAAAGACTTTAAATAATGTAATGTTTCAGTGTTGTCTGTGTACTAAGACAGTCTTAAGTTCCATTTATGCTTCTGCTATCCTGAAGGGGAATGTATTTGAATTTAAAGAAATTTAGAAACAAATGTGAAGTCACAGAGAACTATACACAATGCAAATTGTAAAGGGAGGGAGGTAAGTCAAAGAGGTCAATGGTTATCTTTTGTATCCAAAGCAGGAATTCCTAGGTAAGTCACCTGACTGACAGGATCATGTGTCAAGGTGGTTCATTCTAGTATCACTGAGCTATATTACAATTAGGGTTATCACATGCTACACACATATTTGAAAATGCCTTTCTTTCCATGTATTATTATTCCATTTACACATTTTTAAAGTAACTTAGAATGGAATTGCAAACATAAAGAAAAACATCCAGCAGGAGGAAATGTATACTCAGCAATAAGAGCATGCATGAGGGTAAGTGCAGCCACCACGCACCCAGATCTTTTCTACTGAAATGGAATGCACACCCACAGCATTCCAGTCCCCTTTCCAACCTATAATTAATGTAAATCTCATCTGTGGCATGAAACTAAAAATGTTCTGAGAGTTGAGGTATAAGCACCTCAGAGTGTGGCAGACACAGGGACACGAGGATCAAGAGAAAGGGTGTGGCCTAGCAGGACCCCCATCATTCCATTCCTGTTGTCCTCTAGTATCTACTCACTGGGAGGAACTCTAGAAGACACAGAGCTACATTTTGCATTAAAAAGAGAATCTTATGTATACAGATGTATGATCAATGTTCTGGTAGCATATGCTTCAGTCTATTTAATTTGTTTCAGTTTTTAGACGTTTTACTGTAATTAATGTGTTCATTTTCTGTACTTGTGTTCAGGAGCATATTGCATTAGGTATGATTTTAAAAATTAAAGAAACCCATTAAATAAATAATTAGTATAAGGTGATAAAATACATTAATTTAAATGACTGAAAACATCTAACTCTGGGTGAAATAATTCTTTAATAAAATATTACTCAGAATGTTCCAGCTCCAGAATGCTACTCTTATTAGTCTAAAAATACAGGCTTGGCACCAAGCCCAGAAGATTGGCAAGTGGAGCTTTGATAGACCAAGACATGCCGGAATTCCATAGCTGATGACCCCATTAGGCATGTCTCCAGTTGCCCATGGTCTAAATTGGGGATCCATTAGCACAGACCCACATGAAATTCAGCTGCCACCATTTGTGTATACAAATGTTATCTAAGAGAATGACTTAATATCTGCAGTACAAGCAGGTAGGGATCTTAGATGGAGTTCAAGTTGAGAGGAAAAACGAAAACATTTCAATATGTTAGAAGTCAGTAAAGAGAGTAACACAGACATCCATAGTTATCTTTCAAGAATCCCCAAAGCTTGAAAAGTTAGTTTCTCATAGACCTGAGTCATACATAGTATGTTGAAATATACATACCATTTGTCTATGTATAATCAAGTGAGCTGAACTTTTAGCAACTTACTTAATTGTATAATGCCTTCATTTGGTAATTGTCTTGACACTGTGCAGCCATACCTGCCCTTACTCAGATTTTCTGCATATATTGTAATCTAGACTTTTTGTAAGCCTATGCTTTTACATTCATCTGTCTGGAAGTCTCTTTGTGGTAATGCTTTAGGCAGTTCTCAAACAGTGATTTTAAAGAATATTGTAACACTATGTGTAACACAAATGGCAGTATTTTGTGCAGAAAAAATGCTAACTGGTTGACAATCCAAAACTGCATGCATACAGATTGGAACCATGGGTTTCTGTTACTGGCTAAGTCAATTCTTGTATATTCAGAGCCTAATGCCTACAGTCACAGCTAATTCAGTCCAACTGAAACAGAATTATCTCTAGTCTCTTTCATTGGCTTGCCTCTCTCTCTTCAATAAACGCCAGATAGCAGACATGTTTCAAAGGAATTTTTTTAGAAACCATTAAACATTTAAAAAAATAATTTTAATTGTCACAGAGTTATTATTTAACTTGTCACATGACTTTGGCTGTTCCTTTATCCTTAAACTGAGATGAAAAATAGCATTTAGACCAACAAGGTGAGACCTGGTCTCTCAGTCATGAAAATGGCTGCTGCAACAGAGGAGAACACAGGAAAGGTAACACTGGAGAGTAGCAGCCAGCTCCATGGTCTTGACTAAGAGGACCTACCTGGATTCTCCCATGCTGCTGAGTTTGGGAAGAAAAACAGAAATACAGATAGCTTTACTCCACACTTTTAAGAATGGTTGGTGTGAACCATCATGATTAACAAGGGTTGAAAGCTGCCTGTCCCTCTAAGAGCACTTTCTTCCTAATGAATTCTTTCACCAGAGCTTCAGCCCATCACAGGCTCAGCTTCAAAAGTGGCCCCAGTGAGAACTGGTCAGCTGTCCTTACAGAGCTTGCTGAGCACTGGGGATGTGGCAGTGATGTGGCTTCATAACAGACACTTATTTCTGCTTAGATGCTGGAGTCTGTAAGGGGGAAGAGGCCAATATGATTTTGAGGCAGAAATTTGTTTGCCTTCTTTCTTTCCACGTTGCAGGGTTGGAGAAGTGCGGGGGGGGGGGGGGGGGACACGACACAGGATCACCTGCTGTGTGGGGTGGGAGCTCTTTATGCAGGAATATATCTGCCTGAGCTCTAAAGTGTGGTCTGTATCACTGCCTCCTTCCCCAGTGGGCAGATTGCCAAATGAGAATCAAAAGGTGAGCTGAACTGTGAACCTATCATGGGAGCTAATGTGCGCCACATGCTCTGCTGGCTAGTTTGTTTACAGCATATTAGAAGAAACCTAACAAAACCAGAGACAATGGAAGGGAAATATATGTTCCCAGAGAAAATGAAACAACGCAAGCAAGTGTAAATTTGCTAATGTTTCACACCAAGGAGCTTAAAGCAAATCAAAGCCTCAACTAAATCTTACCCATCCTTCACTGGACCAAGTGACCGCATGTGAAACGTGTGCTGTACCTAGAGTTCTATGCTTCAATTACAAACACTGCAGACAATGTTTTGCACCTCTACGAACTGGTTCCACCTGAGAGCTTCTTCCTCAAGTTAAGCCAGCTCTGCACATCTGCTGCAAATGTGCACATTTGCTCCAAGTAGAAGCTTTAGTTGAGGCAAAGGGCTAATCTTCAGAACTGGGAAACAGCCTTGGTCTCTGTAAGTTTTATCTTTACAGCCTATGGAAGAAGAAAGGGCATGTGTAGAGCGCAAAGGGGAAACATTCTTTCTTGATAAGAAGAGAGAAATAGCCTAAACTAATATTAATCTAAAAACATGAGTGAAAATTAACGAGAAATAAAAAGTCTGAACTCTGCAAATGGCCTCTCATCTGTGCTATTGAAACCCTATACCCTTGAGAGGAACAAGCTTAGGCCAGGAGCTAACCCGCCAAAGTGAAATTCTAGAAATAGAGAATGCTTCGGGCAGCTAAGGCTTGCAGAATTTTCCCAAACTTCTGGATTCAGTAAAAGATGATTCAGATTTTGCCTCAAGCCATTACTTTTGGAAAACCATATGTATTTTTGAACAAATTCAATTTGGATGTTTCTTATTTTCTTGCCCTTTAACTCATTAAAACGTTATTATGTGGGAGTCATTTGTTTGGGAAGCAATCTGAGTCGCTTGGAAAATCTTTGAAAGCCTTTGTTGTTGGGATCAGAAGCAAATTTCTGCTTATTCTTGAGTCTATACATCCAAAGCGAACTGGAAAATTATGGAAATGATCTGAACCAAAGGCACAGACCCCAGGCTATCACACCCTCCTTACATGGCTACAGGACCCTCACACCCAGAAAGAACTCATAGTTTTAATAATATTGCCCTATTGACATTCTTAATAATTGATCTCTGTAAGTAATGTCAAAGGGATGCTAGGACATTGATGGACCTCAAGCAAGAATGTGAGCAGAGACCCCTGGCACTCTGTATCTACAGACCTGTGAGCCATTTGAAGTGAGCATAGACCTCAGGTAGACCTGCCTGTGGAAGTTCAATGAGATTCAAGAATCAAGGATAAAGTAAAAGTGTTATCTGGACAGGTGAGTAAACTCAGAAGAGGAAGAAGCCACAAGAGTGCCAAAAGCCCAGAATGGCCACATTTCACATTTGCACAAAATTTTTAAAAAGGCTGGGGTATTTTATTCGTGCATTAACCACCTGTTTGCACTCAAAAAGGATAGTGGATAGAGGGCAAAGCCTGGCTTCTTGTCCTGCCAGGAGCTCTTAACTCATCAGTAAGTCAATGGTAGAGAGATTTGATAGAAAGTGTACACAAGAAGTGAAATATCAGTTGATAATTTTTGTGCATCAACTCCAGCCTTTTAGGTAAGAATAGAGTACATACACAGAAACACGTTACCTAAAGAAAGGGATGTATTCCGAGAGGTACAGACCTAGATGACTGTCTCCGTGCAACAACACCACATAGTTTTGCACCAACCTACTGAAGATCAGTCCTTAGACTTGGTTCTTGACGCAGTCAAGAAACAGATTAAACAGAAGCAGAATAGAGGACTGCAGAAGGCAGAACACAGTATGATGTCTACAATAAACTTGTCTTTATATGTATATAGCTGAGTACACCCTAAGATAATGGTAAAAAATTACATTTATGTAGCCACTTATTGGAATCACCTAGTATTGTGTACAGAATGTATTTATGTATACTGTGCTTTGTTAGAAGGAGAGATATCAAATGTTGGTTTATAAGCATATAACCATATGTGTGTGATAATGCCACGATGACATGGTAACAGTTAAAATGTCACAAATAGGAATTTTTTAACTTAATTACAATTTTATGGGGCAGATATTATATACACAGCCTACTGCCAACCATCACATCATAGCTGTCACTGACTATGTACAAATTATGAGAACATGAGTACTGTGACTAGTTGGTTGAGACCATGGAAACAAAGGAAGGGTTTTTCTCTCGATGTCTTCTCTAATGGTATCCAGCCCCTACTTGTTGAGTAAGAAGATCTACATTTCACTTCTCTCTGGGTCTCACAAATGCATTAGCCCTGGCAAACTTGTCTGAAATGCAGTCATGAGCCCAGGTGGAAGCCTGAAATCACCGGTTTGAATCACTCTGGCTGGAGCATCCCCGATGACTCTAGCCCTCAAAAACTTCAGATCTGTGCTCCTTGTTTCTTATCTGCTCTGAAACAGTACTAAGAGGCCACAGAGAGCACCAAAGCCCTCAGATTAGGTCTCCACATATCTTCTGCCTAGTACTGGGGTGTCTCGATTGTGTCACATACCTGTGTGCCAGTTTCAGGCAGAGCTTAGACTCTTTCATGGCCTTGAACTGGGAGTGTTAACGCCAGTCTCACAGAGGATATGGAGAACTTAAATAAGCTGGCATGTGTGCAGTGTTTAACAAAGCACCTGACATATTGTAAACACCTATGGAAAGGAGCTGCAGATGGCTTATCTGTAAGCACCATTCTTTCAGGTTCTTCTGTCAGAACTCCTTAGCTTCATCCTAAACAAATCCCCAAGGTGTTATCTATGCTTGGCCCTCTCTGGAAGTGCTCTCTGTCTTTGTGTAGAGACAAAAATGACTAGAACAATGTGAAAGTGGTGAACCTATCCCTTGCAGTGGGAACAGGATGAGAACATGAATAGGCTGATTGGATTCTTGATTAGGTATTTTCTTATCTGAAAGTGCTGTGTTCCTCCTTCCAAAATGATATTCTTTATAATCCTAAGGCACAGAAAGTTGTACTCTCTCATTTGATTGGTTGTGGTATAGCAGGTAGAGATTTCAGGACCATAAAGTACCTGGGCTTCTAGCTGGACCTACCAAGGGCCTGATTGTCACAACAATCAAGGGCTGATTGTTTGCAAAGAGTAACAGATTGGCTCAATAAAAAGACTTTATTTGCAGGTTTGTGGGAAGATCTAGGCAAAGAAGGTGTATCCAATTCTAGGAGCACAGTGTGTGTATCCTCTGTGGTTACTGTGATGATCATGAACCAAAGTCCAAACCAGTGTTTTATTCTCAATACGTGGGGAAATAATTTCCAAACAACTCAGTTTCCTCACCTCTACTAGTGAAAAGATAATTTCTCCTGCCCAGCCTTGCATAGGCGGCCAAAGAACCTCATAAAGCTCTTTGTAAATGAAGCAAGCTTTGGAGAATGGGAGACAGTATTGTTAATACCCTCTCAAAACCAAGGCACTGAAAAGGCCCACAGCCTGGGGAAGGGTATGTTGTTAATGGTGCCTCTTTGCCTGACATGTTATAGGAGTCAAGCAGTGACTTTGTGTTTATTCATTGCAACACTAGAAAATGTGTGCTAACATCAACCTAAAACGTTGTTGATAAAAAGGCCAATGTTGAGTACCTGCTGATTTCTTTCACTGAGCTCTGGAAGGAGTGCCCCAGAGCTTTTACCTGGGGTGGGGGGGGGGGGGGAGGTAGTATCAGATCTCACATTCAAACCCAGGGCTGCCAGGGTTTCCTCCACAGGGACTGTGTCACATCTACAGTGGGCTTAGCTCTCAGAGGAGCTACTAGAAAGAGTCACCTATCTCCTACTGCACCCTGTGTCTGGATTCGAAGTCCCTGAGCTTTTCAACAGGCATTTTAAAATTTTAATGTGCCTGAGTTTCCCCAGAAATCCTCATATAGTATAGATTGTGATTTGGTAGGTCTGTGTGGGGATGGAAATTCTAATAAGCTCCCAGGGGATGCTGGGTGGCACTGTGGGTTCTAGACCTCACAGGCTAAAACAGCAAGACTTGCCTCTCCAGACAACATGGTGAGTTTGTAGACTCCACAGACAAGAGTGCTGCCTTTAAGGTAACCATGGAACAAGATGAAAGCAGAGGAAGGGTGATGGCTGTCACCTGTGGCCAGACAGGGAACAGAGAAAGGCATTAGATACGCCAGATTGGGCTCACAGTCTTCCAAGAACAAAGACTTAATTTCTAGGCAGATTTCTGTAGGCTGAAGATTAGAGACATTTCAGGTAAGGGTATTTCTGAGCAATGTTTTACCTGGAAAAATATTCCAGCAGCTAGAACTCTGTGAGATGTCTTTAATGATGTCATGACTGCGGGCATCTTCCCCCAACAGTCAGCACCTGGCCCCTTTCTCCTGCCTATCCAAGGTTAGATCTCTATATAACAACAAAATTAGCATATTTTAATGGCGTGTAGCTATGTGACTATCCCATGCCTCTTTCTTCCCTGTCCACTGGCTCTCCTGCTACATTTGCCTATTAAAGAAATCTTTACACTTTGAATGTCACAGGAAATGCCCATGGAGTGCTGTGGGACAGAGAAATGACCCTTAGCCCTCTTTATCTTCTGTGTGAGAATAAAAAGTTGTGCGGAAAACCAATACTGTTTTAATAGCAGCCATCTTGCCATCTCAACTCATCACAAAATCTTTCCAAACACTCAAACTCTTAAAGCATTGGTCAACACACATTGGAAAATTAGTTGAGTCTCAGTGTTGCCAGATGAGTTCGCAAGATCTACAATGCAGCATCTTGTCCAGAGTTAACATCACTGTGTATGTCCAAGAGTTGAATCTGTGGCCACCTAGCTCTCTGGAGGCTGAGGCAGGATGACTATGTGTTTAATGCTAGCATGTAGGATATATAATAAAAGAACCCTGTTTCAAAACATTGGATTTTTATTTTATTTTATTTTAAGAGGGTAAATTTCAAGTTATGTTCTTACTGTAAATAACAAGGTTCAGGGAAGGAGGGAATCCTTAGAAGTAACAGGTGTTTACTGTCTTGTTAGAGATGATGGATCAATAAGTATAAGCGTTTGTTAGACTCAATGAGATTTTATATATTAAATACATGCACTCTTACATAACAACTATACTTCAGTAAAGCCGTTAAGATGAAATTCAGGAAATAATATAAACATACTATACATACATATGCATGAAAGCTTGGGGAAAAGACATTTTTTAAAAAGAAAGCTGAAAAATGAGAACCCTTATGGAAATAAAGCACTTGGCAAACCTGCAAAGGCCATGCAAATATGGAGTGTTGCTAATCTGTTGAAGAGATGTAGTACATGGATGCCACAACTTTCAGGGTATTAACGAGCATCCCAGCTAACTGCTAAAAACAGAGAACACAAACAAAGCTTAAATATTAACAAATAAATGTGAACTTCAATAAGAGAAAACTGAGAAACGTTTGAAGGTAGCAGACAGACTGTCTGAAACAACAACAACAAAAAAATCCTATCTGTTCATCTGAAGTTCAATAGATTCTGGCTCCCAGGCCCAGAATATTTATTCCCCCTCCTCTTCCTCCTCCTTCTCCTCTTCCTCCTCTTTCTCCTCTTCCTCCTCCTTCTCCTCTTCCTCCTCCTTCTTCTTGGAGCTCTTGTCCTCTCCTCCCTCCCTCCCTTCCTCTTCACTCTCCCTCCACCCCTTATTAAATTATTCACCATTCATCTCTTGATTGTGAAAGCTTGCCACTTCTCTGCCCTAGTCCTACCTAGGGCCTGGTTCATGGAAGATGCCTATCATGTGCCATCTTTGCATGAGTCCTTCTACTAGCCAAGGTCTCCACTCAACCCAGCAAACTAAGAAGAGCCTTTGAGTGAGTTGCATGCAACAGACGAGCCCAACTGGAGGCAATGAATGGACTACATATTTGTGAAGCTTGCCAGGCACTGCTCTCCTGGCCTGCTGTGACCATGCTGTTTGTTGGATGCACAGCTGAAGATGTGCCTAGGTTTGAAGCCATGGCTCCTGTAACTATAGAAGCTCAAAACTTCTGTGCCTCAAAATAGCAGATATCTCAGAGTTGTTGAGGGTTAAATAGGATAATTTCTATGAAGTTTTAGCATAACACTCAACATATGATAACAATAAATGTCAGCTACACACCACAGCATGATGATCCCTGTCCACAGCTGATGTTAGTAGTGTTTTCTGTGAAGAGCTAAATAATAAATATCTTACACTTTGCGAACTACATAAAATATCTGTCATAACAGCTTAACCGCCATTGTAGCACATGTGAATGTAACTACAGATGATACACTATCGAATCTTAGAACAGCTGAATGCATCATTAAATCTTTCTATTCTTTGGGGCTTTTTACAAGCATTTAAAAATACAAGCCTTGAGAGATGGCTCATGATTAAGAGCACTTGCTGCTCTTGCAGAGGATCAGAGTTCAACTTCCAAAATTCACCTCAGTGGCTTACAACTGCCTGGAACTCTAGTCAAGGGGAAGGAGTATCTTCTTCTGGCCTCCGTAAGCAACCACACAAATGTGTATACACACACGCAGAAAGAGACATAAATATTTTTAAAACATGAAACATTAAATTTTTTGATGTAAAAGTCACACACTGTACAAATGAATCATGACTGGCCAGTGAGCCATAGTTTACTGCTTTGCAGGAGCAAGTGAACTGATGCAGTGTTTGCTCATAGTGTGGAGGAGAGAGGGGTTCATTCTGCCTTATAATGAAGGGAGGGCAGAGAACTGTTCTACTGAAGATGGGACATTTGGGTTAGGATTTTTAAGGCCGAGTAGAAGTTGACCAGATGTGACTGCTAAAATACAAGGAAGCAGTCATGAGAGAAAGAGAGAACATCTTTTTAGGATATTGACTGACAATAACTGCTCACTGAAAAAAGTGAGGAGAAAGGATTCCTGTGAGTACAGCAGCAAGTGAAACATTCATTTGTTTAAGTATTTTCTGAGGCCCTCACTTGATTCCAGCTAGTTAAACAAAGCCCCAGGTTAGACCTCAGCTTTGTTTTCAGCCATCAAGTTTCAGCGTACTCAGCCTGAGTCTCCATCACCTCTCTCTGAGAAAGACGACTAAGCACTTCCAGAAAGTACTTTCTAAAATTGTCTGAAAAAGGCCTCTGTAGCAGTGGACTCAGCCTCTCTTTATGGACGTGTTTACTATTCAAGCTGAATGCCAGATAAAAATCGGTCTTTGTGTACATATATATGTCTCCTGTGGTGGTTTAAAAGAAAATGGCCCCCAAAGGGGGTGGAATTATTAGGAGGTATGGCTTTGTTGGAGGAAATATGTTAATGCAAGGGTGGGCTTTGAGGTCTCCTCTGCTCAAGCTATGCTCAGTGTGGGACACAGTTCACTTCCTGTTACTTTTGTCTCAAGATGTAGAAATCTCTTCTTCAGCCTGCATGCAACCATGGCCCACCATGATGATAATGAACTGGACCTCTGACACTGTAAGCAAGCCACCCAATTAAATGTTTTCTGTTGTTAGAGTTGCTGTGGTCACGGTGTCTCTTCAAAGCAATAGAAACCCTAAGATGTCTGTCCATCTTCTAAGAAACAGCTATTTTCCACAGGGCTTCACACATGCTCAGTAAGAGTGCTACCACTGAGTTACATCTAGAGTCTCCTTGATTTGATGACTTTTACTTGCTATGGCCACAAGGTTATCCTTGAATTTGTCATTCTAGTGCATCAGCATCCCAAATAGCTAGCCAGTATTGTGGGCCTGCATCAATGGATAAAGTCTTGGTAAGAGTGTTCTACTACAGTTTCTTTAGTAAGTTAATTAGTTGCCTCTCTTAAATGTTTACTAATTTTTTAAAGATATTGTTCTTTAATATCTCTGGAAGTCCCTATGAAAGAAAATTGGCCAGTATTTCATCAACAATTATTGTTTTTCTGATTGCTTTTCATTCAGATGTAGAAAGGCTTAGCATAAAGAAGATAGTTGGCAATTGTTTTAAACCCAACTGCCTAGAACGAAATATATATATGTATATATATATTTCCTTAAAAATATCTTTAAAAAAAGAAAAATAGAACTTGTCCAGTGATGTTTCCATATTGAGCAGCTTTTAAAATTTTCAAGCATCATTTTAGTTCTGTAAAAAAGTTATGATTTTATTACCATCCCCTTTAGCACCTGAAAGAACAGAAAATAATTTGTACATGTCATGTTTTTTTTAATTCAACAAATTCACATTGAACAGCTATGCACCTGGCACTCTGCAGGACACCAAGGATGCCCAAATTCTGGGGCATTTCTTGTCCTTATACTGCCTTAAAGAACATTTTACAGTATGTTGAAGCAGATGGCAATCTCACCAGAGGAAAGATGTTTAAGTGAATGCTTAGGGGCCTGATTGTCATCTAGGGGTGAGCCTTTGCTCCTCCATTCCTCCTGCTATGTAGGTGTCCCAACTCTCCAAGGAAAGGCTAATGTACTAGTGAGGTAGGCACAAATACCCTCAGAGACACAATTACAGAAAGATACCAAAGGATCAGAGCAGACTGGAATGGTTGTGGTGTCCTATCTCAGTCCAGATCAGTACTTACCCTCAAAAGCTGCTTCTAAATCCATTATACAGCAATTAGAAGGACAAAGGGCAAGCAGCCCTTGCCTCTTTATAATTTCTGCTATCACTCGTAACCGATCCCCACCGATTCAGTAACAGTCTAAGACAACAGAAGTACAGCCTGGCGTTAGGAATCAACCCTCCAAAGGAGGAGACAAGCAACTGGCAAAGCTGCAAAGTCTGCAAAACCCACAACAGTAGGGTCCAGAAAAGCCACAGCCAGCAGTAGAGACTGTTCGCACTGGTGCCTCCTTGTTTACTATATAAGCCAAACCATCCTACTTCAGAATTAAAATTTTAAAATATTCAGAGAAACAAATCAAAAGCAATTCTTTTTGACCTAGTCCTTCTCGGAAGAGAGTGGCGGTTTGGATCTTCTGGGTCCCTTCTCCAGTCTGAGAAAGAACAGAAAGGAGAGAGTGTGTGTATCGATTTTCTCTGCAGAGCACGTCCTGTCTCATCCTGTCTCACCTTGGTTTTCAGGTCTGTCCTTACAAGACACTGAAGGATGGTCCTTATCCATGGTAGAGAGACTGCAAAACAACCATTAATTTCCTTGACTTAATTCTTCTGTCTATGAGTCAACGAAGTGTTTCCTCCATAAGAGAAGAAAAAAAATCACTTAATTTTTTGAAAATATTATCTCTGATAATATGAAGAGATATGAAATGAAAACAATATTAAATCCAAAGCAGACCCATTTGTCACAGAAACATATCTGATTTCAGGGCATGGTCAGGAGGAAAACAGTGCATAAAGATGAAGACCAAAAGGATCCTAGATTTTAGGATTCTGTGTTCTGCATAAGGATGAATTTTAGATTTTTTCATTTTCGTTTGAACTTAGTGAGAAATGTTAAATAATGCAACTTTCTCTCCAAGGACATTTGAGCTAGAGGAAGCATCGCATAATTCTTCTAAAATTTGAATGTATCTTCACTGCTATTTCCTTGACCCAATCAGTCATTGTCTCTGGAGGTTACAGCCACTTCATGGTTCCTACTCACACATCCCCGCATGACAACTCCAGGCTTTTCCTATGGACGGTCTTCTCTCAACCATCAGGTCGCAGATTCAATGCCACTTCCTAAATAAACCTTTGCTAACAGCTGTGCTGGCTGCTTACTGCTGGCTCATTTAATTTATTTCTTGGTTGCTTTTATGGCACATAATATGATCTCTCCTTAATCTGGCTTATTTGCTAGAACACCATGCCTGATTTATTTACTGCTGTGCCCCAGACGTAGCACACGGTGTTTGGCTAATGAATAAATAAATGAGTGAAACAGCAGACCAATCACTAGGCTTTATAGTTCACATTTATTTCTAGACTTCTAAGAATTCTCTGACAAAAGAACTACTATTCTTACTTGGTGGTTCCAGAAACAAATGTCCAGATAAGGTCATACAAATTTAACGTAGAGAGTGAGGGGTTCCTCTGAGGTTTCTCTGATATCAAAACTATGTTATTTCTACCAAAACTGTATTGCCTTATAAATAGCAAATATTTTTCATAAAACAGAAAGCTTTATACTATTTTAATATACAGAAACATTGGACTTCAACCTCATAGAACTTCACAGCCTTAGATTAAAATTTTAAATTATGCTGTCTTATTAAACATTTTTTAGCTAAAGAATAAGATTTGCATTAGTGGGTTTGACATCCTTAAGCACTTCACCTGCATATATGATAACTCAAAACCATCAAGAGAAATTGGAAATTACTTATGATGGTTAATGAATGCATATTGTTCAGTCAGATAACAACTATGATTGACATCTCATTTATAATTGCTTATGAATTTGCTTCCTGTGTGTCTAAATCAAGATGCCTATATGCAAACATAATTTATAAGACTTTTTGGCTTAGATATTTCTAATCTTTAGTAGGCACATACTCAACATAAGCCCTCTTAGAGCAAATGGCATAACTGTCTGTGGATATATACATATATACAGAGAAGTACACAAATGTCTATGTTCATGTGCACATATGAACTGTATATATTTTATATAGCCATATAAAATTATCTCCTCACAAGAGATATCCTGAGCCATTTGTTTGCCAAATTTCCATTTGTTTGTCTGTTTTCTAATTTAGTTATAGAAGATAAGGTTCTTTTTAAACTTTTATGACTTGTACAATGTACTTGTCAAAACCAGATTCATTTTACTCTGCTTCTGTTTTGTAGCAGAGAGCTACATGTGACAGCTCACCTATGTGTGGCTCACTAATGACATTAAATAAATCACTCTCTGAAGTATGAAGCCTGTGCCACTGACAATACAGAGATAATTTAAGAGGGACCTTCCACAGAAATGAGGTGGGAAACTGTCGTAGAGTCTGTGGCTTGCCAGACTGGATCTAGGCCCAGGCTATAGTGACCATATTCAATGCATACATTTTTAAACACACACACACCCACACACACACACATTTTCACCCATTCATGGCAAATGATATTAGCTTTCCATTTAGACAGTAGTAGTTTTCTTCTTTAAAGAAAACACATTGCCCTATTAAAATATATTTTGTAGAAACAATTAAACAAATAAAAATTCAAAACTATATAAATACACATGAGATACACAGAGTGACAAAATAATGTAAATCATATGTAAATGGCTTTAGGAAGTCTTAAAGTCAGAGGTCAGGGGTCAGGAACTGGTGACTTTGACTAAGTTACTTAAACTCATCTAAAAGTAGCAGCAACAAGGGATGTTTCACTAAGTGGAAAATCCTTTCAGCTAGAGCATAGCACATGTCTAATAAGTTATCTCTGTGATTATAATTTTTATTACTGTGACTGAAGTACCTGGCACAAAACCTGACAGACCGCAGATGTTTGGTACATCTGGAGAAACACTCCCCCACTGAGGAAGCTTCCTTCACTGTCTCTGTAGGATCTATGAATGAGTAATTGATGTGATGTGAAGAATCATACCTAAGTAGTGACCAGTCTCACCAGCAGTGTCGCAGAGGAAGATATACTGAAGACACAAAATATTCTATAGACAGAGAGCGACTTTCTGGATTGTGGAACACATATCCTGCTTCTACTGTTTAAACAAATATGTGTTAACTATCATTGGTCAGACTGGGCTTGTAAATGCAAAGGTTGGAACAGAATGAATCTTGGGACACTTTCTTAAGTCTTCTTCTAGAAAAATAATTATGTGTCAGAAATGCTATCCCAGCTCCAACACACTTTGAAGAAGCGTCTTGGGAAGAAAATGTATTGAGATGGCCAACCAGTCATGATTTGGAAAACAGGCTTGGAGTGTTATTATAGAAGTATGTGGACCCTAGGACTGGGTTCAGACTGTGTTCCTGGGCATGGGCTGGCACCTTGAAGCCCATCCCCTCCCTGCAGAGGAACACCTAACTCAGTCTAGACTTTGGGATGAGGAAATCAGACTTTCCTGGAGTGAATGTGCCATGCAGAGCTGACCCACCTTGGGACTTCGTGCCCCTTTGGGGGAGGCTGAAGGTTAACTAGGAAGGAGGGAAGAGAGGGGAATCGGGGGATACATGAATAAAAAAGATATTATTTTATTAAAAAATAATAAAATGAATAAAAACATTGTTGTTTAAACCAAAGTTTATAAGAAAATGAAACCTAGTCAAGACAGAGACCCTTCCTAGAGAGTAGAGTGAGGAAGAGAAGCAAGTGTGGGCATCTGAAACTCTGCTGAATGTAGATAGGACAGCACATCTTTCTCTGCGATTGACATACATTCTGCCCATCACTCATAGGCTCCTTGGAGAGGGATAAAGGAAATGGGGCTGGGACATAAATGCTTTGATATGCATTTTCAAGTAGTCAGCAAGTGTTTTCCATAATTACAACTTCTCTCTCCTTCCAACTCAACTAATGGGAATTTCTAAATATCATTTAATGCCTCCTTTCTCAAGCTGTTTCAAATATATTTCTATAAAACCTTTTCTGAATCAGGATTGCAACATGGTTCACAAATGCATTCAATTGTTCTACCTTCTCAGTCTCTCCTGTGGCAGTTCTCCACACAGATCAATTTCCACATATTTCCCTTGGTGGAAGCTCTAAAGCACCTGTCCTGGAGACTGTTAAACTTATGGTCTCAGGTCTGATGCAAGGTGAGGCTATACTTAGAAAGTCACGCTATTATCAGAGGCTTGAAACATTCATTTCTACCATCCTAACATGATCTGGTGGCAGAGGGCCTGGAGACCATGGTAAGAACTAGACATCTTCTGTGTGCTAAGGCTCCCCAACCAGTCATCATGCTGAAGAAATAATTCAGTCAGAAAAGTACTTGTGATACAAGCCTGATGATCTGAATTCAATACCCAGAACACATGTTAAAAAAAACAACAACAACAACAAAAAAATGCCAATCAACAACCACAAAACAAGTGTGGTAGCATGCTCTTGAAATCCCAAATGAGGACACAGAGAAGGGCAGATCCTGACGTCTGCTGGCCAGTCAGCTAAACCTACTTAGTGAATTCTAGGATCATGTAAAAACTCATCTCAGAAATCAAAGTAGATAATACTGAAGAGCAGCATTTGAGGTTGACTTTTGATATTTACATGTAGATTCACATATGCATATATGCAAACACACACACACACACACACACACACACACACACACACACACACACACACACACCACTCAACTGTAGAGTTCAGAAAGCTTCTTGGTTGTTGAGCTGGTCGAGATGCTTAGGCGAAACTGCAGACACTTGCCCATGCATATCACTCCTCTCTCTTTTGTCCTTTATGTCAAAATTTCTGAATCTGGACTATTGCTTTGTTATGATAACATTGAAGCTACTTGTAGTCAGAAGTTTCTATGTCCCACTGGAGTGGTCCTGAAGCCACTCAGTCCCAAATAATCCCACAAAGGCTTATGTCAACTACAGGCTGTTTGGTCTAAGACTCGGGCTTATTGCTTTTTAATGCTTACATTTAAGTTCATCTATATTTCTATTTATGTTTAGCCACGTGGCTTGGTACTCTTTTGCTCAGCGCAGCATTCTCATCCCACTTCCTCTGCATCTTCTTGTTGTTGCCCTTCTTTTCTGCTTCCCAGAATTCTCCAAGCTTGGTTGTCCCACCTCTACTTCCTGTTTAGCTACACGACCAATCAGCATTTTCTTAAACCAATATTTACAGTGACAAACATTGACAGTCCCACAGCAGCTACTGCTCTCACATTCCTAATTGCTATAAATAGCAATTAGATCTAGAACTCAAGCATTCATTCATATGTTCTTTCATCATTTTCAGGGACTGTGATGCAAACCCAGTTGAGCTTCTCTGAAAATTTTCTGCCACTAACTTGTCCATGTCTTAGCATGTCTGTCTCCTGCCAAGAAGTGACTATCTCAATCTTGACTTCCTTCTCTGTTGGAAATCCTCCACACTGAACTTCTCTCATCAGCTGTGAGGTTACCCTAAAATATCTGTACAATAAAGAAAAGATTAGCCGGGCATGGTAGCACATATCTGTAATCCCTACAGTCAAGAGGCGGGGGATGCTGGATGGCTGCAAGATCAAGTCTGGCCTTGAACATGCAGGATAAATTCATGGTGCTCTTCATCAGTTTTCTGTAAGTTTACAGTTTTTCTTCTTAATGATAACATTTGGGAAGGCATATTTCTTTATGCTCATTATTCTCGACACTCAAATTGTCCTATTTGAGTGATGGGTGCACTGTATAGCTGGATGTTCTGTCTTATGAAATGATCTTGCCTGGTCTTTATGGACATGGCTTCCTTGTGCTCTGACTAAAGTACCATCAGGCTTTTTAAAATCTACCCTCTGCTGTAGGCCTGGAATCAGGCTTCTCTCAGAACTCCAGTTCCATTTACAAAAAATATAATAAATGATCTGAACACTAAGCTTATGATTGTGAGTTACTTCCAAGGCTTTTTAATAAGTAAAGAAAAGGAACAGTTCCCTATATAGACCAGTATTTTCTGGTATTACCAAATAACCATAAAGATAATTTGCTTCTTTAATCCCGTTATTCTCTCTCTCCTAAAATATAGAAGTATGGGTACTTATTATCAACATAATTTCTTTACCATGCACATTTAGCAATTTCAAATTCAGATCCTAATACTACCACTGGCAATAAGACTCCTAAATATCAGAACTATGCCCTCTCATTTGCCTTTATTAGAGAAGAAACAATAGTAATAGCACACATGGCTTAATCTAAAATTCCTGACTGAGTTTTCTCCTCTATATTAATAGGACACTTGGTATACTATTCGGTCTGTTACCTGAAGTTTGGTTTAATAGCCCACCTACTTTATTCTGCTTTGGCCTGACTCCACTGCTCTCTAGTACTACCTGGTATCAGGATAATATACGCTCCACCAGGGTAAGGATCTTGACTTTCATTCATCAGTAGATTGTGTAGTACTCAGCTCAGTGTTGGGGTACATATGCACACAGACCTTAGTGCATCAGGCACCTTGTGTTTCATAGGAAATCCCACAGAGAGGTTCAACATCTCTGTAAATGCAATAATTATTGGCGAGAAGAGCAACCACTGCCATCTTCAAATTTTTTGCAATTGTATTAAAATAAATCCTCTAGACTCCCATCGCCTGCTACTTATAGAGTAAAAGCTAAGTGTTCATAGAAATCTATTTTAGTACCTTTATGTCAAATACAAAACAGTAACCTAGAGATTCAGTGCTTTACCCCTAGTTACTCAGAAAACACCCAAGAATGCCTGAATCAAGTTCCAAAGCCCCTCTTTCAGGTTCCTAGAATCCTCTCTGAACTGGTGCAAATAAAGCAAGAAAATAAATGTGATTTTATCTCTTAAAATAGAAAATGCATTTATGGGGCTCAGATTGTTGATCAAATCTGGTTCTCACTGAAGACCTTCTGAGTGGCCTCGGAAGTCCATAGATAGAATTATTTTCCATCTCTCACTTCAGTTTGTATTAAGATATAAAAATCTACTATTGCTAGAAACAGTAATACATTACTGCTTTGTGTAACCCAGTGGAACATCACTGAACTAGAAAACAATTTGAGTAATATTTAAAGACTTTATAATTGATTGAATTTCTGATTTTAGATAAAATTGACATCTATTATTCTTTATTCTTGGATATCAGTAGTCCCTTGACTTTAAAGCCTAATAGAGGACAGGCTGTTCTCTCCCCTCTCACTGAGTTCAATATGAAACTTCTGGTCATCATTAAGCGACCTTGTACACATGATAGCTCTATAGCTAGGTGGATGCCAGCAAGGTCATGAAATCCTCCCCAATACTGAGATTTTGAACAACCCAGGAAGAGTCCTTTAGTAATGCATCTACTTTGCACTTAAAGATTTAAGTCACTACAATTCTAAGTACAGAAACCATAAGCCCATTTTATACCAAACTTCTAGACCAGCATTTTCAACCTTCCCTTTAATACAGTTCCCATGTGTGGTGATCCCCAACCATAAAGCTATTTTTGATAGTACTTTATAACTGTAATTTTGCTAGTATCATAAATTGTAATGTAAATATATGTGGGTTTTATGAAGTTAGTGACTCCTATGAAGGGATCAATTGATTCCCCAAAGGGGCAAAAGCCATGGGTTGAGGACCATTGCTCTAGAGTAAATATATGGTAATCAGATAAAATTATTGTTTAAATAATAAGCAGGCTACTGGGTGTGAAACAAAGGGATTATTTTGGAAGTTATATTCTACCTGTAGCACTCCATATTCACATACCTTTTACATTTCACCCCCCCCCCAAAAAGTCTCAACAACTTTGGTAACAGTTTTCTATGGGAATATCATCTTCTCAACCTATCACTGCAGCCTACTTCTATGATGTATGGCTTTACAGATATATTTTTAAAACATGATGATAATGGATGATGATCATTACTATTACCATCACCCTCATTATCATCATCTCACACAAGTTGTATAGATAATTGTTATGATATTGGTAGGATAATAGCATTTCTCTTAAGAAAACATAATTTGAAATTTGTCCAATTTTATGTATTTGAAGTAAATTCTTTTGCGAAATTTTTAGATATCATCTCACTACTTTAGTGCATATTCTGAAGATGGTAGATTGCTTTATACAGGTGAGTGAGGGTTGAGAAATTAAATCTGAGATTTTTAACAAAGCAGCATTTGTCCAATGTTTTGCTATTGCAAATGTGTGATCCTCAGTAAGAAGCAAAATTCAACTTGGAAGGACTTTCTTTTCTTAGTAAAATAACTTACTTCCATTAGTAAGTCATCCCTCATGACTTTACTTCATCAGGGAAGCCGTGAGTGATCGTGATGCTAAATGATAGCAAAGGTACAAAATAAATGGAAATATTTTCCTTCCATACCTTACCACACACTCCCACACATTTCTCAGAAAAATGCTGGAGTTAAGTCCTTTTAAATATTCCTCCAGAAATTCCATATTTATGTCAAGTATGTATTTGGTATTCTACATTTTAGCAAATAAAATAATACTAATTAATTTTACATCTTTCAATTAATTTACCAAGATACAAATATATTTATTAAGTTTCCTACTAATATTTTGGGTGTTTCATGTTTGGATTAGTGTGTTGAAGTAAAATTTAACAAATTAGCATTTGTTAACTTTGTATAAACAAATGAACACATTGATAGAAGAAATTTCTAGATTTATAACTGCCAAGTCAAGAAATATGTTTATCTAAAATTTAACACACTTGCCCTTTGATTTCCTTTGAATGGTTTGCATCATTTTATATTCTTTATTATATTTCATTATATATATTTATATAAACATGTATTTAAGTCACTTGAGTTTTCTTTTTCTAGAAACTGAAAATTCCTATTTTCTCATCCCATTTTTCTTTGTTATTATTTTGACCTTTGTGGTGACAAGAGTTCTTTTAATATTGGAAAGGTTGTTCTGTTTTAGTATTTGTGCTGATCATATTCCTATTATTCTGTGTTATTTCTGACATACAAAAGGCTTAAGTTTTATGGATCTGAATGTGTGGTTTGTTCTCTGTCTTACCTTCAGTGTCTGCTTAGGAAGATTGTTCTCCTCTGTTCTCCAAGACTTTGCAATCATAACTCTTTAAATACATATGTCTAAAATTTTGAAGCACATAAAGAAAAATATAATAAGGTCTTACCTTTTTTCCAAAAATAATTAATTGTTTCAAAACAATTTGTAGCCCAAAGTTTCTGTATCATCCAGCTTTGCCTAGCCCCAAAGTTTGGATCCACAACCCCACTGCCCCTTTGCCCCAAGTAATCACACAAAGGCTGATACTAATTACAAACTGTTTGGCTCATTATCTGCTAGTTCTTTCAACTTAACCCATTTTTTATTATTCTGTGTATTGACACATCGCTCAAGGCTTATATCTGTCTTTCTTTACATCTTGCTTCCTTGGGTGGCAGCTTGAAGCATCTCTGTGTGACATCCTTCCCCTTTATCTATGCTTGAATTTTCCACCTGCTAAAAAGCTTGTTTGCCATAGGCCAAAACATCCTATTTATTAACCAGTGGTATTCACAACATAGAAAGACACTCACATCAACTGTTTATTTGAACAACTGTTTTCCTCTCTAGTTTGAAATTGTGTTGTTGTTTGCTAAAACATTATATATATATATTTGAATAATTATATATATTTTTGAATATATAAACTTATTTGTGGACTTTGAGTCATTTTGTCTTCCATCCATGTCACAAGAGAACTAAATAATCACTTAGTCTTAATTTTTTTACAGCAAGCAATTCTCTTTATAAAAGCAATGATTTTTGAGAATTATCAGTTTTGCCTTTATTATTATAATTACTATTATTTTATGACATTTTCTATCAGGTTTTAACAAGCTCAGGTTATGCAAACAATAAATGAAGCTTGGGGATAAGAACAGGAAGTTTATTATTCTGATTAAGTTTCCTTTGAATTGATCTATCAATTTAGAGCCCAGTAATGTCTCTGTTATATTAACTATTTCTACCCAAAATGTTTAGATTTGTTTGAGTTTTCTCCTTTGACAAAGTCTTAATACTTTTTACATAAGTCTTGCACATATTTTTACTAAGCTAATTTGAAAAATGTTATACTCTAATTATGTTTATAAATTATATGCACCTGATTTGGAAGACTATTTTATTAATAAGCTTATTGATTCATAAATTAATTAAATGTATCCTTGGCACATGTAAAAGAAAAAGAACATCTATTCTCTTACCATGGACTATCTATGAAAGAAGAGCATTGGGACATGGGTTCAAGCCAATAGAAAGTCTTTATTAGCCAGCAGGTGACTACACTGAATGTGCAAGACCTGAGTACAGTCCTGAGCCTTTCTCAAGGCACCTTTAAGCACACAAGCTATATCCTGGGTTGACACACCTCAGTTAGCAAAAACAGTTTGCCAGAAGGAGAACCACAGAAGCCAAAAAAACAACTTAGTACACATAGGGACTTTTCCAAAACTATGAACACTGATAGATTAGTTCTTTGTTCTCATTATGGCACATGTTGCTGCCTATGCTCTTGGTTCCAAGGCCTGAATAGAACTTCTGTTGTATTGTTTGTTGTACTGAGGTCTGATGATCTATTACAATGTTTGATGTATTACTATGTCTAATTATATTTGAATTTTCTCTTGTTGAACCATCCTTGCTTTGATTGGATATAGACTACTTTCCTAGGACACACATGTTACAAATGCCCTGCTTGGTTCTATGTGCTAATTATTTAGTTAAAGCAGTTCCAAGTTTTCATAATAAGAATGAGTCATGTCTGTTTTTTTTTTCACTTTACACCAAGCACATGGAATAAAACACTTTGTCCAAAGAAAAACATGAGATTCTCAGGAAATATTGGTGAAAATCTAAGTGATTCTGAGTCACCTCACTGAGTTCTCTCTAAACTCTCCTGGTCCATATTAGAAAGAGAAACCATGACTAAGATCAGTATAAAGGTCAAGAAATTGGCCATATGGGGGTACATCCAGGTCCTCTGAAAACGTCTGTTTTGCATGTCCTTTTTTTAATGACTCATGGTCCCGTAGGACCTTTGCTTCCTCCCTCGTTGTTCATATGTCTATGACTAGACATACTTTTCCTTGAACAGACATCTCTGACATCAACAAGCCTAAGTTGGGGACAAGTGTTTTTGCAATATTGATGGCTGGCTGGTGGGTGTGGAGAGCTTATAGAAGTACTAAGCTTAACTAACAGATGCCAGAAGTTGGCTCAGTAACCACACTTAATAGGCACAATCTAAGTTACCGAGCCAGGATTCCAGGTATAGATGCAGAAGCCCCACAAAGTATTTTCTTTGGGGCCCTTCCCTTAACTCTCTTACCTTCCAGCCAGTGATAAATGAAATCCTACCCATTGATGTCTCCACATACAACCACAGGGACAGCCCTGAAGAACGCTGTGCAGGGGATTCTCATCAGTTCCGTAATCCGGCATGTGGAAACTGAACGTTAAAAGAAAAAACCAGATTTTTGTGTCAAGCAGCCATGATAACCATCTACATAAGAGCACTAACCACTCTGCACATCTGTGGTTTGTCCAATCCTCTCGCAATTCTTTGTACATTACAGTGCTTCTTCCCACTATCTTTACCTGTGCTCCTGTACTGTGGTCATACAATAATCAAGTTTTCAAAACCCTATGAATATTACCTTCTTCCTTTTATTATTTTATTGTTCCCTGACTTTTTCTAATTACCCCCTTTGGGAGATTCTTGTAGAAAATTGGAACTACTATTTGATTTTAGAAAATACCCTTGGGTATCTTGTTCTCAAGAAGGTAATATTTAAGGTATACTAACTCTCTGATTGGGAATCTTATTCCCAATAAAGCTACTGTTTGTTATTTATGGTTTAATATATAGGGACCAAAACATGAGGGTTTGCATTTATGTAATCAACTATCCTTAGCCTAGCAAAAGCGAAATTGGTACCACTGATTCAGTGAAATAATTGATACCATCACTACATGCTAACTTCATTCATAAAGAACTCCATAAATTCTAATACAAATAGATTTATAAACTAAAATAAAACTGTTGGCAACTGTTTGAGGGTACATAAATAAAACTTTTCTCTGCATAGTGAGAGTCAAACATGTCTTTGAATTGGTTGTTGGGATAGTTTAAGCTTCAAGTGACTGTTCCATGGGTAACTGTCAAATGGGTGACTTCACAGGTAATCAGGTCTTATAAATTATGTATCTGGACAAGAACTATTTACTTATTTGTGGGAGGGAGTCATGTTAACTGAACCCTCTTCCCTTTTTTGATTAAGCTTATTGTCAGAGACATGGCCTGGGACCACTTAACATGGTTGAACCAACATCTGAAGTTAAATCAGAAACCACAATGAACAGACGATCCTGCACATTGAATCATTCCTGCTTCAAAGATGAAGCCTCACATTACTGTGCCAACTCTCACTTTTTCCACATTACATAATCTTCTTCTCTTATCCAGCATTTCCATGCAGCCATCACGTAAGTGGAACGAGGAGTGTGGTTTCGTTAATGCTCTGCGTTGATATTGATGGGCTTCAGAATAGCAGGTCCGTTGTTGCCTAGCAACCAAGCAAAGTGCCTCAGCCCACTGACCTCAGTATGGGTACCACTTGCACAAATGCAGCTCATAATTGAATGGATTGTTGCCTGGTTCCCAATGATTCCCAGACATATTTTGTGCCTCAAGCCCACCCCAATGAGACTTCTGATTAAATGCAATAATTGTGCTATTTTTCTCTTGTGATCTGGTTTAATCATAAAACAAGTGTCATACGCTAATCCAAATGACCTGATTTAACAACACTATTGTCATTGACTCTGAGACCAAGCAGTTTTATTGATGGAGAATCAGAGGCCTTTTGTCCATTGTCCTAAATAGAGGCATTAAAATGTGTTTGGTACAATTTTCCTTTGTTTTGTTACCAACTTCCACCAAACGTAAACAGCTATCATAGCTATCTTGCTCATTACTAGTAAGTAGTGTGTATTATAAGTTACATATATATATATATATATATATATGTATGTTACATATAATATATATTATAAAACACTATATATTAATATACATTATGCAAATTTTAGAAAAGCAATAATTGAATCTTTTTTACACTTTTATTTATTTGTGTGCTTGCGTGCGTGCGTGCATGCGTGTGTGTGTGTGTGTGTGTGTGTGTGTGTGTGTGTGTGTGTGTGTGTGTTTTGCAGGGCATCTGTACAGATCAGAAAACAACTCTAAGAGTCAGTTTTTTCCTTTTGCCTTGTGGGTCCTAGGGATCACATTAAAGTCCTTGGGCTTGACTGAGGTTCCCTTTGCCCACAGAGCCATCTTACTGACCCCATATTATCTCTTTGAATTATCACAACACTACAGGGAAAATACTAACAGGAGCCCCCTTTCCATGTAGAACTAAAGGTAAAGGAAGTGGGAAAGGACCAGAGGCCTAAAGAAGTAGCCGAGCCAAGCTATGAGCCCAGGTCTGTCTCAGTAAGTCACAGCCCAAAAAGTAAAGGTCATCCTGTACCCCAATTCAAACTGTCAAAGCTACCAGTTTTCAAAATTCTCAAAGCAGTGACAGCTCACAGCCACAAACATTAGAGCAAATCAGCTCTGTAATGAAATTTGATGCACATGACCAAACACTTACTAGTACATTATTCGTCTGAAGAGTCAAAGAACAGTAGATATTTGGAGTATTCATCTGTAACTTTTACTGGGTGTCTGTCGTGTACTTGCTGCTCAGAATGAGTCTCCTAGGAGTCCTTTGCTATCTACACTTATATGAACTGATAGAGTCTTCCCTTTAAGTGTGTGCTAAGGGTTAGACAGCTACTCCTCTTAAACAAACTGTCAATAAACAATTGAGTCAGGACTCAAGTCCAGGGTTATCAAACTCCAAAGCTCATCAAAGAAGTAAACAAAACCACTGGCTGAACACTTTTTGTTCAAGAGAACATTTTTTTCCTTCTCTTCAGTCACCTGGGCATCCAAGAGGCATTTGGAGAAAACGGACCAATTATGATAATGTCTGGAAGCGCTGATTGCTGCAGAGTGCTTCTCTGGCTGGATCCCTGCTCTGTTGCTAAGCACTTTGTACATTTCTTCTCCCTTGAGCTTTACAGCCACCCTGAGACCTGGTAATACTCCTGTTTCAAAGCTGAGGCAACCTGACAGTCCTGGAGTTTGTGCTTCTTACCTACAACAGCCCAGCTAAACTCTAGCTTCCAGCTTCGATATCCCCAGCTGCAGTCCCCTGGTGATGTAGAAGAGTATCTTTGGCCTTTTCTACCACTGAGAAGCCACTACTGTCTTGATGTCCATGTTTATTCACTTTGAATATTGGAAGACAGAATGTGCCTTTGGCTAGGAAACTCTCAGAAACAAGAACCCAAATGTGTTTGCATTATTAACCCAAAAGTATTAAAATTCACATTGGCATATGGAGCCTTCCACAGAAGTGCAGTGGTGAACAATATTGAAAGAGAGGGGGACAAAGACAGAGGGAGACACAGAAAGAGACAGAGATGAGAGAGAGAGAGAGATTCCTACATATAAACTTCCACCTTTTTCCAGAATGACTTTGGATCCACTTCAATTTACTTTTGCTTGGCACTTTGCATATTTCCCAAACTCCACTTCCTCCTCAAACAATGTACAGTCCACACGACCAACCATTCTGTAAAATCTAGTTTGGTAGGCTCCCCCTAGTCCAGCGGAGTATCACGCCAAATATAATATTGAACTTTGTATCATTACCGAGCACACACTTAGAGCTCTCACAGACCATTATGGTCTCAAATGGAATGAAAATGACCCTGGGAACACTGTTTCTGTGAGGGGAAATGATTAACACTTGGCTCACCAGAGGACACTTAAAGATCTCACAGCTTCATGAACAAGATTTACATTCCAGTCTTTCCATCTTAGCTAACTAGAACGTGAGAAAGGAGAGTGAGGCAGTGACGTTATATCCCAGGGAACAGAGGATGCTCTTGGTTTACTTTGGTTGGCTTGAGATGGGGTAACGAGATAACCAAGCCTATTAAAACTATTTGAAACAGAACCAAAAATAGCTTCCGAGTGATCTGGGAAGAAACTCCCCTCTAAGGTGTTTGAGGTCTAGTACTTGTACTCGGCAGCATCTGCTTTGTTGCTCAAGGAATTTCTGTGTTTATCCCAACATCCTCCCTCTCCATTCAAGGCCAGTGGTTTCACGTTATTCCTTGGTCCAGAGGCATTCCAGAGGGATGCTCCAACACTATACTGGGAGCAATAGGGCACAGATGGGGCTTCAAAGCATCTCCTCTCTGTCTCTGAGCTGCACCTGTTGTTTCACTATTTTTCTTTGGATAATAGCATTTTTGTTTTCTCCTGGAAACTTACCACATTCCCTGCCCATATTTCATGCTATATAGACTCCTCTGTCAGGTGCAGGGGTGGGTAAAACATATCAAGGCTTTCCAAGCAGAGAATCCACTCCTTCCAATCCCAGACACAGGTCAGTCAAGAAAGTTAGCCCTATGGGGTGGCAGGGTGTGTGAAGGCTAGGCTTGTTCACATCCCAGCCTAGCCCCAATCCTTTCTATGTCTGCGATGTACTAAGAGCCTTGCTTCCCTTTTCAATAAACTGTTACATCACTTATTCTGGGAATAGTGCCTAGTAGGTAGCATGTGCTTTACAAAATAGTAACTATTATTTATGAACCTGCAAAGGTCACTCTATTACTCACTTTTTAGATTCTTCCTGATTTTTCCCATTTCATAATTTCCAAAATACCCGTTATAACATCCCCTCTCATAACACCTTTTCATCTTCAAGTCACTCAAATCCCTACCAAATATGGTTTTATTTTTCATCTATTCCCTCATTCTTTATCCTTCCTGTTATATCCATGAGGAACCTGGGTAAACTTTGCCTTCTTGCCACTCAGTTGGCATGGCTAACACACATGCGCATACGTGCACACACACATACAAACACACACACATGCTTCTGTTTTTCAATGCCTCTCCACCCTGAGGGCACACCTTTGCATTTGTGATAGCATCTTGTTTACCACAGTCTACCACTTATAAACTACTTTTTTTCCAGAATTACTTTGAATCCACTTCAATTTACTTTTGTTTGGCACTTTGCACTTTTCCCAAACTCCACTTTGTCTTTTAATTCCAAACAGCTTGATAGGTCTTAGTTCCCCTCTCCTTAGCAGTATCCAGGCACAAAGGGATGGGATGTGAAGGTAAAAGAAACTCCTGTTTTGTATAAATTAAAGCTCTCTGGGGAGAAGTTGAGGCTGGAAGAAGGGGCATACAGAGCAATGATTCTGAGAATGAGGCAAGATAATGGAGACATGGTTAGAGCTTAGGAATGTGGACATTAGCTGGCTACAGAAGAGCCAGGACTCACTGCTTTTTAGGCTCCACCCAAAGGCAGTATGGGGAACTTATGAAGTTCGGAGTGAATGTCTGTGGCTGACATGAACACAACCATATAAAGACCCCAATGCCTCAGACACATGGGAATGGCAAAGCTTTTCCAAGATGAGGCTCAGAGTAAGAGCAAACCTTCTTCTGGTCCAAGTGTGAACGTGGGTGCAGAAATTACCAACCACAGCTTTCTCCTCTTGTTCCCCATACAGCTTCCTATGGAGATTAGCTAAGGTTCAACTACATGCCATAAACATGCCTCAATTCCAACATATAAATACACTAGGTTTCCATGAGGTCAGCAATAGCCCATCCAATCCCAGTTTTTCTGTACAGGTATCTGTGTGTCTGGATTTTCTTCCTCATCACTCAAGGCGAGTCTCTAGGACCAAATGGAAGCCTGCATTGTACAACAGAGGAGTCAGAATCTTGGGCAATATCCCATAATATAGGCATAACATAAAAGTAGAGAAATTGCATGGTTGTGAAAGAACCCAATGTCTGAATAGCCTAACTGCCAGCAGCCACTACCATTCATTGATGATTGATCATGATTTTAGATTACCATGTTTCTTTAAGAAGGAAACCCTCACTGATCACAGGGGTTCGCCTACTGGGATTCAGGCTTACGGGGTCAACACTGATAGCATGCATCTTATAAAAATAAAACATAGTTCAGAGCTGATGCTTGTACAGTTAAGGGTGCAGGGAGACCACTTCCCCATACATGAGAGGCTACAGCTTGCTAGGAAGTACAGATAGGTGTGAACACCCAGTCAAGGACTGCACCAGCAAAGGGGTCCACTTCACTCTGTAAAGTAAACATATTCCAAGGTCTCAAGCAGAGCTCGCAATATGCCTACAAGTTTCAATAGCCAACAGATGTGTGTATGGGAGGGGAGGGTATTGCCTTAACCCTAGGAAATTCACCCAACCTCATCCATGTGGAATTTTCCAAAGCTCAACTCACCCATCAATGTCAAAACCAGAATGAGAGGAAACTTTTTGAAAAAACACATTTCCATCCTTTCATGTCATAGGTAAAAAATAACTGTCTCTGTTTTCTTTCCTTCTGAAAAGAAAGCAGATCACAGCAAATCGGGATGTTTGGTTCCAGTTATCCTCATCTCAAGATGCCTTTACAGTCCCCAAGTTGTCTCATCAAACTGAATTACAACCCTATTAAAATGCCACATTGAATACTTTTTCTTATCTAATCCCCTAAAACTCCAACCCCTGGCTGTCAGCAGACAGTAAGAAAATCTCCCATCCAAAGGATTCATCTTTTCTGGTGAAATAGGATGAGAGGAAAGCCAGAAAGAACACAAGTGCCAGGCAGTGGGGAATCTTGAGCCTTATTAATTCAGGCCCTCTCTTTAATAACCCTTAGGGTCACTGGTATTACAGGCAGGCAGGTGGATGGAGCCTGGTGGAGTGCCATTTTGAAGGAGAGATGTGACCAGACTGAAGGAGTATCCATTAACTACTGAGTGGCAGAAATGAGACTTGCTGGCCATTCCCTGGCTCATTGCCCAGGAGAGGGAGAACAAATGTGGCCCTGGTGACTCAACTCAGGGGAACTTACCCAAAGACAATTACAGAATGCAAATATTTGTAAATTGCATGGCTCTTTAGCTCTCTTCAGAGTACTAAACTCATGTATTGTCAAACCAAGAGTGATGAGTCCTGCTTCTGAAATCCTCAGACCTATAAGGATTAAAGGCAGAAATCTGTCCAATAAAGGTCCCGTTTTTTACTCTGTACGTAAATCTCACTGGAATACGCATGATTACCCATTTGTCCTACTGCTGAGGTGGGGGACTAATCCATAAGGCATAAGGCAGAACTTAGCTTCCCTTGAAGAGGAATTGGAGGAAGAGGAAGAGAAAGGAGAAAGGATTTGAGATTTTTCCACCCAATGTCCTTTGGCCTCCTAACATTATCTTAAATCTCTGAGACCAGGGTTAGGCTTCGGTGCCCTAAATCTCCAGAATGGTGCATGGCACCATGCCTAACGTGCAGGTGTTGACTAGCCTGCTATTGCAAAGTGCACCTGGTAGAATTAGAATGAGGACCAGGTGGCAGCACTCTATGGGAGAAAGAAACTGTCCTCAGAAGGACACTGGTTGTTCTCTGAGTACAATCATAATTTTTTATGCAGCCAGCTATGCCCTGGAGTTATAAGTGGAGGGTGATCCTTTCTGGTCAAAGTGCAGTGGGCAAGAAGTTAGAAACTCAAGAAGTAACCTTTTATAAATCTTGAACATACTCCACACCAAGGTCAGGAGCTTGATTTGAATGTACTTAAATGGCGGGGGGGAGGGGGCAGGGTAGCTGAAATACCTGGCCACACAAGCTTGGACCACATGCCTGACTCAAGACTATTTACAAAAGATGCAAATACTAAAATCTTAACTGCAGAAGCAAAATTGTTCCTGAGCTCAGTGACCAGGCTCAGAATGGATGACTGTCCAAAGTTTATGGTCACTACAGTGGTTGCCTACAGCAACTGTGTCATGCCATCTTCTCTGAGGTATCTGACAGTCATACTTTCTATCCAGTTAAATCTATAGTATGGGATGATACACTGGAGATTCTGGGTGTTCTGTGAACCATGGAATCATCACATGTGGACAGTAAAGCTAATTGGCAATTAGTGTTCAGTACAAATGAGAATATATCATACTTTTTAAAATACTCAGAAGTGGCAACCAAGCTGTCTACTGAAGAACCCTGTCTCAAAAAAATAAATAAATAAATAAATCTTGCCTCAGAAATTCTGGGATGATGAGACACTTTATTCCTTACGCAGACCTTCTTCCCTTGTGAAACTGGCTTCAGGCAACAAGAACGGAGATCATTTGTTGATTTTTCTCATTATTTAGGTGGATCTTCAGAAAAAAAAAAAAAAAAACCGTTGGAGGCCCAGCCCCATCTCTAAATGACTTCTGTCAGGCTTGCCAATTCAGCCTGAACCCGAGAGAACAAAAGTTCTATGCTGAATGAACATTGAAGAATGAGTTGAGGGCACTGTCTAGAGACATGTTCACTGTGACTTGTGGCTTCAGCTGTACCTACCTCCTCTCAGGATTTCTCAGATAAAGTCCATCTGAAAAGGCCTGAGAATGTGGCCCTTCTAGGTAAGGGTGAGGTCCAACTGTGAAGCAACGAAAGAGAACCTGATATATTCCAGGAGGCACCAAGCTGTGGGTCAGACGCCAGATGGTACCAAGGAAATAGACGCCTAAAGCTCCCAGGACTGCTCCTCACGTGGTTTGGATTCCAAGAGTAGTCTTGACAGTGATGGACCATAAAACAGCTGCCATACTCTGAGAGTGATCCTGCAGCTGGGCAAAATGCCATCTAGAGTTGATGAAGTAGTTTGGGGAGCTATCACCATGAAGTTCACTACTAAATTCATTCTTGCTATCAATTCCCACTCAGCTCACAGTATTTCCTGTAAAAATGGAGCTTGTACATAACTTGGTTTGAGAGGCTGTAACCATGCAAAGCATCCTTACACTTTGAGTCAGACAAGGCTAGAATTAAACACACTCAGAGCAAGATGACCTCCCAAAGCTGTGATTATCAGTAATAGTCTCTGTACAAGCCTGGCCACTCTTCTGACGCTGAGACATGGTAGCTCTGTTGTCCTCAAAGTTCATTCTCAAGAAGCATACAATGGAGTTTTTTGTTTTTGTTTTTGTTTTGTTTTGTTTTGTTTTTATCACCAAAGAAACTCATAGTGTTTTAAGTGAACTTATTGTTTTATGTTGGATTGTATCCTGGGATGGGAATGGGTTGGGAAAGCCTGGTAGAACTTCCATGAGGCTTCCTTCTCCTGTTTACATGGCAGCCAAGATATCAAGAATAGTAGAGGAAGAGGTCTCTTCTTTGAATATTGACCAGGGCCTTTGGCCCATTTTTTAATAATCCAAATGTGTAACCTTCACCAAACTTTCAAGTAAATTTCTAGGGAGAGCAATAAATTATTTAAATTCTATTTGTCTGGTGGCCAAATTTTCTATTGGTAAAATACTAACGGTAATTGTTATTCTAAACCAAATACTGGGGAATCAAGTATATATGATTCTCTCTCTCTCTTTCTGTGTGTGATTCAAAAGATGTTGTTCAGGTACTGTATTGTGCTCTACCCTAAGAATCCTTAGGAAGGCTCAGTAAAGATAGCAAGTTCAAGTTTGCTTTGCCCACCTGAATGATTAGATAGTGTAGTGGTGGTTGGATACATTCAGCTTGGTTAAGAACAACCAGCAGGCAAAGGTCAAGCATTCCAAGAAGTGTTTGTCTCCTATAAGAGGATATTCAGAAGAAGCCTTAAGTCAGAGAGATGCCTCTGGGGTCCAGATCTCCCCTTTTGGGGTCTTCCATCCTTGGCTACTCTTGCTTTCACAATGGCATGAGCTGCACCCCCCACACACACACACATAGTACATACACACAGCACATACACACACACACACACACATACACACACAAGATTTTGTATTTTTTTATTTCACGCAAAAGAACAGAAGGCAGAGGAGAGAGTCCTGGCCAATTCCTGCTTATTTCTTGTTGCTAGACATAGCTCATGGGTAGTCTAATATTATAAGAATTAGAAAGTCAGAGTTAGGGTGTGAAATACCTGAGAAAAAGAATTAATTCAATGAAGGTAAAATGTCTCCTTATAGGTATCATGTAAACAGCAGAAAGCGTACATTCTGTGATGTAATATGGGAGAGACTAAAAGAACACCAACTGTGTGAGCAGAGCTTTTTTTTTTTTCTTTTTGCTAAGGGGTGAGAGAGAGATTGACAGAGTATCAGAATAGGCCAGCATTTTTCAAGCTTTCTGAACATGTTGGCCTTTATTCAATGTAGCATCAGGTCACTGGATCTGTTGTTGGGCCTGAAGTTCTGGGTCAAGTTCCAAGGAAATTTTACTGCTCTAGTCTAAGAATACTAGGTTTTAGGTGATAATACAACAAGGTCCAAACAATGAATTTGATTTTACCAAGTCAAAGAAAGTATAGGACCACAAGTACAAATGCATATATGTCCCCAATTCTTTAGTCCTTTGTAACACTGGCTGAATATTATTTTCCCTAACATGAACACACACCACACCACACACCACACACACACACACACACACACACACACACACACACACACACACACACGGGGGGGGGGGTATAAGTAGGTAGATAGCTAGGTAACTATGCACATGCAGTAAAGAGATGGTATGTAGGAATCAACTGCCCTATGAGTGTACTCATGATTACCATGATTATGTGAATTTTCACCAGTGAGGCCCTATAACACTCTTCTAATATAATACATTGACCTCCTTTGGGAGGCCTTTCTTTATGCTACATGTAGAGGAATAGATGTTTACTATATTGATTGATGAAAGACTTGACTTTAGTGTAAAGGTTGTTCCAGAAACAGGATAAAGGCCATATAGATACGATACATATGGTATGTATCAAGCTCCCTGACTGCCAAGGATAGTCAAGGAAACGTGCCATGAAGAGGATCCCCAAAATGTTATGAAACCTAATAAAAGCATAGCTGGAGCTTTGGATTACAACCCAAAGTAGCTCTGGCCAGAGGAATTTGATATGAGAAAATCTGGTGAAGGAGGTTGCCAAGAGGCCCTGAGCTGAGGCCACCACAATAAAATAACAATAAAGAGAATTAACTGACAAGGCACCCCCTTTCTCCAACTCCTCCCCATACTCAGTAGGACATTTACAGCCTGTTGTATAGTCTGTGGCTCAACAATAAAAGACAAGAGTGAGGGGGTCAGTATCATTGGATGAGAGAGAAACAGTAGTCTGATTCAGCCAGGCTGAGGTCCCCCCTTAGCCCATGAACAGGAGTAGGTGGGGACTTTCTCAGCTCACCAGCATGGGTGTGCCATGGTTACTCTTGGGCTTTGACTCTTTTGCCAAAACAAAGCAGCAATGAAAAAATTCGGAACGAAAACTGAAGTTAGAGGGGCCAGCTAGGAAGAAAGAGAAGAGGCAAACCCCGAGTTAAAGCAGTAGAAAGTGAAGAGAGAAGGGTCAAGACCAGATGGTTAAATCAAAGGTGAACTAGATTTAGCAGAGTCATCTAAAGTGTACGGCTGAGAGGCAAAGGAGAATGCAGGGCTGAAGTCAACACAAGGTGCCAGATTCTATTAGGAGAGAGAGGGAGGATTTTAAGTTTGCGGTGTAGGCCTCCAGTTGCTCAAGTGCCTTTCTGCATCATTTGCCTTGTTCCTGGCTGTTCCATGTGTTTGCGACACTTGTTAGGGTCCAAGGCTCTTGAGAGTGAACACACAAGTTCTGGCTTGGCAGCTTAATGAATGGCAGTGCCTCTGGGTGGGCAAACAGGGAGGGCCCAGTCTGCAAGGGGGAGTGTTATCCAGGAGAGAGCTTTACCAGTGAAGACAGCACTGGCTTCACACTCATGGCCAAAAACCAGCCAGGTCTTTGACTCACTGTTTCTGTGGCCTTAATCCAGTTTCTTTGGCCTTCCAGTCACTATAAAGTCTAAGAAAACACCCATCTCCCTGTGAATAACTCCCCCAAACAGCCTCAGAGCACTGATCCTAGCCCAGGACACATTCATCACTGTCTTCTCTTCCTCCCTAGATATTTTTATGAGCGCCCGTTTCCCTGGACACTCAACCTCCAAATTCAGAAGATATCTGCTGATAACTCATACTCCTAGTGCTTACCCAGACCCATGCTGGCTTGTGAAATCAAAACTAAGCCATGGGGACAGACATGTCTGGGTGTATCACGTTTCCCTGGGACCCACCATCCAATTCTCAGAAAGCAAGAATTTTTAGATACAATGTTTATTTTTCATGCTTGCACTAAAGACCTCTGGAAATACCATAGATAACCAGGCCAGCAATAACCACTTAATCTATTGCATTTGCACATATGGATGGAGACGGGTGGGAGGGACAAATACAAATTACAAATCAGATCATCAGCCAGCAATTGAAGGAGAAAAGATTGACTCTCTGCCTAAAGTCTTGCCATTCCTGTGCAGATGGAAGTTACCAAATTCTTCCATTTTGGTTTCTGCTGTCTGATATCCCCCTTCATTGACATCTTTCTTGTCTTCATGTATTCAATTAAAGAGCTCTGCATGCAGAATAAAAAAGCTAAATATGACTCTGCTCTAGCCAAATCCTGGCTCCAAACTGGCCCTTAGGTTTCAATAGCTTTTTGCTATGTTTATTGGTGTTGTAGACCAGGCTAACCTAGTAATTGCTAAGTTGCCCAGGCTTTAATGGAACTCATGGTAATCCTCCTGCCTTGGCTTGCTAAGTGTGAGACATCACACCAGTCTTTGAGAGAATTTTAAGACAGGTTCTCACTCTGTATCCCAGATTGATCTGAAACTTCATATGTATCCTAGGCTAGCCTCAGTTTGTTGCGTTTCATACTTCACCCTATGGGTCCTGAGGACTAGACTCAGGACATCAGGAAGCAAGTGTCCTTACTCACTGAGCCACCTTGCCAGCCCAAATGCAATTCTCTTTGCTCCTAAATGCTAAAATTAGAAGTGTGAGCCACCTTGTCCTGCTTTTAAAGAACTTCTCAATGGATAGCTAAGTGAATGAGTGCAAACTATTCAGTATCCTTTTGTGCAGGAATGCAATTAGACTGTAGCTGAAAGCAGAAAGGAATTAGGTTCTATATCAATACCTTAATAATCATGCACTTCCCGGGCTTATCCCAAATAATATTTCATCAGGCCTAAGCATTCTGAGAAGGTCAGATGAGCTAGGTGTGATTTTTCTTACAACTGCTTATTGCCTCCAGCTATGATATGAGGTCCCCAAAATGTGGCTTAACCCACAGACTTCTATTTGGAATCAGAGGAGGAAAAATGAGTTCATTTGCATATTCTCAAACACCCACTCACCCAACAAAGAAAGATGGTCATTATTGCTATCTACTCTCATTTAGTTCAATGAACGGTCATTGGACAGGTGTCCTCACATTGCCCCTCAGCCCTCTACCTCTTTCTCCACACTATACAGTTATCTTTTCCTTTTTTTTTTTTTTGGATGTGATTATGTATGTGTATATATATGTGTGTGTGTGTGTGTGTGTGTGTGTGTGTGTGTGTGTGTGTGTATGTGTACATATATAATATATAATTGTAAAAGTTTTTTAACATACCTACCACTATTATCCCTCCCTTCGTCCCAGTCATCCCCCAGCTTCCCCCAATATATTCCCCCTATCCATTCCTCAGAGAGAGTAAGTAATTCTAGGGTGAGTCAATGCAGTCTGGCACATCCAGTTGAGGTAGGACCAAGTGCCTCCACCCAGTATCAAAGCTGAGCAAGGTGTTCCTCTGTAGGGAATGGGCTTCAAGAAGCCTAAAGTTATCTTTTGAAAGCACAATCTAATCCTGTGAAATCAGTGCTTAAAGTCTGAAAGGGTCTTGGGATAGATATAAACCTTTAACATACCCTATGTTTCTCCTTCTTCTGTGCTCACAGTACTGTACAGCCCATTTGAAATACTCACCATGACTGTATTTTTTCTATTTATACTCTTACTTAAATGTCTTAATCCTTATTTGATATAATGCATAAAAAAGCATGAGCATGGACAATATCCATTTTGTCTCAGTTATATTCCAAATTTTTTACTTGAAACCTTGCACACATTGGACATTCAATTTATATTCATTTGTGGATGAATGCATGAGAGCTTGATCAATAATTTGCTCAATTATCAGATGCTGCCTTTAATAGTCAAAATTATTATTTTCAGGATAAAAACACTGCCCATTTTGTTTAATTCCACAACAAATGTTACTTCAAGATATATTAAGGCCTTGATGGACTATCAAAGTGAAAGGATTTTTATTTGTTTTTCCACAAGAAAGAAGAAACACAGCTATGCCATGCTACTTTTTGAAGTTCTATCTGTTTATATTTTCCAGGCATTGAATGAATTCCATTCTCTAAAAAAGCACTGTGTTCTATACCTCAAAAATGTATATATTTCATCATTTTAGAAAGAATTGCTTTCTTACTTTTCTGTTTGTGACAATCTCACTCACTTACATATAGGGCCACCATTTGTAATTCAAGGATTCTGGCACTAACTCTTGGGCCAAGGAGATGAATCATAGTCCACTGATAGTCTTGACTAGGGGTGACTGACTGGCTTTGAAAACCAATAGCAATAAGAACTATAATAGAAATATACAGAAATCCTAAATAAGCAGGAATAAATGTAGTAGAAGAGCTTAGAAAGTTATTTGAGTCTTTTGTGTAACTCTAAGAAGTTTATAGCACTTCTCCATATTAAGGATACTCTATGAAAAAGAACATAGTTTCTTTCATGTGTAACAGTACATCTTGTTTCTAGTTAAAATTTTTCCCAAATGAAGAAACACTTAAGCTTTTATAACTAATGCTTCATATGTAGTTATTATAGTGATTAATTTTCATAATCACTGATCCTGTTGCTACCAGCTCTGTTTACATGATCTCCCAATGGTCCTAATGGCACAAATAACTTTGTCTCCTAGAACATAGATAGAACTGGTAGTTAGCAATCCATTCATGCCTCCAATTCATAACATATGAAGGCATATCATGTACAGAAACCAATTTTAACATGAACAAAACACAATACCAGATAACATAGGCACAGGAAGCAATGTAGCATTATTTTTCGGAAAACACATTTTGAAATAAGAGCAGTGGATTAAAATTCTGGCTCCAGCTTTTACAGGGGGGTTAACATCAAGTAAGGACTTTACATCATCAATAAAGTAACAAAATCTCTCGGTCATTTATATAAATATTAGAGAGTCAGATGTGGTAGCTGCATAGGCTGTGTGTAACCTTGTGTAGCAAGTACTGATGAATGTTTAATCCAGTGTCCAATATTGTAGATAACACAACTAGCAACAAGTAAGACGATGATAGACAAGAAATTAAAATTACATTTGAAAAATACAGGAAATAAAATCTAGAAATGTTATTACACTTAAGAGGGAATTGACAATGGTGGTCATTTTCTATGGTGGTGCACTCCCTAAGCCCCCATATGTAGAAGACTGAGATAGGCGGTCATGAATTCAAGGGTAGCTTGGGCTATGTAAAAAAAACCCTGTCTCAAAAATTCAAATACAGAGAGAAACAAGAAGAAATAGGATGAATCTGAGGAGGAGAAGAAGCAGAAGAGAGGAGGTGAATAGGAGGCGAACGGACATGAGGAGGAGGGGAAGGTGGGGGAGGAGAAGGAAGAGGGCAAGATATTTTATCTACATTCTGAAAGGTACAGAAACCCTGAAGGAAGACTAAAAAAGCAGCACTCCACAGAAAGCAAACAGACTTCAAACAAAAGGCCCATTTGAGACTTAGGCACCTACAGTAAAATAAATGATTAATTTGCTTTGAGCCAGACGCTTAGCTCCCATAACAGTAGAAGAATCTGAGCTGAATCTTGGAAATATTTCCCAGAATGGGTTTTGAAGTGATGACACAATTGTATTAAAGTATTTTAAGTGTAAAGTTCATGCAGTTAACAGCTTTGACTTCACAGTATGGGGCTATAATTAAAGGCTCACCCTCTTTCCTTTCCTCATTCATATGCAATCCCTATGTATTTACTACCACCGTGTTTTGCACCTACTCATGTTGAGGAAACTCTTCACATCATTATGCCACACAAAGTGCATGGTTTCAGGATCAAGCTGCAAGTTTAAAGGCAGAATATGACTTCTCCCTACATTTAGGTGTTAAGTTGTTCACGTGGGATCTGGAGAGGCTGCCCAAACTCTTCTAAAGTTGTCTTGTTTTACTTCTATGTTAGTCACATTCTGTTACTATGTGATAGATGAGTTAATTGACTTATGGCATGTGTGTGGAGGGGCTGACTTACAGTTTTGGAGAGGCAAGCACAGGTGGGCACCAGATAGCAATGGCAAGGAATACATGGTGGATGCTCTGGTCCTGAGGTAGGCACATCAGGTGGCTGGGAGCACATGGTGAAACAAACTGGTAGCCAAGCAAAAGAGAAAGAGATGAGGTTCCATGATTCACTTTTAGGGCATGCTCTCAGTGTCCTAAGGATTTCCTTCTTAACCTCCAAAGAGTTCCATCACTTCCCAGTAGAGACAAACCTTTACCATGTGGACATTTGAGGAGCAAGTGATACCAAACCTATGATGATATTCAATTGTATATGTAGCTTAAAATGTTAAAAACGTACTGGTTCATCCAGTGTATTTCTCTGTCTCCCCACTCTTACTTCATAACTAAAACTCTTGTGTGTGAGACTTTAAACAAAACAGTATTTTTATTCTGTTTGCTTTTAGCCTCATACACTCTGTAAATCACTCAGTAAGTCCTACTCTATCACTATGAGTCGGTATATTTGAGAACCTATTTGCTTCTTTATTCTGGTCTCCCATTATTCATCCAAGCCCTCCAAATGTATTTTTTTCATACACAAACTCACTTCTAAAAATACACTCAGTTGAAGGTTCTGCCAAAATGCTTAGTGAATGAGTCATTCAACTAACCCCACACCAGAAGAATGGGGACCTTGGAGATGAAGGAGCCAATGTGTCTGGAACCTGACTTCATTAAGACATTTTAAGCATGTGACTTACGGGATACAAAGTCACTACATCAGTGTAACCTTCAAGGTAGAGATGTCAGCCTTCAGGAATTGACAGTCTTTCCCAGATATCCAGAATTAGCCAGTGTTCTTATTCACAGTGCAAGACAAGATTTTTATGGCTTAGACATTGTGGTTTGAGTCTTCATCACTCTGTACTATACTTTAGGAGAACCAGGTTCACTTGTTTACTTCTTATAACTGTATTTTTGTAGAATGTAATTCCATGAAAGGAGATGGGATTTTCCCGTATGTTCCCAGTACACTCATATATGTTTAATCAGTTGTTGACCATAAAGTTCAGTAAATGCAAACTAGTGACTAATTTTCTGACCTCCACTACTTTTAAGAACAAGATAATCATGATGGCTATAATTAAAGAGCCCCATTAGATGGGTAGAGCTGCCCTCCCTAATAAACGAGACATTACATTGAGTCATAGAATTCCTTCTTCTGCTCTATATGATCTACATATTTCTATTTTTGCAAATGAGGCTGACAAACTCAGAAGTTCTGCTATTTCTCTACAGCCTCATCACCCAGAAGGTCTAGGGCTTAAATTGAGAAATGCTTCCCCCAGAGTTTCCCAGCTTCTCACAATACTACTTGTTGCTACAATTATGATGTGTCTTCTTCAAGTGATTCTATCTAAAACCCCCTTTCTATTGATTCTAGGTTGGTGACCAGGAAAGGAGCTGTCATTTTGAGTGGTTTGCCATCAAATTCTTAGGGGTCTCAGAAAGTTTCTTCTTATATCTCAGGTTACACATGATTCTACAGTCCTCTTTTAAAAATCAAGAAACAATTATCCTTCCAAAACTCATCTACCATTTCCAGCTAAATTTCTAACCAAATATGGAGCCATAAGCTTTAGTTAAACCCCTGCCATTGAACCAAGAAGCACCCCTGAGCCCTTGGGGATTTCTCATTTATTGGTTCACCTGAAATGAGTAACCAAATGACTAACCAGTTCCTTTTGGAAGCAAACTGAGATAGAGACTGCCCCCTGGACACCTTACCTACCAGTGTGGTGGGTGTCTCCTCTTCTGTGTCAAACCTCAAGCTTCTGCTCTCTGCTTCATCCACTAAGCCTGAGTCACAGACATCATCCATCCAGACAAAGAAATTTCTTCTTCCATGTACCCACCTAAGACTCTATCTAATGTAGACCTTGAGTTCATGTATACTCCATGTGTCTTGTACCTTTTCATCTACACTATGTTTGGCTTCCTTTGAAAGATAGTGCAAATTCTAAAGAATTTCTAAGAGTTTGCTATTTACTGAGTTTTTCTGTGTTGCTATTTTACCCTCTACAGCAAAACTCCAAATCATCACTCAATAACCTGTAAATACAAATTCTATGCAGTATCTTCTCAGCACCCAAAGTCAAGAGTTTATATAAGCTCTCCATAGACACTCCATAGACATTTACATGTGCTGAATATTACTGTCACATGGATAAATTGCTACCTGCCTGCTCTCCTCCTATAGTAAACTCGAAATGTTCTGTGGTCAGAAATTAGACTGCATTCCTATTCATAGTTTACATCTATCAACCAGTAGCTGGTAGGAGATCCCCAACGAGAGCTGGATAAATTCTGTATACATGTGCAATTATCTGTTAGAACATTTGTATTTTCTGAATTTTCCTGGGGAGACATGAACAAATAAATGTCTTTCACCCCAGATCAGGCAAGTGAGAATGCAAATCAATGATTCTACCCTAGTCTATCTTGTTGAACCAATGAGTTCATTGGGGCTCGTTACAGAAACTGAAACTTGAGTGACTCAAACATAGCTACATCATCAAAAGCTGACCCTAGCACGGTGACCGCTCATGAAGCTGCATCCTCAGAGCCTCATGGGCAATGTGTAGGAAACTCCACTAAAATCCAGATCCTCTTCCCAGCAATTATTTATCTTTTAAAACCTTATTGCACTGATTAATTTTTGTCAACTTGACACAAGCCAGAGTCACATGAGAGAGAGAGTACTTTGATTAGCAGCTTCCATCAGACTGGCCCTGCACGTGTCTCTGGGACATTTTCTTGACTAACAATTGGTATGTGTGGAGCCAAGTCCACTGTGAGAAGTGCTGCCCCTGTGCAGGTAGTCTTGGGTTGTAGATCAAAGCAGGTTGAGCATAACTGTGGGATATAAGCCAGTAAACAGGGTCCCTCAACAGTCTCTCCTTTAGTTTCTGCCTCTAGGTTCTTGCCTTACGTTCCCACCCGGACTTCTCTTGGTGATGGACTATGGCATGTAAAGGTGAAGGAAATTCTTTCCTCCCAAAGTTGCTTTTGATCATGGTGTCTGTCATAGTAACAAACGCAAACCAGGCCATTGAGGAAGTAGCCTCCCTCCTTTCTGAGCTTCTTCTATCTCATTAGCTTCCTGAGTTTTACAGTCTTCCTCTTCTGGCCAGAAGAAAAAGCTATGCAACTTCTAATGACAAATCCCTGTGGCCGCAGCCTATCTTTTTGTTGTGAGGCATATGCAAATTTAGTAAGACCAGACTTTAGGCTGAATTAAGTGTCCCTGACACTTGCCCTTTCATCCTGCTTTGGTACCCTGGACAAACAGAAATGTAGCAGGATTCTCTTCGAGGACTTGTACTAATGAGCCCCACTGAGTCTTCTCTACACTGGCCAGAAACTTGCTTATCTCTTCTGAGAGCGTGCGTGTAAGTTCTATCTTGCAAAACTGTGTCTTTCTAGTTCATCTTCCAAATATAGCTTCTAAGTGCCAGTGCTTCTAAGGGACACAGAGAGAGCACAATGCCATGTCTCACACCCAGACACAGCAACAGCACCACATTTGATGGGATACTATAGAGTTGGATAATATGTATCTATAGTCTTTACTTACCTTACTTCTTAAACACATTCTGTTAGTTATATCTTAGTATAAGTAGGATTTCTAATTAATACTCCCACAATTAATTTTATAACCTTGTAAACAAAACATTATGTTAGTGTTAAAAGAAATTTTATTAATTAGGATTTTAGAGCTGTTGAATCTAGAAGACTGATCTCTGAGTGTAGGTAGATGCTTTATAATTAATCCTCCTTATTTAGTGAGCCTAAGGCTACATATGCCACAGGAATCCAAATTCTTTCTCCTCTTCAGTTCCTTTTCCAAGTGCTCCCTGGCTGCTTCTCCTTCCCCATGGTCACAGGCAATAGCAGAAATTCAGGATAGCCTGTCATACCCAGTGGCAAGGACATGCAGGAAATCACAAATAAGTTCTTTTGCAGAACACCCCCTCCCAAAAAATGGTTCCCAAAGAAACCTTTGCCATTAGCTTCTAGAAGACTTCCTCTCAGGTCTACAGGCCCATAACCTAATTGCCCATTGTCAACTGGGATATGGCTGCTTGTATTTGACTTAGACCAATCAGATCCATTTCCAAGCTGGGAATGGATCATTGTCCCTGAAAACTGTGATTGTTAGGAGAAAATGAATCCCAGATGCAACTAGGATTTGTTAAAGAGGAACAGGGAAGGAGTAGGTGTTGGGTACCATGCACACAAGCCTGATACAATGCCTCAATCTCTCCTAATGTTGACCCTTCCTAACCATCATGACTCTGAACCCTTCAGTTTTCTAGGGCATTCTGAACGTGTCCTTCATGTAGGTTACCACTATACTATGTCCACTGGCTTCAAGTAGTTCATATTAATTCAATTAACCAGAGTTTTATTGTGACTATATCATTTGACTTTCCAGGATCAGATTTATTCTCTGTTGAGTAATTTGACATTAAATGCATAAAATAAGATGTTTATTTACAAAACATAAGTCAAATATACATTCTTACTAAAAACATTAAATATCCTTGTCTATGAGCATTTATATTTCCTCAGTTATCACATGGACAGTAGTAAAGGACATAAAAAAAATAACTAGCATAAATCTGCTTCTGCTGAGATGACATTGTAATCAAACATCAAAGACTGTCCTTGGATTAGCCACAAGTCATCCTAGAACCTACTGGTCTCCTCATTCCTATATATTCCACATTGTGATACCTGCTTGTCTTTGGGGGTCACCATCTAAAGCTAGGCAGCCTCTGCGTATACTACTGTAGGGTGTTGTGCTTTCTGAGATAACTCTGTCATGGGGCTTATTAAATTATCAGTTGATATCAGTCTCCTCACGTAAGACTGTGAAGAGAGAATATGAAGACAGCTCAGTTGCCACATTACTCAACATGTAAGCACAATCATTAAAGTTCAATTCCCAAAAACCATGTAAAAAAGCTACTATGATGACATGCTTGTGAACCTAGCCCTGGGGAAATTGACACAGTAGATTCTTGGAGCTAGTTCCCTAGCCAATTTAGTTAATTGGTGAGTTCCAAACCAATAAGAGTTCCAAACTCAAAAGTAAGGTAGGTGACACCCAAGGTTATCTTCTGGTATCCACATGAGTGTACATGCATATATATCCACACATATGTATAAATGACCATAAATAAATTTATAAAAATCGGCTTCTTATCTTTTGACTCACCATTTCACTCCAGGTCCATTTGAATATCCCTTCTCATGATGATACCACACCTTCTTTTATCCTCTGTCCAGATATAGGCTTCTCATTATGATGCTATGGTCCACTGTGACTGCAAAGTGATGATTGTAGTTGGCTCTTTTCTTGACAAGAATCAAGATACTAAATCATTTCTTTACTCTGATCGTGCCTTTCCACCGTGGTCTGCTCAGGCTGTGGCTGGGAGTAAAAGGGATGCCCATTGATTTGTGTAGGAATGAGTTTCCTAAAGTACAGTTTACATGCTAGAGGCTAATCTTACTTGTTTTCTATTTTCAATAGGAACATTTTTATTCTTTTTCTCTTTTCTTAAGTAAGTCAGAAGAATTGAGCAAACACCAGAACCAACTCAAATATCTGCCAACAGGCAAGTGGATATGGAATTGTGGTACATTCATATGCTATGATGTTCATCAGTTAATTAAAGCTTATTAAAAAGGGGGAAAAACCATTCCTACACACAACAACAAGCAACATTAAGGATGGGCTTCAAAACTGTGCTGAGTCACAGTAGGAAAGCAAACTAACAGATAGCAACTGCAAGTAAATTGATGGTTGCTTGGTATGGAAATGAAGTGGATCATAGGTTAAAAGAGGCCATAAGAGATTGAGATGAACATAGTGATGGGGTGCTTGCCAAGCATGTGAAAGGCACTGGTTTTTATCAAAAATCAAAAGGAAAACAAGAGAGAGAGAGAGAAGATAAATGTCATGATAAAAATTTTAAAAAGAATAGATCCTTTATTTCACTGTCTTGATTTTAATGATTATTTCTTGGCTATAAATACCTAAGTTGACCGACATATACTTTAAATATTTAAGGGTTATTGTATTTCACTATTCCCCCATGAGGCAGTCAAGGCAGAGTCTTGAGAATAGTTGGCATAATGTAAGTTCTGATTATAATGAGTAATTACTGATGTGATCTAAACAAAAGGAATATTTGAATGTAGTTATGCATTTGGTAAACAGAGGCATTTAAAGATTTTTTTTAATTTAATGTACTCTTTAAATATCTAAAAATCTTAAGAAAAGTGGGAAGCCACATTCAGTTCCTACTGCCTACACTGTTAATACTCAGGCTTAGCCAGGATAGGGCAGAGTGGGATGAATCAGAAATGAGAAAATGTTGACTTGTGCAACCCTTTCCCTGAGTAGACTGAGGCAGAACATATCGATTAAGTACTTTCACAGAAAGTGCAAATCAAATCTGTTTTTACAGTACTTTGAAAAGCATTGAAATGCACAGGAGACCCAAGAAAACAAATATATCTTCCATTCATTCTAGAGTATAAGGAACCATTGGGAAAAATCAGACCTAGGAGTTTAGTTTTGATAGTGAGCAAATGTAGACAGAAATTTCTAGGACCCACCTAGCCCCAAAGCCCAGAGGAATCTCTCATACCTGCTGTACCATGGCCACTTATAAAATAATTATTCAGAGGCTTTTATTACTTACTAACTGTTTAGCCTGTGCCTCTGGCTGATTACCAACTAGCTCTTTCATCTTAAATTAGCCCATTTCTATTAATCTATTAATTAAAGCTAGGGGCTTTATCTGTGTCCCATTACATCTTGCTTCCCCTGCAGTGACTCATAGCATCTATTCTGACCCCCTCTTTCTTTTTTCTTTTTTTCTCTTTTTACACTCTTATTTTTAATAAAGTTGTTTTATTTTTCTTTAAATTTCCCATACCCACTACTGCCCTCTCTCTTTCCCAGTCCTCCCCCAGCCTTTCTCCTCCTCCCTCACCTCCCCCACCTCACTTACCAGAGAAGGCAAGGAATCCCAAAGTCAGTCAGTTAGGTCTGGCGTATCCAGTTGAAATAGGACTGGATCCCACCCCCAAGTATCAAGGCTGTTTTTCTGATAGGCATGAGCTTTCAGAAGCCAGTTCATGGACCTGGGATAGACTCTAGTCTGATTGCAAGAGGCTCTAGAAACTTATCACACATTTTGAATGTCATCTATTTTCAAAGGATCTAGATGTGTTCCATGAAGGTCCGTCAGCTGTTATTTCAGACTGATCCATCCTTTCTTCTGTATCTCTGCTTGGGTTTCCTGCCTGCCTCTAAGCTATCTTGCCATAGACTAAAACAGCTCTTTATTAACTATTTGTAGCAACTCATATTCACAGCATACAGAAAGACATACCACAGGAAGTGCATTGTGAGGAATTTACAAAATTCTAGAAATGACAGAGACTTCTGGCTATCTGAATAGTCACCGAAAGTTTCTCTGCAATGTTGAGGCATCTATCTTCAGCCTGCCCAAAGGTCTAGAGTCTCTGGCATACCTTGCAGTGATACATGAAATTTGAAGGACTGTTCCACCCATTCTGGCAAAGTTCATCAGTCACTTATCTCTGTGTCCTGCAGAATGTCTGGCAGTCTCCTCTGCAAAGAAGAAACCTGAAAAACCATCTCACCTTGATTTGGCAAAGTTCAGTGGTAACTTTCATATAAATCCTGTATGTCCAGTTTGTATAGCTATTTGCCAAGCAATCAAGACAAGAGAAGTTTCTTGCCCAATAGCTAACTTTTGCCACAAAGAAAGTAAACTCCATATGTAGTTTCTTCAATGCTTATCATCCTCTTGAAGTAAATTGGTGTTGCCAGGAGCAGACATGTATCACTATTCAGAAAAGTCTAAATTCTTAAAAAATTTTAATGCCATATTCTGTAGGTCTTTGAGTGTTTGAAGATTATCTGTCTATCTATCTTTCCATACCTAAAAGCCCTAACTAACATGGTTATAAGTTTGATTATCATAGATGACTATTAATCTATATGTCTTAATGATATAACTTTTAATAAATTGCATAAACACAATACCTTAAGAGTAGAAATATACATACAAAATTAACATTATATTTTTATTAATAGGGAGCTAGAGAGATGTTTCAAAAGTAATGAACACTGACTGCTCTTCCAGAGGTCCTGAGTTTGATTCCCAGAAATCACATAGTAGGTTACAGCCATCTGTAATGAAATCTTGTCCCTCTTCTGGCCTGCAGGGATGCATGCAGACAGAACACTGTATAGATAATAAATAAACAAACAAACAAACAAATAAATAAATAAGCAAATAAATAAATGAATGAATGAATGAATGAATACATAAATAAATAAATAAATAAATAAATAAATAAATAAATATTTTTTAAAAATTGTATCAATAAACCAAAATTTATAGCAATGTAAAGTTTTTGAGATTAACAGTGGGTTTTGGATCAAAGTAGATTCAATAATCTATCTTTTTACCCTTTTCTCTTTCGAAAATATTGCATTTATAATCAATCTCCTTTAAGTAAAAATAAACATTTATAAACAATATTTTGAAAATTTGAGTATAGGTTTCCATACTACCTCCTGCTGACTGGGGTTGCTGGTATCCTGAGAAAGTTTAAGATAATAGTCAAGTCCTAGAAAGATCAGCTCTGGAAACAAAAGCAAAGCCTCTTTTCCAAAGTAACATAACCTTAGACCCAAATTTTAAGTCAAGTTGCCTTTAAAATATATAAGTTGGTATAACTTAGAAGCCGCCACAATCAAATGTCTCTCTGTACTTAAAAATACCAAAGACAATACAATAATATGCAGTATCCAGACTTTCCATTTTTTACATGGCTTTTAATTTTTGTTATTCTATTTCTATTTCTTTTTAAGGACTTTTTTTTTTAACCCTTTTTCCCCTTCCATGCTATGTTCATTTTTATACACATTGCTTTAGATTACAGTGTTTTTTAAAAATTAACCCATGTAGAGGTTTTTTTTCCATGTGAATCTGTTATATTGTGTATCTGTAATTCTTTTTTTTTTTTTTTTTTTTGGTCATTGCTTGACACTGTGGTATAGCTAGGATGAAAGCAGCGGAAGCCCTGGATGCTCGCTCTGCCCATTCTGCTTTTCAATATGGCATAGGTATCATGGAGTCATGCTTATTGCTCCAATTTTGGGAAGCAATATTAAGTAGCATTTGGAGCTGTGGTTTTTAGCCCATGGCTATGTTTCCAAGCCCACCACAAGAGCTGGGAGAAGCCTTTTTGTACAAAGACTGCGAAAGACTGTAGGAATCTGTCATGTTGTCTCAGAAGTATGTCATAGCTAGGGGATCTGTTGCTATAGTATAATGAGTGGCATTAAGGAGGAAGCTGCTCTTGGCTCCATTTTAAAATCTTTTTTAAGTTCTGTCAGGTGTAAGGTGGAAATTCTTGCCACCTCATTGGAATGCCAAATGTAACCAGAAGTTTTTTCTGTGTCCTGCAGCCATTTGATCCCAAATGAACACACAGAGTATTATATGAATTACAAGCTGTGTGGTGTATGGCTTAGGCTTATTACTAGTTAATCTTTACATCTAAACTTAAGCCATTTACAATAACCTATGTCTTTGCCACATGGCTGGTAGCTTACTGTTACTTTCACATCTTGCTTCTTGGGCAGAGGATCCTATTTTCCCTGACTCTGTCTTTCTTCTTCCTCTCTCTCTCTTGGGTTCCCTGCCTTCTTCTAAACTGCCTTGCCATAGGCCAAAACATATTCTTTATTAACCAACGGCAGCAATTCATATTTGCAATATACAGAAAGACTATCCCACAGCAGGTGAAGATCACAAATGAGAAGAGAGGAGATGAGAGTCCGTGCCACATGGTCAAGGTATGGCAACATCACTAGAGAAAGCATGGCCTAAATGAGCCTCCCTTCCCATCTTCTTAGGAGATGACATATAGAAGGAAATGATCTAATGCATAACAAAAGACCTGGGTTTTAAAAGATGACAAAGTCAACAGACATTCTCTTAAAAGAAATAGCTTATTTGGGTAGATTTTAACAGTGACTGATGAAGGATTAAAAAGGTAGGCATTCTCTATATATCCTGACTTGTTTCTAAGGCATTGCAAACCCTTAATGATGACTTCTAAGCCATCTTAAAGTTACTTACACTGCCATTAACAGAGCCTTTTCCTAACAACACCTTACAGCTAGGATGTCATACTCACTGAGGTAGAAACCATGTGGATTATTTTACCACTGGCTTTGTAGTGTCCTTATATAAAGATTCCAGCCAAAGTAATGTCTGCCCTTGGAAATGCCTCTTTCCTCTGCTCTGGCAGGAAATTGCTGCTATTGATTTAACTAGGAGAGCTTTAATGGCTCCTTTAATATAGGACTAGAAGTTGAACTTAATTCTCTGTTTCTTGAGACTTGAAACTTTTTTATGGGAGATTGTGTTGTTTCATTGTAAATAATTGTCTCACCCACTGGTTTAATAAAAAGCGTTGATTGGCCAAAGGCAGGCAGGAAGTGTGGGCGGGGCTACTAGACTAAAAAAACTCTGAGAACAGGAAGCACAGTGTAGAACGCCAGAGAGAAGCCGGAAGAAGCAGAGGACAACTATGCTGCTCTAAGAAAAGGTACCCAGCCACATGGCTGAACGAGATAAGAGACATGGGTTAGATGAAGGGTAGAAAGCTAGCAAGTGATATGTCTGGGCCTTAGGTTGGTCAGCCAAAAATTATTGAAAGCATCTGTGCTGTGCGTCTCTGTGGGACTGCAGGACTGCGGGACTGCAGGTCTATGGGTCCTAAACCTTGAGGTTAGGCCCAAAAGTCCAGGCCAGAAACCTTGTACTACACTTTTTTTATTATTATTAATGGCTACACTCAACAAGTGTTTATTTAGGAAGTACCCACCACATGTTGGATCAGAAGTCTTTCAGTAGCAGTGGGCTTTTTTTTCTTGTTTGAGGAACCAAGTGTCTTCAGCAGTTAGAGCTCTGCTTCCACTCAACATTTGAGTCCCTGCTGAGCTAGGGAAACTGTACTTCCAGCCATGGTCAAATTATTAAAGATAATAGAATTACATTTCTTTTCCAACTTTAAAATAAATGAAAACTTAGTTGAAAAACAGACTCATTATTTTTGAGGACCTATTTCAGGCTGATGAAATAAAAACTAAAACCCTTCTGATTTTGAAATTTCCAGGCCCAGAAGTTGCATCCCATATTGATATTGCCTCTCCATAATTGTGAGTTCCTAAAGATGGTGGAAGTATCACGGTTTCTTGTTCAAAGCACAAAGTGAAACAAAGGCATAGATGCAGCCACAGAGGTGAAGGAACTCTTCTTGTTTTCTCAGTGAGAGATTTCAAAAAAGGACATTTGATAAGGTACATTTTTTTTCTAGCTTCATATAAACACAGTCAGTAACTAGAAAAGCAGCCTGTAGAGAGAGCTCCAGGTGTTTTCTAGGTTTGAAATCTTCAGGAAATACAGGTGTAATGGCTTTATGTATTGGTACACTCCAATAATCTCAAAACTCAGGAGTTGAAGCTGGAGGATATTGAATTTGAAGCCAAATTGAACTACATGGTAAGATAAACCATGTTTGTGGCATGAAAACCCTAGAAGCATCTCATCCCAAACTGACTTCACTTTCCTGTCACAGCACCTGAAAGCACTGAGAGAAATTTTAGCTATGTTAGTACTCTACTTTGCTTCCCATGCCAAGGCAAATTCTATACAGGCCAAAGAGTTAAATATGAAAATAGAGATATTAAATAGCTATAGGGGGAAACAAGATATAAAGCCAAAAATCATAAAGAAAAGCAACAATAAATTTGACTACAATTACAATTTAAAATACATTTTGGTCTAGAAGTATGAATGAGACTATTTGTAGCACACACACACCCACAGATACACACATGCACACATACCACATTTTACCCACACACACAGTCTTTTTTCCTCCAGTATAACATGACACTGAATGCTATATTTTTCAAACAATTTTAAAAAATGAATCAGTTCATAATAAATATTTGAGTAATTTTTGCAAAACAACATGAAATAGATTCAAATATACAATGAGCACAGTAAATGATAAAATGTAAATGGTTTTTGAACAAAAATTTAGACATTAAATATTATCATCATAGAAAAAATGAAAATAACCTAATTACTTAGCAAAGAAATATAGAATTTAAAACTATAATCTACATTGCTAATAAGAATGTGTGAAATAGGTACTTTACATAAACCATTGGTGAACATCATCCTACATACATGTTTGGAGGTATATCTCTTTGAAAGTTTTCCAAGTAAGCCTTTGATTTGACAGTATCACCCCTGGAAACACATCCTGTAGATATACCCACAAAGAGCTCATCTACATGAACAAAGGATATCTAATTATATACATCTTCAGGTACAAAGGATATCTAATTTTATCTGGAGCAGCAAAATATTTCAATTTAACTCAATATCACTAAAGAACTGGTTTTTACAATCATAGGGATCTTTTATGTATATGCCTATGTGTCGGTGTGAGTCTATGCCACACATGTGTGCAGTTACCATGTGAAATACCAGATACTCTGGAGCTTGAGTTACAGGCATTTGTGAGCCGGATATCAGTGTTGAGAATCTAACTCAGGTCCTCTGAAAGAACAGCAAGTGGTCCTAACAACTGAGTCATCTCTCCAGCCCCATGGATTGCTTTTGAAAAATATTTGTATCATAGATTACCATACAGCTGAAGAAATGTAAGGCTAGATGAGTTGTTAGAAGACTTCTGATTTACAGAATATTTCAGTTGTGTGTGAAACCTCAGTCAGAAAGCATGGCTGTGTTGTCTGAAAGGCTTCCTGATGCTCTGCATACTGTATAACATTCCCAACAGTCCCATATACTATCTGATACAAAGATTCCTGATGGCCCTGTATTTTTTTTACAGGGTGACCAAAACTCAGATGAGCTTTGGGATCTGATATCTTTTATATTTTTAAGTCCATATCTGTTCATTGCCCACTCAATCTGCTCAGCCCCTCCCTCAGTTCTTCAGAGCAAAGTCCCTCTTGTCTTAGGGCCTTGACACTGAATCTAGAACACTCTCCCTCCTTACCCATTCTTTTTAGTATTAAGTACGGGTTCCATTGCCTTCCGTTTTGGAAGGGCCTGTATTACTTTAAAATCTCAAACCCTCTGGGCTCCTTCTTTTTTCTTTGTCTTTCCCTTGTACTCATCTCTAGGTTACTCATTAATTTCTTTCTTGTCCATATTCCAGGAAATTGAATTCCATGACTGCAGAAACTTTTGTCTATATTTCCCTGACTGTTTTCCAGTGCCTAATATTTAATAGGTTCTCAGTAGATAATTTAGAACCAACACAAAAATACAGGCCTCCTTGCCTGTGTGAGAATGGAACAAGCCATGCACGGAGAACTTCTAGATAGATGCATAAACTTTTTCTAGAGGAAAAAAGTCACAATGGAAAAGGCCTTTATTTTGTTTAATTTTCTTTCTGATGATTCTATTTCTTACCATGACTTTGACTGACCTTCACAATTAGTCTGGTTAAAGGTGAATACATTCCTGGATCCCCTTGGAGATACCGTTTTAGCTGAAATCTAAAACACCTTTGGTTTGAAAAGTAGACAGGGAATACCCTTACTGAGATGTGTCATGCTTCATATCCCAGACCAAGTGATAAGAGAGGCTTTTTGAGGGGTAGCTCAGAGTAGTGTCAATCCATTTAGTAAAGAAACAAAAGAAAATGGACTACCATGTTTACCATAAGGACTAAGACCAGAGCACCTGAAGGCAGACAGGCCTTGCCTCTGTGCTTGTTAGCTGGGTGGTTAATCTTGTTGTGCCTCAGTTTCCTTGTCTGTCATAATTGACAGCAATACTTTCTACTGTGACTTCTAGGATAAAATACTCAATACTCGAGGATACTGACAGTGACACTATAGCCTATAGCACACTCAGTGTGAATCAACATATTCATATAGAGTCTTGGGGAAAAGTAAGTATAAAAATTCAGAACATATGTCTAGAGAGGAGGCTTAGAGATTGAGGGCACTTACTGCTTCTACAGAGGGTAGTGCTCAGAAACCATACGGTGCCTTACAACGATCTGTAACTTAGGTTATTAGAAGCCCTCTTCTAGCCTACAAGGACATCATACATACATTCATACATGCAGGCAAACACTCATGCTCATAAAATAAAATAAGTATTTTTTAAAATTGTAATACACATTAGTGTGACTTCATATGCAATAACCTACTGGAATCTCTTGTTTCTCTTTCCTTGGGTTCATGTTAATGTTTTCTTAATTTTGACTCAGATATAATCTCCTCTTTAAACCCACAGGTATAAGAACAGATCTCCCTTCCAAAAAAGCAAGTAAACAACTCAGTGATGAAACATGTATCTTCAAGGCAGCCATCACTGAAATGCAACCTTGCTTATCTCCAGTCAGGTGCCTTTAAGGACAGAGGCTGGGAAGCAGAGTCCAAACACAGTGAGATGACAAGTCACATAGCATAGGTGACTTGGGATGTGCTCTGGGGACACTCCTGTTTGTTCACTAAAGACAGATAATAATACACATTTCCAAAGAAACAGAAGGACTTCCTCTGAATGTGGGTGGATGAGCTGATTTCAGAGCACAGAACTCCAGTTTCTGTCATCTGCCTTCTTAGAGGAATTTCTGCATGGTCTCCCTGGAAGGAAGCCTCTTACCTGTGCCCTGGGCCTCCAGGCTGGTTGCCATGCATTCCTGGGAGGTCTTTGTTTTTCTCCTGTTGACTGTGTTTCCTCTGCTTGCCATCCCCTCAACACACATACACAACCTGCTGCTGACACATCTTCCATTCATCCCTCCACTCACCTGCCAATTAAGAAGATGAAGCAGCTTCCCCATTCAGAGGAAAAGAGAGATTATGTTGAGATAAACCAGTGGGGGTAGCTCTCTGCTGTCTATCTATTTTGGCTTTCAGCCTTACTGTCTTCCAAGTGCCAATCAGAAGCACTGTATGGTCTTAGAGGGAAATGTTCAGTCCTGTTTGGCCCTCTGTATGATCAATAGTGGATTTTCTTTTCTTTCTTTCTTTTATCATAAGATTTGCTTTCCTCTTATACCTTCCATATAGTAGTGTACTCCATACTGTGTGATGCCTGACCCATGGAATAATTTAGGTCAATAATTCCATTGTCTAGTCTTCTTCTCTGCCCCATGTTCATACATAGCCACAGATTCACCCCTTTTGGGTGAGTTGATTTTTTTTCCCTCAAGGCATGCCTCCTGCTGCCCCACTCATGACCAACCAGTATCCATCAACAGCCACACCACAGAGGAGGGAAATGGGGTGCTGGTGCGCAGCGCTAGGAGTCAGCATAAACCTATGTGCACAGCTTGAGAAGGTCACTGGTCCCTAATTGCAGCTTTGTTTCTTGATCAAACTGTTAGCACCTCCTGAACACCTCTGACATGGGGGGACTTCAGACATGATGGCCCCTGCCTAATAAGCGCTTTGCTTGAACCAGGTACTCAAAAAACAGCTTTCTTAAACCTTCTCCACTCAAAGTCCCTTTCACCCCAGAAATATCTATAAAACCTTCAGTATAGTGTATAAAACTGGCATGCGAATCATTGGTTATTAGCAAATACTAATAATAAATCATAAAGAAATATGTTTAAAAACAATTATCTGATATGTGTGTTATTTTGACATTTATGAAACATGAAAGCAAAAGTGTATACTGATAAGGCAGACATGCTCCCTTATTTTTGCATAAAAATTTCAGTCTTGGAGTAGAGAGATGACTCGCTCTCCTTGCTTCCCTTGCCGGGGACCTGGATTTGATTCCCAGCACCTACATGACAGCTCACAACCATGAACATCATGTATGTGCATGGTATACATACACACACGCAGGAAACACACACACAAAATAAAAGTAAATAAATATTTATGAGAAAAATAATCTAGTATTGTCCGAGTGATTGACACTGCAGGTAGAAGAGTCTTCGATGTCTCTCAGACTTCATGGATATATTGATTTTACAGTCATCAAGGATGAGAATACCTCTTTGCATAAATATGTAGTATGAACGGGCACGTTTACTATTATTGTTATAACTGTCAGAAATTCTGTCCTAATCACAAGTCAAAATTCATATGTGTGTGTCTATGTGTGAGTGTGTGTGTGTGAAAATGAAGTCAGTCACTTTCATGATGGCACCCACGTGTTTCTCACTGGAGCACTCCAGGAAACCTGCATCCTGCACCACCCCATCCCCTACAGAACCCCCTTTCTGGCCCTCTGCACCCCTGCATGCTCTTCTCTGCTTTGGCTCTCTCACAGTAGCTCTTCAGCGGAGGAGCCCAATCTTACTGATTTTTTGATCTCAGTGCTTAAGGATTCTCTAGCAATTAATACCTCTCTCCCTCTGTGCGGCAGAAAGTGGAGTTTTACTTGGTTTCCTTGTACTTGGTTCAGGCCTTCCTGTTCATACGTCTAGGGAAGTCAGGCCTCAGAATGGCTTGTTACAATCAAACATTAAGATTGGGGCATGCTTTGGATGTTAACGTTTAGTTTACACCTAGTAGGTAAGCCAGTCACAGGGTGGAGTGGTCATCCCCGGGGCAGTGACTTCCATCACTTACAGTAATTTTGATCTGTTGGTGGTAATTACTAACCAGCTATGTTGAGGGTTATATTAGTTTGTTTTACATTGCTGTAACAAAATACATGAGGCTGAGTACTAGAATAAAGGAAATGTTTAACTAGCTGGCACTTCTGGAAATTTAAAGGCAAGCAATGGTTCAGCTCTGTTGAGAACATCATTGTGATGAAATCATAATAGTGAGAGTGTGTCTGAAAGGAGAGATTGCATCTCCAAACAGGACTTGAAAATTGGAATTGTTCCAGTAATAACCTGCTCTCAAGAAAATATGAGAATCTTATGAGGCACTTCCTTCTCAGAGCCCTGCCTTCAGAGATCCACAAGGCCCTACCAGTTCCATCTAAAGGTCCACATCGCCACATTAAGGTGACCAACCTTCTTATTTATAAATCACAAAGAGACAATGCATATCTAAGAGGTAGCAAGGAAGCTTCAAGGAAAGTCTCAACGCTGGTTGAAAGGGATAATGAATCTGATGAGAGTCCTGGCTGCCATGGGAGATACAGAGCACTGATACGCAGTAGTCTTTGGTCTCCCCAAGATCCTGCACATGCAATGCATTGGGTTATATGGGCAGATGAGTGTTTAGAGTTTGTTTTAAAGTCATATAGATCCAATAATGTTTCAGCCCTAAGCTCTGATGTGTGGGAAGCACCTGCTGGACTGTGATTCCAGCTACTCTGCCTGAAATTTGACTTTTTCTCTAAGTCTTAGTGACTACGCTACAAGTCTTTGGAAATCTTGCCAGAGTGGAGCACTGTACTTACAACTGAGTTAGTAAATGTCCAGAGATTAAAACAGAGATTTGAGAGTCCCTGTGCTCACATCGGCTTAGAGACCAGAGTAAGGGGTCAGTGGGAGAAGGCAATGATCCTGTGAGAAGCATGTCAGATAGGAAAGGGGAGGCTGGTCAAGGTCAAAGTGATGTGAAGAAGCCAATCAGAATGCTGCAGAGGGCAGGTGCAGAAAAACCAGGTTCCATGGCAAACCTGGAAATGTAGAGAATACTAAAATGCCAACCAAATGAACTCAAATCCATCAGCTTTCACTACGACAATATATTGACAACTGTGAATAATACCAGCGGTAAAACATTCTTCCCTTGGGGGAAAAATATCCTCTAATGCTCTAAATTAAATTCAAGTGTTAAAGGGATGCTGTTTATATTATGCATTATCTATTACATACATAATATATATGATTCATAATAGAAGGTTTGTATTTCCCACCTTTTAGTAACTATTACATGGATGACAGTTCAGAGAGTGCTCAGTGATGTCATTGCTGGAGTTTTGTTCCCCATTGTACTGTTTGAGTGTGAGTTTGCAGTGACTTGGAGTTGTTTGCAAACCTAAGCTGCCGCACAGCCTACAGTTAAACAGATACATAGGAAATGTGAAATGACAGAGCAGAGACTGTCAGCATGAGAAATTATAATGGCTACTCTGTAAATATGCTTTTCTCTCCACTTAAAATTTGAAAACAAACAAACAAATAAATAAAACTGGAAAGCCAGTTAAAGATTGTAGAATCAATTACAAACACACAAAGACATGGGAACCTTTGAATTTTATACTAAAAGGAAAGTCTTACTGATTTCTCAAAAACTCACAGCTGTGTTCTAGGCTTTCCCTTTGTATCTGTTGCTTTATATTAATGTCTTTTTAAAAATTGCTTAAGTGTGATCTTTACTAGGCTGAAAGGTCTAGCTATGTATCTACTGAATACAAATATGTGGGAAGAACAATTTTGACGACATTGATTAACTGGTCTAAACCCAAGAAACAGGCACTGATATCTGTGGGAGTCCAACCACTAAGATACAGGTTTCTGTTTAAAAAATATAATTAAATTACACAAATCCATATCCATTTCTCATCATTGTAACAGTGTCTTTTATATACTCAACAAGAGAAAAAAAATCTGTGTTTTGCTTTCCTTTTCTGGCCACTATTATTCATTTTATCTCATGTGTACCACTGAAGACATGTAGTGGCATGAATGTTCTAGCTAACTGCCACGCTGAGGCAGGATGTTCACAAGTTCAAAGCCTTCCTGTTCTAGGAGTGATAGATGTCACACCTAATGCACAGCCACCCCCTGGAAAGGCAGTGACCTTGCAGGGAATACTCAGTAGGCAGATGAGGTCCATGCAAGGGCATGAGATGAAAGCAGCCCATAGTGGATGATACAGCTATTAGTCTTCCAAGGCAAGGACTGGGTGGGGAATTCAGAAGGGCTTCGTTAGCACATTGGGAACTGAGTGTGGGAGTTTGAGCACATCCTGGGTATGTGCTTGGGAAAGGGATGGGATGAAAAGATAGGTTTCCCAGGTCTATCCTAGTAAAAGAATGAAGGCAGTGCGACCCAGTCAAAATGGTGAAAATTGTGAGCCCTTTTCTCTACTTGTTAGTTGAGAGCTTTAAGCCAGTTATGCAGTGAGTCTGGGTCACATATGGAAAGCAGAAAGGGTAGGTAAAGTATCAGTATGTAAAGTAGGTCAAGGATATCGGCTCGTGCCTCCTTAGACTATTGCGAGAGCTTTAATGAAGATGGTTCTTGAATAGTGTCAGACTGCCAAGATCTGCAGAAAGTTTAACATCTCCAAGGAAAGCTTGGGGCTGTTTCCATGGTGCCAAACTAACCATGGAAGGAATGTGTAGCAAGGATTCAGATACCAGGGGTCAAAGCAATATTTTCTGATAGTTTGGTCCAAATGGCAGTCAGGGGACAGAGCTCTAGACTAGACTGGAATGGTTGCCCACACTTCACCTATCATTACCAATTTCATCCGCTCTTTTACTTTCTAAAAGGTGCTTGACACTGCAGATATTGGTGGTTTTTTTTCACTCATCTGTTATTGGTCCCCTGCACCAACCCCCATCCCACATCCGTCCATCTCCTTCTTCCTCAAATGTAATCCCCTGAGAACAGTTATTTGGGCTGTATTATCCCCACCATATCTAAAAATCCTGTGCTCTCTTCTGCTTACTAGCCATATGCTAGATTAATTGCTGAATTAAAGCCTTGTTTTCTTGATCCTGCTGAAGAGGTACCCGAGCTCAGTGGTCAGCAGAGGGAAAGAATTCAAGAGCATGAAAAGCTGACAACACTGGAAAGCAGGACTGATCAGGAACAAGCACAGAAGTGAACAGGAAAGGACGCTGTCTGGTCCTAGCTATCAGATTCCATCAGAGCCCAACTAATGTCCCGCTAGCTCTCATTCCCAGACAGCTGGCTCCGATTCTCATGTGATTAAGCACATGCTATAATTAATCATCTTTATAAAATAGCTCAGAGAAGATTACATCTAGCGAGCAGCTATCCAGCCTTCTTATGGTCCTTACTGCCTTCTTGATTCTGTTGGTTCCACCCTAAAGTAAAGCAGATCTTGTCTCAACCCTAAAAGATGCAGAAAGGCTTTACATGAACACATGTGGGAGTGGCCTGTGGCTGAGATGATGTTTGTCGTCCAAATGTCGTGAACAGGTGGGGATTCCTGCTCCAGTTAGCATGTAAGAGGCAGTAGTCTCCACCAATGGGTGAGAAGTGGTCACCTTGGAGATTCTAGCAGAGGAAAGGCATTCCTGTGACTTCTGAATTTTACGAATTAATCACCTGGAAGTTCAGCGCTGTACATCCATAAAGGCTACATAGTTTGCTCAGTACATACACATAGAGTTGTCATATTTCTGTAGACACCTCGCTATACTTACTCGTCTCTGGGAGAGAGCCTCCTAGGAATATTTGGCAAAGGTAAACTTCAGACCTCTGTGATAACAGGTACCCAGATGAATGAAGAAGGTCCCCAAAGGCTTCCCATCCCCATTGGGAGCATTATTGATGGATACTAATGCAAGAGAGTCTAGGAGATTCTCCTCTTTGCATTGTAATATATTAACGGATGCAGCAACTTTTGTAAAACACAGTAAGAAAAAATTTTTACTTTCTTCCTTCCTTTATCTGCCAATGAATATTTACATTGTTTTTAACTTATTGCCACATGTCCCAATCACATTTACAAAACTCATTTGTCATCAAAGAGGGGGAATCCAAGGCTGAGGAAAGATGAGGGCTGGGGACAGCCAAAATAATTGGGAGTCTTCATTCCCAGAATTTGCGATCATTCATTCATCCATCTTTCCCTTACTTTCCTCCTAACATTGGTCACTTTATGAAGACACCAGAGACAGAGAAAGACATAAAGGCCCATTCCCCCAGAGATAAATCCTGTAGGAGAGAGAGAAAACACACAAACCTAACTAAAGACAGTTGGAGACTGGAGGGATGGCTCATTTGGTAGCACAGTTGCTGTACAAACAGACATAAGTCTGGATCTCCAATACCCGCATAAAAAGCCGAGCATAGGGGCATGTATGTGAAGTGTCAGCAAGGGAAGGGGAGAGAGACAAGAAATCTCTGAGGCTTACTCAGCCACTAAACCCCAGGTTCAGTGAGAGACTCTGCCTCAAAGGACAACAACCAAACCATAGAGACAGACTGAGGAAGACACCGGACATCAACTCTGGCCTCCACATGCACACACTTACACATGCACACACATGTGCACATATGAACATATACACAAGCACAGAAGGATAAGAAAAAAAATGAAAGGCCAGGGTTAAATGATTTGGATATGTGACACACTGTGCTTGGCAAAGGCCTCTTTGAGAAAGTGGTGCTTAAGCTAAATCTTAGATTGCATGTTACTTTTCACTTTGCAGTCACAAAAATACCTAAAAAGGCAACTTAAGGAAAGAAAGGCTTGCTTTGCCTTCAGGTTTAGGATCTAGTTATTAATAGTGGTGAAAGGGTGCTGGCATGTGTGGCTTTCACGGTAACAGTAGAAGAGGCCACTGCTCATACTGCAGCCACACTCACTCAGGAAGCAGAGATGAGTTCTGGTGCTCGGCAGGCTCCTTCCTTTCTCATATTTACTCAATCTGTGACTCCAGCCCATGGAATGGTGCCACTGATACTCAGGGTGGATCTTCCATCCTTGGCTAATCTTCTCTGAAAACATCCCCCACAGACACACCCAGAACCATATCTCCTAGATGACTCTAAATCTGTAATATTCATAATGAAGAATAACATCTACACAGATATTAATTATAATTTCAGATATGTAGGTATCTGGGAAACAAAATTTCCAGGCAGAGTGAACCAATATCGAGGTCCTGAACACTTCCAGAAATAAACAGAAGGCTTGTGTGGTCAATGTGTAGCAGTCCAGAGGGTGAGGTTCCCCACTGTGAAGCATGCAGCCACCCACTCACATAGGGCGTTGGGCCCTTGACTCCATGTTAGGGCCTTTGGGTACTGCTATGACTCCAAGTTAATGTTGAAACCTAATACAGAACAAGTGTACAATTTTAAGAGGTGGAGACTTTAGGAGGTGATTGGGTCATAAGGTACCCTTGTGAATGGGTTTATTGACGCATTAAAGTAGCCTTTAAAAGCCCCTTCTGCAATGTTGGGAACTAGCCAGAATCTCCACCAGCAAAGCAGTAACCAAACCCTCAGCAAGACAACTTGATATGTGCTTCCCTCTCAGAACTGTGACTAATGTCTCTTTTCTCATAAGTTACCCAGTCTGAGGTATTCTGTTTTAGCAACCCAAGTGGATTAAGATAAATGATAAATGTAATGACCAGCCAGTGAAAGGCTTTCCCCCCTTTAATCTGGTATGCATTTTTAAAACTCTTCTGGCAGCTATGTGGAAAATAAATCACTGGAAAGGAGAGGAAGTAAAAAGAATTTGAAAGGCTGGCAAGAGCCATCAGTCCTTAAGACAAGAGCAGAGTTGGGGGTGATGATGAGAGGCATTGAAGTGAATGCTGGGGGTAAAACCACAAGGCTGGGGACTAGACTAGGCAAGCTTAAGGCGAAAACAGTACCCAATGATGCTTCTATGCTTTTCATCAAGCGTAGGTGGGTTTGACCCCCTTTCTGAGACAGAGAATTTGAGGGGAAGGTTTGGGTCTTGGTGTCAAGGGTTCAGTTCAGGGCCAGCTGACTTGAGATGCCTACAGGCATCCAAACAATGGTTTTAATATGCAGATAATACATAAAGAACATGAAGACCCAGAGATTTTTTCCCATCTGTAGGGCGTCTGAAATCAGACCCCCACAGGTACCAGGGCATGGCTGGACTATAGCAATAAAGCAAATGCAATGACGGCAGAGAACTGCCAAACATTTGGGATAATTTTAGGCAGCAAAGACTTGGAAAAGGATCAGAACAAAAGCAAGAAGTAAGAAAGTGGGAACATTTTGTTTAAATAGCTCTTTTAAGGGGATTTGATATGCAGAGGACTTTAAAACAATGCAGCCAGGCTGGGGATTAAGTCCAGTCCATAGAGAGGAAACTGGTGTGGCCTTCCCCAGCTCAGCTTCGGCCTCTCCTCTCACAGCTGTGCAGACATCGAAGCATCATGTGTTAGATTTCCAACTTCTCAAATGTAGAAGGTTGTAGTCTCATCTAAAAGAACCCCAATTTCACATGTTAAGTCAATTTCTTTTTTCTTAAAAGAACCATTGTGCCAATCAAATAAATGGATCTGTAAGCCAGATGGTCTCAAAGTGAGGCCCTTGCTCCAAGGCAAAGAGGAGGCCTCTGTTCTCAGTTCCACCTGGCTTGTCACACTGACATAACCACCCACGGCTCCTCGTACCTCAATTCCACCTAGCTTCTCCCACTGAAGTTCCCCCCAGCCCCTCTTGTCTCAGGTCCTCTTGGTCATGTTCTATCCTGAAGTGGAAATATTCTAAAGGTGTTTATTTTTGGCTAGTGGATATCAAATCACTAGTTTTACAATTTTTCAATTTAATTGATTTGTTCTTTTGGTACAATTAAATATGTCAGTAGGGAGTATAAAAAAATAATTTTAAAACCAAAACACTTTTCATAGCAAAATCTAAAACAACAGACATAAGCATAATTTTGACCCAATAAATGGGCAAAATTTTTATATGAAAAGCCCATAAAACATCATTGGGAAAAAGTATAAATGCTGATAACTAAATGGAAAGGTGTAGTATTCTGGATGACAGGAAAAATCCAGCATGTAACAAATGTTAGTTCCTTCCAAAATGTTGTATTTATACAATAGCCTTGAAGGAGGATTTTCATGAACAGATAAAGACATTCTAAATCACAGAGGGTCCCTAAAATGGACTTCCCCTACAATCAAATGAATGACCACCCTAATTGCTATTATAGAACTTTCATCCAGCAATGGGGTAGGCAGAAGCAGAGATCCATAGCTAAGCACCACATTGAGCTCCAAGTTTAGCTGAGAAGAGAGAGAAGAGATAGTATATGAGCAAAGGGATCAGGCTCATGAAGAGGAGACCCACAGAGATGGCTGACCTGAGATATTTGGAGCTCACTCAATCAAAAACACCAATGAAGAACCTTCAGGGAAATGAACTAAACCCTCCAAAGGTAGATGACTGTCGAATGGTGTGGGCAGTTTGTGGAGGCTCTTGCAGTAGAATCAGACTATGCTCCTGTGCATGAACTGGTACCTTGGAGTCCATTCCCTACAGAGGAACACCTAACCCAGCCTTAATACTGGATTAAGGGAATCAGGCCTACCTCAACTGAATATGCCAGACTGAACTGACCCACCTTGGAACTCCTTGCCTTCCTTGGTGAATGGATGGGGGCATTAAGTAGGGGGAAGGCTGAGGGAGGACTGGGAGGGACTGGGAGGGACTGGGAGAAGGGAATGGAGGTAGAACAGTGGTATATATGGAAAATACATTTTAAAGAAAAAAAAAGAGCTTTTGCTAATTCACTGGGGTGTACGTGCTGGCAGGCTGCTCACCACAGCACTCCTGGAAGTCAGAGAACGGCTTCATGAAGTCATCATTTCTCCATTTCCACCTCCACAGAGGTTCTGGGGATCAAAGCGGATCAGTCAAACCTGCACAGTACAAAATTTTACCCTGCAAACAACTTTGCTAGCTCTATCATCTCACTGAAGTTCTAAAATTTAAACAAAAATTCAAGAGGCCTGTCCCAGTTTCCTTTCTATTGCTATGATAAAACACTTTGGTCCAAAGTAACTTTGGGACCAAAGGGTTTGTTTGGTTTATACTTCTAGATCATAGCCCACCATCAAGGGAAGTCAGGACAAGAACTGATGCAGAAACCAAGGAGGAACTCTGCCTGCCGGTTCCCTCACAGACTCCTACCTTGCTAGCTTTCTCAGACAACCCAGGACTACCTCCTTAAGGATGGCACCACCCACACTGGTATGGGTATAGACCCTTCTATGTTAGTGATATCCCACAGACCTGCTGATAGGCCAATCTAATTCAGGAAACCCTCAGTCTATGCTTTCCTCTCAGGAAACTCCAGCTGATAATTAAAGCTAACCAGGACAGGGAATAAAGCAATTGAAAAAAAAAATGGAATGGACTATCAAAACTTATTATATGAAGTCTTATACAGTCAGCACTTGGAAAGCTGAGGCCAGAAAATCATGACATCAAAGCCAGTCTGGGAGACAGAGCAGGACTTTGTTTCAAAAACAACCATTAAAGACCTACAGTTTAATTGATGTTTTAATTAACTATGTGGTTTATCGTATTAGAACTTGACTGGGCAAACTGAACAAAGAGATAGAATAAAATTTAGACAGGGACATATCCACATATAAACAATGCAATTGTTGCCAAGGGGAGCCTCTTCCATTAATAATGTCAGGATAATTAGATACTCATTTAGAAACAAGAAAAATCCATTTTAACTATTGATATACATAAGTTAGAAGGTTAATAAGCTAATATGTTAAATAATAATAAGGTATCTCTAAAATAAATAATGCATATCCCGAAAGCCATGAGCAATTAAAGGAAAATTTCAGTGCTGAGTGTGGGATACCTGCTTATGAGTTGCCGGCAAGGAAGGGTTCAGGCTCCTTCAAAACAGGACCTGTTATAGTCATTGCTCTTGGTTACCCACCAGAACTAGTTGGTAAAACCCTTTTGCTGAAGATACTGTGCATTTTAGATGTAGGATATAAAGAAATCAAGCTGGACTGAGCTAGATGTTTCTTCTCAGCTGGCTAGCTTTCATTTGTGGTGGAGGTTGCTATGGAGACATGGAGTAAAAAAAAATAATCAAGAGCCTGACCCAGCTATGGGCCTTGAGTGCTACAGTACCATACCAACCTCCCAGGCCAGATATGCCCACTGGTACAATAGCAGCAGAACTGCTCTGGGGTAATGAACTGCATTCTGATTGAACCAGAGGCCCACTCCACAGGAGGGAGTGCTTGCTTGTTGCTATGGGCTAGGTTAAAGGCTCTAAAGATGAACCTACTTCTGTTTTTCTAAATGTCTATGTTGTCAAGCTGTTTCCCAAACATGTATGTGTTTACACCTGTGCAGTAGTGCTGCTCTATTCTTTGGTCAGAAAAGTTTGTTTGCAAAGAACATCAGAAATGCAGAGATTCATGGGTGGTCAATGTGCTTAGAATAGTTGACTAGTAAGTGCTCAGCCCTTGAAGTGGTATTTATATCTATCATCCCTCTAAGGCTCAAGGAACATCAAAGAAGAGAGAATAGAAAGACACTAAGAAACAGATAATAATGAGGAAGAGGGCTATGAAATATCACATCTTAGGCCTGACATGCGCATTGAACTTAAAAGCTCCCAATAGCTACTGTTATCTGGATAGGGCCTGTATAAGGTTGTACTGGTCAACATTCAGTTGTGGATTTGGAGACGGCTAGAAGAACTCATGGGACATGACCCCTTCCCAAGGACAGTTGACAGCTGGGGGAAATAGAAGGCTTGCCTTCAGGGGTGTAATTACTACCAAAGCCAGTGAATAGTTCTATACCCAGATGCACAGAAACTGCCTTGATTAAACTCAGACAAAAGACATGCCTTATTGGGAGGAGGTAGGAGATGGTGAGAAGGAGAAGAGATAAGAAAGGATGAGGTTGAATGTGACCAGAACATACATACATGTATGAAATTGTCAAAGAGTAAATTAATTTAGAAAAGGAAACAGCTACATCTTCTCAATCTTGAGATAATAAAGGTTGTTAAAAAAAAAAAAAAAGAAACAAAAAATAGTTGCACTTCAAAAGAAAAGTCTCAAGCGGATTCTATTAAATTAAAAAAATAGTGGGGGTGTTTAATCCAGACATGGTGGCACATCCCTGAAATCCCATCACATCACACAAGGGTGTGGAAGCAGGAGAGTCTGAAGTTCAAGATCAGAGGTGATTACATAGAGAGTCCCAGGCCAAACTGAGCTACATGAAACCTTGTCTCCAAAAACCACAATGAACGAAGACCTGTGTTTACCAAAATTCACCATTAAGAGCACTGGCAATGATACCACATATCATATCGGAAGAATGTATTTACAACACCGTAATAAGACATTCACAATATCTGCAGACACCTATGGATCAAGAAGGGCTGATAACTAGAAAGAAAAGTAGGTTAAAGATGTAAAAAGGCACTTCACAGAAGAAGATATCCACATCACTAGGAACATGCAGAGAACTGCTCAGCATTCAGCAGAGAGATGGAAATTAAAGTCACAATGAGCTACCCTTACAAGCTCCCGGGATGGCTATAATAAAAGGCTGGTAATCTCTAGCTTCTGGCAAGCTGAAGGAAGATCTGAAACTCTTAACCACTGCTGAAAGGAATGTAAATTGCAATAACCACTCTGGAAAATTGGCAGTTCCTACTGATGTGGAACACATGCTTCGGGAATTGACTCATGACTCAAGTATTCCATTTCCAGGTATATTCTCAACAGAAATCTGGACCTGTGTGCACCAAAATACAGACCTCAGAGAGTCCACAACAGCAGCATTTTTAGAGCCTTGAATCCAAATGCGCATTCACAGAACAAACAAAAAGGTGTTGCTTTTAGGGTTAAGAAATGCTAAGTAGGAAGTCAGTGAACAACCTAAAATAAATGAAAAGATGTATGTGATTCTCAAAAATCTAAAGCTGAATTAAAGTAGCCCACTGCAAGGCAGAGCTCTCTGAATAATTCCACTTACATAAAGTCCCAAATCCTGCCAAAGTAACCTGTGGTTTCAGATTTAAGGATGATGGTTGGATACCTTTCTAGGAATGGTAGCTGGCAGAGAACATATGTGTTTTCTGAAGTGCTAGAAATACTATTCCTTGGTCTTAGTAACCATGTTCACATCATGAGAATAATAATTTTTGATCCTTTCCTGTGTACATTTCCATAAAACATTTACGAGCTCCTGAGATGCACCAAATTCAGTGCAGACCTAACGGGACAGAGAACAGAGCAGTAAGGCTCCTATCTCTAGACAGTGAATCAATGAGGGATTTAATGGACAGCTGCTCTGGTTTCATCTCTCTTGATTTGATAAACACCTCTAACCTAAGATACCTAGAGAATAAAGAGTTTCTGTACTTCACAAGTCCAGGTTACAGTCCATTAATGTGTACTCTGAGCTCTGGCTTCCCCATTGGGTCTGTATCTATCTGTACTTATATTGTTGTTATTGGTTTGCTTGTTTGTTTGTTTCCTTGGAAGAAATGTAACCTCCCCAAGTATATGAGCTTCTGCAGAACAGAGAAGTGACATCACTGTCTTTTGACCTTCATAAGTAGCATTATATTGACATCAAGAAGAAGTTGCATAAATATTAGCAGTATGGACCTAAGGATAATGGATGTAACCACACAACTTCTCTTTAGGATACTTCCAGTCTTTTATCTTCCAAGGTGCCTTTCAAAACTATATTTGGTCATACGTGTTGGCACAAACCTTTAATTCCAGTACCAGGGAGGCAGAGACAAATGAATCTCCATGAGCTCAAGGCCACCTCATCTTCATAGTGAGTTCTAGGACGGCTAGAGCTACATAGGGAGACCATGTCTCAAAAACAAAGGGAAAAAAAGTATATTTGAACAACAATCTTTCTATTAGCCTCTGGCATATCTACTGACAGAGAATTTTTAGTCTTCAGTATAATGTTAGTAAAGGCTTCTTTTCTCATTATTTTAACAGTAGTCAAGGTGTTATATTTAGTCTGTCACCAAGTGATGGTCCGATCTGTGAAGACTTCTACCATTTGGCATAAACTAACTATTAAACATATCTAATGTGTGCTTATAGCCCTCAAAGTGTAATCTGTGTATATGTGTGTTCCCAGTGTTTCTTTGCTGTAAGTTCTCCTATATGCTCTTTTAGATCAGTAGTGCAACCAATGAAGACTTGACAATCAAAAGTAGCATCATCTGTAACCTACAGACCCAAATCATCTGCCCGTCTTCATTCTGATACCTCCTGTATCTTCTCTCCATAATTTTCCTTAGCTTCTGTCTCAATGAACCCATGACAGTCATTTGCTACTGTAGGATTATGTTCCACTAGCCATGGCTTACTGGACAGTACTAAACACTGGACATAAGCTGAGCTAATCACAGATTTTCTAAAGATTTGAAATAAGAAAGGGGAAAGGACTTAGGTGTCCCATATGATGAGACTTCTGTGTGTGGGTTTGAGAGCCATAGGATGCTTTGTTCTGCCCAGAGGTCTGGGTACCTACAAAGATGAGACCTAAAGAGAGCAAGAATAAGATAGGGGTACGGAGGAGAACAGAAATGAGAGATGGAGGGAATGCTGAATTGACAATGCTTCCACCTCTAGGTCTGGATGTGCCAACACAAAGTCCTTTATGCACTGCTTGAGACATTAGTATCTTCTAAACCTTTAAAGAGGCTCATATACTTTGAACTAACTTTGATTTGAGTATGTATAAAGTAATGTATGATCATGGGATATGTAAATGAAGTAAAAAGTAAAAGCTTCCTTTATTCTGAGTCTACAGTAATTATCCTTGCAATAAATATACACCTTTCCATCAGCATACACATAATATAGGTAATATTCTTTATATATGAGGAAATATTATTAAATACATGCACATACACCTGCATATTATTATATCTAAATGGAATCATAATGTTCTACTAGGTTAATTTTTATACAGTAGCATATCTGTAAGGTGTTCTCATCTCAGAACATACCTATCTCCTTATTCTTTACAAAGGCTATATAATTTTCATTGTGTAGGAATATAGCAATAATTTCATAAATCCATAAGACATAGGCTGTCTCAGGTTCATATTGTTCATGTTTTTTACACATCACAGGGGCTTTATGCATCTGTATATTTAAAATTCTCAAATTACAGTTTTGGAAATCTGTAATTTGTACATTTTAAATTTAAATTTAACATACATTATTCAATCGGCCCTTTTATTGGCACAGGTTTGAAGACGGGAGCATTAAAGCCTACTGTAAGTGGGACTGAAGAATTATGGGACAGTGAGCAAGATAAAGCACAAAACACAGAAATATGAAAGAGAATGTGGTTTTGTACACAGGCCAAAAGGCGTTCTAGTCTTCCTCAATCTGATGTAACCAAGACCAATAAGTTCTTCATGAGACATCTTGAGTCAGGGCAATAAGATATATATCCACCCACATCCTGCTGTAGAGCAGGAGATGATAAGGGTAACCTAGTCCCACTATTGTTGAGAACTCACGAACTCAGAAGCTTTTCAGACATGGCAGGATTTTTGCTAGCTCTCTGGTTTCTTCCAAAGTCGTCATGAACAAGCTGAGAAGATAGAAAAGATGTTCTCACTATCTAAGCCTTTATTTGGCACTTGGAAGTTTAGGAAAAAAATAAACAAAACACTTTATTCCTGGAAGGACTCTGAGGTAATTATGACAATAATATTTTGCTAGTAAATATCTCATTACTACAACAAAATACCTAAGACAATTAACTTATAAAGATAGAAGGTTGTGTTGACTATTAGTTCTAGAGGTTAGAGTTCAAGAATGAGGCCCCTGTGGCTTTGAGTCTCCAATAAGGAAGCACACCATGGCAGAGACACATGGTAAAGCATAATGGTTCACCTATGAACCAGGAAACAAAAAACAAAACAGAAAGGGATCTGGGTCTTACAATGACCTTTGAGGGCACAAAAATAACATCCTAAGAAACGTCCACTAGGCCCAACTTCTTGAAGGTCCACCAACTCTGGAGAGCATCACCTTAAGGAACCAGACTTCGTGGGGAGGAGGGGTGCTTCCATAAACCATAGCAAATGCTCATTGTGTAGACAAATGGAAGACTAAAGACTACAAGAGTCTCATGAATTATTCCCATCAACAGACCCTTGAGCTTTAGCCAGTGGCTTCTGCCTTGGAAGCATGGGCCACTGACCTCAGACTGCAGATCCTGACCCATTTCATAAATCTGTAGCTAATACAAAGCATTAGTCAAAGCAATAATTAGATCTCTAATTTAATATCTGTGAGTGAGACTTAGGGGTGTTGGCAAGGGCCTATCCATGTTTGAATCCTCAGAGTCTCTGTTTTAGTCCAACCACCACCACATGTTAAAAAGCATGCCACCCAGTAGCTTATCAAACATAGCCTCTGAGGAAAGATATGAGTAAATAGTTCTGATAATATGTCAAGAAGTCCTAAGTTAGCAAAGCTTTCTTGGAAATTCTGGCATGTTAGGAAATCCTTAGAACTCTACAGCTGCTTTCTGTAGCCACACACCCCTGACCCAAGCCCCACCTTCATGATACTGCTACCCACAGTCATTCTCAAGTCTCTGTGATGCTTGAACTATGTGGTCCAATCAGCACCGTAAATGTTGGCACACAGGCCAGGATGTTCTCTTTCTGTCCACTGGCCTTAGGTCTCTGTTGGGAAACAGTTTCCCCAAGTGGCAAGAGCCTTGCTTTGCAATCCTGTTAAAAATAGATGTGAGCATGTGAGAGGAGCAGCCACAGGAAGTGGTTTCTGGCATTTCCCGTGGTCAAATGTACATCTGTTATCCACCAACTGATTTCTAGAATGTGATTACAGAGCATTTACAGTAACAATTTGTATACCAAATAGCTAATAAGAATGTCTGGTTCCTCAGAACTATAAACGCAAAGTGTACAGGGAAACTAAAATTATCAGTATGGTTTACAAACTAAAATAAAGCAGCAACATTTATATATGATTGTTCCTTTCCCCTTCTTGATCAATCACGTTCTGTTACTGACCTCAAGGAGAACCATGGAGTTCAAGCCCCAAGGCCTACACCCCTCCATGAAGCTTGAACATGTGTAGACTTCCCTAGATGATGACTTAGTATTCCAGACTCAACTCAAAACAAAACAGAACTTTAAGGAGGTGAAACCATTGCTTTCCTGGTCTACAGCAGAGGAGCTAGAGATGCCATTGTTCAGCCAGCCAGTTGTCTTAGCATACCTTCAGGGCTCATTGCTGACTCTTCCACCATACCTAGTCCCTTGGTCACCCATACCTTTCTATTCAGATTTTATAGCCAAAGCTCCCCACATCCCTCACTTGATTGGCTGAAATAAGTGTTCTTTGACTCTTCACTCCTGCCTGACAACACATTGTCCCCTACTGAAACGCTCCTATATCTTCCCTTCATGCTTAAATTAGATGCCTTGTCTTACAGACTCTATGAAATCTACCTCCTACCTCCCTGTCTAACTTTCTTCTGTGAATGATCAATATGCTTCCAGTCACCTTGTTTCTGATCCTGATATTCTGAGAATACCTAAGAGGGAATCTGCTTCCTCTTTTCCTCAGGTTCCCAGGTCCCCATATGGCCAAATCCCTCTGTGACCCTGTGACCTATTCAACTGCCATCCCTCTGGATCTTTCAACGTGACTTCATAACCATATGAAGCTGCCTTTTGGGGCTGGCTGAGAAGCAGAACCTTACTTTCCCAACTCTCTGGTGAGTTCCTACAAACTGTCCTGTGGTTTGTTGAATGAATCTGACTTGGTGAATATGAGGGAGACCTGTTTACACAGTTAGCTCAGACAGATGGAGACCAGATTAATCCAGATGAGAAATGTCACTGGGAATTTAGTCTCTAACTTGTTTGACAATTACTCTTGAAGAGCCTACATGAAGAATCTTGCTAAGACTACCAGGACAATGACAGATCTCCTAAGTAGGAGTATTTTTTCTAACAAACATGAACCTCCTGATTCCCAGATGCATAAAGGAATAGAAAGCCTGTAACAGATGCATGTCTTCATTCTGATAACATTTACTGATGTCCTACTATATACAGAGGCTGTGGCAGTTTGGGAAAGACTCAGAGGTGGCAGAGTCTTGGCTCTGGTGGAATTCACAGTTTGAGGGAGGGAGCAGATATAGGGAACAAGTGGTTATAAAAGTAAGTATTTGCTTATTTGGTGATGGGAGCCAGGACAGCAATAGATGCTCCAAAAGAGCCTTTCCATGGAGACACAGAGAAGGACTTTCCGAGGACTCAGGCTGGGGCCGCACTGATGCAGACTAACAGCAGGTCAGTCACCCTAAGGCCAGACCTCACCTTTCTCCTCTCTTTTTCTAACAGGGAGTGATTTGTCCTGCACCACAGCTGGTGGCCACACTGCACCCCACAGGCCTTGGCGGAGGAACCACAGCAACACCTCTAAGCCCGTGTTCTGCAACATCACTGGCCATTTGTTGTTCTCCCCTCTCCATACGGAAACTCTCCCATGTCACACGAAGCCTCTGCAGCCAGGAGCAAAGCCACCATGACCTGATCTCGCCAGTTTATCACATTCAATGCTCAGCTTGGGCCTGGAGCTTCATGAAGACCAGCCAGTATCCTACGTGTCCCTGCACAATCAGAGTCACCACTGTTCTTGTCCTTTTGCAGATGAGAAAGAGGGGGAAAAGAAAAAAGGTACGCAGAGAATCTCAGCCAGCTGCCCCAGGTCACAAGCAAAAGTGACAGACCCGCATCTGTCAACCCTTGTCCCATGCCACAGGTAATGGTAGAAAGCCCCAGCTGCTGGAATGTCTGGAGTAATGGTATTCCCACAGGTTGTGTTAGGTGTGTCTGTGGGTCTGGGATGACTGACATTCTCCTGACTGAAAGGACTGTGCATTTGAGGCAGCACTGAGTGAGTTGCTTGATTTTGCAGGATGTGAACCCCACAGAGAAGTCTGTTTACTCAGTCACACAGTGTACTTTGAAGATAAGACCTCACTCATTCTCAGAACATTTCTTTGAGTCAGAAATCATTGTGACCACTTTGCAGATAAGCCAACTGAGGCACAGGCCTACACACCAGAGATGGCCTAAGTGTCATTCGTCATATCAGAAAACAAACAGCCCCCCCTCCCCCAGGTCTCTCACCACAGAGGCTGGCTCCATGCATCTGTGAGTTGTAGCTTCCTCATCTACAGCAGGACCCAAGTCAGGACTTCTCTGAGCACCCTCCTTCCCCCCACCCAAAAGCACATCACTAGCCTTGATCAAAGAAGACACAGTTGGCTATGTGCCAACAAACAAGGTTTTTATTGTTGGTTTCTCTCACTGGTTTACCTGTAGAGAAAGACTCTTCCTTTATGACCCCAAAAATGAAAACTTAGGGCACATGGAAAGATACCCAAAAGGGCAGTAACTTCCAAGAGGGAATCATCATTCCCTGAAACAAGGCAAAGTTTTGCTCAGTGTGTGAAACCCGCCATGCCCACCACAGAGAGCTATTCTGTAGGAAGGTTTCTTCAGTCCTGTGTGCAAGAGGTCCTAGGTCTGAGAGCATCGAGGTGAGGGCCCTGGAAGTAGGAAGATAGGAAGGGAAACATGTGCCAGGGGAACAAAGGGGAGGTATGGTGGTTAGGGACTTCTTCAAGGGCTTTGGGAGCTGCAAAGAAAAAAATCAAGCCAGACTTTCTTCAACTGCTGTGTCTTTGCTCCAGAATCTATCTTCCCGGTAGCTATGAGCTTCCATTATAAAAGGGTAGTTTGCCATTTCCTTCCTTCCTCCCTCTCTCTCTCCCTTTTTCCTTCTTTCCCTTCTTCCTCCCTCCCTTCCTTCCCTCCTCCCTCCCTTCCCTCTTCCCTCCTTCCTTCCCTCCTCCCTCCCTTCCTTCCCTTCCCTCCTCCCTCCCTTCCCTCCTTTCTCCCTCCCTTCCTCCCTTCCTCCTCTTCCCTTTTTCCTTCTCATACCCTCTTAGACACAGTCTTAATTTTCCAAGCAAGTTATTAACAAGGAGTCTCTTTAATATGTTATCTTCCACTAAGAAATGAAAAGAAACAAGCCCTAATTTAAGGCCATTCAGATGTGGGTGGGGGATATGAAGTGAATATGAAAAGCAGGAAGGGGTGGGGCTGTCACAGATAACAAGGAGTGTTCACTGCAGAGCGAAAGGTCCCAAAAGCTACCCAGGGACCCGGGCAAAGGGACTTTTTAGCTAAATCAATACCCAGCTTTTAAAACAATTTCACATGAAAATGCCCGTCTGTGTCTCTGGATGCTAAAATCTGCTCTCCACTTTTCTTGTGGCCCATTCTTCATTAGCAACTAGGCCCCATAGTCACCTATTAACAGCTTCAATAGTCTGTCCCCAAAGGTTCATGTGCCAGCATATTAGAGAATGAAGGAAGTGACTAGGTCACAGGGTTCCACCTTCATGAAGTGTTGATGATCCCTTGTGGGACTGGACAGGTTAGTAGGCTGGAAGTTCCCAAGAATGTGAGTGTTGTAAAGAGTGAATTCCCTGGTCTCTTATCCTTGTCTTTCCACATAACCTAGCCTTCCCCACACATGAGGGTGGCTTCCTTTTCACTTCTTTTAGCGCATTGTAGAGTTTCTCAAGGCCTTTGGCCAGGTGACTGTTTAGAACTTCCAACCACAAGAGCCATTAACTCTATACAACTCTTTATTTCATAAGTTATCTAGCCCCAGTCATCTTATAATAACAATTCAAAGCAGACTAAGAAAAGGTCTACATTTTACAACTTTATCTGGACTATCTCTCACCCTAGGAATGTTCTAGAAACTTGTGCTATCTATTTGTGAATCCACGTTATTCCTGGCATTGAGGGAAGAAAAAAATCTAGCTCACTCTAATTGGAGAAAGTAGGATGCATGACAGAGGTGATTGATATTTCATTTAGGACTCTGCTGTCCCCACTGGAAAGCTTAAATGAACAGATCAAAAGATCCGGAGGCGAGGCGATACTCCATTGCTAAAGGGCTGCCAGGCAGGGTACCAGAGATGTCAAAGGACAGAGAAGGCAAAGTAGCCAAAGAGTCCAAGATGAAAACAATGCTAATCAACAGATACCACAGAAGAAGCAAGAAGAATAAGAAAAATACCTGAAATGTCTGTGCTTAGTCTAGTGAAATTCTGGCACTTTCTGATGGCTGGGTTGGAGATCATAATTAGATTCTTTTATGATATAGATTCTTCCTTCTGCCATTTATCTGCTTAAAGACTACGTTACAAACTCCATCTGTCACACAGCACTATTTTTGGCTTAGAAAAGGCTAGAAACAAGAGACAAGCAGATGTTTAAATTTGACATACCTATTTGTTTTAATTTACAGGTATAAATTTTGGCCTACATGGCCCCTAAATGCCTGCCATGTATGACAAGAACATGCTGGCATTATCATTTCAAGAACCCACTTAGGAGTACACAGAAGGAAAGCAAAAGATGCTCACTTGAGAAATAAAGGGAAGCGGGGGGTTAGAACCACACAATAGATGTATATTTATTTGTTTATAAATTATATGAATACAGTAGTGTATTTTGTATGTTATAAAATATAAAACAATTTGACATGAATGAAACTTTTTTCTAATATATTTATTAATTCCTTGAGAAGTCCATATAATCTATTCTGAACGTATCCACCCTTTCCCCGCCCCCCAAATGCTCCCATTACTACCCTCTCCACTTCCTAACCTTCACACCCAGCTTTGGAATCCTTTGACTTCCTTTTCTTTATTCTTCCTACTTTCCCCATTGAGTCTTGTTTCTGTGGACCAGCAATGGTGTGGGTAAGACTGCCCTGGAATAGGGTCGGCCTATTAGGGGTCACATCATTAAAGATCACTAACTCTCCTCCTAACAGGCAGCAGATGCCCATAGCTCCCCAGCCAGTGATGACTTTTCTCCACCTCCCACCTTTATACTTGACTTGGTCTGGCTAGTACTTGCACAGACAGGAAGTGTGCATGCTGTCACAGCTGAGTTCATATGTGCATTTGCCCTGCTGAGTGTGGAGCACACTGTTTCTTTATGTTATCTATCCTCTCTGGCTCTTGCCATCTTTCCACTTCTACTGAAAAAGTCTCTGAGTCTTGTCAGAAGGGGAGCAATGTGAGTATACCATTTAGAGATGAGCACTCCTGTCCTGCTTGGGATTTTTTGTCTACTTGATAGAAACTAGAATAATTTTGGAAGAGGAACCTCAGTTGAGAACATGCCTTAATCAGATTGCCTGTGGTCTAGTCTGAAGAGCATTATCTTGACTGATGTGAGAGGGACCTCAGCCCATTGCAGATGGGAACAGAGCCACCCTTGGGCAGTTGGTTCTGTGATATATATGTATAAAATGGGCAAAGAAAGCCATGGGGAACATGTCAGTAAACAGCATACTGCTATGGTTTCTGCTTCAGTTTCTGACTTCCTTTCAAGATGGACTGTGATGTGGACATGTAAGCCAAATAAATCCTTTCTGACCTAAGTTGTTCCTAGTTGTGGTGTTTTATCACAGCAATAGAAAGCTTAAATAAGATAACACCACACTTTATTTGTTTAAGTGCATAATTGTTTTGCCTGTATGTTTGTTTTGCATTACCTGTATGCCTGGTACCCTCTGAGGTCAGAAGGGGGCATCAAATGCTATAGAACTGGAGTTATAGATGCTGAGAGCCACCATGTTGATGCTTGGAATGGAACCCTCATCTTTGAGAAGGGCAACAAGTGCTCTTAACTCCTGAGCCTTCTCTCTACCTCCTACTCCAAGTTTTTATCTTGGTACACTGTGAATGAGACTGCTAATTGCATTCACTTACCAGGTTTTAAAATGAAAGTCCTGGTGTTTCTCTACTTCCCTGAAATGAACCCTTCTGTGTGCTTCCTGCAATATAACTTCAGAGTGACCACTGGGTTGGGCCATCCGCTCTTGAAGTCATTGTGGACTCTGTGTTGACAGTACCAATGTTAGTAAGGATGGTCTCCATTGATAAGTTTAAGCAGATAAAGAGTTCCTGGTCCAGAGCTCACACAAGGCTGAAAGGTTCTTAGGAGATATTCCAGTCTACTTTACCCAAGGGGTGATCCTTCCAACATGTAAACCAGCTTCTATAACATGGAAGCTTTTAAAAGTTTTGTTTTTTTTCTTTTACTCATACTTCGTCCTCCTATTCCTCCTCCTTCTTCCTCTGCCTCCTCCTCTTCCTCAGTCTAATCTTCTTCCCTCATTATAAATAATCAAAACATCTATTGGAAGACTACATAAATGAAATAATCTTTAAATAAAGTGAGAGGTCAGAAAACGTGAGTGACCAAGTCAGAGGAATGAAGGAAACAGAGGTGTCACTGAGCAAAGAAGCCAGCCTGAAAAGACAGCATGCAACAGGACCCCGACCACATGACAGTCTAGGAAAGTCAAAACTCTGGAGACAGGAAAGATCAGTGCTTCCCAGGACGGGGAGGATGGGTAGGCAGAGCACAGAAGAGGTGGATAGCACAACTGGGAGCCTGTACCTTTGTCCAGACTGCATAGTTAACACCAAGAGTGGGCTTTGCTGTGCACTATCATCTCAGTGAGATTCTGATGGCTCTGTGTAGAGTCTCCAGTTGTAAGCAAATGGGCCAGGCTGATGGGGCCAACGGTGTTGATAATGGGGAGGGCAGCCTGACATGAGTAGGTGAAGGGATCATATCTCTTTATCTTTCTCTCAGTTTTACTGTGAGCCTGAAACTTCTTAAGAACTAAATGTGCAAAATAAAATAGTGAATAGAAACAATGTTTGGTGATGATACAATAGCTGAACAAGAATAGAGATTATAGAGTTGGTACACACAAGAAATAGGGTGGGGTGATGTTTCTACAGCGACTACTTTGTGCTAGGTACATTAACAGAAGCTTCACGTAAGCCAACTCATTTCTTACATTTCTTATAAGATAGGTTTTATTATTAGCCCCATTTTACAGATCAGAAAACAGAGTTGCACTGAGCTCTCCATATAATCTGTGTGTAATAGGTGGTAAATGAGTCTCAGAACTCCAGTCCAAAGTACCTAGATCGAGTCTCTGAAGTGTTCTGCCCTGCATAGCCCTACCTCACTGAATAAAATAAAATGAAGCTATATGCAATACTGTGTGAATTGCTCCAAAGAGCAAATTTATTCCCCCTTATAATCCATAATGAGCTCTGTTCCAAATATGGCTTTTATGTTATTAGTAAGTAACTATATTTCGTGAGGTTGAGAAATGGTTATCCTAATTTTCTAGGGATATGTGGATATAAAGCTTCATAGTGAGATTCATTTACTGGTGGGTGGGGATGTACTTGATGAGTGCTTGCCTAGCACCCCCAGAAGCCCTGGGATCAATCTCTAGCATCACACAAATTTGGTGATGGTGCACATGTGAAATCACAGCACTCTGAAGGTGGAGGTAGGAAGATCAGAAAGTGAAGGTCATCCTCAACTACAGAGAAAGTTAAGAGACCAGCTTGAGACTTGAAACTATCAAAGAAAGCAAAACAATTCATTAACTCAGCAACTTTTTATTTTATCTCTACCAACCATGAGCCATTGCTAGGGCCTGGGAATTCAGCGATGACACAAATCATCACAGTCCCTGCCCTCAAAAGAGTTTACAATTGGGTGGAGGAGAAAGAAAACAAACAACTCCCTGGCAATGGCTGTGATATGAGCACTCAGGGAAGGAAGCAGGGTGCTGTGAACAGAGTTGGAAGATCCCCTGCCTTCTGTTGGGAAACAGCCTTGGCCCTCAGCATGGGTTTGCCCCATTGACTAGAAACCATACTTCTGCTAGTCAAATTCTTCCTGCTGACACTCACTGTGTGTCCTTGGGCATGATATGGTGTCTCCCAGCTCCATAGTCACATCTTCAGAATGTGGCTAGTAGTATTCCTGCTTATATCCTGAGTGTATTGCAGAGAGAGGGGGAGAGAGAGAGAGAGAGAGAGAGAGAGAGAGAGAGAGAGAGAGAGAGAGAGAGTCTATGTGTTAGCTACTGCTATTATTAGAGCATCTAGCAGTGATCGCTAAACACTGGAGATCGAAATTCTAATAAAATCAGGATGATAGTAATAGGGGGTATCAGCATAGTGGAAGGTCCTAAGAATATGGCCATGATTAATTTCCTCACCAAATTAAGATATTTTCTGACCCACATTCAAGATATGCTCAAATGCCCTTCTGAAATGGTGTCCCCTCTCTTCATATTTCTCTTACATGGCAATTCCCAGAGGCAGAAGGGCTCTAACATGAGTCTTTCATCCAGGCCTGACACTTGGATGTAGCCAATATCTTCAACCACCGCATCCTGGTATTTTTTTTTTTTTAGCTTAATGGAATTAATTAGGGTTTTTTGGAATGGTTAGCATCACCATCTAAATGTCCATATTATTTCATTTCTCTTATGGCTTGGTAATATGCTATCTTGAATTTTATCTTTAATCGTACATGTTTCTTGATAACTACTATCAGAAAATTAATTAAAGATACATATTTCCTAAACAAAAAAAAAAAATGCAACGTGGTGTCTCGGACATGCAGCTGGATGGGAGAGACAGGGAAATACCGTGGGCAGTGTGTGCAAAGAGGAAAAGGAGTTTGTAACCGGACAGGAACAAAGGGAGAGAAATATTTACACCTCTAGTGAGTCACCCAGCAAAGTCTCCGGCATGCTTAGGGGCCCCCTGAACTTTGAAACTTGGATTTCATCCAGTCACGAAATCTGGAAAGGCAAGCTTTCATCACCACCACTGCTTTGCTTCTCTTTCATCTTGGTGAAGAGATACAAGACAGGTTCTTGTAACCCCTCCCTGGGATTGCCACGCTAACCTAAGTGTTTACATGGAAATTAGGATGATTTCGGAATCACGGGGCATGTGGATGCTGTAATCAAGAAAATGTCTTTATCCACATGTCTGTGCCCATATGGTAATGATTCCATCTAGATGCTAGTTTTAATTTCATTCTTTCTTGGTATGCTTGCTGTTGCCCAGTGTTACTGTTTAGTGAGCAGCCAGAATAGATCCATTAGTAGAAGGCCACAGCATCATTCCAGCGAGTAACCAGAAAGATCTATCATAGGGATTACAGAACAAACACACCCTATATACACAAGCAGGTATGCATGTACATTCCTAGTAAAGGCTGCTAACTCTGAACCAACAATCCCACATCCCATGTGGACAGCAGCAGCCTCAGGAGATGAGCTCACCTGTTCCCTGTTCCTGGAAAAGGGCTAGAACCCCACGGAAAGCAGAAGATTTAGTCTGGAAATTATTGCCTGTCTTCTCAAGGTTCTTACCCCCACACTCAAAAAAAAAAAAAAAGTGTGTTTATTTGTATTTTCAGTTAGGTTGACTATTTATCCACATTTCCTGCTGATGAGTCATTATGCAGTTAACTGAAAAAAAATAAATTGAGGACTAAAAAACACTACAAAATTAAGGCTCAAAGACGCAAAACTGACGTAAGCCACAAATAGGTATGGTGAAGAATTTAGTAAGCAACAGACAGATCTCCACACCAGCACTGTATTGCCGGGGTTTAGGGCAAATCTCCCAAACCCCAGGGATCAACACAGCCATCCTCTCTGGACCATGATTTGACTCATCAGATACTTGTAAACAGAGTAAACACCATAAGTCTTTGTGAAGAAGCATCTTGGGGCTTCTACATGAGATCCTGAGTAGAGGGTATATACATCTGTCCCTGAAGGTAAAGGGCCTGAATGGATAGAAAAACCATCAGACAACAGAACAAACCATGTTTACAATATGCAAAGACAGAGGCATCTAGCTACATCTTGAGATTGTTGGCCATACATTTGGGGAAGCAAGTGGGTGACCCCCAAATATGCCCAAATTGGCTAGGCCTGTATTCTACACACAGACTTCTTGGTTCTATGTGCTTAAAACCTACCTGCAGAGCTGGAGATTAAATGGTTGTTTCAGTTCTTCTAAGCTCTTTTATTTTCACATTTAAAAATCAGTCACAGCTGGAGAGAGGGAAGGGGGCAATGGTGCCTACTGCACTAGTGTGGGGGCCTGAGTTTGGATCCCGAAAACCTATATAAAAGGCTCCACCTAGCCACACATGCCTGTCAACTCAGCCCTATTAGGGATGGAGGTAGGAGGATCACTGAGACTCCCTGCCCACCAGCTTAGCTCAGCTCCAGGTTCCTTAAGAGGCCCTGTCTCTAATAAATAAGGCAAGGAGTAACAGAGCAGTATACCAATGTTCTTCTCAGGTGAACACCTGTATGTCATGCAGACATATGTGTGCATAGGTACAACACAAACATGCACCACTCACACAAATACACAAAGGTAACAAACAGATAAGGAAGTAAATAAATAAACCAATCAGAGTAGTGGCTGCCCATACAACAGCTCTATTGAAATTCCTGTAATAATTAAAAAAAATCTCACCAAGGAGCTTGGAACTGGATGCATAAAAAATGATGTATTTTGAGAGCGTGTCATACTTGCACAACAGCCCCCATGAAAAGGTCATCATTGTTATTCTAAGTCCACAGATGCTCAGAATGACGATGAGTTTGCCGATGATGCCCAAGGTAAGCAGAGAGAGGTCCATCTCTAAGTTCTCAGTTCTGAGCTGTCTTCTTCTGTGGCTGAATCACGTACCTCTTAATAAAATGCAATTTACTGTATAATGCAAAAAACCAACCCTCCAATTATTGGTCTCCTAGTACTGCCCTAAATCCACAAACCACAAAATACAATTTACCTTGTTGTGTATGTTTTAATCACACTGAATAAGGAGAAAACTAATTTTTATTTTGATCAGCCCATGGAAGCGCCAAGATCCACTGTTGCCCAACTGAGAAGACAGTATTTTATGTCTCCAATTCTTTCTCTGTTATTTCAGGCAGCTTAGCTAGTCCTATGCCACCATCCTCTGCCCCTGTTTGCAGGGCATATGGTCTGTGGCTATCTTCACTTCCCTGGAGGGAAGAAACATTCCACTTCACTCTCTTTATCCTTTTTACACACAAAAAGTACTTTTGATTTTATTTACACACTTGCAGGCTCCCTTCTCCTTTGTTTACATTACTCAATGAGTGAAATACCGTGGAACTGAAATGAAAATTCCAGTTTTCCCAGGTCATCTATAGTGTCTATAATTTCATCAAGACCTGGAAAATAATCCTGTTTTAAAGATTCTTCTTCTCCCCTCTGTGTCTGCTTGGGCATCCCCTGCTTCCCACTGCCTGATGATGACTAGTCCTGAAAGTAGAGCAACCCACATATGCCGTTGTTTTCTTAAACTCAGCTTAGACTATCTGGTATAGAATCCGTTGAATGTGAGTTGCTGGTTTGCAATCCTATGGCCTGTGCTTCTCAAGGGTCTGTTCATCCCAGACCACCCCCTCCATCCCAGTCACTCATAGATTGACTCTCTGGGACACAGCCTCTGCTCTCTTCACTCACAGAAATGCTATATGTTGTTTCCTGAGGCATGTTCAGCCCTAAGGCATGTTAGGTTTTGGTTTGGGGTTGGTTTTTAATTTTTCTAGCCTAGGTTTTCATTCTCATCCATTCATCCACCTATCCCTTCATTCATGGAGAAAGGTTGTGTATGGAGTGCTTCCTAGGTGCCAAATCAGTTATTCTCAGCCTGTGGGTTGTGATCCCTTTAAGGTCAAACAGCCCTTTCACAGGAGTCACCCAAGACCATCATAAAGCATGAATAATTACATTGCAATTCGTAAGAGTAACAAATTACAGTTAGAAAGTATCAACAAAAAAGATGCTATGGTTAGGGAGTCACAACAACATGAAGAGCTGTATTAAAGTGCTGTAGTATTAGGAAGGTTGAGAGCCACTGGTCTAGGTAGAGATAATTGATTAAAGACCTCAGGATGGGTACCCTTTCTGCTTCCACTTTACTTTCTTTTCCCCCAGATAATTTGAAAGTGGAATAAAAAATTATTGTTTTTAATATCACCATGTCCACACATGCAATAAAATCTGAATTAAAAACTACTGAACTATATGTACACCCTTACGTAAATATTAGTTTTTCTGTTTTTAAATTTTTCAATTTATTCTTCTCTCATGCATCACATCTTCATTGCAATTTTCTTTGCCCTACTCCCCTCCCAGTCCCCTGCTTTGGGCTCCCCATCCACTCTTCTTCTATTTTCCTTCAAAAAAAGGTAGGCCTTTCAGGGATATCAACCAAACATGGCATATCAACCTGCAATAAGTCTAGGTACCTTAAGACATGTTAAGATGAGACAAGGCACCCCAAAAGAGAAAAAGGGTCCAAAAAGTGAGCAAAAAAGTCAGCTATCCCCCATTCCCAATATTATATGTCCCATATCAAGCAATAAAACCACAACATATATGCAGAGGGACAAGGTCAGTCTTGTGCAGATTCCCTGACTAAAGGCTCAGTCTCTGTGAGCCCCTGGGGACCTAAGTTAATTAATTCTGTGGGGGGCTTTTGTGGTATCCTTTACACTTGGCTCCTATAATTTCTCTCTCTCTACTGAGATTCCCTGAGCTCAACCTAATGTTTCACTGTGGGTCTCTGCATTTGTCTTCATCACTTGCTAGATGAAGTCTCTCTAATGATGACTGTGCTAGGCTCCTGTCTACATCTATGAGTATAGCGGAGTATCATTAGGAATAATTTCACTGATTTTTTCCCCAGTCATGTTTGGTTCTATCCTAGGTCTCTGGGATATCCAGCATCTGGTTCCTGACTCTCCAGGGAGTGTCAGGGTTCAGGTCCCTTTCATAAGGTTTCAAGCTGTGCCAGTCAATAGTTGGTCCCGCCCATAATTTCTGTGTCTTCTTTATCCTAGCTCATCTTGTAGGCTGTACAAATTGTGCGTTGTAGTTTTTGTGGCTGGGATGGAGTCTCAGACCTTCCACTTTCCTGATTACAAGAGATGGATCTGGATGTCCATTACTAGAAATCATAGATGGGTCACCCTTGGAGATTCCTAGGAGTTTCTATTGCACTAGGTTACTAGTTCAATCCTGAGATGTCCCCCAAACTTCAGTTGTCTCTTCCAGAACTCTGTCCCTCCATCCTTCCCCTATCTGATCCCTCCTATTTCTATTCACACCTGCCCCTGTCTACCCACGATATTTGTTCTGTTTTCCTTCCCTCCTCATCCTCCACTGAGCCCTCCTTATTACTTAGCTTCTCTGGGTCTATGGATTATAGCATGATTATCTTTTACTTTATAGCCAATATCTACTTATAAGTAAATACATGCCATGTTTATCTTTCTGGATCCTGGTTACCTCACTAGGGATGATTTTTTTTTCTGGTTCTATCCATTTTCCTGCAAATTTTATGAAATTATTTTTTTAACAGCTTAGTAAATGTACCACATTTTCTTTATCCATTCTTCATTTGGTAGACATCCAGGTTGCTTCCAGTTTCTGGTTATTATGAATAAAACCACAATGAACATAGTTGAGCAAGCATCCTTGTGGTAAAATGGAGCATCCTATGGGTATATGCTCAGAAATGGTAGCTGTAAGCTTTTAGAACCTTCCTTATCTTAAAAATGGGATCAAAATCTTCTTCATATAAATGCCATGAGATTTGTAGAGAGCCTAGCACATAAGAAATACTGAGCCACAGTAACAGTGACAAATGCTATCATTAACATGAGCAGGAACTCATTATTAATATACCTAATATATTCCCTTCAGACCACTGTCTTTAGTCATGTATTTTGACACACACACACAAAAAATAGCAATTCTAATTTGATCCAGACTTTCTGATTTAGTACCCTTGCATAGGTGGGATCACCATATGACATGACCCCACCCAGCAAACTATTCTCCTGCCAGTTTTCTGTGGCTCTGTAACAAATTACCACAAATACAGTGATTAAACACAGACAGTTTGTCTTGGGATTCTGAAGTCCAAAGTCTGAGATGTACACCACTGGGCAAAAGATCAAGGTGTAGGCAAGTTCATGGTCCTCATGTGAATCCAGAAGAGAAGCCAGTGCATAGCCCTTTTCAGCTTCCAGAGGCCTCCTGCGCTCCTTGGCTCAAGGATTCTTACTACATCTTCAAAGTCAGCTATTTTACATCTTCATATCTCTTCTCATTCTATTTTTCTTCCTCCACTTTGATAGGCCTCTGTGCTTTCACTGCATCTATTGGATAATATAGGTTTTATTGGATAATCTAGGTCCTCTCAAAGTCATCGTTCTCATAATCTTAGTTCTAACCATAGCTTTGCGTTTCCTCTGCTGTATAAGCTAGCACATTCAAAGATTCTGAAATCTGGCTCCAACAATTCCCTTTAAATTCCTCTCGTCTGCTTCCACCTTTAAATCCCTGCTATCAATCCTTGACTTTGTCCCTAGTACTCACACTGAAGCAACACCATTGCAAGTGGCCTGAGAGAATATTTTCCAATGTACACACCAAGCATGAACTTCAAGCAGTGTGCCCTGTTCCCGCCACCAGGGTTGCCTTTCCCCATGGTCTTTTCCTGTTTTTCACCAGAACATGAACACCACATCCTGGCCTAAAAGAACCTGCCTCTCTCCAGTTGCCCACTGGGGCACCTTGCCTACAACACTTGTCATTATTGTATGAACAGGCTCAAATGGATATTAAATAGAAAAAAAAAAAGGAAGGAAGGAAGAAACAGAGAAAGAAAGAAAGAGAGGGAGGGAGGGAAGGAGGGAGGGAGGGAGGGAGGGAGGAAGGAAGGAAGGAAGGAAGGAAGGAAGGAAGGAAGGAAGGAAGGAAGGAAGGAAGGAAGGAAGGAAGGAAGGAAGGAAGGAAGGAATGAAGGAAGGAAATATCTACCACAAAACACAAAAATCCTTAAAGGTCAGGACTGTAATATTTACAACATGAATCAAGTCTCATTTCTACACCCTATTAATAATATGATCTCAGAAATGTTTCTGAAACATGAATCTCCATGTTATATCTATAAAAAACTAGGTTAATATTCTATCAACTGGCTGTCACGAGTAGTAAATGGCTTAGTGCACAGCTCTAGTCTAATAATTACCATAAGTGTTTAATTAGTAGATTCTATATAGCAGGTGTCAGCAAACATTTCCTATGAAAAGCTAGATGGTCAATGATTTGCTGTTTGTCTTCTATGCATTGTCTGTGAGAAAGCTTCAGCTTTGCCCTGGGTTTTGAATCTGCATTGGCCCACAGTGGTTTGTTTGAGGAAGAAATGGTAATACCAGTAACATTTAGGAACTTCTGAGGTTTGGTCACAAAACCCTCCAAGCTTCCTAACAGCTCCCCAAAATGGTCATTTTGTATTCAAACTAACCAGCCTCTAGCCAGCCATCTGATCCTGCCCCCTGGCCTGTGAGAGAAGAAGCCAGCTGGAGAATTCTCCTTCCAGAACAGCTGCCATGCAGGGCGCTATCCAGAGTGAAGATAAACTAGTCAGGAAAGCTCTTCCTGACTCTGATCAAAATAAAATGTTTTTAATTCCTCAAGTGTTGAGACCAGCTGACCACAGAGCCATCCATAAACAAATGCTAAGAACTGTGAACTTGACAGTGAAAGTAGAGATATTGTATTCCATACTCACAAGTGCTTCTGGAACATTCCCCAACAATAAGAGATAATCCACAAATACTTGTTGCCTATAGGAATGAGTGGTACACAGGTAAATGAATAAAAATGCCTATGCTTCTACCCTTAATCTGTGTGCCTGGCCAATCTCACTTGTAGATTTCATTCTCAGCTTAAATAGTGTTTTCCCCAGAAGGATTTTATCCACCCACCAGGTTCTTCTATTTTCACCTTTTCATTATACTAACTTTGCATAAATCATAAAATCATTATTCTAAATAATTGCATCATGCCTCACTCTCCTTGAGAATATGAGCTTCCTAAAGGAAAAGGGGGTGGGGCGGCCATGTTCCCTGCCCTACTGGACACCCTGAACGCACATCACTTAGGCACTTGGTAAATAGAGAGCAAATGAAGGCTGTCTTACAACAAAGAGCATATCCAGAAATTCTGATGGACTTGTGCAAACCCAGACCAGCAATCACATGTCATCATCACTTATAAAATTCCAAAATGTCCTAAAATGCCTCACAGAGCCTTTGTTCCCCCTTGTTGGACTGCCTGAGAGCTTCCTGTTGGCTCATGCCCCGAGTATCCACACAGCTGCAGGCTGAGCGCTGACTTATTCAGAGAGGCAGCTTCCTGTCACGTGGGAGACTGGGGAATTATTTTTATTTTATTTTTTTTCCACAGCAGAACAGACTCAAAGGGCCTGTCACCCCGGTCTGCTGATGTGAAGGTTGGTTCCACGCTACCCACTCTCTGGGTACAGCTCTACAGCCCAGCTGGCCTCTCCCACTGTGGAGAAGACTGACTAGAAAGAGTTTATGCCTGATCCTGGTTTGTGGCAAAGAAGAGAAACCTTAGTGGGGCAGGACACCTTTCGATTCTGGGCCCTGAGAGAGGTGCTCTGAGAGCTGGTTGAGATCCCAAGAAACCACTGATATAGTGCAGCCCTGGGTTAAAATAAAGGAATATTCTTATTTCCATTTATGTTTCTCTTGCCAGCTGCTCACCACTCAGGAATGGATTGACATTTAGGGCCAAATCTAATCACCTCAGGATGGAGGGTCCTAGATCTGCACTCACTTCTATTCATCTAGTCCCCCAACATACCTGAGCCTGTGTTTCTTCACTGTGGGATGGCAACAGAGCACACCTGTTGGTACAGTGGTAGGGATCCAGAAGACCAAGGACAGAAACATCTAATACCATGAACATGAACATTTACTATGTATAGTGTCCTCCACCTCCTAACCACAGGAATAGATTAAAAAACAAAACAATAGGTTCTTGAAATACAATGTACTGAACTCTATATAAGATGTGATTTTTCCCCCACATGTATAACACTGTTTTAGTGAGTTCCAGAATTGACTTGTTCTTCTGCATTATATGCCCTGGGGTCTCTCCACATCTTTTTGAGCTTCTATGAAGGGGCAACGGGGTTTACTTCAACACAAGCACTGCCATATCGCACAGAGCAGATGATACAAGAATCCAGATGTGCATCAACTGAAAGGAGGGTAGCCTATACAGCTTGTATACACTGGGCATAGAAGCAATCAATTTCCTATATGGGGCAGGACTCGGTGCCCCTCCCTGGACACTGTGAGTCCTTGAGAAAAAAAATTGTCACAATTCTCAAAATGGCTCACAATTTAAAGCTAGTGATTTTTTTTTCTTTCTGGAATTCATCTTTAACATTTTCAGACCTCAGTTGACCAGAAGGGCTAAAACTTCAAAGTATCAAAATAAAGGGTATAAGAAAACTGATATATTTAATTCTTTTACATCTTGTTTCTGAGGCTTATCTTTCCCATTTTCTTTTTTTACCAGTGAGGAAACCAAGGCAGCAGATAGGCTGAGCCACCATGGTCCCTCACTGGTGCACCCCGGCAGAGCTCATATGATTGTCTATTACCTTACAGCAGTGATTCTCAGTCTTCTTAATGCTCGGACTCTTTAATGCAGGTCCTCATGCTGTGATGATCCCCAACATAAGATCATTTTTTCTTGCTACTTCATAATTGTTTTTTTTTTTTACTATTATTTATTGTAATTCAAATATCTGATATCCAAGATATCTGATGTGTGGCCTCTGTGAGAGTTACTTGACCACCAAAGGGATGGTGATTCACATGTTAAGAATCATTGCCTTTGAGGTTCAGGGGTCAGATCCTAGAGTCTGAGTTCTAGCTGGACAGACTTCCTTTGGGCACTCATTTGTTAGTCTGGCAAGTAGCACATACAGTAAGCATTTTGTTCATAGTGATAACTGTCTTAGCTAAGAGACTGGAGCCAGCTCCACTGGACAGTACTCACAAAGCAGTCACTCCAAGAAGCTTAGTAGACCTTCACTCCGGCCTGTTAAGTCTCTCCCTCTAAGAGGACCAATAGGCATCTGGGTGGGCCTTACTGCAGCCCACCAATGGTGCATGTGTATCCCATAGAGTCTTCCTGTGGTGGGTGAGTTGGAAAGTCTATGAAGTGAAATTGTCCCTAAAAGAGAGGAGAAATAATACCTGCCTGTTCCCTAGACAGGTGGTTCTAGGATGCAAAAGACAGCCAGCTACACATGAGCCTACTCATAAGGCACCAGCAGCATTCCTCTGTGGTTTGTGCTTCAGGTTCTTGCTTGAGTTCCTGTTCCTGTTTCCCTCAATGATAGACTGTAAGCCATAAGCATCAGTGAGCCTTTCTGACCCTACACTGCTTCTGGTCAGAGTGTTTCACCACAGAAACAGAAAGGGAAGTAGAACACAGGCTTTTCCTACATATCGAGATAGGTAATTATATATGTCTTTAATTTTTAAATTATAATCGATATTGATAGCAGACTGCATAAATCATTGTAACATTCTTTCTCCTCAACAACTAACTTTATAAATATTCATATTATCTTTTAAATTGCTGCAAAGTATTCCATCACATAATATAATTTACTCAGCCATCCTTTGTAATTAGAAACATAATTCATAAGTCTTTACTATTACATTCAATGTTATGATGGACTTACTTTTACACATTTATTTATTATATGTTCTTAATATATAAAAGACAATTACTAGAATGAGTAACTGAAGTGCTGAGTTTTTAAAAATAAGTGTTTTATGTCAACTTTTAATTTAGAAGGAAAATCTGACCACTTACCAGTCTTTTTAAGGCAGATAATTTTCTTCCCCCACAGGATATGGAAGAAAACATAGAAACTTTACCACCCCAGATTTTCAAACCACATCACGAGAGTGACCTCCTGTGTCTGAGATGTAGTTCCTAGGATGAGACAGCCCTGAGTGGAAGAACTCTGGTTCTTGGCTCTGATGGGATACTTGGCAAACGCTTCTATTTCATTTTAACTGGAAGCCAGTCCAAGCCCACCAGCAAAGGTGTAGCTGGGTTCATGCCCTGAGGACCTGACACCTTGCCATGTGCCAATTCTGAACCCTCCATTGGATGGCTGCCTTGGCAGTCACCTCTGCATTCCCACTACCTGCTGTATGTCTTGGTGCTTATTAGTGTTCCTTGGACATCTCTTGAATAAGAGCAGGAGGGGCAGGGAAGAGAAGGGAGGAGAATAGATTGGTTCATTCAGGATGGACAGCTTCTAAAAGGGTCCCAGACCTGCCATACCCTAGAAAAGTAACCACAATAAAGACTGGCTTGATTTGTAAGGTTTAGCTACCCATATGCTTGTTATGTACTTTGCTGTGTATGACTGCCTATTCCTAATCCAAGATCAGAGAAATAGAACACAGGACCTGGAGACAGAAATTGCCTCACTTGGAGTTTTGCAAATACACTTGACTCTTTTCTGTTTCTGCAGCTGGCTTGGATACTAACTTGTGTCTGGAAAAACAAGAATCAGAAGTGTTTCTGGTTTGTGTCCATCCTTCCCTCCACTGAGGCTTGGTCTCTGTGGCTCTCAGAGACAGCCCACCACACTGTCTTCTCCCTAACTCTCTCACACAGCAGGCAGCAGTCCTGCCCATCCATCCTGTTGAAACTGTCTTCCCTATGCAAAGGAACTCTGGAAAGGGGTCCTGGGCTCATTAGTTGAACAGTGGGAGAATAAGAGAATAGTTTTGTTTTCTTTCTGCCTGTGTGTGCACAGAGAACTTCCAGAATGTGTTTTATCAGAGATTCCTAAATTGATTCAGACCATTTTCAGGAAATATACTTTTTTAAAAAATTTTCATGAACATAGTTATATTTGAGGAACTCAAATATAAGTTGCCCATAACCTCATGGGCTGCATTTTCATTGATGATAACTAAAGCCACCAGTGTTAACAATGCCAGTCTACTGGGGAAGCTACACATAAAAGCCAGCATCACATGTGGGGGGGGGTGCTGAGATAAGGAGAGGAGAGTGGGAGGAGGAAAAGGAACCTTAAAGGAAGGACACAGATGTTGCTGTTTAGGGACGTAGTGATTCTAGTGGAAGCATCAGACATGGATGCACTGCCTTCAGCACAGGTCCCTCTAACAAGCTGCTTCAGGTAACCTTGAGCTGGGGAGATAGGTCAATGGATAAGAGAGCTTGATGTGCAAACAGGAGAACCTGAGTTTGAATCCCAAGCCCTATATAAAAGCTGGGTACTGCTGAGAGTGCCTATAAGCCCATGGCAGGGGAGGCAGATGGATCCCATCACACTGTGTGTGTGCCTGGAACACTTGTTTTTTGGTTAATGATTGAATGCTAATTGCATTCTTGCTCTGTAGCCCTGCTCCGGGCTTACTGTTGAGCACCATCACTGTCAGATATGAGCTCAGAAGGTTAGTGTTTCCCACCCAATGTCTACAGAGGCAGCCTGTTCTAACAATACAGTCTTGTGCTGTCTCCGAATTTATAGCTTCATGGTTAGAAGTCAACTCTGACAACTGTATGTATTAGAGCTAATGATAGCTTATCAGACATTTGCCTTTTCTTCCACCCACAAATATTACTATTCTCCAACCCAAGGGCATCCTTCTAAATGCCCTCCGTCAGTTCCTAGAAGTATTAATTAAGCCATCTGCAAAACTAGTAAGATTTGACCTTCTTCTGAACCAGAAACCCTCAGTCTGTGGGTTGCACACACTAGTAGGACATGCTAAGATGAATAGGTAGAAGCATCCTAAGTTCTAGTTACACATTTTATCCTGGGGTGTAGCTCAGTGCTAGAATGCTTGATTGCGGAGACCCTCAGCCACAACACTGAAAGTTTATTTATATGAGTCAGTGTTGGCAGTAAGCTTGTAACATTAAGCTGACTTTAAAAATGGATTGTATTAATTCCAGTAACTAAAAGACACATGATGAAGATGTGCATGTGTGATTCTGTGCTGTGCATATGCATGAGCAGTCACTCTCTTCTTGATCTCTCTCTGCTCTGCTGGCTACTACTAGAGTGTCACTCATGGTAGCGAAATGACAGTGTGTGCAATTTTTCCTCAGTCTGGTAGACAATGAGAGATTCCCTCTCTTCACATTGTCAAACCAAAGCCCTGGTTTTTCCCCCCAAAGAAATGCATATCGCTGTCTTCCCTTGAGCTATGGCTTCCTTTGCTCAAGTCAGTGAATGTTGCTTTCAAAGTCAGAGGCAGGTCACCCTAAGCCTTACTCCATGGCTTCTGATCATAGAGATGTGAGGAATGGAGACCCGGGAGGTCAGTAGTCACATCCAATGCACAGAGAAGTGGAGTAAGGGGAGGCTTTGCTATGACCAAGCTCAGAACTCTCCATCATCTACAGAGCATGTCATCAGCCAGAGTGGCGACTTAGAACTCTCCATCATCTACAGAGCATGTCATCAGCTAGAGTGGCAGTACGGAAGTGTTCCTGCTCATTGCACAAGCAGAAAAGATATATGAGATATGATCTATGCAGTATGACTTGAAGGTTGTGAATCTGCTCTAAACCACCAGCAGACATACAGGTAGGGAACACTATTTATGTCTCTTGCTATAAGACCCACTGGGTCTTGAGGTGGATTCATCCCAGACTGACTCAGCACAAGCTCTTCCCTCCATGACATGCCTCAATTATCCCCTCCTTTATAACCTTGGTTTCCCTGTCTTTAAGGTGTTTCATAAAGAAAAGACAAGCCTGGCACCCATTACCCATCCATTTTCTGAATAATGTAATTTGGGGGTGTTATAAATGCCTAAACACGTGCTCAAGTAAAATAACCTGAATGAGTCAGTCAGAGAATAATGTTTCCTGTGTAAACCCCCATCTATGGACTCTGATGTTATTTGCCTTGGCTCTGCATTGCACAGAGCTTTGATATCATTCTATTAAAAATAGAAATATATTTTTATTTCACAAAAAAGCATTATTTAGGGTCTAGAGAAATGACTGAGCACTTAGGAGCACTTGCTGCTCTTATAGAGGATCTGGGCTCAGTTCCCAGTATCCATGACTGATGGCTCCCAACCACCTGCAACTCCAGCTCCAGAAGCCATAAGAGCCTTTTCTGTTTTTTACAGTTCACCTCCTCCACACACACGTTACAAATGAACTCACAAAGGCCCACATACACCAATATAAAATAAACACATCTATTTAAAAAGTTGATGTTTATACTGAACACATCCTCTTTGTTATATGGAGAGATGGCCCACTGGTTGGACATGGTTGCAATATGTGCATTTCCTGTTCCATTCATGTGGATGCACAGACATAAAGCTGAGCTGCAGGCTTCTTTTTCAGGCTCCTGGGAATAGAACCTTGGTAGAGATCTGGAGTTTTGTTTGTTTGTTTGTTTGTTTGTTTGTTTGTTTGTTTGTTTGAAGTCTGGGAATAATCTGTGGCCAAGAAGCACGGGTACTTTCAGTCAAAGAAAATAGACTCAAACAAGGCTGGAGTATAGTGTGTAAAAGACATACATACTGGGTAGTTACCACACAGATCTTCTGAAATTAAAAAAAAAAAAAAAAAAAAATAAGTGTGTTCCACTGGAACACCCGAAAGTCATTCCTGTGGACATCAGAATGATTTCACCTTGCGTTTACACCTGGTAAAACCCCAATGCATCAGCTTATCTGAGTTTTCCTCTCCTCTCTATGATATACTAGTGGAATTTCCATTTTGTGCTTATTTTAAATAACCCAGCCCTAAATCCATAAGGACATTGAGTCTCTACCTTTTCTGGGAGCTTCAGTCCTCTAATGTGATGAGTAAAATGTTCACAGCTGTGTGTGTGTGAGTGCGCATGGTGTGGATTAGAAGCCTTAGAATAAGCTATAGTATGATGGGGTCGAATAAGAATCTAACCCTCTACATACTGTGTTCCAGTCAGTGCGGTGTCCAAGGAGAGAAATTCTTTCTAGATGACCAGGAAATGACAGGGCTTCTGATACCCTTTCCATGTCCTCAGTAATGGGTGACACTCTTAGTCCTGAGGCTTCTATATTTGCACTGGCTTCAATACCCCCAATCATATTGAAAATGACTCCAGCAATTTTGACCTCTCTCTGGCTCACATAATTAGAACATTTCGCTCTTTCTAGGCCACTCCCCGCAGCCACCGTGGCATGTTATTGCTTCTATCTTTAATAATAACAACAACATCTGAATATCTCCCAGGACTATGTCTCATTTCCCTGTTGTCCTTCCAAATACTCATAATTCACCAGAGCCTCCCACTCCTGCCCATCCCCAAGGTCTTAAGTCCACTCTGGTCATGTTTGTCCCCTACTTCATCACAAGAGCAGTCTCATCAAGGTCACCACTGAACCCCACATGACCAAGGCCAGTCGTTAGGTCTTGACTTTAACACCAACTAAAAGCAAACCACTCTGACCTGCGTTTAATGCTATCTTTCCACAAAGTGGAAGAAAAATAGGGAGTCTGGTCTCATCTTCACTGTCTCCTATAATTACCTCATTGGTCCCTCAGCTTTGATCTCATACTGACAGCACCAAGGAGCTTTACCTTCAGTCCAGAGCCCCCTTGAACCCCAGACTCAGACAGCCCACAGCTCTGCTGCAATGTGATGTCAGGTACAGAATTTTTTTTTTTTTACTCAGTAGATCCAAAATGAATTCTTGCTTTTTCTACCGCTCATCTCTATCTAACCTGTTCAATTTAATTTTCAATAAAAGGAAAAAGTTTTAAGTTAAGACAAAGTTATATAAATCGAAGCTCACCTTTCCTACCATTCCTGATCAACTTTATATTGTTCTTATTTTTCTAAGACATTTTCTAATATACCACATAATTACAGAATTTCAGGACCCACTGGAGACTGTCAGAGTTTCAGCAACTTAGAATATAAATCCCTGTCGGTTTTACTTATTTCAGATTTGTTGTGCCCCGTACAATGTCCAGCACTTCCAAGGTGCTGAATAAATACTGACTTCTATTCTATCCCCAGATGTTTTCACTTTATATGTTGTGACCATTTTCTACATTGATCATTCTAAATTCCAGTTTGAGTACATTCTTTCTAAAAGTATGCATGACACACGTCAGACCCAGAACTGCAATCAGTGTTATGATGTTTCTGTGGATGGACCACAAGAGCCAGGGCTGGGTCACTCTGTGTGACTGAAAAGATCTGGATTTTATTTCCTAAGTTGTGTGTGGTCATGGTGTCTCCTCACGCCACAGAAAAGTAAGAAAGATGAGAAGAAAGAGGAAGAATAGGCAAGAGCAAACTATGAAAGGACATCTGCCCATATCTTCTGAGGTGAAGGGGGCTATGAGCCATGGAGAAGGCCCTGGAGCTAAGAACAGCCCTGATCATAAAGCCTTGAAGGGAAGCAGTCCTCTTACCCCACACAGGCTAGCAACTGTGCTAAACTGATGCCTGGGGCAAGTTGAGAGGAGATGCTCCTCTAGACAAAAGCAATACCTTTAAGCTTTATGCAACTTTATAGCCAGCAAAGCTGTCCTAAACTGGGCTTCTGATGGGTAGAGATGTGTCTACCAGATACCTAACTAGCACTCATACAGGCATACCTGCTCATGAAAACCTTCAAGTAGCATAACATGAGTAGAAACATAAATGCTGGGCTCGTGTTTGACCCCAGGAAGGGTTCTGTAACATAACATCCTCTCATTTTAAACATATGTCTTTCAGGGGCCTAGTCAGACATATGTAGCAAACCTTTTATAGGAAGGGAGAAAGATCAAAAAATACAGAGAAAGCCAGGGCTGTAGCTTGGTCGGAAGAGTGCTTGCCCAACACTCTTGAAACTCTGGGTGGATACTGGCACTGAAGAAATCAGGGTGGTGCCAGATGCTTGCCATCCCAGCACTTGACAGGTAGAGGCAAGAGGATCATAAGTTCAAGGTCATTCTCTAATATATAGTGAGTTTGAGGGCATCCTGGAATACAAGACCCTGGATAAGAAAAAAAAAAACAGGTAATGATGATGATGATAGAGAGAAATTGTGCCATATATCATAGAGATAACTTAATTTCATTTACAGAATATTTTTTGGAAGTATGTAATTTTTATTATAAAATTTCAAAGATACACAAAAGGACAAAAATCTATTTACCCACCATCTAAACTTAACAAATAAACAGTTCTCCATCCTTAATTCAGATCTCCGCAGAGTGAGGAGGTCAAAAATGTCCCCCACCCCCATTACCATTCGTCCTGTATCCTTGGCTCTTCCCCATGGGAACTGCTGCCCTCAGTGGTAGAACGTCTTTCTGTCTGGTTTCTACACTTTGACTCCATCAGGAGCAGACAGATAACACACAGCTACTGTGTCATCCGCACACTGTATAACAGCAGCCCTTCGGTTTCCCCAGTTGTCTTTTCCACTCTATGTCTTCCAGTATTTGTTCACATGACTTATCTCACTGGGTAACTGAATGCATAAGCCATGGCAAATTTGCAACTTAGCATGTTGAGACATACGTTTTTGTGCTAGAAACCTAATGTGAAGCCAGAAAACCAGTGCTGAGAGTTCTATCTTTGAAGAGGAGGGTAGGATTATGAAGGCTCTTCCTCGAGTGGATTGATATCACCACCACAGAGGTAGGTTTATTATTATAAGATTTGCTTTGTTGCAAAACCATTCAGCTCCCTCTCACCCTCTTGTATGTCCAGCTCTTGTCACTGAATAAATAAAGCAGAAAACATTTCTTTTCAAAGGTAGCCCCGTCATCTTGGACTTCCATGCCTCCAGAATGGTGAGAAATTTATCTTATATTCATCTACTACTCAGTGGCACATATGAACAATGACAATGTGTTTCTAAAGTTTCTGGTGATATGAACACTGCTATCTGGAGTGCTCTCTTAAATAAGTATCATCTCTAGGAGAATATATATAAATACATATATATGCACACAAATATTTGTGTGTTTTCATAATATATGCATATAAATTATATATATGTATATGTATATATACATATATATGTGCCTGTGCAGGTATGTATAAATATCTAGGGGCAAGCTTCTGCTACAAGGCTAAGCACTCCATATCCTATTGACACTTCCAGCTGCTCGGGAGGGTGCTGTATTTACACAGACACTGGGGCACAGCAGAGTTCCCCCACAATCTCTGAGGCAATATTCTTTGATAGAGCTTTTAAAACATTTGCCAATCTGTTGTGTCTGAAATTACTCTTCTAACTATAATTTTGTAACTCTTTATAGGGTTGGCCATCTTCCCATAGCTTTACTGTCCCGCAAAGTTTTCCTCATCCAGAAATTGCTTTTGTAATCTATCCACTTTTTGAAAATGACATTCTGTCTTTCTCCAGTTAATTTACAGTGAATCATTCCAGAAACAGACTCTTTGCTTATTGTGAGAGTTACAAGATCTTCTCTCAATGGATGTCTTACTGGTTTGATTTTATTCAGGGTGGCTTTAAAAAAAACACAAAAATGAATGTAATAGTCATTTATGTCAGTCTTCCTACTTAATGTTTCCTGGATCTTGAGAGACCTTCCTTTGCTCAAAATCACAAAGAAAAGCAGGAGACATGTTTATGAACATGCTTCCCTCTGCTCTACTCTGGAGTCAACCCCATGTAGCTATTTGTACAGGGTATGTCTACATGGGCTTTGCCTTCAATAAGTTTTGCAAAAATAAATAAATAAATAAAAACACAGGAAATATAAGTTAAGACTACTCTATGTTCTATCACATGCCACTCAAAATACCTACATAGAGAAAGCAAAAAAAAACAAAACAAAACAAAATGTTGGTAAGGATATGAAAAACAGGAACCTACATCCACTGTTGGAAAGGGATGTAAACTAGTGCTGTCACCATGGAAACTAGTATAGAGATATCTCATAAAACCTAAAACTAGAACTATCAAATCATCCGGTGACACCACTCTTGCCTATATTCCTGACACATTCTAAGCAAATATACCACAGAGATATTTGAATATCCATGTTTACTGGTGTAGACCCAGGAAATAGAACTGCCCTAACTATCCAAAACCAGATGAGTGAATGAGAACATAGAGATATATGCACAATTCAATCTTACGCAGCTGTAATGGCATTGTGACATTTGGGGAAAACTGGATAGAACTAGAAATTATTGCATTAAGTGAAATAAGTGAGTCCCAGAAAGAAACATCATGTTTTTTCTCATAAGTAGAACTAATATTTAAAATTATAAGTCATTAGTTCCCTGACTCTGAAATGACATCTTTATGGAAAGGAACTAAACCTCTGAATGTAGATGACAGTCGAATGGCATGATCAGTTTGTGGGGCCTCTTGCAGTCAGACCAGAGTTTATTCCTGGTGCATGAACTGGCTTCTCAGATCCCGTTTCCTACAGAGGAACACCTTTCTCAGCCTTGATACTGGGATGCAGGACCCAGATCGACATCAGCTAGATATCCCAGACTGAACTGACCCACCTTGGGATTCCTTGCCCTTCCTGGGGAATGATGGGGGGATGGGGTGGGGAGGCTGAGGGAGGACTGGGAAGAGGGGAGAGAGGGGTATGGAAAAAAAGTTTTAAATAAAAAATTATAGATAAAAATATTACAAGTCATTTTCTATATGTGCATGTTCATATATGGGAGTTGGCAAGGCACAAAATGAGAAAGTAGATCATGAATGAGAAGAGATCTTTTAGAAAGGGAATAGAGAGGTCAAGGGTTACAGGCAATAGGACAGCAAAAGTGACCATCTTGGAGGAAAGGGGGAAAGCAACTGGAAGGGAGGCCACTGGGGTAAGAGAACAAATGAGAGCCAAGCATGACAACAACCAAGCATGACAACAACCAAGCATGACAACAGCCAAACATAACAACAACCAACCATGACAACAACCAAACATGACAACAACCAAGCATGACAACAACCAAGCATGACAACCGAACATGACAACACATATGTGAAGATGCCATGATGAAACTAATTAGCATGCTGATTTAAAAACTAATTTTAAAAGCTTTACCCATTAATACCAGAACATGGGGAATGATGCCTAGCATAACACAGGTAGTGATATTATATGCATGAGTGTGATATACTTTGAGGATATGACTAAAACCACCAAATATTATTCAATTTTCTCCAAGATTCCTGTCTACCAAAGCAAAAATAAAAATATGATAAATTGGTCATGAAGAGAAGAACCAAGAATAAAGATAATGTGGCACAGCACACAGCCAGTGGAAGGATGAAGTTTGCTAACCTCTCATAAGGTCTCTCTCAGAAGCTGAGTGTATAGAGACCAGTGGGGATGGGAGAGAGCAGAGAGGGTTGGTCAGTGGGTCCTGGGTTAGAGCAGAAAGTACCAAGACTTCTGGTGTATAGTGGGATGCTCTCATCCATGATATGGACTGTACATTTCCAACTTCAGAAAGACAGGAGCCCAATGTCTTCATTATTGAGTATATTTTTATCCCTATTTAAAGAATAGACAATACCTATGTCTACCACAGCATTACCTGGTACTCTTCAGTATGTACAACCTATTTTTCATGTGTGATTTGAAATATTTAAAAATAAGATATTAGCAGTCTACTAGAAGAAGGGAGGCCCTTGGTGCAAAGCTGAAAGCACAGGAACTCTCGGGGACAGGGAGACAGGGAAAACTTGCAGCTTGCTTACTAAGGAAACCAAAAGAATTGTTATCCTGGTCCTGTCTCGTCACAGACCCTGAGCCTCCTGTGAGAATTCTGATTGGTGATTCAGCACCTGGTGAAACACTTTTCCTGGCAAGACTGTATTCTCAAAGTTAGCAGGGCCCCTGCCCTTATGTCCCTCCCAAGAACCAGAAACTGCTATTTGGTGAGCTCGACTCATGCCCTCTGAGGTCTGTCACACTGTCGCCACCCCTTGTGGGTGAAATGGAGGTTCACAATCCCTGCAAGCCTTTCTCACCACTCAGCTCCTCTTCTGAGAAATGAGCTCCTTTTACACCATGAAGAAAATGTACTTCCTCTTTGTTGTAAAGGCTAAATAGCTCAGATTCTCTGGAATGTTTTATTCTGAAAGACATGTGTCCTCAGAGATAGGTTCCTGTCTCTAGCAGAAAGAAAAAGAGAATGAGATATCTGTTTATCAAGTCAGCTTTTCCCCAAAGCTTGTTGGCTCCTCCCCTTGCACCCCCACCCTTAAAAAAAAAAACGACAACAACAACAAAAAAAAACTTTTTTTTTTCCTGTTGCTATTACTGCCCTCATCTACAATACCTCATCGAGGGCTCCTGGACTATGCTTTATTTTTATATTTAACTTGCTCAAGTTTAAAATGATTTGGTTTCTTAGTTTGTGTGCATGATAACAGGTTTCCAGGCCCTCTGCCACCAGCCATCACCCAGCTTTCTGGACGAAAGTCTTGTTTCTTCAAGAATGTGCAGAACTATTCTGAGCACAGAGAAGGAATTTAAAATCTCCTAAGAAAGGCATGTGGAGAGCCTTTTCATACCTGCTCGGAGCAGAACTGGGTGAAGCGGTTCCTTTAAGCAGTAAGAACACGAAAACTAAACTCTCAGCCAGAATCATGGAGCTCCACCCTGGAGTAAGTACTGGCACAACTTCCACTGTGGGTCAATCTGTGGAAGTTTCCCCAGGAAGTCTTTGTTTCATGGGAAGTGAACTGTGTAAAACGAAGTCACTGCTTTCCCCCCACATTGTGAAAGACCACTATGCTTAGCTCCCAAAAAGCACACTGGCATTGCAGAGTTGCAAGTCTGTGCTCAGAGAAACAGGTACAAAGCCTCTTTTCCAGCTCCTTCCAAGTACGGAGGAAATTGGCTCGCTACTCTCAAGGTACTGGCAGGCAGGCTGTAATGAAGGAGAAATTATTTCCAGAGTGATTAGAGCCAGCTATGGAGTTTGAAACTTATGAGCTGGTGGCCCCAGCACTTCAGAGAAAGGTGCTGAGGGAGCCTGTAGAGGAAGGAGCTATCTACAGAACATGGGCTTGCAAGGTGCTAACACAAAACATTGCTGCTCCCTTCTCTTCTCACCTCTGACCTCCTCCTACTGATCAAACCCAGACAGCAGAGCTAGGAAGTCAGAGAGCCTGAAGGAGCAGCCCTCAGCAGAGTGGGTAGATGGAAAATAACTCATCCTGGGCTGATAGGGAGCAGGTTGGAAATCTGCTTCAGACTGTTTTCAAAGACAGTCTGATTTGATTCAGCTCATCGGACAGACTGTGGGCGTCGGCAGGCAGGGAGTGGCTCATGGTCTAATGTACTGGAAAGACGAATCTGGATTTGAGAAGAATCTAGACCTGCCAGGACACACAGCTGCTATCAGCGAGCAGGAGAACTTCTGGCTTGGTGGATGAACAGACATAACATGGTTGTGCTGAAGGGAGCTACCCTGGCTGTGTAGAGAGAGGAAAAATGAGCCTGATGGTGGATTTCTTCCCTACTTTGTCTGTCTCTCCTTCCTCCATTCCCCCCACACACAAACCCCCACTTTTATTTCATAACAAGATGGTGTTTATTAGATGAAATGCAACTGTGAACAAAGCAAGACCCTGCTCTCCTGGAGGTTCTTTAGGTACCAAGGAACAAAAAGTATATGATGGGAAAAGTGAGTACCAACCGTGAAGAAACCCAAAGCTAGATAATGGGTAGGAGAGTAAAGAAGGCAGAGATGGACTTGACCTTTAGCAGGAGACTTGGAAAACTTCTCTGACTTTCTGTGTTTGGTTTCAATATGAAATGTCATATTCAAACACGGACAAATGTTGGGAGGTTCACAGGAGGTGAGAGCTAGCTGGAAGAAGCAGGTCACTGAGTTGGTCCTTGGATATATCATCTATTTATCTGTCTGTCTATCATCTATCTATCTATCTATCTATCTATCTATCTATCTATCTATCTATCTATCTATCTCCCTCCTTTCTATCTACCAAGAAGTGAAGAACAGCCTTTGCTGTATGCTACCAACTCCATGATGCTCTGCCTAAGCACATAGGCTCAGAAACCAGGGATAGAACCTCTGAAACCATAAGTCAAAATAAATTCTCCTTCCAAGTTATGGTGTCACATATTTAGACAGAAGAGTAAGAGAAGCAATCAACACAGGTAGCATGTGGCTTGGACATGAGGAGTCAATGGCGTAGCCTTTATTAATAGTAGCCATTTTAGTGGGCTGTCTGGCTGACCTGCCTGGTTAGCCAGGAAAAGAACCCAAAAGAAACAAACAGTCCACAATTCAGAGCACACTGACAGAGGGCTGGGGTTCTGGGAGATAAGGTCAATAGCCAACTATGAGCTGGGCAAGAAGACTCTGAGTTTTTCGAAAACTTTGAGCTTTGTTCTCAGAGTGATGGGAAACCTGTAGAGGCTGCCAAGGAGCAGAGTCCTGATGCAACTTCCATTTTAACAAGATTCCTTTGGCTCAGTGTGAAATCAAACTGAAGGGAAGTGTATTAGTCAAGATTTACTTGTCATCCCTAAGACCAAGGAGGCAACTCAGAGAAGGGCGAGGATTTCTTTAGGTTTACAATTTCAAAGGTGTCTGTCGATCTTGGCAGAGGATACATGACAAACAGAGCATCTCCTATCACAGTGGCCAGGACACAGAAAAGGAAAGGCAATATAGGGAAGGGTCAAAGTTGGAGCAAGACATGTCCCCAACTAGACCACACTCCTTACTTATCACTGCCTCCAACAAAGCCATTACACATGCATCTTTTGAGAGATTGATCCATTCATTTTATTAGAGCTTTCATTATCAAATTATTTCTAGAAATCCTGTCACAGGCACCCCTCACTGATTTCACAAGTGTCCCTCAGGCCTATCAAGTCCTCAAGATTGACCAGCAAAGTGAACCAGAGTAGTGACGGGGAGAATGGAGAGGAGACCTTTGAGCCATGAGGAGGAAGGAGGTGATGGCTGGGGTTCAGGTGTCAGGTGTCAGGAGACATGCTTGGATTTTGGGTGTCCTCAAGCATACAGGCAAGGCTGGATTGGAGATGAGATGGAACAGTGAGACAGCATCAAAGATGGTCCCAAGCCAAGCTTTTTGGCTTGAGTATTATGAAATATAAAACTGATATCCCTGGGCTTAAAAAGAAGGCTTGGCGGACTAAGAAACAAACATGTTAAATGATGAGCTTGTGATGTTTTAAAGGCTCATTAAACGTACATGCAAAATAAAAATAGGTGTTCTCTCTCTCTCTCTCTCTCTCTCTCTCTCTCTCTCTTTCTCTCTCTCTCTCTCTCTCTCTGTGTGTGTGTGTGTGTGTGTGTGTGTGTGTGTGTGTATACATGAGTATAAAGTTAATGAGAAGCATGAAGAATTTGAGGTACAAGAATGGAGATTGGATTTAGCATCATGGAAGGATGCAGTCATCCCCAGAGTGAATATAGCATTTTTAAAAAGTAAATTAAAATAAAAAGATAAAAATGGGACTTATCACTGATCACTAGAACAAACAAATGATATTATTAATACTGATTAATTTTATTATTTGTTCAATTTTAATTTTTTGTAACAGATTCTTGTTAAGTACTCTAGTCAGATTGTCCTGCGAGTAGGGGGTCAACATATCTGTGCCCATTGACATAGCTAAGATTTTCAGTACCACATACCAATGGTAAGTACCTCTTTAACTCTGGAAGAAGGTTAGTACTTTCTCAGTTTCGTGCATAATAAAACCGACGTGAAAGGAATTATCTTATCTGCTAAAGCCATACATCTAGTGAGTGGCAAAACTGGGTGACTAAACCCTATCGGAAGCAGAGGTCTGGTCCCTCACAGGCTACAGCAGATTTGCTAACCTGTTGCTGTGCAGAGGCTCTCAGAAGCTCAGGATCACATGGGGACTGTTTTCAGGTATTAAACACGGATCCAGTTGCCAAACTGATCTCATCTCTCCCTTTAACACTGAGGTACTGAGTCTTGTTCAACATCCAGGATTCTATTCCTCTTTTGTCAGTCTGCATCTGGTGTTTGGCATAGCACCTATTAACAGTAGCTGTTCTACCTTAGTGGGCTGCCTGGCTGAAAGGCCACTGTAGCTTAAGGAGATTGTTTTGGTGCAGCAGAGCATGGTAAGTGGGGCCATATCCTTGTGGCAGAGATTGTAAAGGGAGTTTACTTTTTGGAAGACACCCAAAACAGACAACCACTGGGTTAGATCTGTGACACATTGAATTGTCAGAGGGGAATTAATTACAACTAAGTATTTGAGCTGAAAGGTAGGCCTTGTCTGTTCAGTCTGGAGGTCATGTGACCTCTCTAGCAGCATGGCTGTCTCTCCCCCTGGGAGAGCAACAGTTTGCTGTGTTTGTGCCTAATTGGGCAACAAACAGAGAATGGTTTTGGCTTCCTACCACTAGCCTTTGGGGATGCAGCAGAATCACAGACTGGAACCTTCTAAAGAGCTATCTGGATAAACAGACTGTCAGTTCTCAGTTATAAATAAACTGTCATCAGCAGTCTGAAAAAGGTAAAAGGACAGCAATGTTCCAAACTGTGAAGGGACACACATCTCAGAATGCCAAGACCGGTTATAATCTGCCATGTCCATTACACATTTCCCAAGTTGTTGAGTATGATGTATGAAAAACTTCAATCTACAGTCAGATAGGTCTGTGCCTAAATCCTACCTCTGATACTCCTTTCTGTGGTTTTTTGGCAAGATGTTTAATTCTTTAAAACTTCATCATCCACTTTTTATACAGTGGTTCTCAGTTTTTGAAGCTTCTATAAGAGAACATGAATCGACATAAGAGCTGGGATGCCATCCTGATAAATGATGGCTCTAGTGCTGATGCTGATGCTGGTAACAAGCATGGGGTGATGATAGTGATTGCTGCTGATGATGGTAGTGGTGACAAGCATCATAATTCTGCATTTGAGGACCCATGCTGAGCCCCAGGACTCCAGGAGATATAAACTAGAAGTCTGAGAGAAACAGTTGCTGTTGTAAAGAAGAAAGTTTGGCAAGCCTAAACTAAAGCATTTGACTAACAGCTCAACCACTGTTATATTAACAATGATAGTGTTTATTTTTCAGTGTTTGCCATGTGCCAGGAATAATGACAATAGTTTATGTGTGTTTCATCTAATCCTCACAGCATTTCTTTGAAGAACTGAGTATAATTAGCTCCATGTCAGATTAGAAACTTGAGGCTCAGAAAATTTAAATATCTAATGCAGGGTCATCCAGCTGGAAAAACAGATGCAGAGACCTGGACCCAGAGCCCTCCCACTGAGAGCCTAAGCTCATCCTCATCACCCTGTGTCACTGGGCTCCCAGGAAAGCTACAGTAAGCAGCTATTCCAACAGAGAGGCCAACAAGTCAATCTGAGATCAGTGCCTCTGTAAACCACTTAGGTTTACAGGTCTTGTGACGAATTCATACCAATTCCTCAGAACAGATGTGTAATGTGGGCATAAGACTACATGGAATACAAGCAAATCAGACATTTTGTTCTACTCCCAACACATTTCTACATTTGAAATTAGGAGGTTTAACTATGAAATCTAGACTGTTGGGTAGAGACTGCAGTGGAGGAGGGGCTTGCCTAACATTTATAAGGTCCTAGATTCAATCCTCAGTACAACAAACAAGTCTAGATGTCATACTTTTTGAACAAGTTGATGGTCTAGGGATCCCAGATTGTGTTCCAGCTGATGTCAATGTGGTAAGACAGCTGCTGTTTCTAGTTCAGGTGAGAATTCTTAAGTTTTCCCAGTTTCTATAATTCCCTGAAAACATATTTGTTTGCAGACATCTTGCTTGGCTCCAAGATACATGAAAATTGACCCTCTGATGGGTCTCATGTCCATGGCAAGAGCACAGTTCAGATTGTAATTTGAGAAGCAGAAGATATTGTCTATCAAACACCACAGCTAAGGAAGTAGTACCCAGACCTCTTATAGACTAGGCATTCTTCATCCAGGGAGATCACCCCCTTTTCTCTTTCAACAGAAATCTGTTCTTTTATCATCTGCCTCAGCCTCTACCACCAACCATGACCTCCACCATCAACCATAGCCTGCACTATCAGCCATAACCTCTGCCATCAACACAATCATTATCATCACCATCATCTGTGGCCTCCACTATCAGCCAAGACTTTTGCCATCAGCCATTGCCTCCTGCATTACCAGTCCTGGGCTCCTCCACAACCAACCAGGGCTTCCATCATCAACTACAGTCTACACCTTTAGCAGATACAGCTTATGTCATCAAATGTAGCCTACATTACCATCCACAGCTGCCATCATTAAGTGTGGTCTCCACTATCAGCCCCTGCCCATCCACCTCTTCTTACTACCTTTCTACCATACTCACTATCGATCTTTAATTCCATTCTCTTTCTTACTAACAACATGCTAACCAATAACCAATTCTTTTGTCATTTTTCTACTTTCTTTCTACTCATGGTGTCTAGGACACTTAGCTTTTGTCCTTGTTCTGAAAAGTCTTGCCTTGACCTTTCCACATGAGGTTCCCATGTTAATGAAGGTTAACCCGCAAAATCAACAGGCGTCATCCTTTAAGCCTCTTATTCAAAAGGCTAGGGTTGGAGGAGTGGGCACAAAATGGAAAGAGGAAAGCATTGTGTCTATGTAATATATTACAATCTTCAAGGCACAGTCACACCTGTCTCATTTCAACCTTGTGACAGCTCAGTGAAGTGGGCAGAAGGGAAGTTATACATCCATCTTCAAAGGGGACATCAGCTCAGAAGTGAAGGGTCTTTTCAAAGCTCAGCAGTTAGCGGTCAAGAGAACATGGGTTGGTGCCCAGCCTGACCCAAAATGAATCATCAAATCTTACCATTGGCCAAAGGCAGCTTTCATGCAGATGGTTTATCTCTTTGTTCTGGAATTTTGCTCCAGAGAGCTGAAAACAAACCATGGGTTCGAAGAACCTTTTCATTAGACTGTCTGTCTCTCTTTACTGCATTCCTTTCTTTTTTTTACAAACAGCCATTGAGTTAGCACTATGCTAACCTGGCCACAGGATACTGTCCACTGATATCGACAAGGAAGGAGACTCAAATGCTGATACCCCTTTGAATAATTACAAATCCCGATTTTCAGTGCCCCTTCACAGCAATCTTATGTGCTGAATGCATACCATTTTACAGGTGGAAAGTAGTCTCTGGACAGTGAAAAGGCATACAGCTGGGAAGCAGCAAAGCTAAGAACTAACACATGGTCTTAACACTTCGGATGGAGTATGCATTTCACCTCTGGTCCCGCTACCGCCTAGCAGTGTCTTAGACATAATAAGTGTTCAACAAAAGCTTACTAAAAATGAATTAGCACCAGACCCCTCTCTGAATGACTAAAAGCATCAAACAGCATTTCTCCATCTCGGCCAAAAGCCAGGCTTCTTGGGAGTTACTCAATGAAATTCAGTGATGCCTGGAATTGATCAGCATTATTTCCACCTAACGCAACATATGAGGGTAAAGAGAGAAACCTCTGACAAGGCAGATAACTGCAAAGTTTTATTCTTAGACTTGTTGACATTGTTCTTTGCCTAGAGGGAATCTGTTAGGAGGAAAATATTTTTCCCCATTGACTTCAATCTAATTTCCAGGCCTGAAGTCCTGTATTAGAAAGCAGATAGTAAACTGTACAATATTTCCAGGTGTGATTATAACTCTACCAAGGAGTTGTTTTCTGTTTTGTAGTTTGTTATGTGATGAGGCTATGGTCCACAGGAAGAGGTCTGATAGGAAAACTTTGGCCTGGCCTGGTCCAATATCAACAGAGAAAGAGGGATCAGTGCAGCCATGGCCAGCTTAGTTTGAACCAGCCCCGGCCTCCCTGGCTGCCCATGTCTCTCACATCGAGCAGTCTAAGAAGACCAACTGCCAATGGCCTGCTTCTGCTCTATTCTGCTTCTTCTTCCTCACACAGGACCACACCTGAGTCAGGTCTGCTCTGGAAAGAGCCAGGTAGATGCAGGCAAGTATCAGAGGGCAGTAAAGGCCACTAGCTCCTCTCTATCCTTGGCCTTCATGCCCTATCCTGTGCAAAATCATATTTTCACCTTCTCCTAGGATTCATAAACACATCATCAGGAATGCTGATATGTGTAGCAGACAGAAAAGCATGGCTCTCACAGCTCAGGATATGAGCTTAGGAGAATGAAGCTTCCAATATATATTATGGCCCTGATATCTATCTATCTATCTATCTATCTATCTATCTATCTATCTATCTATCTATCTATCTATCTATCTATCTATCCATCCATCTATCTCTATCTCTCGTGCATGTGTGGAGCCAGAGGTTAACCTCAGGTATTGTTCCTCAGCCATTCACCTTGATTTTTAAGATAGGGTTTCTCGCTGGGACCCAGGGATTGTCTGAGTAGGCTGGCTCCTAGCTCTAAGGATCTCCCTATCTCTGCCTCCCTAGTACTGGGATTGGCATTAAGGCGCATGCCACCTGTCTCAACTTTGGATGTGGGTTGCTGGGTTTGATCTCAGATTCTCATGCTTTTAAGGCAAGCGCTTTACTGACGGAGTCACTTTCCCAACCCCATCTTTCCCATTTCTGTATTCTTTCTTTGTTGCGCGTGAGTAGCACCTAAAACTCTGTGAGAAATGCAGATTCTCAGGTCCTACCCAGATTGTCTCTAGCTGAGGCCCCACTCTGAAGGAGAATCTGGTACCCATGAATCTGAGCAGCCCTGGCTTCAGGGTTGTCTTCACGCTGAGTTTGTTCTCCTGGCTCTCCTGGGTTCTGCCTCCTAAGCACTACACAGATGAGCAAGGATTGGTTGATCACACTAATACACCTAGTCCTTAAATTATAATGTATAAGGCCAGTCCTGATGGCATACATCTATCATTCCAGCACCTGAGAGACAAAGCATGAGGATCATGACTTCATGACCAACTTGGGTTACATGAGATTGTGTCTCAAATAAGAAGAAATAAAAATGAGTAGCCTGTATTAGAACATAGTAAATATTTATAAGAAATGACATCTGCAGAGAATTCAGGCATATCAGGAAGATAAGGTGAGACTGCTAGCTCATGTGAGGTACTCTGGGACTTCCAGGAAACACCTGTAACCCAGTCTTCACCCCATCTGCAATAAATCACAACAGAAATGCCCATCCTGCACCTCAGTATTCCTCTTCTCCTCCCCCAAGGCTTTGTCAAATGCCTGCTGTCTGAGTGAGATGACCAGCCTCTAACCCCAGGGTTGGAGCCTCCTCAATATCAGAATACCCGATACAGGAAAGTTGGCCATTTCATTGTATCTAATGTTATCATTAGTGTTAGAGGTAGAGGGTGGGACTGAATAGGAAGAAGAGAAAAGAGAGACTGGGCATTTAAAAATTTGTCAGCATTTGTTCAAAACTAAACTATTCAATGGATCATAACAAGTACTTTATGAATTGAACCCAATAATTCTGGCCTCTGAGAAAGAGCAAAAAAATATTTATATTTTTCTATAATCTAGACTAAGCCTTCAAATTTTTTTTTCTGCTCATGGCCTCTTTTTGTCAGAGAAATTTTTACATAATTCTGGATTTATAAAATAGGCATACAAGTCAAACATTCACTGGTAATAAATCATTAAGAAACTGAAGATAATGGTCTGTTAAAAGAAATTTGTATACTAATGAGATAAGATATTTTATCTAGTTTTAAGTAAAGAATTAAATCTGGGATGAGTATTTGATACAAGCATCTTCTACATTTTTCAGAGTTTGTATTTTGAGTCTATAGTCACCAATTCACTAAATTCTCACATGAACATATAGTACAAGATAGCAGAAGAATGTTGGAGGCCATTTCAGAAATTGTTGGGAATTCTATTTTAATCCCTAGCCATATTTTGCACATTTATTTTTATGAAATTCAATCGGCAAATTAAGCAGCATTTTGTTTGTGCATGTGTAAAAGAGATACAAGTACAGACAGGCAGACAGACAGACAGACAGACAGAGACAAAAGTTGACATTGATTGTCTTTCCCTATTGTAGGGTCTCTCATTGTACCTGCAGCTTACAATTCAGTTAGACTGTCTGGCCAAAAAGCCAACAGGATCCATTTATCTCTTCCGACAGTACTAGGGCCATAGACATGCATTGCCATGCCCAGCTTTTACATAAGTGCTAAGGTACAAACCCATGTCCTCATGCTTGCAGAGCAAGCACTTTGCCCACTGATTCACATCTCAAGCACTTCAAGGAGCATTTTTAACACAATATAATCTTTTATTAATATAGAACTGGATATTTACCAGACCTGAAGAATGGTGGTAAGAAAATATCAAGTCCTTTTTCCATAATTAAGTTATTATATTTCTATGAAAACAGAAAATCTAGTATATATAATAACCATACTATATCCTAACATGCAATACTCTCACATTTTATCTAAAGCATTTCCTACAGCATGGTGACACACATCGGGTACAATGTTCACGGTCTATGTTCAGAGCCAAGGCTTCAGTGAAATCACAGGCTACACTGCCAGGAACATCTCAGACTCACTTCACATTTGACTTTGAAAAATATTTTAGCTTTGCTGGCTTCCATTTTTGCAAGTCTCATGTTAATTTAAGAAACTGAGGCCTAGACAAAGCAGCCTTTAAAAATGTATTATTCCAGTCTGTGTGACAAATTTAAGATTTTTTTTTGACTGCCTAATAGACACTATTCAAATTAGTAAATGGTGTCTTTGCATACTAGGAGAAAATTACTGCTCTCTTCTCTCTGTGTGAAGATGATGTTTTGAGGCCACAAACAAGGTTCTGAAAGCATGGGGACCTTAACCTGTGCTCAGAGCCTCCAAACCTCTAATCTCTAATTGAGCCTCCCAGGAAACCCTTTTCTAAGGAGAAAGTCTCTGGGATAGCAGAAAGCAGAACATCTAAGCCTTTGCAGTCTTCTGTCCTCACTTGCACAATGAATCAGTTGACAAGGATTCAATCTCGGTTCTGAGACAATCCCACGGGGGAGAAATAAGATGATTGTGTTGGAAAGAGTAAATTTTTGGAGCCCCAAGGATGTGGCAGAGACAAATTTGGCCAGAAATTCTAGGGATACAAGTGGATTCTTATTTTTATAATTCTAACAGTTAATAGTGTGTTTCTGAGTTTCACAATAATGTCATGATTGATTAGTCATGCCTGTCATGATGGCAGGAGGTAGCCATGGGATCCATGTAATAAGCATTTGTCATCCCTCCTCTAAATAATGGGAACTCAAGTGATATTGGAGATTTCATTGAATGTAGCTCTAACTACATTTGGGGAAACTGTTACCTGCCATAAATCACATGAAATCACTGCTGTATGAGAGGATTTCTGCCTGTTCCTAAGCAAACTTATAATTAGTTTTTCAGTCCTTCTGTTCTTGAAGATAAGTTCCTTCCATGGATTGATTTTAAGAAAAGAAAGAAAAATACATAAATCTTTCAATGTAAGAACTTGGAATGTATATTTGGAAAATGAATTTTCTTGTCAATGGAAGTTGGTGTTGCTTGGGGAAACAGAAATCTTTTTAGTAAACATAATCACAAAGCAAAAAAAAATAGTTAAAAATGAATTCTTTTCTTTATTTAATTTTTGTGATGGAAACATCTTATTTTTTGAGACTAGGTTTCACTATGTAGCTCCAAATGTTTTGGAATTCATTATGTATAAAAGGCTGTCTTGTAACTCACAGAGATCTACCTGCCTCTTCCTCCCAAGTGCTAGGATTAAAGGTGTACAGCACCCACTACACCTGGCTCATGTTGAGTCTCAAAACTGGAAATGAACTTTATATAACTTAATTTATCTAGAAAATGGAAATTTTCTAAATGCCACACATGACAATCTAAAACAAACATAGTGTGTACATGGGTATTACTAGTAAACAATGTCTAGGGCATCTACACCGAAATTACTGAAAGAATTTAAGGAAGTGGGAAATAAATGAAGGAATCTACCATGATTTTTGTTTAGAAACAACATTTTCTTCTCCAATGAGGCTGTAATCTGAATCAAAATCTCAGTAGGAATTGGATCAGGAGTGTAAGATTGGCATGTCTATAGTAAATATAACCTTGAAAAAAAATGAAAGCAGGAAGATTGACATTGCAAGTCTTATAATGCAACATGAAGTTACAGGAATTAAGAGAGAATAATGATAGCATCCCAACAGACAAATAAACCAAATGGACTAAAATCCAGGTGGGTCCACACACAGGGCTACAAGATTTTCTTCCATTACTGTCCTTTTTCTGCAATGAGAAATGATGGCCTTGGCAAATAATGGTACAGAGCCCACTAGATCCTCACATGGCTGAAGAAACTGTGACCTCTACCTGGTGTCATTCTTTAAAAAAAATCAAATTCTGATGTGAAAAAGAAAAATTAATACTTTAGGAGATAACCTAGGCAAATATTATCACCATACCAAGTTAATAATAACTTTAAACAAATCATTTAAAATACCAGCCATAAGAAAAACTTTTATAAAATGAATATTTAAAACTTCTGAGCTTCAAAAGATATCATTAGAAAATGGGAAGAAGAGCCACAGAGTAGAAATGTGTACATAAATACGTAATATAGGGTAGCTGTGCTTACCTACATGTAACATAGGGTGTGTGTGTGTGTGTGTGTGTGTGTGTGTGTGTGTGTGTGTGTGTGTGTAATACCTATATATAACAGTGTGTGTGTTTACCTATATGTAATATCTGTCACATAAATTGTATATGCTTACCTAGATATAGCATAAGGTGTATGTGCTTACCTCTATATAATATAGTGTGTGTGTTTACCTATATGTAACATTGTGTGTGTATATGCATATCTATATGTAACATGTGATGTGTGTGGATATCTATATGTTACATGAAATGTGTGTGCATACTTATATGTAACATAGGGTATATATATATATATATATATATATATATATATATATATATATATATATATATATCCTAAAGTTCAAATTTATCTTATCAATAAGAAAAAGACATGTAGTACAATTTAAAAAAATAAAAAACAAGCCAAGTGGCAAGTAAGCATTTGCCTAAAGGGGATGAGGGGATGTGGAAGATTCTCTTGTATGAGACAATACTTTCATAGAAGGAAATACAAATCAAAGGTAGAGTGGGATAACACCTTAAAGAAACCCCTGTAATCAAACATTTTGGTGAGAATGTAGAACAGCCAGAACTCTCCTAAACTTCTGTCATGGGGAGGATTCATATAATATTGAAATTATGGTATCATTCACTAAAATTAATTGTGTATGATTTATGATTCCCCGTGGTATGGCCCACTTTATCTTAAAAATATAAAATCAGAAATAGGCACATGTGATACACCCAAAGTTGTATACAAGAATGTTCCTGTGCATCATTTACAACAGAGATCACTGAAGATACACAATCACTCAGGAGCAGGAGTCATGTATCATAGTCCATTCACACACTGCAATGGGATATAAAAAAAAAAATGGAGATCTGCTACACATTGCTTCATGGAGAAATCTCACAAGCATGTGGCTGAATAAAACAATCCAGATACAGAACCACACACACACTACATGATCTGTAAAATTCCACTTCCAGAAAAGCAAAACCTCAGTTTATTACCATCAGTTGAAAGAGCTGTTACCTTTGGGTGGGTTGGAGATTGATCTGGGTTACTGGTTATAGTCTCTAGCTCTTTTTAGGCAATGATTTCCCTTAGAGCTTGGGCCTATATAGTTATGGTAGTCAGAATTGTGGGAACAGTGATTAGAAAAAAAAATCACTGGCAATGGGAAAGAAAGATTTTGTATTTATTAAAGGGTTCAAAGGAGAGCACTCATTGATTGAAGAGGAGCACTCATTGATCGAAAGGGAGCACTCATTGATCGAAGAGGAGCACTCATTGATCGAAGAGGAGTTGAGCAGTTGTGAAGTCCTTGAAAAGGCTGGACTGTTTTATGAGGCTTCAATCAGACAACCCGTCAGGCCCTCCATCCAAGGACATGAAGAAGAGAGAGGCTCTTCATACTGTGCCTGATTTTAAACTGGCCCAGACTAGCCCCACAACTCAGATCTGCCCACCACAGCAATCCCAAGGTCCCAAAGAAACACACAGACGCTTATATTGATTTCATGCTAATTAGCCTATGGCTAGCTCTTTCATCTTAATTCAACCCATTTCCATTAATCTGTCCTGCTAAGTGGCCCATGGCTCACCTATTTCATTATATGTCGTTTCACGGGTGGCTGGATGGTGTCTCTTCTGACTTTGCCCTCCTTCCCCTATCTACGCTCTGATTTCCCAGCTTACTTCTAAGATGGCTGCCACGACCAAAATAGTCCGTTTATATCTCAGCATACAGAAAGACATTCCCACATCACTCGATCCTCTGGACATGCCCTGAATATGGATGCTCCCCAGATCTATGCTGGCCAAGAGGTCACACCCTAAGGCCAAGGTGGGCACAATGAGGCTACTCATGGGCTTGGTGTGGGTCATTCATTACCCCATTTTTTTCAATGTGGGTTTTTTTTAAATAAGTTTCAAGTTTTATTTAAAAAAAAAACAGTATTTATGGAAAGATTACAGGCCCTCTATAATGATTTGCCATCTTCATGGTAGTGTAAGAGAAAGTGTCTACTGAGTTTGTAACATGCTCTAAGCACAAGAATACTTTCATTTAATTCACCCTTTTCTCATTAACATCTATCCTGTTATGGTCCTACTTTTTGTATGAAGGGTTTGAGGATGAACAATTTCTAAGTTACAACAGGTAGGGAATAGAAGAGCTGAAATTGCAGTTGGAATCCAATGAATGTATCTTAAAAAGAGAAAGGAAGATGAAAGAGAGAGAGCGAGTTCCTGAAGCCAGCCTGCTTATAAACTCACAAGGTTCACCTCATGTTGGCCCTCCACTCTCAGACCTGTAGAAAGAAAGATTCTGAGAATTGCCTTTTCCTTCACAGAGTGTAATTCTTCAGGATGGAGTGGGGAGTGAGTTGGGTTTGTTTGACTTGGATCTCAGGGAATACTGTTGCTGGCACACTCTAGATTTCCTGTAACTGGAAGAGTGATGTCATGGTTTTCAACGAGGCTGAAAAACAGACTCAACTTAGAGCAATGTGTGAGATCTCCCAGTGTTGTGCTGGCCTCAGAGAGGTCCTCAGAGTTCTACCACAGCCTGTCACACTGCCCTTCACACCTCCTCTCTGAGACCCTTAAGACTTCTTCTAGAAGCCCAGGACTAAACCCAACAATGTTTCCTTTTGTTCCCCCATCAAGACCATGGGGTTGTTTCTACTCTCAAGTGTTTCCCTGCTTAGAACTGGAGATGAGATGGAGAGATCCTCCAGATCTCCTAGATGAGATCTGTCAGGATTTTTTTTAGATGCCTAGTGCTGAGTGACAGATTTATATAATTTCATAAAGAATGTCCATAAGCCTATGGAAACAAGAGCCAATTGGGTTCTGGAGATAGGGGAGTATCACCATGTTCCCACACCAGGTGGAGAAGCAGGAACCAGATGCAGGGACAACCTTCATTGCCTCCAGAAAAGTGTACACTGAAACACAACAAATGAGGCAGAGCTAGGGTACCAGTTACTAACCTGGATGGATGTGTGTGCTTCCATCATCCCTCTGTGTGCCTGAAAGAGACTGTGGTCCTGCTCTTCCCACTAAGAATGAATGCATCAAGTGCTCAGTGCAAATCTTACTAATATACCTAGAAAGTACCAAGATACAAAGACTCAAAAAGAAGGCTAACTGCATAAGGGACCTAGACTCTCGTTTTTAAATTGTGTCATTAATTTTTTAAAAAAGATTTTCCCACATCTACCATTGTTCCCTCCTTCCCTCCACCCAGTCCCTCCTGATCCTTCCTCAGCTTCCCAACACCATCCTCCCATCCATTCCCCAAGGAGGGCAAAGAGTCCCAAGGTGGATGGGTCAGTTCAGTCTAGTACATCCAGGTGAGGTAGATCCGAGTCCTTCATCCAGTATTAAGGTCGGGTTTGGTGTTCCTCTGTAGAGAATGGTCTCTGAGAGTTTGTTCATGCATCAGGAACAGACTTTTTCCAACCATCCTCTGACCTCCACAAATACGTCCTGGTGTGCACAGGCCCACACACATACACCAAATAAATGGTAAATGTTTTAAACTTAAAAATAAGTAAATAGCTGACTGGCAATGGTGGTGCACACCTTTAATCCCAAACACTTAGGAGGTAGAAACAGATAGATCTCTGTGAGTTCAAGGCCAGCCTGATCTACAGACTGAAACCCAGGACAGCCATGGCTACACAGTGAAACTCTATGTTGAAAAACCAAACCTCTGCCCCCAAAAAGTAAATAAGTGGTTCTCTGCATTCAGATCCCAAATGTCCACACACATCATTTCTCCATCTTTTTGTTGAATGTATACTATGTGCCCTGGAAATCAGAGCAAGAGACCTCCTTGTCTTCCCAAGTCACAGGCTAAATATAAAAGGCAGGAACCTGAAGGCAGGAACTAAAGCCGACAATGTAGGAGTGCTGTTTACTGACTTGCTCCCCACGTCTTACTGAACCTGTCTTACTGAACCTGCTTTTTAATACAACCCGAGACTATCTACCCAGGAGTGGTACCACTCACAATAGGCTGGGCTCTCCCATATCAATTATTAATTAATAAAAAGCCTACATAGACTTGCCTACAGACCAATCTGATGGAGGCATTTTCTCAATTGAAGTTCCTTCTTCCCAAATGACTCTAGCTTGTGCCAAGGTGGCAAAAAGCAATCAGCATATTTATGTAGTATTTATTGGGCCCCTACTATTTACTGAGCATATACTAACCATTTTACACATATTAGCTTGTCAACCTGTGTAATTCTCCAGGAATATTCCTATTTTTTCTAGGCAAGGAAACTGTGGCACACAAGGCAAAAGAAATTTTCCTTCCTGATCCATAACTCATAATTGGTACAACTAGAATATCAGTCAGAAAATGCTATTCCATAATCTATGTTCTTCACTAATGAATATGTCTATGCAAGGAAATAAAAAAAAAAATCAAAGGCCAGAATCCAGTGACAATCAAATGTTGTTGTTATTTGGAGATAGGAAGAAAGTGGAATGCCTGGGAATATTTCCTAGAAATTCCTCCCTCCTTGCTTGCTTCTTCCTCTCTCTCTCTCCTCTCTCTCTCTCTCTCTCTCTCTCTCTCTCTCTCTCTCTCTCTCTCTCTCTCTCTCTCTCTCTCTCTCTCTCCTCTCTCTCCCTCTCTCTCTCTCCTCCCTCTCTCTCCCTCTCTCTCTCCCTCTTCTCTCTCTCTCTCTCTCTCTCTCTCTCTCTCTCTCTCTCTCTCTCTCTCTCTCTCTCTCTCTCTCTCTCTCCCTCTCCCTCTGAATCCCTTTATCACAGGTATAAGCAGAAGATGTTGATAAAGTAACTGAAACCTTTACAGACAGGTGTGCTGGGGTGCAGCACCCCCAGGCAGACTAAGGGATGAAGTCCAATATGCTCTGTCTCCTGGAACAGAACAAGGGATGGAGGTGAATCCTCAACTCAGGGCTTGGTCAGCTCCTCAGCTAGGAAGACCCTTCTGTGACAATGCCTGGTACTTATGAATAGGAAGGTTATGAGGTAGGATTTTTAGTGATGGCCCTGTGAGAACAATGTGTGCTTAGGGAACAAACACGTTGCATAATCACCAGTCCAGTGAAGGTTAAATGCAGTAAAATACTTACTTAAGAGAAAGCTTGGTGTCAGCTCAGACTCTGTGACAGGTTATCAGTCTCCCAGGCTTTGGAAGTTTTGTGCTTCAGCTATTACCTTGCTGTGAACTAAACATTTATGTTCTTATTTCAGTGATTTCTCTTATTCCATTTTCAGTGAGTTCATCTACATTCAAGGATGAAAGGTGTTTATTTGCTTAAAGGGAAGAAGGATACATGTTCCTTTGGGAGCAAGGAATTGTGTCCTTTGAGTCTTTGAGTCAAATGGAGGAGAGGATATATATGACCATCCTCATGTTATAGATGAGAACAGTGAAGCTTGGAGAGGTCAAATGGTTTGTCAAATTAGTTTTCCAGGAAATTGTTTGGGAGTCAAAAGAAATCTGGCCTTTAAGAAAAAAAAAATAGAGTGCACTTGAGAGAGAGAAAAAAAAACAAAACACAGATACAGAGGAAGATGGAGATGAAGAAAGCTTTAGGGGAGGTCCTCACTCATTGAAGACTCCCTTTTCCTTTCATGAAGTAGATCTGATACCTTGTTTGTTCACATAATGTGTGCAAACCAAAGCAACGCCTTGAATGGGTCAATGTGGTTAGGTCATGTTTGTTAGTTGTATTTTATGCTGTTTGCAACCGGAAGCCATTGAGAGAGGCTTTTGGCAGAGACTGACCTGGTCTCATTTATGTGATACTAGCTCAGAGCACTGAGGGATAATGGATGAGTGTCTGTCTTCCCAACACTGTTCTTGTTTGTTATTTATTCACTCGTAACTGTCTGTGTCCATTCAAATGCACCCTCCATGGCAGCAAAGAGCTGTCATTTTTCATGACTGTGTTATCAGTGACGGGAACAGTATCTAGACCAGAACAGGCTTTAAGTAAATATTTATTGAATGAAAATGTAAATGAGCCAATGAAAGAATAAAGGAAGGAAGGAACAAAGGAGGGAAGGAAGGAAGGAAAGAAGGAAGGAAGGAAGGAAGAATGGCCACAAATGAATACGAAGGAAAGTTAGTGCCAGAAAAAGATATAGCATGCTGTGAAAATGTTTTGAGAGGGACTTTTTATAGTTTAGCCGTTCATATTGTAAGAAGTAGATTGGGGACACTTTGTGGCATAAAACTGGAGGGGCTGGCTGATAGTCAAGCTGGAGAATTGCATAAGGTGATGGGCACTGATCTGAACAACTCAGTTCCCTAAGATAAGTGTGTCACTATTTTCTGAATCACTAGCTGGTTTTCAGCATATAAAACCTGCATATTTGCAAGCATGGTTTTCTAAACAACACTATTGGCAGCAGTCTGTCCGTGATGATTTCTTCAACACTTCTCTCAGCCTGATATTTCTGTCAGGTTTCCATGACACCACAGCAGTCAGTTTAATCTACTCTGTCAAAAACATGACTGGTCAGAAGAGGAAAATCTTTCCCTGCACCTGGACAAATGCATTCCCTCTACACACCTATACACGCATACACATGCACACACATGTATACACAAATGTTGCTTCTATCACAGAATACAGACATTTACAACCACTAACTGACTTGCCCATTTGGGTTATACTTGTTTTGCTATCAAACAGATCTTTGTGTGCCATTCAATTAATATTTGTAAAGAATAATTTCAAAGTTAAGTGTTCTACTCTGGATTAAAAAAAATTATTCTCTTGAAACTGGTTGTTAAGTGGGTAGAGTCTTGTTTACAAAGTTATAAATAAAATCTCTTTCATCATATTCTGCTCAAATACCTGCTTTCATGTCAAAGGTTGCTCCAAAGAAGATTACATTTATACATATGTGTGATACATATTTTTTTCCTTTTCCTTCAAGTCCTTTGTTCTGAATTTGTTGAAAAACAAGCCCTCTTGAGTTTGTCGTATGATAGGTGTTCTTCAGGATTTCCACAACCATGACATGAATATTCTGTCTGAATTCACAGATAACCCATTTATATATTCTGGGAAGTCTGTACTCTCTAGATCCAAGACATATCTTTCTGTGTTGCAGTAAGCTATTGGCTCTGTACCATGGTGCCTTATGAATGTATGTCATTGTGAATATGCACAAATCACAAAACTATGATTAATGAATACTAGCCTATAGTCTCGATCACACAGGCATCCTCACCTTGTTGTGGGATGCTGGCTTCCCAAGGGTGACTTTGTCTCTAGATGGTGAATGAGCTCTGTGAAGTAATTCAGGCCAAAGGCTTTCTCTAAGAAATCACTACATAAAAGATGTCTTACTCCTTTAAAATCTCTGCAATTCCAATAAAGAGGTAAGCATGCAATGGGATTTCTTAAGCCAATGTTTGGGGGCTTCACAGACAACTTCATGGATTGGCATGCATGCTATACACTAGCTATTCTACTCGATTTTCTCAATTTGCTCATAGATGTGAGGTTCTTGTGGTTACCAACGTACAACAAAACCCAAACAAAGCACATCTGGATCAAAACATATGTGGGACATCAGTGGTACAGCCATACCAAGAACACAATCAAAAAAAAAAAAAACTCAGTAGTGAAAACCTCACAGAAGTGAGCCTCTTTGGAAATGGTACAGTGGTGGTGAAGAACTCAGTGCCCAAACATGAAGACCAGTGCTTGATTTCCCAACACTAGAAAAGTAATAGTGAGTTTATAATCTCAGAGCTAGGGAACCAGAGGAACAGAGATCTCCAAGGCTCATGGACAATCCATACAACTTTGCTTAATTGGTGATGCCTAGGCCAGTGAGAGAGTCTGTCTCAAAAAAACAATATGAGAGCTCATGCCATGGCTAGGCAGATAAGAGAATTTGCAGCTAAACCTGAAGACCAGTGTCCAGTTCAATCCACAGAACCCACATGGTGGAAGAACAGAAAGATCAGATCTGACTCCCAGAGGCTGTCCTATAACCTCCACATGTATAGTGTGACACACATAAACACACACGGAGAGGCATGCAAGTATCTTTTAATATACATGTGTAATATGTGTAATAAAAAAAGAATGTATCTGACTATGCTTAAAATTTTTCATCATGGTCCCTTTCCAAGTATTCTTATCATGGTTTCCATGGCCCTCATATTTTGGTCTTCCTTTTGTTAATTTTAAGTTCAATCATTGACCTTGTTTCTCTGTAGTTCAGCCACCTGTCGTTTTTTTTTTTTTTTTTCCAATTCCTTGACATTTCATTTCCCTTCCACCCAATGCGTGACAATTCATACTTACATACATGCACCCCACCCCCATATTCACCAGCACTCCTAACTCATCATCACATACCCATTCATTCTCAGTTAACCCCTAGACACTCAAATTTCAGGAAAGCCTGCCATGTCTTTCCCAGGTAGCTCTAGCCTTCAGATTAGCTCTGATCCTCCCCCACTGGACATGGTACATCCTCAGGATCATACTCTTTTCTTTCTGAGTACTTGACTTCCTTGGCAATCAAAGAATCACTTGGGTAATTGTTCCTAATGGTAGTCTCCATCCTAGCTTTTGTAAGCCCTCTGAGAACAGAGACGGGATCTATTTTTGTTCTTTATCCTCACCTTCACCCAGGAGCCTGGTGTACAGTTGGATTTAAGTAAATATTGGCTGGTGGATGAGTTGATGCATGCATTCATGAATGACTGGATGGATATGCCTGAGTGTATGTGTCTGTACATGTACATGTGTGACTTTCGGGGAAACAGCAATGTTACTAGCTAGAATGCACAGTGTATTATTTTTAATTCTGGCCACCCAGAAAACCGAAAGTAGAAGAGCATTCTTCAGATGAATCAGTGTCTTTGCTAAATCTGCTTAAGGAATTCACTTAGTGACATAAACACTATGGGTGATTCACGGACCTCTGGCTAGCATTCAAGGCAGAAAATTCTATTTATGCAGCTTACAGATATCATGTAAATACTCTGTCTTGTTATCTGTGTGCCTTTGTTCCTTACATCTTAATCACAGAAGCAGCAATTACTTCTAACACCATTAACAAGTTTCTAATGTGGCAAAGATAAATTGCTCACTGAACAAACGTTTATACACATTAGCAGTGACCGAGTGTTACAATGTTACCTTACACACCACAATTGCCCAGCTCCAGGCTTATTTCATCTTTCCCTTCCTGCTCATCTCCCACCACGGAACAGCCTGTGGTTTTGGGGACTATCCCAAATGGATAGGATGAAGCATAAAAACACACACATTGAAGCTTAAAGAGACACAAAACTGGGCAAGTCCCATCACCCTCTACTGACTGGTACATACAGCTGGGAATGTGTTTTTGGTTATGTACTAGAAAATTCAAATAATTGAAGAATAGACAAAGGTTGATTAAACACACACACACACACACACACACACACACACACACACACACACACGAGGAGTTTGAGAGCTTAAAATAGTCGAGATTGCATACCAAGGCCGATTTGAATTCTTACTACCCCTGGTACATGTTCACCCAAAAGCTGACTTAGAGAGAGATGACTACAGCATAATTCTGATGATAATATTATAATTCAATATAAGAATTGAATTAAGAATTACCTTTAAGAAATATCTTGTATTTGGTGTTTGAATATATACTGCTGGTCTTGCCTACAAGGGCCAAATCTATGGAATCTCAGAAAATATGTTTTGTGATTCCTGGACAATACCATCTTATGGAGATATATGCAGGGGTTCTAGAGAAACTGGCATCAGTGCGGATAGTATAGGCATTCATTCTCCTTTAAAATCTGTCCAATTTAAAATAACTTATTTTCTAAAGCCTGAGCTAATTTACATAGGCTTTCTTTTGTTGGCATCAAAATTGTTATTTATTTTGTGTCAAGTATTTTAATTAAAGTAACTCCCCCATCTATAGTTACTACAAAAAGTTTCTCTTATATATTTTATTTTTGCAAACTGTATTAATCTTATCTAGTCTGTTAACATTTTTTAAGTATATTATTTATGCTATTGTCTTAGCTACTGAGAAACATTTAATGTCCCCTGGCTATCTTCTCCGTGGCATGCAATGGCTCTCTTCAATTGCTTGTCCCTTTTTTGATCATCACCTCTTCCTTCGTTTCTAGTCTTATGAGAACCATCATTAATCTGTACATCATAAACATACCATAGAAAATGGTCATAAAATTATTATATCTTTCTAAATTAAGTTGTGAATTTGTGGAGAATTGATATTGTCCTGACATTTTAAAAGAATCTAAAAGTGAAAATATTCCTTCAATCATCTTGAATATTTTTCTTCCATAGTGGGACACTGCTTTTGTAATTAGAGAAAATGCCAATATTGGCTTAGTATATGTCTAAAACTGCATGCACATACTCTTGACAAAATAGGAGAGAAGTAATCATATCAATTGTAACTCTTCTGCGACAGTAACATGGCTTTAGTTGTTACTTATAACTTCCTACAAGACTACACATTCTGCAACATCACCAAGCACCGGAGCAGGTCTTGGTTACATTTCTGAAGGGATATGCACCATACCTTCATTCCTCAAGGGCCTTGGCTATGTTTCATCCCACCTGGATAATTGTTGTAGTTCCCCTGACTTTTACAAGACGTTAGTGCAAAGAGATGCCATAAGGTCCTCCTATACTGTAGACATCATTAGCCTTGCCTTCGTTGTGGAGAAGCAAACCAATTTTTCCTCATAGGGTAAATTTAACAATGGATTGGTCATAAAATAATCTTTATCTACATTAATAAATAGCACTGTAAAAATGCGGATAGCTTTGTGGATATTACATGCACATGTTCTTATTTTCCGAATCCATCACCCCTCCTAACACTGCTGTTGTTTTCTTAGCCTGGTGGCTGAAAGGCATCAGAAGCTTACATGGCAACGAGAAAACTTGAATTTCTAGTTCAGTGGAATGATTGTTGTCTTTTCTCTCAGGCATGCTTTTCTCTTTCTTTTCTTTCTTCTTTTTGTTCATTTTATTATTTTTATTTTAAAAAATACCTTTTTAGCCATGTATCCCCCTGCTCCCCTCTTCCCAATCCCTCCCAGTCAGCTTTCAGCCTCCTCCCTCCCCATCTCCCCTTCCCCTCCTCCCAAAGGGCAAGAAGTCCCAAGGTGGATCAACTTAGCATGGCACATCCACTCCAGGCAGGTCCAATGTCCTCATCCCCAAGTCAAGACTGGGTTAGGTGATTCTCCGCAGGGAATGGGCTCCAAGGGCCCAGCCCACACACAGGGACACAGTCTGATCCCACTCCTCAAGGCTCCACATACTGCCCACGCCAATAGACAGTTGCCTACCCTTGGAGGGCCTAGCTCCTTTTCACGATGGTTCTCCAGTGGCTGTTCTTGATTCAGTGAGCTCCTCAGAGCTCCAGCTAGCCAAAACTGGAAATTTTCCTCATAATCCCTATCCTCTTGCTCATACAGATTCTCCTCCCCTGCTCTCAGCTGGACCAGGACCTCTGCCCAGTGCTCAGCCATGGATCACTGCCTCCACTTCTATTCATTGTTGGATGATTCTGTGATGACACTTAGGGTGGTTATTCATTTGATTAAAGGGGAAGTGCTGTTTAGGTATCTCCTCCACCATTGGTTGGAGACCTAGCCAGAGATATCCTGTGAGATCTTGGAGGTTTCCCTAGCACCAGGTCTTCCAACCCCACATTGGCTTCTGGTATCAAGATATTCATCTCCTTCTTCTCCCCCTTGGTTGCTCCTCTCACCCTGCCATCTCCTCTCTTGATCTGTTCCAACCTCCTCTTGGTTAATCCATTATGATCCCAATTTGCTAAGGTGATCTCTGTTTTCTCTTCTAGGAAAATCTCTCAATATCTCTCTTCAGTTCCTTCTGATCCCAAGCTGTTCAGGGGTTATGGTTTGCAGTTTGGGTATACTTTGCTTTTTGTCTAAAGTCTACTTATAGTGAGTGCATCTCACACCCATGTTTCTGGGCCTGTGATACCTTGTACAGAAGGATATTCTCCAAATCCATCCATTTGCCTGCAAATTTTAGGATGTCATTTTCTTCTGATGAGTAGTATACTCCATTTGTCAATGTACCACATTTTGTTAATCCACTGTTGAGGGGCATATAAGTTGTTTCCAGGTTCTTGCTATTACTAACAGCTGCTATGAACATAGTTGAACCAATGCCTTTGGAGTACGAATATGCATCCTTTGGGTATACGCCTAATAGTTGTATCCTTGGGGAGATTGATTCCCAGATCTCTGAGGAACCACTATACAGCATCCCAGAGTGGCTGTACAAGTTTACACTCCCACCAACAATGGAGGAGTGTTCCCCTTGCTTGGCATAATCTCCATCATGGGACTTTATAGCATACAAATAATTCTGTAAATTTACTCTGAGATTTTTAACTGTCCTATATCTTTATTGCAGTGTGTACCAATGTATCTATATGAATAGTTCAGTAAAGAGGACACTACATTATAAAAGAGAAACTTACAAATTTAAAAGTTCAAATCTCTCATCCTCTCCTTCTGTACATATAAGCCACTCTCCAACGATAGAGTATTCATAATTTATTGTATTTTACTTTATTTTGACATTAATGGGATTTTACCAGGTATGTTAAATCTTCAACCTACTTCAGTTGCCTTTAAGACATTTTTTTAAATGTCTTTCGGGAAGGCTGCATGAAGTATATACAAAATTTACCATAATCTTTTCCTCAATGTCAAGTGAATCTATACATACTTAAAATACCTTCGTACTCCAAAGGCCTTGGAATGTTCATCTTTTCCCCTGCTTTCTAGTATTACCCGCAATACACAGAGGATAGCCTTCTACTTTGCCTCCAACTGGGATCCAGTTTGGCAGGAAGAACTCAGCTATTCCCTCTCTTCTCAAATGTGAGACATGTGTTTGAACTCTGCAGTCTGCTGCAACTGTATCAGCAAAGTCTTAGAATTAGATTTTCATTTCTGTAAGAATTTTTCCATCAGAAGAAATGTCAAAAAACAAAACAAAACAAAAAAAAAAACCTAAAGGTCTATGTCTGCTCCTATAAAATGGCTTCTGCTTTTCAGCTGCATCCTCTCCCAAAGGGGGTATGTGCTGCCAGACCTGTATGTTGTGAAGAGTCCTTCATAGCCTTGCATGGGTGAGCACTTCTCCACTTTGACACAGGAAAATAAAATCATATGCAAGTTCAACAGAGAAGAAACCAGGATCCCCCAAGTTTATTAAAAAATAAAAGCAAAGAAATAATGAACTTCTAAAAATAATTGCTCAAAATTGCAGTAGCCAAGTCTTCTTAATTGGTACCTCTTCCTATTTGACAATCGGTGACAAGCTCGATCAGAATTCAGTGTCCCATCCCTATGATAAAGCTATGCTTGTCTAGAATATTAATATTTGTCATCTTGATATACATACACTTTGATACTTAACATGATGCATTTAGGAATGCTTGCCATGTGATAGGCACTATGCCATCCATGCACATTCAGGTACCAAGACAAAGAAGACCAAAAATATTCTGCCTAGACCAACAATTCTTACCTCATTTTGTAGTTTTTACTAATTAATTTTTTTTACTGTTGTAAAATATCTGACAAGAAGCAACTGAAGTGGGGAAAGAATTCCTTTGGCTCACTGTTGTCCGATGTGGTGGAGAAGATATGGCAGTTTGGCAGCAGAAGGATGTGTAAGAAGACCAAGAAACAAAGAGCAGGCTATGCTGACTCTCTCTTGTCCTTTTTTATTCAGCCTAGTACCTTAGCCTATGGGACAGTATTGCCCTCTCTTAGGATAGGCCTTTTTTCCACCCCAGTTAAAGCTCTCTAGAAATGCCCTTACAGTCTACCCTCAAAATTTGTCTCCTAGGTGATCCCAAGTCCAGTCAAGTTGTCAGTGGAAATTAAATTTCACAAGTCTTTTTAGAGTATGGAGCTGAAGGACCAAGAAAATATGTACATGCATAGACTACACGTACACAGCTCTGGGTAGTTTAGCTAGTAACCAAATTTGGAAGTCAAGCATTTATTCATCTGGCTTTAGATTCATGATAGAAAGAATGGCCATGGGAAGAATTATCATACACAATTTGTGGTCACACAAATTATCACTAGTAAAGACTAGAGTCACACCTACACATGTATGACCCTTCACATCTTATGGAGGTAGAGCTCTCCATTTAGATATCCTCCTATCCACTGTGTCAGATGGGTCAATAGCAACAGAAATCTCATGACCAGCACAAGGCCACTCAGCTGAAAGCTGGCATAATGCTGAGAAAAAGCCAAATCTATAACATTTGCTCTGTTTTGCCCAAGGGCTAACATCAAGTGCCATGAGCAGGTTTTTTTTAAATAAAATAAAATACTAACACCCATCAAATAAAGACAAAAATTTTAGCCAAACTAAAAGTGTAATTGTTCAGATACTGTTCTGCCACTCCCCCCTCCCACACACACACACAGTTGGCAGATAAAAACTACAGGACTCTTCCTGCTGTATTTCCATTTCCTCAGTATTTAGCAAATGGCCTGGCACACAGTCAGCATTTATTGTCTGTTGTGTGAATGAAGGTTCTCTATACAAAGAAAGAGATTAGAGAGATTAGCTTCCACTGAGTGTATTTGTTTGATCTTGTTATGCCTTGAGAGATGAGTTCCAGGGCAGGAAGTGTCATTGGTTCACGGACACACCCCTCACCGGCTCTCTTGTATCTGTGTGTCCTCTCTCCCCCTCCTCCTCTTTTCAACTGTGATATTTGATAAGTGGAACCAAGCTGGACTGAGTCTAGTTTAAACATCTAACACTAGGCAGTCTTTCACTTCCTATAATGAAAAAAATTTCCATCTTCTATGCCAAACTAGAAGAAATCTTAAGCAATAATTTAATTATTTAAATAAGTTGCAGGGTTTGGAATTTTTTTAAAAGCAGAAAGCTTACTTGAAAAAAAAAAAAAAAGAAAGAAAAGAAAGACAGAAACAAGAAAAAGGCCAAACTGTAACTTACTGCCCAACCCCAGCCAAAAAACAACTTTGGAAAGCAATGTGGTTGCTAAAGCAATAAATGAATGGTTTAGCCCCTCTTGGGTCTTGGAAACTGTACCCACCCTTGCCAGGAAGGAATAAAAAAAAAAAAAAATGTCTGTGTTTCATTTAACTGTATTGAACTCCCTGAAGGCAAAATCTATTTCTGATCTATCTTTGTATTCTAGAAGGTTCTCTGGCATGGTGAAAACTCAGTAAATTATTACTGAATTAAATTTGGGCTTTGCAATATTTATACATATCTGTATGTTTATGTGTGTGCGTGTGTGTGTGTGTGTGTGTGTGTGTGTGTGTGTGTGTGTGTGTGTGTGTGTATGATGTGACTATTCCAAGTACATGGACAAGCTATGCCTCATATCTTCTTATATACAAACTGTAAAGGCATCATAATGTTCATTTCTGTGTCACCACAGGTAGAATTGTGTGGTAGATTTCTATCTAGTGTTGTGTTTAACTTGGATAAAATCACCCGTGTAGTGTAATACCAATTCTTTATAATTCTGCATCTGAAATCCTTTCCTACATGAATAGGTAAAATCCTCTTGTATGATATGTGACTTGCATACACTTTATCCTTAAGCCAAGCCTGGACATTGTTACTTAGCCTCAGCTAGTAATGAGCCCCCTTTCAGCCACAGGGGTGCCTGATTCCTTGGACTGAGTATATTTCTACACTGTAATAAAGCTACTCCACATGTAAGGCTTCTTCCTGCATTCCTCTTACCTGGCAGATAATTCACATCCAAAATCATTTGCAAAGGTAGACATGGACTTACACAAAGATGTAAAAGAAGCCATAATAGGATGCTGATGCATGTTTTCTGAAAGCCTAGTACACACTTTTTTAAGGAAACAGTTTACAAAGCAGAAGACAATCAGTAGGTACTTAGGGATTTTAAAAATATAGGAAATGTCCCTCTGGCCTGAGAGGGTGACTCATGGTTAGAAGCAGTGGCCTAAAGTAAGGATGGATTCTGGACAATTAAGAATTAAGGCCATCAGAGTAATCATGAAATTACACCCTTGGATACACTTTAAGCTTCTTTACGGAGACAATTAGTTAAAATATAATATTCAGGAGTGTATTGATTACTTTCATATAAAGCTGCTTCATTCTCTGGGCTTGGAAGTATCTTAACATTTCAGGAGAAACTAGGAAGCTCAGAAGTTTTTTTCCTATCTTCTAATCTAAATTTCCTGTGTAACAAAGAAGCTTGAAGAAGTGTAGGGGGGAGGAATATGGGCCATTTAATCCTCAAAATGACACCACTTTCTCCATAATCCCCCACCAAATCCCAAAGGTTCTCAAAAAGGAAGCCAGGTCTCCTCCACATCTCTCTAGACCCATAGAGGCTGGAATGAAATGCAGTCCCTCTCTAGCAACACCTTTCTAGCATCCTGGTACTTAACAAATATTTATCACTTTATATAAATAAGGATTTTAGAGGAAAACTTGGAAGTGAGCTGCCTCATCTCTGAGCAGCTGTCTGAGGAGTATTCATCTTTGATTGAATTGAATGGACTGTCTGATAAACTATTCCAGGATTAGTTTCAAAGACTTGGACTTCAGAATATAGGTCCCTTAAAAAGAGAGACTAGAGTACTGCGGAGACCACTCAGCAGTGAAGAGAACTGGCTGCCCTTGCAAAGAACTGGAGTGAAGTTTTCAGCACCCACGTCTAGTAGCTCACAACCACCTGTAACTTCAACTCCTGAGGATCAGACACTCTCTTCTGGCCTCTTCTGTACACACACACACACACACACACACATACACACACACACACACACACAAATAAAAATAAAATAAATATTTTAAAATAGAAGAATAACTCAGTTTTAATTGAAAAAAAAACAAGAAAACTCCATTTGTGTGTTCAATAAGTGTCTACATCTCATTTCATCCAGAAGCAAGTAGCGTACAGTTGAGAAGAGATGGGCAAACATCTATTATGACTACATACTGGGAAGTGAAAATATATACACAGTCACATGACCTAGAATATGTCATCTGCTAAAGAGAGAGTGAGGCAGAGACAGTGGTAAGAAATGCTACTTTACTAAGGATAAGTGACACAGCAGGAGAGAAGACACTCAAGAGATGCCCCAAACGAATGTTAGCACATGTCTTGGAACAGCTGTGGAGAGTGGCTGGTGGATGAACAGTAAATCCAGAGGCCCAAGGACAGTCATGAACAACAGCAAAGGACCGAGGATGTTTGGATGAGCAGAGAGGAAAGTCTGAGAAGCTGAAGTCAGCAGACAACAGGAAGTCAGATTTGCCAGGCTTTGCAGTCCATCTGATGGTGGAAAGTTACTGGAAGCTTCTGAGAAAGGTTGGTGAAGCTTTGAAAAAGACACCTCCAAACCCCATGAGAGCCGTCCAAGTAAAGACTTCTGTTTTGAGTCAGAGCAGATGAGCTATTTACACCATCTTGGCTTAGCACACCTAACGATGCTGGACACGCACATGTGTGCATGCCGAACTGGCAGACATGTAAAGGAATTCCTTAGAGGCTAAAAATACAACTCCAGAGAGTGGTGAGCGTGTTAGAGTGGTGTTTACGAGGGGATTACTGGACAATTCCTACTTACTGAGACTCTGGGGTTTAGAAGTGCTTTATTCTCACAGAGAGGAAGAAAAGCGGGATGTCACACAGGAGACTCCTGGAAAAGTCACAATTCCCATAGTTCATAGGTAAGACCTCTTTGGTAAGGTGGAGGAAGAGGAGGAGGAGGTACTCTCCTGTAGATGGACACTACGGAGACAAACGCCACTGGGTTAGGTCCTACATGATGAAATAATGATAAAATCTAAACCATTTCATTAGAGTTGTAGAAAGGTCAGAGAGAATGAAAGTAGAAAGGCCAAAGGCTTAGAATTTTCTAGAGCTCATAAAAACAGTAATGATTTTTAAATCAGTAACCCCCGAGTATGATTTAGGAAGAAGAGGGAGAAAAGAAGAAGTGAGATGAGGTGAGGAAAGACAACTAGGAACTAACAAGATGGCTCAGCAGGGAAAGGCACTTGCCACCAAGTCTGACAACCTCAGTTCCGATCCCTGGACCTGCATGGTAGCAGAGAACGAGCACATGTGGACACACACACACACACACACACACACACACACACACACACACAAAGATATCAAAGAGGAGCCAACAAAGAGAAAATGTCTAATTTTTTTTTTTTTTATCATTTTAAGCATCAAAAGACAGAGCTTGAGTCTTTGATAGTAATCCATACCCTGCTGCTGTTGATTGCAATGAAAATGTGACACTTAAAAAAAAAATCGAAGAGGCTTTGAATTACCCAGGGACATCTCTACTTGAGTGGCTAGAGGACTAAAGTAGAAGAGAATAAAGATAATAAACATAAGCAGCCCCCATAAAGGAAGCAAGAACATTTGGGGAAGTGCTAACTAAGGACTCTAAGGTGAACTCCACCCAGGTCCTTGTAAACAATACAGACTCCTCCCCCTTGCCTTTGTCTCTAAAATCCCTGGGTGGGATAGGGTGAATTATTAACTTCTGGACTACATTCTACTGGTTAAAACATTAATCTGCCATCAGCTTGTGCACCACAGAGCAAGTTCATCTAGGCACATGCAGAAGTCACTTCTAAAAGTTCCTGACATTATACCTCTGTCTACATTGCTTAAAAAAAAAAAAGAAAGTAAAAAAGTAATGTTGGTCCGCTCTGGGTGTTAAGGAAATATGTGGTATTCAGAAGAGAGCACTGGATATGGATCTTTCAGAAAGATACTGCCAGAAAGTTGGATAAATCTTCTAAACCTTAAGAGCCTCATCTCTAAGGAGGGAATTGTTATCACAAAATCTCAGCTCTTCTCTCAAAGAGAACAAATATAGCTTATTCTTCAGCCAAATATGAGTGGCATGGCCTGGAAACAGATCCAGGTTACTCCAGACTAGTTCCCGTATAAGCACAGTTTCAAGAAGCATTCTAAAAAGCAGAACAAAGAAAATAATAACTTAAGGTACTTCTTAAACTATTAGTGGAAATACAAGATAGAAAATATATGGCAAAGAGGGGAAATGTCTGCTACAGAATGTAGCAGGCTAGCCTTTGGATTGGTGCAAATGAGGGCTATTTGTACATTCCAAAAGGATTTACCTCACAGTCACAAGGGTGTTAAGTCACATACAGAGATGTACAATAACTGGCTATTGGGGGCCTAAAAGGAACCTGAGATAGCCTGTAACATTCCAATCCTACACAACTCAGGTCAATTAACTGTGTAGAATATTTAAAACATGTGTTGCTTACCACCGCACTAGGCTTCAATCCACACGATAATGTCATTCACCCTGTCTACCTCATTGGCTACTCCCAGTAGGGGTGGTGAAAGAACTCTGTTCCAAGGTCATGTTTATTACTGAGTAACTATCACAAGCTGGCTAAGCATGCCTCATCTCACATGCTTGAGTCATTTGAACATCTTATCACTTACCCAAGGAAAGGCAGCACTTGTGAGGCACACTGGCTTTGAGGACAGCACTGCCTTTAACGTACTAGGAATAATTGATGAACATAATTATCATTTTCCTTTGGCAACTTTCAATATTGCTCCTAAGACTATTTATTTAAAAACAAAACAAAACAAAAAAACCTAAAAAACAGCCAGTGTCCTTCAATACAAGTTGCATTGCTTTTGTCCTGGTTTCATTATATGCCGGCACTGTTTTACACAAGCAAATTCCTCGCGTTCATCCATTGCATAAACAGTGCTCAAGAATACCATGTGGTACTCTGGCTCATGAGTTATTAACAGTCCGTCTTGAATGATCTCAAGTCTGAGAAAGGCAGAGTCTTTTCTCTATAGTCTCTTTGGGAGACATGACGGATTCCCCATCTCCCTGTGACAGTTTTTCATCATTCAGAATGGGAGCCAAACTGAACTTACAATGAGACTGGGGACATATGTTGACTAATGTGAAGACATTTGTTATATGATTAAATGAAGAATAACCTTTTACACACAGTGGTGTGGTTTGAGCTCATGACTGGAAAAGGAAAGCTGAATTCTACCACACAGCTTTAAGTCTAGATAAAAGCAACCTAGGGTTGTGATTGTGTCATAGATATCAGTATCTGAATAACATGAATTCACATCATCCCTTTTCTTCCTGGCTGGATTACTTTAGAAGACTGTTTAATCTTTAAGTCTCCTTTTTATTTTTTGTTTTATTTAATTGTCATACTAAATAATCAATTACGTTATATTATATACATGCCGATCACTGTATTCTATTCACACATTTCCCTTTTCTGTCTCCTCCTATCCAACTGGTCCTCTCCTTCCTGTGTTCTGATTTAAAGACAGACATGTGTGTGTGTGTGTGTGTGTGTGTGTGTGAGAGAGAGAGAGAGAGAGAGAGAGAGAGAGAGAGAGAGAGAGAGACCGACAAATAGAAGATAGATATGTAAGTGTGTGTGTGTGTGTGTGTGTGTGTATGAGCATGCTTGTGCATGTATGTGTATGTTAGTGTGAGCATGTGCATGTGTAAGTGTGTGTGCATGTGTGTATTTAACCACAATTATGCATATGGAAGAAAAGGTATATTTTTCTACAATGAATTGACTTTTTTCACTTGACATGATGATTTCTAGTTATATATATATATGAACATATATATGAAAATGGTAAAAGTGAATCATATAGTAGCTCTATTTTTAGTGTTTCAGAATCTTCTCTATTTATTTCCATAGTGGCTATAATAAATTACATTTTTATCAGCAGCAATAAAAGTTACTATTTCCCCACAGCCTTACCAGCTGAGAAATTGATGAGATAAGATGAAATTCAATATGGTTTTAATTTGAATTTCCCTGATAGTTAAGGATGTTGAACATTTTAAATTTATTTACTGGCTAATTGTATTTCTCCTTTTGAGAACTGTCTAATTCATTTGTGCATAACATAAACAGTACATTAAGAGTAAATTTAGATTTTCTGGGGTATTTGATTTTTTTTTATTCTTTATATATCCTAGATATTAACCCTATGTCAGATGTTTTCTCCCATTGGGTTGGTGTTGTAGAACACTATTTTAAGGTGTGTTTCTTTGGTTTATGTTGCTTTTGCTTAACTCTGTGAAGCTCTGTCACTGTGCCTGTTTAAAACACCAGATTGGTATAATAAAGAGCTGAATAGCAAGGCAGGAGAGAGAGAGTTGGAGCTGGCAGGCAGAGAGGATAAATAGAAGAGGAAATCTGGGAAGAGAGAAGAAGTAGCCTGAGAAGGAAGAAAACATTAGGGGCCACCCAGCTGCACAGCCAGCAATGTAGTAAGAGCGGAAGTAAGATTATAAAAGTAGAGAAAGGAAAAAGGACAGAGAATTTAAGTTAAGAAAAGCTGGGGAGAAACAAACCAAGCTATGGCCAGACATTTAAAATTAAGAATAAGCCTCCATGTGTGAGTTATTTGGGAGCTGGGTGGTAGGCACTCCAAAAGAGTCAAAACAGTAAAATGCCATCAACAACAGGTTTGCTGTCTGCTCGTTGTTGCACTGTCTTTTAACATTACTGAAGTTTGCTTCCTGAGGTTAAGAGGCTTAAGAGAATGATGTATGTTAGGTATTCTGAATATCATCCAGCCCACAGAAAGTGATCAAGAACTGACAACCATTATTATCATCATATAGATCTAGCACATAGACACAAAATGTCCAATGATATCACCTCTGGGTATAGATATGGGCTTCAGGATGATGTTCTGTACTTCTTTGGATTGCACTCCACCTTAGTCAGTCATTCCAGGGTAGGGAGGGAGATGAGGGAGAGAGAAAGAGAAAAAAATAGCTATTATTTTATAATGTATCTTCAAAATTATATGAAATTGTCATCTTTCTCAACATTGAATTTCCTTGTACTGGCTAGTTGAATGTGAGCTTGATACAAGTTATAGTCATCTGAAAGGAGAGAACCTAGATTGAGAAAATGCTTGCCTCCATAGGATGGGCTACAGGCAAGCCTCTATGGCATTATTTTAATTCATAATTGATGGGGGAATGGCCAGCCCATTGTGGGTGGGACCATCCCTTGGCTGGTGGTCCTGGATACAATAAGAAAGCAGGCTGAGTAAGCCATGATGAGCAAGCCAGTAAATAGACCCCTCCATGGCCTCTGAATCAGCTACTACCTCCAAGTTTCAGTCCTATTTGAGTTCCTGTCCTGATTTCCTTCAGTGATGAGCTATGATATGAAAGTTTAAGCCAAATAAGCCTTTTCCTCACCATCTTACTTTGATTATGGTGTTTCATTACAGCAATAGCAACCCAAAGACATTTCTTCTTTCATGAGACACTATGTTCTGAGGTTCACAATCTGTCCTATGTTGCTGTGTATGTCTCTAATGCATTCCTTCTTAATGCTACTTCTAAAACTCACGTGTGTCCTCAACATATCTGTTCCCTCCAGTATTGGACTCATGGGTTGCTTGTAACACTCCACAACTCAAAGTAAGATTGCAATAAATATCCCCATGTACACTCTTTAAGAACAAGCAAGAGGTTATCTGAAATATGAATCTGTGGTTCAATTCTAACAAACATATCTATAGCCTTAACTTTGCTAAGTAGTTAGTTACCAGATGCTTTCTAGAAAGGCCACAATAACCCACCAGGAATGATGAGGCTCTTCTAGCTCACATCTCCACCAGAATTTGAAAGACAGACCTCTTCCATCTTTCAAGTTTTGCCAGTCCAGCGTCCAGTGTGCGGACTCTATTGCTTTACATATAGCTCTCAGTTACTTAGGACATGAGGCTGCACTTCTCACTGTGGAGCAGTAATCTGAGTTTCTTCCCCAGCCCACTCTGCTTTGCTCTATTGCAGGGGTTTGTTATCCATGCAACGTTACGGATTTTAAGCCTTTATTTTCTACACGTTGTTATCATTGTAACAAATTAGTCTGTAGTCTCTCCCTCAAACAGAAAGCCTTGATGTTCACGGACTCAAAGCCATTAGTAATTCGCTTTATGATGTATGCTTTTTGAAATTATTGGAAATGCTTTCCCTTGTCTGTGGGTCGCATTTCCCTGTCTTTACGTCACCAAAACATCCCCTACCTCAGGTTCCATTGGCTGTATAGTTGTGCCTTGGTCTTCAATCCAGGAGGAGTCCACATTCGTATGTGAAGCAACGATCCAATCTAGAGTCCTCACAGTAAGCCCAGTGTCCCAATGTGAGCTGCTAGATGGTAACATGTGATCCACTTTGTCAAACTGAGCTTCTACCTATTTGGAAGAGACCTAGCCCTCTTTCCTTTCCTATTTGCCTCAGTTGGCTTCAGCTTGTCTGTGTGGATACTGTTTTTGGTGGGTATGGCACACCCCCTGCTATTAATTTTAATATCTGATAAGCTAATATTTCCTTCTACTTTTGCTTGTAAGTCAAAAATTATTTTTACTCCAATAAATTATATATATATATCATTACTTAAAAAGGTTTTTTCCATGTATACTCCTGCTCCCCTTCCCAGTCCCTCCCAGTCTGCCCTCAGCCTCCTCCCTCATTCCCCCATCCATTCCCCAAGGAGGGCAAGGAGTCCCAAAGTAGATCAGTTCAGTCTGGTGTATCCATTTGAGGTAGGTCCAAGTCCCTCATCCCAATATTAGGACTGGGTTAGGTGTTCCTCTGTAGGGAATGGGCTCTAAGGTGGTAGTTCATGCACAGAAACATCACCTGATCCCACTCCACGAGGTTCACAAACTGCCCATGCCAATCGACAGTCATCTATCTACCTTCAGAGGGTTTAGTTCCTTTCCCTGAAGGTTCCTTAACTGTTGTTTCTGATTTGGTGAGCTCCCAATAGCTCAGGTCAGCCATCTCTGTGGGTTTCCTCCTCATTATCCTGATCCCTCTGCTCATATCCTCCCCCCCCCCCTCTCTCTCCAGCTAGACCAGGAGCTGGATCTGGTGCTTAGCTATGGATCTCTGCTTCCACCTCTATTCATTGCTGGATGGAGATTCTGAAATGACACCTAGGGTGGCCATTCATTTGATTATAGGAGCAGTCCTATTTAGGCCCTCTTCCCCTATTGCTTGGAGCCCTAGCCAGGGACATTATGTGGGTTTTTGGAGGTTTCCTTAGCACCTGACTTCTTTCCAACCCCACATTGGCTTCCTCTATTGAGATATCCATCTCTTTTTACCTCCCTCTTTGCTCCTCTCACTCAACCATCTCCTTCTCTCATAGTTTGTTCCCACCTCTCTTTGGTTGCAACCCGTTATGGTTCCAGTTTGCTAAGGTGATCTTCTCTATTTTCTCTTCCCAGGGGGAATCTCTGGATGTCTCTCTTGAGTTCCTTCTGATCCCAAGCTGTTCAGAGGTTGTGGTTTGCAGCTTGGGTGTTCTTTGCTTTTTGTCTAAAGTCCACTTATGAGTGAGTACATCCCATGCTTATGTTTCTGGACTTCTGATACCTCACTCAGGAGGATACTTTCCAAATCCATCTATTTGCCTGAAAACTTTAGAGCATCTTTTTTTTTTTTTTTTTTTTTTTTACTGCTGAGTAGTGCTCCATTGTGTAGATGTACCACAGTTTGTCAATCCACTCTTCAGTTGGGGATCATCTAGGTTATTTCCAGGTTCTTGTTATTACAAATAATGCTATGAACATAGTTGAGCTAACGCCTTTGGGGTAAGAATGTGCATCCTTTGGGTATATGCCCAACAGTGGTATTGCTGGATCCTTGGGGAGATTGATTTCCAGTTCCCTAAGGGACCACCATTCTGCTTTCCAAAGTGGCTGTACATGTTTACACTCCCATCAACAATGTCTACGGCCATACCACCCTGAATGCACCTGATCTTGTCCAATAAATTTTTAAGAATGTTTTTTAGCATATTGTCTTAAAAATATAAGCGAAAGCATGGGGCATATCTTAGTATTAGAGTGCCCATTGAACATGGGTAGATCCTGGGTTCATTCTCAATGCTACACACAATAGAATCTGAGTAAAAATTTTTAAGTGTATTCTAACACAATTATAGGCACACTGGTCTACTATCTGAACATGGCCCTAAAGCTCCCTGTAGGTTTATCTTTCTAATATACTATTATATCATCTAATAGGAAATCACTGTTTTCTGCCTTGAATGTCTTTCATTATTATTTTGAAGTCTTTTTTTTCTTTCACTGGGTTGTTCACATTTTTAGGAATACAATGAATCTCTATATAGTAAGCTTCATGCTAGTAGGAATAATGATTACTCTTTCTGACTGGCTATTGTTAGTACTTTAAGAAAACATTGACCTCATATGTAATAATTTTACTTAATTTGCTTGCTGGTTCTAATATATGAAATTACATTTGCTGTATGGATGATTAAATACACAGGTGAAATAGTTCTTTCTTTGTGTATTAGCTAACTCTCTTAACTTACACTGTCATGACAAACAGTTCCCTGCGCTCAATGATATACTACACAATGTACCTTTCTCCTGGTCCTGTAACATGTTGAATAGACATTGGCTGCAGTTCTGCTCATGTTTCTGTGTTTTTACTCACCCTGGTATATGACCTAAAGAAACCCCCAATCAAGAACACACCATTCCCATAGCAGGGTTATGTCCTGGGAGCTTTGATCCATACAGTGGTTGCTGAGGCTTTTGCTCAGAACTGGTACAGGGCCACTTCCCTTCCTACCCATTGCCCCAAACAAGCCCTTCGTTAAGTCTAGAAAAAAAATCATGTAAAAAGGTGTCCTCTCCCCAGAGGACAGCTGTACAAGTCACAGGACAATGGGCAGACAAGTGGAAGCTTGCAAAGAAGTTGGACCAATAAATGGAAGGAAAGCAGGCCCCTTTAACCTTTAATCTGATTAGTCTTCCCCTTCAGCTATAGCCAAGACCTCTCCTGGCGGTGGGAGGCTTGCCTTTTTTTCTTAAAGGGAACTATACTAAAAGATTAAGCACAAATACTTACTTAGTGGAAATAAACTTTATTAAGTAAAAAGACATAACCATATCTCCAGCTTCCTAGTTGAACATGCTTTTTGTTGAGACTAATAGGTTTTTGGTTTTAGTTGATAAAGATTATGCATACTTTTCTTTCCTTCAGTTGGTTAATGCACTGAGGAACTCAGGAGTCTGTTATCCTGGCCTTAACTCTTCCAGGTGAAGTAGCACTTACCCCCTATTATTTGATTCATGGCTTTTGATGCATAATCTGTTATTAAGTGAAATTAACCTATTATTGCCCTTCACATGTTTCCCTTTAATTTTGGAATATATAAAATCATGCTTGTTGCACATAAAATGTGCTTTTACACAGGACTCGGGTTAGGTTCCCAGCACCCACATGGAAGCTCACACCTATCCATAACTCCAGTTCCAAGGAATCCATGCCACTTCCCACCTCCAGACCCCAGGCATGCATGTGGTACAGATATACACATACACACAGAACACTCATACACATAAAATAAATTGTAGAACATGCAAAAAAATCAAGATAAGAATTAATGTCCCTTGACAGCTTAAAAGTTTCTAGATCATATGGCCTGGAGTCTTTTGAGAAAGGCACCAGGTCTTTGTGGTTTCAAGTTATTCAATATGCATTGATGTGTTCAATTTATCTACGTAATTGTGCCAGTGTGGCATTTCATCTTTTGTCCTCAGATTTTATCCAATTTAACAATGTCTTTGAACTTACTTCACTGGCTCTTAGAACATTACCAGTGGGGCCTTTTGAGGGCAAATCACAGCAGCGTAAGGTACGTTGTACATGGCCCTTGAGTTCACGGTGTACTGTCAATACTGCATAAATAGTAATAATTACGGCACCACTTGACAGACAGAAATCCATTGACTGGGGATTAAGGGCAATTCCTATACCCGCTACCGCCTCTGCCCTTTCTGTTTTATGACAATGCTATGTTGCACTGACAGACGAGGAAAACTTAATCCCTGTTCTGTACCAAAATTAACCTACAAAAGTTACCCGGCTTCATTATTTCTAAATACCTGTGCCTAGCTTTGATCTACTCTGTGGTGAATCAACAGGCAGATTAGCTTCCTGCCTGGGGAAGACATGCAGAAGCAAACAGAGACCTCCAGGCATATCTGGACATGGCCCTAAAGCTCCCTATGCACTTTCAACATTTATAAATAATAACAATTAATAGGCACTCTCTGGCCCTCTGGGATTTATACCCACTTACTGTCTATAAAAGGGCATTTTAATGCAGCCATCTCTGGTACATTTTCTTTATTTGTGACCAAACCCTTGGAACATAAGTTGTTTGCCATTTTGCTGCCTTTCCTGCTTTCAAGCACAGGTTCCGTTAAGCGTGTGCATGTTATTAAAGACCTTGGAAATGTACTTTTTGTGAAAAAAAATATTATCTCGGTATTTTGTGGTACCTTATTCCTGCTTGGTCTCCAGTGTGTGTTGCACGTGCGCCCTGAGGATTCAGTGAAGCCGTTTTCTTTTGAGAACACTGTCAGACCACACAAATTAAATCCAGTAATTGAATAGACAGAGCCAAACAGGTTCAGCTAGTTCACATACATCTTCACCAAATGAGACAGAAACATGGGTGAGAATGTGTGGGACAAAGGTTTTAGCCTTCTCTCCTTTTTGCTAAATGTCTTTATTTCTCCAGGGAAATGTCAAAACCTTTTTCAGGTGGTTTTGTAATTCAAATTAGTTAGCACACTGGTTGGAGGCACAGTCCGACTAATTAACACGATCCTGGAACAATAGAAAGCAACCAGAAGCCAGCTTTGTTTGTACACAGAGGTCGTGACATGCGCTTCAGTGCATCCTAAACATACAGTCAACGTTTCCCTTATGACATCATCATTCTTCAGGGAAGAGAGATATGTAATGCTGTTACTGAGTTCATCCCTGTGCAGAGACATTCCAGGGGTTCCAGCTTTTTACCACCCTAATGCTACAGTAGCATCTTCCATGCCCCTTAAGAACTTCAAAGCAGTAGGTCTGCCCCTTCCCCCAGACCATGCCTCTGTAGACTCTCTCTCTCTCTCAGCCTCTCCCCAGCCAGGTTGACCAAGCCAATGCAGATGCCACCCAAGCAGTCAGAACTGGCTAGCAGCAGTGATGCCAGAGCCAAAGTCATTGAAACATCATCATCCTGAAGGCATGCTGTCATCATGATTCTTGGTCAGGAGTTTAAGGTGACTGGGGAAGCATGCCAGGAAAGTCTGTGGACCACACTGAGGAACACAGACAACACCCAATCAGTTACGTCCCTACTGTTTCACTGTTTCAACAGTGGACTTCTTCTAACAGTAAAGCCTTGATGAGCAGAGAGGTCTGTATGCTCTCACAGACTTCACTTGGCTCTGATGCACTGCTGTGGGTTTTTCTGCTGAGCGAAATGACACAGGGGCCAGATCAGCTGAGCTATGATTTAGCCAGGCTGTTTGGATTAGCTGAATTCCTAGAACCAGCCACTGCTAGCCAGGTGTTTTACATTGTAAGAGCAGCTTAAATTTTTCCTTTGATGTTCCCTTGGGCATGCGCACTTCCCATTGGGTATAGGAACTAACAGTAACTAAGCATCCGGGTGCCTGAAACTGTTTGAATGACATGTGACACTTAATCATCCCTGAAGCCAAAGAATTGTTATTCCCATTTTGTAGATTAGTGCACTGAGGCAAATTCCCTAAAGTCATTTAACCAGTCAGAAGCCAAGCTGAAATTCAAACCTAAGTTCATGGTGATACATAACCTGTGTTCCTTTGTTCCTCCTTCATCTATACAGCTAAGCCTTAGAGCCCAATTGTACCCATCCAGGCTGACAGTTCTGTCAAACCAGAAACCCCATACTCTTCTGTAGTATTAAGTTTCTGGCCTGGCCTAGCCTCGTGGCCCGGATCTGTAGACCCCCATTCCCATAGTCCCACTGAAACACACAGACACTTATGTTAATTGTACAGTGATTGACCCGAGGCCCAGGCATATAACTTGCTAACTCTTTACCCTTAATCTAACCCATGAGTCTTACCCTGTTCAGTCATGTGGCTTGGTACCTTTACTCAGAGCAGCATAGTTGCCCTCTGCATCTTCTGGCTTCTGTGTGGCCTTCTACTCTGTTCTCTTCTACTCTGTTCTTCCTGTTCTCGGAATTTTCCCAATCTGGTAACCCCGCCCACACTTCCTGTCTGCCCTTGGCCAATCAGTGTTTTTATTAAACCAGTAGGCAGGACAATTATTTACAATGTAACAACATAATTGCCCTCCACTCTTCAGAATCTGACAAAGCAGCTGCTTGTAGCCATGAGTGTAGAGTGTGCTGCTGAGAGGAGCAAAGCAACCAGCTTCTACTCAGAGCATGCGCTCTGGGCCAAGCACTGCGCTTTCTGCATGCTCCAGATGGAGCTAAGCTGATGGAGTGCTCATTTACAATATACAGAGCTTTGGGTTCAATCTCCAGGACAGTATAAACCAGGTATAATGGCACCTGCCTGTAATCCCAACATTCTGGTAGTGGAGGCTCACAAGTTCAAAGCTATCCTTGACAGCATAGCAAATTTGAGGCCACTTATGTGCTACATGGGACCCTGACTCAAAAATTAAAAAGAAAAAATAATGAAATACTGTCCAAGTGTCCAGTTGTACACAGCTCTCCTAAGCTGTGGCCTCAGGGCTCTGACTCAAAACTCTGTACTGTTAACATGTCAAAGTCCTGTCCAGCTGTGGGATCCTGGATAGCTGGCTTCATCTAATAGGAACCTGGTGAAAAGAAACAGGCATCAGGAATTCTCAGACACATATATTCTGTCCCATGAGCTTCAGAAGTATTCAGACACTTTAAGTTAATAGTTACCTGTCACAATTCATCTGGGCTGTTTCTTGTCAACGAGCAGATGTAGACACTGGGACACAGCGCTCTCTGCCTTCCATCACTTTTATTTTTTATTATTATGCAGCCATAACTAATAGGCTCCATCGCTAGGAGGCAGACATTTCTGTAGAGTTGAAGATTATATAGATGCCTGACCTAAATTATCTGGATAATTCCCTTTGTCTTTTCAATAATGTACCATCACAGATTCTCATGCAGTTCACTCAGATATTATGGTAACGTTGATACCGTGGCTCTGACAGACTGGGGAAGAAGGAGGCAGATCTGAACTCTGTACAAGGTCCACAAAAACTCCCAGAACTTACATTTTATCTTTATCCGTGAAGTCCCTTCCTGATTGGAACAGAGCTGCCTACTGCTCTCCTCACTATCAAAGGTCATTGTCCCATGATGTGGGCCTGCTGTGTGCCAGTCCCAATGAGAGCCAAGCTGGCAGCAATGGCACTCACCAGTGCCATCATGTTTCTGCTGGAACTGACAGCAGGCTTTATGCAAGAGAGATGGCAGAACCTCCTTAGCAAAGCCACAGACCATCTCACCTCCTTCCATGTGAGAGCCTATTGTTGACCCAGTAAGAATCATTGTCCATTGGTGTGTTTTAAGAAAATAGGACACACACACAACACACAATACACACATGCACTAGTTCAAAGAATTTACTCATGCTATTCTGTAAGTTGAGAGATCTTAAGATCTACCATTTGCAATCTGGACACCTCTAAAAAGCAAATGTTATCTCTCCCCTCTAGATCCAAAGACTGGAGAACCAGGAGAATAAATCATATGCATTCAAGTCCCAATATGAAGGCCTAGAAATCAATAACCAAAGGTATAGATTCCAGTCTCATCTGAAACACTAAGAAGCAGGAATGCCAACAGTGTAAAGGCAGGAGAGAGAATAGAAGACCAGGGTTCCCACTCAGTTGCACTAGGAAGGGAAAATTCTTCCTCCTATGGTTTCTTTGTATCCAGATGCTCAGCTAATTAGGTGATGCTCCTCACAATGGGGAGGGCAATATCCTCTCCTCTGCCTACAATTCAAATGCTAGTGTCACAGGGGGAACTCTCACAGGTCCACCCAAAAGTTTAGTCAAATACCTAGGCCTGCTATTCCAGCAACACCACACATAAAATCCACCTAGGACAGTCATTTCAGGACTCATCTTTCCAGTGAAGCAGCATTTTCTATGTCTATCTTTTAAAGACCTGTGTTCAATATCTTCTTGCTGCTGCAGGCCTTGATAGAGGAAGAGAAAAGATTAAATTCACAGGGAAACCCAGAGTGCATGCCTTCAACCTCTCAGCAAAGCACAGTGTGGTGTGTGTTTTCATGTTGAAGGCTCAGAAGCACCCTGTGGTAAAAGACATGTTGACTTTGTTTGGCCCAATCATGCTGAAGCACCTAAGACTTTCTGAAGGGATTATCATTATTATCATTATAATTATCATTATTCTAAAGAGCCACCTTTCCCCAAGTGATCACCTTCCCAATGTTCTTGAGCAATAGAAATGAGGAAAGCAATGTGCAAAGGCCATCAGAATGCTAAGAGACTGCATAAGACAATGGTATCTTAGCCCTGAGACAGCTTGACTCAAATTCTCACAAAAACAGACAACCAGACAGAGCTCAATATAAGAGTAACTTCTTAAGACTTGTTCCATCAGTTACAGGAGCTTAGGAAGCTAGGGTGAGAAAAGAAAGCTGGCCAGAGGAGACATCTAGCTTTTTCTTGCTAGGTCTTCTCTCAGCTTTAATGTATAAGACTTCAAATAATAGAAAATGTTTATAACCCAGTTTTGGAAGTATTGTGCAGCATATGAAATCTCGATAGAGAGTTCAGGTTGACACTGAATTCTAATCCTCCTGCCTCTGCCCCCCAAGTCCTTGGAGTTCAGCCTTCATGTGCTACCTGTCCAGCTAGCTCCTGGCTTATGAAGATCCAATGGTAGAATTTAAATGGTAGAATTTTAAATGATATAATTCTAGGCTGCAGGGAGGGCTTTGTGACCCTCAGTTCAGAACCTGCAGTCACAATAAGGCAGAATGCAATCTCAGCTTACTGTCTACAGAAGTTTTCCAGGACAGGTGCGTATTGAGTAGTAGGGTATGTACTCCATCACCTCCTGTCATTTCAGTCATTTGCCTAACACTCTTGGGTTTCTTCAGTGATCTATTTGGATGGCTGCTGTCTACTGTTTTGTGCCATAGAATAAATTCCGACTGTGAATAGAACCCATCTGTCTTATCAAAGTCCTCAGCACCTACAATATCTGACACATATAGTTTACCCACAAATGCCTGTTGAATAAACAAGTGGATAATGAAAGTATCTGTGAGTAATGGACTATTCTTTAATCTTAGGGGGGGGGTATGCAACCTAGGTTTAATAACTTGCTGTATTCTAAGAGAATACAAAATAGTTTTCTAGATTGGCTATATTTGTTTACTTAAAAATTAGTTAAATACAAATGAGGTAACAATAAGTAATAATTAAGATGTATATATATATTATATATAATAGGATTTTAAATGTTTTGCTTAGAAATGACAGAGATGGGAAGTAAAGGAAGATAAGACAACACCTTATAACATTAAAATTTTACTTACTCAAATTTTTAAAATCTATTTATTTTTGTTTTGTGTATATCAATGTCTATGTGAACATATGTATACATACCACAGAGGCCAGAAGAGGGCACTGGATTTCCTAGAACCGGAGTTACACAGACATTTGTGAGACCCCATGTGGGTGCTGGGAACTGAGCCTAGATTCTCCGAAAGAGCAGAAAGTGCTCTTAGCTACTAAGCCATCTTTCCAACCCCTTAACCCCTTGTTTAATTTTTTGGGGATAGCATCTCATATAACCTATGAGTTTCTGGTCCAGCCTAGCTCTTAGATCAGGACACACTATCCCAAATAATCACGCAAAGTCTTACATTAATGGCATGCTATTTGGTCTATGGCTCAGGCATATTACTTGCTAACTCTTACTCTTAAATTAACCATGATTAGCAAAATGGCTTAGTACCTTTTCTCAGAGCACTTTGATCTTTTTTTTTTTTTTTTTCTCTGTGTTTGCCTGGCATCTCTGCTCTGCTCTTCCTTTTCCCAGAGTTTTTTTAGTCTTGTATGCCCATACTTCCTTTCTGCCTTCTGGCCAGTCAGCATTTTATTAAAACAGTAGGAGGGACAAATGTTTACAAAGGACAAGAGCATAATTCTACAGCACTAAACTATCTCTATTTTTCTATGTAGGCCAGAATAACTTTGTACTTCTGATCTCATTGCATCTACCATCCACCAGTTATTTAGTACTAAAATCACAGGTGAAGGGATATTATATTGTTCCCTTATAAATAATTGTCCTGCCTATGAGTTTAATAAAAAGGTCTGATTGGCCAAAGGCAGACAGGAAGTGTGGGCAGGGCTACCAGATATAGAGGACTCTAGGAACAGGCAGAACAGAGTAGAATGCCAGAGAGAAGCCAGAAGATGCAGAGGACAACTATGCTCCTCTGAGAAAAGGTACTGAGCCACATGGCTGAACAGGATAAGACTCATGGGTTAGATTAAGGGTAAAGAGTTAGCAAGTTATATGCCTAGGCCTTAGACCAATCAGCCTAACATTATTGTAAACATCTGTGTGTCTCCGCGGTCTGTGGGTCTGCCGGCCTAAACCTTGCAGCTAGGCCCGAAAGTCCGGGCCAGAAACCTCTTACTACATACAGGCATGCACCACCACACTAAAAGTATGCAGTACTCAAGACCCAAACCAGGGTTTTATGCATGCTAAGCTCTTTTAAAAAGCCATATCTTCAGCCCATTAAGATCTTTTAAATAGCTAACCAAAGGAAATTATGGCTTACAATCATACAAAATATGATAAAAACTTTCACTATCTTAAAAAAATAGTATACCATTTACTCAATGAATATCACTATGTTAGAAAGTTAAGTAATACGGTTAAATCAGACTTCTGAAAAATAATTCCTTGTATTTCTTTACACTTGGATAGAATGTTAAACCTTACTACACTGGCTATATTTATGTCAACCTGACACAAGCTAGAGTCATTTAGAAAAATGAAATTCAATTTAAAAAAATACCCCTACCATATTGATCTATAAGCAAGCCTATAGTGTATTTTCTTAGTTGGTGATAGATGTGGAAGGGTCAGATTACTCTGGGTGGGGCCACTCCCTGACTGGTGGTCCTGGGTTCTTAAAAAAAAAACAAAAAAAAAAAAAACAACAGGCTGATTAAGCCATGTGAAGCAAGATAGTGATCAGTACCCCTTCATGACCTCAGCATCAGATCCTGCTTCCAAGTTCCTGCCCTGTTTGAGTTCCTACCTGACTTTCCTCAGTGAATGAGTGTAATCTGAAAACTGTAAGTTGATATAACCCCTTTCTCCCTCAAGTTGCTCTTGGTTGTGGTGTTTTATCACAGCAATAGAAACCCTAACTAAAACATTTACCTTTTCCACCATTTAATTACCACTCTCCACTAGATCAGTAACCCAACCAAGGCAAGATAAAGAAAGCCTGTGATGTACAATACAAGTCAGACTTCTTTACAAAGTCTGAACCTAATTATTCCTAAAAGTTATTCATGAAGTTACTTTGGCTCAGCCAGCTACCCGCAAATTGTTTTTACTAAAACAGTCAGTTTAGGTGTATAAAAATGTATGTCTCCTCTCCTCTCTTCGAAATAAGCCCCATTTGCAAATTTTTCAAAATCAAAGTCGCTGTTGCTGTTTTATGAAATATTCAAGCTGGTTAGTTTTATAGTTCTGCTGGTTAATGGAAAGCATTGGAATTTCTAAAAGGAGTGTTTACCTAGACTTATAAAGATTGCTCAGAGCCAGGCAGTGATGGTGTACACCTTCAATCCCAGCACTAATGGGCAGAAGCAGGTGGATCTCTGTGAGTTCGAGGCCAGCCTGGTCTACAGAACGAGTTCTAGAACAGCCAAGGTTACAAAGAGAGATTCTGTCTCAAAGAAACAAATGAAAGAAATGAAGGATAGAAGGGAGGGGGAGAAAGAAAGAAAAGAAGGAAAGAAGGAAGGGAGGGAAGGAAAGAAGGGAGGGAGGGAGAGAGGGAGGGAGGGAAGGAGGGAGGAAGGAAGGAAGGAAGGAAGGAAGGAAGGAAGGAAGGAAGGAAGGAAGGAAGGAAGAGCTTTCATAACATCCTTAAGAAATAAACATTTAATAGCCATAGGCTTGCAACTTGACTGTGTTTGCTACAACTGATACCTTACACGGATAACTTTTTGACACTAAAGCTGTTTAAAAAGCCTTTATTCAACTAAAAGAGCACAGGGGATGTGGCTTGGCCTACTTGAAACTCACTATGCCTTGGAATTTCAATATAGCACAGAAGAAACCATACTTTCCAGAGACTGTAAAGTTAAAGTAAGAGACACTAAAACTTAATTTCTTCTCTATTTATCCAATACATAAATACTATTCCTCAGACCTTTATTCTGTCCACCAAAATACTCATGTTGAGATTGTATCACCCACACATTCCTTCTGACTTACTATTTATTCTGTAACTTTGGTGCTGAATTTCAGTCTAGAGAAAATTCATCATGGCCCTCTTCTCAAATATGAGTTTAAAAGCAGAAAAATACACTAAAGACTATAAAGTAAAATGGTTTACTACTTCATTGGTCAGTCACTCCATCCACTGAATCACTGTTGGGATAGCTAACTGAAAAAACCAAAGCATAAGACCAATCATTTGACTGTGTTTAACTAAGGTCAAACTGTGGGGTCAACTCCAGCTGCCAGTGGATGAAGGATGAAAGATACCACCGAAGGTTCCTTCACTCTGCCGTTGAAAATTGGTCCAAATAGTACCAAGTGCGTACTCAGACCCTGAACACATGTTCCCAAGCACATAAGCTTAGGCCAGGTCTTCATTTTCTTTTAAGAGTTGGAGGTCAAAGATCAAATCTCTGGGCGGGTGATATCAAGTTGGGTGTTGGTCATCTTTGGTCATCTAACCCTGGAACTTGTGTGGCTGAAGATTGAGTGGAAGTTACTCTAATCTCTTTTTCCAGCAAAGGCTGTTCACAGCCTACGTTTTCTGCCTGTGAATCAAATTCCTTTACATATTCCAATGCCTTTAGCCCAACTATCCCTTCTTAATTTTAAATTTTTCTTCCAAGTTCTACTTTTTCAGTCAAAATTATTGGCGTGAGGTGGGGGGGGGGGGGGTTCCAGGAACAATCAAGGAACCAAGTTCATTCTATCAAATAACCACCACAATTGTTGTCATTAATCATCACCATCATTATCATTATCCTGTAAAGTGGGAATGGGTGACAAAGGTCACACTGGTTTTAAAAGAATGAATTCTAGCAAGCTTAACATTCCTGAGAAACACCAATGTTAAGTCCAAGCTAAAAAAAAAAAAAAATCATATTGTTACCAAACCCATATTGTAGCTCATGAAAATAAGTTTACAGGCATTGGCATTTTTTTTTTTTTTTTGGAACAACTTAAATGGCAAGTTGGAAATCAAATGCTTTTGACACAATAGCAATTTTGATGAGTGAACTGCTGATGAATATACCATATGGATAAATTCCTCTTAAAGTACATGTGGGTGTGCTTACGGAGAGAAGACATGGGGTAAAACATGTTCAAACTCTTTCCAAAACCCAGACATTTGCTTAAAAAAATCATTTGAGGTAATTCCAGACACCAGGAAACTCTACAGTAATAGGAGTCTACAAGCATAGAGCAGGCTAGAGTAAGGAACCCTGACAATTCAGTATCAGGGCAGGTGGTCCTGTGAAGCCACCCAGCATTCCAATATTGTTCATGGCTTTACTGTTTCACCCTGAGCTTCAGGTGGAGCTTCTCTCATGAGCTGCTATAAAGCCTGATTTCAAAATGTACCTATTGCCAAAATTCGAGCTTAATGGGAGACTCTGGAGTAGCTCTCAACGGCCTCCATCTTACAGATTTTGATTCTGCTATTTAGCTTAGCACACTGAGACTGTAGTGATACATCCAAATATTCTGGGTGCTGCGTCACACTTGAGGGTTCCAGTGTTTACAAGGTGTAATCTGTTACCACTATGTGTTCTAGAAAAGGCTCAGACCTGCTCAGATATCATCACAGCTTATGTCCCCATCCCGTCAAAGCTAGCATTTGAAACTGAACCCCAGAAGACCTGCTCTAATTTTCCTTCTTCTCATTTACAAATGGGCAGTCAAGATCATCACCTGCAGTGCCAATTTCTCTTGACTAAAATCTATTCTAGAGCTCTTGCCTTATGGCAACCCTGTCCAGTCATCTAGAAGCTGTTTTTCCAGAACTGGAGTTAGTTCCCTACATCCTCTAGCATTAATCAGAGTCAGTTTTTCCAAAGTCCCACCCTCTCCTTAACCATCATCAATGGCTTGTTGCTTAGAGGGTAAACAAATAGGCTTGTGGTTCCTTCTAGGTTTCTAAGAAAATAAAATTTGAACAAACCAAGAATGGACCAAGTTGTACAAGAGAAATTGTAATGAAGCATTAACTCTTGTAGTACTTCTTCTTCAGAAACACCATCCCTCAAATAATAACATGGAGACTTCTTATCAACTATAAAAGATAGGCCTTAGCTTAGGCTTGCTCCTAACTAGTTCCTATAACTCAAATTAACCTGTACTTTTAAATCTACCTCATTCCATAAGGCTTGTTGCCTCGTCTCTATACTACCCACCCTGCTTCTTCCAAATCTGGCTGGTGACACTGCCTTTCCTCTTCCCAGAGTTCTCTCTCTGCCCAGAAGTCCTGTCTGTATTCTCCTGCCTAGCTATTGGCTGTTCAGCTTTTTATTATACCAATCACAGCAATATACCTTCACACAGTGTAAAAATATCCCACAACATACTCTAGTTGCTATTGAGGCCAGCTAGATAGAAAATGTGGGACGTGCTTTCCTGGAACAGATTATAGCAAGCAACAGCAAGAACATGTATTAAAGCTAAGAGCCAGGTGTTAGCAACATTGGTGAGATGGCTCTTTCTCTAAGTTCCAGTACCAATTTGACTTTGTTTGAAACTCCTAAGCGTATCTACATACACCCTCAACTTACTGGCAGCAGGGGTTTTACTTCTTAGCCACATCCACACCGTGGTTCTGAGTGTAATACTTTGCATGCATGTATTCCCCAATAAGTATATGATAACAGAATAAATACGATATTGAACCTGTTTAGTGTCTCCTACTGTTTCCTTGTGGAAGTGTTATGCCCCCACCATACATTTTACATAGAAAGTAATTTCACTAAAAACTGAACAAGATGTTATATTCACAAATTTTCAGTCTCTGAATTTGGAATAAAGCAAAAGCTATCAATTTCCAAACTCCTTTATGGGACACAAGCATCTAGGCAGACACACACACAGATATACACACAGAGACACACACAGACACACAGCACAGGGCAGCAGTGGGAGCAGTTTAGAGAGTAAATTATGTTGTTCAGTACAAGAATGGCTTTGAGTGCAGGGCTATCCTTGACCTTTAATACTCCTCATGTCCTAAGGTATCTGTGGTAATCTGAATGCAAATGACCCCCATAATCTCATAGGGAGTGGCACTATTAGGAGGTGTGACTTTGTTTAAATGCTTATGCCCTTGTTAGAGGAAGTGTGTCACTGTGGGGCAGGCTTTAAGGTTTCCTATGCTCAGGATATGTCCCAGCATCTCAGTCAACTTTCTGTTGCCTGCAAGTTACAATGCAGCCAGCATCAGTACTATCTGCCCACCTCCATGCTCCCTGTCGTGATGATGAAACTGTAAGTGAGCCACCCCAGTTAAATGTTTTCCTCATAAGAGTTTCCACAGTCATGGTGTCTCTTAACAGCAATAAAAACTCTAACTAAGACAGTTTTTTTTTCCCTACACAACTGGTGTGGAGGAGGCTTATCAGCCAGCCTCAGAATTAAAAAAGGAGTAAAGTAATTCCCATCAAAAACAAAATCACCAGCTTAATTTTGTGATCGTGGAACTAGTAGAGATATAACTCCAATAAACAATTCCCTAGCCTTCTGCTATACCTCCCAAAGAAATGATATCTGATTCCAAAAAGCAGAAGCGAACAAGCTGAAGGATTTCTCTCCCATTTGTCTTTCCAATAAAAGATAGAATGCAGGTAGGGTCAGTGAGATGGGTCAGTGAGTAAAGGTCCTTGCTGCCACCCCTGACAACCTAGTTCAGTTCCTGGAACCCCACATGATGGAAGAGAAACAATTGGCTATAGTTGTCTTCTAACCTCCACACATAACAGTGTGAGCACACACACACACACACACACACACACACACACACACACACACATACACACACACTCTTCTGGTCACTGTAATAAGAACCATTGTATGGAGCCCTACATTTGAGGCAAGGTATGGGACTGACTCTCTGGTGGAAGTTAATACAACATCTAAGTTTTTGTTTCTTTTTCTTTTACTAGAGATCCTGAAGAGCTCCCAGGGGACAGGCACTGCTCATGTGGTCCCCAGCTTAGTGATGGGACAGCAGAAAGTGATGGGGCCTCCAGGAAAGTGTCTGAATGGAGCATTTGTGGAGATAAGGAAAGAAATATAAAGCTAGAATTGACAAGAGTCTTTGTAAATAATATAACAGAACACAGAATACATAAAGCTAGAAAGGCAGTAGGCCTGTATTGGGCAAAATTCCAGGGGGAAAAGAGCATGGGTGAAGGGCCAATGGGGATAAAGAGTGGCTAACAGAGGGGTTCTAGGACAGTTTGTGCCACTGCAATAGGGAGCATGGGGACTCACTTTGTGCTGGACCTGGGACAAGCAGGCCTATAATGGAGTATTGGCCCATGAAGCCTAAATGACAAAGAATCTAGGGCTGTTGTTTACCTTGTTTTGATGATAGGGAAATTCAAAGTTATAGATATTAGGATTTGGGGTGGATTCGGGATATAGTTCTGAGCCCACAGTAAGACAGCTGTGAGTTTGGATTCCCACTTAGCAGTCAGCCTGCTAATGATGCGCTTCCCTAAAGACACAGCCTAAGCTCACCTCCACAGAACAGCTGCCCATGAGTTTGTAGACATGGATCTGGAAGGTGCTTTAGTGCACAGATTTGTTTATGGTTTGTCTGAAGTAAAAATGAAATAATCTTCCAACTTCAACATAAGACAAATGGGGTAGAAATAGTTTACCTACAGCCACTAACATCTTTGGCCTCTGTAGGTACACACACACCCATACACACACACACACACCAATACACACACATACACACACACCACACACACCACAAATATACATCACACACACATATACACACACCACACACACACATACACATACATCACACACAATTTCAAAATTAATTAAAACTATATTTTTAAAAGGCAAAAAGTACATCCAAATATTTCTCTGAATTCTAAAAGATAATGACCATGGGTGTTTACAGAATTCTCACATAGGTTTTACCTCTACAGACTCCCAATTCTCACAAAGTCTTAAGAATAGTTTTGACATCATTCAACTGGAAGAAAGTACTCCACCTGAGAAGAGCGCTCATCTTAGACTTAGGCAAAGCTTCTGGATATACCTAAGGCCAGAATACTGTACCAGGAAAAATAAGTCTGCTGTTGTGTTATTATTTGAGAATTTTGTACAGTATAATTTTATCATATTCTCTCCCAAACACCAACTCCTTACCCAAACAACTTCATGTTCTTTCAAAAGAAAGGAAAAAGGAAGGAAGGAGAGGAGAGAGAGAAATGAGAAAAGGAAGGAAGGAAGGAAGGAGATAATGAGGAAGAAGTAAAGAGTCTGGTTTGTGCTGGCCAACTACTCCTGAGCAGGAGCATGCGCTGGAGTGTGGCTGATACATCCAGTATCAGTCCACCAGAGAAAACTGATTTTTTTCCTCTCTGTCATTTGACACTAGCTGCTTGGCTAGGTAGGACTCTCGGCCCACTTCTCCTCCTGTGTTCTGGAATTTTGTCTGGCATGAGCTCGCTGTCTGTCCTCTGTGAGTTAATACATTATATTTGGAAAATCCAATTTCCTTAAAATCTTTCACCACCTATGGCTGTTTCCAAGAGTATTGGTTGTTCTCCGCAAACTAATGGTTCCATTGCTGAGGATAACACCTACACAACTCATTGAACATGGAGAAGTTAAGCTGGTATCTACAAAAGCCTTCATTCCTGTGTTCCAGTGTCTTTGGTACAGGAAAGTACTCTGCATGCGACCTAAAGAGAAATATAAACAACAAGCCAGCCACAAACCCTTTGATCTACAATGGTCTCTTAGCTGAAAGAAGATAGGCTAGGAATAGTGGCACAAACTTGTAGGTGTAGCCAACCAATAACTAATTTGACTAAATTAGTTATTGCAAGATGGAACCCATACCCAGCACTACTTGGGTGACCAAAAACCAGAGACTAGATAGCCTAGGGTCCTAGTATGAAACTAAATACTATTAGACTAAAAAAGAAAAAGAAAAAAAAACTGTAATGATAAAATGATTCCTGGTGATATTCTGCTATACTTGTAGATCAGCCTGCTTTTTCATAGCACCCAGGACCACCAGTCCAAGGTTAGCATCACCCACATCTGGGATTTCCCACATCAATCACCAATCAAAATAAATACCCTACAGGCTATTTTGGTGGAAATATTTTCTCAGTTGTGTTTTTTTTTTTTTCTTTCAAAATGACTCTAGCTTGGTTGACAAAAACCAGCCACCACACACACACAAAGAGAGAGAGAGAGATAGGGTGGGGGGGTATGCAACATTTGTCTTTCTGGATTTGGGTTATTTCACTCCAGATGATTGTTTCTAGCTTAATCCATTTGCCTACAAATGATATTTCTTAACAGCTGAATAATGTTTCATTGTATAAAAGCATCACATTTTTATGATTCATTTATCAGTCAATGGATATCACAACCCTGTTTCCAGTTTCTGAGCATTATGAATATAACAGCAATGGACATGAATGAGCAAATGTCCCTTTAGTAAAATGAGAGTGAGATAGCTCAATCTTGTGGGAGACTTAATCTGTAGCTTTTTTGTTTCTAAACTTTGAAGTACTTGAGAATAAAGAAAAGTTATTTGATGAAGTACTTGAGAATAAAGAAAAGTTATTTGTAGGGGATTATGTTGTTCCATTGTAAATAATTGTCCCACTGATTGGCCAAAGGCAGACAGGAAGGGTGAGTGGGGATACCAGACTAAGAAAACTCTGGGAACAGGAAGAACAGAGCAGAATGCCTGAGAGAAGCCAGAAGAAACAGAAGACAACTATGCTGCTCTGAGAAAAGGTATGAGCCACATGGCTGAACAGGATAAAAGTCATGGGTTAGATTAAGGGTAAAGATGAGCAAGTTATATACCTGGGCCTTAAGCCAACCAGCTTAAAACTATTGCAAGCATCTGTGTTTCTCTGCAGGTCTGTGGGTCTGCGGGCCTAACCATTGAGGCTAGGCCCCAAAGTCCAGGCCAAAAACCTGTTACTACAGTTATTACCCATATGAAAATCTCCTGCATACAAACAGACAAGTAAAATATTTTCTCAGAGCTATATAGCTCCTAGCATAATCACCTACTTGGTGATCAAAAACATGTTGAGAATGAATGTACCTATAATTCTCTGACTAATGAGATATTCTGCCATGTGTCTTAAATTTATCATCAAGGTGAGAAAGGTTTCTGCCTTCAATCAGAAATGATAAGAACTAATAACAAAACATCTATGATCACAAAGTCTGGTAACCTCAAAGAGATACTTGCATGTGTTCCTTACAGCATGATTTACAGCTTATAAAATATAAGAGACGTCCTAATGTCCACGATGAGTGAATGCATTTTTATTATTTGTTAAGTTTTCGATGTGGTATACATAGGATATAATATTACTCAATCTAGAAAGGAAAGAAAATTCTGACATGTAGTACAATATGAATGGACCTTGGAGACATTATGTTAGGTGAAAAAAGCCAGTCAAGAGATAAACTGCATAATTACACTCACAGAAGGCAGCTGGAGCAGATAAATTCAAACAAACAGAAATGGGATGGTGGTTGCTAAGAGACAGGGTTTGAAAAGGATGGTGAGCTGTGTCTATTCAGAGTTTCAGATCCACCTGATGATATTCTGGAAATGGATGGTAGTATTGATCACAGAACAACACATAGAATATGTTAGTATCATTGAGCTGTGACTTTAAAACCAGTTACAACAGTAAATTCCATGGTACCTGTATGCTTTACCATTTTTTTTTAATTTCATGGAATGTTGGTATAGCTTCATGGTATAGCATTTGTTCAGAATGCAAAAGGCTGTGTCTTTAATTCCAAGCACAATGAATAGATACTTTAATGCAAAAAATGAAGACATTTCAGACAAAAAGTAATTTGAATTACTATAGCAAATTATAACATTGATAAAATAAAAATTGTTCTTAATGTTTTCACATGTTAAATATTTTAATGTAAATAAGCAACATATAAGGACTATTATATAATTGTATTATGCATTTAAATAAAACTAACAGCTGGGCACAAAGCCCAAATAATAGTAATAATAATAACAGCAGCAAGAAATGATTAGCCTCTTGCCACTATGACTAAGCATCTGAGATAAACAAGTTAAAAGATAAAAAGGCTCTTTGATGTCAACATCAGTAAAAGATGACAAAAGGAACATCATTTTTTGGAAGGTGTCACCATAAGATGCATATGTTGTGACGCCAATGTGGCTCTATGGCCTTCTCTACCTTCAGAAGTCAACATGTAGTAAATGTGGCTAGCCTGCCAAGCATAGTAAAAAATATAACTTGAGTGTCCAGGCTAAGAAATAAAACTCTACTGGGACTGGGCGGATGAGCACCTAAAAGTTGTCTATCACAACTCAGCCATGGATTCCATGGAGAGACAACACCTAAACCCAAAATGTCGGCTGTCGCAGCATCCAGTTCATCTCGAGGATTTCAATCTCAGCCATAAAATACATGTTGTGGTTTCAAAAATAAAGACAAATCAAAACCAAAAAAGATAGAAAAGCTAACTTTGGATCGTGTTTCAGGTCAGGATACTTGGATCTTTCTTTCAGTCGGTGGTGAGGCCAAACAAAAGGTTCTCACTGTGCAGCTCAGGCTGAGCTCAGTCAGGATCCTCCCACATCTGCCTCACTATAACACTTTTCATAGAAGGTCAGCCAACAGATAATCATGCATTGGTTGAACTTACTCAGTCATAGAGGTCCAAATACCTCCCAAGTCAGTGTAGGAGACTTGAGACGTTCACATTGAGCCTTTAAGAACTGATTGGTCCCTATGGAAATGGTGTCTTGCTACACTATCTATCCCTTACCTGTCTTTTGCACAGTGAAAGTCATTGCCCCAAGCCCCTAGAAACAGGTCTAACATGACAGGGGCAACCAAGGTTCTAACCAGACACTCACCAACTACCTAAGCACATCTTAGCTAGGAATCAATTCTCATCTAAAAAGGTAGCCTGGAGCTGGTTTAGGAGCCTGGGTTTCCAAAGAGTCTCATACACAGATCATTTATTAGTAACCTTCATGCTGGCCCATCACTGACAACCACTAGCCAGTCTTTAGACAAAGAACTATCAAAAAAGTATGGCAAATTGTTCTCAAGACTGGATATGGAAAGCCCAAACCAGAAAACCATGACAATGAGGCTAAAATAAAGTGTTTCTGAGAAATAGCAGCCATAACAAAATGTCATGAGTGTTGTCACATGCTCAGGCAGAAGCACTAAAGAATCAAGATACTAGATTTCAATCACCCATCAGCCAGTCCTACAAAGAAAATACTTCTTTGATACAGAGATATGAAGCCATCAGTGTACAGAAAAATAGAAGACAGAGAAAGAAGAAAGGAGAAAGAGGAGAATGGAGGGAGGGAGGGAGGGAGGGAGGGAGGGAGGGAGGGAGGGAGGGAGGGAGGGAGGGTGGTTGGGAGAAGGAACTCAACAAATGTTCTATGCATGTATGAAAATATTATAATGAAGCCCACTGGTTTATCCTGTTTATAATGCTAATAAAAATAATTTTTAAAGATGACTTCAGGAGTCCTGAAACAGAAAATCCTCTAAAGATCCAAAGCACTATGAGTGAAGATCTGGTCATTCACCTTCCTTTGGAATAATAGAAATAGTTTGGAGTTCAATTTGTTTCAAGTTCTGTATACTATCTACATTTTAATCATCCCCAAATTATACACACGCACACACACACACACACACACACACACACACACACACATGGGGGGGGGAGACAGAGACAGGGAGAGACAGAGAGAGACAGAGAGAGACAGGGAGAGACAGAGAGAGAGGTTGTTTTGTTTTCTCATTTATAGCTTCTTGGGAGTGATGGAAAATTTGAAATTTGGCAATCCTATTAACTGTAGTTTACAATAGAATGTCACTAAATTGGTGTTTTATATGCCCTTTGTTTCTCATTATCCTTGGAAGATTATCAAGAGTTAAATGAAACTAATGCTTTGGGATTTCAGCCCCTCATAACCAGAAACCAGATCCTGTCCATGGCGAACAGCTGGAAGTGACTTCTTCGTGCTGGTGGGTAATGCTAAGGACTAAGCTCCTCTGGGCCACAGAAGCCCCTCAGCAGCCCTCCAGTGCAGGCACAATCCATGCTTCCATTTCAGAGGTAGCTGAGGCTCACAGTGGTTATGTAACTTTCCAAATGGTAAGCAGAGGAGTTAGAATTGGAAGCCAGGCAGCTGTACTCCAGCATTCCCCTGTTCAGCGCTAGCTAAACACTAAGCTGAGTAAACTTGGCACACACAGGGAGAAAAATATTATCTTTCAATCTGCCAAGCTAGTTGCTTGGTGTAGAAATAGAAAAATGTGATTTGGCTAGTTGATTTTAGTGACATTGCAGACAATCAATCCCTCAGAAGGACATCATCCCTCCCTTATCAGGGTGGTCTGACCTCCACCCAGAAAGTTCAGATGAGGAATGGCTGAGATTCCAGAGTGTTACCAAGGAGGCATTGCACCCACTCAGTCATTCAATATTATGTCCCCAGCTTCCATTGGAAGGGCATATTAGCCACACAGCTCCACCACACAGGTCAGATCACACCCACAGAACTGATGTATTTATTCCCTCCAAAGATTCTATCCAGCTGACTGTCCTGTGATAAAGGATACAGCAGACTGTATCCTTCAGGGCTATTATTTCATTCCCACAGAACCCTGTAGGACAAACACATTATTACTTCTGCTCAAAGAAGTAGATTGGTTAAATACAGCTGGGATTCTTACCGTATCTGTTTGTTGACTCTGGAGGCTTCTCTCTCAAATAATATGTGATAGTTTGCAGCAAATATAGACACAGCTACTATATGTCTTAGCCATCCCACTTCTGCATATGGATGCATAGGATTTGAAGTCAGCATAATACTCGGAAACATGTACATCATCGATAGCACAATATTACTGCAGTATTGTCGCAGTAAAACCACATTATGGAATCAGTGCAGTGACTATCAGAAATGGATGGATACAGATAATGTAGTATGCATACACAGTGGAGTTTTATTTAGCCATTAAGAACAAAATTGTGTTGTCTGAAGCCAAATATATGCAACTGGAAATTATATTATCAAGTGAAGTAAGTCAGATTCAGGGAGATCAATATGTGTCATATCTCATTTTACATAAAGTTAAAATCTTGTATGTATACATAGGGCATAAAAACAGAAGTAAGACATGGGAAAAGCAGAAAAATAAGAAGTGAAAGTTGGGAAGAAAGGGAGGGTAAGAACATGGTAAACGTGTAGGAAAATGTCTTTGTGAAACCTACCACTGTGCATAAGAAATACGCACCAGTAAAGTATTTAAAATTGTTACAGCCTCAAAGGGGAGAGCACTCCAAAAGAAAACTACTTCAAAATTGGGGAAATATTTGTATATCCTATGTTACTCTCTTTCTGGGAGGAACTTGTACAGAAATTTTTATATATAAACTTTCTATTTGAAAATTACAGTGAAAGCATAAAATCTAATGTGAGGCTCCATGGTTTCATAATGGGTATTCTAACAGCATGTACATTCATTGAGATGTGTAGGCACTGAGTCTAGTTAACTTGGGTGTGTGATGTTTACTTTATTTACAAGTTTCTTATAATAAAGTGTTTTTAAAATAATTCTTAAGAATTCTTAGCTTTACTAAGTAAAACTCAGAATTTAAAAATGGTTCAATTTTAAAAGTAAGCAAAAATGTTAATAAACATTTCTTCAAAGAAGATATAGAAATATCTAATAAATACATGAGAACCTGTTCAATATCATTTTGCAATACATGCATTAAAATAAGAACCAGGCCCTTAGGTAGCTATAATTAAAAGATAATGAGTGTTAGGCAAGGATGTGGTAGTCTGAACTCTCACACATCACGGCGGGTATGTAAAATGATATAGCCACTGCCAACAATAGTTTGACAATATATAATGGTAAACACAGAAGTACCATATGATCAAGAAATACTCTTCAGTATATGCTTTTAACAGAAATAAATGCTTTACCCACAAGAAAAAAAACACAGGAGTATTCACAGAAGCATTCTTTGTGACAGGCCCAAATTGGAGGCAGTCTAAATGCCACACACTAATGTAGACATAAACAAAATGGGTGTCCATGTGAAAAGATATTACTCATATATAAAATAAAGTATTGGGGTATCTGAAAGCATCAAGGAAGCTTAGAAGCACCCTACTAAGTCAAAGAGGACAGTCGCAAGCTCACAGTTGTTGACATGCTCCCATTGGTGCAAACTGTTCAGAATGAAACAAGCATTAGAGCAAGTGGCTGGAAGAGACAGTGAAGTGGGACCTCATAGATGAAGGGTTTCTTTTGAGGGATGAAAATATTATAGTATAATTCGTGATGGCTAAGAATTCTGTGAGCATATGATAAGCATTCAGTTTAGTTGCAAGCTTTCAATGAGTGGATTTTATAGTATGTGGCAAATTGAGATGAGACTATAAAAATTATAGAGCTGACATTACAATATTTAAAATTTTTGGAACTGTACTATTTAGGGGCCTTCTGCTTCCTGGTTTTACCTTCCAGAAAGAAGGCTCTCATATTGCACGTTTTTCTATCCCTCACCCCACAGAAAGCACCATTTTTGAGATAGGGTGTAATATATACACAATCAAGCCACATCACAACTCTGCTGTTCACTCATAAGTCTTCCTAGTGAGCTCTGAATTATTCAAAGCTTAAAACCAGTTCTTTCTATAACATTCCCCACACACAGACACACACATACGCACATGGAGTGGGGGAAAATCTGAGGAGAAAGCTTGAGGTAGATTTTCTTGAGTCCAAGCTAAGGAGAACAGCAAAATACAGTAGTGAAACTAAGCCATTCCTCAAGAATTCTAGTTATGTAGATTCCCCTATAGCCACAGCACTATCATTTAGAGGATTTGGCTTCAGCTTGAGGAATTTATGTTACACAAAAGTCATTTTCTTGAGAGCATTGCTGAACAATGGGCTATTGAGAAAACATTTAAGTTCTCTCTCTCTCTCTCTCTCTCTCTCTCTCTCTCTCTCTCTCTCTCTCTCTCTCTCTCTCTCTCTCTCTCTCTCTCTCCCTCCCTCCCTCCCTCCCTCCCTCCCTCCCTCCCTTCCTCCCTCCTCCCTCCTCCCCCCCCCCTCACACACCTCTCCTACCCCATAGATTTTTAACTGTGAATTCAAGCTATGATAGACTAGGTCTTCTTATGAAGCAAGACGGCTAATGAGATTTCTTTTAATAATCCTCCCATTCCAATTGTCTATAATATTTAATGATTTCCCTTCAATTCTTTTGTTCCTGGCAAACCTTTATCTGTTTTAATGCTGTTCGTTTTAGCTTAATAACCTCCTCATTCTATGCATCATCTCTCTGAAAATTTCGGGGAATAGCCATGTAAGAGAAATGCACTCTTTGAATATAGAACAGTACATTATGTGGGGACTTTTCTATTATGATCCATTTGTGCTGCTCAGGCATCATTGGCGGAACTCAGCGGCAAACTAAAAGGACTGTGATGTTTTCCATCTGCAAGGGGCAGCTTATTTAGCAGATTTATAGTAGTGTTTATTTTCTTTACCATTAGACATCACTTAGTGTGTTTGTACCCCAAACAACGCTGAGTATCAGCCTACCAAATCTGAACAATATGTCACAGCCCAAAAAATTAGCATCTCAATATTTTGCTTTGTTTTTGAGTCTTTTTTTTAAGTGATAAAAGTGATAAAATTATCCACACATCTCTGGCTACCAAATTTTACAATGTTATTATTTTTAGTACCAACTTTAAATGTGTCTCTAGCTGAGAGTTATAATTATAGATAATGATTAAAATGGACCAGCCACTCTTAAAACACAGACAGATGATAGTTAAATAGATATATAGATACATCATAAATAGATAATAGATAAATGAGATAGATAAATAAACACACAGTCAGTCAGGCAGATGACAGATAGATAGATAGATAGATAGATAGATAGATAGATAGATAGATAGATAGGTGATAGATAGATAGATAGATAGATAGATGATAGATAGATAGATAGATAGGTGATAGATAGATAGATAGATAGATAGATAGATGATAGATATAATTAGTTTATCAAGCCCAAACAATGACCCTACTAAACAGTATTATCATACTTATTTTATGCATGAAGGATACAAAGAGCTTAAGAAACGTGTCCAAGATCACACAACTTGTAAGCTAGGAATTTAAATGAGGAATCTGGTTCCCAAGCCATAAGCTATGGTGCCATTATCCCAGGTTTAATAATCTCTTTAAGTGATTAAGTGGAGGACATAGAACAATGAATGAAATTCATGACAGCAAAATTCCATGTGCTCATCTCCATACATCTTTTCCAGGCATGTGAACTCCAGGAAGCTTCTCAAGATTATAAGAATAAAAAGGACATTGTTCTGCCACCCTCCTCTCCACTTCTCTCCTATTGATACAGAGGTGTTTATGGAGAGAATCATGCACTTGTAGAGCCAGCTTGTTCCCAGGAACATAGACATCAGTTTGTAACATACAAGATCAATGAATCTTTGACTCATCATGAGCATAAGCATAAAACAGGATTCTGATGATTGAATAGATGTGGGTTGCTAGCATATCTGCAGGAAACAGTAGTTTGGAACCCAGTGGTTTACAGTGCTTTTTAATCTTATCTGCTCTTGTTTTTGGCTTAAGATTGGGAATAATGATTAAAGTCAGGGTTTTATTAATTACTTGAAACTCTATCTTTAGTTTTCTGATTATTAATCAGACAAATTAATCAGGCTGTCCTTTCTTGGTTTCTGAGCCAGAGTCAATACTCACAGGCCCCAAACATTTGTACATTTGGAAGTGTTGAGGCATGACACTGTTCTTTGTTCAGTGACCATGGTTTCCTAGGTTTCAGTAAGTAGTAGCAGGTCCGCACAGAACAATGCACTGACATGTCTAGAAAGTGAAGACGAGTTCAGCTGAGGTAACTGTGATCAGGTGAGAGAATAAACATCTCACAAGCTTGACTCACCTGTTGGGAAATCTCAGCTCAGCTTTCAAGGGCCAAGAAAGCCAATTTGTAGACATTTGTACATTGAATTGTCCCAATGGCACACTTAGACTGACTAACACTCAGTGAAGAGACAGAAAGCAAAGCCAAGACTTGAGTCACGTTGTAAACCATCTCACCTGCCCTTTTAACCATTGTCATGGTTAAACATACAGCTGTTCCTCCTAAACATGCGTCTTAGAATGAAGACAAAAACCTTTGGAAAACATGTTTTTAAAAGCAGGTTAAGCAATTTCAGCATGATCAGTGGGCTTTTTTATCAACAGTAGAAACTCACAGATCCCAGAATGTTTCTCTCCAGAACCCAGTTCTCTCCTAGTTGGGTTTTAGGTGTGAGATGTCATTTGTCAAATATCCCCCATGGAATGTAGATAAGGACTGATTTATAGGCAAGAATTATAACAGAGGTGGTCCTAAATTATTTTATCTTTATGTGGTGTTTCACTGAAACTCTTTTTCACTGTTATGCTTGGGAAATATGATTTTAGTTCATTTTTTTATTTATTTAAGAAGGTTTTTTTTTTCCATATATACCACTGTTCCCCCTCCCTTCCCTCCTCCCAGTCCCTCCCAGTCCTCCCTCAGCCTCTTCTCACCCCATCCCCCATCTATTCCCCAAGGAGGGCAAGGAGTCCCAAGGTGGGTCAGTACAGTCTGGTGTATACAGTTGAGGTAGGTCCAAGTCTCTCATCCTAGTAGGATGTTAGGTGAGTTAAGTATTCCACTAACAGGGAATGGGCTCCAAGATGCTAGTTCATGCACTAGGAATACAGTCTGGTCCTACTCTAAGAGGCTCCACACACTGCCCACACCATTTGACAGTCGTCTACCTTTGGAGGGTTGTTTAGTTCCTTTCCCTGAAGGTTCCTCAGCTGTTGTTTCTGATTCAGTGAGCTCTCAATACTCCTGTCAGCCTTCTCTGTGGTTCTCCTCATCATCATCCTAATCCCCTTGCTCATATAATTTCTCCTCTCTCTCTTGGGGAATACATTCTGATTGGGGATGTCACATAGTGCATCCAGTATCCAAAGTGTCTCAGCATCATCACTCCATGCCACCACTGTGATGACCCTCTGAGATAGACAGAGAGACACTATTGCTCCAGCTTCACAAAATGAGAATAGTTAAGTATCTAAGTGAGTCTTGGAAGCTACCTCTTTGGCATCTACATCAACTTTCTTCATAGTTCCTCTTTAAATATAATTTTTTTTATTATAAGTATATATTCACTATTAAAAAGTAAGTTTTATTATGACATTTTCATAATATGTGTTCTTGTCCTGATTCTACGCTTTTTTTCTGTGAATCTATAATGCCACTTTATCTATGCACTTTAGGTTTTACCAATGTCTCATATAGATTTTGGAACCTCAGAACAAATCTTTTTTGACAAATAAATAATAAAAATAGACAGTGTATTGCATACTGAAATCTAAAATTTTAAAAATCATTTGCAGGTACATGAACATTTGTGCTGTTTTACATAATGAAAATTTTCATAAAATGACTCACAAACAAGAAAGCAGATTAACAGTCTGTTTCCATACAATGAAATATTATATAACAGTCAAGATAACCTCTTGATAACGGTATGGATGAAACATACAAAGGTTGAAACAAAAAGCTAATTATCAAAGCATGCCTTTTATATAAAATTTGTGCAGATGCTTATACAAATTATAGAAAACTCTCTGTGCTCTAGTATAGCAAGAGCACATTTTTAATGTAGGAATATTACCGACTAAATTCTGATTATAGGAGTTTTCCCTTCTCCATAGAGAATATGTTATAGGACCTCCAGTGAATGCCTAAAGCTAAAGATATATTGAACTTTATTTATGTTTTTTACTAAACACACAAACCTATGGTAAAATTTAATTCATAAATTAGGCACAAGAATAGATTATCAATATTAATAACAAAATGAGAAATTACAACAATATGCTTTAATAAAACATGTGGAGTATCTGTTCTCAACTAAGATAATTATTAGTAGGTGGGGTCTGGAGATAACCACAGATAACTGTTGCTGTGGCTGAGTGGAGACTGCTGTTTTAACAGGTATTTGGAGAGGAGAATGTGCAAAGAATGATAAGCAGGAACTTAATTTGTATATGTGTTTTCACTTCTTATCCTATAGTTAATATATGAGAAGCTGAGGTATTGTTTTTCTTTATGTTTGTGTATATATTAAGCACCTTACATTACCTTTCTTTAAAGAGAAAGTGAAGCATGCAGCCACTTCTATGAAAGTAAGGGCAAGCATCATGTGGATATTGTATAAGGTGATGGAGTACAGCAGTAGTCATGGTGGGCTGTACATCAGCTAAGGGAAAGTGGAAGAAGCATGTATCAGAAAGCATAGGATCATATGGAAATATGGGACGGGAACCCAGTTTCAGTTAATTTGGGAGTCTTTCAAGAGAACAGGAAGCTTAGTCAGGAACTGATGGCAGACTGATACCACTCAACATGCCTATGTGTGCAGCTGAACATTGATGCCTGCATAGAAGAAGGGGAGGACACACAGTAGGGCTGCACAGGAGGTAGGAAACAGACCACCATGCAGGATCTTTCACCCTCTGCTAATACCTTGACCTGCCTGAGGACAGGATTTGAGGGTGTACTGCTGCTTTCTGGAAAGGGCAGATGGGATTGATCTGGACTGGAGGGAAGCACAGGATCTTGAGATGTTGCTGTCAAATTGAGAGTTATCTCCATGGTATGCCCTATAGCAGAAGCTATTTCAGCAGTCAGGCATGAGGACAGATTGAATGTGGGCCAGTAAAGGAAGCTTCCCCCATTCCACTCCTATGAAGGAATTACTCAGGCAGATTGCACACAGAAAGTACTTTACCATTTGTCATAGGTGAATTACACAACCCAGTTAGTGATTAAATTACCAGTGTAGCTGCTATGTGAGCAAGGAAGGGTCAAGGTTATTTCTTATTTCTGCACGTTGATTTAAAAGGAGTTGGGTTAGTTCATTCTTAGTTTTGGTGTTTTGGCTTGGCTTTGGTTTTTTTGTTTTTTTTTTTTTAAAGAAAATATAAATTCTATGCCCCTTCAATTCCTGAAAAAAATAAAAATAAAAATAAAGGGGGCTGCATTCAAGCTCATTCCTCACATGCTGGGCCTGTGTCTCACCTTGGTCCAGTGTTTAGATTTATAAAGTGTGAGATCATGTCAGTTACATTTATCTCTGTTATTAAATTTACTGGGCCTCCTCCAAATGCCATTATATCTTCTTATCTAATTCAAATAAATGTCTTAATCATAGCTGGGATGTAGATGGTGAAATCTCATTGTTAATTCAATAATTGAGATAATCTCATTGTTTTGTTTTCCTAATGGAATCTTGATCTGATTGTTCGTGTCTGAAATTCTACTCTGTTTCTGCAAACTTTTCTTGAAACTGCTATCCTCTAAGACTTCGAGAGTTTCTGGAATGCTGAACTCTTCCTGCTCTGTCTTCAGCAAGCATCTTGGGTCACCCACAAGGCAGCGTCATAGTTATGTCTTGGATTTTGCATCTATGTTTAATGTTATTGATTAAGACTAAGTTTCCTAAGGGAAAAAAATCTGTTTTCTGAAATGGAAGGACACTATGTGTTTCAACCACTCCAGGGAGATCTCACCCTGAGCAGTAGCTGATGAACACAGAATGCACTTCACCAGTGTCATTTTGTTCTTATTTTTGTTTTTTTTTGTGGGGAAGGGACGGGGAGAGTGACATATTTTGTTTCCTAGGTTTGGGCATTTTGTTGTTGTACTGGGTTTGGACTTTCTTTTTAAGAAAGAACTTAAACTTGCATGGGTTGGGGGGAGGAGAAGTTCTGAACGTAGTTGAGGGAAGGTAAGAAAAGGATCAAAGTATACTTAAACTTAAAAATGTTTCAGATAATATAAAATTAAAAAAATAAAAGGTGGACAGTTACCAGATTGTCCTCTGGTTTTTATATGCACATTTATGAATGCAAATACACTCACACTCATGTAAACCCACAGAAACAAGCATGCACACACACACACATACACACACACGCACGCACGCAAGCACGCAAACACACATTTGAAGGTACACTGGGAAAGATTTTCTTTTTTTCCTTTACTGCCATTCTGTGATTAGAATATGTGTATCTAAATCATCAGTCTTGTCTATGTCTGGTATAATACAAACCAATATCTAAATTTATTTTTACTTGATTTGTTTTCATTTTTCTGGTGCTGTTTTCCAGATTCCAAGGATGGGTCTCTTGATCTAGGAGAGGCAGTTGCCTGTCCTCAGAGGCTGTTTCAAGTGAGCATACCAGAACAGAGCATTTGACGTTCCCAACCAAAGCAGCCAGCAAGCCTGGTAACCAAGAGCAACAGCCTGTGCGGCTAGACAAGGCCAAGTTGATGGAACATGGGATCCGCTCACACAGTCAGCATAAAACAGCCTTAGCACCCACCCCCAGCCTTGTGAGCTCCCTAGCATTGGGAACTTTGCATATTCTTCTCTCTGCCTGAAAAAAAAAATCTTCCCTATGTCCTTCTTTCTCAAAATTAAACTCCATGCATCTCAACTTATGTTTCACCTTTTCCAAGAAACCCCTGATGCTGCCAAGTAAGTTTGAATCTGATAAGCATTCCTGTAACATCCTCAAGTGGTCCTTGACATGTGAGGTTGGTCATTGCTCTATATGGTTCTGGAAACATGTGGGCTTTAATGGTCATTATTTGGTTAAATAAGACCAGCTTTCCAATGACACAACTGGAATTTCAGTTACCACAGTATATGACCCATGAGTGATTGTACAAACTGTGAGTTGCTTGCTTTGTGCTCTACAAATGATCTCATAAAAACTAGAATCACATCATAATCAGTTAGCTACAAATGGTATCCCTTCTTTTGATGCTTGCTGATGACCTATCACATTTAGGGCACAACGTAGGAGTCATAATGCCCATCTGTCAGAAACAACCCCCTGTGACATTTTATAAAGAACTAAAAAATAAAAACCATTTTAAAAGATAAAAGAGTTCAACAAAGGAAATTAAAAGCAGCTATCCTGGAAAGAAAGACTCAAATCAAAGTTAAGTGGAGTTAGAGAAGTAACTAACCACAAAAATGTAGACTTCATTCACCACTGCATATACTGTGGCTATGCATTTGGAAGAGCCCAGTAAAGGCAAATTCAGGAGCAAGAATGTACAAAGTGAGTATGAAATAAAGGTGACAAAGTCTTAGATGGAGGTGTGTTTTGGCTTCTATTGATGTAATAAACAACATGAACAAAAACATCTTGGGAAGAGAAGGTCTACTTCAGAGCACAGTTGCAGTCAGTCATCCCAACATGTAGGAACTGAGGGCAGGAACCCAGAACAGGAACAGAAACAGAGGCTGCAGAGAATTGTTGCTTACTGGCCTGCTCCTCCTGGGTTGCTCAGATTGCTTTCTTCTACAATCCAGGGTTACCTGCTAAGGCTGGCACCTCCCACAGTGGGCTGTGCTCTCTCACATCAGACATTAATTAAGAGAATACTCCCCAGAGTTGGATATTGGGCAATTTAATGGGGAATTTTTCTCAATTTTCACTTCCAAGAAGACACTGGCTTGGATCAAGTTGACTTTAAAAAAAAAAAAAAAAAAAAAAGTCTAATACTGACATAGAGAAAACATATTAGGAGTTGATCCCAGCTTAGAATAGACTGTAGCGGGATTTTCTAACAATGAGAAGTTAATCTTATCTTAGGCTTATTTCCAACTAGCTCTTATAACTTAAATTAACCCATTTCTGACAAGGACTTATCCTGGGTACATAAATGGAATTTTCAGAGCCTAGTCCCTAGGGTGGAATGCCTAACTCAGCCTTGATGCATGAGGAAGGGGCTAGGTCCTGTCCCAACTTAGGAATGCCAGCCTGTGTTGACTACCTAAGGGAGGCCTTATCCACTATGAGAGGTAGATGAGGAAATGAAGAGAGGACAGAGTTAGGGAACAGTGGTTGGCATTTAAAATGAAAAAAAAAAAAAATTTAACCCATTTCTATTCATCTATATCCTGCCACATAGCTCTTTACCTCTCCTCCGTCCTGTGTGTCTGACTCCAGCCATGGCTGGCTGGCTTAATCCAAGTGCTTCAGTTCTTCCTAATTTCCTTTCTAACTCTGTAAGTCTCACCTCGTCTCTCCTGTCACTATTGGTCATTCCTCTCTTTATTAAACCAATCAGAAGGTGCCTTAAGCAGAGACAACCTTCACAGTGTACAAAAGATTATCTCACAATAATAGACAATTGCCAATGTGAAGAGAAATTATATGTTAATCCACATAAATGTTTAAGCTACTTTTCAAAAGTGTTTTACACTAATTTTTAGTACTTCTAATGTTCTATATTACGTGTTTTCCTCTGTCTCCATTTCTCCCTGCCTTTGGTGATGACAATAAGAGCTTTTCTAAAGATCACAGAACAACTGTGATTTTTCCCTACTGTGGTGGGCACTGTACTATTCACAGTTGTTTCTATGGTCCTGAACCACTGTGAGAGTGAGGAGTGCCTATATACTGAGTATTAAGTTCTTGTCTGGCACATGGTACCTAGTTACTTCATGTTCTCACAGGATATAATTTCATGTTTGAATGTGAGTGAGTGAATGAATGGCTAGATGAATAAAATCTTGGTGGACTCCACCTATATTAAAATATAAGAGATTAATATTTTCATTTTTCCTAATTAATTGAATATACCATAGCTTCTCCACCATCTGAATACATGGTCCATATTTAAAAAATTAAACCTCCTCTGTGCCTGAATTAATCTGATAGCCATCATAACAGCCCTGAAGCCAAAGTCAGCTTTTCAGCCATCAAGTCAGTGCTGAACTTAAAACTGGTCCTTCAGGCCCAGCCCCAGCCCCAGCCCCAGGTAGTCACAGCCATTGCCAGTGTTCTCTAAGTCTAGAAATGGAGTTAAAATTCAGATAACTTTAGTCTTAGACTATAGTTGTTTAGCACAGGAATACCTTAAGTAAGTGAAATTTACTACATCGTTGCTCTGGATTTTATAACCTCTCAGCTACTCCATCATTTTTAGAACTGTTAATAAATATCCTGATTCTCTGCTCACTTTTGACAATAAATAATAGCAAAGTAACCAAGAGGTCATTACCATAGCAACCTTTCAAACTCCTTGAAGGAATTCTCAGGATAATTAAAAGTGCCCCTCTTCTGATGCTTGCTCCATACTGTTACCCCAATGACAGTGTTGGAAATGCTGATGCTGCCAGGAAGAGACATCACAAAGAGGACAGATTTTACCTGATCTCAGAAGCTAGACAGGACCAGGCCTCATTAACCCTTGGATGGGAGACAAAGAGGAGTATATTCCCACAATTTGGAGGTATCATCTAGGCAACCTCATTAAGACATTCCCAGGAAATATCAAATGGCAACTTAATTTTCTCTTTCTCCTGGAATGTTTCTTTAGGTGTGTTTTAAAATTTGAATAGCCTGTTTCTGAAAAGCTTTAATAACTGCATATTCTGTGACTGTATTGAACCTTTTTAAATATGTTGTTAGTGGGGAGCCCTGATGTCTGGCAGCTAGCAATATTATCACTGCCAGAGCCCATAGGACAGCTCCAATCAGGAAGCCTAGAGTTGGACTGGGAGTATTTATCCTTTCTTCTTTATTTGTCAAACGTTTATTAGACGCTTAGTGTGCTTCCCGACTTTTTCTCCGTACGTAGATCAATAGTGAGGATCGGGTGCATGTCCAGACTGACAGGAGATGCAGACAACGCAGAAGGGAGCAAAGAAGATTCCTGGCATTAAACTCACGCCATGTGCCATGAACATGGGGGGAGGGGCAGAGAGAGACTCCAGGGAAGTCAATGTTTAGAAAGGACCAAGAGAGAGTAGACATCCTCCCCCCAAAACAAGGTCACAACATATCTTAAATATTGTTTGACACCAGTTTAAACTGTATGCATATGTATTTCTGGTTCTTATGTAATTCTCTGTTGCTAACATGGGCCAACCTCTGTTCTTGGGGTTAGATAGTGATGACCTCATTTATCTAACCCCCACCCATAAGTTGGCTGCTACTCCTATTCCATTTTACAGAGTACACACAGAACTGGAACTAGGAAGATATTCTCCAAGCTTTCCCATCTGATGGGATGGTTGCAGAGCCGGGACACAGGTCCAAATCTCACTTGTCTTGGCTGAACTCTACATGGAAGAAACCCCATCGCCTCATCCTACTAAATGTGGTAGGTGAGCACATGGACCCCCAGGAAAGCTACATTACCTTTTGTTGCCCTTGTTTTCTCATTGGCTAAATAGGGACAATAATACCACCTACTCCGTGCAGCAGTGGATGAATTAAATGAGATAAGACATGAACACCAAGAATATTGAGTCAGCAAGAATCCACATACACATGCACACACAGACACACACACAATCACACACACACACACACACACACACACACACACACACACACACACACACACACACACACACACACATCGCTCAAACATAGCACTTAACTTTCTGGGAAAGAATTTCCCCTGGCAGCTCTGGTCTGTTGTTAATAGCCAAGGTCATGTTCCCTAATTAGCTCCACCCCTTTGTTTTGGCTTCCTCACATGGAAAACTGATTTTTCATTTTCATTACAGCTTCCTTTCTCAGTATTATTTAATTCCTTGTCTAAAATAAATAAATAAGTAAATAAATAAATAAATAAATAAACAAACAAATAAATAAATCTGCATCTCCCTCCCTCAGGTTCTATTAATCTGAACTAAACAATCTAATATATCTCCAGAATCACATGAAGCTCTGTTCCCAGCCTTCTTCTCATAGAAATAAAATTGTAAGGAAATCTCATCAGACGGGATCACGTCACCACTGCAACCACACCCTGTGAATGCTGCACACTGTGTCACTAACCCCACACTTCCTCTCCTCAACTCTCTCTGTCCCATCTCTTCCCATTCTACTACCTCTTCAAGTATCTCCTCACTAATTCATGCATCCCCTTTAAGAAGATATGCTTAGAAAATAAGCTAAACGGCACACTTCCTGGGGGAAAGTCATAGCTCAATCCATCACTGTGGGTATGGCCATTTTCCTCTATGGTAGTTCCTATGTCTTAATGTCATTTGTGTCTTGAACTTAAAGCCTCACTACCTAGCATATGCCTACTTCAGAGAAGCATTACTCTGGCTAATATTTAACTGCTAGTAAATTCTAAATAATTCACCCAAGGTCACCTGGGCCAATGCTGCAGAGCTGGCTGAGGCTGGGACCACAATACTTCACATCCCTTATTTATCATGTGCTCAGTAATCAACTGACCAGGGTTAGGATCTGTGGTTCCTTCAGAATAGACCCCAAAATGTACTTTGAACCAATTTTCACTACACAAACTTTACATCACTGAAAGTACTCTATAAAAGTATAAGACTAACTGAAGCATGGTCCAGGATGGCTCAAGACCAGAAGCAAGTGCCCATCCTTTAAGGACTCTGTAAATAAGGTCAAATGTACCCACATGGATGAGCAATGGATAAACAGATGAAAAAGAATATGTGTGTTGAGATGCAGCTCCCAAGTCCTGCAGCTGGAGGGAAAGGAAAGCATAGAAACCATAGTTCTGCATGGAGAATCCAAGAGCAGCCATTGTCCTGGGCATCATGGACCGAAGTGAATGGAATTGCTATGCTTATCTGTTTTAATTGTTTGAATTTCAGTCCTAATATATCCAGTTATTTTTCTAAAAAAAAAAAAAAGAATAAGAAGAAAGGTTACTATATGTAGCCCTAAGCAAATGAATGTTTCATTTGAGTACAATTTTTTTATTGAAAAATTAAATGTTATTTTTTATTATTATTTTAGGATGTCATCAAACTGGCAAATATTCTCAGACTGCTGTCAAAAAGCCAGGCTTATTCTAGAAAGTCCTCCTTGGGAAGCAGACTAGGCAACCAAGAAGCAATTCTGGAATCTTAGGAATTCAAGGTTCAATCTCAGGTCTGTTAACTGTGTGGACTTTCTTTCATCCCATTTTTTCATCCATGAAATGGAGTAATAGTATCCATCTTGCAGGTTAAAGTAATGATCAAATGAGATTAAAAAAAAATAAACAACACACAGTAATCATTCAGTGACAGTGTTAGGAGCCGTTAGTATCAAAGCTTGGACCTGAGAACCCTAACAAGCAATCACAGCCAAATAAAGAGATAAATGAAAGGGGAAAGTCAAGAAAGAAGATGGATTCAGTGTGGGCATACAGGGAAGAGAGACAAATAGATAGGTCCAGGGAACCTCCCAAGTTTGTCTTTGGAGAATTGTCTTGTCCCTAGGTTTCCATTTCAATGAGGCAAGAGGTGCTTATAACTAATGGTCCTGGTCAAGGTGTGGTCCGGCCCATTATTGTCTGGGTTCCAGTCTGTCCTGAAAGTTGGCCTGACATCTCTTTCCAGGAGACAAGTTCTTCTCCTGGCTGGCACCAGGCTTCTTGGGTCTTTTTCTTCTCCCAGAGCAAGATTCCCAAGGACATTTGTTTCAGTTGTCTGGTAGCCAAAGGGAGGGGCACAACTTGTCTCTTTAGAGTATCATCTCTCCTGCGGGGGGGAGGGGGGGGTTGCTACAGATGAGGAGAGCAGATGAAGACAGCTATGTGCACAAATATGTGAACACTACTAAGTAGACAGAGAAGTAAGATGTCGCCGAAAGGCTAAGTCTCTCTGTCTTCCTGTGTCCCCCCCCCCCCCATCAAGGGAATAGACCTAGATCTGTTGGCTAGACCCTCTTGCAACAATAGTACCCCCAAGCTCTGCATGCACTTGGGACTCAGATTTCCTGAGCTGGCGGCCTAGGGTAAGCTTAAACAGTCTGGATCTTTGGGGGAAAGAAATGGTTGTAGGCTCAGGAAACAGCACAATGGATGGAGCAGAAATGTTGTGTGAGCCAGAAAGACTAGGAAAGGTATAGTGTGATCTTGTCTCCTATGAACGGCAGGGAAGCTTCACCCATGATGCCTCAACAATATGGCTGCCCAAACAGGGCCTGAACAAGAGAAGAGCTACGTGAATAGAAATGCTAAGGTGGAAGGGGTAAATTTCAGGGCTCCACCTCTAGTCAAAGAACTGCAGGCAACTCAGGAATGCGGAGAGCAAGAGAATTATGTCTTCCCTAGAGATGAACCACCTACTGATTAGTCAATACCAAGTGGTGGTCAGCCTTGAAACGATATACATACAAGTAACACTAAATGAACAGAGCAAGCTATTAGATATACGTGTGTGTGTGTGTGTGTGTGTGTGTGTTAAAAAGAGGCCATGAATTTCAGAAAGATTGAGGGGGTGTATTGGAAGGGTTGAAGGAGGGAAAGAGAAAGTTATATAATTATATTTTAATAAAAAATGGCTGTGTACCATAAGATCCAACATAGATTTTATGCAGGACTGTAGCAAAGCAATCACAACCCCTGCCCTCAGGAAGCACAAGAAGGAGCCTTTCTGCTCATCATCCGGAGTCCTCATCACATCAAATGTCTAGGTCTCCTCCCCACTCTCACATTCCACTGGCTCTTGTTCTCTCTTAACAGTTATCGGATTCTCGCTATCACCCCTAACAGAATCATTCAACCTAAACCTCAGCCCTGTTTCCACAGGTCCAGCCCAGGGCTGGTGGATAACAGAGGCAGAGCTGAGCGGCACACCCATTGCTAGCAAGGAAGAGTCTTCCTCTAATTTCTCACCCTATTTTGTATCTGCCACCTGTAATGTAAAGATCTGGACAGTCGGGCAAAGTTTAAGTCTTTTTTTAATTAAAAAAAAACAAAACAAAGCAATGTTTCGCTGTTTAAACGAAGGCAGTCCTCTGTGAGCTTCCCTCTGCGTGTGGAGACACGACCCTTTGTAAAGGCGTATTAAAAAAAGAACTGGCAGTTTGTCCACTCCTGCTTGAGCTTGCCAGAAAGGTTGGAAATGAGCGTGCTTCTTCCTGCCTCTCTTGGCTAGGTTCCCTGTTAGAAGCTGGGAGAGACAGAATCCTTCTCGTCCTCAACTTTCCCTTGAGCTGTATGTGGAGTTAAGGGGTGGGGCCTCAGAAAAGCACCCCTCTTCCCCCGCCTTTCACAATCGAGGTGGTGATGTAGAAATATCATGTGCTGGCAGTAAACTCTGGGAGCTCCTGATCAGGTTCCCATGATGTTGTTTAATCTTTAATCACCTCTCTTGGCATACTGCCCATTGCTACTGCCTGCAGAAAGTTGGAAGTGGCTAATTGCTTCAATCTGTATTTGCTATATGGCCATGCTTAATGCAAACCCCACAGGAACTCCCAGTAAGACCATTTTGACCTCCTAGGTTATTTTATTTGCTTCCAAGAAATCTCTTCTGTCTTCCCTATAATTCTAAAATCTTCCTAGTCCCAAGTGGACAGTCAGCAACAACATGGGATATATTTAAATACGTCTGTAGATAAACTCCATGGTAGGTACCATAGCTCTTAATGGGTTTGATTATCCTGGGGTTATGGTCACAAGCAGGATTCTGTGGATTCTACCGATGCTATGGAAAATGCCCTACCTATTTCCCTAAACACTACTCCAACAACAAAGAGCAATGGTTACTCTTCAAAGCTTATATATATATAAAATTCCAGATTATTTTAGCTAATTAAAATTAAAATATGAGGGCTCTTGTGATTTAAAAAAATGTGTCATTCAGTTGTGAACTTTCACAGAAGAAAAGGTCTACTGCACTCTTCAAGAATTAAAACACACGATTTCCTTATATTATTACACTAAAGCAAAACCTGGAGGCACCAGATGCAGATTCCAAGCCAGCCCTAAGGTACTGTCTACAGCAAAAGAAGCTTTGCCTTGACTTTCTCTCCAGTACTGATGGTGAGACCAGTAATAAAAGCTGCTTCCAAACTTACAGCTTCTACAGGAGGAAAAGTAAAATTAATCCCCAATAGTTTGTTGTACTGGTTGTGGTCTACATTGCTGTGATAAAAATTATGATGAAAAACAACTTGGGAGAAAGGGTCTATTACATATTATAGGCCACGGCCCATCTTCAAAGATGGGTAAGGGCAGGGGTTCAAGCAGGAATGTGGAGGCAGAGGTAGAGCAGAAACACCGAAGGCTGCTGCTTCCCGGCTTGTTCTCCATGACTTACTCAACCTGCTTTCTTACATATTTTGCCCTAATAGTTTTATAACCTTCAACTTGATTTCTTTAAAAATCATATCATGGTGTTTGAGACTCCTTTGTATGTTTTGTCTAGCTCCTTTGGCTTCACGACTATATGTTACAGCACAGTTTGTCCGCCAATTCTCCCATAAATGAAAGTCTCTATCAGTCACAGTTCCTGGCTATTAAAACAATGCTGTACATCTGGGGGCCACGCCACAGTTGGAAAATGCTTGGCACTTGAATATAAGGACCTGAGTTCGGATTCTCAGAACCCACTAAAAGCTAGGCTCCAGGGCACACATCAGTAAATGCAAAGATTTCGGGAGGGGGGGCGGGAGTAAAGAAAGGAAGTGGATACTTGTATCTCATTGGCCCTCTAGTTGGGCTGAATTGATGAGCTCAGGGTGCAGGGAGAGACTCTTATTTCAAACATAAGACAGAAACAGAAAGACTTCTGACATCTGATGGCAACCTCTGACCTCCACATGCTCACACTCGTGCATATGTGCACACGTACACCTACACACACAGCACACGCAGTTTTAAATCCTGCACTAAGCTTGAGCAGTGCCCACTTCTACACCTGAAATAATTTCTCTGAAGTCTAATCCCAAAGACAAGACTTGCTGAGTCAATGTCCTGGGCTTTTTGATTTTACAAACCCTTGCCAAACGGCTCTTCAAAATGGCTTGTCAATTATCCACCCACCGCACTGCATTAGTGTCCCAGCCCTCTAGATCCCCATCAGTCTCTGGCACTGTCAGACTCTTTAATTCTTCCAGTCACCTCAGTGTGAAATGGCACCTTGTCATGCTAATTTGTGTGTCCTTGATGACGTGTGAGATGGATGGAGCGCTATGCCAGATGATTTTAGCTGCATTTTGCTCTTAATTTCCTGTTGATATTTTCTGCTGTTTTCTAGCATATTATCTTTTTCTCATCGGTCATATCTCTCTATGTTCTGTATTTTCTCCCAACCAGATAAAGCATCACTAGTGAAGAACGACAGTCTCTACTGTTCACTCATTAAATTAATACCCACCATTCATTCAATTAATATTCATTGACTTCCTTATATGTGCCAGGCATTGTGAAAGTATTAGTCATAAAAGGCAAAGGCTCCAGCAATGTTATATGTCTTTAATTTTTTAGCATCTATCTTAATAATTTTCTAATTATAAATTTTAATAATTTTAGCACCTAAGGAGATTCGCTGAATTAATGAACCACAAACACAATTCTGAAAGACCAAGAGCTTATGTACAGAATTATGTCAGGAGTTGGACTAATTATACCCTCCCCTACTTCCTGAATGTGAGAAATGGAAGATGTCCTTCTACAACACTTAAAAAAAAAAAAACTCTCATAATGATATGTAAAGTTCACATCTCTCTATCTGATTTTTATATTAAAAGCATCTATGCTTCATCAAATATCATGCATAAGCCCTCTCTCCATGCCTGTGGTTAGCATCTTACTTTTCCTCACAACACTCACCTTATGTAACCCTTCACACAGTGGTAGAATGGACTCAGCCTTATTTCATGCTGATGACTGAATGTGTTGCACCATGACTTAGCTTCAGGGTAAAAATGAAGAAATATTTGTTTCCTGTCACAGCTGCTCTATAAGGAACACAACTACTGTTCAGAACTCAGTCCCATCGCTGTCTGTGCGTCTGAAGATGTGAAAACCTAATGATTCTCTGTTAGTTAGAGTCTGAAAAGCAGAAAAGGACCTCTGTACCCTCTCCACTTGTCTAAATTAGACACTTGGTACTAGGCAGTACAAAAGAGTAACAGAGTCTTTTACTTCCTGAGTATCCATCTGCCGTGTACATCCCAGGTGATATACACCTGTGACACTGTGACACTGTGCTAGCGCCATAGCATGCTGTGTGGCCAACGGTCTCAACTTCCCAGGACAAAATGATATTTTTAGAGAGGTCTTGTGTATACAGAGACCTAAAACAGTATGACATATATATGTGAGAGCCAGAACCTGTAACAAAGAAGCCATGCCCTGAGTTCTGGATTTCATGCCTCAGTGAATGACAATGATAGGGAGAAACCCTAGGGTTGAGATATGGTTAAAGATCCAAAGGTGCCACAGAAGCCTTTAGAGGAAAAAGCTTAGATGGGAATATAAGTTTGTGAGTCAATTGAAAACAGGTTGGAAATGAGAAGAGACTTCCTGGAGCCATGTTTGCAGAAATGCCGACACTGAATGTCTGGGTAGAAAAGGATGCCCTGACAAGAAGGTGGGAAATATGTGGGAGATATATATATATATATCAGAGACCTGAGAAAGAGGAGGTCAAGAGTGTTGAATGCTGCTAAGAAGTCACACCAGGGACAGGGGAAAGGCTGTTGGCTGTGTGCAAGAAAACTAGGAAGATTTAAAGAGAAGGGACTTGGGCTGTTCCCAAAGGAACAGGGTGGAGAGGGGTGCTCCAGAATGGAGAGGAGGGGACAGACAGCCGGAAAGGGGGATCAGCAATATCCACAAACTAAAACTAAACAATGTCATGGGCTCAGGGAATGACATGGGTCAAAACAGAACTTTCCTACACAGTAACCTACTGGTAGGGGACATGGGAGAGGAAGACCGGGCCAGAAGGGCCTTGAATGTTTGGCAAAGAACTTGGATTTTCCTCTCCAACAGAAGAGTCATCTGTGCTTTCTGAGCCTAAAAATGACTGTGTAAAGCCAGGAGAGAGGTTTAGTAGCTATGGGAGAGGCCACCGTTCTCAGTAACTAGGTGGGGACGCCTCAGAAACGCATTCAAGCTGCTATTCAGCAGCAAGGGACAAAAACAGAAGGCTGGCCCAGGCAGCTGTTACACTATCCTCTAAACTCCTGGGTGGGAAACCCTCTGAGGCCTGTGCTGCAAAGAGCTGTTACTGTCACAGAGAAAGCATCTAAGAGGAAGGGTTGGAAAGTAGAGCCCCCAAACAGAAAGTGTGCAAACACCTTATTTCTGTACTTTCCTCTCGATCTATTGCATAGACTGGGCCTTCCCAGGCTGTGGGGAGAGAGGCTGAGCCATAGTCACATAGTCTGTAGGGCCTAGGTTTGTCCCTAAACTTACTCTAGAAGGCATTGTCTTTCAAGGCATCCTCCCAGGGATCCACAGCTATATCTTTTAGAAAAGAAAGCTTTGGCCCTCATTTCTTTTCCCTCTGCCTTCTGACTTTGGCATAGAAATCGAAGAAAGACTGCAACAAAGAAGTGTCAGGGAGGGCTGGAGTCCTCCTGAGCTGGTAGCCTGCAAAAAGATGAAGAGAGACACATTCCTCTCTGTACTCAGTCTTTCCTCTCCCAAGTAACAATAATAGCAACACTTTGTCATTTATTAACTGATACAGTATCCACCCGGTGGATAGCCCAGAACTGTCCCTAATTCCCTGGAGCCTGCAGTCTAGTGGGAAAGATAAGACATAAGTGTCTAATCGCTTAGGTTGATGGGATGTGTAATTATGCTGGGTTTAGTATGAAGCACATTACCAGGAACAAACACAAGCTTCTCCATATGGACATTCACAGCGTATCAATCCCTAAAGAACAATGGGTAAGCAATGCTGTAAGATGATTAGGAACTTTAAGAGTCATTTAGGAAGGCATGTAGTGAAGATGTCACCAGGGATGTCCCCAGGGGCCAAATAATCCAAGAAGCCAAAAGGACTTAGGTCTCTTTGCTAAAATCAGTAAGCAGCCACAGGGTATTTAGCAAGGAGTAGCAAGCTGGTGAGACTGGATCCCTATTGGAAGGAACAGCAAAAGAGGCAGTATAGCTGTCAATGCTGTCTACAAGTGAAAAGCACTTCCTCATCCTTCCATCCCTGGGATTTGTCCATGACCTTGGCTCAGTACTTTTCCTCGGGTCAATGGATCACTTGGCTGCTTCTAAAGGAGGAGAAAGAGGCAGCTCAGCCGGCAGATGTTCCCTGGAACAGTGGCCAACAGAATACTGTTCTCAGGCGGCTGGCATGCATTTAGAAACGTGGGAGTCAGATAAGGGCATCTTGGAACTGTTTGGAGGTTATTCCAGCCTACTTAAGAAAGATATGCATATGGGGGGAGTGCCCAAGATACTCTGTGCTGTGGAAAAAGCCAGGGATAAAGGAAGAGAGATAGGTTCCAGTGCCCTGGGTTCTCTATGTGTTTATACCTTATAGATATGAATGTATGCATGCATTTGCACAGAGTAAAAGACAGTCAATATAACAAAACCATTAACATCTTTTTTAAAAAATTTTTCTTCTTGCCTCAGTGAGTTTTCCAAACTTTTCCAGTAAACCTATGGCAATTGATGAGTGGAAGGGAAGATAACTTCTGTTGTGTTCTCTAGGTCTGGCCTGGTACTAGTCTGTTCTTATTAGTCTTCACATTATCAAACATCCTGTTCAGCATAAGGACTGCCTGGAGTAATCTGAAAATTCAACTTTGCTGACCAGTTTTCTTTTGGATAACAGCTGTGCTTCTTAGGGTTCCAAACTCTAGCATAAGAGGGACCTGAGAAAGGGCTCATTTAACCATTCCATTAGTGAATTTGTAACTATTGAGTGGCTCCCTTTTACCTGCCCTGGGACTCAGAAAACAAGAGAGTCAAGATCTTAGAAACAGAATAAGCTAAAGCGTATATGTTTTGTAATCAAATGAGAAAGCTAATCTTCTATGCATAGTTGATCTTCTAATGAACTTATGTTGCCATAGTCCATTGAATCTGAAAGTCAGGGTGGGGCTTGAAGGCTAATCAAAATAGAAACAGTGATCCCATAGCTATAACTCCCCAAACGTCATGGCCTGCACAGGTACTATGGCACTTGGAATCTCCTCTACCTGTGGCATTGGAAAATTCAGATGTACCTCATGAAGTATTTGTAAGACTCTTCTGCAAAGATATATTTAATAAAACGTGTATGAACCAAAAATGTATGCACATAGCAGAGGCATCTAGGGCCAAACTTGGTCTCACCATCCTGGCCTGCACCACATGCCCACCACAGAACAGTGACTTCCCTGAAAAGAATGAAAGATGTAAATTTGCAAGGTCTGAGGCAGTTACAAGTTATTGAGGTCTAGGGAAAGAAATTACCTCCCCTGAATCTTCAAATTAAAAGAGGAATAAGAATGACCCACTCCAAAGGAAACTAGATGTTATCACCATTAAATAAAGACATGGATGCCCACCTGGCAGAAACAGCAGGCGCCCACAAAGCCAAGGGATTCTCTTAGGGTCATGAATGCATCTGCTTCCAGCTGGGCCATGGAGGCATCATGATATGAAACGGAGGGACCTCTGAGAACAGAAGAAAAGCGCCACTCTTCTCCTCTGGTATATTCTCAGATCTGTTTTCCACGGAGCTCCCAAAGTACTCTAACTAAAATGCAAATCTAGCCGCCACAGCTCAGATTGAACCTCTTCATCACACCCAGCTGCTTTTCCCACAGACCGCCACTCCCCTGGCCTGCAGGAGCAAATGTGAGGCCCTAAGTGCCATGCAAAGCCCTCTGTATACTTTTGCGACTCTCATCCTGGCCTCCCATTTGTCTTAGTGACATAGGGTTCCCAAGCAAGATGTAGCTCATACTCATGCGCACACCAAGCTGAGCCTACTTGTTAGGGCTTTCCCCATCTATTCCCTAACACAGCCCTTGCCTTTGCTCATACAGAATGTATTATTTTATTTTACTTTTGAGAAAGGCTCTCCCTATGTAGTCCTTGCTATCCTGTAACTCATAAACTAGGCTGGTGTTCAACTCACAAGGATCCACCTGACTGCCTCCCAAGTGCTGGATTAAAGCTGTGGGTTACCACACCAGCTTCATGCAGTATTTATATGTTGCTATTTCCATCTCATCCTTTACAACTTGGCCTGATGTCATCTCCAAGAAATTGTCTCCTGAGCAATGACCTTTCCTGGACATCCTAATACCCTAAACACGTATTTATAATTGCACTTAAAATGTCTCAATTATCAATGTGTGAGTAAAATCCAACTAAACAATCATAGTAAAAATTGCTTCTTTTTTTATGTGCAGCCCCAGGTACAAGTAGACCTTCTGGTCTGAAATAAGTTTTTATTGAATGATTATTGAATTTTTTAATTTAGTTCTTGTGTCTATAAAATGAGGCCACTGAACTATATAGTACCCAAAGGGGACAGACCATAAATGATGTGTTTAGGATGGTGTGAAGTTAGCAATATGTTTAAAAAAAAAGATTTATTTTCTCTTTCATGTTTAAAAAAAGAAGAAGAAAAGCACCTGGGCACATGAAGACGCCATATCCCACATGCACTAGTCAAAAGCTAGCTTTCCACAGCTTATTCTACCAGACTATGAAGTGCGTAAGTATTAGCAGGGGACTCACTCCTAGAAATAGCACCAACTTCCTTGGGCCTATTGAACTATTCTCACATCTGGTAGAGACTGGATATCTGTGGCCAGTGAAAAACACACTCACCCTCATGAACTAGTCCCTCACCATTGCTAGGCAGCCCGGCTTCCTCATCTGAAAAAAAAAAAAAAAAAGTATGTCAGTGACTTAAGGAGGGAAGAATGTAAATTAAGTTTTTATCAAAAATCATTTATTTTAGGACAAAGTCTAATTAAGAACTTTCAAAATCCATTTGCATCAAAATAAAATTATTTCTCCTTGATGAGTCTAGTACTAAGTACATAAGGGAAAGTTTATTTGCGTGGACATTACATCATCATTTGTGTTCCTGGGGTTTGTTTTTATTTTGTTGTTGTTCTTTTAAATCCAAAGAGTTTGTGCCAAAAGACATATTGTGTCTCATGACTGGAGTTTGCTAATACAGATGTCCTTTGCTTCATTTAGTGCGTTCATTTAATTTCTGCCTAGATGAGAGTCACCTGTCTTCTCTTCTAAAGCAGGCATTCTGACAATTTTATGTAGAAAATTAAAGTAATAGTCTTTCTGAGCCTGAATTGATTCTGCCCAGGTCCTGTTTCAGAAATAATAACAGAGAGAAATAATAGCCTGGGAGACCTTGAGTTTCACAGCTTCCTGCTTTGCTCTCTGGCTGGAAGCCATGATGGGAAATAGGAGCATTTTGCCTCCTTCTCTCCATCTCTCACATAGAGTGATAATCACTTGACTCCTGACACTGCCTCCTATGACTTTGTTGTTGCTGTTGAAGATAAATCAGTTCAGGGACAGGTAATCAAATCTCCTACTTTGACACACCACCCTCTCCCCGCCTATAAAATTCACTTCAGAACTTTTTTACTCATGGTTCTGCAAGGTGGGGTTCCAGGAAACCATAGGCTCAGCTCTTAAGGTTGATAGGGACTCTCCGAGTAGGCAAATCAAGCCAAATGGAGGGGATGGGAGGAGCCCACATCTGTCACAACTCAGCCCCTGTCCTCGCACAGCAGTTCTATTTGGTCTCATGTAACCGAGGATTAGCCGAGATGCTTTCACTTTTTCTCCATAGCTTTCCTGACTCTTTGTTCTGTCTCTCTTCTCCATAATGTAGCACAAAGTAACTGACCTAGTGGGCTGGGTCAGGATAAACAAGCATTTATGAGCACCAGCGCTCTTACACACTCAAAAGTGCCAGCAGACTGCTTACCTGTTAGATAGATGGCATTAAAACGATATGTCTAGGAAGATAATGTACAGGCCTCTGCCCTAATTAAACACAGTCAGCCCTAAAAATCAGGTGTCAGGTCTTTCAATGCTGTGTTGCTCTTGGTGGCTTTTAGCCTTGTTATATTGGCCCAAGGCATATGATTTAGGGCTAGGAGTTGAAAGGATCACATTTTGGAACCTGGACTGTCACTATCCAGTTGTATGGTTGACATTTTGGAACCTGGACTGTCACTATCCAGTTGTATGGTTGACAAAGCCCCTTAAAATCTTGTGGGTCTCAGTCTCCAAGCATATGATTTTTTTCTCAAGGTCTCTTCTGATTCCAACATTCTAGACTCTTTGATCTCTTCCAAAATGTCTTCTCTTATCTCAGTGCTCTGTTGCTAGTCCTTTTAAATGCTTCTCAAAATAAAGCTAAAGCTACATCAAATGGGTTTTTTCCTTCTCTTTGATGACACATGCTTCCTCTAGAGCATGCATAGGAAGTCCATGATGATATTAGCAAGCTCTGACAACTAAGGTATCCCCACTCTGGAGAGCACGGTGCCACAGTTGTTCCAAAGGCATGCTGTGTCAACATTAGCCTGGATGTGGCCTTTCTCTCCTCTCACCCTGACTTGTGTGGCTCCCTAGCAAACTAATATCCAGGAGAAACGGGCAAGAGTTGGCCACCCACAGAAAAAAAAAGAATATTCTCAACCTCATCCCCTAGTTACCTTTAGGATCTAAATGTAAACTCTTGGCTAAAGCCGATCACTAAAATAGCTACTAACCCATGTACAACTCTCATAATGGGCATGTGGTTACTAAAGAGCATTTCAGGAATAAAAGTGCATGCTAGCTTTCAAAGACTAAGCATGAACAGAAAGCATGGACTCCATGTTGAAAGAATAATGCTGTGGATACATTTTGGTTACATAAAATGTATCATTGTAGCTCATTTCATTGTCACATTTTACTCTATCAGCAACTATAAAATGACATACACAGTACACACTGAGACCAACAACACAGAGGTTTCTCTCAGTGCAGCTGCTAGTTGCTACTGGAATCATTCTATTATCATATCCACACTCACCAAGAGAACCTGGACCAATACGAACATTTTACCAGGCCTGAGGAGGGAGGCCTATTCTGGGTTGACTTTAAATGGTGACATTTCCTTGCACTAGGCAAAGAAGGGAGGCCCAACACCCAAAAAGGATAAAAAGTGTTTCTCAAAGCCAAGTTACATAATTTCTTTCTTCTTCTTCTTTTTTTTTTTTTTTAAGTTTGACAAATTCACACTGATTTCAGCACCAGGAACTCTGCCAGCTTGGCAGCTCTGTTCTCAATTTTTCTCTCTGATCTGAGGTACAAAGTTCCTGGACTGTGTAAGTTTTTCTTCCTGCTATAGGACTTCTGACCTGTTTGGAAAGGTTACAATCAAGAGCTTTAAAACTACTGCAATGAGACTACAGGATGATGTAGGAGAAAGTTTGTGCAAAGAAAACAAAACAGAGCCAAAACAGTCCAGCCAGCCTTCGCACAAACAAGAAAAAAGATTTAGAAGTTTCCCTTTGCAAACTTCCTCCTCCTAGGGGGCCATGTTCCACTCAGGCACAAATTCCAAGGCCCCCTTCTGCTCTGTCTTATCAGGTGACTGGGCTTCCACCTAACCAGCTCCTCCCTGCCTCCCTTTCTACTACTGCTCACCCTTGTACACTGTGCAAACTTCCTGGCTCAGCAGCAGTTAGGTTCCTTTCCTGAGACTTACTATAAAATTGGGCCCTTAGACAGGTTTCTGAAAACCTACAGTACATGTAACATGTGAGTGGCCCACTATGCAACTGTCTGTGTTCCTGTTGGCAGTGCCTATAGAGTCCCTGGCCTAACACAGGTAGGGGATGAGTGTATGGAATGAACAGGGAGTGAGGAAATGCATCTTTTGTCCCCACTCTCTCTGTGTTCAGACTGAGATTATTTTAACAACCAAATTAAAACACCTCTCATTTCCTAGCATGAAAAAATAACAGTGTTTACTTTTGAACTTGGAGCTTGTAACTCCTCAGAAGACAGATGTGGTGTGTTTACACATGTTTAATTTGTGCTTAGTTATATTAGCTAGCAAATGTTCAGGAGACAAGATTATGGGGCAGTCTAATGGTGTCAGTGGCAGATGAACCATCTTGGATTCATGATCAGTTAGCCTAGTTCCTTGAACAGGTATCTTTATATTCTGTTATTTAGACCCTTATGATGAGTAGCATGCATTTTGTAGTTATACATACCTGTGATAAGTAGTTTGTTTTTTGTAGGTTTGTTGGGGGGATATATTTATTTATGCAACTATGGAATAAAAGAATGAAATCAACTAGCCCAGATGGAAGCCATGACTTTGCTTCTTTATAAAGACTCTAAAGTATCAATTTATCTGACATATATGTGTCAGTGTTAGAAATTAAATTACTCTTGGTTTTATGCCTTCTGTAACAGGCTAGGTGTTTCTTAAGGGCAAAGCTAAGGACCAAAAGGAAATCTTCTAGTTTGCCTTCTATTCATGTGACAAAACACCATGAAAAAAAAAAGTACCTCTGGATAAGGAAGATTTTATTTGGCTTATACGGCCCAATCATACCCCATCACAAAGGGAAGCCAGGGCAGGAACTCAAAGCAGGTACTTAGAGGCATGAAAAGTTCGCCATATTGGCTTGCTCCTTATGGGTTTCTCAGATTAAATTTGTATGCAACCTAGAACCACCTGCTCAGGGCAGCCGCTGCTCATGGTAGGCTGGACCCTCCCACATCAATGATTAAGAAAATGTCCTATAGACTTGCCTACAAGCCAATCATGTGGAAGCAATCCCTCAGTTAATGATTCCTCTTCCTAGATGACCCTAGCTTGTGTCAAGCTGACAAAAATAAATAAATAAAACTAACCAGTACAGGAAGTATGCCGTAAACATTTGATGGCAAGAAATAATACTTTTATGTGAAGTAGAAAATAGCAAATTATTAAAATAGGCCCCTAGTGAGGCAGTGGAAAGACTATCTCACTGTAGGTAAGCACACTCCCTTTGTAAAGGATTGATAGGATATATCATTATAACATGGCTTTCTGCCCACACCCTTCTTGAATGTAAAATTTAGAAGCATGCCCTATGTAAAAATCCCAAATGAATGAGGAAAATAGTTTTCTTTTCAGAAACATCAAAAACCAAACATGGAAGAGCATGCTTCTGCAAAGAGACCACACTAGCACTGGATTCTTCAGTGCATCCATTCCTTAAGAACACAGTACAGGAAGGAGAGAGCAATGCATAGAAGTTTGAGGAGCAATCAGCTGCCTGACTTGCCATTGGGTCAGCTGTGGGGATATTTTCAAATCTGAGTTTCCTTTATTTGTGCAACAGTCAGCAGAGTCCACAGAAGATTATGCTGTACTTCTGGGTTTCTGGGCTGTTTGAACCCTTCTAATGTACTTTGAAGCCAGAATCTGGAAAGAAAAGCTGTTCCACAGAATGGAAAGTTGTACCCTTAAGGGGTCGTGGAGCCAGAGTTATGACTAGTTAAAATACTTCTTTTGCAAAATACAGCATATTTCCCCCAAATTAACATACCCTTGCTGACGTTTTCCTAAAGCTATCCTAGAAAGTAAGAAAGGAAGGAAGATAAATCCATTCGTACCAAGAAGGCATCTCTAAACAAGAATCTTCAATTCAGTAATATAGCATTAAAAATTGGAGAGAACATTGGGTATTTTGCATTCCCCCTTTCTCACAGAAAGCATTTTCTGTCCATCACCATCAATGTGTATATATGTTTTGAGGGATGCTTCAGAGTAAATAGTAAAAGCATGCTGCCAGCTATGCCTTAGCATCCAGCCCTGTCTTCTACTCATTAGAAGCTTGGCTGTGGGGCAGGCTAGTTAACATCTCTTAGAATGAGCACAATAATGCCAATCTCCCAGCTTCCTAGAACAGTGACTCAGTTGGCTTTCTACTGCTGTGATAAACACTGTGACCAAAACTAACTTGGGGAGGAGAGGATTATTTCACCTTATACTTTGTTGCCCATCATGGAGGAAGTTAGGGCAGGAACCTAGAGACAGGAACCCATGTAGAAGCCGTGGAGGCAATACTGATGTGCCCCTGTGGCTTATTCAATCTACTTTCTTACACAGCCCAGGACCAACTGCCCAGGCCATTCGGAGAGGCATCTTCTCTGTTGAAATTCCCTCTTCTCAGTTGATCCTGCTTCTGTTAAATTGATAAGCCAAAAACAAACAAACAGCAAAGAAAAACCCTACCCAGAATATAGAATGAACAGTGTATGTTCAAAGCTAATATTTGACCTTTTTCTTGTCAGTGTTTTTAGTGTCATTTGTAATTTACAGTATCATCATCACAAAATATATATTCCACATAGTCAGTCGTTTGAGGTGGGGCCAACATGTTTGCTTACCTTTCTTTGGTGGGAAAAACAAACTCATACTGTTAAGAAAAATAAGAAATTAAATAAGCTAGTGGAGGGGAAGGATATGTTTTCACAATTTAAAAAAAATCAGTAAATAAATGAAAGATTAACACTGTAGGGAATTTTTGGGTCCACATTGCCAACCAGTAGAACACCACCAGCTGCCCACTGCTCATTAACTCCATTTAAGTATTTGGCAGCACGGCCTCTTAAAAGAGCTACACTTTTTTTTTTCTGCCAAAGCTGAGTCAGGAAGCCTCTCTTTAAAAAGCAGTGCCTCTGCTCACCTCCAGCAAACAGAGCTGAACCAAGAAAATGCTGCTTCTAAGAAGCTGTTTTTGACTCTGTTCCTTTGTGCCTGTAAGAACAGAAACTGTCAGTTTGTCATTTGCAGCTTGTGCTTGTACTGATGCTCTTGTGAGACTTCAGAAATGGGCCTTGCTGATGCTTAAGCTGCATTCCAAAAGCCTGACATTTTGTAGCTCAAGCCCACATGTCACACCAGGGCATCCCTCTATCACGGCCCACTTGAGAGACACAACTCAAAGCTGTTTTGGGCTTTGTTTTTGTGTTCTAGAGCCCTATTTAGGTTTTCTAAGGCTTCACATGGGTGTATATGACCCACATTGAAATGCCATTTTTAGTATGAAGTTTCTGGCTCAGTCTAGCCCCGAGGTTTGGACCTGCCTGCAGCTGCTTAGCTCTGACTAGCCCTGAAGTTTGGACCAGCAATCCCAAAGTCTCAAAGAAAAACACAGAAGTTTATATTGATTACGTTACTTGGCCTATCGCTCAGGCATATTGCTCACTAGCTCTTACTCCTAAACCAACTCTTGATTCTTACCGTGTTCAGCCACGTGGCTTGGTACCTTTTCTCAGAGCAGCACTGTTGCCTTCTTTCCTCTCTGTCTGCTGGTGTCTCTGTTCTGTTCTTCCTCTTCCCAGAGTTTTCGTATCTGGAAGTCCTGCCCACACTTCCTGTCTGCCTTTTGGCCAATCAGTGTTTTATTCACCAGTAGGAGGGACGAGTATCTACAGTGTACAGGAATATAATCCCACAGCATGAAAATCATCAGAAGCATCAAAGGCAGTGAATTTATACTGGTTTTTGAGCTTGCTCTCTGATCCTTACCTTTAAAAAACCCATCTTACCCAATATTCCCTTTAATGTTTTCAGCTTCTATTTGTGCCAGTATACATGAATGCCTTGATTACATTTGATTTATACCAAGCTGTCACAGGCTTTTAATCCCAACCCTCAGGTGAACTCTGTGAGTTCAAGGCCAGTCCGACCTATATAATGAAACCATCTCTCAAAAACAATTGCACTTCATTTAATATCTTCAAAAACACGGGTTTAATACACTTTAACCAATGGGCTTAGTTGAATAAATGAGTTTTCTGGGTATAGAAAGGAGGGAAGGGAGGGGGGAGAGAGGGAGGGAAGAAAAAAGAGAGGGAGAAAGAAAAGAAAGGGAGAGGAGGAGGAAGGGAAGGAGGGAGCAAAGAGGGAGGGAGAGAAGAGGGGAAGAAGAAGGGAATTTCTTCTACAGGTGACTCCTAGAGAGGTTGTTACTAGAAAACATATTTCCTGTGGAAGAGCTTTGCCAGTAGAAGAAGAACCAGGCTCCCTGCTAAGCCAATCTGGAACAGGTGCAATGTCTGACAGGCCAGACCCTGTTCACGGAGTCCTTTGTTCTCTGGAATTTCTCAGAACCTCAGCACAGTATGAGGAAGCCTCAAATAAACCCTTTGCACAGAGACCAGACAGAAAGCCTAGTTACCCAACTCGAAACTGTTGTCTTTAAACTTTGTTTGGCCCAGTTTAACCTTGGAAAGAGGGTTTGGGGTTATAAAAAAAAAAAAAAAAAAAAAAAAAAAAAGCTCTTCTGCATCACTTCCTCATCACGCTTAAATTTATGTATTTTTTTGTTGGCGTATGTGTGCACAATAGAATAGCCTTATTTCCTAGTAAAAACATTTTTATAATTCAGATATTTCAGGTTGAGTTGGCAAGGCTGTATTGTATAGGAATTATCAATATGCAGTTGCAGAATGCTACTTCAGCATGACTTGACTCCTAACTCAAGGGGAAGAGGTTGTTAAATACAGAACTTCAGCCTTGTCCCAGACACCCAGAAATCAGACTTCTAAAGTGAAAGTTGTGGAAATAGTCCTGCATACTAACAGGACCCCAGTTGATACAATTCAGTCATGATTTGACTATTGTCTAGATGACTCTGAGGATACTGTGGCCTTGTCCCAAGAACACATGGGAACAGGCAAGGTAGAAGTAGGAAGAGGTAGCTATAGGTATCCTTCTCGTGGCTCCCCTTGCTCTTCACATCCCAAGAATAATGCCTGCACATGTGCAAACAGGTCAGCAAACATCAGTTGAGGGCCTCGGAGATATAGTAGTCGACTAGCACAAGGCAGAAGAATCATGTGCTAACTAACTCAAACATGCCATGCTGGAATCTCATCATTCTCATGTGTAAAATTTGAATATTAATATAATTAATATTAATATAACTTCCAGCTGAGAGAATGCAGGCTCCAGGGTCATATTTTAGAAGCAGAAACTGTATTAATGTTTGTTTCTCTTTTTTAAACTTCATTGACTTTTGATTTACCTATACGCTAGAGAAGTAGCTGAGAGTACTACATCTTTTAGGCAACAGGAAGTGGTCCCAGACATTGGGGAGTATCTTGAGCATAGGAAACCTCAACGCTCAGCCCCACAGTGACACACTTCCTCCAACAAGGCCATACCTACTCCAACAAAGCCACGCTTCCTAATAGTGCCACTCCCTATGAGTTTATAGAGGTCAATTATATTCCAACTACCACACTTTGTTTTCCAAATCAAGAACTTTCAACCTAGACTTTCTAATGATAACGTTAGTTTGCTGTCTGTGGCATAATATTATTTTAAGGTGTGTTACATTTGTTTATGCTGTGGAACATTTGTTTAATGATACAAAGATGTGTTGCATTCTTTTACATTGCATTTGTTTAACTGTGTGAAGCTGTGTTATTTTGACTGTCTACAACACTTGATTGGTTTAATAAAGAGCTGACTGGCTAATAACTAGACGGGAGAAAGGCTGGGCAGGGCTGGCGGGTAGAAGGAATAAGTAGGAGTAGACATCTGGAAGGAAGGATGAGGGAACAAGAAAAGGAGGAGAGGAGGGGCCAGGGACAGCTACCCAGCTGCACAAGCAGCAATGGAGTGAGAGAGAAAAAAAAGACATATAGAATAGAGAAAGATAAAAGCCCAGAGGCAAAAGCAAATGAGATAATTTAAGTTAAGAAAAGCTGTTTGGAAATAAGCCAAGCTAAGGCCAGGCATGTACACACACACACACACACACACACACACACACACACACACACACACACACACACACACACACACACACACACATTTAAAAAAGAACAAGCTTCCATGTGTGATTTATTTGGGAGCTGGGAGGAGTAAAAAATAACCAACTACAGATATCATTTTATTTCTTTTACATTTATTTATTTATCTGGCCAGGCTGGAAATGTGAGGGGTATACACATGTGTACATGCTACAGGGCTTATATGGTCAGAAGATAACTCTCAATAGTTGAGTCCTGGGGATCGAACACTTGGCATCAATTACCTTTACTCACTGAGGCGTCCCCCTGGTCTTCAGGTTAATATTTTCAAAAACAACTCACTGATTGATAAGCATACATAATACTTTCAAGCCTTTTAAATCTCTAAAAAAAATGCATAAACCACAGGCTCGCTCATCCCCTGTACTTACTTTGAGAAGGCTTTGTCTATGCTGTGGCAGCCTAGCACAAGCTAGGGTATGACTATGTACCTCAGTCTCCCTCTCTATATCGTGGGAATCTAGTGGGTCTCCTCAGCATTGCTCAGGAAAACTATAAAACATGGTGAAATACATACATTTCTGTTGACATTCATACCACATATTCCCATGCTGTATGCATCTACCCTATTGAGAAGCACTAGACCATTCATTACTAGCCTGTCCATTTGGGAATATCTTCTTCCAGTGACCTTCCTATGGGAGCTCATACATAAAAACATCTTTTTTGTTCTCTGCCCTCTTTATCTTAATACACAGTGAGTACGAAGCAAGCGCTGGCTACTCTTGCTAGCGTTGCCATGCCAGCTTCTCCAAATTGGCAGTCCTATGAAATGAGTCTACTCAATTTCAGCTGCTCTAGAAGACCACCATTTGGAAAACCCTCCTACAGTCCACCAAAGTTAATTCTAGTGCACTCCAGAGAGACCACTTTTATGACACTTTATCTCTAATATACCCTCTAGCTTTCTCTCATCACAGCTAGCTGGTATGTGGCATTGACAGACAAACTGACAGAAATTTGATGCTGGGAATTTAAGGTGAGGTTTCACTGTGCCCTGCTCTTACTTTTTGAAGAGGCTGTATTATCTATTTCTACTGCTGTGATAAAATGCCATGACCAAAGCAACCTATAGAAGGAAGGATTAGGATTCAGGAAGAATAATATGCCCTCTCCATCATGATGGGGAAGTGTCGCAGCATCAGGCATGGCAGCAGGAACAGCTGGGAAATCACATCTTGAACTACAATCAGAAGAGAGAGACAGAGACACACAGACAGAGACAGAGAGACAGAGAGAGCTGATATGAGTCTTTGAACTCCTCAAGCCTCCCCAACAGTTACCAACTAGAGACCAACTATTCAAATGTCTAGACCATGGGAGAAATCTCATTCAAACCACAGAGGCAATCGGCAGTTAAGGGAAAACGCCTGTCCTACAGATCGGCTTATGGAACTTGGCCTCACTGGAAGGTGATAGTAACAATCACTGCAGGAGACCTCTGTGGAAAGCATCCCATCTCTCACTAGGAGTCCCAGGGCAGAGGCACAGCACACCCTCCACTTTCTCATGGAGCTCTTCTGGGGAAACCTGACTGTATCAGCCACTTCTAACAGCCTCATGCATTTTTAAAACAGAGGAGGCTATTTTTTTTTCCTACTCCACCATTCTAGAAATCTATCTGTAGACTTTTTAAGGCAGGAACCATCTAATAATGAGTGATTTCACTGTTCTATTTTTGGCACCTAGAAAGACTTTTTAAGGTCACTGCTTTTATAACTTCAGTGCTACAGGGAAGTTCTCAGAAAACTGTGCAAGTCGGGAAGTGGCAGAAGCTGACAGTCATTGATTATCTTTCTGTTCTAGAGCAAAAGGACTCACCAGTAGGAACCAGGTTGCAGACAATTAAAGCCTCTTTCCTAGAAAATGGGCACTAGGGTATGTGCCCATATTTCTGTGATAAGAATACTCAAGAAGGCAAAGGCAATAGCTGCCACATGATTGCCCATCTCCGTGTGTTCACCGCCCAGCCCACATACCCCTTCCCCCTCTTCTACTAAACAGTCCCCATGTTAGTCCCTGACATTCAGGTTCCTCCCTCAGATCTACCTCATTCTTCTTCATGCTCAGCTCTAAGACATCACGTGCTTCCTAGAGATCCTTGTGGATTTTCATCTGCCTTGGGCTGGCATTCCTGGCCTCTATCACCCCACCACCTTCCATAGTCTGGAGCTGGCTCCTAGGAATGCCTGTGCAGTAACTCGGAGTTTCAGGGCGATTTGTTTGCATTGGTCCCTCTGTTTGGCCCTTCCTTTCTCCTGATCTCACACGATGCTTTCCTGACTCCACTTACAGTTCAGAGCTTCAGATCCGTGGTTTCTGCTGCTCTACTTCAATCTGTATGTTTCAATGAGAAGTGGAGCATTTGCTGCCTTTCATCCCACAGGCCTCCAGGTAGTTTTCTTATGCTTCCTGGTAGCTCCACCCAGCAATGATGTCAGTCCAGATATGTCTTCAATTCACTGTTTATTAAACACAGTGTAACAGTGGCTAAGAGCAGGGATCCTAGAACCAGATTGCCTGGGGTTGTATCCAGGACAGGGAACTTCCTATATCTGAACTAGAACATGTTCCTTGTGTCTTTATCTCCTATGTATAAACTGCAGATAATGAAACCTGAGATTTTCCGAGCTAAAATGTATATCACTAAATGAAAGAAGTCTCTCTGGACAATTACATACTAGATTTCAACCATGTGTCATTCTGAGTAAAGGACAAATTTGCAAACACAAAAACCACTGCTTTCTACAGACTAGGACAGTAAGGATTTTAGGGCAGTAAAAATATTCTGCATGATATTGTAGCAGTATACATGTCATTATACATGCTTTCAAGCACATACAATGTACCAAGAGTAGATCACAGAGTAAACTACAGACTCTGGGTAATTATGACATTTCAATATATGTAATGTACCATTCTGGTAATAGAGGTTGATAATGGAGGAGGGTAGACCCAAGGAGATACATATCTGTACCTTTCTGACAATTGTGCCATGAAACCTCAATTGTAGCAGTTGTCACTCACTCACCAGTGTTTGAAGACACAAGCAACCCCATGCAGAGGTGTCTGTGACAAGAAACTGAAACTTTCAGGAGTTAACTAATGCAAGGTAAATGAGATATGTGTGTGGCGTTCTAAGATCAATGAACAGTAATGGAGTGACAGCTTTTGAAGTTGTTGTTCTGAAATATTTTAAACATACAGAAAGCTTAGAACATAACAGCAATACCCACAACTTCTCCACTTACCTTTATCAATAATACATTAACAAATTGTCTCATACTTTAAAGTTTTTATTACAGCATTGTGTGTGTGTGCGTGTGTGTGTGCGTGTGTGTGTGTGTGTGTGTGTGTGTGTGTGTGTGTGTGTGTGTGTGTGTGTGTTTAAGTGTGGGCACATGGCAATTTTCAGAATTCAGTTCTCTCCTCCTTTCTATCATGTTGGTCCAGGAGATCAAACTCAGGTCATCAGGCTTGGCATCAAACATATTTATCTTTACTTGAGGAATCTCAACAGCTATATTCTTTATACATATTTTGCAGAAGCAAAATATTCCATATAGAGTTAAACCCCTATGTACTTTTTCTAATCCCATTTTTATTATACCTCCATAGCAGTGGATAAAGTTCTAAATTTTAATCTACATTTCTATATTTTTTTAGTTTGTGTTCTAAAATTTTATCTAAGTGGTATAGTTTACTCTATAATCCTTTCCAGGTTTCAGTATTCAGTCGTCAATGTGTTTATGAGATCTATCAATGTTGAAATAGGTAATTTGAACTAACTTGTACTCACTACTATGTTAAATCTGCATTATATAAATATTCATTAATTTATTCTTCCCACTCTTTGGAGGCATTTGTATTGAGCTTTCAGAAACTGTAGAAAATTCACAGATCACTGTACAGTTGAAAGAATATGGTGGGAGAATGGAAATGATTAGGTTGGGAAAATGGCGGGAGTCAGGACATCGAGACTTCAGTAGCCTAGGGTGGCCAGTTATTATCGGCTGGGTGTACTCTTTCCATTTGCTTTCTAGAAACTACCTGGACAAACTCATCTCTTATTACATTGAATTCCTTTAAGAATGTCCATTATTGCCTCACTGTCCAGTAAGGCAGTCTATCACTAAGTGTTTTTCAATCATAGTATATTTCTTGATTCATGATTGGCTCGGGGAAGAGCATGTGACCAAAGTCCAGCCAATCAACATCTAGTAATTTTTCTGCATTGAAAATAATATAAGTTGGGAGTTTGCAGAAAAACATCCCTTGTGTTATGTTGGGAGGGTCTGCCTCCAGGTAAAAGAGCAACGCCGGAACACGGAGAGCAATAGCGACCAGCCGATGTGAAAGATGCAAAGGAAAACTGGAAAGAGAATTGTTTGACCTCCTAAGTCTTTCACTTAAAAAAAATGGCCATTTTCAAATTGTTTTCATCTTAAACCAATTTGACTAGTTTTCTATAACTTGCAATAGCCTTATTAAAAGTTCATCGTTCTTCATAGTCGGTTACAGCTGAACCTCAGAGAGCCTAAGTAAATGTGTAATTGAAAGTGATTATTTAGCTCAGTGAAGCCATAAAAATGTCTCTAACCTTAGACTCAATAGTGGACCAAGGCCTGCTCTGCTCAAAGCTCTAATGTGCCACTTCCTTGCTTGGGCACACAGTACCCTTGTCTGTCATCCATGCATTCAAAAAATATTCAGCATGTTCTATGTGTCCGAGATTCTAATTACAAGAAGAACATCAAGGGTATGATGGCAACAGGAGTTTCCTGGGTATTTAGAATGGCATAGTATAATATTCTTAATAGATGACATTAATAAATAGTACATATTTTAGTTCCCCAGAGGAAAGACTGAAGAGAGAACGAGGGAATTAGGCGAGTGATTTAAAAATATTTGATTAAGTCAATAGGAAATAGGAAAGAACATACAGAGGAACCCTGAGAGGTAGACACGGGAAAATGAATGACCCAGTAATAGACTTACAACCTTTCTAATAATTACATTAGAAATAAATAGATTGAAAATCAGTGAATTTCAAAGTAGCAATATAAGAAACTTAACTGTCTGTTGTTTCCAACACATGTGCTTTACTCAGAAAATAATGTTCAAAGCACAGCAGTTAAAAAAACCTACTATGCATAAGGAAGGCAGTGTAGCTGTGGGCATATCAGAGATGATTCAATGGCTGTGATATCATGGATAAGGCCAGACATTTCAAAATAAATACAGGATCATCTCTTCAGAGGACACAGAAAGTTTAGGTGTGTGTTGACTTTAAAACGAGTTCAAAGCAAATGAAGCAAAAGCTTCTAGATGTAATGCAAGAATTAGGAAAATTTATAATTAGAGTTAGAAATCTTAAGCTCCACCCCCCTCAGTAATTGAAGAGCATGCAGGCAAGAAGACAGTAATGGATAGAACAGATAATTATATAGGATATCCAAACACTTTCAGTCACCTTGACCTACATGAGATTTATAGGCCAGATGAACCAACTGCAGAAATACATTCTTTTCAGGTAAGTATGATGGGATGCTACACCAAGACACACCATAAACTAACTTGCAAAATAAGTCCCAATACATTGTAAAAGGTTGAAATCACTCATAACATAGTCTCTGAACACAGTGAAAGCAAGGTAGAACTCAAAAGTCAACAATAGCTAGAAAATTGCAAAATATTTAGAACTGAGCAATGCATTTTAAGTAACACGTGGAAGAAGGAGGATATTATACAAGAAGTTGGGAAACATTCCAAAGCGAATGATGGAGAAAATGGAACTAAAGCAATAGAGAATAGAAGTGAGATAAATGCCTCTATGAGGATTACAAAAGCTTAAAAACAGGCAGTCTACTTCTACCTTAAGAAGCCATAATGCATCAAGTGTAAGGAAACATGAGAAAGACTTAGAAGCATGAAAAATCTGAATTCCATGCCCAGAACCCATATACAATTTCAGGAGTAGTAGAGCACTTATAATCCCCGTTTGGGGAGGTAGAGATAGAAAGGTAAATCAATAGAACTCATTGGTAGCCAAAATGGTCTAGTTGGCAAGTTCCAAGCCAGTAAGAGACCCTGTCTCAAAAACAGGTGGGTAGCTTCTGAGGATTGGCACTGGAGGCTGATCTCTAGCCTTCACAAACACACAGCTGTGCACACACATGCACCACATACCTGCAAATATCAGTAAATATGGTGACATAAGCCTGCAATTCAAACAGGAAGACCTCAGATTTCAGACCAGCATGAGCTACATAGCAAGACTTTGCCTCAAATACAAGCAAAATAGAAACAACAAAAACTATTTTAAAAATCAGCAAACAGAAAGGTAAGTAAATAGATTTTTAAATACTCTGTCATTACTCTGAGTTCTTGGAAAATGGAGACAGGAAGTTCAGAATTTTGAGGCCAATCTTGATTTAATAAAGAGTTCGAGCCAGATGGTGGTGAGTCTTTAATCCCACCACTCAGGAGGCAGAGGCTCTCTGAGTTTGAGGCTATCCATGTCTTCAGAGCAAGTTCTAGGATATCTGGGGCTACATACAGAAAACCTGTCTCAATAAACAAACGAACAAACAAACAAAATAATTTTTAAAAAAATTTAAATCTGGCCTGGGAACCCTGAAACCTTATCTCAAAATCAGACAACAGGAATCTTTTAAAAACCGGAAGGAGAGGAGCAAAATTCAATCAAATGATGTGCGCTGTGGTGCCCTTGTCGAGATCCAAGTACAATTTAAGTCATTTGTTTCTCTTCCTGTGGGGTCAGAAGTCAGTCTGGTGTGTCTTTTCATACTTACCTGAAAAGAATATATTTCTGAGGGTGATTGGTCTATGTTGTCAATGGGGATTACATATCTGCATGTTCATCTAAAACACTACCTTAAGATCTGATGTTGAATTTTTCAAGCAACTGCCATATTTACCAAAACAAAGGGCTAATTTTATCAAAATATTAACAAAAATAATAAATACTAGGAAGACCATCAAGGAAGAAAAAGAATATAAATTCAATATGATGGATGAAAGAGAATATAGTTTATATTAAAGTGATAGAAAGTACACAGTTCTGGGCTAATAATATCTGAAGTCCTATAACACATCGGCAAATTCTTCAAAGATGAAGCCTATAAAACTGACATTGGAAAAAATAAGAAATTAGAGTATAATCCAGGCACAGCAACTTGAGCCTGTAATCTCAGCACTTGGGATGGTAGAGGCAAGAGGATCAGAAATTCAAGGTCATTTTGGGTACACAGTGAGTTTGGGTCTAACTGGTACTATCTAAGCTATGGCTTCCAAAAGAAAACACCATTCCAAGTTACAAAAAAGGCAAGTCAAACTGGGTAGGAAAAAAATTTAAAGGTAAATTGTTGGGATAAAGAGGGTGTGTTCTGACTATTGGAACAGTCAGATTTTCTTCCACAAAAGTTTAGTGATTTTTATAGCTGCTAGCAGACAATGGGGGATGTCTGTTTCCCAATCACCCTACCAGTGAATTAGCAATAGGGCACTTTTCTTTTATAAGACATTGACTAGTCGGTGTAATTTTTCTTCACAGGGAAACTTAGTCTTGCCCATTTCCACGTGGCTGACAGTCCTCTCACACCCATTTCTATTGAGTTTTTGGACCTTTTCTTGACAGCATCAAGTCATTCCTCATCTAACAGAGAAATAAACACATTCTAATATGAATTGATGAGTAGGATATTTTCTGAAGCAGTTTGTTACTGTCTCCACAAGTAGCATTTGCTGTGCAAAGTTGAGATATTAGACTTTATTAATCTTTTATGAATTCTAGATTTTGAAGTATTTCTGGTTTTTTGAGTGGAGTATAAAATACCATGCTAGATCACACCTCAAAAAGATAAGCAATTTCCACGTGAAATCGGAACCCTGAGGACATTGAGAGAAGGGTGTGATGGTTTGAATTGACCCTGATAGAACTGACATGCTTTGAATGTTTGGGAAAGCTCTTGATCCTTGTTAAGAAGGAGGTAATCTGCAGGTGTCTCCTGAGATCACCCTTTCCTCATTGTATCACGGATGAGATGCTTATCGGGGATCTCTGGTGACGGAAGTGACACCAAGGACTCCGGTTTTTGACTCCAGGTATAGCCCACTCTTTCTTTCTCTCGGTATTGTTATGTGCTGTTTTCTCCCAAGTGGGGAGAAAAAAGTTGATGTTAGCCACATTTATTTGATTTGGAGACCCTTATCATTGAAATTTTTACCTGTTCCTAAGAGCAAAAAAAATAAAAAATAAAAAATTAAAAAATAAAAAATAAAAATTCAGTGATCAGCAAATATATTTATTAATCATCTGTCATACCTGAAACAGTTTGGGTGGAGCTAAGAAGAAAAAGTTGAGAAGGCTCACAAATCATCACCAACCTGGCATTTCTATTTCTCTTCCCCTCCCCCCTCTCTCTGTCACTCTCTCACACACACACACTTAGTCTCTCAGTGTGTGTGTGTGGGGGGGGATTAAATCTAGACCTTATACATATGTTCAACCGCTAAGCTGTATTCCATGCCCTTGAAGACAGAATACTAATATATAGATATCTCAGGCTGCCCTCAAACATTTAATCCTCCTGTTGCTGTCACCTGAGTGCTAAGATTAAGAGGGTTTAGCTGGTGCTTAGAATACATATGTGTGTGTGTGTGTGTGCACGTGCGTGCACGCACATATGTGCATATATATATGTGTGTGTGTATTAATTCTTTGAGAATTTCATTCAATGTATTTTGATCATATTCATTCCCAACTTATCTCATTAACTCATTCCTGAGCCACCCCACCTCCCAACCCTTTGAGTTCATGAGTGCAGTAGGCCTATCATAGCCAGAAGACACTGCCTCATCTAGTCTTCCCCAGCTCTCAGCTCTTAAGATCTTCCCATTCCCTCTTCCACAGTAGTTTCTGAGTCTGGGAGAGAGAATGTGATACAGACATCTCATTTGTGGCTGAGCACTCCACAGTGATTCTCTGTGCTTTGACCAATTGTGATTTTCTGCATTAACCATCATCTACTACACAAAGAATGCCTTTTCGAGAGGTCTGAGAACTGTTTTAATATGCAGGTAGAGATAGGAACTTAAGAGAATAGTTTGATAATATGTTCGTTTATCAGAATAATAGTAGTAGGTTCATACACGGGACCTGTGTGCTCCCCAACTATTCATTCTTTGCCAGATTTTCAGTAAAGATATATGTGCTTCCTCCTATAGAGATGGCCTAAAATCCAGCCAGGAATGTGGTTACCACATAACACCTGTGCCACTGTTGCACCCATGGGCATATCTTGCTGTTCATTATTGCAGTTAACAGGGTTCACAGTCGAGTAGGACTTGATTTTTCCCTTCAGCATCCTGCATAACACATTGCAGTAGTATAAAAGATACCCAGCAGGGAAGAAGCTTCGTGGTCACTACTGGCTTGATTTCTCCATTCCCTGTGACTAGTGTGTGCTGTATTCATCAAGAGTGTCTTACCAATCAGTTTATGGTGATCAACCAAGAACAATGGCAATAGCCTATCTTTCTTGGGAGGTCTCCAGGGGCACCTCTAACTGACAGCTTGAGAAGTTTTCTACACCTAGCACCAGGCTTTTAATTTGCCAATCCATGGCTTCTGGAATAAGCATAACCTACTGTGTAGGATAACTCAAACTCTTTTGTGTGTGGAGGTGTGTGTGTGTGTGTGTGTGTGTGTGTGTGTGTGTGTGTGTGTGCATGTGTATGCCATTTATAGATATAATAATGTATGTGTAACTTATATATAGAATAATATATAACTATATATAATAATATATAATATAAATAATATATATTTCATATACACACATACATATGACATATCCAAAATAGCAGCCTTCCATGTCTTTTTCAAACATCCTTGCCATCAGATGTCCCTCTCCCAACCCTTCTCCTTTTCCTACCCTGCCATGCTTTTCCCAGCTTAAATTCCCCCATCCCCCTTTCTCCTTCATAAAATCTGTATTCTACTATCCCCTCCCTTTAAGATCTGTCTTCTCCCTCCCCCACAAATGGCCCCTTTCTAGTTTCCTGGCTCCTACAAGTACTCCAAGTTAAACATACAAATCTTAAGATTCAATGCTAAGATCCACATATGAACGAGAACATGTGACATTTGTCTTTCTGGGTCTGGGTTACTTCACCCAGTCTACTGTATTCATTTAATTGTAAATTTTATAATTTTGTTTTTCTTTATAGCTAAGTAGGGTATTGAGAATGGAGTAGTATAATATTAATTCTTAATATGTGTATACATACAACAGCTATGAGCATGGATGTGGATTATTTCTGTAGTAGGAAATGGAATCCTTGGGGTATCTATATGCTCAGAAGTGGTGTAGTTGGGTCATATGGAAGAGCTGTTTCTAGATTTTGGAATACTGGCCCTATTGTTTTCCACAGTGTTGCTGATTTATAGTCCAATCAACAGGGAATGACGCCCCCACCCAGCCTCCTCCTCATCACATTCTGACCAGAATTTGTTGTCTTTTGTTTCCTTAATCGTAGCTACTCTGACTGGGATAAAATGAAATTCTGAAGTAGTTTTAATTTGCATTTCCCTGATAGCTAAGGGTCATGAACACTTGGGAAAAAAAAATATCCATAGTCCACTTTTAAACTTGTTTATTTGTTCTCTTGATGAGTTCCTTGTCAGATTCATAACAAGCAAAGATTTTCCCCCATTCTGTGGGCTGCCCTTTCAGTCAATTAACAGCTCTCTTTGCAACACTGAAGCTTTTTAAATTTCATCAAGTCCTACTTTTAGATTGTTGGCCCTGTTTCCTCTCCACACACCTCTCTCTGGCCCTTACAAAGAATCAGATCTGGTCCCCACCCTGGGTCCTTAGCGTCCTCTGAAGTTGCTGCAAGATGTGCGACTCCTCAAGTACCAATAGGCCTTACTTCAGAACTAGTCTATCCCTGGGGTCTGCAGCAATACCTGCAGCTGCTAGGAAATGAAGAATTTCCCAACCACCTGGAGGCCTAACTCCTGTCTCCACCCTGAGCCCAGATCTCCACCCCAAGCCCAGAGCTTCCCCTGAAGCCATTGCAAGCACTGGCAATTATATTTCTACATATTTCTGGAAGGAAACACAGACTTGGCCCACTTAACTGTATCACTTCTTAATGACTAGAAGTAAACGGCAGGGTGTGGACAGGTGTAAAAATATGAAACAGTGGTGAAGACTTAGCCCTAAGGAGTAATTCTCTGAGGAAATTGCGTTGTTACTGGAATCTGAAAAGTAGGTGGGAACTGGCGAGGTAAAGATGGGAAATATCCAGACACAGAATGACAGTTCAGTCTAGAGGGAGAACAGCACAGTTCAGGAGGGTGGTAAACCCTAGTGTACTTGGGTTAGACATAAAAATGGTGTGGTATCTGATGGGGAAGGTTTATGGTTGATTCTCTGGGACCTATGGATCACAAGCTTTAGGGAGGATGGGAAGCAGGAAGACAGCAAGAAGCTGAAGAAGAAAGACTAGGCAGAGAGAGAGGCTGGGCTACCACTGGTCACAGCACAGCCTCTGTCAATCAAACATGGACATATAAACAGAGACCCTTCTCTTGGCATTGTTCCAAGTAGAGTCAAAGAAAGCAGCAGGCTTTGGGTTTTAAATTCAGGCCTGTTCTAACAGTCTGGGCTGAAAAGTGAAGCCAGGTAGAATAAGAAGTCCTTCTGCCCCGGGGGAGGAGTCTGAGATGCAAGGCATAGCAGCCACAAGATTTAGGATGTTCTGGGTCCCTTCGATCCTAGTCAAGACTTGGAACTTTATTCCACGGACAGAAGGAAGCCAAAGGAGAACTTTAAGCACGTAAAATTGTCCATCTTATTGACCCATATAAAAGACTAGTCTGTCAGTTTTATGTGCCTAATTTAAGTGGACTTGCATGGGTGGTGTATTAGTTGGGGTTCTTTACAGATACAGAAGCAATAAAATTAACACATATTATAAAGATTGATTTAGGTGATTGGTTTATGAAGTTAGGACTGAGTAATCCAACAATGCCATCTACACACTGGGGAGGCTGAGACCCTGGTAGTTGATCAGTCCATTATGTTAAGTAAGATATCTCTGCAGGCCCGGTCTGGCACTGAAGGCCTGAAGGATTCCGAGAGAGAAATGATTATGTCAGTCCATACTGGAAAGCCTACAGATCTGGGTTCTGACAGCAGCCACAGATGGCAGCAGCATCAACAGAATAGGTTCACCAGCAAGATACAGAGGCAAGCAGGCGGGCAGTGAAGGATGAGTGCTGGAGCTCACCTCACTGTTTCTTTACACTCTAGGCCCCCGGTCCATGGGATGGTACCAACCATATCCATGGTTGTTTTCCTTTCTCAGTTAAACTTTTTCAGAAACACACACAAAAATCCAGGGGTGTGTTTTCATGGTGATACTTAATTCCACTGAATTAACGCTATTAATCATCAAATGTTTAAGTATATGTGTGAAAACAGTTAAGAAGCAAATGAGTGGCAGGGTGGTCACACCACTTATCTACACATCTCTATTTACCCTTCAGGTGTATAAGTGTATGATGTCACATGTGCTTGGGTTTCTTGAGAAGCCTTTCCTGACCCTGATCCCCAGGGAGATGTGCTGTCCCTACCCTCCCTATATAACTTCCTCTCCTATCTTTTTAATTTTACTTATTGTTAAGAAATGAAATTTACAATGAAAAACATGGATCTTGAGTATCTATCTCGATGAATTTTGACAACTATATATACCTAGGTAGTCATCAGCCCAAACAGCGCAGGAAACACTTTGCCCTAAGAGTTTCCCTATGAACCTTGCTGTGAAAGTCCCTCTGACCCAATCATGTGTTTCCATATTTCCAGCACTACAGATCACTCTGCCCAAATTTAGGTTCATATAAGAGAAATATGCAGTGTCTAATATTATTTTGAAAGTTTTAATGTTAGAAAACATATGTAGTATAAAACATGCCCTTTCTACAGGGAGTTTACACACAATTCAGTAGCATCAATTATAACCACAATGCTGTGTAACCACTGTTTACCCCTCTAGAGCTGATTTCATTTTATCACCCTACTCACTAATCCCGCTGTGAGGATCCAGGCCTCAAGGAAAAGAGATGTGTTCTCCACAGTAGTCAGCATGTAGAAGGTAGTATATGTTGGCCAGTTGGTTGGACAAACTCATTTATTTATATCTAGAAACTATAGCAAACCACTCCTTTATTTCTCCTCTATTTCCCACACATTTAAGTATTTGTAGGTGCCTGTGCTGGACTTTAAAAGTTGAAAGATGAGCTAGATAGTACTCTTGTCTGTGAGTCTACAGTCAGATTAGATATCACACCTAATAAGACAATCCCAGCAGAAATACAAGGCAGAAAAAAAAATGAGTATGAGAATCTTTCCCTTCACTGTCCAGAGTAACAAAATCTAAGTTGGTGCACTCAGGGCATGGGGCTGCAGTGTTGTAAGGGGTTCACCCACCCCTTTGGACGGCCTACAGAGATTTCTTCAGAGATGACTTCCTCCCCCACACACCTTCCTTCTGCCCCTCTTGCCAGAGCACAGTGAGATGTGTTTGCTCTCCACCTTTCTCCTAGTCATCTTCTTTTCCTTCTCGGTTTTACTCAAACTAATATCTCCTCACCCTCACACGCACACGTTCCTTAAGTAGGTAGCTTTTACTATGTGTGTCTTCTCATAAAATGCCCTTATTTAAGACCTTGGGCTTTTCCCAGGGAAAGTCACATAAATCTCTGTAAAAGTTAAATGCATTTGTTGGTCTCTTATTTCAGACCCAAATGGCTGCCTACTTCCTGGCTTTTGTGTGTTCTCATTCATTCTGTGCCAACCCACCATGCTTCTCACAGCTGTGTGGGGCTTAAGAACCCCAGCCTGGGGACTGCAGAGATAGTTCAGTGATAAGGAGTACCTCAGCCACCCAAGTGTGACAGCTCACAATCATCCCAACTCTAGGAGGGTCCAATGCCTTCTTCTGGCCTCTACAGGCAACTGCAAGCCCATGCACATACCTTTAAACAGACAAAAGAGACATGTAATTTTTTAAAAATAAATGAATCTTTAAAAAATAGAATTCGAGTCATCAAGATAAAATGGTGTTACTAAAGTAACTCAGGAACCAAGACTTTCCTACTGGGTGAGCATAGGTGGATAAATAAATGAATGAATGAATTACTCAGATAATCAACTCTACTAGGTAACTTAGATTGAGAGTAAGAATGATAATGGCAATGACAACAGCATTGGTTACAATGTAATGTGATAATGCAATAGATAAGTCAAAAACTGTGCTTGGGAGTAAGGTGATGCCGAGGGCAAAGATGTTTGCCATCAAGTCTGAGGACCCGAGTTCAAGTCTCTGGACCCATATGGTGGAAGGAAGAAACTGATTCTCATTAGTTGTCCTCTGACATCCATGGCTATGAATAAATACACACACCCAAACACACACACACACACACACACACACAGAGAGAGAGAGAGAGAGAGAGAGAGAGAGAGAGAGAGAGAGAGAGAGAGAGAGAGAGATTCCTAAGAGTTGGATAGGGATCAGGCATCTGTCTTCCCCTCACTGAAGAACATTTATGGATTTATGGAGCCCTCATTCTGGGCATTACCTTATGTTCACGCCAGGCTGTGGTAAATACAAGTACCTAATGGCATCTTACCATGGTGATGAATAAGAATGTCCACAGTAAAAGTTTTTTTTCCCTCTTTGTTAACACAAAAGTTAGTAATCCATTCTAAACTTTTGTTTTATATTCATGGTGTGTGTATGTATATGTGTGTATGTGTGTGTCTGCGTCTGTCTCTTTCTGTGTGTGCATGTGTGTATGTGTGTGTGTCTGTCTGTGTGTGTATGTGTGTGTCTGTGTGTGTATATGTGTGTCTGTGTGTGTGTATGTGTGTGTGTCTGTCTGTATGTGTGTATATGTGTGTCTGTTTGTGTGTGTATGTGTGTGTCTGTGTGTGTATATGTGTGTCTGTGTGTGTCTGTGTGTGTCTGTGTGTGTGTATTGTGGCGGGGGGGGGGGGGGGGGGAGGGAGGAGACCCAAAAGATAAGTTAAGTGTTTTCCTTAATCACTTCCCAACTATCCTTTAAGACATGGTCCCTCACTGACCAAAATTTGCCATCATTTCTGTTAGGCTGATTGACCAATGAACTCAAGAGATATTCTTATCTCACTTCTACCCCAGCCTCTAGCACTGGGGTTACAGATACAAGCCACTATGCCTAGTTTTACATGGATGCTGGGGGGTCTGAACTCAGGTTCACAAGGCTGTGAAGCAAGCTTTACTGAATGAGTCCTTTCCCTAAGCCCCCAAATTGTTCTATAGCAATATCCCTTTTATTTTCTAGTCCAAATAATATTTATAATCAGACAGTGTCCACAGTATCTCTTAGCCTTCTGTTTTAAGGGGCTCACCTGACCCCCTGAATTGTTCAAGAAGTCCAAGGAAGACTATGCCTTATTTTAAGAATCACAGACAGACAGATCCACCCACAGCCCTGCTCAGGTAGAAGATATGGGGGAAGGTGAGCATGGTTCTTTTTAGCTCTCAAAGTAATTGATGTGGAGTGAGACATGGCAGTGACAGAGCATGTCTCATACCTTCCTTTCATCCTTTCAAAGTAACTAGGGTAACCAATTGGTATACCAATTGGAAAGCCCAGTGTGACATTGATCCAAAGTTCTACCTTTTTTCTATAAGAAAGAGGAACTATCATGTGGCAATAGTCAGAAAACGTTCCAGAGAATAAAAGAATAGAGCATATTGTCTCAGGTTCTTGGCTCGTGTTCAGAAGAAGTTTAATATTAACATCAGAAAGAGAAATAACTCAAAAGTCATACAAGCCTGGAGTGAAAGTTAACTGATCCAATAGCCCCTTTCTTACAAGTGAAAAGGAGGAAATGTTAGAACAAGGCCAGCTGGAGCCAAAAAGGGTTCTAAAGTCTTGAAGTATGTTTACATAAAAACCTCAGGAGCTCCAGGGTGGCCTCTGTTGCCTGAACACACTCCCTGAGCCACTCACTGACCCTATCCACCTCAGCTCACATGCTCATCTGCACAATGAAAGAACCGTCCAACCTGCCTCATCCTCAGCCACTGTTCTCTATCCCTCTCTCACTGACGGGAGAACTGAGCACAGTCCTCCAGAGTGTGCTCTCCTCAGAACTGGACCATCCATCCCATTGCACCCATTGCACACACCATTCAGTAGTCATCTGTGCAATTGTCAGCTGCCCGTCTATCCCATGCTGGGCTGTGATCACAAGGCAGAGACTATCTCATTCCACGCTGTGCATGCTTCTGCCTGGTATAAATAAGAAAATGATTCTGGAATAATTTCATGAGAAGAACCATTTCTCTACTGAGGATATAAGCTGAGGGGGAGACTGAAGGAAATGACCTACCTTTGTTGAGTTCCAGGAGAGATCATTAGTCTGCAAGCAGAGCTGAGTAAGCAAGCCCAAGTTTCCAAACAGGGACACTTGTCTTCTTCCCAATGTGTGTCTCTAGATGCTTGCGAAGATGACATGATGAATTCTTGGTTATCCGTGTGTCCCCACAGCCAACACCAAGGAAAGAAGGAATGGTGTGCCATGTAAGGGGCATTTTCTCAAAGCAGAATACCACTCAAACCTGAGAAAGAAGCCCCTAAAGTAAAGGTTTACATTAACCTCATTTTATATTTCTTACAGTTTACAGGAAATTGTTCCCATCCACTCCATGCCCATCTGATTGACTTGAATTTATTGCTTGCAAAGCATGGCGACATTGGTCTATTTTGTTCTGAAAACAGAACTCCAGTTGATATTTTGTTAATTGTGGTATAACTGTTACTTTTTAAAATTTGTGATACTGTAGAGTCTTTTTTCTCTAGAAGTGAAAGAAATACATATTTTAAAATATCACATTCAAATAAGTAAGGCCTTTCCCTTTTTCCAGTGGTTTTCTGCATCTTGTGTATGTGATTTAGACATCACGCCTGTTTAAAGGTCTCATTTTTATACTTTTTCTGGCATAAGAATGTTTGTAGGAGAATGGCAGAACTTTTCTTTAAATCAGCAATTCATGAACCAAGTAATTATTTGTGGGGGGAGAATCCTGTTCATGTTAACAAGACACCCACACACAATTTTACTCACTACAGCCAGTAGCAGCCACCCAGCCCCAATTTATAACCACACAGAAAATGGCTCCAATATTGCCAAATATCCTGAGGAGTCATAGGTTTAGAGGGATGTAAAAGCTAATACGCAGACTGTTTCCCCAACAACCTTCAGAAAAGAAAACCCTAGGGAAGGGAAGGCTTTTTATCTTCTTGGCAGTTCATTTGGTCTACTTACCAGTGTGGTATCATCATGCCATTTTGGATGAGTATTTCACATATACAAGATGTAAAAAAAAATCACTGGAAAAGGGGAAAGGCCTTGCTTATTCACTTGGTCACAATGTATTGGTGACAACATGCACCAGAAACTATATTTCTGAAGTTTCTAGAGGTTACCTTCCCACACAGGAGAGTACTATGTGACATATAGCTCTATCAGTAGGATGTTCCTCTTACTACCATGTCTTACTAGGGGCCCCAAGTTTCTCATCTACACAATAGAGGTATAATTCTTATCTATATAGGTCAGTGTGGCACTTCTAATAAAAATAACCACCATAGGTCCATAGGTGGTGCCACTCTTAGGAAATGTGGTCTTGGAGTAGGTGTGGTTTTGTTGGAGAAGTCTCAGAAGCTCAAGTCATGCCTAGTGGCTCACAGTCATTTCCTGCTAATTGCCAACCATGTCTGCCTCCATGCTGCCTTGTCCTACCATGAAGATAATGGACTAAAACTGTAAGCCTCTGAAAGTGTAAGCCACCCCATGATTTCCTTTATAACAGTTGCTGAGTCATGGTGTCTCTTCATAGAAATAGAAATCTTAACTAAGGCAGCCTGTGACTAGTTGGAAAATAAATCAAAATGTTCCAAATTTTGTTTTTCATAAGTGACAGAATCAAACCACTTTTTGATATGTTTGCTTTTTTCCTGACAAAATGGCTTTTTCCTTAAGGGAAGACAGACATAATGGAGCATGTTTGAAGGTCTGTTCTTTACATTTTAACCAGCCAGAGCACAAAGCAATTCTTTTCACTTACTAGCCATGAAGTAGATGTGACAATAGGGCACATAAGCTTTGAGTTCTGATTTCTTTATCAGTAAAATGAGAGAAAGCCTCTTGTGTAGGGTATTGTGAGAATTCAGCTATAGAATATATACAAGGTACTTGGTACAGAGCTCAACCTAGGGTAAGTACCCATAGTCATTTGTTATTACTGTCATTATTACTGAATAGAGAAAACAGTATGTGCTGACAAGCTACTGAAAGAAACATCAGAGTAGATTTACCTTTAGTATCTCCAACCCTGTCATTAATGGAAACTTCAACTTCTATTGCTTTATTCACAGATGACAGTAGCACAGACAGGCATGTTCAAATATTGTCCCTTTGTCCAAGGCTCAGTAGCGAGAGCCTTGCCTCATCCATATCTATATTCAAAGCACCCAGCACAAGGAATGAAGCATGACTGAGAATCCCAGAGCTCCAGAGGCAGCTCTAGACTCTGCAAGGAAGGAGCGAAGGCAGCCTGATTGGGCAGTCACAGATCTCAGAGAGTTCACAGAACTACTGCAAAGACCCAGTCCAGACTCCTGAGAAACTGGCCGGGTCAGAAGACTCTATGCATCTTTTTGGTCCTTTGTGATTTTTCCATGATTCTAGAGCAATTACTTAACTCTCAACTTTCAGAAAAACCAACATTGTAAGACTGTAATGGTTGCAAGAATGATACTAAGTGTCAGATGACACAGTTTTAGATTTGGAGAGAGGGCAGGAACAGGAAGCGTGGCAGCACTAGAGAGAATGCCCTCGTTTCAGGACGACTATTGAGGTACATCCTACAAAGAGCTCAGTCAGAGGAGAAAGGATTTTCTTTCCTTGTTTTGTTTTTCTGATAAGGTCTTCTATGTATCCCAGACTGGCCTCAAACTCACTATCTTCATTCCTCAGCCTCTGCAGTGCTAGGATTGTAAGCATGTGCTGCTTTACTTGGACTTGAGAAGGTATTTCTGCCTATGAGATGCAGGATGGTGGACAGTCACAGAGCAGATGGACTGTGTGAAGTATGGTGCTTAGGAGATTCCAATATCAGATTTCCTGGGTCTCTGAGGTCCCAAGTCTCATGTAGTATATGCCAGCATGGGTGATGTCACACAACTAGACAATGACCACCATAACTCTTAATAAAGAACTTTTAATGAAGTGGGGGAATGGCTCAGACAGGGAAATTCTTGCCTTTCTAGCTCAGAGACCTGATTTCCACCCCCAGAATCCACATTAAAAAAGAGGCACGTGGGAGGGCTTATGGAGAGAATGAGAAAGGTAGATCTCTCAGCCTAATTGGCAAGCTCCAGGAAGTGAAACACACCTCTCTGTCTGTCTGTCTGTCTGTCTGTCTGTCTGTCTCTCTCTCTCTCTCTCTCTCTCTCTCTCACACACACACACACACACACACACACACACACACACACACACAGAGAGAGAGAGAGAGAGAGAGAGAGAGAGAGAGAGAGAGAGAGAGAGAGAGAGAGAACTTTGTTATTTCAACTGAATTCTGCAGATTGATAAATCCCACTTTTTCAGTCCCTTCAGCTCCAGGAGAAAGAATATTCCCCTCAGATTACTGTAAGATGAAGTTAAAAAAAAAACAAAACCAAACAGCATTTTTGCATCAGTAAAAGCCTAACCCTTTCAGAGACCCCCTCTGAAGGACTTGCTAACTGGCTGAAGATGCCTTTAGCCTCTGGGTACCTGACATCTTGTCTTCCTTTCGATGCAATTAATAGAAGCATTATGTGTGTGATACAAGAGTGACCCAGATTAGAGGATACTCAACTTTTTCCCTTTGATTTCCTACTAGGGGGAGGCTAAAAAAATCTGGAAAATTCAGAGAAAGAGATGGAATGAACATAATAAGACCGAGGGGAAAAGTCAAAGAAAGATTGAAAAGGGATAACTTTGTCTATTTGGAGGACATTGGAGTCATTAACCATAAATGAGAAATGTATATTATTTACTTCTACATTGGACAATAGCTAAGGAATTTTTAATAAAAGATCTGGAACATTTTACACAGAGAGATAGTCATGGCTTTGTGGACTTTATCATATGGATTTCATAGTTTTATATTTCCCTCTTGGCATACTTGTAAAAGTAAGTATAAATTGAACTCTATTTTAATAATCCTTGTGGTACAGTATTACATATTAGATTCATTTCATTGTTTTCTACCCCATACTTATTTACCACAGCTAGTCACTGATTTTACAATAGTCTTCCCTGTGCGGGAAACGCAGTTCTAAAATACAAAGCTAGCCCTTTCTGTAGACACCCAGTAATTAGCTGGCATGATCATTTCTCCATGATGAGGTCCCACTGTATGAGCAGAAACTTTTCTTTTCTCAACAATATTCTTGCCAGATGTTTCCACCGAAAACTGTGAAGTTTTTCATGTACTTCTGGCATACATAACTTCATCCATTATGTTGATTCAAATATTCCTCCCTTTAATTAAGCTGATCAGTCTCCCCCAGTTTCTTTGTAAGAAATAACCATCGTCTTTATGTCCTACTCAGCCACTTGTAACCTCAGGAAGAGTCAGATTTTGTTTCTATTCACACTTACCCCATATTTTCTACTCAATAAACTCCAGATAAACACATTAACAGTTCCAGCAAAGAAAACTCAACCACAGACAAATTTACATGGAACATGCTTGCTATGTCTCCAGTTAATTGAGTGTATACTTATGTATGATTAGGAAATTGTTCTATGGCTCAATGTTGAAAATATAATTATCAATTATTTTCATAAGCACTAGCAGCCAAACACTGTGTCTTTATTTTGTTTGGGAATCTCAGCATTTGAGATTTGCTGCAGAATATTTTCATGTTTAAAAATATTTTTTCCTTCCTTATGAGCTTAGCTAATTTTGTCTGTCCACATAGAATTTTGTGAGGCCATACACGGTCTGATTCACATGTTGACAGATAGTTATAAACTGAGAGGAAAGGATTTTTTTTAACCCTGCATCTTGTCTATAGCCAAAATAACTGCAGACAACCTATAGCTAATTACTAAAAAATTTAAAAGTATAGGTAGGTAGGTAGGTAGATAGACAGACAGACAGACAGACAGACAGACGATAGATATCCATTCTTTATTATACATCTTCTGTTTACAGGTGACCCTCTATTATTATGTGAAAACACAGATAATACCACAACATGGGGCAAAGGAAATAGATCAATGGATAAGATATTTGCTGCCCAAGCTTGAGGACCTTTGTTCAAAACCCCAGAACCCATTAAAGAGCCAGAAATAGCAATGCATATCTGCATACCCAATGATCCTGGTGAAGGCTGAGACAGGCAGTCACATCCCTGGGGCTTGTTGACCAGCCAGTCTAGTCAAAACAGGAAGCTCCAGGTAGAGTGAGAGTCTCTGCCTCAAAAATAGGGGAAGGAGCTGGGAAGACGGCAAGGTATATGTCGTGGTTTGAATGAGAATGTCCTTCCTAGTCTCATATGTTTAAAGAGTTGATCCTCAGTGGAACTGTTTGGGGAAGATGAGGAGGTGTGGCCCTGTTGGAGGAGGTATGCCACTGGGGCAGGCTTTAGGGTTCAAAAGATTGATGTCATTCTCAATGTGCTTTCTGCCTCCTACTTGTGAGTCAAGATCTGAACTCTCAGTTGTCCCTACTGACATCCTTTGCTCCGCCATCATTGTCTCTAACTCTCTAACATTGTAAACCCATTAAACACTTTCTTTTATAAGCTGCCTTGGTCACAGCAATAGAAAAGTACCTAATACAATAGTGTGAGGGTCTGACTTCCCCATTACATAAGAAAGCTGAGCATGGCCATCATTATCAATAATCCCAGTGCTGTAGGGAGCAGAGAATAAGTAGAGAATAATAAAGCAGTACACCCAATGTTATCTTTTGACCTGCACATTCTCATGAGCATGTATATGCACATGCGCAATATACTGGCTAGTTGTATTTCAATAAAAGCTAGAGTCATCAGAGAAGAGAAATCTTCAACTGAAAAAAAAAATCTATAAAACTGGGCTTAGGCAGGCCTTTAGGGCATTTTCTTAGTGATTGATGGGGGAGGGCCCAGTTCATTGTGGGTGGGTCTATGCCTAGGCTAGTAGTCCTGGATCTACAAAAAAGCAGGACACGATGAGAAAGCCAGTAAGCATCACCCCTCCATGGCCTCTGCATCAGCTCCTGACTCCAGGTTCCTGCTCTGACTTCCTTCAATGACAAACAATAATTTGGAAGTTGAACCAAATAAACCCTTTCCTGCCCAAGTTGCTTTGATCATGGTGTTTAATCATAGCAATAGTAACCCTAACTAGCACACAGACAACAATAGTAACAAAAAGTAATTGAAGAAGACATTCCAATATAAACCTCATCTCTAAACGTATTCACATGGGCAAGCACATACACATACATACAACTGTAGCAACTACAAAAATCATGTTTTATCAGGGTCAGGCTTGAAGCCACTGACACTGAGGCTCCTGCATACTTCCAACAAGTTGCCAGACAGTATTCTTTGCTTCAGTTAGCTCATTGGGTTGGGCTGACTTAATAAAAGTGAAGTATAAAATGGGTTCGAGCATTGTTACCAAATAATTAATACAATTAATCTGTTCTAGATAAGCTTTCACAGATATACCCAGAGCTTGTTACTGTGGTGACTCTAGCTCCTGTCAAGGGGCCAATCAAATGCCATTGGAGCAAATTTATTATGTCTGGTGAAAACCACCAGGTTTAATGACCACATGACTTGGGGGGGGGCATGGAAGTGACATGTCTCAGATGAGGCGTCACACTTAAGTTACTAGACAGTATCTAATCGATCTCTTCCTAAACACCAGACATACTATATTTCCTACCCACCTTCAGAGAGATTGGCATTATGGTAAAACTCATGAGACCCTAAGGTAGAGGTACAGGAATCCATTTGTTCTTTGACGGCATCATCCAGTAGTTAGAGGATGTTGTTTAGTGCTAAATTGCTTGCCTAGCAAACATAAATGCTGGGCTCAAACCCCACCATCAGAAGGGAGAAAAATTACCAAGGGCAGCCTTCGATGGTTCACATAGTAAAAGCTTCATAGGATTTGACCCTCTAAGCATGGATTTAATTTGGTTCACCCTGATCTCAACCTCAAGTAAGGCCATGTGACAAGGTCCAGCTGGTGAAGTCTAGTGGCACATCAGAGCCAGCACTCCATTTTCTGTGCTCTGTATCCCCTCTACAGCGGACAAGGCAGCTGGATGGCAGGGGATCATAGCTCTGTGGAGCTGGTATCTCTGCAAATCTCCCTGGCTTATATCACATGATTAAGACAGAAAAATGTGTTGTATGGAGACTGACTGCCTCTGTAAAAACACCTAGCCCATTTGTTTTTAATCTTAGTTATTGCTGTTGCTATTGCTGTTATGACATTACACCAATCATAATCAATCACTCCCTTTGTGTTGACCAAGTAGGGCTGCTGCACAGGCAATGTGGCATCCTGGTTGGTTGTGAGTGGGAGCATACTCCCTGGGAAGCTTTGTGCAGATTACTTTCCTGTCTCCAGAGCCTAATTCACTTTCTGGATATACTATTGATATTTAACGGATGTTTGTAGATTAAGCAAGAGTGTTTGGGTTACAAGTAATAAGAAATTTTCTGCAAAGTAAAAACTATTAGCCAACAGTAAGCCAAAAAAAGAGCTCCTGCTTTCTCCTATGTCTGTCTGAATCTCTCAGGCTTACAGTGCCTGCATCTGCTGGGTTGTCAAGGTTACCTCTCATCATCTTTGGAATATTATTAGACTAGACGCTGACCCACATTGTATCAAAACTGTACATAGACCTGGGTGTGTGTTTGCCTTCCCTATTATTCCAACTGTTTTTCTCTGTTCTGGTCTGGATTCCTCATTCTACTGCATTTAAGTTTATGAAAGACTTTATAGCTTGGCTGTTCACCAAAATGAGAGCTTTTTCTATACTGTACTGATCAATGGGACTCCAAGGGAGCTAGACCCAAACTGAGAATAAGTTGGAAAGTTCTTTTCTTACCAACACACATGAGATTATACAGGGTTTTTGTTAGCTTTTGTTTTTAAAGACAAGGTCTCATTATATAGACCAAGCTTCACAGAGATCTTCCCGCCTGTACCTTCTGGTGCTGGATTTAAAGTCGTGCACCACCAGCCCAGCCAGACTTCTTTTTAACCATGTGGGTATGGGTAGTGTACGAATTGGCCTCTGTATTCAGAGTTCTTCCACTTTGCTCAGCTTTCATTACCATTCTCATTAGTCTGGCTATTTACTGATCTTACCTTGTTAGATTCTCAGTCAAAAGCTCACCAAGAGCTTATGAAAGAGGTGTTGTTATCAGGCCTGTTTTACAGATGACAGAATCGAGGTTCAGGAGGATGAAGACTTTAGACGACACTCGTGTTAAATGCAAAAGCTAAGACTGAGCCCGGGCTCAGCAACGCTGTTAATTCAATCCCGTGTGTTTAGTTTCTTCCCATGGTATGATAAAAAGAGGTGGAGGAGATCTCCAAAGAGGCTCGGTTCTTCCAGTTTCAAAACAAACACTTAAGTAAAGGCAAGGCTACCACTATTCTGAGCACTTCAGCAGGACTCAGTAGTGGAGAGGAAAATCGGGAAGCCAGTCTCATGAAATCTGCAGAAAGCATCAGTCTGAAAAAACACTTCCCAAGGGAGAGAGGAGGAATGAGCCTATGTGGCCCACAGTGCAGGACAACAACTGTCTGCTTCAGTAGCCTGTTAATAAGCCAGCCTCCATCTTATCATTACAGAATAAAGTCTTGAACTATGACACCAAATGCCATCCATATGGGTAATTATCATCTGCCAGTTACAAAGGAAAAAAGTTTTAAGCAATTTTTAAATTATTTTAAACAATTCCTAGTTTCTTTATAACCTAGAATTTTAAGATAACTTTTAAAAATTTAAGATTACATGATATGTTTTTTGGCAATATGGCTTATTGAGAGAGAAATGTTTTTAAAGTCATTTTTAAATATTCATAATAAGATTAAAAGTTAAATGACAGGAAATGCTAAAGGTATTTCTTCAAGATAATCTGAAGTATCATACTTTGCTAAAATTAATAAATGTTCTTTCCGAAAGAACCTTATGAGTCTTTTATCTCAGGGCATTCCAAGTTCAAACCCAGCCTGGACTATGATAAGACCCTATTTTTAAAGGAGAAGGGGAGGGGGACAGTGAGAGAAGGAGAAAAGAGGGGTGAGCAGGAAAGGGCCCTTTCAGGTAGAGTCTCTGTCACTGTTGAGTTTGAGAATCTCTGTTGTCCATTTCCCCCTCTTTGTTATGAATTATCTACACACAATTTTGCCCACTTTCTGCTGAAGAACATAGGTATATGTAAATCACTTGAAATAATTTTCTGCAAGTTATGGAATGTTAATTTTTTATTTTATCATATTATCAATTTAGAGAGAAAACTTAAATAATCAGGAAAGAATTTGGATGTCAAAAGCTAGTATCACAAATCTATTTTATGTCAATGAGAAGGCAAGGAATTAATGAGGCAATCTGCAAAAGACTTCCTGTTTGACTCTGGGCATCATTAAGTAATAGTCATGCACTGATTTGGCTACTTTCCATGCAAGGCCTAAAAGCCACCTTATCAGGGCTCCCATCAGGCCGCAGTGCCTGACTAGTCAGAAGAGGTGTTAATGCCAGCCCATAAAACTGCTGTCTACTGAGCCTGACTTACTTCACACTGGATAAGCAGAAGAACAGAAAGCTGGAAAGGAAACAAGATTTAAAATGAGCCAGAGAGAAAGACAGACAGACCGGGGGGGGGGGGGGGGGGGGAATTGTATAAGGAGAGAAAAAGAAAAAAAGAAAGAGAAAGAAAGACATGGGTGAGTGTGTGGTGAAAACTAAAGGAGAGAACAAGAAAAGAAAGAAGTAAAATATATTTTTCAAATAAATGGAAGGAAACAGCCTTGATACGTATTAACAGATAAACAGGTAAAGTCTCCCTCTCTCTCTCTCTCTCTCTCTCTCTCTCTCTCTCTCTCTCTCTCTCTCTCTCTCTCTCTCTCTCACACACACACACACACACACACACACACAAGAATGAAACTGACATTACAAAAAATGGTTAGACGTGGAGACAGTGCTAAGTGAAAAGGGCTATATTCACAAGTTAAATACATGCTTTCTCTCTCATGCAGAATCAAGAGATAAACACAAATATATGTCAATGACATGAAAGTAAGAAGGTGTTATATGAGGAGAGGAAGGAGAAAGGGAAAACCAATATTTTGTATATATACATGTATATTTACTGTACACACACGCGCACACACACACATACACACACACACACACACACACACACACACACACACACACACACACACACACACACAACTATCTGAGAGAAAAGGAACCAGCAAGATATGAGAGGAGGGACAGGGGAGCATTATGGAAGGTGCGAAGACCACAAAAGTCATTTCGTATATTAACTAAAATTTTATTACAAAAAATGCTTTTAAATGGAAAGAGGAGAATGGATAGGAGGGGAGAATGGCAGAGGTTACCAAACTTAAGACTTCAGGTTAAATCCATTTTAGCTACACAAAACTCCAAGAATAAAGTCGAATACAGAATTCCCTCTTCCCTGGAAATCTCATTTTACAAAGCAGCGGACTAGAAACAGTGCATCATTTGCCTCACGCGCACACAGCAGCTTTCTAGAGACAGAATTCCAGCACTGCATGCCTCCTCTCCTGCTGGAACTCTTTTATTTCCCTCCAAAACTTGCTATTTGAATTATATTTTAATGTATTCATCATAAATCATATTTTAGGAGAAAACGGGTTTTCTTTGAAACTAGAAATTCTTGCCAGTGCAAGTGATGTGTGTGTGTCTGTATGTCTGTGTGTGGTTTGTTTATTTTTGTTTTGTTTGAGGGGATGGATTTTTTTTTCTTTTGAGACAGGGTCTCACTATGAAGCTTTGTCCACCCCAAAACTCACTCTATAGACCAGGCTGGCCTTGAACTCACAGAGCTCCACTTGCCTCTGCTTCAGAAGTGCTGGGATTAAAGGTGTGTACCACCACTGCCCAGTTTGTTTTGGTTTTGTGTGTGCTCATATTCACTGTAATTAACAGACTCTAGCCAATAGTGTGTAAACTTTTAATCAGCAAATGAGCTAGCTAGTGCCTGTTGAAATAAAACAAGAGACTGTTTATAACTTACAACAGAAAACACATCCCAGAGGAAATGAGTGTAACCTCAGCCAAAGCTGACATCCTTGGCACTTTCGGTGGCATTTCCATGGTACTATTTTCTTGCATGCCTGGAGCCACAAAGTGAAGGGGATGGCAGGCACCGTAACCAGCCATTCCCTTCACCAACTGATTTAAGAGTGTTGTGAGAAGGAATGCCCAGTGTGAGTTACCTAACGTCAAAAATGAAATTTCCAGGCCATGGAAAAAAACACAGTGCTTCTGCCAATGCCCTTGAACACAGCAAAGGTCCACTCTGCACGGTTTACTGTGCCCATCATTCTTTCATCTAGGAAGTAGGACTGAGCCTAGGCTCAGATTTCCTTTTAGCCCCTTGATTCCATACGATCCTATAACAAGTAAAAAGCTCCTTTGCCCTAATTTATTGGTCATTACCTTAATTTTCTATTTTGCCTTGGCAATGGAAGCCTGGCTTCATTCTGTCCATTTATCTTGGATGACACTCAGCTTTACCAGCTTAGCTGCTTAGAATTAGTGCCAATGAGGTCAGCATAAGTGGGCCCATCCATTCATTCAATCATACTTACTGAGCTGCCCACACACCAGAACTGTTTGGGGGTGTTACACACAACACTAACAACACAGATAAAAAAGCCCGTCCTTGAGAGTGGGTTCTAGCCAGGGTGGAGGGCCTAGAGACCATAAGTGAAATCTCTTTGATAAAGTGTTAAACTTTTGAGTAGTGGTACATTATATGGAGAAAAATAAAATGGGGGTGATGGGAGCACAGAACTAACCATGTCATTAGGGTGAACAGAAATGTAAGTAGGGCAATCTGATGACACAGGGCTTGAGTGCAGACCTGGAGGTGGTAGTGAGGAACACAAAGATAATTGAGACAGTGTGTGGGCAAAAGGACTGTGCCTGGGGACAGACACAGAATGAGGGGAGGCTCATGAGGAAGGTGTCTAGACCTTGAAGGCCAGGTGGGAAGTGGTAGACACTTTAGTTTTACCTGGGAGATGCAAAGCCTTCTTTTAGCCCTGGGATGAATTTTTAGGTCAACCCACTGACTGCAGGGTGGAGCAGAACACTTTCAAGGGGGGAAAGTAGGAAGATGGCCAGCACTAAGAGACGACTATGATTGGCCATGATAAAAAATAATGAAGGGAATGCATGGTAGTTCTGAATGCTATCTTAAAGTTGGGTATAACAGGATCCACTAATATATAGGGTGTGAGATCTGGACCACTAGACTTGCATCTCCAGGAAATCGAGGAATCCAAATTAGCCTTATTCCAGCCATGCTAATGCATAGGTCCCAAGAATAAGCCATAGGTCCCAAGTGATCATTTGAATAAACCTTCCTGTGATTCCATTACATGTTGAAGTCTGAGATCTACTTGGGTTTGTGAAGCAGGAGACAGGCTAAAGGTATACGGTGTAAGAGGAGTAGGAGAAGCAGTGTTTCTGTGAAAATAAGTCAGCAGTGTTCAGCACAGGTGATGAACTGCTCATTGGGTAAATAGCCCGTGGTGTTAGTCCCCCCAATGGAGGTTCTGATAAAACCAGCTCGAGTTGAGGGCAGAGAGGAGCCACACAGTTGGGCTTGTCTGCTTGTTTTGAGGCAGGGTTTTACTACATAGCTCTGGCTGGGCTCAATCTCACAGAAATTCACCTGCTTTTTCCTGCTGAGTGCTAAGATTAAAGATGCATGCCGCTATGTCTAGCCCCAAAGGCTAGATTTTGATGGCTTTAAGAAAGAATACGAGTAAAGTAATCAGAAACTACACATACAAGTAACTTTTATCAGGTTTGATTCTAGTGAGTTTGGTCTTCTTCATTCTGTCTGATATTTAAAGGAACCACCAATGTTCATTACAGATTTCTCTCCCGGCACCTACTCCAGGCCAGCTGTATTTACCACCAACTTGTCAATCTGAGTGTTCTGTTATTGGGATGTACAGAGTCCATTATGGCCCCTTAACAGACATGTAGGCAACCCAGACTGACTTTCAGGCTTCAGTCACTTTCAGATTTATGTTGCAGTTATTATTATTATTTTGCAACGGTTTCTGGGACTTCACACGGCTTCTAACAGCCAGCTCAGATGTGAGTTCCAGTCTTACTTTTAAACCTCTAGAGAAGCATATATGAGAAGGAGTAATGTGTGGACGGACAGAGGAATATGAAAAGAGATAAAGATGGACAGAGTCTAGGGGTGGAGGAGGAGGCAAGCAAGTGAGAGAAAGAATGAGAGAGGATATGAAAGGGCCAAACAATAAATAATCGCGTCGGCTTAGGCAGCACAAAATAAATGCAAGGACACAGTCACTGGGCCACGTGGACAAACATGATGAATCTGAGGAGATTAATCAGGGCTTCTGGAACTGTCAAGAGAAGAGAATCATCAAGTCTAGGGCCGTGGCGTCCATCCCCCTCATGATGACTAATAGAAGCTAAGGTCATAGATGGCATTAATTCTTCTTTTGAGAAAAAAAATTTAAACGATGAAGCCCATAACGTAAAGGACTATGAAGAAGACAGACACAACTTCAGGGAAGAATTAAGCTACTTTGGAGTGTGACGACAGAGGACAATTGCCTGAATGGATTGCTCTGCAGAGGGAGGAGACATAAACCCCAAGTGATGACTTGGGACATTTATCACTTTAAGAGCAGTTATGCTTATGTAATTCCTATCTCATCTCCTGGGGCAGCACTTAAGAACACAGCAGAGAAGGGGAACCAAAGGAACTGAAAAGGACCAAAAGCAAAGAGGAAAATATTGGTAAGAAAATAAAGCCTGAGGCAGAATTAATTCACACCTTCCACATACTATCCTAGTGGGAAGAAAATCCAAGTCAAATGGATTGTTTGTAGTTACTGGGAAGAACCTGTCAATTGACCTCTTATTTTTCTGCCCACCAAGCATAGAAAAGAAATGACCATGGCTAAAACCTACAGTTCCCAGAAGCTAACTCAGAACTTTTGTGGACCTTAACATTGAGGTCTAAAGGAACTCAGTCGGCAGAGTCACATGATACGGACAAGGACTTTACCAATATCTTGTCAGCAAACATCATATCTAGTTTCTTAAAATCAGAATCTTCTATTCTTAGTACATTGTAAATGGTCTCCATTTCTTAAGCAACAATTTCCACTTGATTCTGATAACATTTACTTCATGGTAAACTCTTGAGAACCATGTACCAGAAAATGATCCTGGCCAAGATCCTGGCCATCACGGAAACAATTTGACACAGAAGTTACTTAGGGTCCACCAGCTACTGCAGCAACAAGTTTCTGGACAGTTCCTACAGATATTTTTTGTAAACCAATGTCTTTAAAAACTCTGCCATTTAATCAGCCTGAAGAATGATATGGAAACTAGGGGTAGTTGAAAGATTCTACTGAATGTAGACTTCAACGTAACTGGAGAGGCTGGGTGAGGCTCTTCTGATGGGGCATGGCACCAAGATCAGTGCCTCAACTTTGAGCACCAAGCCGGTGCACATCCACTATCTTGGGATGGCTGCCACTTCTGAAGGCCATTGTCACTTACCACTTTGGCCATATATTGCATCACTGTTTAGCTGTTACAGAATGTTTAAAACGACACACCTGTTTACAACCTAAATGGTGACCAGGGCTCTGCCCTAATTGGGTCTTATGTTCAGAGGCAACAAAGACATGCTAATATTTTGCTCATTTTCAGATTGACAGATTTAAGTGTGCACTCTTGCATACATTCTCTTCAGGCAAATGAGGAAGTACCAGTTTAAAGTAATGTGTGAGATCAAAATGAAAATGTAGCCAACACCTGTTTGATGACAGAATTATAATCAATGATAAAACGGTCTGAAGCCATTTTAATTTCCTTCCACCAAGTGGGCAGAGCTGTGAGGTTTGCTCTAACACCGCCACACACACACCCCTCCTTTCTGGTTCCTTCTTGTTCTCTTTGGTGCCTGCACAGACCCATGGGTAGACACTGATCACTTTCACTTCTGCTGAGGAAATTACAACATGCTCCTTTAAACAGCAGAGTGAAAGAGAAAACAGATGTTCTGATACCAAATAGTTGAACCTGGGAGGATTAGCAGTATTTTCAGGACCCGTAAGACTAGAAAATGTCCATGAGTCTGAGAAAAGTGCTGGGATGTGAGTCGGGGTGGACGAGAAGATTAGTCAAGAAGGAACTAAGCTGAGAAAAAAAAGGAGGTGGGTGGACATCTGTGTACTATCTGCTTTACAGATCCCTCAAGTGTGGTGCAGCTCCAGGTTCTAGCTCTGTAGGGATGGTTTCTATTTGGGTCTGACTTGGAGAATATCTGCTAAATTAGTATCTCTAAGCAGAACCAGAAAATTTACTCCAAAGAGGAGAGTCACTGTATTAATCAGGGTCTCTGGGGGGGAAAAAAAAGTTAGACCCAAGAGATAGAATCCTCCGATCTGAGATGTTCTCTTGTGTGAAATTCCCTGCTTTGTACTCAAAGGAAAGAAAGCACCAGCGGGAGCTTGCTCATCAAACATGGTGCGAGTTTAGCTTCTTCTAGAAAAAGCAGCCTGCGTCACATCGAAGCCAGATTTGGTTCTTTGCTCTGAGAGCGGTTAGCCCAGCGGAGGGGCTGGCTTCCGTGACAACTGGTTCAGGGACAGGTGCAGTGTGGGTCCCGCAGATATGAACTCTGATAAACACTGCCTGAGCTCCTACTCTATGCAAGAATGGAGAGCAGAGCAGCCCAGCTCCCACCCTCCTGGGGTTCCTATCACAGCCTGATCATCGCGGTCTTCCTGGGAAGGAAGACATCTCAGATCCTGCTTCCTTCAAAGTCTGGGAGGAAGGTGAGTGGTCCTTTGATTTCCATTCTACAACTAGACAATGTGAGTTCTAATGAAGTTAGAGGAAGGTCACATAGAGGTCAGAGCATCTGAAAAAATTATCACAAGATTTTTGATGAGCGCTGAACAGTTTAAACTGAGAAGTGAAGACTTTTTTGTGGGCTTATCTAAAAAGAAATGTGTTGCTCTGTGTATCTCAGTTTCAGATATTCAGCAAGAATGTACTGGGTGCTATGGTAGGCAAAGCAAATTAAGGATGGACGTTAATACATGTGTGTGTGTGTATGTGTGTGTGTATGTGTGTATGTATGTGTGTGTATGTGTATGTATGTGTGTGTGTATGTGTGTGTATGTGTGTATATATGTTTGTGTATGTGTGTGTGTATGTGTGTGTATGTGTGTGTGTATGTATGTGTGTATGTATGTGTGTGTATGTATATGTATGTGTGTGTATGTGTGTATGTGTGTGTGTGTATGTGTGTGTGTGTATGTAACATGCTATGTGAAAAGTATTTTGAGCAAAAACAAAACAAGACAAAGAACTAAAGAGGGATGGGGGCTTCTGTGGGGAGACACTATTCAGCAGAGCTCTGAATAAAGGAACAGGCTATGCGGCTGTCTAGGCACCCCCAAAAAACATGAAGTGCAAGGCTGTGAGGTGGGTAAGGGCAGAGAAAGTTTGAAGACAGGCAATTCAGAGACTGAAGCAGAGATGAGACACTGGGACTAGAGTGCAGCTGGGAGAGGGGCCGCCCTGCCTTTGGCATCATGTGAGCTGGGATACCTCTGGTTTATGTCCAGTGTCACTGACGGTCTCACAGGGTCTCTCTGGTTGGAGGCAAAACTTAGTGTATCCAGGTGAGTGTGTAAGCAGGAGAGTTGTGTAGCTGGGAGGTCATCTGAAGGAGAGATAGAGGGGCTTTGTTTGTTTGTTTGTTTCAACTTTTGTATAAGTTTGTTTCTGTTCTGCCTTTCTCACGTCATGGCAATGAAAAATCATGAAAAAGTTATTAGTCATAGATGGTGAAATATGATTCCAAAGTAGAAGACTGGATTTTCATGTCGGTTCTAACCACTTTCCTCATACCTGAAACGGATCTTCCTGGCTATGAGATGCTTAATACAGGTCTTAAAAATGGCAAGCAACCGAATACTTTTCAAAGTATGTAAACCCTAAAATGGGTTCCAGCAGTTAAGTTAGCTCATAGAAATTAGAGCTAACTGTATTTTATTAATCCTTTCTAAAACCTGCAGCAATTTATTCTCCTTCTTTAGGCCCATTGTAAACAAGACTTTTCCTTTCCATTAGACACACTAATGAATGCCTTATTAAAAATCACAATGATATGAGATTCTATGAAATATGCTTGTGCAAGTTTTGGCAAATCTCCTTGATACCGACATTTAAAAAATGGTTTTCATGAATATCATTGGCATCCTCAAGCATCCATCAAACAGCAGTGGAGAGAGCAACAACAGAACCAGGAAACTGAATAAGGGGTGACTGGAGGCAGAGCCTTTCAGATCCCATCATTTAATTGACCTTTAAGTGCTTGGCTGGATATTTGTTATCTCAGGATCCTAGTCGAGGCCAAGTTCTTTCTCAGGCGTGGCTTTATTCAGCCTGCAAGGTAAGTCAGATGGCATTTATGTTTCCTGCTGGCTCACCAGTTGCTGCATGAGAAATGGGCACATGAAGATAACCCATGCTCCTCCATGTGTCTGCTATGTCAGTCATGATGCCTTCCCCTCTGTCTCCCTCCAAAGGACGTGTTGAATAAAGCTGTGATCCAGAGGCCAAATGGCTCGAGGCTTATTAATAATGAGTCATTTGTGCCACCTTTGAGTTATATTATTAGCAGATTCCAGGAAGTTCCCTGTCACCCTTCAGTGGCCTTTCACAATTAACCGTTCTGCTAAGGCATAAGGGCCTGAGGCCTCCTCCTCCAGTAGAAACTAAATCCAGCTACTGTCAGTCATTCGCCATCTTTGGTGGCTTTCCGTAGAACACATCTGCCATTATAGCTCACAGGGGGAAAAGAAAAGACTAAAATAATGCACGGAAGATGCCATATTGAAGTGATGGCAGATGAAGAGGAAACCCAGAGCTGGAGCCTTTAAACTGTCTACAGTGAATGCTGGTTGTGGTATTGCTTGACTCCAAGAAAACTGAAGTCCTTTCAGGCCAAACCCTTGGAATTGTTGTAGTTAGCAGCCATCAGTCAAATTACTTAAAGAGAAGCATTGAACCCATGAAGAATCATATGCTTTTAATAACCTCTGGTCAGAGCTGTTTAAATAATCTCTTCCAAAATACCTCACACTTCCCCAGTTATATAATGTCCCTGCATCACCTCGGCCTTTAATGAATTCTTTTCCCTTAAGCATTTCTGGAAATGCCCAGAGGTGCTAACATGTGGCTAGAAATAATTCTGTTGAGTGTCTTAACCAAGGCAGGAGTCCAGGGTCCCTGGCTCACATGCTAAGACGGCACTCAGAACTAGAAGTCTGTTGCCATCTCTGATTCCTACCACAGTCACTGCTAACAGGAAGTCCTGCAGGACCTGAGCTGCTAAATTCAGAATGCCTTCTGAATGTCTAAGCTAGAGCCTCTCACCACCTCCCTGCTCAGCAGAGTGAGACAGAGCAATGGTGCTGCCCTCAGGAGGAAAGTGTGCTCAGATGCTCTGAGGCTCACAGCAGGCCTGCCTTAAATATTCCCACCCCTACTCATAGATGATGGCTGGACTCCAGTGTTTGAACTCAGCTCCACTTGTCCTTCCTGCCATCATTCTCCCCTCCAAAATGGCTAATCCAACTATTACTCAAAGCTAAGAATCATTTCCAGAGGCCACTCTGAGCATACCACTGCAAAGCTCTATGAGTCCCAAAATGTCACTGTTTTATATAACCCATGATTTCCCCAAATCATAAACACTCTACCCATTCCCAAGTGGGCAGAATCAATCCTTTCTGAAATGCTCCCATAGTAGCTGGGTCCAGACAAGCCTGGAGATCGCCATCCCGTGGTCTGCTGTTGTCTGCCTTCCTTACTGGAAATGCACTGCCATGTCAGAGCTTCTCTGTGGTGTGCTCCTTTCCACCATCCCTTCACTTGGGAGCACCTCTTCTCCATCCCTCCTCCACTTGGGAGCACCTCCTTTCCATCCCTCCTCCCCTTGGGAGCACCCCAGTATTTCCTACAATGTTTTGAATGTGTCAGTGAGGAGGATTTCAGTCTTTCCCTGCAGAGTCCTGTGGTGGGATTCAGGTGTCAGCTGATAAGGTCCGAAGACGCTTATCCAGGGTCCAGGGCTCCCTCTCTGATGTTGGGCACCAGATGAAGGCAGAGGTTCTCTTAAAATACACCAATCTAAGATTAATATTTATTAAAATATAAACCAACACTCACGATACAGATAACAGCTTATATAGGTGCCTGATAGACTGGATTTTCTAAGCAGTGAACGATGGATGCTGAACCGGTCTCTCCAGCAGTCAGGAACCAGGAAACGGGCCTCCCAGGATCTCAGCAGCCCCTTATGAATGGGGTTGGTCACTCCCCTTTCAGGAGCCCGGGACCCTGTATAAGCGTTTTTGGACCTTATCAGCTGACACCTGAATCCCACCACAGCACCAGGCAGGGATTTGGCCTCTTGCCTGACCCTGACACTCTGTCATCCTAAACAAAGTTTTAATCTTTGTCCCTCTTCTTCCTTGAAGGGACCAAACAGTATACCTTATAAAAACGTGAGAGATCAAATGTTCTCCTTTTCTCTCCGTGTCTTAGTTTCTTTCCTAGTGAATGTGACAAAATCCCCTGACAGAGGCAAGTTGAAGGAGAAAGGGCTTCTTGGGCCCACATTTCCAGGAAGTCCACCACAGTGGGGAAGTCAACACAACCATGATCAAGAACCGAGAACAATGATGAATGTACACAGTGCTCAGTTTCCATCTTTACTCAGACAGTCCAAGACCCAGGGAATGGCATTATCCACAATTAAGAAAGGTTTTCCACATCTATTGATATCCTCAAGATAATCCCCACAGGCATGGCCAGCAATCCCTCTTCCAGGTGATCTGGTTCCTGCCAGCTTGACAATTTACACTAACCATCACACCTCCCACGTCTTTGTGAAAGCAAACTGGGGGATGAGTTAAGGCACACACTGGTGGTGATGGCTAAGGGGGAATTGCTTAGTGTTGGAAACCCAAGTCTAGTGAGATGACTCAGCAGGGAAAGGAGCTTGCCACCAAGCCTGATGACTTAGCTGTCCTTTGGCTAATAGTAAGATTGTCTTCAGTGTTTATTACTATTATACCTCATTTTCTTAAGATGTGGTCTCAGGAGATTCCTTTTCTTAGAGAATGTATGCATGTGATTGACAGATATGACACATGTGCAGTTCAGGGCATCCTTGATAGTGTGTTCTGATTTAACACAAAATAGGTTCTAGAATCATAGATATTCCATTGTAAAAGAAGTTGCATACAGTTCCATTTCACTTCTTGCTTACAATAGAAGGACACAATCCCTCATAGTCTTCTGCCTTACAAATGTTTCCATAACACTGGCAAATCGCTTAATTTTTCCATACCTCAACTGACTTTTCTGGAAAATGGGGATTCTCTCACTTTTTAAATAAACTATAAACTTCTATCCAAGGATGAGGTTCTAACTTAACCAGACAACACAGATACATTCCAAAGGCAAATTAATGATGCTCTGCTGAGTTCTAGACCAGTTGCTCATCACTCATTATCACACACCTTGGGCAGACTCCATCACTTCTCTGTTCTTAGTTTTCTCATGAATGGTGTGCATCCCTCCTCAGAGAACACTAGATAGGACAGGGCTACATGTGAGTAGCAGGTGTCAGCTGCAACCACCACCATTATGGTTAAGAAGGGACTAGGGTACAACATCAAATGGTTGAGAGTCACCAGCTTTCTATGGCATGTTCTTCAAGCACTTCAGTAAGAGAATATCTGCAGCAAGTAAGTGTAAGAAAAATTAAAAACTAAAAAAAGTCACCTTAATCAAAATACCAAATCAAAATGTTTTGCAAAGTGTGTGTCCCAAAGTCATACACCCTGTAGGAATGTGTTCCAAGGCTCTTTGATGGGCATGGAAATATGATAGTCAAGGTGGTTAGGGCATTGAAGACTTTGGGGCCCCCACTCTCATACACATAGCTTTATTTTATGGCAAAAATTCTTAGCTGATGAACAAAGCCATTCCTTCTTGGACCCTCCACCAAATTTAATTTCCCAGGTTTCATTAAATGTTACCATGTGCTCACATTGTGGGACATATGGTTTCTGTCTGTATGGCCTAGCTCTGCCTCTGCAGTGTGAAAGCAGCCACCTGAGATATATAAACATATGGGTGTGCTATGTCCCAATAAAACTTTAAAAAACTTGGCTGTGGTTTGCTAACTCCTGGATGAAAGCACAATAAGCCAAGGGAATGTTGCACAGGAAGCTGAAAGACAAGACAGGAGCCAATCAGGGGGCACCTTGGGATCCCAGAACCACTTCAGTCTAATCCTGGGAGCAGGATGAAGTCTGTGAAGCATGTTAAAGGGGGGTATGGCTCAATATAGAAAACACAGCTCTGGAGACCACACCCAATGCTCTCTCTATGAGGCCATAGGGGCTCCTTGGTTCCTTCCTTTGTAGCATCTCCTCCTAATGCTCATAAGATGACATCTTTAGTGAAGGACCAGCCTGTAGGGGCTTCAAAAGCTGAAATTTGTGACTGGTGAACGTGCCATGGCTGTGGCTTTTCTCTACAGCTTAGCAGGACCAGGAACCCCAATCTATCAACACACTATCCTTGGTCTCTGCCAGATTTATAACCACAGGTTAAAAGCTCAACTTACTAATTCTCCCTGATTTATTTTATAATTAGTGTGTGGAGCTTCATTATGACTTGACATTACATATAGATAGAGATGTATATTATTGTGCATTGCTCAAGTAACTTTCAATGATGAACAGAAATGCCAAATGTGAGCACCCCATCTTCTCATCTATAACATAAATAACATCCATAGAGAGACAGTAACAGCAACATAGTATTATCATTTGTTTTACCAAACAGCATAAATCCATCTATGTGATTACTTTGTTTAAACCTTAAAACAATCCTCTTCATAAAGAAAGCAAGAGATTAAGTAACTTCAGAACACAAAGCTAGTGAGTGCTAGAGTTAAGAGCTGAACACATATGATATAAACTAGAATCTGGTATTTAACCAGTATAACATGGCATCTCACTAGAAAAAATGTAATCGTTAGAGAGTGTGGGGAGAAGGCAGGTAAGCCTAATGTCTTGAGGACATAATCCAATACGTAACCCAATCTCTGCTAGGAATAGCATGCAAGCAGATCATCAGCTCATAGTGTCCTTTGGTTACAATGCTATCCCCCTCCATATTGACCATAGCCTTCTCACTAGTAAAGATATTCTCAGACAGCTGGGTGTATAGCTCACTGGGAGAGGACTTACCCAGTACGCACAGGCTATGCCTTCAAACCTAGCACTGCATAGGAACACAAATAGGAATTCCCAAAGTCTATAAACTTCCATAAGGTGCTTTAAGGTAATTTGATTAAACAGTATGTCACCATTTAATGTTTGGTTTCATCCACTTAGAAGAGTGGTTTTCAATCTTCCTAATGCTATGAGATGGTTTAATATACCTCTTCCTATCGTGCTGATCCCCAAACATACAATTCATTTGTTGCTACTTCATAACTTTAATTGTGCTGCTTTATGAATTGGAATGTACAGGATAACTGATTTTTGACCCCTGCCAAAAGGTCATTTGACTCTCCAAGGGGTCACAACCCACAAGTTGAGAAGCACCGACTTAGAACAATTTGTCCCTGGATGGTCTGGTCAGGACATCATTCATATCTGCAGATCTAGAGCATCTGCTGTATTAACCACATTTGTTTTCTCATATTCATCGCCTGATAGACATTTACGTTATAACTATTTGACTAATAGATATAATGTCATTGTAAACATTCACATACAATGTGTTTGGTAGAAATGTATAACTTCACTCAAGAGACTTATTCTTATATTTTTCTTTCCATTTTTTAAAAACTTTCTACATGAGTACTGAATGTGCATCATTCCCACCCCCTCCCTCTTTCCCTACCAACTCTTTCTCACATACTTCCACTCTCAAATTTATGACTTCTTTATTATCACATATATACATAATACATATGTGCAAACATACACATACATACATACATACTGTGCTTGTTAGTCTTCTATCAACTTGACACAAGCTAGAGTTTTCTGAGATAAGAAAACCTCAATTGAGAAAATGCCTCCCTAAGATCCAGGTATAAGACATTTTCTTAATTAGTAATTTGTGGAGGAGGACCCAGCCAATAGTGGATGGTAGTCCTGGGTTCTATAAGAAAGCAGGAGAAGTAAGCCATTAAGCAGCACCCCTCCATGGCTTCTGCATCAGCTCCTGCCTTCAGGTTTCTGTCCTGCTTGAGTGCCTGTTCTGGTTTCCTTCAGTGATGAAGTGTAAGCTAAATACACTCTTTACAACTTGCTTTTTGGTCACAGTGTTCTGTTACAGCAATAGGAACCCTAAGACACATACATAAAACTTGTTGAGTTGGCTTAGTGTTACGTGTATGTTTGTGTGCTTAGGGCTGAACACTTGGGATTGGATAACCAACTGAGGGTCTTGTCCCTGGAGAAAATTGATTCTCCCTCTTTCAGCAGCCATTAACTGCCTGCAGCTCTTCATCTGGGCATGGTGATAGCATATGAGAGTTCCCCTCATTCATGTTGGCATGTCAATTGATATTTGTCATGGTGCACATCTTGTGTGAGCCACCACAGTGTTGAGATTTTAAGGATTCAGCTTGTCATATGTATGAAAGATGTCGTATCATAGTAGATATCTTGGTCCCTGGGCTCTTATAATTTTGTACCCCCCCCTCCATGATGTTCCATAAACCTTAGGTGCATAGGTTATGTTTAGATGTGCCAAATGGGATTGGCACCCCATAATCAGTTGTTCTTTGTATTTGATTCAGATTTCTGTAATATTCTCCATCTGCTGTAAAAAGTAGATTTGTTTTTTGATGAGGGATGAGATCCATACTTCTTTGTGGATATAAGAATAATACATATTTAGAATGCAGTTAGAAATTATACTGGCTAGGAAAGTGGCAGTAATAGGGTCCATGACCTTACCATCCATGGATAGTTAGATAGGTTTATAGTACCAGATATGAATTCTGTCCTGTCAAGCAGCCATTGAGTCCAATTAAACAGTGGATGGTTTCCCCAGCATATAAGTGCCACTATTGTACCCTCGGATATATCTGGCCATTGTTGTGGTTTGTTGGCTTTATATCTAGCCCTTGCTAGATTGCTCTTCTCTCTTGGCATCTGAAATTGCACCTTCTTATACTGTGAGAGCTAGTCCTCAGGGAAGAGGTTTCCAGGGCAGATCCACTCGGTTCCTCCAAGTTCTGTTTATGAAATGTAAGTGCCTTTAGTAATAGGAAGTTCTGGGAAGCAACAAAGGGCAGGGACAGTGTCCCATATTGTTGGGGAGTCTCTTGGACTCCTCAGGGCACTTCCTAAAATCATACAGTAACTCAAGGTTTAACTTATTGAGGGACCTGGCAACCTACTTTCCATAAGACTGAACCTCTTTGGAACTGTATTTTCACTATGGGAGAGGTCCATTTTCTCCACATCCTCACCAAACATCATGTTCCTGTTTAAAAATCTTCCTAGCATAGTGGATAAAGAGTAATCTCTTGAATCCATTCACAGCTAGTATGGTTGAGAATATTTTGACATCTTTTATGTGATTTTGGTGATTTGTATGTCTTTTTTTAGCCAACTCTATGTAAGTCATTTGCCCTTTTAACATATATGTTATCCTTTTATTGTGGAGTAGTAACCATTCTTTACATATAATAGATCTAGCCTGTATCAGATACATGATTTGCAAAAGTTATCTCCTTCTGCTGGTCAATATTTTATTTTCTTCATGATTTCTTTTGAGGTAGAAGAGATTTTTAATTTTGATGAAATTCAGTTTGGCTATTAGCTTTGTTTAACTGTGCTTTGGGTATTGCATATAACCATCGTATGTTTTCTTCTACGAATTTCATACTTTTTACCCGTTCACTTAGTGTCTACAGGCCACTTTGAGTTTATTTTTGAATATTCTATTTTGCACATGTCTCTCCAGCTCTCCTAGCACCATTTGTTGAGAAAGATTATATGTCTTAGCATTTTCATGAAAAATCAGTTGAGTCGAGATGTATGTTCCTGGACTCTTAATTCTGACCTTCATCTCAATGCCTGTTCTTATGCCACATTGTTTAATTTTCATAGCTTTGAAATAAGTTCTAAAGTTGGTAAGTGTGAGTTGTCCAATTTTGTTCTTCAAACATTGTTTTATTGTTTTAATAGCACCTTAAGATATCAAGCTAAAAATGAAACTAATTTAATAAAGGAAGGCAATGTCAGGAAGGCACAGAGACCTCTGACCTCTGCTTGGTGTGTAGTAATTTATTTTGTGAAATGGGTTGGTTTTTTTTTACTCTTCTAGCTCTGAAGGTCAACATAACTCTTTTACAGTTGTTTTATAAGAGAAGATACCACAATCTGAGTTAAATGATTTGGTCAGAACTAGTGAAGAGCTTCTGCAGCCTGGTCTCTTGGCCACGTGCCTTAGATAAAAGTTCCTAGACTCTGCCCTTTGGCAGGAGGTTTGAGGTGGGGCTTGGAGAGCTGTACTTTCAACAAACTATCATGTGATTTGAATGGAAATCAATGTTTAAGGGATGGCCTTACAACGTAGCCTAAAAGTTCACAGCAAAGCAAGGATGTGGTGGTGACGTGCTTGGAGAAAAAAAAAAAACGCTATGGAAATGAGGGCACTGGTGGTGAAGAGAAGTGGGAAGGGATCGGGCATTGGCAGTTAACAAAGAGGCAATACTGACCATTAGTGACCACATCAGCTCCCTACCTTGACCTTTCTAGCCTTGCCTGTGACCATGTCACCAGCCCTGTGGTGGGACATGGATTTCTTCCTAGTACATATCACACCTACAGTTTAGGAGGGTATGAGAGTCATCTGAGCAAGTAAATCATCCCTCAAGGCAAACAGGAATGACTCAGGTGAGTGACCACTGATGCTGTGCTGAATCAGGGCTGCTTTTACATTTTTCCCACTTTCACACAATCCCTGGAATATAAAATATGTGTACAGATCAAACATTTGTAGACACGAAATCAACCAGAAAATTTTAAATCTCTGTATACATATAATTTTATAACTTATTAAAGAAAGCATATTTGCATGCTGATGAGATGAATATACTTGTTTTTACATGAAATAATTCAGTCCTAGCTGAGTATTTGATATTATCAACTGTAGAGCATCGGTTTTCAGAGCTGATCAATATTAGGGTTTTATAATCATCTGTGCTGGGAGCACTGCTTTGCATAAATATGAAACACAAAGTATGTTTACCACGTCTTGAGAAAATGTTGGAAATTCTGTCCTAATTCCACGATAAAACTCATTGATGCCTTCTGTGAAATTCAAACAAATAATTCAAGTAGCAAGTTTATCAACCAAATATACAGAATGCAACCCTAAATGATCTCACCTTAGTATGATGAGAACTTGTGGTAGGAAAATATTGTCTTGGTTTTCTCAAATTAGATGATTGTTTCCAAAACTTGGATAATAAAAACAATCTGATGTGTAATGTACCACAGTCTCAAATCTTTAGTCAGGATGTTTTAGGTATCATGATGGCCTTCTCTGTGCTGTGTTCAGTAGCAAGGCTGCAATGAGGTCACATGGTGCAAGGTGGGCAGGTTCTGGGAGAAACAAACTTGACTTTCAATTTTCCGTCTTTGAGCACTGGAAAATCTTTGACTGCCGCTGGATTTTTATGACCTCACATTCACTTATGGGACTGTGTAAAGGGCGGAAACACAGTTTAGGAAGCTAGGGTGTAAGCCCTCTAGAGACTGGATCCTGACCTACTTGTGATGCAGGCATTCTGTCTTCCCCATTTTACCAGTAAAGGGATCTGAGGGACTCTTTAGAAACTTGTGACAGTCACATAGCAACAAGTAACAGAACCAGACTCAAACCCAGGCAGCTCACCCCAGAGCCAGCTGCTTAACCGCTATATTGTTTCTAGAAGAAACGAAACAAAGTCTGAGGGATGAGACTTACTAATACTGCAACTTAGAAAAGCTACTTGAATCTGATTCTCATAAAAAGAGACAAACACAGATACCTGTGATCTACCATAACACTGATCCAGCTCTGGCAGAAGTGTTAGAAAAACTTTGGGAACTCAAAGTGAACTGGCACCTTCCTCCCCAAAGCTGGCCACATTTACACCTCTGTACTGATGGAGATTAGCCAAGGCCATCAATGATTCTCTGCTTCCTGAGGAAAAATGAATAAATACCTTTGGAGGTGAATTCATTAAAATCACCATACAACTCATTGGTAGAATAGTGATTGGTAGACTGGTGGAACATTCTTGATGACTCTTATTACTTAATAATTATTGAAAAGTAAGTGGTGAATATGTTACATCTAGGGCAGGACTTGACCTCAGCACTGGCTGGTTCTTGGATAGTTCTTCGTTGCAGTGGACTACACTGTGCATTATGGGACACTCAGCAGCATTCCTACTGTGAGTTACATTTCTATCTCTGTGATGAAATTCCATGACAGACTGAAAGCTACTTGGACAGGAAAAGGTTTACATTCAGGCCACATTCCATAACTGATGGAAGTCTGGGCAAGAAGGCAAGGCGAGACCCTGGAGGCAAGACCTGAGGCAGCAGCCATGGAGGAATGCTGCTTCCTGGATTGCTCCTCCTTGTTTCCTCACTTTCTCCTATAACCTAAGGCCTCCTTTCCAGGCACCACACTGATTACTAGCTAAGAATATGACCCACAAGCTTGTCTGCATGCCAGTCTTATAAAGGAGGCATTTTCTCAAATGTGGTTCCCTCCTTTTCTCAGATAACTGTAGCTGTATCAAGTTGGCAGGCACACACACACACACACACACACACACACACACACACACACACACACACAGAGAGAGAGAGAGAGAGAGAGAGAGAGAGAGAGAGAGAGAGAGAGAGAGAGAGAGAGAGAGAGAGAGAGAAGTGGCAAGCACTTTACCTGCTGAGTCATCTTGCTAGCCTCCCCCCCCTTTCTGTTTTCTTTCTCTTTTTAACTAATAGTGCTTCAAGTACTTAAGCGTTATTAAAACTATTTTAGGGGCTAGAGAGTCCAGGTGGCAGGAGTTCTTGCTGCTGCTCTTGTAGAGGACCCAGGTTCAGTTACCAGAACCCATATGCCAGCTCACAACTGCCAGTAACTGCAGTTACAGGGAATCCAATACCATATTCTCTGCAGATATTTGCACAAATATGGTACACAGAGATACAAGCAAATACACACACACACACACACACACACACACACACACACACACACACACACACACAGGAGGGGGAGGGGGAAGGGGAGGGAGAGGGAGAGGGAAAGAGAGAGAGAGAGGGAGAGGAAAAGAGATCCTTTTAACATAATGTAGCCAGGTAATGGTGTCACAGGTTTTTAATCCCAGCATTCAGAAGTCAAAGGCAAATGAATCTCTGAGACTCTGGTCTATGAGTTCCAGGATAGCCAGGGCTACACAGAGAAACCCTGTCTCAAAAAAAAATTGTACTAACAATAATAGCAACAACAAAACGTGATATCAGTATAAATATGTCCTTGTCCCTGGGTGAAAGTAAACTAGTAATCCTACTACCATTACTTTAACAAGTTAACACCCAGTGTCCCAACACCAGCAGGTGTAATCTCAGGATCTGCTCACAACAGCCCAAAAGGGAATCCAGATCTTAGACCTGTTATAACTGATGAGGAAGTTGAGGAAACCAGAAGGCCATACCCTACGGAGCATGGGGAGCCTGTTTCTTACTAGTTTTACCCCTCCCCAAGCCAGTGCTGTTGGAACTTTTCTGCCCCTTAACAGGGGCTTTCCTACCTTTAGCTTCACATTGTGGTTGTTGGGTCCCCGTCTTCTGTCTCCCACCTAAGAGCTCCTCCCACAGCTGTCTTTATTAGAGACAGTGCCCTAAAAACAAACAAACAAAACAAAACAAAATACAAAATACAAAATACAACTGCCAGATCAAAGTCTGCACAGTGGATCGGACACTGTGTTGTTTCTCTAGCCTTTCTATTCTGAGGGAATATCAAGAACAGGGGCGTATTGTACTACCTTCATCTTTGGTGCCTTCATAGAGCAAACTATAGGACTTCACGGGATGCTAGCCAAAGCTTTCTTTGCAGCCACAGATAGCAAGAGGGGCGTCATTACAGTCAGACCTTTGTATCCACGAGTTCTGAATCTGTGAATTCAACTACTCACAGACAAAAAATCCTCAGGGAAAATAATGGTGTCTTGGAGCATGGAAGAGTGCTCAGCTGGTAAAGTGCTTGCTTCCTAAGCATGAGGAAACATCAATTTGATCCCCCAGAACTTATGTAGAAGAGCTGGGCATGGAGCCTGTAACCTAGCACTGGGGAGGAGACAGGAGGCTTGCTGGCCAACCAGTCTAGATGAATTGGCTGGCTCCATGTTCAGTGAGATCCTTCCTTAGAAACATAAGAAAGATATTCAATGTTGACCTCAAGGTTCCACATGCATGCATACATGTGCACGCACGCACACTTTCACCTGCACAAACTTGCACACACATATATACACCAACACACAAAGAAAAATATGCACCTGTGTCAAACATACATATTTATTGTTGTTATTCTGTATGCAGTGTGCTATAACAACCACTTACGTGGTGTTCCCATTGAGTTTCATAGTGGTAATTTATAGAATGGGCTCGTAGATTTGGGCATTCACAGAGAGCCCTGAAGTCCAACTCTGGAGGACATCAGAGAGCGGTACTTTTATATTGGTTAAGAGCAATGAGAAAAGAAAAACCAGAGACCTAAGCAGCAGAGAAAGAGAAATGGTCACAAGGAGGAAACGTGACTTGAAATTATTTAGTTGAAGGAAGAGGTGGAAGGGCCCAAAACCCTGTCTTAAAGTCCAGGGCAGTGTCCGATCCACTGTGCAGACATTGATCTTGAGTTGTATTTTGGCTTTGGTTTTGTTTTTGTTTTTTTGTTTGTTTGTTTGTTTTTAGGAAGGGCACTGATAAAAGTAAACATGTAAGTTTGTATATTAACACATCACTGGCAATAAATTTATATGAGGTAAACAGTGATGTCTGAAGATATATATCATTATGTATCCTGTGTGAACTACTTGACCAGAAATTAGAATGTTTTCATGCTCATTTTGGGCCTTTGGCAAGTCAGTGAGACTTTAGAAAATCATTCCATTTCCTTTGGCTCTCATTTCTTTTAGCTGTAGGATTTTTCTGGCTAAAGACACATGATCAACTTGTGTGCTTTTTAATGTCTGCCTTTATTTGACCATACTCAGATGGTGAAATCTACAGTCCTCTTAGGTTTCATAATGATCAGACTGTAGGAAAAACATACTTTGTGTGGCTTGCAGTCTTACAGAACTCTGTAGTTGTGATAGGCCTGGTAAATCATAGAGGGAAAATTAAAATTCCCAGCCAGTGCCTGGATTTCTTTTACAGATCCCTCAGCAGGTAGTCAGCTTTCTCCCACCTCCGCCCATGATCTGAAGAAAACAAGGCTTCATGTGAAGGGGGCTGATGTCGTACGCATGTGCACTTTATTTGGGGTATGCAGTTCTGGTGCCGGCCCTCTCACATTTTGCAGAATTAATAGTTGCTCTACTCTGCTCAGTGCCAGCAACTGCTATAGGCTTTGCATGGAATATCTTATTTATTCTGTGCAAGTATCTTTTAAAGCAAATACTCTTGCTATATTTTTCCTCAGATAAGAAAACAAAAACCCAGAGAAGTTAAATGATTTGTCAAGGAACCAGCCTGCTAAGACACATAGTCTGAAGTCTACTTCAGACTGAGTTAGAGCTGCTCATGTACAAATAAATGTTGGATGACTATAACCACCTTATCACCCATACCATATGCTTCTGTTACAAATATAAAGAAATGTAGAGTTTATGTAAATAAAATATGAATAGTGTTTGCATAAAGATTTCAGATAGAATTAAACTATGGCATTGATTTTCATATCAGTAGAACTTTCAGACTTTGGTTTAACGTAAACAAATGTTAATATTTTATTGTATAATTCCAGTAGATCATATCTACAGATAAAGTACTAGTTAATGTATTATCAAGTCTTCTGTAAACAAAGTAATAAAATAGAATCCTGGAAAGATACATAAAGCAGAGCAATAAGGGTTTTACACTATTGGCGTGGATCACCATGGATTTGTTTCTCCCTTTTCTTTCGAAACATACCCCTAATAGAGAAGCATTTCCTATATTATTTCTTTTGAAAAGTAGAACTCAGAGGCAAATGTAGCCAGAATGAGAAAATTAACTTCAGAGTAAACGCCTCACTGTGCACATGTTCTAAATAAAGACGTTTACCCATCTCACACAATTAATCATTAAGAGGAAACTCTAGTCTAACTTGAGGTCATCTTAGATGCTCAGCAACTGTGGTCTGACTTTCTGCTCCGGAGGAGTGGCATTCTTGTGTTCTACACCACTGGTTCGACAAACAGTGTCCTTTTAGGGGCAAAAGTTTACAGATCTAACTCTAGTTGGCCAGGGCTAGATAGATAGATAGATAGATAGATAGATAGATAGATAGATAGATAGATAGATAGATAGATAGATAATCAAAGGAAGAAAAAAGAAGGAATGGAAGGGGGCGGGGAGGGGAGAAGAAAAGAAGAAGCAAATTACAGTTTCTTACTAAAGCACGTGGGTCAGGTCCAGAGCAACCTAAACTCAAGATACAGACATTCCCACTAGAGTAGGAGGATCCTATCTCCAGTTTCTTCTTTTTTTTCTACTTTATTTCAATGATGTCTCTGGGTGGCAGACTCCAGCCATTCCAAGCTTGAATGCTATCTTTTGTTTTTATTTTTGCTTCATTTGTTTATTTTTTTAAGATAAGCTTCTAAATAGTCCCAAAACACCTGGGGGGGGGGGTTCATTTGTCCCTACCCTGTGCTCACTTCTGCACTAATGTCCTGAGAAGCCAAGTCTGTCCCACTCACAAGGTGAGAGATGATTAGAGTATCCCAAATACATGGACCCAAGTTATGATACTTTGCAATGAAAAATTCAAATCTGATGTCACATGTGGACAGTGGATTCCTGGCAGGAAAGCAACAACATACCACCATGGCCATGGTACCCTGACAGGTTGAAGTTCACTCAGCAAAACCATTATGCTGTCCCTAAATGATCCCTTGTGAGTTTCTTTACCCAGTTCAACAAACTAATCTTCCTGAACTTATTTTTAATGTAAGGATGAATCCAGCATAGTCATGACTAAAGCAGAACAGAACCTGCTCTGTATAGCCAGCCACAGCTCTTCCCATCAGAGTTTTCAGGAGTACCCAAGAGGAGATGAGAATAAATAATAAATAAGCTGGAGGGACCAAGCGCAGTGAGCATTTAGTCATTGTATGGGCCACATCCCAGTTATTCACTACAAAATGCATAATGATGTAAAAGTATAAATACAAGGATATTCAGATATTCATCTTAGCATGGCTTGCAATAGCAAAAATTGGAAATAATTTAAATATGCAGTAATGTTGCATTATAATTTAGTTACCTAAAACTTTTGATATAAACCCCAAAATACTTAATGATGTTAAAAATAATACATGCAACAAAGCCCAACTTTACTTAAAAAAAACAAAACAAAACAAAAAAAAAAACCCCTAAAACAGCTAATCAGGCAAACATTCTTGTAAGGCAAGCCTGATGACCTGAGATCAATACCTCGAATCCACCCACATATATACAGAAGGAAAGAAACATTTCACAGAGTTGTACACACACACACACACACACACACACACACACACACACACCATGGCACATATACCTATACTTGCACATTACACATACACACATAATAATACTTTTTTAATTATACAAAAACTATGGGGCTATACATGTATGAACTGATGACCAGACAAAAGGCTTAAGGAAGTATTCTCTTACAACACTAATTATATCTATAAAATATAGACTAGAGGGGTGAGAATTAATGTATTATTCACTGCTATGTGTCTGGGTTCTTATAATAAGCTTTTACCATTTTTAGTACCTATTACTTAAAAAATTTAAGACAGAAATGGTATCACAGCTCATCCTTCTACTGTCACAAACACGAAAGTAACTATTTTGTCTGGGTGCTCATCATGTCCCTTCTAGAAAGTATTTTGGCAGTTATTACATTCATAACTCATAGCCTCATCCCTATACTCCATTCTCTCCACAGATCAAGTCCGGTAAGAACTAACAGCCTTGTGCATCATTTCTAATAGAAAAACCAACTTATAAAGCAGATATGGATCTACTAATACAGCAGCCAGCACAGAATAGCTATTCAGTAACCTATCTTATCTCCCCACACATGTAATTTATTCTCCTACCACTTCCAGGGAGTATTTGAGCCATTTCATAACAAAGGTAATTTATATAGGTAGATAAGTGATAGATGGTAGATAGATAGGTAGAAAATAGACAGATAATGTTATATAAATAATCTTGTAGGAGGAATATATCTGAGTCCCTACCCATTGATCACTGGAGATTCTGCATCTGATGAACAGAAATATGTGTGATGAACTCACACTGAGAGGTAAAATAGAAAAGGAAAATTAGGACCAGAGAAAGAAGAATAAAAATACGCTGGACATCATTCAATAACTATTTGCTGATGATAATTATAGGGATGGAAAACCCATCAAGCCTATGGAGCTAAAATTAATCAGCAAGTATTCACAGACTGCCTCCTGCTTCTATTACTGGTTTTGGCTTCCTGCCTGTCTAGTGCCAAGGCTGGAGATATTTACATGACATTCAGCTTGTCAAGACAGAAAGCAGAATGGGCAGGCAGAGGCTCACAGCAGCAGTCTGCACTACTCGTGTTTGTTGAAACCATAGTCAGTCAGGACAAGTTCCTTCTGTGGAAGACTATAAAGCTAGCCTAAAACATCACTACATCACTTGAAAAGAGCCCAGTGAAATGGAGCATTCTTTCGCTAAAGCAATAGTCAATTCATTTGTGGACTATCTGAAATTTCAAAGTTCAAGTAAACATCTGATTCCTATTAATGGTAGAAAGCAAAACCAATAGCAGTGTGACAGCTCTACTTAGTCTTCAGGGTTCTCTCCATTGTAGCAAACATTTTTGGTAAAATGTTAAGTGTGATGTTTATGTCACTGTTAAATTTTGATAAATAACAGTAACTGCAAAGCTGGACATTTGCTGATTTCTGCATGCCCAACATTCACTTTACTCCAGTTTAAAAAGCCCCGGTAAATATGACTCTTTCCCTCTTTCTCAGGCATTAGTATCTGATCTAGGGTTTGCCATGCAGAATGCACACATTGTTTATCCCTTGGTTCTGGTTATTGGTTCATATGGCCCAGATAACCCAAAACAGCCTCTTTCATCATGAAGACAAGGGAGACCACTGTCAGAGAGAGCTCTTGACTACTGTAGGACATGTTAAAATAGGTGCCACCAGCCACCATGTACAAGACTTTTTCCCAAGAATAAAAATTAAAGATAACAGAATTCAAGACTGTTTGACATGGCGTGAGCCAAGTGCTCACATCTAGCCAAGCCTGAAAGTGAACTTTAAGTAATCCAATAAAGCTGGGTGTCATATAAATGTATCTTTTAAATGCCCTCATTGGATAATAATAGCAATCTCCTATTATGAGTGTCTCTCCTTAAGAAATAGCTAAACCACTTGAAGGGGTTTCATCACTCAAATCCGTGATATCTGCAGAAAACCCTACCTGGCCACCATTTCTGTGTCCATACAGCTATTCTACCTCTGAAACTTAGGTGACTTTTTATACTTACAGTGCCCATGTAGCTACTGCCACATTCCTACAAGTCCGCTATGTGGGATAAGGACTTGCCACTCTCTACTTCCATTTCCTCTAGAATAGGCTTCTACCACAATCTTTTTCCTTCATGAGTGCTTACATATTTTGGTTTCAGAAATAAAATAATTGAACTCATAATACTTTTCATGTCCTTGACACCTTAAGCTGGGCCTTAACATTTAATAACTGTTACTTTGTTGAAGGTATATATCAGGAATAAATATCAGCATGAATGGAAGAGATAATTAGCTGAGAAAACCCCTTCTACTGGATTAGTTGAAAAGAAATTTAATTATGCACTCTTGAAGATTCAAAGTACTCTACCACTATGCTATACCCTGTTTTGGACCTTCTATTAATCTTCTGTGGTCCATTGAAATCACCTACAAAGTATTTAACTCTCAGAAAGCTAAATAAATTAACATATCCAAAGGGAATCTTCAAAGTGTCAGCCCTTGGTAGTAAATAACAGAGGCTTTTTCTCAGGCCATTATGGTCCTAAGGTGGGTGAGTTTCTTTGTGAAACACTCACTACTTTTTAAAATATCACAAAAGTAATACATTTCCTTACATAATGCTAAAGCAAAGAGAAACAACTTATAATGCGGAGTGAAGTTTATTTATAATGAATGATACTATGACAGCCGGATGGAAGTTTGCTGGTGACTGTAAAGTAATACAACTGTGTGGCTTATGGCATGGGCCTGTCTCTTGTCCTGTGGCACAGTTAGGAAAAACTGGGAATAAAGTACAGCAATTTAAAAAGATGCAGCATTTCCTGTGTTTCAGGGAGACTGAAACTTTACACTGCAAACAGGCCAATGCTAGAAAACCACCTCCATAGATTCAAGATGGGACTAAAGCATAAAGATGAACTAACAATTCCTCTATACTAGCAGAAATGAATACATTTCTAGATGAGAAAGAAAATTTCTAAAGTGAATCCTCTTCCTACCCTATGTTAAGACAATTCAGCAACTAAGAAGCTAACCTTTCTCATGTGCCTCAGAGACATTCTGAAAGTACAGACCTTACAATATTTCTTTTTTACTGAACCCCTCCTTTGGACTTCTTTCCTACCGTATCCACCATTGACCCTTCTTGGATTTGACAGACAGCACCCCACTCCCCAGCATAAAATGTTCCTCTGTTTCTTTAAAAGATGTTCGTCACGCAATATATTCTAATTATGGTTTCCCCTCCCCACTCCCAAGTCCTCTGAGTTCCTCCCTACCTCCATTCCCATCCAGATGTTCCCTGCCCCTTCAGGCTGGCCTCCAACTCAGCAATCCTCCTGCCTCTGCCTCTCAAGATGTGTACCAACACTGCCCAGCAGGTGACTGACTTGCTGTCTTTCATCTTCCCAAGGCTTCCCTACTTCTCCACTCTCATCTGCTGTCACTTCCACTGTCATTTGGGCAAGAGCGGGAGATCTGTTTATATAAATTCATCAATATCTCACAATTTATAAAGCACAATGAGTCATAGAATACTCTTTAAGAGTAACTTCTATATGGCCAACTGATTTTCAAAAAATGATTTCAATCATCTGGTTGATAGCTAGCCTATGGTTCAATACAACTTCTTTGGTAAAGTCAGTCTATAAATATTTAACTAATATTCAGTTTAGCAAAGCATACTGGTTAAACTTTTCGCCTGTTGGCTAATAATTTTGTACCGGTGAATGTGTTAATAGTGAAGGAACAAAGGCATAAGTTAGACTAAAAGCCTTCAGGGAATATGAACCAGATAATGGTTTCCAAGTACTGAAGAAATATTTATTTATAAAAAAAACTTCAAATTTCATTTTCATTATCAAAATATCCCCTAGCACTGAAGTCTTGATATTAACAAAATACTTAAAGATATGGTTTATAGTTTTTTTCAACCTCTGCAGTGCAAAAACTTTACCACGGTTGATTTCAAACTACCAAAATAAAACTGTTGAATGCGGAGGCTAGGGGTCCATATACTATAACACACCAGAAGATATCCATTATACTATAAACATATCAAATAATAGGGAAATAGAAAGTAAATCACTCCTGAGCATTTAATGACTTTGCTATTGAAATGTTTAGTTATAACTTTATAAGTTACTTTTAATAATGACCATGATTAGTAATTACCAAAATCTTTGAACAGTTAACGGGCAGCTTTTACAAGCTTGTACAGTCAGCACTAACATAAGACTAAAACTTTATTGCTCTTTGCAGTGGCTGTCAGGGACATGAATGATTTGGGGTAAAGATAATTGGTACTTTTGTTGTAACTTTATGATGATGTGAAAAATTGTGTATGACTCTTCTTTTTTCTGAATAATTCTTGAAGTTAAAAATCTCCTACTTCCTGGGATATGTATGGGTAGATGCTACTTTCGGCTGCAAACTTAAAGGCTAAATAACTGGCCCAAATCCATTCAAGTGTGTAAACTGTGAGTTAAGTTTCAAATGCAGACCTTAGGGTGAAAATTAAACAGGATAGAAAAAGTTTAATATTGATACTATCTTATAAAATGTAGCAAATGTCCTCTGTAGCATTTTAGAATGCTATATGAAGAATTTATAGATTCTGTTGTCTCTTAAGAAGTCCACAACTGCCTGCTCATGTGTCTCTTTTTAACACGTGATTAAATCTATATAAAACACTTTAATACACTCCAGCTTTGATTTAAAATATGAAGTATGTATAAATCTGACCTTCAATTTAGCTTCAAATAAAACAAATATATACATAAGCTAAATAAGTTAGTGAGAGCAAAGCAAAGCCTCTCAAAACTGAGCTGAACAATGCTACCAATGAATGAGGCTGACTGAAACACTGTTACCAAAGGAGCATGGGACAGAAGAGATTAAATCAGAAAAGGAAGAAAGCTAATGGCATAATGGCCAGCCACAAATGAAAAACAATGTACATATAATTGGTGCAATTATTCTGTGCACATGCTCTAACGGCTCCAACATTTAAAAACATTGTATCTGCTTATAGCAATATGTATCTAATTTATCAGCTGATGGTTAACCTCCCCTTTAATCCCTTATTACTTCAACCAAGTTCTCCTAATATAGAGTACTTAGATTTAACCAGGACAGCCACAAAGAACATACACAAGAATAGAAACTGGTATTTTAAGTTGCTTATGATAAAAACAAAAAAGAAAAAAATGAGAAAGAAAAGATGTAACCATGTAGCATTTCCGAGTTCCTATGTTAATTCCAATCAGTTACTATTTTCAAGACTATTCATTAACAAAAAAAGATTATTTGGTTTCAGTTTATACTTAACATCATAGATTTAAAGGGCTGGGTAAAGAAACAAATAAAAAGAAGTGGAGACATGAAAAAGGATAGTGGCTATAGAAAATTAAGTGTCCAAGAAGTGTCCTTTTGTAAAGGAAAAGTGTGTGCTAAGCAATAGTAGAGGTGGGCTATAAGGAGCCTTTTCTTGAATGATCTTTTCTAACAAAAGTTAGATCATCTCCATCAATGCAGGTTATCTAGTCTTTATAAAACACTTACTACCTGTGTCCAGGCAGTAGCAAAATAGATCCAAGGTCACTCCATACATTTCTCTTGCCACCAGCTGAGCTATCCACAGTCTCTTGTGCTTTTCTCTTCAAACTTGATTGCATATTATGAATATGAAAATAAGTTATTCTTCTACACAATCTAAATGGAAAGATACTATAAACCATTTCAGTCAAGTAGTGTGGGTAGAAAACACTTTAAAAGACTGGAGTGAGGCAAGAATCTGATTTATTCTTTAAATGTCCTCGATTTCTTTCTCTTCTTAAGAACTAGAGAGAATGAAATTTAAAATAAATAATGATTGTTAATAACTGAACACTTACTATGTCTCATGAATTAATATCTTGTGTATATCAAACTTTTAAAATCTTTGAATGTAAGTTACAATTATTTTGTTCCCATTTTACAAATGGTCAAAGCTAAGGTATAGAGAGTTGAGAGCTGTCTCAAGATTACAGCCACCTATATAGAGTCTGGCTTTAGTCCCAATACACTGCAGGACTAGACCACACAGGGAAGATAAACAGGACCCATAAAATTTTAGACCTTCATCCTAAGGTAGGGCAACTGAACGTTCAGTAATGGGTTTTAGGTCTCAGAAAACAAAAGCCTTTCAAGTTACCACTTTTTATGATTTTCCTCCTTACAATAATAAATAAATAACTGTTTCAAGTTTAAATACAAGATGCTAGATAGCTTTGCCTTCTATAAAGGGGCAGACAGAAGATGGCAGACTTAAAACAGCAAAATGGAATTTGGAACTTTCATAACACTGTACTAGAAAGCCACTATATATGCTGAACCAGGAACTTTACATGATTTGATTGACATTTTGTGAGGGAATCATCTGACTCTGTGGCTTGGATTATTTCATTGAGAATGGAAATAATAAAACAGATTAGCAACCAGAACGGAAAAACTCACTTAAATAGCACATCTATTACTATATAAATGCCCCCCTCTCTCTTATGTGTGGTGGTGGTGGTGGTGGTGGTGTGTTTGTGGGGGGGGGGCTGCATGTATCTGTGGGGTCACATGGAGGCAGGAGGATGATCTTGGGTATCCTGCTCTGACACTCTTATTTCTGTAAGACAGGGTCTCTCAATGAATCTGGAGCTCAGAGAGCAGCAAGCCTCAGTGAATTTTCTACCTCTGCCCCCTAACCCCACTTCACCCTATACCCTTTGGTACTACAGGTACCTCATGCCACAGCAGACACTCTGTGTGGGTTCTGAGGACTTGTTTGAGCAGAAAGTGCTGTTACTTTCTGGGCAATCTATGCAACCCAAATGCTATAGCAATATAAATGGTGATTTGGTTGCAGGTCAGGCTTATTGGTATTTTGTCTTAGGACATGATATTCAATACATATTCATCAATTTACTCAGCTAACACTCACTGAGCATCAACTATGAACTAGAGATACATTGTTGAGCAGGGAAGACTCGCTCTGTCTTTCAGGCTTATACGCAGTTAGGAGTAAGAATCTAACAAATGTGCACACAGTAAATCAACTGTCATTATAATATATTGTCAAACTGAAGGATATTGTAATAACATAATTAGTCTCATTGTTTATGGTTTCACTGTGCTTGGAAGTTAAAACCCATAGAAATAAGCAGGAAGATCTTGAGTAATGTTCATAAACTTTTTATTAAGTCATTTAGCCAACTTAACCCAAAGTGAAATTATACCCAGTTGACTAATTTGACTCAGTGTTATTATTATAACTCTGTAAAGTATTACTGGGAGCCTGTTATATCTGGGCCTCAGTTCCAGAATTAACAAAATGAAAAAGTTAGATAAGGTTTTGCTGGATAAAAAAGATATACCCAGCCCATTTGGGGTGATACAATCTCTGGTGCAGTGATAAGAAAACAGGCTGAACAAGCAAGCCATGAGGAGCAAGGCAGTAAGCAGCACCCCTCCATGGCCTCAGCATGGTTCCTGCCCTGCTTTAGTTCCTATCCTCACTGCCTTTTATAATGAACTGTGTATATGAATCTGTGAGTGAAAGAAATCCTTTCCTCCTCAAGTTGCCTTGGGCATCATGTTTCATCATAGCCATAATAACCTAAGACAACTGAAGACACTGTACACCAGCAGCTTTCCTGGCCATGTGGGAGGCCCCAATTGGAGGACTAGCATTTCCCCAAAATACAACAATACCTGTTTCATTCAACACTTCCAGACAAATTGGACAGAAGAGCCAATGAATGTTAAGCAAGACTCATAACTATATTTATCACTGTGCAAATATGATTAATTATTGATTGCTTAACCATAAGACTAAAACCTGAGATGTTTTTCTATTGAAGCAACAATTCAGGTATGGTTAGGCTACTAAAGAGAAAGAACATAAAAAGTTCATATTTTTGTTCAATTGAACATATTTTCAAAGGCAATGTTAAACTTAAAATGAGGTATTCTTCTACATTAAGAACCATTAGACATGCAAAAAAGGGAAAATTGCTAAGTGGAAATCTTGTAAAATCATAAATCATTCAAAATTTAAAAAGCACCTACCATTTACAACTCAAACATGCAAGAGAAATGGCGTAGATTCTTTAGAAGAGTAATTCAGTTATTGAGGTTTATGGTATGAGCGTAAACCTAAGAATATATACACACAATCCTTAGTTCTCTTTTTAAGGCATACATCAAGGCTAATCATATTAGCATGAGTCTTACTGTTTGCTTTAGTACCCCTCTCCCAAGAATATGTCGGTACTTAGGCAGCCAAATTCCCAAGACGTCTGATTTCAGTACTTGAGCCTGGGGGGGGGGGGGGCAGCTGCCAAGCAGGGGAAGTAGAGTCATCAGTTTAAGTTCTCAGTGTCCACTAGGAAGGAGCCTGGTTGACTTGATTTTCTTTGGGAAGGAAGGAATGGCTCTTCTCGATTTAAAAGGCATTTTTAAAAAAAAAAAAAAAATTATTTTTGATTTTCGTCAACACCAAGCGGCTCAAGGGCTCTTCATAAACACTCTTCTGGAGGAGGGGCCTATGACGGTGTAAGTTTTCCTTCACAAGGTGCCACGAGCTTCGGTTCCTTTGCCAAGATGGCTGCCCCTGAGCCCATGGAGGGCGCGAGCGTGGAGCCTCTCTGCACAAGGGACCTGCTTACGGCCACCTTGAGCCCGCGCGTCCCAGGGCCGGCTTTCACGCTTTCCGACCGAGGAGGGGCGTCTCGGCTGGACTCCACCGAGCACTGTGGCCAAGATGGTGGCGGCGCGTGGCGTCAGCGCTCTTTACCAAGATGGCGACCAGAGGCTTCCGGCACGCGCTTCCCCAATCGGATCTCCGGGAGGTCGGGCAGAGGCGGCCGGCCTCGGAGTCCGAGTGCGGCAGTGAGCTGCTGCCGACGCGCGCCCGCCCGGGAGGGGACGAGGCGCGGTGGCAGCGGCAGCCTCCGCTCTTGTCACCGAACGCCCCAGGGCTGTCACCTGCGGGGGCACCAAAGTTACTGACCCACACCCTTACTGCAACACCGCGACACCTTCCCCCGAGTCCCCCCAAACCCTGGCCGTGTGCGGCCAGAGCCAGAACGCAGGGTCCCGCCTCGCCCCAGCTTGCCCGACGCCGAGGGCACCCCAGGGGCCGCTACCGCGCGGCTGCAGCGTCACCCTTGCCCCGTGCTCCTCTCCTGTCCTCGGGGGACCAGCCACGTGTTTCTCTAGGAGACCCGGAGGCGCAAACCGGGGACAGATGGAGGGAGCGAAACGCTGACGTTTCAAAGCTTTAAAGCTGCGTGTTTTGTTTTACCTGGAGGGGCAGAGGGGTCCCTGGAACCCAGAAGGCTGAGCAAGGCGCACAGCCTGGGGCAGCGAATGTCAAGATTCGGGGGAGGGGCCGGAGGAGGGGGGAGCTTGGACACGGGCCGCGAAGGGGGTGGAAGGAAAGGTCAGGAGTTTGGGGTGAGAAGAGGGCGGACTTCTCCAGCAACTTACTATTCCGTGTGCAACTTGCTTCTAGGCCTGCTCCCCCCTCCCGCCCCCCCCCCTTCAATGCTTCCTTAATCACAATTTTTAAAGTGCAAAGAAATCCTGCTCGCTAGAGGTTTTGCATTCGGCATGCAACTTCCTCCGAGAGTGAGCGCGCTGGCAGGCAGGGAGGGAGTGGTGGGGGTTGAACTTGGCAGGCGGCGCCTTCTGCTGCCGCCGCCGCCGCCGCCTCCCAGACTCGGGGAAGAGGGTGGGGGACGGTCGGGGCGCGCGGGGGGGCGGCTGGAGGGAGGGTGGGTTCTGCTTTGCAACTTCTCCTGGTGCGAGCGCGCGCACGGTCGCTGCAGACGGGGCCGCCCAGATGATGCGGGGGTGGGGGACCTGCCGGCACGCGAGTCCCCCCCCATCCCCCGGGTTCACAGTACGTATGCGGTGACCCTCTCTCCTCTGCCCTCCTCTCCCCAAGCCTCCCCAGAGGGCGTGTCTGCCGTCCGACCGGGGAGAGCGGCCGAGGCACTGCTGCACGGTTTCTGTGCCATCCTGTAGCCCCTCCGATAGTGTGACACACTTCGCGCAACTCGGCGGTTCGCGGGTGCGGACCACCCCTGCGTTTCAGCCAGCTGCCTGTCACCCTTGAGGGCTCTGGCGGTGGACCCATGGGGCGGGTTCCCGAGCGGTTCCAAGCCGCGGTTCTGGGCGGGGGCGGGAAGAAGCCAGGGAGAAGAGAAACTAAAGAAACTCGATTTCCCTCCCAGGCCAGGTCGGCTCCCGCTCCTGCACTTTTTCTCTTTTCCTCCGGTGGGGAAGGCAAAGCCGCTGCCCCGGGTGGAGGCGATGCCCGGAGCTGCGGGCTTGCAGGCGCCGTCGGGGGCCGGGCTGGCGCGACCCGCACGCTGGGCGAGGGGGCGAGGGCGGCGGGCGCCCTTGCAGTTGCCGACAGTCGCCAACAGGTTGCACCGTTCCCCGCGGCCGCTGCGCGGCCCCTCGGGCGGGGAGCGGCCGGGGGTGGAGTGGGAGCGCGTGTATACGAGTGTGTGCGCGCCGTGGCACCGCCTCCGCCCGCCCCTCGCTCGGTCCCGCTCGCCTGCCGCGGCCGGGCGGCCCTTTCGCGTGTCCGCGCACCCCCCCTCCGCCTCCTCCATTTTGCGAGCTCGAGTCAGTGCCTGGAGCCCGAGTCGCCGCCCGCCCGTCGGGGACGGATTCTAAGTGGGTGGAACGAGACGCGGCAGCCGGGCGGCGCGGCGACGGGACAGGGGACGCGCGCGGGAGTCGGGAGCGGCGCGGGGCTTGGCTTGTCAGCCGGGGACGGGCGACTTTCGGCGCTAGGGGCTCTCCCCTCCCCCATGGAGAAGAGGGGGCGACTGTTGACTTCCTTCTCCGTGACACGCGCGCCTCCCGCGTCCGCACGCCGACTTGTTTATCTGGCTGCGGTGGGAGCCGCGGGCGGCGAGCGCGCGGGTGCCGAGGTGAGCGGGGGCTGGGCAGCGGGCGCCCGCGCAGAGGTGAGCCGGGGCTGGCCGCGCTCCCCGAGGGGTTCGGCAGCCGGGGCGGCGGGACTTGGCAAACTTTTGTCAGCCCGGGGTTGGGGGTGGAGGCTGGCGAGGGCAGGGTGACGGTGACGAAAGGGCCTCGGCGGTGACAGCGCCGGCGCTTCCTCTCCCCGCACCGCCATCCCTGGCCCCGGAGCGCTGCCCCGCGGTGGAGCCTCGCGCTCCCGGGCGGGAATCTGGCGTCCTTTTTGGTTTTGCTTTTTTTCCGCAAGCCCTGGGCTCTTCGCTGTCCTCGGGGGCCGCCCGGACACCCGCTTTTCCCCGGGGGAAGGCAGAGCGGCGTCTGCGATCGGCGGGCTCAGGGCGCGCGGCTGCGGGCTGCGGGCTGGTGGGGTAGTCTCGGGGCTCGCAGCCTGCAGCCCAGACTTCGCCCGCCCGGCCTTATCTGCTAGAAGTGGGCGTGCCGCAGAGAACTCAACAGGTCTGGACACATTCTCCCTTCACCTCGCACCTTTCTCCCTCCTTCTCCACCCCACCCCCACCCCTGACTTGTGCACTAGCTTTGGGGCACGATTTCACGGTCTTTTAGATAGAAACCCTCCCTAGCTGCAGTTTTTTGTTTTGTTTCTTTTTTGACAAGTGCTACTTTGACGTTTGAGGTTGCAGACTTGATCATTGAGGCCTTACTGCTTAAGACTCTTGACATAGTTCGTCAGGGCTGACTACTGTCCCAGGGTTATTTACAGTTTTAACTGGGGGATAAATGTCGCTTAAGGGAGCATCTCCTGTTGCGAAGTATTGTTATGGTTTCTGGTTTGAAAGATAGCTGTCAAGAAATCGGGAGTAGAAATGCAATCGGGACCATTTGATATCTCCTGGTTAGTCATTATCAAGTGCACAGGACCTGGGTCGGTTCCCAGAGAATCCTAGGGCAGGTTCCACCTTTCAGTGAAGATGGTCATACTTCTTAGTGCCTTGGTTCAGGAAGAGCTTACTGGTTTATGAGAGGGGATCCCAAATATACTTATCAGAATCTTTGCCAACCTCTTAAAACATTGTTATTAATGCTATACTAACGATCCGGAGGAAAATAATTTAAATAAGAAAAGATTGAAAACCGCAGAGAAAATTATTCTTAGCATTTTCTTGAATGTGTTTTATTTGAATTTATATGTGATTCCACAATTCAGTTTTTCTATTTTCCCCAGTACTTCCGTATTTGGGGAAAAAAAAAATCTTAAATCTAGGGATAAAATATTTTGTATTGAGTGCATTAATCAATTTTTAGAAAAATGCAACTTGATTAATTGGGTATTAGGAATTTTGATAAGTTCTGCTCTAACTATTTAAATTTAACTAAGTTAAACCTGTAGCGACTAATCCAGTACAAATTCTACTCTGATTTTTAAAACATACATCTTAGGCTGTAGACATCCAATGTTTGAAGGTAGATGCCACTAACCAGGAACATCTAGTGGAAATGGAGGTTAAAGGAAGAACATTTCCCTAGCCTTTTATACGTTAAGTAGAATAGCTCTGCTTATTTTGTTTTCAAATAGAATGTGCATAATTCTCAGTAGGTTGTACCCTGAAAGAGCTAGATGTGGGGAGGTTGGCACATGGTGAAATGGTGAATCATAAGGTGCAAACAGTTTTACTGTAGCATTTATCAAATGTATTATGTCTTGGTTTCCAGAAAGGGAACTTGATTGAAAAGTGGTTGGAATTTTAAGGATTATGCTTTAAAAAGAAAAAAGTTAAATACTTGGACATCATTTTGAACCTTTAGGATAATCACAGAAAACAAATTACAGTTCTTATGGTTGCCAAAGCTACACATTTACTGAGCAGGATAAACAACCAAATTCAAAACAATTCAGTATTATTTTGTCCTTGCAAATGAGCTGCCTTGTGCATTTGAAATGTAGCACACTGGGTGGGAGCAGGGGATAGAGCTTTATTTTAGAAGATAGAAACTATTCTTCCGATATTGGAGACTTCAATTTGGGAGTTATACCTAAAGGGTTCATTTAATCGGGTGTCTCTCACTAATCGGATCAGAGATAATGTGATTTTATAGCTGATTATGCCCTCTTTTTTTTGTAGTTAATATTTGCCAATGGACTCCAAAGAATCCTTAACTCCTCCTGGTAGAGAAGTCCCCAGCAGTTTGCTTGTCCGGGAAAGGGGAAACGGGATGGACGTTCATAAAACCTTACGGGGAGGAGCTGCCCTGAAGGTTTCTGCTTCATCGCCCTCACTGGCTGCTGCTTCTCAGACAGATTCCAAGCAGCAGAGGCGTCTTGATTTTCCTAAAGGCTCAGCAAGCAATGCACAGCAGCCAGATTTGTCCAGAGCAGTTTCACTGTCCATGGGACTGTATATGGGAGAGACAGAAACAAAAGTGATGGGAAATGACTTGGGATACCCACAACAGGGCCAAATTAGCCTTTCCTCGGGGGAAACAGACTTCCGTCTTCTGGAAGAAAGTATTGCTAACCTCAGTAGGTCAACCAGTGTTCCAGAGAACCCCAGGAGTTCAGCATCTGCTACGGGGTGTGCTACCCCTACAGAGAAGGAGTTTCCCAAAACTCACTCTGATGCATCTTCAGAACAGCAAAATCTTAAAAGCCAGACTGGCACCAATGGTGGCAATGTGAAATTGTATACCACAGACCAAAGCACCTTTGACATCCTGCAGGATTTGGAGTTTTCTGCCGGATCCCCAGGTAAAGAGACAAATGAGAGTCCTTGGAGGTCAGACCTGTTGATAGATGAAAACTTGCTTTCTCCTTTGGCAGGAGATGATGATCCATTCCTTTTGGAAGGGGATGCAAATGAGGATTGTAAGCCTTTTATCCTACCGGACACTAAACCTAAAATTAAGGATAATGGAGATCCGATCTTGCCAAGCCCCAGCAGTGTGCCACTGCCCCAAGTGAAAACAGAAAAAGATGATTTCATTGAACTTTGTACCCCTGGGGTAATTAAGCAAGAGAAACTGGGCCCAGTTTATTGTCAGGCAAGCTTTTCTGGGACAAATATAATTGGTAATAAAATATCTGCCATTTCTGTTCATGGCGTGAGTACCTCTGGAGGACAGATGTACCACTATGACATGAATGCAGCATCCCTTTCTGAACAGCAGGATCAGAAGCCTGTTTTTAATGTCATTCCACCAATTCCTGTTGGATCTGAAAACTGGAATAGGTGCCAGGGATCTGGAGAGGATAACCTAGCTTCCTTGGGGACTATGAACTTCCCAGGCCGATCGGTGTTCTCTAATGGCTATTCAAGGTAAGTTAACACCTTTCTGTCTCATCAGAATGAGAATGCTTAAGGTAGTTTGATATATTTTCGATCTCATTTATCAGATTGTGTTTTGTAGATATTTGTATACTTTTTCAAATAACTTTGAGTGGAAATGGCCTTTTGAAAGTAGGCATGTTAGAAATTCTAAACAACCCACCCTTGCAGAAGCACTTTGGATGTTTGATTAAACAGTCAGTTTCTTACTGGTCAGTTTTGAAGATTTTATGTGAAAACTTTAAATCAGAATTGCTCAGTGACAAGTATCTTAAGTAAAGCTAATATGAAATTGAGAAAATATGATGTCTAGTCATATAATATATGTAGTGTACATATTAGTTGAGCTGCTTTAGAATGCATTATTAGAAGAAAATGCTTACATGGTTAAAAGTTGCTCAGCTATATGTGTTCTATGTGAAGGGTTACCTTTCAATTAAAGGGTTAAGAATTGAAGCAGTAACACTGAGCCTTTGGAGTCCACCTGAACCTTCTGAGATCTGAAACTATTAGAGCAATGCAATGTGTAGTGACCTGGACCATAGCATAGAGTAGATTAAAGTAGATGATGGTACCTGCTTGCCAGCTTCTTCAAGAAGGGAACTGGTACGCGATGTTTTTAAATGCTCCTGCAGATACTCCGGTAGGTAACTCACAATTAGGCTTCAATTAGCAAGCACCATATGTATTTCGTCTTCTTCTCATCTCAGTAAGTTATACATACATTGACATTTCTGTCTGACCTCACAAAGGTCTGTTAGAATAAAATTACTGGAAGAAAACTTGTAAGTTAAGATAGATGCACTGGTAGGTTTAAGTAAGATAGATGCACTGGTAGGTTTAAGAACCCTCTACCCTGTACTCTCATCTTCAGGCCATGTGAATGCTCGCTTGTGTATCTATTTTAGGTGTGAAAGACAAAATCGTGTGGATTGTAGAGATACAAGGCAGATTGATCACTAGGGCTTTGTTTTTTTTTTTTTTTTTCAAGAACACATAGGTCAGTCTTTCTTTGTATGTAATTCATCAACTTTTTCTTAACTATTGGTGATCTTCACTGTCCATATAACTAGTTTTTTTGAGAAGATTTTACTTGAAACTTATAAAAGAATGCCTTCAATGTAGTCTTTCACTAAGCTGCATCCTTAGGTCTTACTGCTTTTCTCTGAAGGTTATCCTGACATTGACATACAAAAAGCATCTCTTTCCTCTATGTATAGGAAGCTTATGTTGGGGAAAAATTAGATTTGGACTGTGATATATTTTTATAAACAGCTTAATTATAGCTTATCAAGAGGAAAAAAATTCACCATTGTTCTTGTTTAGCCTAAGAAATGGGTAGTTACTATTTGTACTGCCTATATTAGTAGTGACCGCTAATTTAGTACTTAAAAAATAGTTGTCTCTTATTTCGGGGAAAATTATTGCAACATTTCAACTTTTCTTTCTGAGTTAGGGGTTTTAGATATTTCTTAAATAAGAAACTTAAAGATTTTCTTATCGCATAAATTATGTTTTTCAAATGTTAAAAGACATGCTGTGTTTTAAATTTTCCAATATTAAATTTTTGACAATAGGTTTTTGCCATTGACTTTCATAAAAGAGTAATTACAGTTGGTGTGATTATCTATAGAGAGCTATTAAATTGATTCATAAGCATATGATTATATAAGGAAAAACAATACATTTAGGAAATTCCTTGCCCCGAAAGACGTCATAAAACTTGGATAAGAAGAAATTATGGAGCAAAAAATTAACTTACATGTATTATGGATTTTCATTAAGACATAAAATCTGTGATATGAATGATATTTCTTAACCTTTAAATCATTAAATAATTTTACTGCTTTAACTTTTAGACTTAATGACATATACCTTGTGTTTGTTTAGCCTCTGCCTTTACAAAGGTAGGCAAAAGTACGATGGTGTGACACTTCAGAGGTTCTTTCATGTCCAGGAAGTCATTAATTCTATACTGACATGATTTGGATTTAAATCACGAGTGTCTGTTAGCATGGTAGAATACCCTGACAGGATATGAGCAGTGCTCAAAAGTTTTACACTTAGCACTGGGAACTGTGATTATCCAGAACCAAACTTTGCCTGAATAAACTGGGACAATGTTTCCTTTTTGACCATTATTGAATTCTTCTGTTTCCAAGTAGCAGTCCTGGCAGGACTAAAACTGGTTGCTCTCTCTATATGATGCATGGTGGTTGCCAAACATTAGCTATGATCAGTGACCCTAAGTCATCAGCCAGTAAATCAGCATGTTGGGGCCACAGCTTGATGGAATACTCTGACTTCAGGTAGAAATGGTAATGCCATTAGTAACATTGCTTGCAATTTTTTTTAAGAAAAGCATACTTTCTAATTTGAGTTTTTAAATAACTGAAACATCCCCCCGCCCAGAAGGTTCGTAAAAACTACTTCATATTATATTTGGGGAGAAGACAATTTCTACAAATATGTTAGTGTACCACAAAATCAGGTTAGCACATTAAATTATAAAATCTTGAATATCATGATTTCTTTGTTTTATTTTTAAGGTTTAAGTTCATTGGTGGTAAAGGCTATTGATGCTCAGATCCATTCTTAGTAAAATGAATTTTTAATTTTAACAGTACACTTTAGAAGTCAGTGAGCTTGACATAAACATAACGGAAGCAAGCATGCTTCTGCATATGTGATGTTCCGCCATGTTTTAACTCGGCATTAAATGGTGCACATTGCAGAAAATAAGTGGAGAAAGTTAAAGGGTTTGCGGTGGAATTAGAGCTTTTAGGGATGCTGTTGAAATCTTTATAAGTGGACCCTTTCCTGAAAGGTAGCATGGTTAGAGGAAAAGAATAATACAGGATGAACTTCCAAACTCAGTCTTCCTGGAGTATGAGGTTTTGGTAATGGGCATTTAATGATGCTACTAAGACTTAAGTAGATTAAGACATCTCTCTTTATTGCTCATATCTGTGTCAAGTTTTATAAAAGTAATAAAATTGAAAAATTGTAGGGCATGGGCTGAGTGAAACCCATTTCTCTATTTTGCTTATTAATGCCAGGCTAGATGTTTTTCTGAGAAGGAGACAAGATAAAGGAAAGAGTAAGTGGGTTTATTTTGGCCACAATTTGCCTTTTCTTTTAATAAGTACTTATCTAATGTCTTACCTTTTTTCACCTTTCCAAGTTTGTTATCTTTATGGAAGAATCAATTTCCTCATTTTAAATTATCAGTCTTGATTGATTTTAAGAGAAATTCAGCAGTTGTGTACTCAGGTGTATCAATTACGTATGGAATGACTAATACAGAAATGTGTAACACGCCATTAGTCAGCTCTTAATGACATTCTTGTAATATTTCCTTGGCTAATCCCTGTATATTTTTAATTGACACCTTAACTTGTATTCATAATGTTGTTATGTTTTTGTCTATTTCTGCTACAAATATTTTATTTGACCATTTTCCACATATGATTGTTTATGAATTTTATGACGTTCTTAAATATACTTTGCACAAATGTAGATAAAGTGCAAGCTGTGGTAGATAAATTAATCAGAAGGTAAAGATTTCTTTAGGGGCCTTTTGAGATTTTAATGAGGAGAGATTGTATCAAATGGTATCTTTTCCATGAATGCTGGTGTGAAAGACAGAGCTTCTAAATTCTTGGTGAATTATGTAAGTCTCAGTATACTCTAGCCTGGTTATATTAGAAAGCCTTCGTTTATATTTCGATTAGGTCTGGAGTATATTTCTTCAAATACACTTTTCCTTTAATGGTTGTACATATTTGATCTTTGTGAGTTTTTAGGTCTGTGTGAGTGAACTAAATAGGCATAATAATAATAGTTCACGCTGACCAATAGTTACTGCTCCGAAGCCGTCATGGTAATATTTTTTGTTAAAAGTAATTGCTTAATATAATGTATATAGTTGTCAATTAATAAGCATTTTTTATATTTCTGAAGTATACAGAATATACATTGGTGATTCCCATTGTATAAGAAATTTCTAAGAACCATTTTATTGGATTAAGCTACAACCTGAAAAAGAGTCAGCCTTTGGTCTTTCCAAAAGAGGTCAATTCTTTCTTTCTTTGGTTTCATTTATCTGGATGCCCTCATTGTCTTACGTAGGCTTGTAGTTTCCAAGTTCTCCTAAGGGAAACTTACATTTCCAAACAAATCTCTAAAGTGTGCCCTTCCTTCCTTCTGAATCATGTGACCACTTCTATGCCAAATGACATTTGGGTGTAACCTTTAATGATGTTTTTTTATTTTTACATTTAAAATTGGTTAATATTTTACAAAGTTAATTATAGCTAGTGGCTTCAACCCCACTCCCCTAATGGGGAAGGACAAAGAGAGACGTAACAGAGGCATGGATTAGGAGGAGGAACTTGAAATTTCAAGGGCAATTCCAAATACCAACCTTTGATCAACAGTTAATCTTCAGATGTTACAAAGGGAGCGCACCCCCCAGAACTACAATGATACTTTAATGTGAGGGCTAACAGTGGCACAGTAACTGATGTTTCTAGTTAGATTGTTTCTTGTGGTGCTTTCTTATTACCAAAATAAGGACAAAATCTACACCATACTTTTATTCCCACCAAGATTAATTTTATATTTGTCCCTTTTTAATTTAAGTTATTAAAGGAAGTCTAATGATTTAAACTTAGTTAAAATAATCATGAAGCCTTATGTTGATACAACCATTTCACACTTCATAGTGCATTTTACAAATAAGTCGTCAGTGGACCGTGGAATACTCTTTCCATGGGTTACCTGGTTTTTGCTAGGATATTGAATAAATTAGGTAAATATACAACATAAATTATTGGATTCTATAAGTACTAGATAGCCACTTAAACTATTTATACTGCAATAGAGTCCTGAAAGCTAATTATTTTGCATGAAAATGTGCCATCTCTTAATTTAATCTCTGAACCAATTTAAATATTAATAGCTTATCTTGATTGAACTATGTACTTTAACATACTTATTTAGAGTAATCCAGCCATTAATTTTAAGTACTTCAGAATACCCTTTTCACTTTAGCAACAAGATAAATAGTGTCTGTAATGCAATGTGTTTAATAGAGTACTCTTAATTTAGAATTTTTTTCATTCACATATGTGAGTAAAATATACGTGTGTGTGTGTGTGTGTGTGTGTGTAAGGAGAGGGGACAGGTTGGGTTACATACATGACTTAGATGTTTATATCACTTTCCCTCAAGTTTTTATTTTTATTAATAAGAGTTTAATAAGTGTACATTTTCGAACCATATAAACTTATAGTTTATTTTTATTTTAAAGAATAAATTAGCCTTTATTCTAGATTATTTCATGTTTCCATAATAATATTTAGCCATGGCTGTTATGAAAACATATTTGATAGCCAAATTTTGAAAGCTCTTGTGAAATGATATCCAGTGTACTTCATGACTTAGTATTTCATGTTGAGGCAACGCAGTGACTTATGACCTTATGATTGTCACATGAGGCATAATGCTTTACTGCTTTGTTGTGGACACTGTCTTATGTTGTCATCATTTTTATGTTCTATTTTATAGTTGGGAATTTAGGCTTCCTTAATTTTAGTATGTAAAATCCCCCCCCCCCCACTTTCCTTCCAAATAATTTGATTTAGGTGTTCACTCAGGGTAATGATAGAAGAAAAAATGACGGGTTCTAAAACCAAACCAAGTACTGGACAGAAAACAAACTTAGATTTGCACTTTTATAAGATAGAGATATAAAATAATATTCTTGGTAGCACATAAAGTGTCAATATTGTTGTAGTTAGACCCAGGAAGTAAGTCTTGAGTTCTCAGAGGTTGTTTTATGTGTTAGGTAAGAGAGTATCTGTTCCCATCCCTCTTTTCACATGAGAGGCTGAGACCATGGCCAGTATTTAGGGACTCGGGACCACTCTGTTGGCAACTGTGTAAGCCTGGGCATCCAGGGCCCTTCTAAAGATCTAAAAGCAGTAAGTATTGGCATAATACTGACAAGTAATTTCATAAAAGTCACTATCCTTTCTTTCCTACATATTTTGTTAGTATTTTCTCTGGTGAGTGAACACCAATTATTTGGCAGTGCTATGCTACTTATACTATGCTACGGCTCTTCCTCTACATTCATCTCATTTAATGTCTTAATTCTTTGATATTCTTTAATCTACTTGTTATATTAAGTTTCTGAGCCCGTTAAGATCCATGTAGGACAAAAGCAGCTGTTACCTGGTGCTGCCCTCAAGGAGGTAGTGCTCAGTAGTTAAGTCCCGGTTTGTGTTTTCAGTTAGATTATAAAGGAATTTATGTAAAGAGCTTACATATTTCCTTTTTAATACAGTGCAAAAAAGTAAAAATTACTTCTAAGCCTGATTTATTTTTCTTTTTCTCTCGTGTTTATTTTATGTTCAAAAAAGAAGGGCCTATCTTTGGCTTGGGCTTGAAGGGACTTTGGTGACTGCACATATGAAGCTAAACACAGTGTAGATTCCTACAGTAATTTCCAAAGTGCTTGAGCCTTCATTCCAGATCCTCCATGTCCTGGAGAATTAATAGTCACTATGGCAACAGGTGCACTAATGTTATTTATACTAATAAAATAGTCTGAGTTACAGGTTTGGTATGAAACTCAAATAATTTTTACTTTTATTCTTCAAAATCTAAAAAAAAAAAGAACTTTTACTGACCGCTGTTTAAGAACTTAAGGATTTTCATCTAAAGTCCCTACTTTTCTTTATTTTTCTGTTTATTGTTGACAAAATGTTAAGATGAGAGACCCTGCTCTTTAGGACTGAGTTTTTTTCCAGACAACTTCTTTATTGACAATGGTCTAAGAACTTTTTTATGTCTGTATTTACAACAAGCTAATTTCTTAAATACTTACTATTCTTCCCCAAAACATGATGTCAGTTTTCAGTGGCCAAGAAGGAGGATAGAGAGCCATCATCATGATGTGCAGTATTGAAGTCTCTGGGCACTAGAGTTTCATATAGTCTGAGAAATGTTAAAGAAGAAGGAAAATATGCATAGAACTTCTAGTCTAGCTTACTGAGGACAAATGACCGTTTAATAGATATTTCATTATAAACGGAGCTCTAATAACACCACAAACATATTCAAAAGAGAAAGAGAGGAAAGCCAGAAGGAAAAGTTAGAAAGCTATGAAGAAAGACAACAACAGTTTTAAGTTCCTGTCTGGTGACTGGCTGTCCGATTTTTGTATGCCTCAGCTTCTGCATGGGCACTGGGACATCTGTAAGAAGCCTGGTGATGTCATTATATTGGCAAAAGGAAGAGCTAAAAGATATATGATAGGAAGCAACTTCTTGGCGGGGATGTCTCCTAGAAGACCATAGAGGTCTTCCAGTTCACCTGCAGCAACAAATACCTGTTGAGCTGGGCACTGGGTACAAACGTGCAGCTTGAAGGAAGACAGTGATCAGAGCCTGCTGGAGAACAGAGTAGTGACCTTCAAATTTGCTTTTTAAGTGTATACCTAAAGAAGGCTTAGTCTCTTCGTGGAGGAATGAGTAGAGACAACTGTGTGGATGATGGGAAGTGAAGATCCATTCAGCTATTTGAAATACACATGTGCAGGGAAGAGGCTGAAAAGTGGAGAGAGTGATCTGTGTTTAGACAGATTTAGTTCACCATGAGATAAAGTAGTATGACCACACCATTACTGTCATACTGTGCAGTGCAGGACAGAGGGAGCAAGGTGTTCATTGCAGCCTCAGACTGCATTTCTTAGTTTAAAACTGAATTTCTTCGACTACATGGAGTATCTCTGTACTCTCTAAGAGGAATGTGGTGGTTTTTCTAGGTCTCCTGGCACATGATCTAGGCCTAGGGAAGTTTGGTCTGAAGTATTTCCCCCAAATATCCACTGCCCTGTCCTCCTTTATTTAGCTCAGACTTAGCTGTCACTCGCATAAGAGAGACCTCTATCTCTATCTGAAATTATAACTTCTTTCTTTCATACCTTATGTTCTTCTCTTTGACATATTTATGAATCTTTATGTCCTCTCTGTCATAAGCTTACTGCACTCCTAATCCCAACATCTAGAAGAGTGTAGGACATCCCAAGTCCTTAGCAAATATATGCTGAATAGATGGAGAAGAAACTTTACGTATAAATCAAGAATGAGTATGGGTCATACTTCAGTCTAAAAAATCAGTCTTAAGACAAAGTGATACAAATAGAGTATATGTAAGTAAAAATTTTTAATTATTATCAGTCATTAAATTTACTCTAAAACTTTAAATTGGATTGGTTCTTGAAGTTTTTTAGAAGAACCCAGATACATTTGTGATTTAACAAATTGGGGCAATCAAAGCTTATAAATGTTTTGGGGATGTTTGGCTTGACTGGTTGCTTTTATTTTCACCATATAATCTGTATTACTTATTATCTGAAGTTTTTATAAGTGAATACAATGCATCCTATCTATTCTCACTCCCTTCCTTGACTGTTTCCCAGCTCCTTTCCCTAATGCACTTTGCAAGTCCTCCAGTTTATAAAAGGAACCCACCAAGTCCAATTGGAGCTTCTCTTGTGTGCTTGGCTATGGGGATTTAAGTCTCCTGTTAAGAAGAGGTTATTCTAGGTGATGGGTCAAATGTGCAAACTTACGTTGACTTACCTAGAAAATCAAGCAAATAGTGTTTTGTTTGTTTCTCCAATAATTATGTTTATAAGCACTGAATATCCTAGGGGAGGAGGCATGGCTTATTTCTCTCTCAACTTCTAAATTGTCTTTCTTTGATTTATTGTACAATAGTGAATATCATTAACCTAAAAGGTTATTATAAGGACCTATCTTCTAAGTATTTCAGGTGAATAATTAGGACTTAATTGGGAAAGACAAACATCAAAATTATAATAACTATTATTATTATTATTATTATTATTATTATTATAAAGCTAAAAATGTAGCTTTATTGAAATAAAATTAGATGAAGTCTTTTAGGAGTGAACTTCTCTAGTGATCAAGGACAGGGCTCTGGAAGGCGTGCAGAAAGCAGCCCCCCCCCCCATCTCAGTTACTAGCTGGAGAATGAAGAGTCACAAATCTTAAATGGGAAGAGGAGAAAGTATTCTGTGATGCTCTATCGAGAGAGGGTTTTATGGTTCCATGAGTGCTTGCTGTTGAATCCAGTTCTTAAAACTCAGTCCCAAATGGATCAGCAAAACAAATGACTAATTTATAACTTAAAAAGCCTTCCAGTTTGGAATATAAGGTAAAAACATCAAAATAGATAATAATATCCTTCTGAGACCATTAAAACTGAGATGCATTTGGGTTTTCAGCCCAGGACGGAGTTTAGTTCCTGCCCCAGACAAGCTGGCAGCACAATAGGGAAAAACTGACAAAACCCCCTTCAAACCTTGATTATTCTTATCAGTGGGGACCAAACTGTTTCCCTAAGTGTCCCTTCTCTCTCTAACCCACTCTGCAGTTTACTACAGGATAATCTTGGTAGAACACTGCTTTCAGGAGTAGTCCCCTAGAAGGAAAGGTCTCTCCTGTGTGCCAGATGATACATAGCTGGCCTGCTCTCGTTTCTCTTGCAAATGCAAGTGGATTATAGAAGAGGTCTGTGCATTGACTCTTTTTAAGTTATTTTAGCAAAAGCCTCATTTTATTTTTAATGGGATTATTTATTTAGGTAAATTATAATGAAAATAGTTAATAAAGTCTCACTTTGCTCCCTTTTTCCTCTCTTCACTGTCCCTGTGCCTTTGCCTGTAACCACAGTCATAAGCAGACACATACAGGTCATTCTGGTTTGAGTAAAAGTGGGCCCATCATCTACCCACTTCTCTGCAGCTTGATTTTCTTACCTAACAAATACATCATGGACTTAAGACCAAAAGATGTGGATCCCATTCTTTTTAATAATTGTACAATGTTCTATTCAGGTGGTTTGATGATTTTTGCTACCTTGGGCTCCAATAAATACCCTTTTCAATGCAACCCTGCAGGTCAAAGATTAAATTCCAAAACTGGATTATTGTCAGAGTTCTGTGTAATTAAAATCTTAAGAGCTGTATCCAACTTACGATCTTTTCTTGTGGGCCAGGCTAGCATTAGACTCTTGGTTTTCCTGTCTCAACCTCCATTCTTGCACTAAGACTGTAGCTGTGTGCCACCATACCTGATTCCAGTTTTAAAATTCCCTAGGAATTAAATGTCATTTGGGTGTTTATTTTTTTTTCTTTATAATAAAACACATACATTATGATTACAAATCAATTCCTTGCCATAAGTCTCAAAGTTGATAGCACATCAGAGTGCCGTATAGCACAGTTTTTACAGTTTGGAATTTAGGCTCTTACTCTACTTTGGACATCATCTAACCTTTGGAGTAATTTAATGACACATAGTTTTGTACATTTCCCTTGCATTGCTCAACTGTAACAATCCATTCTCGAATCCTATAGTAATGTTATTTTACTGGAAGGTAGGTTTACTTTATGGTTGCCAGATGATAATGGGGGAAAAGTCAGAGGTCCCTCCTGGGGCTCTTAGTCTCATTAATAAAAGGATTTTAGAATGAACGCAAACTCCCAGATGATTTTATTGAGTTTAAAAGAAACCCCTAGATATACAAACTATGAATCTCTGACAGCTGCCTAGCGGAGGGAATGGAGAAAGCGATGCCATTTCAGACAGCATGGAGATAGATGCACAGGGAATAGAAAGAAGGAAAGAAATTATTTTTCTGAGTAATTTAGAAAGGTGGACAGACATGAAACTGTGTTCCTTGAAAGCTGCTGTGCTAGGGTGGGATTTCATGGAAAGAGAGAACATTATCTCATTAAAGGAAAATTATTTCTCTTATCTCTCTGGCATAAGGTAAGCCTACATTCCCAGAAGTGGTTCCTTACCAGATGATTGACCTGGTCCAATTGGAATGTTAGGCATCAAACCAGGCTAGAGATTCTAATCTTTTGAGTAGAAGGAATTGTTTTCTTAAGAGACATCTATTTCTACTCTGACAGTAGCTGCTGACAATGCAGGGTCCTTATTTATTTTGTTTTGTTTACCAGACTCATTGATTTGCACCTAGTAGGAGCCCAACAGATGTCTATTTAGGTATTGCTTTCTTATATAGAAAATATATATGGGCATGTATTTCTAAGTGTGATGACTGTCTTTAAGATGTGGTCTCACTGTGTCTTTTTCTGTGTCCAAGTGATCTTTCTTTGCCTTGGCCTGCTGAGATGCTGGGACTACAGGCATCTACCTCCAAAACTGGATGCATGTGGTATGTGTGGTTGTGTGTGCGTACATACTCGCACATGTGCATGTGCCTGTATCTGACCCCCTTTTTAATTACATCCAGTCTTTGCAAGTCAATGAGTATTTTCACTATAGCACCTTAGCATGTAAGGGGTTCACTTTAGATTAGTTTCTTGAGAAAGATCCACAGTGAGGAGGAAGCAAATAGCCCGGGTTTGCCTTAAATGTATTTTATTCCTTTTAAGGAAAATTGGAATTCTAGGAATCATTAACAGGACAACAAACAGCACCCATATTGAGTACTTCCTGTTTGTGAGCCACAGTTTCCAGAGTTGCAAAATTGACTGCATGGTCAGTGTTTGGGTATGTTCCTCCAGTTTGTGTTCTAGGGATGTTACATTTGAAGCATTTGTGGGAAACAGTTTTTAAAAGATATCCAGTTTTATTGTCTTTTCAATGGAAGATAGATATGGACCATTTTGTCTAGGGATTACTCTGCCAGGAACTGAAGAGAAAGTTCAAGAGTACTAGCCTGGACATGTGGACAAACTAATCTCACTACTTCTCTGCCTGCATTTAGAAGAAAATGAATAGATGGTTGTTTGTGTGCCGTGAGTAAGGTTTAATTCTTCATCAATATGCCCAGAACATAAATCACTAAGGAGCATTTTATCACTGTTATAGAATGGTGGAATTATAGTTGGGGCTAGCCCTGGTATCTAGTCATTTCATATGAGGAAACTGAGACCTGATGCATTTAGTATAATATTGTGTGTCAGACTTCCTAGGCATGAATCTGTTTAAAATCTGTTTGACCTTGATAAGTTTACAATCCATAAACAGTTTCTTCACTTTTGAAATGGGCACAAGGAGATACTTCTGGTAATCCATGTTACTCAGACTGGCACTTAGAAGTACATCTTACTCAGCCATAGTTCTTAAGATGGACTCATGATTTTGACTTTCAGTTGGAGTTAAGCAGTTGGAGACTTTAATTTCTGATGGTGTTATCAGATTTGTATTTTGACTTAAATTTGAAGAGGACTGAAAAAATGTATGTGTGATAGATGTTTTATTAAAAGGAGGGCGTCCTGTCTGACGTCCCCTAGTCTACTCCTTCCATCCTCCCACTCTGCCACGTAAGATATGGAGAGTCACTCAGTACCTCTTGACCCTCTTAGGAACATGAGGGAAGGTAAGTTAGAATAACAGTCTGAAGAAAAGTAGCCTCTCCTAGCTTCACAAATTCTTGGAATATTCAAAATAAGTTCACTGCTTGTTACCTGATTTTTTTTTTTTTTACATCTCCAGTTTCATCTAAAAGAGAATGATTCTTTGAAAGTCTGATGATACAGCCTTGTTAAAGGGCTGCTTACATTTTTTCCTATGCTTCAATATAAATTAAGTTCCACAATTTAAAAAGACCTTACTTTCCTGGGGAATTAGTGGTTGAGAATACTTGCTGCTCCTTTAGAAGACCTCAGTTTTGGTTCTCAGCAACCACATATAGTGGCTGACACAAAAACTCATCATTTTCTTATATAGGTTTTCAAATATGTAACTATTCATGTTATTACCTAAATTTAATATACATATTTAAACATTTGAAGGAGTTCTGGGTAGACTGGGCTATGCTTCAGCCTTATTCTGTTAAGTCAAAGATTTGTTATTCTCTTTGGTATCAAGATTTTCCATGTTGGAGCTTTTCAGAAGCAACTTTTGTTTACCCTGTTGCTCAGATAGGATTTGTCTGGTAACTTGTATAAGGTAATATTTGCTCTGTAAGAAAGCAGGTGAAAACATAGATGCTTTCATATAGCATTCATTTATTATTATTTATGAATCTCCAAGTTATCTGATCAGTTCTGATTTAGCCAGGCTTGACTAATCTCAGCTGGATTTACTCATTGTGTTTATGGTAGTAGTTTCATTTGCTTTAGCAATAAATGACAACTGTCAGCCCACTTGCCTCACCTTTTCTGGAACAATAGAATTTCCAAAGAGCCAGAAGAAGTGTGTAAAAATGAATTTAACAACTCATTGTCAGCACATTCTGTTGGTTGGTTGGTTGGTTGGTTGGTTGGAAGAACGCCTTGGAGTCTAGATTTAGGAGATGAAGAGCTGTAAAATGAGCTGCAAAGAAGACTACCAGAAAGCAGGGTACACTTTTTAGTTATTTGTTTGAGTTCCTTTCTTCCCAGTTTGTCACAAATAGTTACAGGACTTAGTTGCATTAAAACAAACAAACAAACTCATTCTTTAGTTTATGACAGTATAGTTGTTTATGCCAATTTCCTAAGGTAAAAAGCAAATCACTGATCAAACAGATAAAAGGAGTTCAAATTCCAGCTTCATAATGATTCAGAGCCCTGTTTTGATTGTCACATAATCTTAGTAGGCATCAAAAGTGGCTGGCTGAAATGAACCTCAGATTCTCTGTGTACTTAAAAGGGGGAGTAGGGCAAGAATCTACCAAGTCCTTTTAAACCATTGAGTTTATTCTTGGAAGCCTGTTGCCCATACTCCATTCATGGTCTAGACTTGGTAGCCTCTTTATATAAAATGGAAGAGTAAACTTGAGGGATGAAAGAAGAACATTTTGACTAATTTTGACTGCAGAAGGAAGTAACCATTGGTGGATACTGTCCTATGAGGATAATGTTAGAGACACATACTAAAGAGATATAAACATAAGGTCTCCTTAGGGTAGAAGTCCCTAAAATTCATAGGCTAGGAATTGTAATATAAACAAATTTAGAATATTATTTTTTAAAGAATTATACCCTTTTTAAACACAACTAGCTATGTGCCTTAATACCATATTTGGGAATTATCACCCCCACCCTTTTTTAAAAAGAGAGTATTATGTAAAACAGGAAAGATAATAATACAACACATGAACAACTGACAGTTAATTGTCCTTAAATGTTTTAAAGATTCACCTATGGCACACATTTTTTCAATGCATTACAAATAGTTGTCATACCTGAGTGGAAACTAAACATCTAAATTCCTTCATCCTTCAACGGAGATGAAAAAAGAAAGTGAAATCCAGCTGAGTGGTGATGGTGCATGCCTTTAATCCCAGCACTCTGGAGGGACAACCAGGGCCACACAGAGAAGCCCAGTTTTGAAATAAAAATAAATTTAAAAGTGGGCTTGGGAGAGTGAAGTCCATACAGAGTAAAATTGAGTAAGAGTTAATGTAATATAAGGCTTCAGATATCTCATAATTTGGACTCAGAAATGCTGAGCTTTTAAAGCCTCAATTAGGAGCTTGGGACTCTCTGGGGAATCCAAGATGTACTGAGTCTCTGGTATTACCCCTCTGTGAACACAGGCATGCCAGCTGATATTTCTGTACCTTAGTCACTGTTTAATTGCACAGTATTCTAAGTAAAGAAAGTTGGGGTGTTATTTTTGATTAATGATAAAATGTCCCATTGTAGATAATGAGTATTGTATAAAAGCCCTTACTTCATTTTTTTAAAAATGAGAGTTAAACCAGCTTGAATAGAACAATTTTTCCCCCAGTTTAGTGCTTTAAAAGGACCACGTTCCTCCATTAATCAAGGGAAACATCAGCTGTTCCAAATATTTGGGAACCAAGGACATTTTCCCCAAACAGGCAATACTAATTATAAAAGAGTGCATCTTGTTTTGTTTGTTCTTGTTTTAATCCAACAGAAGACTGTTAAGGAAATAGTCTAAATTCAAAGGATTTTAATTGGTAAAAAGAAAATCCAAGGGACAAATATGGGTCAGGACTCTAAAATGGAGGGTAAAAAAAAAAATAAACTGCTGTGCTAGGTGTCAAGTGGTTGAAAAGAGAAAGGGTGTTTTTTCCCAGGCTCAAGAGGTTTGTATCTATCTAGGGGTCGTATTGATTGCAGGTTATTAAATAAATAAGAAACAAATGTAATGAACTTGGTGTTATAATGAGAAACTATGCCACCTGATTAATTTGCAATACACAGAATTTCCAAAACCTTCAACTTCTAAATGAGATAATTTGGAAGCAGATTGTTTTGGATGTCAGGCTGGAGTCTGCAGTGTGATGCATTAAATCCAGCTATGTGCTTTACCATGGCAAGTGGTGAGACCTGTGTTTTGTTTTCATACTGAGTTATAGCATGGCTCTGTAGAAAACAGGTATAATATTGATGGTTCAAGAGGCTTAGGAATAGCAGTAGAAGATGGTACATCATATGACTTAAGAATTCAAGTCACGGGTACAAAATTCAGCTGTTTCTTTTTTAAACTTACACTTTTTTATCACTTGGTTTTGCTTACTTCACTGTACAATTCTCTGGTCAACTTGAGATTGAGGTAATAACGGTTTGGGAAAAGTTTGAAAGGACAGTATTAGTGACCATCCTGAGAAGCAGTGCTGTAGTACCATGCTTTAGTAACGTGGCAAAGCGGAACAACTGCACAGGTTGAGAACAGAATAGTTATGGAGCCTGATGAACTCTCTCAAAACCATATTCTGTTTTTAAATTTGTATGATAAATAATGGGGCAAAGTACCTATAAATTCTGTGTATTGTTTGAAGACTAATAGGCAACATGTGTTGGCATCTTCTATAACTTACATCACTAGCTATGTTTAGATGGTTTTAACTTTATGTTATAGAATCATGTTAAGTATAATGTTGTTTGCTATTGTTTAATTGGGTGTTTTTTTTTCAGACAAGCTTTAAAGGCTAGACTCTCATAAAACTCATAGAGATTCCCCTGCCTCAGCCTCCCAAGTAATAAATAGGCATTTGCTGTCCCTCTCAGTCACACCAAGGGGAGTAGTTTGTTTTTGATATAAACATTATGTTCCTAAAATCCATTCATGTAAACAAGCATATTTGTATAGATACTCTTTTAAAAAATAAAACAGTGTTCTCACTGGATACTTGGATCATTATCAAGGTTTTTCCTTATTTTGTTTTTTGGTTTGTTATTTTGAACAAAGATGGTATGAAAATGTATCCTGATAAATGTCTCTTGAAGTTCTTTTTAAGGGAATTTTATCTAGAAATGAATTCCTAGGCCATAAGGTAAACACACCATTTCTGTAAGACAACAGCAAAGCTGCTCTTAGGCAGTTGTGTGTGCTGCTGAACTGCCATACCAGTAGCTACCACTGGTCTTTCCTCTTGTGGTTATATCAGAGGTGTAAAATACATTCCTTTTTCATGTTACTATTAAATTGCAGCAAGTGGGGCCTTTATAACCTTAAAAAAACAAACAAACAAACAAACAAACAAAAAACAAAACCCTGATTGTGTTTTAGTCACTGAAGTGAGACTAGGCTTTAGGATAAACATTGTTGCCAAGTGCCTACTTGGGATGTACATTGCTGTAAAGTGCCCATTGGTAAGAGACAGAGAGGAAAAGATGATTCTGGAACTCTTCTGTCTCAGTGGTGGGGGGGGGGGACGGACTAGTGTGCCAGCAGTTGTAATTGGAATAGAATGGAGCAACCAGCTTTGGGATGGTTGTACAAGAACACTTGTACATCAGTTTTAAAATTTTATGAGAAAGTTTAGGGGCTCATATCAGATAAGCATAGCAGTGACAATATGTGTGAAAATATAGGGAACCCTGCAGAGGGTTTTAAAATTTACAAATGGGAAAAGAGATGGAGTTCAGGGACCGGGCAAGGCAGACTGTTAACTTTGGCAGCAGTAGCAAAGACAATTGCAAAGGTGATACTTGCAGCACCTCTTGCCATCTGCAGAACACTCACATCTATAATACCTTTCATTGCTAACTCCAAAAGGTGTCATTTATGCTAGATCATAAATAGAAGCAAGAGAGATGACGCACGTGGCTTCTGCTTCTCTATCAGCTTCTCCTCTATTTTCAGGGTAAGTTTTTTAAGTGTCCAGGTATGAGGAAAAAATATAGAACACTTGGTTTAGTCTGGCCATCTTATTTTGACTAACCCCTGTTCTCTAGTGCCATCAGTTCTTCTGAAAAAGACACAATTGTATTTTCTTAAACATGAATAATACTCCATTATGGAATTGTACTATATTCTTTGATCCATTCATCTATTGATGATGAGTACCTAGGCGGATCCCACAGCTCTGCTGTTGTGAATAGTACAACACTACATGGAAGTCTTCAGGCATCTTTTCCATGTGCCAGTTTGATTTTCTTTGTATGTACCCAGGAGTGGTGTGGTTTGATTGTGTAGCTGTTATACCTTAGAGACACGCACAGTTGTACTAATTTACACTCTCACATTAGTTTATGAGGATGCGCTTTTCCTCCCATCTTTTTGAATGAAAGCCATTCTGATGAGAGTGAGATGGAATCTCGGTGGTGTGTTTTTTGTTTTCATTTTCCTGATGCTTGAAGATACTGAGCATTGTTTTGTGGTGACTGTTGAGGTGATTGGCAGAGTTTTAACTGGATTATTTTGTTCCTTTGAGACTAAGTTTTTTTTCTGAGATCTTTGTATAGATTGCATATTAATCCTTTGTCATGCAAATAGTCTTTTCCCTTAGTTGATTGCTTCCTATGGTGTGAAGAAGCTTATTGGAGCTTTATAATCGGATTTATCAATTCTTTTGTTTCCTGTGCTGTTGGAGCCCTATTCAGGACTTGCCTCTGTTGACCTCTTAAGGTGCTGTCCCTGTGTGTGCTTCTAGTAGTTTCACAGTTTTGTGGTCTTTTAATCTATTTTGACTTGACTCTTTATATGGGGTAAGCAATGGAGTATAGTTCTAACAGTCTCTTTACCTGTGGCTGTCCAGTCACCCCAGAGCCTCTGATTAGAGTGTCTTCTCTCCAAAGAGTGCTTTCAACTCTTTCCTAACAATCTATGGCTGGAGCAAATCAGGTTTCTTTCTGGGTCCTCCGTTCTATTCCATTGAGTATTTGATTGTGTCAGTACTGGACTGTTTTGGTTACTATCACTGTGTGATTTATTTTGAATCCAGAGATGGGATGTTTATATCATTACATGTATGATTAATGATTAGTACTGCTTTGGCAGACCTGTGTGGTAATACACACCTTTACTCCAATACTCAGAAGGAAGGGCTAGAAGATCGTTAAACCTTTGAGGCCAGTGTGTTCTACATAGTGAGTTCCAGACCACGCAGAGCCAAAGAACCTAAACAAGTGGGCAGGTAGAGATGGCTTTGGCTATTTGAGGTCTTCCTGTGTTTCCATCTGATTTTTAAGATTGGTTCTTTAGGTTCTTAGAAGAATGAATGGGGATTTTGATTAATCTTAGGTCACTTTTGGTAGTGTAATCATTTTAAATATTAATTCTTCCAAATTCAGGGACATAGAGGCCTTTCTGTCTCTAGTACTTTTCAGTGTCTTCCTTTAGTGTTTTATTAGCTTTTTTTTTATTGTAATGGTTTTACCTCCTTAGTTAGGTTATTCCTAATTTCATTCGTTCTATTTCCCCCTCTCTTCTTTCCTCTTTCCTCATTTCTTCTTCATGCTGGTCTCTCATTCTATCAGTTATTTAAGTGTTTTCCTCAGTGAGTTCATTATCGGTGTATAGAAAACGTACTCAGTTTTGTTTCTTGTAATTTTGCTGAACTTGTGTAAAGGTACAAGAGTCTCTTGAGGCTTCTGGAGGGATATGTGTGTGTGTGTGTGTGTGTGTGTGTGTGTGTGTGTGTGTGTGTGTGTGTGTGTGATATACATATGTATATATATTATATAAGAAGGAAGTTTAACTTCCTTCTTTCTTCTGTAGATCCGTTTCCTTTTTTAGCCTAATGTGTCCAGCTAAAATTCCCAGTACTATAGTCAACGAAAGTGATGAAAATGGACGCCCTTATCTTGTTCCTAATCTGAGAGGAAATTTTTACTGTATTTTCTCATTCAGTAAGATGTTGGCTATAAGTTGGCCACACATAGTCTTTGTTATTTATGATCTATCTATGTCAAATTTACTTGGGTTTTTAAGATTTTATCAAAGGCGTTTTCTATATCTGTTGAAGTATCATATAAGTTTTATTTTTTGTTATCTTTATGGCCTGTATTTATTTGTCTGTGTTGAACAGTTCTTGCATCATTGAAAGGAAACCAAACGTGGTATTTGTTCTTTGTAATGTGTTATCAACTTTGCGAGTATTTTATTGAGGGTTTGTGTAGGAGGTTTAACAAGAGTACTAGTCTACAGGGTTTTTGTTCTGCCTTATCAGTTGGTTACAGAGCAACACTAGCTTTATAGAATGAGGTTTGAAAAGGGTTAACAGTATCATTTATGAAATAGTTTTGAGCACAAATATTTGGTTCTTCTTTAAAAGTCTGGTAAATTTTAGCAGAAAATTTAGGTAGGCTTGAGCTTTTCTTAGGAGATTTTTACTACTCAGATCTCATTGTTTATTATTGTTTCATTTGTATTTTTAATATCTTCTTGGCTCTATTTTATTATGTCATATGTGTCTAGAAAACCTATCATTTTTAAAATTTTTCAGTCTATTGCCATGTAATTTTCTAATAACACTGAATTTTAGTGGTACTTATTGTTATTTTTTATTTTGGGCTCTATATTTTTAAGTTTCTTCCTTACAGTGAAACTGGCTTAAAGATTGTTAATGATTGTCTTTAGTTTTTTCTCCTTAAAGCTCTAAGTGCTTTTTTCTAGATTCATATTTTAATATTTTAAGTGTGTGTATGTGTGATTGCATGTGGATATGTGCACATTAGTGTAGGACATCAAATGCCCCCGAAGCTGGAGTAACGGGTGGTTTTGAGCTGTCCAGCATGGGTACAGACATCGAACTCAGGTCTTCTGCAAGGACAGCATGCATTCTTAGCTACTGAACTGTCTCTCTGGCCCCACAATCTGTTTAATTTATGCTTTCTATTAAATTCTTAGGTTCTATTTCACGTTTTGATGAACTCTTGTAATTTTTTCTTTTTATTGATTTTCAGCCATCTGTCCATATTTTGTGAGACTTTGTGATATATTATTAAATTATTTGACATATCTATTATGTATGGCACTCATAGCTATAAGCTTTTCTCTTGGTGCTGTTTTTATTGTATCCCAGGTGGTATTCTGGAATGTTCCATTTGATTCTAGTACTCAATTTGTTTCTCCAACCTCCCCAATGTTTGTTTAAAAGTGTACTGCAGTCTCCTGTGTTTGTGTATTTGCTCTTCACCGTTAGTTTTTGAGACAGGGTGTCTCTGCAAAGCTGAATCAGCTCACTGTGAATTCACTTCTCTTCATCAGAGTTACGTGGTTCCAGGTCCAGTATGCCACCCTAGTTCTTCACTGGGGTCCTGGGTATGAACTTAGGTGCTCATGTTTGGTCACCAGGCATTTTATCAACTGCGTCATTTACCCGGCTCTTTCCTGGTGTTCTTTACGTGAAATAGTTATCTTCTTTTATTATTTCAGTTTGAAAGATTCTCTTTAGTATTTGCTGGAGGGCAGATCTGTAAATGACAAACTCTTGTAGTACTTGAATTAGATTATTCTAATTTCCCCTTCACTTTGAAAGTGTAGCATTGCTGAGTATAGCAGTCTCTGACATGTAATTCTTTCCATCCTTTGAATATCTCACCCAGCTGTCTTCTCTGAGGCTGTGTTGCTCAGAAATTGTGTATGATGAATTGCCTCTTCTTGCTTCTAGGATTCTCTGTTTATAGATTTGATAGTTTTACTATGATGTGCCTAAGTGTGGATATTTTAAAATCTAGCATATTTGGAGTTTTTTGGGGTATCTGAATGTATTCCATTTCATGTGGGATTGTTTTTATTGTTATTTTTTCAGATGGTTATATTTTCCCTCTCTGTGATGCTAGCTGTATCCTACTTCTACGTGATGATGTCTCATGAGTCTCCAAGCCTCTATGCAGTGCTTCCCCTAATTCTGCTGCCCCAGCCCTCTGGCTGTATAAACTCAAGGGATCTAACTGCAGGACCACTGTTGGACCCCTCTGCCTCCAGTGAAGTTACTCAGTTGTAATGCTTCCCTGCTTAAGCATTCTGTTTTTGTTCCATTTCACCTTCTCCATCTCTGTATTAATATTTTCTATGTAAAAGTTATCAATTTAATAGTTCAGTTCATTAGATGTTATTTTATTTATGTTGGTGTATATTTGAAGTACAGTGCATAAGCTTTCCTAGGCAGCGTTTCTCTTATTGTGTGCATTGTTTATACTTTGTTTTTATAACTTGTATTTTTAATTGTTGTTGAAATGAGATATTTTAATATAGATTGATCCCTAAACTGAACCCCCAACTCTAAATACTTTTGTGGGCTACCATGGTAGTTAAAGATTTTGAAGTATTTCAGATTTTATATTTTTGTTTTGGAGGTTTATTAATCCAGCATAACTATGTACTTGCTCTAAAAGTGTGGAAAAACTAAAATCTGAAATACTTCTGGACCCAGGAAATTTAGATAAGAAGTACTTTGTAGCACAGTCATCCAGCAATGATGCTCTCTGTTCCCAACTCAGCATTAGCTGTTAGTAAACATTAGACATTACCTATGGCCTGTTTTCAGGCCATCTATAAAGCTTATATTTGTTTGCAGTGTAAGTATCATGACATCTTTTCACTTAGTGGCCACCTAATGGTTGTACAGAGATTTTATTAAGTGCCTACAGCAAAATAGTTTCCAGTTTGCCAAAGGTCCTGTTATTATAGTAAGACTTTCTGCCTTGTCCCCAGAGTCAACAGGCTTGCCTTAGCTTTATGTCCAGTTTCTGTGGGCCGTCAAATTCAATAAAGATCCGTAGCTTTGGCCTGGCTGTGTAACACAGCCCTCCTCGTGACAGTAGCCTTCTAGACTTCTAGGAATATGCCTTTCAGAGCCTCTATGGACTTTCCAGCCAGGGTTTTTTTTTTGTTGTTGTTGTTGTTTTTTGTTTTTTGTTTTTTTTAAGTTGGCTTATTATTTTTTCAGCTGTCACTGTCACCTCAGGGTGCACAAAATAAGATGTTTCAATAGCCCCCCTTTCCTAGTATGGTACTAACACGAAGCCAGTTTTATGCTAAGACAGTCCTGTTAAGGGATCTTCCATAGAGCTACCAGAATGATCAGAACAAATAATTTTTTTGACTGAGGCCTATCCTACTGCCCTTCCATCCCAATAAACTATGAGGTATATTCATGGCTACTGCCTGATTAAGGAAGTGGGACCACAAAGTTTACAGATTCTTAAGAAGAATCAGGATCCAGTGATTGAGCAGGTAGGGGTACTTGTCCCCAAGCCTACTAGTGACCTGAGTTCCATTTCCAGATCGTGAGTGGATGTGGAAAAAGAAATCATATTCCATAGGTTTTCTGCTGACACTTCCTACGGCACCAGTGTAAAGTTGGGGGTTCTCTTTATTCTACTATACTTTATAAGTTGCTGCTCTTCCACTCTGCCTTCTATGCAACTTAAGCTTACTCACAAGCCTTTCCTCACCAAACTGCACACTTAATTTCTGTTGGTTTTTTTTTTTTCTGCTTGCTACCACTATGGATTTGGAAAAGAATAATGAGCAGTAACCCTGCCATAGCCTGAGTGCTATGCTGTCTTAAAATATGCTTTGTCAAACAAATTAGTCCATTATTTTCTTAATGCTACTTCACTCCATTCCTCCGGATCCTGGCAGGATACAGCTAGATTATTTTCTGGGATGTAACATAAATGATCTGTAGCCTGTTTCCCCAGAGTCCATATCCCCTCTGAAAAGTAAAGGACTTCTGCAATCCATTTCTCTGGGCTCCTGTTCTAAACCCCCACAAGAATGGACCATTCAAATGTTTACACAATTCCAGGGTCTGTTTAGACTACAGCTCTAAACTCTTTCATATTTATTTCATAAACCAGTTCCAAAGGTTATCACTTCTTGATAGCAGTTTTCTCTATTAATTTTTTCTCTAGTTTATTTTTCTAATTATTTTTCTTATTTATTGTGTTCAGAATACTTGATAAAATACCTGACAAAGGCAACTTAAAGATCAATGCTTCATCATGGCAAGGAATGTGCAGTGGCCAGAGCATGAGGTGCTGGTCACTGCGGCCCAAGTGAGGACATGAATGCTCTGCTTGGCATAGTCTCTTCGTATTTGTCTAGGAAGCCTACCCATGGGAAGGTACCACTGACATTCACGTGGACCTTCCCACTTCAGTTAAAATTCTGAAACTGCCTTCAAACATGTGGCCCAGAAGTAGGCTCTGAGCTGATTTTCAGTCCAGTAAATTGGCACAAAGGAGATTAACAACCATCACAATACACTTTCTAGTGGTTTTGTTTTATTTTTTTTTTTTCACAGAACATCTAGAAATTTCTTATAGTAGCTGATACACATCATGGTAGAAGCTGTTTAAATAGTAGTGCCATCATCTTCTGTGTGTTGATATTTGAGTAGTTACTTGTATTTCCCAGACCTCTCTGAAGAACTCTAGGAAGTACAGTTAGCTCACAAGGTCGTGAGAAAACTACCTTATGCACATACATACATACATGCGTCCGTACACACACACACACACACACACACACACACACACACACACACACACACACACATCCATGTATACATATCCCTGCCACAGTTTCTCCTCCCAGTCCCTATGCCCCCCTTTTCCCATCTCATTCCCCAACCCACCCCTCCTCCTTTTCTGGTTAGGAAAGAGTAGGTCTCCCAAGAGTAGGAAAACCAAACAACAACAACAACAACAACAAAAAAAAAAAAAAAACAACAAAGTTACAGTAAGACTAAGAACTCCCCATGCATTAAGGCTGAGCAGGGCAACCCAGTATGAGGAGTATGGTCCCCAAAGCCAGCAAAAGTGTTGAAGACAGCCACTGCCCCCACAAGAGGACCAAGCTACACAGCTGTAACACATGCAGAGTGTCTAGGTAAGCTCCATACAGGCTCCCTGGTTGTTGGTTCAGTCTCTGTGAGCCTGTGTAAGCCAAGGTTAATTGATTCTGTGAGTTTTCTTGTGGTGTCCTTGACCCCTCTGGCTCCTACAACCCTCCCTCTCTTCTGCAGGAGTCCCTGAACTCTGCCTAATGCTTGGCCGTGGTTCTGCATCTGTTTCCATTAGTTGCTGGACGAAGCCTCTCTGACGACAATTGGTCTGGGCACCAGTCTGATCACAGAAGATGGCCAGTTCAGGCTGCGTATCTGCTATTGCTAGGAGTCTTAGCTGGAGCCATCCTTGTAGATTCCTGGGAGGTTTCTTTGTGTTAGGTTTTTACCAGACCATGAAATGCCCCCCTCTTTCCCGTATTCCCTTTCAGTACCCTCTCCATATGCCCCCACCTGATCACTCTTGTTCCCAATCTCCAACTGCCCTCAGCCCACTCACAAAATCTCTTCTATCTCCCCTTCCCAGGGACATCCATAGTTTGTTTGTTTGCTTGCTTTTTAAAGAAAGGAAGATTTAAAATATTAAAACTAGTGATAAGGTGGTTTCTGTCCAGGCACAGTAACACAGGTTACCCCCAGCTACGTGGGAGGCTGAACTGTGGATCACCACTCTGGGGTTGTAGTACAGCTTGAGCAACACAGTGAAAGTCTGTCAGTTTTGTTTTTAAAAGCAAGAGTTCCTGTGTTTTCAGAGAACTGCTTGTTTACTCATAAAGAGTGAAAGTTTGTGAGATGCAGAAATATACCATTGGAGATTATGTCTAAACAAAGCCTAAGTAGGAATGCTGTACATTTGTGTTGTATTTAAGACTTTTGAAATGGAGCATTCCTCAGACCAAACACAATGACTGTAAGAATGCAGAACGCATTGTGTTTAGAAATTCTGAATTTCTTTAGGACTAAATCAAGAATTTTCATTTTCTAGAGAAGGCTTCTGGAAATTTTATCTTTTGTTCTCTTTCCTTCTGTGATTCTTACATTGTAAAGGAGTCTGGCTTCTGCCACCATCCAGACCACAGATTTAACTTAAGGAAGCAGGTTCCTGTGTTGATGCCTGTGCTGTCTTCATTCAGCCATATTTCCTCCCTCAATCAAAAGAGGAAAAGGTCTGCACTTAGGAAAAGAGATCCAAACCACTTCTGAGTTAAAAATATAATACACGGTTCACTTCCAAGCAAAGTGTTCGTCCAGAATTGCCTTACACTTGGTCATTTTACCTCATCTCTGTTCCTTGTGTAGGATGTGTTACTTTAGACTGCATGCTTTTGCCTTGTTTCTGTTTTCACCAGGGTTCAGGATGAACATGTTCTGGTCCCCTACAGCAGTGGCTGTCAGTTTGTGGTGGAAATAAATGACCTCAGGCCAAGTGTATCTCTATCACTCGAAGTCACTGCTGACTACTTGTTAGTGGCTTAAAGAGTCAGTCTCTAAAGACATACCAGAGAGACTAGATGCACACATAGGTGGATCATTCTGCTGTCACTAAATATTATAAATACCACTTGACATCTAAGTGATTCAATACTTCTTTTATTTTTAAAATTATTATTCTATGTGGCAACAAAAATTTTAGGTTAGGCTTAGTTTTGAAAGCTAAAAGCCCAGGACTTATGTCTGGCCTTGTGGATCTGGTCTGTCCTTTAGGTCCCTCAGAAGTTGAAGCAGGAAGCTTGAACATTCAAAGCCTGCCCGGGCTTCAGAGAAATTGAAGGAGAGCCTGTACTATTTATCTACTTTCTCTTAAAAAATTTAAAAAGGGTTAAGGCCTTAACCAGTAGTAGAAGGCTTGCTTAGCATGTATAAGGCCCTTCAGTTTAATCCTGAGGACGTCAAGAGAGTACTGTGTTTATACAAAATAAATGTTATTGTGTGTATTTGAGGTTTATAACACGGGGTAAGGAGATATTCATAGAAAATAAAATGGTTATTATCTGCCATCTTACATTGTGTATCACATAGCAATAAAATCTGTTAAACAAAACTCTAATAAAATAAAATTCTGGTAAATTTAGACTTCATATTATACATGAAATCTTAATTTGTTCATTCTGTATATTACTTTACACCCTTTGGCCACCTCTTCGTTGCTGTTACTCTCTTGTATATTTATAACCTCTTTTTTTCATCATGGGATCCTGTCAAGCTTTTATTTAGCATAATGTCTTCTTGGTCCACCCAGAATATAACCATCAACAGCATCATTTTTGTATGAATGAATAGTAGTTTATCAGATAATGGACATGGGCTATTTTCACCTCTTGTCTGAGTAGCTGCGGTGAACATGGCAGTGCAGACACCTTCATAAGAGGTTCAGTCCATCATCCAGAAATGGCTGCTGGGTCTTATGGCAGGTCCATTTGTAAACTGTTTAGGAATGTCCAGACTGTTTTCCATATGGCTGTGCATATCTCTTCCCCGCCCAGCAGTGGACTAAGGGCTCCTTTTCCCTACCTGGTCACCGATGTTTGTCCCATTTACAGCAGCCATCCTCGGGGAGGAAGGAATCATCTTAGTCTGTCCTGCTTTATTTTTCTCTCTTATTTCCCCTCCCCACTTGATAGCAGCTCACTTGCTAGTCAGGTGGTTTCAATTTCAAGTCTTCCTGCTTCTCAAAAGACTTAGGATTTGGGGGGGGGGCACTATAGTCACTCATTGTTAAAACTATTTTATTTGTTTTGTTATTGAATTGTCAATTTTTCCTTTTGGGATTATAATTACATTTTCCCCTTCTTTTCATCTTTCTACACCCCTCCCTACTCTCCTTCAAATGCATGACCCTTTTTTTCATTGTTATTGCATGCATGTATATATATACATATGTGTGTGTATTCTTTAATATAACCTGCTTAATTCTTATTTGTATATGTTGTATTATGTGTTCAGAGCTGACCGTTTGGCACTGAAAAGCAATTGATGTGCTCTTCCCCAGGAAGGCCACCTCTACCATTCCCAGCTTCCTCAATTGTATATCCTTGTTTGGGTAGGGCGGAGGCCCCATGGGCTTTTCCTCATCCACTTTGGCATGTCTATTGATATAGTATTTGTTTAGCTCATGTTTGGGAAGTCATGTTGGTGAATCTTTATGGGTGTAGGCTCTGACATTACTGGGAGTCCACCTCATAGCAAACTCTCTGATCCTCTGCCTCTCACCAGTCCTTCAGCCCCCTCTCCAAATGTTCCTGGAGCCTTAGGTATAGATGTATCCACTGGGACCAGCCCCCACACTCTGCATTTTGATTGGTAGTGGTTGTCTACAGTAGTATCTTCTCTGCTCCAGAGAGAAGTGTCTTTGATGAGGGTGAAGACTACACTTACTTGTGGATATAAGGACAAATACTTATATTGCTTAGGGATTATGCTGCTATAGACTTTATCAATGCTATTGCATCATCATATATGTTGTTTGCCAACATTTTTTACTTGTCTGTGGGCTGCTTTTTTATTTTGTTGCGGTTTTCCCCTTATGAATAATAATATGATCTTTGATGGAGTTACAGTTACATACTTTTGCTTTTTTAAAAACAAATTATTTATTTACTTATTATGTATGCAATGTTCTGCCTTCGTGTATGCCTACACACTGGAAGAGAGCACCAGATCTCATTATAGATGGCTGTGAGCCACCATGTGGGTGCTGGGAATTAGACTCAGGACCTCTGGAAGAGCAGCCTATGCTCTTAACCTGAGCCATCTCTCCAGCCCTGTCCTTTTGCTTCTATATATGAACATTTGATGGTATATTCAAGTAACTGCAAAGACCAATGGCAAGTAGTTTTACCTCCATAGTCTTCCCTATGGGCTCATGGTTCTAATCCCAGGTCTTTTGTCCTATTTTAAGTAGACTTTTGTGTATATTGTAAGGACACAGCTAAAATTCCATTGAGGGAGGCATGAGACCTGAGTTTCCCAGGTCGTATTTATATCTCCTTGATGCTTCTATCAAAAGTTCCTTCCTATCCAGGCTCTCCATTCTACCCACAGTCTGTTTTTGCAGTGCAGCATAGTCAGGAAATCTCTAACTTGATTTCTTACTGTTAATTTAGGTGTGCTTTTTTTTTTTTTCTTCTTTTTGCCTCTGTATCAATTGGGAATTATTTTCCTTTTCTATGACCACCACAAATTGGAATCTGGAATATTGAAAATCTTTATTGCTGTCACTCCATTCCTGAACATGTTCAATCTTTGCATTATGTCTTTGATGTCTTTCCTTAGTGTTTTATGGTTTCCAGTGTATACCTCTTTAACTTCACTGATTACATTTATTCCTGCTCAATTTTTCTTTGCAATTGTAAAGAGCATTTTGTTTTGTTTTCTGTTGAACTGTCACTTAAGTTTTAAAAAGCATATAGATTTCTATATGCTAGTTTTAGAACTTGCTTTACGCAGTGCTGTAGTACTCCCCTGTGATATAGATGGTATCCATCCTCTTCGGACCTATCACTAATGGACCTATCAGGAATTACACTATATGGAATAAAGTTGGGGGAATCTCTGCTAGAGAGAATTCTGGATAGTATTTTAAAATGTCTATTACATATGTCAGGAAGGGCTGGGGAAATGGACCAGTGGTTAAGAGCACGCTCTTCCAAAGAACTCAGGTTCAATTACCAGCACCTATGTGGCAGCTCATATCTATGTGTGATTTTAGTCCAATTGGATCTGATACCCTTTTCTAGACTTTGTGGGCACTAAGAACTCATGTGGCACACAGAGAAACATGCAAGCAAAAACATTCATACACATAAAATAAATTTTTAAAAAGTTTTTAAAAGTCAGCAAAGAGGATTAAGAGGATCAATAAAGAGAAAGGCCAACATTTAAATGTGCAGACATTTTATTTACTGAGTGATGAATTGGAATGGGGATGCTGTAAGCTGGATGGGATGCTAAGAGATACAGACCCAAATTTCAGTCTGTTTAGTGAACAGAAGCTAAGCAGAACGGTATCTCAGCTGTTTGCAGTCCATAGCACTTTTCATTTGGCTTGGTCAGGTCAACACATCATCTGCTGGTTTCTGTTTTGGATCTTGGGGGTTTTAGTCAGCCATTAACCAAAGTTTCAGTTTTAATTCTGAAAGTCAGCAGTCATCAGAAGGTTGGGGTCTGGAGATGAGAGGGGCCTAAGAATGCCTTAGAAATTTCTGGTAGCTACACCACTTAAAAGAAGAGGAAGTTACATTATAATAGGATGGTGAAAGTATATATTCTTCAGTGAAGACACTAAGATATTAGCACAGCGTTTTTCTGTTCTGTTGAGTGTTAGAAGTTCTATTTTAGAGGTGGTATTCTGCAAAACTAAAAGAGGAAAAATGTGTGGGTGGTGATAAGGAGAATCAGAGCATGGCATTCCCCATTTGTAGTTTAAAAGATGGGGTTAAGTTACCTTTCAATAACTCAGTTACATCCTGAGATTACAGAATTCTTTTTAAATTGTTTAGATTTTTTTATTTATTGAGTAAAACACATATCTTATAAATTTATCCACTTTTAGATTTTCATGCTGTGATACTCAGTTTTATATAATGTATATATTCTTTCATTCAACTACCAAAGCAATTTTTTATTGTGTAAAATTGAAAAGTAGGAGCTAGACATGTGTCTAAGAAGTGGAATTACTGCTGTAATTATTATATTTACTGAGTCAAATTTCAATCCTTTGTGCAAATCCAAGTGTGTAACATTTGGACAAACCACTTTGCTTTTCTGTGGCAAATCTACTAATAATACATTATAGATAGAAAACTTTCAACTCATTTAATAAATAATTGATGCTTCTTTAGTCTTTCAGATCTTAGTAAGCACCCCTGCTGATGCAGTAGTATTTAATTTTATTATTTAATGTGTTTGGATATTTTGCCTGCAAATGTGTCGTACACCACTTATATGCCTGGTACTGGGGAGAAGAGAAGAGGGTTGTGAGCTGTTATATGGGTTCTGGGGATCAAACCTAAGGTTTTTTGAAGAACATCACATTAACCACTGAGCCATCTCTATAGTCCTGCCATAGAAGTATTTTTCAATCTTGTTTATAAATTATAGCATTTTCAGAGTCATGAATGTTGTACTGAGTTACTAATTATTGGAAGCACTAGGTGGGATTTTATTTTATTTGCCTACTGATGTACAGCTTATTTAAATTTTATGTCCTAGTGACAGTTTGGAAATAACCCATGCAGCATGTATTACTTGAGTTGTATATTTTTTATATTTTATATTTATTTATTTTTAAACCCCTAAAAGGAATTGCAAAGAGATTAGGCCAGTGCCAGAGTGCGGACTTGCTGGCATGCCCAGCTTTCGAGTTCAACCATGGGAGGCAGAAGTCCTCAGAGAAGGAGAAAAGGGATGGGTGGTGGGAGGAGGAGAAAAATTAACCGAATAAGATAATTAGCTATAAGCTTTTTCAGAAAACAAAGGTTTAAAAAATAGTCCACTATGACTTAGTAATAGGTAAACTGCATTAGCATGTGAGTTCCCTTTGAAAGAAACAGATCATGAGTAAAAAAGAGCACAAAAGTAAAAACAGAAAAAGATACACTGTGACCAATGTCCTGCAGGAGCGGGAACTAGCTCTAAGGAGCTCAAAAAGTAAACCTCAACAGCCTTGTGTTCCTGGTAAAGTGATTTGTTTTGCCATTTGGAGTTGGTTATTAAATATAACTGCTTATGTACAATAACATGGATGTCATAGGATGATTTGTTTAGTACAGGAAGAGGTATATAGGTTTCTAAGATCTACTATAAATTTAACTGGGGGCGGGGCGTGGAATCTAAGGAAGCAGCTAGAGAAGCCAGATACTACACAGTACTGTCTATCTTCCGTCAGTAGCTTTGGATGCTTCAGAGGTTTAGAAGCGTCTTAAAAGCGTCTTTCTTTTTCTGCAGAGCATGATCTTCATCTCTTCACTGCATGCAATAGGCTTAAAAAGTAATTTTTATTCCTAATATTATTTGGGTGGAATTTGTTTTCATTTGTTGATTGGATTCAAGGATGAAGTTGATAACTGTGAAATACCTGAAACATCACCTCCTGCCTGTCACTCAATTTAACATTCACTAAATACTGAGACAAGTTATAGTTTGAAGATTTCCAGGCTGCTGATACGAAATGTAATATGGAGCCTTGAGAAGACAAACTTGGGATATACTATAATAGAGGAAGGGTTTTTATCACCTGTTTGTCTCTGAGCTAAACTAGACAATGGAGGATGGAGGAGGCTCCCAGGGGCTTGACACCAATCACTGCAGCTTCTATGTGTTGACCCAGTCACTCAGTTGTTTTTCTGATAAACTTCTGTCATGATAATCGAGCTTACTTTCTGCTTTCTATATATTCTGCCCTTCTGTTTCTTACTGTTGTGTTTATACTAAGAACTATTAATAGCAATTTCAATCAAATTAATTAAAATTGAAATCTCTTTTAAGGTAGAGGTTGTGTTCTCCAAAAATTACAGTTAAAATTTACCTAAAATGTAAAAACAAAAACAAAAAACATTCCACTAATGAGCCCATTTTACACTTGTTTACTGAGGATCATTTTAAAATGCCGAGTTATAAAAAGTTGAATTCAAATATTTTGGAGTTTTCAAAAATAATACCTATAAAATTTAATAAAGCTTTTAAGCCTTCTTTCTCTGTTGGTCTGTTTTAGAAAGCAATCTTTCTCTGTGGTGATTGGTAGACAGGGAGTAAACAACCTACTGTAAATGGGCCCAATGCCAGCTGGCTCCAAGCATCATCAAGCTTGTGACTTACAGTCAGGATTAGGAAAATGCTTTTTAACTTGCTCATTTCCGTTTCTTTAAATACAGGAGGGAAGCACTATGCCCTAATTTATTAAGTACCTTACAAGATCTTGTAATGCTTACAAAGTAATCAGGAATGTCTTAGGAGATATTAGTCATCTCATTGGAACTCAACCCCTCTAACATGAAAATGAGAAGTTTTTTAAAGGCAGTTTTAATATTTCAAAAAGAATTTCTGAAATGAGCTTCCCCTCCTTCTAATTGGATGTGCTTGGAGTCCTATTTGGAGTTTCTCTGACCTGGCTTTAATAAATTCCATTTACTGTCTACCACTATTTGAGGGGGAACATATGATATTTAGGAACTGGGGATTTTTCCTTTTTTTTTTGAGCGAGAAAGTAAACAGATATCTTGAAAAAGAGGAAAATACTTCATGTTTGTTTCAAAAGACATATCCCACCTGAAGCTTAGTCTGGAGCTGATGGACAGCTTTATCACCTACATTAGCTCAGTGTCATTTCCACGTGAAAGCCAAGATTTGAGTAGTTATGTTGTTCTTACTCTGAAAAACTAGTCAAAATAACGATCCTCCTGAATATTCTATCAATTATTTTGCAGTTCAGAAAATGCTAAGAGATTTTTATGGAACCACTATTGATTCAAAATTGTCTGAAGACTGCTGCACACGTATGGAAGCGAGGTCAAACATAAATGTTTACTTGTAAAATGGAGACTGGTATTTTTCCACATTAAAATTTACAAATGTACAAAACCTGAAATCTAAGAAAAGCACTAGTTTTTCAAAATAAGATTTTCATCATGATATAATATGGTATTTTACATTTATCTTTTTTACTTTTAGATGCTTTGTTCCATACAGTAAACTCTAGAAGACAAGGTTGGACTATTAGAACAAAATAAAGCGACAAGAGTTGATATCCCTTAAAGTAACTCCAAACTACTACTATTTCAAGATACACACAAGAGACCCTGATTTTAGATTTTATCTGCTGTACTGATCGATTTTTGTGTATAACTGACACACGCTGGGGTCATCAGAGGAAGGAGCTTCAGTTAAGGAAATGCCTCAGTGCGATCCAGCTCTTAAGGCATTTCCCCATTTAGTGATCAGTGTGGGCGGTGCCATCCCTGGGCTTCTGGCTCTAGGTTTGCTAAAATCAAGGCCAGGGAAGCAAACCAGTAAGCAGCTCCCCTCCATGGTCTCTACATTAGCTCCTGCCTCCGGGATCCTGCCCTGAGTTCCTGTCCTGACTTTCTTCAGTGATGAACAGCAATGCTGAAGTGTAAGCCAAATAAACCTTTTCCTCCCCAACTTGCCTTTTGGTCCTGGTGTCTATTAGGATTCTGTTCTTGAAGCCATACCTGGCCGGTGGCAGTTAACCTGACCCCGCCCTGAGTCCATTTAAGGAGGATTCCCACCTTTGACCCTTCACCTTTTTTCGTCTTTCCTTCTCTCCAGAGAAGAGATCCTCAACCCCTAACCCCTCCCTTCCCTTCTCTTCTTCTCTTCCCTCCCTCCCTCCCTCCCTCCCTACCTCCCTCTCCCCTCCCTCCCTCTCCATCTATCTCTTCTCCCTCTCTCCATAATAAAGGCCCAGTTTAAGTGTCTCTGGAAGTGCCACCTTCCACTGAGCCCACATGCAGAATGGTGTCTCCATTTCTTGCCATCCCTCAGCCACACAGGTATATACATTATCATAACAGAGTCTACTTGCAGTGATAGAAATGCTAAGACATCTGCTCAGTGCTGAAATAGAAAAATAATTTTTAGAAGATATAGTATATTTTAGTGAGCTGCTTATTTTTACTCTTTGTACCAATATCTGCAATCGTTCTTGGGTTGTAGAATGGCCATGTCCCCAAGGTGGACATGTATGCATGGCAAATAGGTCAAAATTTGATTAGCTTTGTCATTGGTTATGCTAATGAATTCTTAAAATTAACATAATGAGCATAGGTGATGATGTAAATGATTCTAAAAAAAACTAGTTGTTAGACCTTCAAATCTGTCCACAAAAGTTGACAGTGTAAGAACATTAATCAAGGTACTGAACTTGGACTTAAGCTAAGTAATTCTTACAGACACCAAATAGAAATTGTTTTGATAGTCTGTCCCCAAGTACTTAGCATATTAAAGTGCATGTTCTGTCACCTCTAAGTGTGTGAAAGACTTGTGAGTGCAAAGTGGCTCTCACAGCTAGTCACCAGCTCAGAATTCCTCACTAGGAGAGTCTGGGAGATCACCTCCCAGAAAGCCCTCAGAATGGTCCAGGGCTGTCAGGTAATTAAGAGATATGAGAACAGTGGTCTATACTGTATGCTTTGTACCTTAAAGGACATCTTGATAAAATCAAGGAAACATTAGAAAATTTCTAAAATATGAATGAAAGAACTTTTCTCTAATTGAGAACATTATAAATACTAATTAAGAAAGAACAAGTCTTTTGGCATTCCTTTATTAAACCACCAGAATACATCTGGGATAGCTCATGTGGTTCCATGAAGTTCTGGATTCATTATGATAAAATTTCAAAGAATCAGTCCTGGCAAGGTAATATTTTGTTTCTTCATAGTTGTTACAAGTACAGAATCACCTTCTGGTGACTGATCCTAGGATTCCTTTGCAATGCTCTGCCATATAGTATAATGCAGTATCAAGGCACAGAGAATAAACATAGACAAGGAACATCTTTGCTAAGTGTAATCTATCACCATTGCACTATATGTGGTTTATGTAACACACACTCAATTATGCAAAATACTGGAAAGCAATAGCAAACAGTAACAAAGTTAAAGACATGAAATATGGTATATGATTATATATCATCCTTCTTTGCCTGTGATATCATCTTTATTACCTCTAAGATTTGTTAGAGGCCTCTGATCTATATGGAGCTAAACTGTCTTAGGTTTGGCAATTCTACAGTTGGGAAGCCATGAGTAGCTAGTTCAGTATAGTGTGTTAGACTACTAGCTTCCAACTGGGAAGCACCTCACACTCTCAAGATGGTTCTTTTTTAAAAGAGAAAGTGTGTGTTGCCTTTTTTTCCTCTTTTTCTTGTCAGTTCTACTTAGCTGAGAATAGAGAGGTGGTAACGGGATGGAAATGTTTTCTGTAACAGATTAATATTATGAAATCCATTGTTAGCCATGTGTTTCATAGTACATCAAGGAATATATTTCATGACATGTTTTCTGTTAGATGCTGTTTATCCAGCCTGTCAGACATTTTAGAGACCCAGTCCTATACCTTTAGAAAACAATTATTCTCATCTACATGACCATAATCTACATTTTGGCTCTTCAAATGTGGTTAATTTTTTAAAACTAGAATTTTAAGGCACATTTCTTAGGCAATATGAATGGATTTGAAGATTGAGACAAGTAATGGGGTGGGGGTTGAATAACATGAACAGGGGTTTGGATTTTGCCATTCATATGAGACCTTGAGTCACATAAAATCCTCACAGAACTGAGAGTGTGAGGACTGTTAAGGTGCTATGAATAGCGATGATCTCATCATATCTGTGTATATGGATAATAAGGGCACAGAATACAGAACCCACTGAAGTTGAGAGGGATGCCTCAAACTCAGAGATCCTCCTACCTCTGCCTCCCAAGGGCATGAATTAAAGGCATGCACTGCCACCTCCATCCCCAGATACAGTGATTTTTAAATGGATTACTGAGACATCCTGACTAGCGTCTTTCTCATCTTCAGTGTGCTCTATTCTATACTTACAACTTTCATGAGACAGATAAGACCAGGTTGCTACTATTTATAAGAAATACCACAATCATCCTCAGTGCCCTCAGGTCAGTCAGACATTTACATGGCTTATCTTGTCTTAGATTCTGTTGCTGAGATAAAGGCCATGATCAAAGGAAACTTGGGGAGTATAGGTTTATTTCACCTTCAGGTTTCAGCCCATCCTGAAAAGTCATGGCAGGAACCCAGGGCAGGAGCCTGGAGGCAGGAACTGCAGTGGGAGACATGGGAGTGCTGCTTACTGGCCTGCTCAGCCTGCTTTCTTAGACACAGCAGGACCCTCTGCTCAGGGGTGGTACTACCCGAGGTGTGTTGGGCTCTCCCACATCAAATCCTATAAGCAGTCGATGGAGACATTTTCTCAATTGAGATTCCTTCCTTACATAAGGTAACTCTCTTTATGCCAAGTCGAAAAGAAAAAGAAATAAAAGGGAAGGGAGACAAATCCAGCAAAACAAAGTAGATCTGATAAGCTTTTTATTGGATACATTTTTTTTTCTTTTTTAAAAATGTGGTTTACCCTAGATCTCTGGACTATCTAGAATCTGGGCCTTGGCTACCTAAGCAATGCTAGGCATAGGCTCCATCTCACTCAGTGAGCCTTCAGTCAAATCAAACATTGGTCGGTTACTCCCACAAGGTTTGTGCCACCATCGTCCTAGCATATTGGATGGATACATTTTCTAAACTGCTTTTTAATTCTATCTTGCTTGCTGCAGTGCCTTTTCATAATATAGCCTCTTAGACTTCACTCTGCCTCTGACCTACTCTCTTATCTGTTCTCCAAAGCCTAACTACAATATCACACCTTCAAGCAAAAGTATATCCCTCATGCTCCTGTCTGTACCATCATAATACAAGGCATTTCCCCATCCATGTGTTTATGCCATTGTATTTCAACTAAAGGAAAAATAGTGTAAGAGGCCTCTTTCCTCACACCTTTGATTGTCCAGCAATTAGGAATGTGTATAAAATGTCACTAGGGGTGGAATGCATAGGGAGGAGTTGCATGGGATGCTCTTCTCTGTCAACGTCCAGTAATTATTAATACATAACCTTTTTCTGTATTTATAGCACAATTTTAAATTGTGCTCTCTTAAGTTTTTGTTGCTTGTTGGTTTGCAGAATTAGAGATGGAATGTGAAACTTTCTAAATGCAAGGCACGAACTCTGACCATTAAGCCACAGCCCTTGGCAAAGTGTTTGGTAGATTATTTAACTATCAGTATTATAACAGAAAGTACATGTTTACAATATTTTTGTTGAATGAAGAGCTGGTTAAATAGATGAGCACATTTTCATGGAAGGACGTACAGCAAAGTTGTCTTTTGGGGTTAAATTTACTATCTTCTTTTAGTGTCTTTTAAAGAAATGTTTAATGTAAACCTCACAGAGGAGAGCTGGGGAGATGGCATAGGGGTGAGAGCACTTGCTCTACAAGCATGAGTACCTGAGTCTAAATCCCAGCTGGGTGTGGTCTTGATGCACCCACTGCCCCAGCACCCTGTAGGTGGAAGCTAGAGAAGCATGCGGGATTAATGGCCAGCAGCCTGCTCAGGTTCAGTGAGAGACCCTATCTCAAGAGAATAGGGCAGAAAGTGACACCTGACATCTTCCTTTAGGCTCAGTACAAGCATGGGCCTGCACAGCCCTCCACACCACACATAAACACACGCGCACGCGCGCGCGCGCACACACACACACACACACACCAAGCATATGCACATTAAATACCAATCTTCATTAGGTTGCTATTGCTGTGATTAAACACCTTGACCCAAAGCAACTTGGGAAGGACAGGGTTTACTTCATCCTATCTTTCCAGTCCATCACCAAGAAGTCATAACAGGAGTTAAGAGTGGATGCAGAAGCCTTGGAGGACTGCTGTTCACTTGCTTCCTCTTATGGCTTGCCCAGTCTTATAGAAACTAGGCTCACCAGAGGTAGCACCAACTATAGTGAGGTAGGCCCTTTCACATCATCAATCAAGAAAATGCCCCACAGTGTTTCCCACAGGCCAGTCTGGTGGGGGAATTCTCTTAACTGAGGTCTTTCTCCAAATGACAGAGCCTATATCAGGTTGACATAAAACTAGTCAGTACAACCTCTTATTTCACTAATATTCTCATATTTTGTATAATCACTAGGTGTAGGCGGAGTTTACTTATAAGGACACCAATACCAGATAGATATTTATTAAAATATAAACCAACACTCACGGTACAGGTAACAGATTACAGTAGCACCTGAACAGGGACTGGAGCCTGGAGACGGACGATGGGACCCTCTCTCCAACAGCCAGGAACCAGGAAGAGAGCTCCTCGTGTCCCAGCAGCCACTTATCAATCGGCTTGGCCACACCCCCTCCAGGGTCCCGGAAGTGTCTTCTGACCTTATCAGCTGACACCTGAATCCCACAACAACTAGGTATTTTTATTTCTCTGAAGTCTCACATTTTATAATGTGTCTGCAAATGAAGGACTACCTACATCTTTATTAAGCTCTTTAATTTCCTTATATCCATGTAGTGTTTTGTGGTGATTCCTCATAGTAATGCAGTTCTGCATCAGGGGATGGCAAACTGGTCCCAGATCCATCTGGCCCTTCAATCACTATGAACTAAGAATGACTTTTTAAAAAAGAATTATACAAGAGGGGAATGTCTAAAGGCTCCAGAACCTTTTACTGTGTAGTCCTTTGCTCACAGATTGGATTGATTGAAATCTATAAATCTTTTAAGTAGGTGCTTAACATTGTATCATATTAGCTCTGTGTGTGTGTGTGTGTGTGTGTGTGTGTGTGTGTGTGTGTGTGTGTGTGTGTGTGTGTTTATTTTTGTTTCATGTAGGATTCATTTCAAACTCATTATGCACCTGAGGGTGAACTTGAAATCCTTATTCTTCTGCCTTCACCTCCTGAGTGCTAGCACTATACAAACTGAGCAGTTGTCCGGCTTTAACCTTATCCTGCTTTTTAATAATTGATTGAATGTTATAGTTTATAGTTTTGGTGGGAATTTTAGAAATTTTCATCAGAAGTCACATTCAAATCTTAAAACTAGAGCTCCAAAGTGTGCTAGTGGAGAAATTGGATAATACAGAATTCAACAAACAATCTGACATCCAGGCACTGTGTTGCACACCTGTAACCCCAAGAATTAAGAGGCTGAAAGCAGAGGCAGTTTGAGAGTTCAACGCCTGCCAAAAACACCAATAAAGTTGTTAACTGGAATGGTTAAGACCCTCCTTTGAAAGCCCAGGTTTGAGATGAGCAATGAAGAACCACGTGTTGAATACCTGTCATGTTACCCAAGGTAGGATGTGAGGTTTCAGACACACAGTCACCTATGAGCAAGAGTTCAAAAGAATGTACTTAAAGGAAGGTATTTCTAGAAAGGCAGATGATGGAGCTGTACTTGAAACTTGAAAAAGAAAATACCTTTTGAGGGATCGTGTGTTAGGGATGACATACAGTCATCATGTTTGCTCTATCAAATATGCACTGCTACATACCTGAATTTATTAATTTCTTTCTTACTAACAATTTGTAGTCTTTGTGGTTAGTTTAGCGTTTCTAAATGACTGCAATTAGAGAGAACAGCTTTTTCAAGCTTTTCCCTGAACACCAAATGATGTACAGTCAACAACTATGTTGGTTATTATTTGTTTGGATAGAAAAATGAATTTACCAAAGAGTCACTGTGTACCCTCTAATAGATATTATTCCAATACTATGCAGGTTTCATTACTATAGCTGTGTTAGTAGAACTTAAAGTTAGGGATGGTGATACCTCTGGAAGTTCTTTTATCTTACGGGATTGTTTTTAGCTATCCTGGGTGTTTTGGTTTTCCATATGAAGTTGAGTTTTCTTCTTTCAAGATCTTCAAAGAATATTTTGATGGAGATTGCATTGACTCTGTCTGTAGATTTCTTTCACAAAATGACCATTTTTACTATGTTAATCCTTCTGACCCATGACATGGGAGATCTTTCCATTTTCTGATATCTTCTCTAATTTCTTTCTTCAAAGACTTGAAGTTCTTGCTGTACAGGTCTTTCACTTCCTTGATTAGAGTTATGCCAAGATATTTCATATTGTTTGTGGCTGTTATGTGGGTATTGTTTCCTGATTTATTTCTCAGTCCGTTTACTGTCTGTATATGGAGAACTACTGATTTTTCCAGTTAATCTTTTATTGAGCCACTTGACTTAAGGTGTTTATCAGCTGTAGGAGTTCCCTGGTAGAATTTTGGGGGTTGCTAAAATATACTATCATATCATGTGCGAATGACGATACTTTGATTTCTCCTTTCCAATTTGTATCCCCTTGGTTTTCTTTAGTTTTCTTATTGTTCTAGCTAAAATTTCAGGTACTATATTGAACAGGTATGGAGACAGTGAACAGCCTTGTCTTGTTCCCAATTTTAGTGGAACTGCTTTGAGTTTCTCTCCATTTTATTTGATGTTAGCAATCAGCTTGCTGTCTATTGCTTTTATTATGTTTGGGTGTAGTCTTTGTATTCTGCTCTCATCTTCTATTGCTCAAGATGGTAGCTCCAACCTCATCATTTCATTGCCTTAGGATCCCCCAACTCTTCAGGCCTCCTGCTCTGCTGACTAGAACTCCCATTAACCATGGAGCAAAGGGGCAATGACAGCTGAGCAAATTAATTCACCAAATGCAAAGGTGAATGTACGGAGTAGAGAAATGTAATCAGAGATGCTAGAAACAATGAATGAAGTAACATGACTGTATTGTATTATTGAAAGTCATCTGCAGATTTGATGCAGTGAAGCCCCATCAAATCCCTGTGGCATTATGCCCAGAACCAGGACAAAAGCAGCCTACAGTTATGAAAACACCACAACCCCAAACAGTCTGAAAGGAAATAGTGGCAATACTTAGGAACAACAAAGTACCTCACTTCAGATTATAATGCAGGGCCAAAGGAACAGAGCCACCATGGCAGTGTGTGAAAATAAAACCTGTGGGCCAGTGAACCAGAATAGAGGAGTCAGAAATAGGCTGATAGTAACATAGCTCCAGCCATCTGATCCACATGGGGGCCAAAACATACAGTGAAGAAAAATACTCCCTGTAACAAGTTACTAGGACAACTGAATATCCAGATGTAAAAGATTAAAACTTGATTTTTACCTCTTACCCTGCGTCAAACTCCATAATGAATCCAAGACCTAGTTTAAGAACTAAAACTTTGAAATTACTACAAGAAAATACAGAGAAACAATGGAAGATAGAAGACGCATAGACAAGAACATTTGAAAAGGACTGTAACAGTCTGATGTTTTAGTTAAGGCTTTTCTACTACAGTGTTATACACCATGACCAGAAGCATCCTGGGAGGAGCGGTTACTTCAGCTCAGACCTTGTCATTAATAATATCATCAAGGGAACTCAGGGCAAGGACCTGAAAGCAGGACTGATGCAGAAGCCATGGAGGAATCCTAATTACTGGCCTGTCCCCAGGGGCACCATAGCTTGCTCAGCCTGTTCACCCAGGACCACCTGCCAATGCCTAGCACCGCCCACAAAGGGGACCTTCCACATCAGTCACCAATGAAAGAAATTCCTCTACACAAGCAGTCCTAAGCACACAGCCAATTTCCTGACTTCTGATACAGAACTTGGTTTTCCTTGTCCCTTTGTTCAGGACTTTCTGATTAAGTCCTAAAACAGCTTGAGGATTCTTTTTGTTGTTACTGTTTTGGCAACTTGCTCCCATAAAACCTTTACTTGACATTTTCACCTTCTCTTCTAAGGTGACTATCAAATATATGTCCATGCTAACTTTTGTATCCATAGGCATCAACATGGAAAATACCAGCAGAAGGCAGTAAACTCCTGGACTGTAGGTTTGAAAATAGATTCTTATTGTCAGGAAGATACCAATTGACCTTCATCCCTGGAATTTGTTTACCAGCCTCGTCTTTATCCTCAAAATGGAGATATTAATGCAACTCATTCTCAGAGATAATGTCAAGATAAAATAATGAGATCATTGATATAGAGCATATATATCCTACCAGCCTTGTGTAGACAAGGTGAGCGTCAGCATAGTTCATTAAGAGGTCAAGTGAAATCACTAAAAAGAAAGTAATTAAGAAATCTTAAAGCATAATACAGTTCTACCTACCTGATATTTCTTTGTTGTTTCTACTGTTTTGACTGTGACTGTACTTTTGAACATGGCGTCAGTGGAGCCACTTATGACTCAATCATTGCATCATCCTAGACAAACATCAGCTGGATGTCTGCCAGAATACAACGTGATAGAATACATTTCCCCTCTTCTCCATTTTGCTTACTATGAGTATCTAGAGCAGTAACATTTCATAATAAACATTTAGGGCATTTGTGCATATTATTCATTGTAAAATTAAATAATTCTATATTCTGCAATATTTTATTTGAAATGGTTTTTGTTTTTAACAATTCAACTTTTTGAATACTACTTAAGAATATTTAATACCAAGTTACTATTGAATAATATCATCTTAATTTCAACTCTAGTTATAAACATACAGTACAGAATACATATTCTGTTAGAACAGTTTGCAATTGAGGACTTACCTTCTTATATTTGAAAGAGATGAGACCTGGGGTGGTTTTGATCCTTGTATACAGATATCTCTAAAAAGGCTAGTGGTGAATAGTTATTTTTTCATTATTGGCAAAAGTAGTCAAAGGAAAACTTCATAAATTAATGAATCCTTCTAATTATTGAGTTGACACACTCAGCTAAGTCTAAAGTAGGAGTTGACATTAAGATAGCTTATTTCCTCTAACGCTGGATTACTCCCTTGCTCATTCTTTGTTGGGAGCTGTAACTGGCTTAATGCACACCAAGTTTTTGCCTTGAGCAAGGACTCTAACTTGAGCTTTCTCTGTCAAAGGCCTCCACCTTCATCTGTGTAGAATCTGTCTTTGTCCACCACTGCTGTTTATATCTTCATAGACAAAGTCCTTGAATTTCCTGCTGACACGGGGTGGGGATGGGAGAGGCAACAAAAAGAGAGCTTCTAGTTTTGCAGCAGAAGTCAACAAAAAGAAAGTCCCATCTGGAGGAAATAGAGAAGGTGTAGGGAGAAGGAGACTTCCCCCAGACCATCATGTCTGTGCTAGACACAGAACAGCACTCATCAACCGATAGTGTAGTGCTTTCTAAAGACACGTGGAGACTGCAACTGAGACCTGGAGACAGTGACACAGCTGAGGAGCTCAATAGAACAGGTGAAACAGAAAAGTACGATGACCCAGAAGTAAGACAAAAGATATAGAAATGGGACACATATAGGAAAATAAGGCTCAAGAAGGAAAACACAAGAAAACAAATGAAGGAAGTCATCAAAACTGGGGTAGAAGAGATAATGTACAGAGAGTTCGGTGAAGCCCACATGGTGTTAAGAAATCTCAGTACTTGAGAAGCAGATCCCCGAGAGTTCCAAGCCAACTAGGGCAATACAGGGAGACCCAGTCTCAGGTAAATAAATACCCCAAAGCAAACCAAGAAACTACTGCTAATAAAAGTTCTGTGAATCAAAACATATTCATATACAAGAAGAGTTACAGTTGCAGTTTTGTAATTCCTTACTAGAGCAAGCAACAGAACACTACCAGCAATGGTATTTTGTTTTTTCTTTGTCTCAACACTATGGACTGTTGTGGTTTATTCATACGAGAGAACTATGTCCTCAGAGGCAGGACATATAGATGCTTAGACAACTCTTCCACAGCTGTGAGCATCTGACTAGTTTCCATGTTTTACTGTTTATGGGTATCTTGGTGGCTACTTGTCCATTGGCAGAATTTCTGGGTCACCAAACCTGACTAATTGTACCCTTTAAACTTCATTCCTTGTTACTCTTAAATATTTCATTTTTACCAAGGTACTACATATGGGGTGGACTTTCAGTACGCCTTAAATTTGAAACCTCATAGTTACTAATGAAGCTAAATAACTTTTTTCACTTGTTTATTAGCAATTTAGAGTTTCTGGTTTATAAAGTGTTTATATGTTTATTTAGGGTACATGAAAGACTCATTTTTCAAATGAGATTTTGTTCTTTAATCTGAAACTCATATTTGACTAAACCTAAAAATATTTCTATATGGTTGGAAGACATTCTTTTTCTTAGACATATCTTAATTCTTTGTCAGCTCAGAGGTACTTTTAAGGGCAAATATACATATTTTACTCAACATTCTAATTTTTCATATGAGAGTTGAACACCTGTAACTTAACATACTATTTCTATAGAAAAGAGATGTGCAAATATTCCAACCAAATTCTTCTTTAATCTTTTGGTAGTTAGGTTCAGAAATACACCCCCTTGCAAGTCTGTTTTCTATCCCTGGGTAGACTGTCTTTGAAATCATAAGCCTCAGAGAATAAAAATAAATGACATTACTCTCGTTTTGCTAGGTTTTTGGGAGAGCTGAATTAATGGATGGTATCTATATGTCTAATAATTTTGCTTTCAGGCCCCACACAATTCAAATAATAATATAGCTAACAAATATTAGTGTCATGTTTTCAATGTCAATAATAAGGACCCTAAGCATTAGGTATTTGGCATCAGAATTGAAATATTTTAAAATTGAAGATGACACTTTATAGACATATCCTTAATTGACTAAATTCTGAATGACCTGATTCTTTTTCTTTACAAGAGAAGGCAAACAACCTCCCCCCCCCAAAAAAAAAAAAATTTAAAGGAGGTTGTTTTTATTAACTGAATGTTCAAAAGACTTTTTGTTGTTGTTGTTGTTATTAGAAGCAAATGTGGGCAAAAGCCTGTATGTCTCATGCTCTGCCTGCTTTTCTGGATTGGTAGAGGGGGGCTTTAACAATGCACGTGTTTTAAAATGTAGGACATCATTGTATGTACCCATAATCCCAGCATGCAGGAGGCAGAGGCAGCAGGAGAGGGAATGTGTTCAAGGTGTACCTGGGCTATGGAAGGAGATTCTAACTAAACAAGAAAAAGCTCATTATAGTACATAGAGAATCCTAAGCTGATGCAATGAGTTTCTCTACTCTTCTAGGAATTTAACTTACGGAAATTAAACTGAAGCTGTAAAATCCTTAGAATGGCGAAAAGAGGAAGGGAACACCAGTAGCTGGAGAAAGGTTAAACTGCTGCCAAGTCCTCAGCGTCGTGTGGCTTGAGAAAGCAGTGCTTACTGTTAATATTGAGGAGGCCCTGGCTTTGATCCCCAGCACCACAGGAATCACACAGGAGTGCATGTCTGTAATCGTAGCACTTGGGAGCTAAAGGTTTCTACTGATCTTCTCTGACAGGTGGATGGATGTGTCTTTATTTTCTAAATGTTCTATTATCTAATAGGTTACTTCATTATTTCTCATTGTACATTTATAAATGGATTTGAAACAATATTCTTGGTGTAGATTGTGGATTTAATATAAAGAAACAAAAATATTTTAGGCTTTCTGGATGAGGATGATGGTTATACAGAGGTCATTCTATTTTTTTTCCGACCTGGCTAAAAATTGTGATTGCTTTGGCATATACCGTTCTGTAGTACATGATTCTACTTCCTGCTGCTAGCATGAGGAAAAGTAAGCTTTCTGCTATTCAAAATGTGATCCTGTAGCCCATACATCTAGTTACCTAGCGAATTCAAGCTTCCTACTGCATTGAGCCCTATGTTTCCTCTCCTGTGAGTTCCCCTAAGGTACTGTTATTTTTGGCTTTAGGGTGTGTTCCACTTCAACAGTTAAGAGTAACTTTTCCTTGCATTAGGTTACATTCTTGAGCATTGTGAGGGAACCTAACACTTCAAATGAGGATGGCACTTAGACTAGATCCCTACCCTCTTCCCTGTTCATAGAAAAGAAGTGGACAGACTCCCGCCTAACGTTTATCAAAACCTTCTCTAATTACTCCATTGTAATTTTAAATTAGTTTGTTTTCATTATGTTCTGTACTCTTAATTCTAAAGGTTCAGATGTTATGATACACTGCGTGTAATTCTGTAGCCAAGGTTGGCTTCAACTTCAGGGCAGTCCCCTTTCTCAGGCTCCTGAGTACTGGTGTTAGAGTTATATGCCACCAAGTCTGGTTTGGTCTTCGATTCTTATGGAAAGTCTTAGGTAAGTTCAAAACAAAACAATAACAATAAAAAACAAGGTAATAAACACTCAGACTGAAGAGTCTGAGTACAGCCTAACTCCTACAGCAGTGTCCATCTAACACTTCCCAGTTCACCTGGTAACATTCTCGTGTTATAAACTGGTCAGTTTTCTAGATTAATGATATCATGTACCAACAATAAAATGTTTGGTGTAGGGTTGCTAATAATATAAGTGCTAAATTAATTATTTGTACTTCATATACCATTTTGTGATCCATGTTTTAGCGAGTGTTTTGTATTGTTTTAAACAATGAATACAATTTTTAGAACAGTCATTGTCTTTTGGTTTCTTCTCCCATCTCCCTACTGCCCTCCCTGCCAAGAAAGCCTCTGCAATGTTAGGGTAGGAATAGTTAAAAGCAAGCAGAGTTACTGTGTGACAGCACATTTCCATTGCATTACCAGGCGCAATGCCTCCTCAGAAAAGCATCATCTGTGCCCATGGAATTTTACATTCAGAAAAAAATTCTCTCAAACAAAAATCACACTCACCTATTTTTAAGATTTTTTCCCCAGTCTCTTGTTGTTTCTAATGTTAGTGAATTAAGATTTAGAAGAAATAAATTTATGGTCATAGGAATATTCTAATTTGAACTACAGTAACTTAAGCTTTTTTGGACTTTGAAACAGAAACAAAACTTGTTTTTGATTGTGAAATTTAGAAAAGCAAAAATACATGGTAATTTATATTGCTTATCTTCTGAATTATTGGAGATATATATATATATACACACATATATAGCATTCGATGTGTACATGCCTCAATATTTCCCTATGTAAATATTGATATTTACATAACCTACCAAGAGGTCTTTAGTAGAGTACAGTTTTATAGGAGACCTGCATCCTACATATTCTGCATCATTCTACCATAATTACCCCAAAGTGCATACATATTCTGTTACTCTGCTATTTAGCTAATCATTTGTTTTTGATATGTTAGCAATCAACTTGGAATCTTAACTCAAATTCACATATTCCTTTCTTCTGGAGCATTACATGAAGACTGCCCTGGGACTGGTATTCTTTAAAAACATTCCTCTGTCTTAGTTCCCACAGTGTTAAATGACAACCAGGTTGCTTAAGCAGATCACAGAATCTGTATCAAGTACCTAGCACAGAATTTCCAAATAAATGGTACCCGTTACCTTACAGTTGAGTTGGAGATTGTGTGTGTGTGTGTGTGTGTGTGTGTGTGTGTGTGTGTGTGTGTGTGTGTGTGTGTGTGTGTAGTTTAATGACCTTTAAACTGAATAATCAGAATTTTTGGTTTTGTCAATCTGTTTAATATCAGCTAACAAATTAACATACCCATATTGTTTTTCTAATAGTAGATGTGACTTCCAGTCATAGATCTGACAGTGTGGTTAGACATTCCCCTCTTGTTGAGGCTATATAATACTAACTTCATTTTACTTAACTACTTAGTATTTCTGTTCTAGCTTAGAAAATGATTTCCCCATAACTCCTCATATCCAACTTAATACCTTAGTGGAATAGTATAATTTTACTTATAAATGTATTCTGAAAAACCTGCAGGCCCAATACATGAGTTCCACATATAGTACACTTCAGAGCTCTTCTGAGAGCAAGGTTTTTGTTCAGTGCATAAGACATGTCTCTGCTTCTGTATCTTTGATGAGTGGTCTCCATGATTACAGTAATTCAACATAATAAGCCTGTGAGTTACAAATGTACTTTTATAAATAGTTTGTACTCTATTCACAGATGGGGAGGATGAATTAGAAGTGAACTCTCATATTTACCTCAGTAGTATCTTCTTGGTACCCACGTAATCTTAAAAATGTTATCCACCTTAAAGGCTACTGTACACTGAATCCTTACCAGGAAACTATCCAGCATAACTGGATTCAAGTCCAGGTGGAATTTTATAATTTAACTTTGGAAAAGAAATAGCTTAATTTCTTTATTCTTAGTCTCTAAGCTAAAATAAGTACTATTTATGTAAATTCCTAATTATGGATCTTGACATATGGAATTAAAATATATAATCTGCAATGTGGTTATTGTGATGAGAATTTTAGGTTTGTTTATAAGCTACTGAAAATCTTTTCAGCCTTTAAGTAGCTTTTTGGTCATTTTACAGACTGCTTGTTTATTTCTTAACCTAGTAGTGAGAATTCTAATAAACGTGGCTCTCCCAATTGATCAAATATGTATATTATTATCACAGTCAATACTGTGAAGATTGAGGGGCTGGGGAGGGAACAAAAGAGACTCATTGGCTGGTAGATTGGCACCATGGAAACTAGCACCTCGCACTAACATGGGAATCAAATGTTAGCTTTCGATGCGATAGAATAAATATGGTCTTAGGTAAAGACAAAGCTTGTTCCAAGGGATTTTTTTCTTTCTTTTGTGCTAAATACAGACATACTTTTTGTTCTTAGAAATACCTCTGGAAATTTTAGGAACTAACTGGATAGGCATTGTTTGTAGAATATTTGGAAATTTTGCACAGTTTGCTGTAAGAAAACTCTGCCTTTTTAAAAAAATCAAATTAGGATTAGAAGTGAGCACAGGGATTCCTCCTTTACTCTGTGTTACTGAGACATGAAGAAAGCCTTGGTCCTCAATCTCAAGACCACAGTTTTGTCACCTTATCATAGTACACTAGTACTAGTTCACAGTGTTAATTACGTGGAGGAAAGACCATACAGGTGTGTAGGGGAGCAGGAAGGCATGGTTAACTTGGCTAATTAATTGTCTTAACCTAGACAAAGTCACTGTGTCTAAATCTGTAAAATCTGTAATGTGGACAGCGGTGTTCATATCATAAGATAGGGTTACCCCTGTATTGGGAATTACATAAACACCTATTATGTTAGGTGCTTCAAATTCTTTCTCAGATAAGATAGGATGTTTTATTTAGCATATTTATGCTTTATATCTTTATGAGAACCTGTTTCAGGAGGTACCTTTTATGAAGAGGCACAAGATATGCATTCTGTGCCTCTTCAAAGGAGTTACTAGTAGGAGGGGCATACACAGGCACATCTGAAAGTGCCAAGGACACCCATGTAAAGTCTTGTTGGCAGTGCTTCAGTCCCAATATCTTGTGGTTCATAAATGCCACAGTAGATGCGTCAGGATAGGGGAACAGGTCTGAAAAGACCCCTAGGAGAAACTTGGTACATACTAGGCATTTTGTAAATATTTGTACAACACAGGTTCTCTGAAATGACGCGCCAAATGGTTTGTGTTTGTAGAAAGACATATGATTGGAAAACAGAAAGAGGCCAGACTGTGAGCCATATTGTGCTTGTGCTGTACACATTGGAGAAGCCTCTAGACTTCTAATTAGGACAGGGATGGATGCTTTAGCAGTGTGGGCATTGGCTGGAAAGGAAAGATAGAGGCTAAGAATAGGACAAACAGGGCGAATCACTGCAGTGGTGAGAGAGACGTATATTTAAGGTAGTTATAGAGAGGACGGCAAAGAGAGAATTGGTATGGTATATAAGAATGAAAAGCCAGAGCCTAGGCTGTAGGACAGTGTCTCAAAACAACAACCACAAAAATAATAGGTAGGATATGAGAAATGGATAAAATTGGCAAAAAATCTCTGCATCTATGTGTGGGCTCCTAAGAATGATAAGTAATTCAGATCTCTAAGAATCAAATAAGAAAGCTGAATGTGTTGCTATACACCTCTATTCTCATCAGTCAGGAGGAAGCTGGGGCATGATTGTAAGTTCCTGGCCAGCCTTGGCTACAAAGTGTTAGTCGTAGATGATATTATTGGCATGATTTCATAGACATGTATACTGATAGCTGTTTCAAATTATTTTACAGATTAAAAGCAGTGAACCAAGTTACCATTCTATTTTAAGTAGAAATAAAAACACTTCAAAGATGTGAGGGTATATAATTGAAGCTAGCAATACCTTACCATTGTTCCCACCATGTCCTTGCCTTCTGTGAAGATGTCATGCTCAACTTTTATATGAAACCACTTATATTTCTGACCCTAGTCAATTATTTATTTTCCTGTGTGTTTCTAATAGTGAAGAAACATCCAATAGAAAAAAAATTTTCATCTTTACTTTTCAATCTTATCAAAACTGGCCTTACCAATCTTCATCTTGATGACTTATTTAAAAAATCACCGCTCCACCTCCTTAAAACTCATGTTCATTTATGCAAACTAAGCTAACAGAATTAAGAGCGCAGCCTACGAGAGGGAATGTGTGTTTACAACATTTGTAATGTTTTCCTCTATGAAAGATGATATAGGCATTGATAGCTAAATTACTTAGCATAATGGCTAAGGACTTGGGATTGGCTGTACATGAGGAAGAAATACATTGTTTTTCTGTGAAGTAGATTAGACTTTGGGTGACCATTTATCCATATACAGGATCCCAAAAGTCATTTACAGGTCTAAGTATATTTTTTACTACTCGAAACCAGTTCAGAAATGTGTCCTTACTGTGTACGCTACCTGAAGACTGATTTTTATGGTCAAGAAAATTAAGCCCAGAGAATTGACATGACAAATCCTTGGTATGTGTCAAAGGTCTGAGAGAAACTCTACGTTTTCCCATCCTCATTGAAATCTTTGTGACTTATGACTGTCCTTAGGTTTGTTACTCTAGCTTCTGACTTACATAAGAGGTAATGATGCATAGTTTAGATAGGATCTTCATTTCATGTTTTACATAAAAATGGACAATATCCAAACAGCTCATTTGATAAACTAACATAACATATCACTGATGACACTTCATTCCACATTAGCCTATAGTTTCTTGGCTTAAACTGAAAGATGAGGGGAGAAAATTGGATCTCATTCTACCTTTAATTCAGGATACAAATCATTTGGTCTTCAGAATCCTCACCAAATCGCTTTCTGATCCAAATGCAGCAAGTGAGAAATAAGTGTTTTCAAAAGAAACATTGATTTTTTTTCACTCATACCTTATTCAAACCTTAGAGGAAGGTTCCTTATGTACACCTAAAATTGGAACCTCTCTCCATAAATGCAAAGGAAAGGGCATAACCAATCTTTCTCCCCTTGCTAAAATAAGATAAAAATGTGTCCTACTAAACCCATAGAACAGAAATGTGATGAAAATCTTCCCCTAGAGTACTTTTCTGTTTGGTTTGAAAGCTATTACACAGCATATTATTAAACAAAGCAGTAATCTTTTAGCTAAAGCAAAGTTAAACAGAGTCAGAAAATACAGTCACCTGGTGTGTGCAGCTGAGTATTTACATTTTTCCTCATGAACAAAGATAAGAAAAGTACAGGTGACTTTAATGTGTAAAATCCACCTTTACTGCTAGCCCTAGAGGAAAAAATGAAATTACTGACTCAAGCTAAATCTATCGCTGATAACCAGGTCTGTGTAGTCTCTGGCTTCAACTCCATTTTGAACCTCTCTTTGAACTTGATTGAACTAAAAGACTACAGTGGCTACCTCAATAAAACAATCATCCTTTAGGAAAAAATTACTAATGTCATATATGACTACTATATTTATATATCCCCTCCTCCCTCCACTCCACCATGGTAGCTCTCTGCCCTCTCAAATTCATGGCCTGTTTTTTCTTAAAGTATTATTGGTGTGTGTTGGGGGGTGGGGGAGAAATACAACCTTCTGAGTATATATTACTGTCACTCAGATGTATATTGCTTTTAGGGCTAACTACTTGGTATTAGCTAGTTAGAGGGCATCGCTGAGAAAGACTGATGCTCTCTCTCAGCAGTCACCTGTAGCTTTGCATCTAAGGGTGGGACCCTGTGAGATATCCTTCTTCCACATCATGTCACCTGGTATTGTCAGCATTCGGGTCTTAATTAGGATACCATATGCCTGAGATTTCATGGGTACAGCTCTCCTATCCATACGCAAGACACTATCTCAGGGTAGGTGCCATGTCCTCTGACCGTTACAGTCTTTCCCCTCCCTCTTCCAAGATATTCTGAGTCTTAGCTATAGGGTTGTGTTCTAGATTCATCCATCAAGAGTGAGCATCACACAATGTTTCTGGTTCCTGGTAGATTTTATTTATTTATCCATACTAATTTATATGCCACAGGTTTTGGCAAGGTTTCATCAACCAGCATTGCTGACGTCTGAAGCTAATTAATTCTGTTATTGGGGCTATCTTGAGTACTGGATGGTGTTTATCACATTTGGGCTAATATCTCTGACAAAAGTAGCTTTCCCCCATTTGTGAGAAATAAAAATGTCTTCAGACATTGCTAGATGTCTCTTAGAAACAAAACTTTCCCCTATTGAGAACTACTGCCGTGTGGCATTTGAACAAAACTGACAAGCTGGTGAAAATACAGCTCTTCCATTAGTAGTTGTTAAAAATTAAACCAATAAAGCAGCTGTATTTCCCAGATTTTCCCATGGCAGTTAATACTTGTTTTCTGAGGTAGTTATCTTACACTACATTGAAAAATTATTGATTAAATTCACTTAAATTGAAGGATAAACCAGCCACAACAGTTGAGTTTGTAAAAGTTTAACATCTTCTTATACTTTAGAGAAAAGCCTCAAGTTTAGTACATAATACCATTTCCTTTTGCTCAGTTCATTAGTATCTCATTTAGAAACAGAACAATTGAGAATTTAAAGATACTAAATTGTTACCAAGCTATTATATTATCACGCCATATTCTCTGTGACAGCAAATTTTCACAGTGTATCCTATGGACCATTGGCAGGTCCCCAAGACCCTATTAGAATATTTTTGTGATGGCACTTGCCCTGATGAACTTAACATATATTAGCCATTGTATTCATTATTACATCATAGTTAAGAGTTTAAGTCTACTGAACATCTTTGAGAAAGCAAAAAAAGGGGGGGTTAATTCTGAAAGTATCAACACATGTATCTTCTTAATATGTGACAAAATAGAAAGAGACATAAATACTTTTGTAGGCACTTTTCTTTCCTGCTAACTGGTCCCCAAATAACCATGCAGAGACTTATTAATATAATTGCTTGGACAATAGCTTAGCCTTGTTTTCTTTAAATATCCCTTATGACTTAAATTAACCCATTTCTACTAACCTATGTGCTGCCCCGAGGCTCATTTACTTTGTATGAACTTCTCTTCTTATTTCTTCCACTTCTAGCTCAATACTCTCAGATTCCACCCTCCTCCACAGCATCTTCCTAGTCTGGCTCTCCTGCCCACCTATGGGCTAGGTTAGTCAGCTCTTTACTAACCCATGAGAGTAATACATATTTTCAGTGTATATAGATCCATAGCTCACCTATGCTATTAGCTTTCATAGTGGCCATAAGAATAAGTAGGTGAAATATATACAGTTACTACAATATAACTTGAATTTCTGCCATAGCATTTTATTATGTCTGTTATTTTCCTTGATAATCTCACCATTTTGCTGAGGCCTTTTAGTAATATCATAGCAAGTAATGCTTGCAGCCGCGGTCATCTGTTCCTTACAGAGATGGTCAGTGTAACCCAATCCATTCCCTTCTGGGTGATAAAAGCTGATTTCCCTCACACTGATGTCTGAAATGCAGCACTCTGGGCACTGAAGGAACCTAGATGACTCTCCAAAGTCTGACTTGGGTTCTAGATTCTTCACTCATTTAATTTTAACTCTCCTATTTCCCGTCAATAAATTATATTTGAGTAGTCTGAATGTTTTTTCATATATTCTCATTTCTTTGTGGTAATTTGGAGACTACTGCCCTAGATTTTCGATTCGCCTCTTCTGGTTTTTTTTTTTTCTTAAGAAAATAATGAACATGTATGCTTCAATTTCTTGCTGGAAAGATGGACTGCAAACTAGACTTCTAAAGTGTTGTTTTGGTTTAAAGCATATTCGTGGGTGATACTTCTCAGCCTACAAATGAGAAACTAAAACTCAGAGTCATAGACACTTTCCAAAAGCTATACAGGCTGTCAGCGGAACTGCTGAGATCTGAAACAAGTCAGTGTTCTCTCTGATCAGCCATGTGCCACTGTTTGATGACCTCACTTAGGGATGGTGACATCTCATCACAAGGTTATTTAGAGGATAAATGAGATCCTCTTCATGGTAGTGTTTTAAAATCAGAATACTGTTTCAAATTCAGATATACACACATATTTTATACATGTGTATACCACATATAAAACTGCTAAAGGAAACTATAGAATTGACCTTAAAAATCCGTAAACAGTGTGCTCATTTGCATAAACTAAATATACAAGCAGCTCGCCGTTGTCTGAAAATAGATGTCAGTTGAGAAGAGACTGACTGAGAAAGAGTAGGTGCATCTTCAGAACAGAAGCTAGGGGCGTTGCTCCACTCCGTGCTCATTCCAGGACCTTCTTTCTTCAGTGAGAACTGTGGTCCAGAGCAGCATCTTTCCCTTACAAGTCTGCATTAACCAGGGGCATGCCCAACAGCGTCAGTCATTTCAGGAGAGGCTCTTCTGTTGGAGGCTCTCAGTGTGTAGTCAGTCCACTTGCCCAAATCTAGCAAGGAATCAATACCTTGTGATATGGAAACAAGCAGAAAGTCTATTGACAGTACTCAGAGAGCAATGTGAAACCCTAGAGCCTATTCCCAGAACTGAATGGTGGGAATGCTGCCCTATTGATTAAACCAGTAGATAAACAGACAGTTGGCAAAAAGCAGAAAGCTTCACTTGAGGATTAAGTTTAGGCTGAACCTTAGGTTTAATGACTTACTAGAATCATAACTCATTTTTGTTTGTTTGTTTGTTTCTTGAGACAGGGTCTCAAAGAGTTTCCCAGAACTGGCAGATTCCAGACTGGACTTCAATTTGTAAAAGTCTTTCTGTTTCAGCCTCCTAAGTATTAGGATTAGAGGGATAAGTAAAGTAAATTTAGAAACAGAAAGATATTACTTGTTATTTCTAACCAATAGAGAAAACTAAAGAAACTGCTTTAGTTATCAATATATTAATCTTTTTTGCATTTAAGATGAATACTGTCCTGGCTGAAATAAAAACGTTCATAAAGCATGAAGAGACAATCCACATCTATCTAGTTTATTCCTAAATACTTCTCTTGGGGAGTAAAGTGAGCACAGTTCAGAGAGAGAGAGTATATAAGTAATATACTATTTAACATAAAGAGTTCCACACCCAACAGATTGATACTGTCTGTGTTTTTGAAAGCCTGTTTGGGAGTACATCAGAAGATAAGGAATAGACAGTGTAATCTCCAGAAGGCTGGAGATTCTTTTTATCTAGCTATATACATACATACATACATACATACATACATACATACATACATACATACATACATACATACACACACACACATACACACATACATACATACATACATACATACATACACACACACACACACACACACACACACACACACACACACATACATACATAGCTTCAGAATGTGTGATGAGAGTTCCTTAGGACAATTTAATATTGAAAACTATCATTATTAATGAATATGAAATGCAATAATTTATTGTCTTCATTGCTTTAGTTAAAAGATAAGCATCCATTATTTTTATTGAAAGTTTAAGAACTTTAAACTAATAAGCCTACACCTTACACATTTTGTGGTGGTAAGCAAAATGGAAAGTGAGGCCTTATTAGAGAATCAGACTCACACTTGTCATTGTTTGCTGTAGGGCATTTTGATTGAGAGAGAGCAGGATGATCAGTCTCAGAGTTGAAAACTAGAGGGTTTTTCCCCAATATATACAGGGATGTTTCTGGAATAATCTTCCAAGTAATAAGAAACTATTGTTCAGCCAGGATCAATTTATGAGCTGGTATGTGGATAGAATGATAATGATTCTTAATTCTATAACATTGTAAAATTAAGAGGAAAAAAGATTGATGTTCTAGGCAATTAAAGGGATGGAAAGAATCTTGTGGGTGTGTTAGAAATATTCTTTCTTGATTTTAATGATAGTTACAGGTCTAATTCATTTTTTGAGTAAAATAATCTTGCTAAATGCACTTAGAAAATAATGCATATAATTATACTTAAATAGGAATTATATTCTAAGTGAACTACAACATAATTCTGTTTAGGGGTCACAAAAAATAGGCTATTACATTTCATATTTTATTATTTTGTTACTGTTGTATATTTCTGTTTTATATGCATGGGAGTATGCAGGTATATGGATATCAGAGTATATATATCTTCTGTCTCTTCACCTGTCTGCCTTGAGACAGGGTCTCTCACTGACTGGGAACCTGACTGTTCCAGTTAGATTAGCTGTCTGGGGAGCTCTTCATATCCACCTGTTTCTGTTCCCCAATTCTGGGAGTATAGGCATGCACAGTTATGCTCTGCTTTGTGTAGAAGGAAATAATATAACCTATGTAAATAGGAAGCACATTGCAGGCAACTTACAAATTTCAAAATAACAGAAACATCTGTCTATCTGGTCAGTCACCCAAAGTTCTTTTGTAATGTTGGGGCATCCATCTTCAGCCTACAGGCCCAGAGTCTCTGGCATATCTTTCAGTGAAGCAGGAAATTTGAAGGACTGTTCCACCCATTCTGGCATAGTTCATTAGTTGCTTCTCCCTGTGTCCTGCAGAATGTCTAGCAGTTTTCTCTGTGAATCAGGAACCTGAAGATCCATCTCAGCTCGTTCTGGCAAACTTCAGACGTTATTTTCCTATGGGTCCTGAATGTCCAGTTTATACAGCATACTGTCAAACAGTCAAGGCAAGAAAAGTTTCTTGCTCAGAGGCTGAATTTTGCCACAGAGAAAGTAAATTCCATATGGAGTTTCTTCATTGCCCATCATCCTGTAGAAAAATATAGTGCTGCCACGATCAGACATGTCTCACTGTCCAGAAAAGTCTTAAGTTCTTAAAATATTTTAAATGCCATATTTTGTAGGTCTTTGAAGTGTTTGAAGATTTCCTATCTAATTGAAATATATCTTTATATGTCTAAAACACCTAACTATCATGGCAATAAGTTTGATTATCATAGATGACTATTAATGTATATTTCTTAACTATACATTACAATTTTAAAGGAATTTCATAAACAATACCTTAAAGAAAAGTAGAAGTTATATACAGTTTAACAAAATTAACCTTACATTTGTATCACTAAGCCAAAATCTATACCAATGTAAAATATTTTGAGATTAACAATTGTTTTTAGATCAGAATAAATATGATAATCTTTTATCATTCTATGTCATAACCATTTACTATAACCATTAACCATTTATAGTATAAACAAACATTTATAAACAATATTTTGGGAATTTGGGACTAGCTTTCCATTACTACTTCCTGCTGATTGGGGGCACTGGCAATTTTATGGGGGCCATGAGGCTGGATCATTTTAGTTGGCAGTTCTGAAGCTAATGTGGTCATCTATTCCCATCATAGATTTTTCAGGGGTTCTTCCTTGATCAAACCTTATTTTCTTTAACCCAGAGTAAACCCACAGATTCTCATTTTCTGTGGAAATAAAAGGAAAACCTCTTTTCCAAAGTAGCATATCTTTTGATTTCAATTTTAAAGTCAAGTAATTTATAAAATATATAGGTTAGATTAATCTGTGAAGAGGCATTTATAATCAAATGCCTCTTCACAGATCTTGCTCCTTCCTCAGCAAACTATTCAAAGACAACAAAACATACAGTATGCAGATTCACTCTGTATTTTCCATCTTTAAGTGGTGAGTGCATGTGTGTGTGTGTGTGTGTGTGTGTGTGTGTGTGTGTGTGTAACTTTCTTTAAAAAAAAATAAGATCCTTCTCCATCCTCTTTCTTTTTCTATATTTTTAAACACACTGTAAACCCTTTATAGGTTGTTCTTTTGTTTCCCCATCTGAATCTGTCTGTACTGTTTATCTCTTTTTCTGACCACATCCTAATCTGCTAAGGCATGGGTAGAAATAAAGGGTTTGAAATTAGGTGTTCATGTCTGCTGGGCAAGTGATCTTAACCACTGAGCAATCTCTCCAATTCTTCAAGTTCATATTTTATATAGAAAATGTTTAATTATATTTAGATATGGTATTCCGGTGCTTATTAGTACTTAAAAGACAGAATTCATTGTGAACATATTAATGTGGAATGAAAAGGGAAAAGAAATATATTCTGACATTCCTTTCATAGTGGTGACCATCATAACACTGTTTCTCCTTTTCCTTTCAGCCCTGGAATGAGACCAGATGTAAGCTCTCCTCCATCTAGCTCCTCAACAGCAACGGGACCACCTCCCAAACTCTGCCTGGTGTGCTCTGATGAAGCTTCTGGATGTCATTATGGGGTGTTAACATGTGGGAGCTGTAAAGTATTCTTCAAAAGAGCAGTGGAAGGTAGTGTGTGTTTTGAAGAGTTTCATTTTTGCTTTATTTTGTTTCTATTTCTCATAGTAAATTTTAAACTGTCTATTTTATGCAAAGTCCACCAAAGCTAGAAATCAATTTAGGGACAAGCATGGTCCTCCATTGGGAAGGAGACAGGAAAGGAGGAAGGAGCAGAACTAAAATAAATTGATTAAAAAGTTCAATCTGAGAAAGAACTAAAGAAGACATTGTAAGGAATACCACTATGTGAACTGACAGTTCACTAAGTCTAGACAGTCAGAGAATGGTGGGTTTTCATTCCCTATAAGCAAATTGGTTTCAAAGCTACCAGATATACCAGTTAGACAAAAATGAGTGACACTGGGAAATGGAAGGACCCAGATCTCTTCATTTTTCCCCATTAATAAGAGGTAATGTTAAGTATTACAGATACCATTAAGACCTGATCTGCCCTGAGGGAGGCCACAGTCCACTTTAGTGTAAAGGCCAAATTAACAATTCCATGTACAGAGATTATCATACAGAGGTAGTCTGGAAAGATGATGTTTTAAAGGAAGTGATTGTACTGTAAAAATGATACAGAGTGACCATGGCTGATGGGTACACACCCCAGAAGGAAAAATTAGTATTAAAGATATCTTATATATCCTACTAAAAGCGTGTCAATGGAACTAAACCAAAAAATAAAGCTAAATTTACCTCTGAAATATAATACCATTACAGCCCACTACTCTTAATTCTCATTTAAAATCAACTCTATCACTTTTTTAGGTAAAAATTGGTATTAACTACACTATTTTTTATGTTTATCATTTAATTATTTCAGCAGATTGGTGGCTAGATTCAATGATTAGTAAGAAAACCTTTAAATGTGTAATATTAATGAGTTAATCACTTGACTCTCTTTGTTCCTATATTAGAATTTCGGTATTCTCAAAGGTACTTACCAGCTCTAAAATTCTATAAATTTTGGTATTATAAATCAAAATCTTAACTAGACTTGTAAAATCCACACATATAGTTTATAGCATTTCTTTTCTAAAAACCAGGTATATTATATATTTAACATCACATTTTAAACTCATACTACAAATTATACTTAGACCTCATATTGGCATTATAAATACCCAAATATAAATCTGAGCAAGTTTTAAGCATTTGTTATTCAATAAGATGTATCTAGAGTAGATATTTTCTATGTTTTAATTACAGATCCTGGGAGTTCTCTGTTTCTTTCTATGCTCCAGGTCCCTTTTTCTTGTGTTCATTTTACCCACAGTGTCTGTAACTGTATTTTAAGACAGACTGTTACTAACAACTCCAATTTCCATGTGTGAAGTACACACATACCAAACCAGTTGTGGTTCTGTGAGCAATCAGATCCTGTTAGGATCTATGTTTGACAGACTAGCAGTCAGGTTTGAAGAGTTGACATGGCAAAGCTGGGATTCTAACAAACTGGCAGGCGTCCAGTAAGGTCTTTGTCTCAGGATACTGACTCTCAAAGATGCATAGGACAAGCCCTTGACACCTGCCAGTTTATAATATAGGTAGATGCTAAAATAAAAATAATGATAAAGATTTAACTCATCACTGCCAGGCACTGAATAGTTTCTGGTATGTTGAACACTATATCATCTCCATAATTACCTCTAAAATTTACAAAGTTTCCAGCACTTCATAAGAGAACAAACTCCAAAATGTTAATGTTTCAAGAATAGGCTTTTGGCATCCCACATGCCCCACTGTACCACACTGCTCCTGAGGGAGCTATAGAAGTTTAAGCTGATTGTATTACTCTATACTTAATCCAGGACAGTTTGTAATCACGTGTTCTACTTGCCCTTTGTCATGTTCCCATTCCCCTTACAGTTTGATGTATGAAACATTTTATTGGTCACAGAAGCCAGCCATGGTGTGACATGGGAAGGGACTACACTACTCTGTTTCAGGAAACAGGACATCGTTTAGTCTGGCTACTATACCTAGCATTAACGGCCAGCCATAGTCACATACAAAAAGTAGATTTTAGCCAAAAGTACCAGTAATAGCAGTATGAAGAGGCTTTGGATGGTCTGAAGGCTCTTCATTTGACACTGAGAAGTTAAAAGGAAAATTTCCAGGTGGTACTAAATAGGAACTCCAGATATCTGTCTTAAAAGGATTGTTGTTAAATTACTATTGATAGAGCATGGCCATTCCCTGTGAAATATTGAACACTAGCTCCAATCCTTCTTTAATAATAAAGAATGAATCGACTAGTTGAACATCATACTATTATGATAACCTGAGCCTATAGTGAAGATTTTCAGTTACCCTGGACAAAGAAATCAGTATCAGCATAATGTGCATATCTGAATATTTTAGTTGGATATAAAACAAACCCTGAATTTCTTCTCTGGAAGTAATTTTTCCTAGTAAGTGCAGGACACTAATATCAGGATATTCTGCAAGATAGTGATATGGGGATGTTTTTAGGGGGTGAAATTTTAGTGATTTAGCCATGGATGAATCTGTTGTTTCTCCTTTTACTGCATGAAGGGATTTTGTTTTTGTTTTTGTTTTTTTTAAAAAAAGGTTTTAGTTTTATTTTATGTGTGTAAATGTTTGCCTACATGAACACCATGTATGTGCCTGCTACCTGCAAAAGCCAGAAGACATCTGATTCCCTGGAACTTAAGTTATAGACAATTGTGAACTTCTGCCACAAGGGTGCTGGTAACCCAGGTCCTCTGCAAGAACAGCAAATGCTTTTAACTGCTGAGCCATCTATTCAGTCCCATATAATAGGATTTTATTGGGTTAGTTCTTCCATTTTGTGTTCAAGAAGCCAGAAAGCGTACAGAATACAGAAAGGATTTGGAAGAACACACATATCTGTCATGGGAGAGTAGCTCTGAAATAAAGCTTTATTGGTTAACTTTGTAGCCTCATCTCCACAAAAGACTAATCTGATACAGTTAACCATATACTCCCATTCATTTTTAAAAGATTTATCATATAAGGAAAACTAAATATTTTTTTATCCAAGACTTACGTTGCCCTAGGCATTAAAGAAAAAGAAGTCTCTTCCCAGAAACCAGGGGTAGAAATGTTCAGCATGATGAGCTGATCATTAAAATTCTTTCTCATTTCTTTAAATATTATTTATTCTTGAGAAATGTTCTTTATTTCTCAAAGTCTTGCCATCCCATCTAATATAAGTAACATTGTGTGTGTGTGTGTGTGTGTGTGTGTGTGTGTGTGTATGTATGTGTGTGTGTGTGCGTGTACACAATGAAGTCTTGTGTAGGAAACTTCTCCCCCCCAAGGCAAATGGATCTTTCAATTGTTTTCATCTATATTTAATACTCAGATTAAAAGGAGACAAGGAGGATGTGCATGTGGGAGATGGAAACACTTCTCATCTTTTCCTTTTTAATGTTCTTTGAAATGTTGATAGGAGAGAATAGCAGTTCTTTAAGTCAGCATGTGAGCCCACAGGTGACTCCAGGTATCCTTAAATTCTAAACACATATTAAATCATCTTGGTAAGTTTGCCAAGTTTGAGATGTATTTAACTAATTGCTGACAGTTTGCTATGTTTCACTTCATTAAGATTGGAAAGAACACATTTCGCCTATATGGGAAGGTAGAAGGTTGACTGCTGAGCATAGTCATGTTTTCTTGGGGATTCCCATATATTTTAAGCCCGCCTTCTCATGAGTATCTTCAGCAGCAGGTCAGAATTAGTACTAAAACAATGATTGCAGATATTACAGACACCATCTATATCTGCTAAAAGAACTGTATAAATTAGTGTTTTCAAGTGCTACTTCTTTCGGCACAGGGGGTTTAAACGATACAGTTCTGTCTCAGAGTATATCTACATGTACTTGTCTATATATGAAATTCTTCAGTAGGATTGCTTTAACTAACGCTTAAGTTTGTTGAACAGAACAAGTCTTCTGGATATTGTGACTCACGTAGACAAGCACAGCTACCTTCCTAGTTCAATGCCTTCCTTAATCTGTGACTTTGTATCTTATCATATTCTACTCAAAATTAAAGCAGAAAGAGCCTAGGCTCTTCATAAAAAATAGATCTTACAGATCTGTGGGATTTTAACAGTGCCCCCCCTTTTTTTATCTCTTCTAGGACAGCATAATTATCTTTGTGCTGGAAGAAACGATTGTATCATTGATAAAATTCGAAGAAAAAACTGTCCAGCCTGCCGCTATCGAAAATGTCTTCAAGCTGGAATGAACCTGGAAGGTAAATTGAAATACTGAAAAGGACCAATATAGCTACAGCTATAACATGAAAACTGATCACTTTGCCTTTTATGAAGCAAGCAGCGAACTCAGTTTATGTATGCTTAGTTAACACAATGTTAACTTTTCATCTTTCTTATTTTTTAAAAACTCAAAAAGTATTGTGTATGAGATCTATTTCATGTTCTTCTCTTTTACATTAAAAAAAAACAACTTTTACTTGAAAAAAAACATGTTTATTACAACTCTGAAAAAAATTAGGGTGTTGGTGGATGGATTTGTGGCTTAAGTATAAAGGAAAAGTAAAACTCCTTTTAAGTTAGGGTTTGATATCCCTGTTTATATAAAAAGTTATATCATCAATACTTCTCATTTAAATCTTCTGGAAAAGTTTGGGATTTTGCTGTAGTTGAAATAGCAAGTTCTCTGAATGCAACATTCTCCCTTTCCACGTCATGTCATCAGAAGACTAATAAAAAAGTTCTGGAGCTAGAGAGAGAGCTCAGTGATCACTTGCTCAGCAAGCATCAAGACCCAAGGGTGGGTACCAGTACCCACATAAGAAGCCGTATGGCTATGCATTTTGAGAGACAGAGTGGGGCCAGGAGGGTAGATGGGCTTATTGACTGCTAACCTAGCTCCATATTCAATGAGAAGGGCTTACCTCAAAAATAATAAGGTGGAGAGTAACAGAGTTGGATACCCAACTTCTTGCCCTGGCCTTGAGCAAATACACCAGTGCATGCTGCCATACATGCATATACACATACACCACACTGACACATATGCATATATATTCACATATGCATGTGTCTTAAGGTTTATATTGGTGTGAAGAGACACTGTGACCAACACATCAAGAAAATATTTAATTGGGGTAACTTTCATCATGACAGGGAGCATGGCAGTGTGCAGGCAGACAAGGTGCTGGAGTAGTAGCTGAGAGTCCATCATGCTGGCAAAAGGAAGTTGATTGTGACACTGAGTAAAGCTTAAGCATAAGACCTCAAATCCAGCCCTCCTAATAGTGTGAACTCTGTGAAATTTTGGGGACCAGTTACATTTAATCTGCCAGGCATGCCAAAAATACCTAAGTTTACTTCTTTTAATAATAGTTTCCTCTTATAATATGAAAGTTAGGGCTACAAAGTTGATTCAGTACATTTCTATTTTTTCCCCAATATCTACAGCTCGAAAAACAAAGAAAAAAATAAAAGGGATTCAGCAAGCCACTACAGGAGTCTCACAAGACACTTCTGAAAATCCTAACAAAACAATAGTTCCTGCAACATTACCACAGCTTACCCCTACCCTGGTATCACTGCTGGAGGTGATTGAACCTGAGGTGTTATATGCAGGATATGACAGCTCTGTTCCAGATTCAGCTTGGAGAATCATGACCACACTCAATATGTTAGGTGGGCGCCAAGTGATTGCAGCAGTGAAATGGGCAAAGGCAATACCAGGTAAGACACAAAAGATGTCAGGACTAGAGCAGAAACCTTTGAATTTGCTTGGACAGAAGCATGCTGGGTCGGGCTTGGTATATAATTCAATGACAATGCAGTCACTTACCATTCACAAGACCCTGGGATCAATCTGCAGCATCCCCCTCTACTCTGGGGCTCTTTGGGTTGTGTATCATCCCAATCTCATAGCAATGCTTGTTTATTTTGCTCATAAGGACAAATGAGAGATCCATAGTAAACCATAGACACTGTTTGCTGATTTTCAGGACACTAATAGTATTTCGTTTAGATAGAATGGGGTATTACCAGAACTAATTCAGATTCTATTCACTACAATACCAGGAAGAGAACATTTGGGAATTCCATTCATTTTGTGTTTGAAGTTGTTTTGAAATTGATAAACAGTGGGTGGGTTGAATTTGTCAAAAATCACTAACACAAAATCATTTTCACTTTTCATTAAATGAAATCCCACATGTTGATGATAAATATTTATCTAATTTTTAAGGTATTTTTAAACAAAAGTTTCCTTTTTTGGTATCTTAGAAGTCAATGCTAAGCATCAGCCCCGACTTTACAGATAGACGAGATTGACAGGCTTATGGCATAGCAATAAGTAATCTAAGTCCCTATCACTCCTGCCATTTTGTCAAAGGAAAAAAGATAGATATCAGGAAATTTTAAAATCTAAATCCACTAAGAAATAATCTAAGCCAAGTCTCTTGGCTTTCTCTTTACTGTATTAGTTACTTTTTGTATACCTTATATGGGCAAAAGTGACAAGAAAACCCAGCTAGTCATACATTTTGTGAAACCATTAAAAAGTTCTGAGTGACTAGGTGCTGATCCGACAGATGCTATCTATTAAAGGTCACTCCCAAACAAGGTCAACTGATCCACTAGAGTGTTTCCTTATATCTTTATTTCCAATTTAGGATTTAGAAACCTGCATCTGGATGACCAAATGACCCTCCTGCAGTATTCATGGATGTTTCTCATGGCCTTTGCCCTGGGATGGAGATCATACAGACAAGCAAGTGGAAACCTGCTGTGTTTTGCTCCTGATCTGATTATTAATGAGTAAGTCATATTCATACAGTATCTAAACCAGCTCATGCTTTCCCAGTGTTCTATGATAATACTGTAGTGCTTAATCAATCCTACCAGCTAAGGTCTGAACAAATTTGAGTTACTCATCAGTACTTGAGGTAGAATAATTATAAGATAGAGAATATGTATATATAACATTTAAAAATACCTTTACTCCAGATGGATATGGTGGTACACACCTTTAATCCCAGGTCTCCAGAGTTACATAAAAGAAGACCATGTTTAAAAAACAAAAACCCTTTACCCCTTGAGCATCTCTGGAGTCTTGACATCAATACAGTGTGACAAGTAACAATAATAACAATAAACTTACTGCACTATTGTTTTAGTTGTATAGCCCTAATTTAGAAAATAAAATGAGAAAACTTATGTGGGGCCAATAAAAGCAATGAGGATGTCCCACTGAGTGGATGTGAGGTGGTACTGACACAGAGACAGAGGTAACTGTTTGCGTGGCAAGGCTTATAGCACCCGTGCCCTAGAAAGACTAAGAATTGTGCTAGGGATATATCCCAGTCGGTAGTGTTTGTCTAACATGTATGAAACCTTCCATTGATCCATAGCACAGCATAAACTGGGTGCAACATGCATTCCTATAATCTTAGGACTGAAGAAGAGGACACAGGAAGATCAGAAGCTCTGGATCATCCTTAGAAACATACCAAGTCTGAGGCCACCCTGGGCCACATTAGACCCTGTCTAAAAAAGAGAGAATATATGTATAAGAAATATCACAATCATAGTTTTATAAGTCTGTCGCTGTCTTATCCTCTAGGCCTGTGCTAGTATTTGTGAGTTACGGCCGCTATTCACCCCCTGGTCTCAGGCAGCTATATTGCTCAGTGGTTTTCCCACTCCACTATCACTGTCTGTTGACTATGCTTTCCTTCCTAAGGCGGTTCTGACCCACTGCCATCCCGTGTGTCCTCAGTCTGTGCTTCCTAAACTGGTCATTCTTCGGTCATCTCAGGTCACAGACACTAAGTACAGTAGCCTCCTAACCTCCTCCATGTCGCCCTGGTTGTTCTTACTTGCTCTTTCTTATTACAAGCCTTGAGCTCGTAGCTTAACCTTTCCCAGAATGTGTTCATACACAGAGTCCAGGGGTATTCTTTGAAGAAAATAGAGATTATCCTCTACTGTGTATTTATAGACTCTATTAAGACTTCCTCCCCAAAGCAATGAAAACATGAAGCCACATTAGTAAAAATGATCACCTGAAATGTGTCCAGAATGCAGTAAGTTTGGAAACTAATGCTGATTAGTGAATAGAATACTTAGAGAAAGGGGAACTGAAGAGCATTTGGGACATCCTAAAGAGGTTTTATGAAAATATAACAAGCATTCCTTACTGTGTGTACCAGATTTGAAAAAAAAAAAATGTGTAGGAGTTACAGAAAAGCATCTATATGAGCTGACATTAAATGGGAGAGGCTGGGGCAATGACACAGATATGCTCCTTTTATCTTAGTTATTTTAGTGGGCCCAGATGAGATAGCCCAGGTATTTTTAAGGAGAATTTCTTAGGGAGTATGCTAGAGCATTGTTATGAGGTAACCCTAGAGCTCAGACCTCTTCTTTGAGATACAACTGAGTACTTTCTGGGACACACATCTCAGGATATGCAGAGATTTCCTAGTAGCCGGAAAATTAGTTCAAAAAAAAAAAAATTCTAGCAGAAACAGTTAATCATACCAGTTAAAGTTAATATTGTTTATCCACTGGTACTTGTCATTTTTGCCCGTCCTATTTTAAGTGATATTTACATACTTATCAAGAGCCAAGCACTACTATGAAAACTTGAAATAAAATAGTAGACAAAATAAATAAGGCCCCTTAGAACAACTTGTTGGGGGAATTCTTAGAGCCATAATAAAATAGTGTGACAGGGTGGGTGGAGATGATAGAGTTTTTGGAGCTCAGAGGGCTTGAGTAGCTAATCATTCACTGTACAAAAGAAAAAACCCTGAAAGTGTAGGGCATTCAAAGCAGAAGAAACAGTATGAAGAGCTGAAGCAAGCTGGGCACAGGTGAGAACTGAAAGAAGGCCCTCATGGAGAAGACAGAGTTTAAAGGGTGAATGAGTAAGCAAAAACATGTAGCCATGAAATACTTTAGAACTGTTCTAGGCCCAGGAAATAACCATCATGGATTAGAAGTAAATAACAATGCATAACATTCTTAGTCTTAGTAGGGAGAAGAAAGTAAGGACTGAACCTGAGCTCTGCCCCTGACTCCATCAGAATACAGAAATTGTCCCTATTCTTTAGCTGCTTACATGTTACTTGTGGAGACACACACTAGGGAGTTACAGACATAGGATCCCTGTGGCTTTCTACCAGTGTAGCCTGTAAGTTCTAGGTTCAGTAAGAAACTATCCCAAAAAATAAGATGAAGAATGAGAAAATGTCAAGTGCCCCTCAGCATAACTTTCACACAGAACTGTTTTTAGGATGGGATGCTATTTAACAGAGAGGGGTTCTGATTTCTAAATGGGAAGGTCAAAAACTATATTGTAAATCTGACTGTGGTGAAATGACAAATGTCAATTTAAATGAGCAAATGGTAATAACCTCTAAGTGAAAAGGGAAATCAGATATCTGCCATGTCTGGCTAAACAGGGGCTGAGCAGTAGCATGCTCACATGGATGACCGAAAGCTCACAAGAACTCAGCCATACACAAAGAACCACAGGCAACGCTGGAACCCTGAAAGCAGGAGAAATAGTCTTGCCCGGGGAAGAGCACAGCAATTGGTTACCCAGTACTACTAGTCAGCCCCAGAAACAGATGCACAAGTACCAGTATGCATACTAAACAGGCTGTACTTAGATATTTAGGGATATCAATAAATACGCATGTAGGTAACAACTATTAATGTAAAGAAGTAATTGAGTTGAAGGAGAAAGGGGATATGGGAACATTGGGAGGGAGGGAAGAGTGGGGAGAAACAGTAATGCAATTATATTATAATCTCAAAAATAAAGTAATTTAAAAAGGAGTAAGTATACTAGATCTGTAAAAATAACTGAATCCTAACAATTTCATTAAAGTATGCTGAAGGCATTCCAGAATTACATCGCCCAAAGACTTCTAAGTATGGCAAAATATTCACAATTCTGAAACATCAGAAATCTAGTGTTTGTAGTATAAAGGGGTATTACTGAATAGTCTCTCCTGTTCTCCAGTATCCTAGTTCTACAAGGGGTTATTGATAGCAATAGGTATGCTTTTACTCAGAAGTTCATAACGTTGAAAACCAAACCCAAATCCAGCTGTTATCTTAGACTAGCACTGTATCTTTCTAACTCACACTTGTATTTGTGTCTCACAGGCAGAGAATGACTCTACCCTGCATGTATGATCAATGTAAACACATGCTGTTTATCTCCTCTGAGTTACAAAGATTGCAGGTATCCTATGAAGAGTATCTCTGTATGAAAACCTTACTGCTTCTCTCCTCAGGTTGGTGGACCACTTTCTCACTTCTAAGATTCATGTCTAAATATGGCAAATGCATGTGGTGTGGAAGTTTTAAAACTATTGTTTTGTGTGTCTATTATAGTAGTTATACCAATTGCACTATGTTTTAATAGTCGAATAATTTTCAGAAAAGTAAACTGTAAGTGCTAAGTGTTACCAATATTAGTAAGATTATAAGAAAGCGCAGTATACTTAGAAGTAAGTATAAGTAAGGTACTATAGAAATAGATGTGGGTTCTGCCTCAGGATCTTGGATGATCAAAGTCTGCATGCAAGGATCTTCTTTCTTTCCACACACTGATCTTTGGTGTATCCCTGTGTAAGACATGGAGAAAGGGTGCCAGCAACCTTTCTGCTTCTCTACTGATTACTGTTCAGATTTAAATAGTCAGTACTACCATGTGCTGGAAATAGCCTTGAAAACTAACCAACAGTTTGTCAAAACAGTCTAAAGTTTAAACAAGACTACTGACATTTAGACTTTAATAACATTGCTTTTATCTAGCAAAAATAATCAAACTTATCTCTATTAGTTATTGGCATCTTGAATAAGTAATAAGAGGGCAGTCTTACCTGACATTCTCTAAAATATAGAAGGAACTCTTCAAAGTCAACAACTAAAACAACAACTTGTTTTTTAAGGACCAAAAATATGCAAAAATGCCTTACTAAACAAGACAGTCAGTGTGACACAGCACTGCCTGTCTACACTGCAGGGGTCTGTTTAAAATGCATCAATCCGAGTAATGAGCACAACAAACACTGATGAGGGCACAGAGCACAGGAACTCCTTCATTACTAAAGAACTGCAAAGTAGAAAGACCATCTCAAAAGACAGTTTGGTAGTTTCCTATTGAAACCAAACAGTCTCACCATTTAATGTAGCAATTATTTGATCAGTACACAGATGAATTGAAAATTTGTGTCAAGAATATTAATAGCCAAGCTATTTGTATTTGACAAAGCCAGGAGGCAATGAGATAACCTCCGGTAGGTGAACACGTAAATTGATACATCAAAATAATGGTAAATCATTCAACACTAAAAAGAAATAAGCAAGTGGGCCAAGAAAAGACAGCAATGAAACTAAATATATACTAGTAAAAGAAAAGAAGCTAATCTTTTAAGAGAAATCTCATCATCAAATTAAATGGAGAGAAACTCAAAGCAGTTCCACTAAAATTGAGAACAAGACAAGGCTGTTCACTGCCTCCATACCTGTTCAATATAGTACCTGAAATTTTACCTAGAGCAATAGGAAAACTAAAGAAAACCGAGGGGATACAAATTGGAAAGGAGAAATCAAAGTATCGTCATTCGCACATGATATAATAGTATATTTTAGCAACCCCAAAAATTCTACCAGGGAACTCCTACAGCTGATAAACACCTTAAGTCAAGTGGCTCAATATAAGATTAACTGGAAAAATCAGTAGTTCTCCTATATACAGACAGTAAACGGACTGAGAAATAAATCAGGAAACAATACCCACATAACAGCCACAAACAATATGAAATATCTTGGCATAACTCTAATCAAGGAAGTGAAAGACCTGTACAGCAAGAACTTCAAGTCTTTGAAGAAAGAAATTAGAGAAGATATCAGAAAATGGAAAGATCTCCCATGTCATGGATCAGAAGGATTAACATAGTAAAAATGGTCATTATTGTGAAAGAAATCTACAGACAGAGTCAATGCAATCTCCATCAAAATACCACACAATTCTTTGAAGATCTTGAAAGAAGAAAACTAAACTTCATATGGAAAACCAAAATACCCAGGATAGCTAAAAACAATCCTGTAAGATAAAAGAACTTCCAGAGGTATCACCATCCCTAACTTTAAGTTCTACTAACACAACTATAGTAATGAAACCTGCATAGTATTGGAATAAAACCAGACAGGTGGATTAAAGGAATAAAACTAAAGACCCAGACATAAATATGGACACCAGATTTTGGACAAAGAAGCTAAATTCATTTAATGAAAAAAGGAAAACTTCTCAACAAATGATGCTGGTCTAACTGGATGATGCTGGTCATGAAGTCAGCATGAAGAAGTGCAGATATATCCATCACCCTGCACAATACTCAAGTCCAAGTGGGAATAGCCTTGAGGACATTGGCATAGGAGGCAACTTCCTGAACAGGACATTAAGATCAACACTTTACAAAGGGGATCTCATGAAACTAAGAGGTTCTGTAAGACAAAGGATACTGTCAATAGAGCAATAATGGTAGCATACAGAATGGAAAAAGAACTCCACCAATCCTGCATTCCATCTGACAGGGCTGATTTCCAAAATATAAAAAGAACTCAAACTAGATATCAACAAGCCAAATAATCCAATTAAAAAATGGGGCACAGTCCTAAATAGAGAATTCTCAACAGAAGAATCTCAAATGGCTGAGAAACACTTAAAGAGATTTTCAGCATCCTTAACCTTTAGCGAAATGCAAATCAAATGACTCAGATTCCATCTTAACACCTGTCAGAATGGCTTAGGTCAGAAACACAAGCTCATGCTGGAGGGGATGTGGAGCAAGGGGAACACTCCTCCATTGCTGCTAGGAGTGAAAACTTGTACAGCCACTTTGTGGAAGTCAGTGTGGTGGTTTCTCAAAAAACTGGGCATCAATCTACCACAAGACCTAGCTATACCACTCTTAGGCATTTAGCCAAAGGATGCTCAATCATACCACAAGGACATTTGCTCAACCATGTTCAAAGCAGCTTTATTTTTAATAGCCAGAACCTGGAAACAACCTAGATGTCCCTCAACTGAGCAGTGGATAGACAGTGTGGTGTGTTTATACACTGCAGTATTACTCAACTGTTAAAAACAAGGGCACCAGGAAATATGCAGGCAAATGAATGGACTTAGACAAAAAATACTGAGTGAGGTAACCCAGACCTAGGAAGACAAACGTGGCATGTACTCACTACTAAGTGGATATTAAGTATAAAACAAAGGATAACTATGGTACAATTCTCAGACTCAGAGAGATTAGGTAACAGCAAGGGTTTGTTGGGGGACACCTGGATTTCTCTGGTAAGGCGAAATAGATATTTCCTCAGTGGACTGTGGGCAGGTAGGGAGGGGAACATGAGTAATCAGGATGGGGTGGAGGGGCTATATGAGTGTGAAAATTGAAAGACTATTGAAAAGTTGAGGGGGGGGCACATTTCAGGGTCCAGTAAAAACTTGGCATAAGGTAATCTAGAAATCTACAAGAATGACCCCATCTAAGGCTCCTAGAAATAGGAGATACACAGCCTTTGGTGGCCATTTTCAGTGACCAGATTGGTGCCTAACCCAATTTTCATCAGAGAAGTGTCATCCAGCAACTAATAGAAACAGATGCAGAGACACACAGCCAAACATTAGGGAGAGTTCAGGGGATCTTGAAGACAAGAGGGAGAAAAGACTGTGGGAGCCAGAGGAGTCAAGGACACCACAAGAAAACCCACAGAATCAACTAACCTGGGTTTACAGGAACTCACAGAGACTGAACAGACAACCAGGGAGTCTGCATAGGACTGACCTAGGCCCTCTGTATATGTGTTACAGCTCTGTAGCTTGGTCCTCTGGCGGGGCTCCTAACAGTGGGAGCAGGGTTTGTCCCTGACTCTTTCACTGGCTTTTGGGTCCCTGCTCCTCATACTCCGTCACCCTGCCTAGCTTTAATACATGGGGAGGTGCTTAGTCTTAACTGCAACTTGACATACCATGTTTTGTTGCTACTCATAGGAGACCTTGCCTTTTCTAAACAGAAAAAGAGGGAGGGGTGGATTGGAGGAGGTGATGGCAGAGAGAGGTGAGGGAAGAAACTGAGAGGAGGGAGGGGAAACTGGAAGGAATGTAAAATAAATAAATTATAAATAAATAAATACTGCAAGATCCTACGTATATCTCCTTTCTCTAAGCTAAGTCTACAATATAACATGGAGGGTGTACCTGATAAATATTGTTTGTTTAAATAAATGGAAAAAAATCTAAGAATCGTAGGGGTTCTGAGACAGCAGGGCAAGGCTGAACAGCAGAACTTCTCCCAGAGCCTGACCTCCTTGACATCTCTCACGGCCCCACTAGTGCCATTTAAAGGGTCTGGCCTGCTAGCTTAGGGGCAAACTTGGTAGCAATCTCCCGTGGTACAGTGTTCACTTCTCATTTGTAGCACAAGCAGTTGACTTGAACCCTACTTATTCCATCCTCATTGACTGCTGCCTTGATACTTCAGCCATATTTTATGTTTGTGGGGAACAGAGAAGAGCTATGTCCTCTTCTCTCTTTTGAAGACCGGATACATAAGAAAGAAAGCATATTCGAAAAGGGATGCATGGGATAAAATGTCATTATTTTCTTAACTACATAACTATTACAGTAATTATAATCAGGTACCTGGTGTCTGGAGAGACAGCTCATTGGGTCCCATCACCCACAGGGCAGCTCAGAACTGTTTGTAACTCCAGTCCCAGGAGGTCCAATGTCCTCTTCTGACTTCTGTGATACACTCTTGTGGTTCACAAACATACATCAGGCAAAGCTCCCATACACACAAAAAATATGTGTTTTTAATGAATTAATCATCAAGTCCTGGATGATTGAAATACATGGATATGTACAATGAATGACAAGGGTATTATAATATCTACAAGGTAAGATTAGGGTATACTCTGTATACTCTGGCATTGACATTACCTGTTAAAGTGGTTCAGTGCATTTTGGAAGGGAAAATAGGTTAGTTGGAAGTGTATACTGCAGATGATACAGTAGTCACTTAAAAGAGTCCAAACTGTCAAAGGGAAACAGAATCAGGAAGTGTAAAGGCTGATGTGACAACCTCCAGTAAGCTTTAGGCCAAATTCTAGGGACTAGAAGTCTTTCACATGCAAGACACTCCACCTTTCCCAAACTTCAAAAACACACCCTTCCTCCCAAGTGGCAAGACAAGGCTGCTGTGCCACCAGTAAGAATGGCTTTTGTCCCTCGTCTTTACTTGAGTAAACTCCAAGCCTGATGTGTCTGATTAGGACAGGAGTATATCTCAGGGACAAGCCAAGGGCTGGAGCTCAAGACCACTCCTTACCCCCAACAATGCAAAAAGGAGAAACTACTGTATATGAGCAAAGGCAATCCTCAGAAGTATTTTTTTTAAAAAAGGGCAAACTGCATTCTTGGTGCAAAACTGTTAGGAAGGGCACATGCCAGCTTCAGTCAGTTCCCCTGGGCTGTTTATAAAATGTGCTCATAGGAGGCATGTCAGCTAAGAAATGAAAAACCAAAGACAGGACAAAGATGGACAAGAAAGAGAAATGGAAACCTTCATCCCCCCTAAGGGGAAACAGAAAAGAAGTTCAGTGTAAAGGAGAAAAAAATAGAAGGAGAATGTCTGGGCTGAAGTCCCTGATGATACTGCAGAGAAGCTGGGGCATGTAGACAACATCAATGCAATTTGGGAAAAGCCAGATGAACTGAAGGAAAAATACAAGAAGAATATTGCCCACAGGCATAATGGGGAAAGGGATGCAGGAAAAAAGAGAGCTGTGAAGCTTTTTTTAAAATGGAGAAAGAAGAAGATGGCAGATAATAATAAATTGGGTCTAGTTCATTTTCCTTGTCAATAAAGTATTTAAACAAATCCCTTTAAGGGAAAAAAAATCTGAGATGGAAGGCTACATAATATTTGTTTTCAAACTTTCCAGCTTGGTAAAAGTTACCACACAATCTAATATGCCTTTAGACAGCCCTGTCCTGCGGGCATATTCAATAGCTACTAACCTCATCTGGCATAGTATGAAGGTTGTAAATGGGACTGTTTGCATCCTCAGGTGTCTCTGATGTAGCTTACACAAAATAATTATTCTGGTAACCAAATATAACTGAAAAATATTGGTGTCTTGCTGACATCCTTTATGCTTTTAAGTAAATACAATTTTTAAATTTAAAAAAAAATCAGAAGGTGCGAAAAGAGGCCGAGATTGAAAGGAAACAAGGAAAAACATGCTTAGGAGAGGAAGTTAAGAGACAGGAGAGATGCTGGCCAGTTCCATCATCAGCACTGTAACTACAGACAGCAAAACCCAGCAGTCTCTTCAGAAGCCAGGATGAAATGCTGGCCAGCGTGGATTCTCACCAAGCCACTATTAAATAACAAACTTAGGTTGAAGAAAAATAACCTGTTTATTAAGGAATAAAGAATTAATGGAGTAGAAAATGATATATTTAAACTGACATTTGCCTATATGTAACATAACCGAAATAGCATCATTATGGGTTAGAAACAAATGCAAAAGAGCCACATAAAATGGATGCTTAATTTCAAGGGTGACAAGGAGAGTATGTGGACCATCAACTTCTGTGGGCCTAGGGGAGGGTGCCAACAAGACACAATAAAAAGCAGAACATGGGAGTTTGGAGGCAAGAGGTGATACAAGAGGAGGCATGATAAAAGATGCTAGATAAGACAATCCAAATAAATTCAGTGTATCCGTAATTTCAGTGAAAGTGGGGGTGAAATAAATGCTGGAAGCATAATCTTAAAGTGAATTTTTAAAAATAACCCAACTATGGTGTTTGCAAAAGTACTAAATGAAGACATTTAATAGCTGAAGTAAATGGATAGATAACACTCTACACAGTGTATGAGATCAAAGGCTAGGCAGAAAGTGTCTACAACTTTGTCATTTTGTCACAGCTACTCAGTCGCCCTCTGATCAACAGTCATGGCTTACACAATACCTAACCTCGATCTGGAGAATGCAGATTAGGTCTCTGAAAAGTACTGACATTCTGAGATGTTTGTATTAAACTACCCAGCTCTTCCTGCCTCTAACCATTGTTACTACAGCAGTTTTCATAGGCGCCCACTTCGAGAAATGTAGGCATCTGTAGAAGTTAAACTCCACGAGAGTTAATGACTATGGTCAACCATTACTAAAGTAGCACAGAGTTCTGAAGAGTAATATGAAAATAAAAACTTTTACCCCGATATTACAATCCAGATTTCATGAGGTATGGCTGATTCTTAAAAGTTCACAGAAACAGATATTTGTTCCCTAGAAAGGCTTTTATATATCTATGACAAAGCAAAGATCATCTTTGCTCTTATACTAGAATCATATAAGACTTTAGTATGCTAACATTTTTAATGTTGCATGCTAAATTTAAAGTTGTAATTAACTAGCAATATGATATATATGCTTACTATGTAGCTGGTGGGATAAAAAGTTGTTTCTAAAGCTTTCTATCTGGAAATAGAACTAATTGAAAATAAAGAATACCAACCAAAGTTAAATGAATCATCAATTATCATTTAATCTTCAAAACAGACTTGTCATCACCACCTCCCATGTTATGAGGTAGAAAACAATTGGCTCACCCATGGCCATGATCCCCAATTCTCATTACCCTATACTTCCACTTCTCTCTAGCCCCCCAGTCCTGAAATGCATGGATTTTAGAATGCATTAGAAGTACTTTGTAACAATGAAGTGTGTGTGAAAGGTCCTTCTTGGTGCATGACAAGCTACAGCAAGGAAATTCTATAACTGACTTCATCTAACCTTTAGTTCCTAAGGACGGTCTGAAGAGCCAAGAGTTATTTGACGAGATTCGAATGACCTATATCAAAGAGCTAGGAAAAGCCATTGTCAAAAGGGAAGGGAACTCCAGCCAGAATTGGCAGCGGTTTTATCAACTGACAAAACTTTTGGACTCCATGCATGATGTAAGTATCAAACACAAACACAAAACAACAACAAAGAGAAAATATAGGCTGGGTGTGGTGCACATGCCTTTAATCACAGCAAAGGCCGAGGTAGATGCAAGTGGATCTCTATGAGTTCCAAGACACTTGGATTTGTAAGAGCAAAATTCTGTTGCAAAAACAGACCAAGACAGAGAGAAGCCTAAGAATTTTGTGGGACATAAGATATGTTTTAATTAGTACGTATAATTATATGCCAATAAGTCATTCCCCCTCCTTCAGTTTATATATTTTGTTGATCATTCAGGTTAAATTTGTAAACTTCAATTTTTTTTACACATTTCAGTCTTCTTATTCTAGTCATTTCCATGAGAATTACCATGTTATTACAGAGCTTAACAGCACATTTTTAAAAGTAGATTTCCCTGTTCTGCACAAAAGAGCTATTACACTATTTCATCTTCCTGGATTTCAGTACTAGTCTGGGCTGGCCTCGAACTCGCGATCTTCCTCATCCTGCTGCCTCAGTCTCCTAAGTGCTGGGATTCATACATGCCTGGCTTTCATTCTGCACACAGTTGAGGAAATTTAAGATGTCTCTTGTACCTAAGTGCTCATTTTATTTAAGTGATTTTTCTTCTCTGGTGAATTCCAATAAGAATTGGTATATTTTAGATCAAATTTTTAAAAGGCCTACGGAGCATGAATAGAGTCTGCACCAGGTCTTCTGCATATCTACTACGGCTTCCAGTCTAGTGTTTACATGGGATTCCTGAGTGTGTGAACCAGTGGGTCCCTGAATCTGCTTTCCTTTCTTGGGCTCTTTGGTTTGTTCATCTTGTCCAACTCCACTGAGACTTTATTATTATTATTATTTCTTATAATTTTATTTTGTTATAGTTTATGATTGTGCCTTAGAAGCCTCTTCTTTTCTAATGAGAGACAGAAAAGGGGTGGATCTTCATCAGAGGGGAAGAAGGAACTGGAAAGAAAAGAGAAAAGGCAACTGTAATCAGGATACTGTAGGAGAAAAGAATCTATTTTCAGTAAAAGAGAAAACTAAAAGTCAAGACTGGGAGGGGCACAGTAGATACAGGCCACTCACACCCTCATACAGTACTTTGAGCCTCATCGGGACTCTGTTTTCTCTTGCAGGTGGTTGAAAACCTCCTTTCCTACTGCTTCCAAACATTTTTGGATAAGACCATGAGTATTGAATTCCCAGAGATGTTAGCTGAAATCATCACTAATCAGATACCAAAATATTCAAATGGAAATATCAAAAAGCTTCTGTTTCATCAAAAATGACTGCCTTACTAAGAAAGGTTGCCTTAAAGAAAGTTGAATTTATAGCTCTTACTGTACAAACTTGTCAGTTTGTCTTGTAGATGTTTGTTCTTTTGGGTTTTGTCTTGTTTTAAATACGCACTACATGTGGTTTATAGAGGGCCAAGACTTGGCAACAGAAGCATCTGAGTCATCACTTTTAAGTGATGGGAAAGCAGACAGTGTATTGGTTGGCATATCACAGAAACTAAAAGGAGTTACATGGAGGCGTGTCCACTCTCGCCACTACTGGTGAAGGACTGCACCTAAGCCACCAGTGCCCAGAGTCCATGTGATCATCTTTCTGCTCATACTTTCAGTTGGCTGGATAAAACTTCTAGACTTTCTGTTGGTGTATTTCCCCCATAGTTAAGATAGCATTTTTGATTTATGCATGGAAACCTGAAAAAAGTTTACAAGTGTATATCAGAAAAGGGAAGTTGTGCCTTTTATAGCTATTACTGTCTGGTTTTAACAATTTCCTTTATATTCAGTGAACTATGCTTGCTCATTTTTTCTTAAATAATTTTTGTATTCAAGTTATTGTACAGCTGTTTAAGATGGGCAGCTAGTTCATAGCTTTCCTAAGCTCTAAACATTAATCTTCTGTGTGAAAATGGGTTGGTGCTTCTACCCTGATGGCACTTAGCTATCAGAAGACCACAAAAATTGACTCAGATCTCCATTATTCCTGTCAAAAGCTCTTATTTTGTATATCTCTGCTTCCACGGAGAATTAGATAGGTTGTGCAGGTTATCGTCCTAACTGGCGTAGAGCACCTTCCTAGTCCAGTGGCCCGCTGGGTAAATGTGGATGACAGTCACAAAGGACTGATTATAAAACAGTTACTACCGAAAGGCCCAGTTTGCACCTTCTGCTCATTCTCTACAATGGTGAGATGACAACAAGGTTTGTAAATCAACTCTTCCCAGACCTTCTGGAGTGGTTTGGGTACCATCATAAGATTTATGATTCCAGATTGTGTGACAAAGCCGAGAGATGTTTGAAATAAGACCAAGTAAGTTCTCTCGTTAAACTTTACCCTCAAACTAATCTCTAATACAGCAACAATGGCTAGACACCCATTTTCACATCCCCACCTGTCACCAATTGGTCTAGCTTTCCTGGTGTACAGGAAAATCAGCTACTGATTTTTGTTATTTAGAACTGAATGTCAGGCATCCATGTTTGTCCAACTACACATCCCTATATGTGCCATAGCATTTAACACAGGTCTTACGAACTTCTTCACACTGAGAATTATCATTTTAAAGAAAACAGAAGCTGTAGTAGCCCTTTTTGTGTGCACCTTACCAACTTTCTGTAAACTCAAAACTTAACACACTTACTAAGCCACAAAAAAATTGATTTCTACTTAAGGTGGCCAAATTATTTGTGTAATAGAAAACTGAAAATCTAATATTAAAAATATGAAACTTCTAATATATTTTTATATTTAGTTATAGTTTCAGATATATATCATATTGGTATTCACTAATCTGGGAAGGGAAGGGTTACTGCAGCTTTACATGCAATTTATTAAAGTGATTGTAAAATAGCTGTATAGTGTAAAATAAGAATGATTTTTAGATGAGATTGTTTTATCATGACATGTTATATATTTTTTGTAGGGGTCAAAGAAACGTTGATGGATATCCTATATGATTTATAGTGTGTGAGAGCATCCATACAGGCTTCAGTGGTCTTGGAAGTCAAAACTGGTTTGCTCTAAGCTAGGAAGAGGGAGATGGAGACTGGCCCTGTGTGCAATGGAGGTTTTTGAGGCTTTGACCCAATCAGATCACAGAGGAACTAATTCCCCACCTTCCATTCTAACCATCCTTACCATTATCCAACCATATCCCTGTCAGTGCAGGATTAGTTTATCCCATCTCCTCTTGAGCTAACATACATAAACAGGACAGAAAGATGGCGCTTATGTAGCTATAGGCACCATCTAGTAACAGGGTTATTTTCACATGCATCCTCCCCACCAACCAGGAGAAATAGAGGCTTTAGAAGTTTGGCAATAATATGAATAGAGGTACCAGCAATATGTAAATACTACAGAATCCCATAGGTCACCAATAATACACTAATAATCCCTTCCATCATAAAATAGTTTATTTCCAAGTAAAATGAGGACATGTTTGTTTTCTTTGAATGCTTTTTGAATGTTGTTATTTTCAGTATTTTGCAGAAATTATTTAATAAAAAAGTGTAATCCTTTGCTTTTTGAATTCTCTCTAAAAGGGAATGTTCACTTTATAATGGTTTAAATTGGTCTCAAAGTACTTTTATGATAATTGTAACCCAGCTGGATGTGAAATTTATGGTGCGTAAGAAATACCACTTGAATATTATCAATGACAGTGTTAAGTTTCAAAATGAGCTTCTCAAAAATAGATTATTGTACATTTATGGAATGTTATATGGTTAAAACCAGAAAGCACATCACACATAAATCTACTTTCAGTCCCAACCAGCTTGGCTCTCCAAAAAGTTACAGCTCCAAAAAGAGAAAGAAGGAAAAGACGAAAGTGCTTTGTTCCTAACAGAAGACAGCAGACATTCATAAAATTACTCTAGGAAGCGTTCCATTGAATGGATAAGAACTTGCTCCTTTGCTGTGTGGGGAAGAAGAAAGCTATCCTCATTCTGACTGGGTAGAAGTAGGAAAACTATGGTACTGTTTGAGAGCAGCTTCGATTTCTGTGTGTGGTTCCAAACCATTCCAAACTTTAGATTTATTATAACTTCAGTGAGAGTTGGTGAAATGCCTCCATGACTCACCGCAGATCTTGAGAACTATCTTTAGTTACTGGTAGGACACAAAGGGACATTGTGGGTATTTTAGGCATTGACCTGGGATACTGTATAAGCAGAAGTGAAAGACAGGAAGCTTGAGGAAGGGAAGGGGATGCAAACCTTCTCTCAGGAAAGACAACACTAGTGAGACCACCCCAGAGGGATGAGGGACATGCTTAGTGTGTGGAGTCCTTGACAGTACGTGCAGGGTAAACACAGGCAAGCATGTGAAGACAGCCTCTCCAGCACTGCAGAGTAGGGCCAAGATAGGGATGGGACAGGATCAACAATTTCAGGTGGACATTGGGCTCAGTATTTGCTCCCTCTTATGTACTGTGAGACAATATCTCCATGGGATAAACCATGGTATTGTGCTGGGATCTGTCAACATTCTAGAGTCATGGTAGCCTTCAATGAGCTTTAGACCTTGGCTGGTCACCCCAAGAAATTGTAGTTGAATGTGTTTCTTATGTGCCTGGTTTCAGTGTTAGAAGGTGAAATAAAAGTGCAGAAGACACTGCAAACCACTTCAGATGGAAGTTTTCTCGTTTTCCAGACTTGCAGTCAGCCTGGTCCATCAAAATTGATGATCAGGTTTTCAGGAAAGGGTTGGCTTCTGTCTAGAATATGCCTGAGAGGATTTTATTTTCTGATAAATGGCTGTATGAAAATATCCTTCTAAATAACCTGCTTAACTACATATAGATTTCAGTGTGTCAATATTCTATTTTGTATATTAAACAAATGCTATATAATGGGACAAATCTATATTATACTGTGTATCGCATTATTAAGAAGCTTTTTCATTATTTTTTATCACAGTAATTTTTAAATGTGTAAAAATTAAAAACCAGTGACTCCTGTTTAAAAATAAAAGTTGTAGTTTTTTATTCATGCTGAATAACCTGTAGTTTAAAAACTGTCTTTTTACCTACACAGTGAATGTCAGACTGTAAAATTTTGTGTGGAAATGTTTAACTTTTATTTTTCATTTAAATTTGCTGTTCTGGTATTACCAAACCACACATTTGTACTGAACTTGCAGTAAATGTTAGTCAGCCATTTACAGCAATGCCAAATATGGATAAACATCATAATAAAAATATCTGCTTTTTCATTATGTGACTCACAACATGCTTTCATAGAACTTATATAGTTACAACTTTCCTTGGTTATTTTTTTTCTTCACTCCACTGACAGCAAAGTTCCCATTTTAGAACTTAAGATAAGGTGGACATTTAAATGCCAATATGACAGCTAGTGTGTGCATAGGAAAATAACATTTGTTCAAAATGAGCTTAACCCTGATGCCAAAAACTCTAAAGATTATCTCACCCCTGTCTCCCGTGCTCATGTACTTATGATTTTGCAGGATATTAAATGCAGGAGAAACTGACTCCTCTAACTGCTTCAGATGTAATAGTCTTTATTCCAAAAGGTGACATTTTTATGTACACAAATGTTATGTAAAAGAAAAATCAGTAACTTAATCTCAAATCCACACTTTCTCTTAGAAATGCAAATAAGAAACCACAGCAAATGTGTACAATACAGAAGATAGAGGCTGTGGAAGTGGTAAGCCATCTCTATACAGTCTATTCAGTATCTTCTGAAACATGATGCTCATTTCTATACCTTTCCACAGGATACACTATCGCTATGAATAAAAGCATTAAAAAGGAATTTTTTCATATCTATCTTTTGTATTCCAACTGTTGGCTGCGTGCCTCCTATATAAGTACATGGGAAATGCCAATGCTTAACACACTGGAGACTTTGAGACTGGGAAGTCCAGAACCACCTACCTTGGTGCCTTAAGGTGCAGTAAAGATGCCTTTGATATGGCACCAGTGTCTATACTTTTGCATTCACATGCAGAAGCCAGAAGAAAACACTGGTGTTTTCCTCTATTGCTCTCTGCCCTATTCCCTTGAGACAAGTTGTCAGTGACTCTGAGGCTCACTAGTTCATCTAGACTTACTGGCTAGTGAGCCAGACCTGCCTGCCCTGCAGTGCTGGGGTTACATGTATATATGCCCACAGCCAGCTTGTTTATATGGATTCTGGGTAAGAGCAAGAATTCTTTCTATGCCAAGCCAACCACTCATACACATTCTTGCTGTGTCATTTACTCAAGGATCAAGTACCTTCACACACACTATACTAGTTAATCACTCAATGAACACACGAAATGGAGACAAGTGATGTTAGTAACTGAATTAGCTAAAATTACAATGGAAACATCTGTAATGAATCCCTCTCGTTACCAGGTATCAGATAGGAAGTCTCTGGCATCCTCTCAGACAACTGATATTTCTACTTTTCACTTGGCTACTGTTTCACTGTGCACCTAACTATCAGATAATAAGTTTCAACGTATTACTTAATCTTTGAAGTTTTCTCACGTAGAAGGGAAGTGTGGTTTGAAATTTTGAGTAATCTTCTGAGGCTTACAAAGCTTGGAAATGGCTGAGTAGAACTTGACGCTGGGCACCTGCCTCTGCATTTTTGTTCTCCACCACTTCCAGGGAAAGAGGAATGAGAAGCTACAAGAGCAGCAGCTAAGGCTTGTGGATCCTTGTCCTCTGACATGATCTCAAGCCCAGTTGTTACTACATCAGTTTTTAATTCTTTTTGAATACTCTTCTGGCCCCCACACATGCTAGCAGCGACATACATGTATGCACACACAAAGTATAATTCACAGTGGTAAAAAGAAAACTGGTTAAATGGATACAAAACATTTTATGAAATGCAGCATTACGTCTTTTTAAAGGCACTGCGTTTAATTTTTTAAGAGCATTTCCTCAGCCTCTCAAAGGCATCTACCAAGAATTATCTCTTAGCATTATGCCCAATGGAAAAAGATAAAACTTTCCTCTTAAGATCAGTAACAAAATGTGTATTTATCTACTCTTACCACTTCCATTCAAGTATTAATGTGAGGGCTGTAGCCTATGAAATGAGGTCAGAAATAGAAATAAAAGACACCTAGATCACAAAGGAAAAGTCAAGACTTTATTTGTAAGTATAATCATTTATATAGAACTTATTAACATCTTAAAGGATGCTATTAAATTTCAAAAGGTTGAAGAGAATGACCACCTGACCTACTATCCCATTCCTAGATAGATATGTAAAAGACCTGAAAACATCTGCCCAAACAAGCATGTACATGTTTATTCATGGCAGCATTCCTAACAATTGCCAAAAGGTAGAAACAACCCAAATGTTCCTCAAAGGAATGAATGGATAAGGAAGTAACAACACATACAATCAATATAAGGTTACTTAGCCTGGGAAAGAATGAAGTATTTAAGATGGAACAACATCTAAAACATGATTAAACAGCCAGACCCAGTGATATGTAGAGGGTCTCCATTCACCAGCTATATGTAGAATGATTAAATCTATAGATAAATGAATGGTGATTGTCATGGCCTCAGGGTAAGAAGAAAATGAAAGATACTGCTGAATATGTAAGGATTTTACATTTACAGGAAAGTCCTGGAATCATGCAAAAACGGTTGTTACATAGCACTGTATTGGGCTACCTTGTCTGTTTTTGAGTAGTTGACTTTGTTATATGAATTTTACCTTAATAAATATTACTTTTTAAAAATTCACTAGAACTAATGACTGCGTTGAGCAGGGCTACAGGGGTCAACAACCAGTTTTCCCACACCTGCAAAATGAAGTCATTCTAACAGATCAGATAGTCTGCAAAGTCAAAAGTATTATCATCTTTACTGATTCTTAGAGTATCAGGTCAATATAAAAACTTATTATAAATCTATGCTATGGTAACCAAGATGGAGTAGTTCTGGAAAAAATTATTTAATTATTATTTTAATAGTCATCCAAATGAACAGAGAGCTAAGATTGAACCCACACAAATACAGCCAATTGATGTTTGACAAAGGAGCAAAACACAGCAAAGGAAATATTTCAATAGATGGTGTTGGAAATAAGGGGCATCACATGCAAAAGATAAATCTAGACACAAACTTTAAATTTTTTAACAAATATAAACCCCCAAAATGGATCACAGACCTAAAAGTGTAGTACAAATTACAAAACTCCTAGAAGAAACACAGAATAGTCTGCATGATGTGATGCCAAAGGCATTATCCATGAAAGAGAAAGACTCCATTAAAATTTAAATTTCTCCTGTGCAAGAGACAATATGAAAAGACGAGCTATATATGTGCAAGAGACATTTCTTTATTGGACATTTAAAACACAAAGGCTCCTGAAACTCAGAAATAAGAATAGACAACCAATGTAGAAGTTGACCAAGAACCCTAATCAGCACCTCAGAAAATATATAGGGCAAGTAAATGAAAAATGACCCCATCATAGGTAATCCAAGAAATGTTAAAGCAAGAAATGAGATAGTACTCTACACTTTTAGAATGGTCCAAATTCAGAACAATTACACCAGCAAATGCTGAACAGAATGAGGCAAAATGAACTCCTATTTGCTGCTAATTAAATACTGTGGCATGATGGAAGACAATTTGGTAGTTTCTTAAAAAATGCAGCATGCTCTTACCATTTAATCAATAGATTGGTGTGTATTTAGACAGGACTTCAAAACAAAAAGAAGCATTAATTACAGCAGCCTTAGTCATAGTCACCAATACATAGGAGTAGTGGTGAGATGGCTTCCATGGGTGAGAGATAACACGATATACAGATGGTGAAATATCATTGTGGTGATTTGAATAGATACGGCCCTCATAGACTTATGTATTTGAATGCTTTACCCCTAAAGATTGGCACTATTACAAGGTGTGGCTCTGTGGGGTAGGTGTTGTTGGAGGAAGTATGTCACTATTGAGGCAGGCTTTGAGGTCTCATAAGCTCAAGTCTGGACACTGAGACACAGACTCCTGCTAGTGATCAAGATGTAGAATTCTCAGCTTCTTCTCCAGCCCATATCTGCCTGCATGCCACCATATCCAAGCAATGAGAATGGACTAAGCCTCTGAAACTATAAGCTAGCCCCAATGAAATGTATTCCTTTTTAAGAGTTACTGTGGCCATGCTGTCTTTTCACAGCAATAGAAACCCTAACTAAAACACTTAGTCAACACTATCAGCCAAGAAAAGATATAGAGGAGTCTTAAATACATTACAAAAGGGGGAAAGCTGATCTGAAAAAAAAAAAAAATGCTTTCTGTATAATTTCCAATGCAGGACATTTTACAAAAGATGAAACTATAAAGAAGGCTGATTAATGCTTTTAGAAACAGGGCTTAGATGTAGTGATACATAGGATAGTAAATGTGTCTATCCTATACGGTGGATATATTCTATTTTGTCCAAATATACAGCACCAAGAGAGATCCTCTCATGGCCTATAAACTATTATTGACAATGATGGTGTCAACATGGGGTCCTCAAGGGTAAAACAATACTGGATGGATTTCCATGCCAGGTTTCAAGATGTATTACAGAGCCAAAGTAATAAAAAACAGTGTGGCATCAGCACAAAACAAAAAGGACCCAACCATGAGTCCATGTAATTACAACTATTTGACAATTGACAAAGGTGCCAAAAGCATGCACTAGAATAAAGATGGCATCCTCGACAAATGCTATTGAGAAAAGTAGATGTTCACATGTAGAATATAGAAATTAGACCTTTGTCTATCATCTTGTACAAAATTAACTCCAAATAAAACAAAGACCAATGTGGAAGCCCAAACTGCTAGAAGAAAACAGGCAGAACCCTACAAGATATTGGTGTAGGCAAGGATTTTTGTAAGATTCAATCTTCCTATGAATTAGGGCCAAAAATTGCTAAGTGGAATCTTAAAGCTTTTGTACAGACAGGAAAACTATCAAGTGAGTGAAGAGGAAGCCCAAAGTGGGACCAAATCTTTGCCAGTTATACATCTGACAGAGGATTAATATTCAAAATATGTAAAACTCAAAAATACAAAGAATAATGAAAACAAAAGATCCATTCAAAAAAAAATGCTATAGTTCTAGAGAGATGGCTCAGTGGTTAAGAGCACTGGCAGCTCTTTCTGAGGTCCTGGGTTCCCAGCACCCACATGATGGCTCACAACTGTCTGTATCTACAGTTCAAAGGGATTAGACACCCTCATCTGGATTTCCTCGGGCACTGTATACACATGGTACAGCTATATATGTGGGCAAAACATCCATACTCATAAAACATTTTTATGATTTTGAACAGAGTTTTCAAAAGAAGAAACAAAAATTGCTAAGAACTGGCTCAAAAATGCTCATCATCTTAAGGAATTAGAAGAATGCAAATCAAGATGACATTGAAATGTCATCCCATCTCACTCAGAATGCAAAGATCAGAGGATGTGGGAAAGGGGAACCCTCATTGACTGTTGGGATTGCAAACTGGTCCAGCTACTCTGGAAATCTGTTTGGAAAACCCTCAAGAAACTAAAAATAAATCTACTATATGACCCATCTATACTTCTCCTCAGAATATGCCCAAAGGACTCAACATCCTACTCCACAGATGTTTGCTCAACCATATTCATTGCCGCTCTATTCATAATAGCTAGGAAATGGAAACCACCTAAATGCCCTTCAACTGATAAATGGATAACAAAAACATGATAACTGTATCTATATATACACAATTAATACTATTCAGCTGTAAAGAACAATGAAGTCATGAAATATCCAGATGTAAAAAACTATAAAAGGATGGTAATTAGTCATTAGGAAAATGCAGGCTACATTAAATAATAAAGCCCTACCTGGCTACTATAATTTATAAATTTAAAAGACCAACCATACCAAGTATTAGTGAGCATGTGCAGGAATAGAACTCTGATTCACCAATGATAGGAATGCACAATGGTACAATCACTGTGGGGAAACATATGACAGGATTTTTTTTTTTCTGAGTATAAAATAATGGGCTTCTTTATGACACTTGCATGTGCATCACTTTATGTTTCTTATATTTGGCTTTTGTGATAGCTATTCTTGATTGTCAACGTGTCCATATGTGGAATTAACTAAAACCCAAGCAGCTGGGTATACCTGGGAAGGATTTTTCTTGATAGAGTCATTTGAAGTGGGAAGACCCATACTAAAATGGGATCTTTTAAGGTGGGAAGATGCACCTTAAATCTGGACCACACTTTCCAGTAACAGTCTATATAAAGGACAATGAGGAAGAAGACACTTGCTCTTTGCCTGCCTACCCTCACTGTCCCTGGCAATTCCATTCCTTCATTGGCATTAGAGCCTACTTATTCAAGATTCTATTGTATACTGAGTATCAGCTGAGACAACCAGCCTAGTAGACTGAACAACTACTGGACTTTTTGACTTTCCAGTGGGAGACAGTCATGGTTAAACAGTCAACCATAACCTGTAAGCCATTCCAATAAATCCCATATAGATATATATTCATTCTATCAGTTCTGTTTCCCTGGAAAACTTTAAGCAATAAAGCATCCCACCAGAGTACACCGACGCCTCCTTCCACTTCTGCTAGCTCCTTTTTTCTACTCACACAGTTTGCTCTATCATGAACAGGAATATGTGTATACACATATATATGTATATATATTTCTATATGGATTCCATATAAGAGAAAACAGGTAATTTGTCTTTCCCTACTATTCTCTTGTTTTCTCCCTTCCTTTGGATTCATTTTCTTCCCACACAGGCCCCCTTCTACTTCAATGGAGTATGTGTATGTGGTGGGGGCTTTCATATTTATATATCTATATAAACACAACTACAGAGATATGTATATATAGAAATCTTCTCTATATGGTAGTTTCTTAAAAAATATATATGCACAATGTAATTTAGGCATTCAACCTGACCTCTGTACTAACAGAAAAGAAGATATTCTATACCCATACATATGTGTTAGCTCGTTCATGAATACTCACTTTAGCATCATTGCTTAAAACAAAACTACACAACAACAAAAAACCCACTCACAATTGAAAGAGTATATTGTGTTATATTCATACAATGGACTAATGCTTAGTAATAAGAATAAATAAACAAGGAATATATGCTTTAACATGAGTGAATCTCAAAAGCTAAGTGTCAGATGTTAGGCACAAGTTTTGAACAGGCAAATCCATAATGGTTGCCATAGGCAGAGGAAAAACAATCAACTCAGTTGTGGCTATCATTTTATGATACTTTATACAACTTAAATATATAAAATGATGCCAATTATATCCCAATAAACTTAGGGGAAGATTTCTATTTTAGGCCAAAAATATTATAATTTATGGTGTGTGATGAAAACAACAATCTGATCTACCCTCTACCACTGCAAAACTAGAATCCAAGAAAAGATTACCAGTCTACCTTATATGCCTGTCTACAAAAGAGCAGCAGGAGACATTTTAAGATTTCTCAAGTTTCTGTCTTAGGGGCATTAGTTATGGCAACTCAAGTTGTCTAGGCTCCAGAACCTCTCAGCTATAAAACAGGAATTGTTCATTGTAGCTGCTGACAGTCTTTAGAGGCTGTCACAAGGAGAGTGGATTTATGCATGGGGTAAACACCTTCACACAATGATGCAAATCCTCTCCCCGGGCTACCAAAAAGAACTAAGGGCCTGTCACCAGCACCACTTCCCCAACAGCAGTTTCAAGCATACAAAGGCCTCACGGCCACTCAATGGCCTTCATCCATGCTGGTCTTGTGGCAGCAGCATAGTCGAGGGCCCAGAGCGGCCCTGAGAGCTGGAAATTCCCCTCAGGTCACACTTAAAAAGTAGAAAACGAGAAGCTGTACCTCACACAACTACAGCAGCCGAAGACAGGACTCAGTCAGGCTCTCTCCTCCCCAGAGGGGCCAGGCGTCTCCAAAGGTGGAAAAATGGCAGCATCAAGATGGAACCGCATGAGGTGGGGGAGGGGGGACTTTTTCCCAGAAGGCTTTGCGCGCATCTCATTGCCCAAAGGGCTCACAGCTGCGCTCCCTCTGCCAGTTGGTGACACAGACTCTTCCTCCTGGGCTCAAATCACAGCCTCATAGAGTTAGAATGGAAATCTTTCCTTCCGCAGTGTCCACCACAAAGCTCTCAGTAAATATTTGTGGAGGGCGGATGGAGCTATACATGGCTGGAAACTGGATACTGCCCTGGTGGGAAGATTTTTCTTTTTCTTTCTAAGGCAAGCACGGAGATGGATGAAGACTTGTTTTGATGAGTTCTATATAATTAAATACTGAACAGTCTGAGTATACTCCCAAATAACTTTTGGATAGCTTTCAAGAATTAAACATAGGCCGCTATTAATTCTACCAGGTGAAAGGTGTGAGTCAGAATCCGTGGCCTGCGTACTTACAGTTAAGGCAGAAGAATTCTGCATGAAACACGTCTAGGCCCAAGAGCTTTCAAATGCTAGCTCTACTGTTTACTAGGTATGCAATCTTAGGCAGGTTGCCTAACCTCTCCAGGCTTCTGCCAAATGCGGAAATTTAGTTCCTACTTTATAGTGTTCAGCACCTTGAGTGTTTAATAAATATTAACCATTATTCTCATTCATAATAAATCCGTCCTGAATCAGCTTTGCTTCCTGTAAACTGTAGACAATACAAGAAAAGACAACTTTTCTCTGACTCATACAATACAATAGATGAAATGACAGCCATTGAATAGTCTTTCTACTAACTGAGAGGATCTGGGTGGGCAGGCCACTCTCAGAGAAAGGCTGCCCACTTTGGGAGCTAGTTCGGCTCTAGAATTCCACCTGGACTCCCTGAATTTGTCAACACTCTCCAAATCCTATGAGGCAAGTTGTTGCTAGATTTCTGTCTTAAATGTGTATATTTAGTCAAGAGAAATAGAAAAAATATGCCCTCACGATGGGTTTTACGTGAAATGTTAGCAGCTTTGATTATAGTAATAAAAATATTGCAAACAACCAATGTTCATAAGCAGCAACCTACAGTTAATTCATAAAATGAAATACTGAGTGATAAAACTAGATGAATTCTAAGATGTGTGTCCCAAAAAATACACTACGAAACAAGCAAGACATGAAGGTCACGTGCTGTCTGATTGCATTTACTCACAATACTAGATAAGACAAACTAATCTACAATTGTAGAAAGCAGATCTGTGGTTTCTTGGGGCCAGAGCTCAAGGCAAGAATTAATGGGTAAAAAGGCGAAGAGCATTTTGAGGCATAGGAGAAAGATGAACTAGAGTGTGGTAGTGATGAACTATGAGAATAGAGCTTTGTTAAGATCATTAAACTGTTTTAGTGTGAGTACATGAAATCACTTGTAAACTATACTTTAATAAAGTCAATTTAAAAATAATGGTGTCTATAACTCATGTCTTTAATAAAGCAAACTATCCTAGAAAATCACAGCACATGTATGACAGGTGTCAATAATTTGAAAGGCCTGGAGAGTAGGGCATTAGCTTATTTGGTATCAAAATTGCACCTGTGGGCTGCAGGATCTCCTCATGTCTGATTTTTCTAGTCTGTGTCCCTAGCCAGCATCAAAGTCTTACCCACAAAAGATTGTGGCAGCAAAAAAAGCAACCATTAACTAAATTATAATAACTTTTGGCATAGGTACATGTAACAACTAAAAATATATTTACAAAGAGCTTATCAAAATAAAAAATCTTCATTTCTATTTTTTAAATAAAAAAGCAACCTTGGTATAGGATAATTTTTAAAGTATTCATTTATGAAAATGAGAAAAGTTAATCGTTCTTTGGTGATAAAGTCAGGATAGTGTAGGTGTGATGGCCCTTGCCTTTATTTAATTCCAGTGCCTGAGAGCAGGTGGATCTCTGTGAGTTCAAGACTAGCCTGGTGGTTTACACTATAAACTCCAGCTTGCCCACAGTGGCACTGTGAGACCCCACCCTCACCCCACCCCCAGAAAAGCCAGGATGGCAGTTCCTCTTAGGGAGATGAAGTGATTGAAAGAAACAGCAGGGATGGATGTGGGAATTTCCAAGTCCTGACAAAATTGTATTCTTTTGTCAAGTCAGGTAAAAAGCAGCCTGTGTGGGAAACCCATAGAGACACGGACTGTGCTAAAACAGAAAGCCAAGAGGACTATGCATTTCTGCCCCCAAGTTCTATCTACGGAATGTGGGTTTAATAGTAGATGTTGTCAATCGCACATAGCATCAATGTGAAGTGAAGGGCAGAGAGCTCATGCCTCCCTACACCTGCTACCAACAACAACTCCATCTTTCAAGGTCTGGTCTCCATACAGCCCTGGATGGTGTTGAACCCAAGAACTTGCCCCATTAGCCTCTATGGTGTTGGAATTACAGGCCACTTCAGATGAATCCTTACAAAGGTTCCTCTTCCACATTTCATAGTTGCTAAATCTAATAACAGGCCAGTATACACTTTCTGGGCCCCTGACCCAGAAAGAAGTGCCAGGCATTCTGGGTCCCAGATGTGCATTAATGTCCTGAAGAACTCCAAGCTCCAATCTAGTGTACCATATCAGCTGGTAATTGTGACCAGTAGAAAGCAGGCTCTGAGACACATTTCAGGCCAGGGAGAGACTCCGTCTCAAGTAAAAGGAACAAAATCTGAGGGTGTCCTCTGACCTCCATGTATACTCACAAAAGACAGCAAAAACCAAGCAGGCACTAAGAAATGTCCGAAGGAATGCCTGTGAAAGTCCTCTGGGTGGTTGTTCTTGTCCTGTACAGAACCGAGGCCAGCAGGACTCCCTCACTGACTGGAGGGAAGCAGTGGCCATACGTGAAGAGATGCAGTCATCCTGTGTGGATTTTTGCTTTCTCTTTAAACAATGAAGGAAAGCAAAGTTATTTCAATACCTCCCAGAGAAGTGGCAGAAGAGGTGAGCAGTCGGGAAACATTCTTGTTGTCACCGAAGAGTCTTCCAAACTATCCCTCAAGTTCCTTTGCCAGACTAGAGTGGGAGGCTACCCCTCCCCATCCTCAGAAGCCTTTCTTTTCCCTGTTTAAGCCTGAAGGGGTGACAGAAATGTTTTGTTGTCGCACCTGCCCTATCCAGACAGGGTGACCGGGTGAAAGGCCACCTCCCATCTTGGTGGAGACTCTGAGGGGCACAGCCTAATATCAGTCCTCTTGGAGCAGCCTCTGGCCCAACACACTGAGCACCTCACAAGCAACTCCTTAGCCATACTCACCGCTTCTATGGTTTATAAGTTCCTTATTTGTGTATATTTTATAAATGCAAATTATTTCATCGTTACTTGTAGGGGTATTGTGTTGTTTCATGGTAAATAATTGTCCCACCCACTGGTTTAATAAAAAGCGCTGATGGGCCAAAGGCAGGCAGGAAGTGTGGGCGGAGCTACCAGACTAAGAACTATGAGGACAGGAAGTCCAGAGAGAACGCCAGAGAGAAACCGAAAGAAGCAGAGGACAACCATGCTGCTGTGAGAAAAGGTACCCAGCCACATGGCTGAACAGGATGAATCATGGGTTAGATGAAGGATAGAGAGTGATATCCCTGGGCCTGAGGCTGCCTGAGGCTGATCAGCCAAAAACTATTGAAAGCATCTTTGTGTCTCTGTGGGTCTGCGGGTCTGTGGGCCAAAATCTGGAGGCTAGGCCTGAAAGTCGGGGCCAGAAACCTCATACTACAGTTACTGGCTAATTTACAGGATTATGTGTGTTCAGAGAATAGGAGTAAGGTCTCTTTTAATCATCACTTTTCAGGCACCCAGAAGATGCTCATGAGTTCCCATGGATACTTCATGTCTAGTCTCTGCTGTCCCTCATCATGTAAATTCAGGTCACCTCCCCACTTTGTACCTCAGCTTCTCCAGCAACCAAAGGTTGGACCTTAGATTCCCTCACCATAGATGCTCACCTGCTGAGAACTGGTAAGAATCTGGCTGAAAAGAGCTAGAACACGGAATAAGTTACTAGTAACCTGAGAGTTGGTCTCTAACAACAGGCAAAGACCTGAGGGAGTTTTGCACTCTTCAGTTGGGAGTTCTGTCCAGTGTGCCTCATTGGCCTCTGACTGGCCAGCTTCAAATGTGTCCATGCCATAGCATCTCAGAGTCCTTGTAAGCCAAACTGAAACTCAGCATTTGCAAAGTCGAACAGGTATTCTTACAGGAAATCCAACTGGGAAAACCCACAATGGCAATTATACCCACACTAGGCCTGTGTTTGTGGCTCTCCACCCTCCATGACCCTCTCCTACCTAACATTTATACAGGGTCATCCTGGCCCCTGGTCTCAGTTATGAAGAAAATTCTGGAGTCTCTGGACCCAGATCCAGCATATAGGTTCAGAGATGAGGACCAGTCTCTGTGCAGTACAGGCAAAAGGTCATTTCAAGAGCTTCATGAATATCTAAACCAAAACTTCTTACTCCGGGAAAAAGCAATTCTACTTAAGAAATTATGCTACAGACATACTTCCCTTGAAAGTGTGACACCATATGTTCTAGGACATTCCAAGAAACATTTGTATGGAAAGACAGAAAGGCCTTAATTGTCAGAACTAGAGACCAGTTAAGAGTAACATTCCCAGGTGATCAATTGCAGTTCTGTGCAGGTTTAGAAAGGATCAGACAGGCCTCCATACAAAAAAAGATGGCCAAAATACAGAGTCAGTCTACCAACAGATGAGTGGATGAAAGATAAAAGATGGCCTGTGAGTGCACAGGCATACACACATATAGGTACACACAGAGACATGCAAACATACACATGCAGACATGCACATATACACATGCAGACACATATATGCAAGCATCCACACACACACATGCAGACACACAAGACACATGCACATATAAACACTCCCCCCACACACACATGCACATACAAACACCTACCCCCACACACACACACATGCAGACACACACACAGGCAGGCACATGCACATACAACCCACACACACACACACACATGCACATACAAACACCTACCCCCCCCACACACACACATGCAGACACACACACAGGCAGGCACATGCACATAAAACCCCCCCACATGCACATACAAACACTCCCCCCCCCCCCCCCACACACACACAAGAGTGGAATTTTCCTCACAAGGAAGCATAAAACCCTATCACTTGGAGCTAAATGAACTGAACTGGAGAACACTTTGTTAAGTGAAATATGCCAGGCACAAAAAAACAAGGACCATACTTTCTCACTTCTGTGTGAGACTTAACAAGTCAACGTGACCTTAGGACAGTGATGACTAGGGACTGGGAAAGGTACAGGGCCTGGGAAGAGGGTGGCTGGGTATGATCAGGGCACACTGTAAGCATGGATGAATACACAACAACAAACCCTACTGGAATGTATAACTAATGTGTGTGACTAAAAAGGAGCCTTACAGGGAAAAGCAGGAGGCAGAAAAGGGTTGAGATGAGACCAGTGGAAGTCAGTCCCTGACACAAAGCCTTGCCTCTTATGGGTTGGCTTGTGTCAGCCCAAATTTAAATGTTCAAATGTCATTTGGAGATAGGGTCTTTACAGAGGTAAGACCATAGGACCAAAGATCAAGTTCAAAGGACGGTGTTAAGATGGGCCCTAATGAAGTATTATCTGTCAGTCCTTACAAAGAGGGAAGTTCAGAAACACACATGCAGAGACAGAGACAAATAGAAACACAAATGGAGGTCAAGGAGATGTTTCTACAAGTCAAGGGCCACCGAAGCCTGACAGCAGAACACCAGAAGCTAGTGGAGAGGCCAGAAGAATGCCTCCCTCACTCTGCAACCTCAAGCTCAGACTCCAACCTCTGGAGACAGAAGACAGTACATTTCTGTTGTGTAAGTCACTCTGTTTGTGGCCATTTCATTATACTAAATATAGAAAATGAATTTTCTTTCTCCTTCTCAAGTCCTGTCTTAAGAACTGAGGTAGGAAAAGGGGCTTCTGCTTATATCTTAAGCTTTATTCCCCACCAGAGTATTCCTTTTTTCTCACTTATGCTTCAGACTCAGGTCACCAACTGTCTGAGGATGCAAATGTAGCGATCTTAAGATCCTAGTCTTCAAACTGGAAACAGTCCTGACCTCAGGGTACCGACTATCTGTTCATTTCACGGGTCAAGTCTGAGGCTAAACTGTGAGGGCCTTAGCTACCTACCATGCTCAGGCTCACACTGGTCTCATCAGCCAATCAGGGTGTCTGTGAGTGTAGGGCAGGATGCTGGAGGCTCTGCTACTTCCCATTATTGGCTAGAGATGGGAGTTTGGGCTGGTTTGGGGGTGGATAGTAGACAATTTCCATTCATCTTCATGCTGAAGGAAGCCCCACTATTACTGAGCTCGGCTACTATCTGAGTCAGGCAGGTCGCTTGACTCATGTATCATAGGGTGACTCATTGTGTGCCGTGCAAAGGGCTCTTTTCCTTTCTGGAGTAAATGGGCAGATGGATAGCCACTGTGTGAGTCACAGAGCCTGGGGCCCAAATAGCTGTGCAGATGGAGAAAAAAATGACAGCCCGTGCAGGAGGTGCCTACCTCATCAGAACGGGGGCCTACCCCCTGTGTGCACTGCACCTGGCAGACACTAGAATTCCCAGAGCCACCAAAGCCCCTGAAGCAAAGGAGGCCTGGAGACTCGGCATGATGGTGGCTGCCACCAGGACCTTGGCCGCCTTTCAAAATAGAAATGGTCAGAAACTTGGAAGGAAACTCTGTGTGGAAGAAATTAGAACAAAGACTGTTGGGTGCCAGGGTCAGTCTAACCCTGGTACTAAATATCAAGCAAAGTTGACCAGGCATGGGAATGGCCACCTTAGGTCTCAGCATTTTAAACTACTGACAATGGCTTGTCAGTGGCTCCCCCTCTGAGATGTAAGAGCTTCTGAAGTCACAGGCAGTTCACCCCCTACCCTGCCTCCACTGGCCTAGGAATCCAGAATACATTTGGGTTTTATTTCCTTTATGGCAAAAAAGGGCGGGGGGGAATCTCTCTCAGAGATCACTGGGAATATAAGAGGTCAGGAAAGACACCAAGGAGAAAGATTCTACATTCAGCTCAAGAGGAAGGTACCTGGACAGGCCTACTGCAGAATCAACCTTCTAGTCCTTTTGTTCTGCTAAAAAAAAAAAAAAACAAAAAACAAAACAAAACAAAAAAAAAAAACAAACAAAAAAAACAATAAGGGGCCATGACAACTGTTTGTGCTGCTCTCCAGTACCATAGGTGCATGACACATAGGACATGTGACCGTCCTTTCCTGGAGTACAGGAGTCCATCGGGAATGATATAAGGCCATATAAGCATCCAGTGGAAATACATAATTATCAGAAAACTAACAGCCAGTTTTAATAAACAACACGCTGAAAACTCAGGAGGGAAGGACCAAGGGGAGAGAGACTTTCTTAAAATGGTGACTTTCAGTTTGGATTTGAAGGTAAGTAGGACCCAACCAGGTTACATGACGAAGAAAACAGTCCATACAATGAGAAGACCTTATTCAAAGGCTAGTAAGAAATGAGTATAAGGCCGTTGGGTTGGGAGTGCTGGGATGCCAGAGGGATTGGTACTTAAAGCAAGAGGAAGCCGGGGAGACAGCTGAATATACATGGCTACTTCAGACTCCACCCTCTATTCCTGAGTTGTAAGGGAACCGATGTATGTTTTTCACTATGCTGGGTAATAGTTATGTTCTTAGTGTAGAGAATGTTCTAACAGGAATGAATTGGAGATAGGAAGGTTACTAGACCAGAGAGACTGGGAGTTCAGCAAGGGATCCTAAGGCCTCATGTCAAAATATGAGCCCCAAAGTTGAGAACTGAGACCTGCATCTCTGTAGATTCTCAATGGAGTGGACCTGCTAACTGAAGGGGCAGATGGGTGAAGGGGTGGCAGGTTTCAGGGTTTCTCACTTGGCTGGCACACAAAGGTAGACAGGGGGGGGGGGGTGCACGTGAAACTATCACTGTGCACATGTTGTTTTGGTGAAAACATGATCGTGCATCACCTGACTAAAGATGCCCAATAGGCTGGCAGAAATATGGGTGTGGAACTTGAGAGAGAGGACTTGGAGGGCATATTTTTCCTCTGACACATTTTTGTCCAGTTTCCATTCCTGAGGTTTGGCTCGGGCCACTGTGGATCGATGGGGGAAGTGCTGCTCAGAGATCCTGGATGTATTTACAAAAGTACAGCAGCAAAGCCACTGTGTTCCCTATTCCCACACAGGAGCAGAATTTGTATAGACTCAGGGCTCCCAGGCAAGATGTCACATAGAGGACACAGTTCTGGGCTGGCACTGAAGGTCTGTCTCCTGCTGCATATCTGCAAGGTGAGCTTCCCAGGAGAAGTGTGTTCCTCTAGAATTGTGGAAGCCCCAGAGTTCCCAAGGTTCAGCTGGCAAGTGGGAACCTAAGGTGGGAGAGAGAGAGAGAATCCGGCTCTCTTCCCTGGCTCTTCTTCTGGATCCCAGAACTTAGTGCCAGGAGGAAATTCAAAGTTCAAAGTAATCAGCAATGTGTGTCATGAGATGGTAGGCTGGCCAAGACAGGAAAAGAGAGTGCCAGGATGATCACCAAATGTCCTAGTGGAACTGTTCTGATTTGGGGTCATCTCAGGATAGTATCACAGTGGAAACACATAAGGATACACATCCATAAAACCTGTCACTTGCAGGATCTTGTCAGCTGCACATCTGTCTGAATTGAATTCCATATGATGATTCTTATCCCCATTTTCTAGATGAGGAAAGTAGAGGGTACAGTGTCAAATGGCTCTCCCAAAATCACCTCTCTAGTTAGTAGTGATTCTGGGATTTAGAAGCTGTCTGGCTAATTCTGGAGCCTGCCTTCTTAACCACAAAGTGACAGACCCTACCACAAGGCACACGGCGAGTGGCTGATGTAGTCACAGGGAACTTTGTACTGCTAAAAGCACTCACTGACACTTAAATCCTCAAATTGACAGAGACAGAGCCAAGATTAAACCCTTAGCCTGGAATGGCTTTTTTGCAGTGTTCTCTGGGACTGAAAGCTAGACCCAGTGTCTGGTGCACTGAAGCCCTTCCAGACACAAACAGCATCATGGAGTTGAAGGCACTCCACAAAGACACACAGTCCACCTGGACCACACTCCTGGAACCACAAACAGGAACTAATCAAGATGACTGGCAGTGGCTGGTGTAGCCTTACACTTCATACTAAAAGCTTAAAGGTTAGAAGTGTCTCCTAGTGAGTCCCCAATGTTGACTTTGTTCATTTTCTTTTTGGCTTCTAAACTCTTGAAACTCTGAGTCTGTGCCTGTGCTCAGCATTAACAGAATAGCAAATGCTATTGCTTGTCTTCATACTTCTCTAAGCATGATACTGGGCTTCCAACAAAGTGACAAACCTCAACAATTCCTAGACGTGCTTTACCCAAACATGCTCAACTTTAGTATCCAATTACACTTGCTTCATGTATCATTTTTCTTTAAGTTTTAAAAGACTTATTTTTATTTGTAATTATATGTGTCTGTGTTAGGATATGTGCCCATGAGTGTAGGCACACCCAGAAGCTAGAAGCATCAGATCCCCTGGAGTTGGAGTCACAGGCAGTTGTGAGCTGCTGGGCATGGATTCAGGCAACCAAACCAAGTCCCCTGTAAGAGCCACAGAGGCTCTTAACTACTGGGCCATATCTTCAGCCTCTTTTAATTTTTAGTTTTGTTATTTAAGAGGAAATTGTAGATAAATGCCTTTTACCCTTAGTTACATATATTCTGTAACAGTTTGCCAAAAAAATCTACCCTTCAAATTATAATGCAACTACCTCCATCACAGGATGAACATTTAACAATGTATTTCTCTAACATATTATCCTTACTCAAATTTTGCTAGTTTTCCCTATACTAGTCTTTCTACCCATGGATATTAAGCTTATGTATTGCGCCATTTTTCATGTCCTAGGTCATTGAATCCTTCTGAAATCTGAATTTTTTATAAGTGAACAACTCACTTACTTCGTTAACTATCTCTGCACTGATTTGTCTTATTAGATGCTGTTCAGAACATACATTTTTTGGAAGGATTTTTAAAGCCCTCCTCAATGTCTCCTAGGAGATTCACAATATTGGTCTGTCCTATTAATTAGTCTTAGGATCAATGAGATGGCTTAGAAGGTAAAGAAAGGCCTTTACCACCAAGCCTGACAGCCTAGGGTTGATCCCTACAACCCACATAGTGGAGGAGAAACCCAACACCCAAAAGTTGTCCTGGGAGTCACTTGTGTACCCACACAGAAAAAAAAAATAAATGTAAAAGTTAGTCTTGGCCTGCAGTTCACAGACATAGACATAGCCCTAGGTATTTGGAGGATTGAGACAGGGAGGTCTCTTGAGTATAGGAGTGCAAGGTCAGACTGGAGGTCACAATTCAACAATAAAAAGGCAATGTCTGCTAGATTTCAGTACAAATCGCTACGTTATCCTTTTGGATGGATGGATATCTTGTCATGAGATACTTTGAGATTATGATGTGAATCTTGATTCACTCAAGCACTACCTAGTACAATAGGTGGGAATAGCAAGATCCTGTCATTCCTTGGACACATACAGCTGACTTTGAACTCCTGTATGAGAAAGAACTTCCTTGCATAACTTTATTATTAAAATTCAGCTGGTTACAATTTTTTTTTTTTTTTTTTTTTTACTGTGTTTGGTGACCAATAGTTCCAGATACTTGTCAGGTACTCTAGGTAAAATCATTGTATTTAATTGTTGAGACAATTCTGCTTCTGGATTGTGACTATTTCTGCTTTGGAGACAAAAAGAGAAAAGCTCATCGAGATTAACTTTTACAAAGGTTAGCTGGTAGTCTCCAGACCTCTTATGTCACGTGTTTGAATGTGGGAGCCCACAAAGATTCCAGCTTGTGGTTTGGTTCCATTTTGACTCCGTGTCAGAGAGTCCAAGCTCTTTTTGCCGTACAAGGCTGCATAGTAAGTTGTTGGTCAAAGGTGTGTTCACCAGGTGCTTTGCTCTCCAAGGCTGTGTAATGAAATGGAATGCTTGTCCATAAGGCATGGTTACTAGATGTTTTGTGAATTAAGGAAGGTGTCCTTGAGAAGGGGAGGTCTTGCCTTCCCCTGCTTTGAGTATAAAAAGAACCCATGGGATAAACTTGAGGCTTTCGGATTGATTGATAGTCTTCCTGACGCTGACTTTTCTATCTCTGGTAGTGCTTAACCCACTTTCCTCATTTCAAGGACTGTTTGATAGCTGAGCAGGGCCCAACATTTGAAGTGTGTGTGTGTGTGTGTGTGTGTGTGTGTGTGTGTGTGTGTGACTCATGCATGGTTGCATGTTCCCGGTTTCTTCTAATTCTCTTGATGTCCCTACACATAGGAATTACCTTCCCATCTCACCTTCTTGACTTTAAAAAAAATGGTTCAGAGAAGATAAACAGTTACAAGAGCTGTGTTGAGAGCTTGAACAGTTCACTAAAATCCAGAGTTATTTACCAGCTGGCCACATTGCCCTTCCTTCCGCAGATGAAGTACATCATCAACCCCTGGCCTTTCTTGTTGCTAAGCGAGCCCATGCTGGACAGGTCAAAGCAGAGTCAGTGACCTTCTTAGCAACAGCCTATGTTGTGATGGTTTCAGCTTTGACCAAAAGCTACCTGGACTCTAGTCAGCTGTAACGTGAGAGAGCTGTGGCCATGTAGATCCTACCAGAGCTCTTGTGCACTTCAGCCACTGTATGGCAATTGGCTTACTGGAAAGTCGATTTCTTGCAGTGAATAAACTCATTTCATCGTGCAGAGGAAACTCTGGGGAGGCCTTTCGTCACATAGTTACTCTCTGATTTATCATCCAGGGAAATATGGGTTTTTTCCATTCTTACTCGTGTGTATTATTCCCTATAAAGAAAATTTATACATATATACATACATCTGTGACCAAGAAAATTTCCTAATAGCAGTGTAGAACAAATCATAAAATCTTAATATTTAATCAAAGGAAAACATGTGTTAAAACCTCAATCCTATCTGGCTTTAATGACTCACCCCAGTGACTTTGGAATTACTTTTGAGGACCACAAATCTTATTCTTATTTCTCATGCCTGCTGAAAACACAGAATCTAAGGCAGCATCCGACACGACACTCACCATCTCTAGATTGTTTGGTTTTAAGGAGGTTCTGAGAATTCTAATGCTTCCTACGATGGCAGGGTATGCGAGGGCCTCTGACAAAGCCTGGCTTCCATGGACTCTGGACCATGCTGTCTTTATCACAGCATCCTTCCTGCCTCTTGCTCTCTGTCACAGCAGTCACCAAAAGAAAGACTGGTTCCTCTACTCACAAAGAAGCCCTGAGTGGTCATTGAGACTTGCACTGGCCTTAGGGAAGGAGCTTGTGGCAGTTTCCATCTGGCTGGGTTCCCACTTGACTCCCTGCCCCAAAGAGAGAGCCCTCTCTGATGCATGTTCTCATGCAGAGGATCTGCAGGAAGTTCCTTGTAGCTTTCAGAGTTCTAAGAAGTTTCCTTGGGGGAGGGGGAATAAATCCCTTATTCTAGGTCTTCTTAAGACTGATTCAAATAAACACAAACCAGCTGTTGATTCCAAGGGTGGCATGCTGTCTTGCTGGGAAAAAGGTGTTTTATATTTCCACAGCAAGTCAGCTGTAGAGCTCTGCACTGCTCCAAATGAGGTTTCTGCAGCTTCTTTCCATTTCTCTGCACTAGCCTCCGGCCCTTCATTCCTTCCCCTCTCTCATTACAACCATTTAGACTGTAGACCAAGCCAAGTCCAAGTGCCACCTAGCTCACCAGCACCCGGGCATACTAATCAACGGTGGTGTATTGGTAGCATTGAGCAACCAGCTCCTGGGATGCTCCACTCTGCAGCTTTTGGTGGTCTTGGCTATCTCAAAATGAAATATTTCATTAATGCTGATTCCAGACTCCTAGAAATTCAGTAAACGATTCCAGGATTACTGCACATTTACCAACTAGTTGTAGAGAGCCTGGAGGAACAGGCCAGTGTGGGTTCCAAGAACATGTTTCAACAGCTCTGGGGTCTGAGCAGGGGACTCTGGGGTTAGGATGGATGGCCAGCTAGATTTCTGTGGAGTGGCATTTCTTGTCCCTGGTCTCCAGATATATCTTTCTCCCCAGGGCCCCGGAACTATGCACGTGACCGTGAGCTTGAGATGTTCCAGTGTGCTCAGTATACTGCTTTTCTTTAGCTTTTCCTAGAAAGCCATTCCAGATATCACCAAAAGTAAGATCTTCAGACCACCAAGAGAGAAGAAAGCAAGGGTCCCTGCTTGTCTAACACCATTGCATGCGTATGTGTGCATGCATGTGTGCCAAAAAAGCAATCTGTAATATTAACAATAAGAAGAAAATAGTTAGGTTATAATAATTATTAGGGGTGAATTTCATGTACATTTCTAAAGCTATTCTTCCCACTGTTGCTTGGAAAACTCTCTGGTAATCTATGTGGATGCCCCATCCTGTGTGCCTTGTGTTCAGCCAAAGAAACCCAAGAGGCTTCACAACCCTGTGTTCCCACATGACATCAAGCCAATCATTCAGCTACCAGGAGCTCTCTGCTGCCATTTAAGATCCATCCAGGTTCTAGGAAGTCACTTCTGGTCTTAAGAAACAAAAGTCACTATGTGAACATATTAATTTTAATGTTATCACCATCATTTAGGATCCTAGACTCAATGTACAACTGGTCTGAAACTATCCCCACATTCTAAGGAATTACAAGGTGGGTCATGGCTCTGACTGTTGTCTGCAAAGCTCCTGTTCAGCACATAGGACTCACAGTGTCTTTATATCTGCAGCTTACATGACATGATCATCAGTCCCAGCTCCATACCAGGAGCGCTCTATCTTCTGTCGAAGAGCATCTTACTTTTTCAGGAGCCAAAGTCTGATCGGTTCATGTTCTGTGTTTAGGCTAAACCATGTATGTTTCAGGATACTGGCATTTTGACAACTTTCAGCACAGATGTCCCTTTACATCTAGTCCTTTTGAGCTTGACCAGAGAATCAAGTGGAGAAATAGATGATGGTGGCATGGTCCTCCAAGGAACAATGGCCAGGAATCATGCAGCTCAGATGTCTCCTAACTCTGATTGGCCTAGCACAGTTATAGCCATGACATGATCTAGATATTCCCAACTCTTTGCAAGGCATTGGGGAACTCAGTACTACAATCCTGAAGTCTGAGTACAAGGAACTTTATGCAAAACATTAGTGCTACTTCATTGAATCAACACAACCTCAGAAGGTAAACATTTTTATATCCAGTTTAAAGCTGAGGAAGTTGATACTCAAGATACAGGTGTGCCCGAAGTTCTCATCATTAGGAAAAAGCCACGTGTGTGATAGTTTGATTGTGTTCTGAGAGACAAAGCTTGCTTGGAGTCAGAGGGCAAAGCTAGCTACTAGCTGACTATAGAGGTTTGGAGGGCTTCAGAGAGGGGACAGAAAGTCGTAAGGCATGGCTGAGAAAGGATCTCAGCATTTTTAGAGAAAGGAAAGATAGGGGTAGGAGGTAACTGGTGGCAACTCTTTGTTATCTTATTTTTCAGGTTCTTACCCCAATATTTGACTCCCGATTTTTTATTGAAAAAGATTAATTAGATTAAGGCTTCAGCCACACTCCATTCCATCAAGGCCAGTGGCCTCTCATCACAGGGGAGCCATAGAGATGGCCACAGTATTTTGTCTACAAATCTGGTCACAAGTGAAAGACCCTTCAGCCAAGCCTGTTGAAGAACATGAGAATTTACTGGCTGATGTGCTAGAAAAGCTGGAGAGTATCCATTCCAGTCATGAAAAGTGGTTTGCTCTTTGCTTCTCACAGCACTAGACGCAGGTTGTCCAGTATTTCAGCAGGCTCTTCCATCAAAGGGCCAAGATGATTGTCAATCATCTCTATGATTCAGACAGAGAAAGTCTATTATGACAGATCTTAAACCTCCAAATGATTCTCTTCATGCGTTGTCAGCCTCTAAATCAACCAGTTGCTTGGACCAGGTAGATCTTATGCCACATGGTGACTGACCTTAGATCCAGGGTTGGATGCTGTGATGGTTATTCTTGGTGGTCAGTCTGATTACATCTGGAATGAACTAAAATCTAAAATTGGGGGCACACAAGTGAGAGGATTTTTGCTTAATTTAAAGTAGGAAGAATTATTCTAATCTGGATCTTGAGGTGTGAAGACGGAGGTCTTTAATCTTGACCACACCTTCTGCTGGAAGCCTGTATGAGGACATGGAAGAAAGACGCTTTTGCTCTTTGCATGTTAGCAAGTCTATTCCTTCACTGGCATTAGAGTGTACTTCTTCAGGGTTCCAGGGTCTACTGAAGACCAGATAAGACATCCTTTTTATAGCCAGCCATTGTTCGATCTGGTCCACAGCCTATAAGTCATTCTAATAAATCTCCTTTATTCATATATATATATATATATATATATATATACATATATGTGGAGAGAAAAAGAGAGGGGGGAGGGAGAGAGAGATATTTGTTCTTTGTCTTACTCTAGAGAACCCTCACTAATACAGATGTCAACCCATGAAACCCATGGGCTCTAAGAGCAGGAGGGGCTTCCCTAAAGACACACATTGGCTCCAATCCGAAGAAAGGTAAATGGAAGCAAACAGGCAAAGGCAGCTGACATTGCCTCAGAGTGAGACAATGAAAGGGCAGTAGAGCCTAGCTTCACTTCCTGAACGCAAGTGGTAAGTGATGACTCTGGGGCAATCCCCCCACCCCCCAAAAAACGGTTGGGGCCAGTTTGGGGAGAATCCCAAGTGCTAAGCTAAGGAGCTGGGCTTCCTCCTCTCTTCCTACCTACTACAGGAGCTTTTGAAGTTGTAATCTCCCCCTCTTCTCTCCTTTAAATCCCCCCTCTTTCGTCTTTCCATCATTCCTCTCTTCTCCCGTTTCTCTTCCTCCCTCCTTCAGGGGTGGGGCTGAGTTTTGAAGTTCTGCTGATCTCTCTCTCTCTCTCTCTCTCTCTCTCTCTCTCTCTCTCTCTCTCTCTCTCTCTCTCTCTCACACACACACACACACACACACACACACACACACAGAGAACCTTGAGAGTATTACTTTATGTTGTTAAGTAAAACAGGCTCCTGGATGGACCAGAAGCCCTCCCAACCTGTGGGCCTTCCCATGAAGGCTGAAATTTTTCCTCTTATTTGGCAGTCTTAAGTCTGAGAGTACATCACAGACAGCACAGCAGGGCCTCCAAGGGAGCCTAAGTAGATACACCCACCCTTGTACCTCTAGAGGCCCAGCTATGCTGCCCCACCCATGGAAAGGTGAAGGTCTGAACTGGGTTCTGGAGTTTCTCAGACCTGTGTTCATGGGACTGTGGAGCAGGTCTGGGTGTGGGCGCAGGGTGTGCTCAGTTCTCTGAGATGAGCTCTATGGCACCCGGTTCCACTTCACGGTTAGACATGATTTATTGTCATTCCTGCTTAGAGCTGCCCTGGGGATCATCTGTGAGAACTTGGGGGTGAAGCGCCTCAACACTGATGCACGACTCCTGGGCCAATCAGCCAGTGACAGGGTGAATCAGCCGGGCTGGGAAAATCTTGTAGATGGCGCTGACTGACAAAATTCCTCTCTGTCCTTAGGAGATCTAGCCATGGCTTCTCCTGGCTCAGAAAAGAGACCAAATGTCAGAATTGTAAAAATAAGCTTTGCTTACTGCATAGAAACAGACACTGGGTTTTCTTTGTGTGAGCCAGTTACAGGATTGCTCAAACCAGAACACTGTCCACTTTATATTACAGGAAATACAGGTTTCTGGTTGCTATCAGAGGCAACTTTTCCAACTGATGCAGTCATCAGTCTCAACAAGTAGTCAATAAAAAGGAAGGGGCCTCACACTGGGCCTTCAGATAACAAGTATGACTGGGGGAATTGACCCAGCACAATGCGTGTACACTGGAGGACTTGCTTTTTCACAGGTTTTATGCTGTCCTATGCTGGGTTCTGTGTACTTTGTTCCAGGTCAAAGCTGTGGCACCGTAAACCCTGGAATCATTCCTGAAGCAATCAAAGGGTTGATCTCACACCAGAACACCTGGCCACTACTGGATGCTGGGTTGAGGTCAGGCCATACAAACCCTTGGGACCAGAGGGTAAGGGTCATGTGGCTCTCTGAAGCAAAAGTGAGGTACTCCTACCAGTAGAATGGCTGTCAACAGATAAGAGCAACAGCTTTTCTCTCAGGGTGAGGGGATGAAGGGCATGGAGGGGGTGGAGCCTCCAGGCCTTCTCCAGTGTGACAGTTGTGGATGTTGAGTGTAAGTTCTGGGGTTAGCTGGGGTTAGCTCTGCTTTGTTACTTATTAACTGTGACTTTGAACAAGTTGCCTAATCTGGTATTTGACTTTCTTGGGGGCATAATGGAATAACAGCAGGTACCTATTTCCCCCGGGGTTGATTTGAGAAGTAAATAAGTGGATTCAAGGAAGAGTTAGTGTGAAGCCTAGCAAGTGTAAGTGCTAGCATGCTCTGTAACCCAGAACTGCTCTGTCCTCCTCAGGCCTCAAACACCTGAGGTCAGCCTGTTAGGGACTAACTTTTCACTCTAGAAGATGAGCCCAGCACAAGTCAGAAATCCTCTGGGCCCAGTACCTTAGTGGTCATCTACTATGGGTTTTGTTCCTCCCTCTTCTAGCTCTGACTTTTCGGCTCAAGAGGAGTTTAAATGCCACAAAATGATCTCTGTTGGAACATGAGGTGATCTGACTGGAAATACTCCTGTGCTTCTTCCACAAGAAGACACAAGCCTATGGGGCTTCCCTGCTCTGAGGTTCTGTCTTCAGCAGCTCGGGCCAGGTTGGGAGGAAAACGTTTTCAGAAAATTTTTTTTTAAAAATTTTCACAAGCTATTTATTTCCAGCCAGACAAACATAGCTGGGCCTCTAGACACTCCACAGTGCAGGCCCAAAGGCAGTGGGTCTGCCAAAGCTCACAGCTGGAATCTAGGGGGCTGACCCAAGAAAACTGAGAGTATGAGCAGAAAGCTCAACAACTGGAGAGCTGTTAGCCCAAGAAGAGTAGATAAAAGGCTCCAAGAGGGAAGAAGGCTGTCGCCATACTAGCCTGGCTCTCATCCTGTCTGCAGATCCAAAGCTGAGCATCCCTAGAGGCCGTGCTCTCTGAGAGGCTCTTGGCTCAGAAGGCCAAGAGAAGGCTGTTGATATCACTTATAGGAACAATAATAACAACAACCAAAAAAAAAGACAGAAATTGGGGGCAGGGTGAGGGAGCCCAAGCAAAAACAGGGAAGGATAGCCCTCCACCAAACTTAGAAACAGTCCTGTGTGGGACATAATTACTGGGCATACACTGAGACATGACCATGTATGAAGGGATTTCTCAAAAGGTTTTCAAAGCAAATAAGGACTGTAAACTAAACAGACCTTAGGCTAGAACTGTCAGTTCACCTCATTCCAACTTGTGTGACCTCCATGAACATTTCTATTACATATTAGATGAGATAATTATTATGCGTCTTAAGTCTTAAGGATTTAGTGAGGGGATCTAGCAAGGTGCTGAATATGACCAGCGAGAAAGAATATTGTCAGTTGAGAATGAAACAGAAACCCAAACACTAAGGTGAGAACAGATGACGGTGAGCCATTTGAAACCTCCAGAAAGCCCAATCTCCTCCATGGTCCATTTACACTGAGGTTACCAACTCCTGACCCTACACTGTCACGGTTTGATCCTTACTGTCTTTCTACTTGGGAAGACTGGGACACTTTCCCATGTACCTACGTAACTCATTCTCTTCAGATATTAAGGTCCAGCTTGAAGGTCACCTCTTCCAGGCTTTCTCTGGTTCTTCTGTCTCTTGTAGTAAAGACCCATCATTTATTGGAAAGCCCGTGTGAGCTCTACAAGGCCAGAGGTGTGGTCTTTTCCCCAGCATTAGCAGTTCCTGGCATGTGAGTGGGTCAAGAGGAAACTACTCGGTGGAAGCATAAAAACAGTGAACTCTGAAAAGGGGTGGTAACCAGTTAATTCTTCACCATAGGAAAGCCAAGACGGAAATAATGGACTCCAGCTGCACCATGGGAAACTTCAGTCAGGCTCAAAGAATTCCCTTAGTGAGAGTGATAGATAGCAGACCAGGTCCCATGAGACAGTGTGGAATTTCCTTGATGGGTCCTTAGGAAGGAGTGTTTTTAATGTTTGAGGTGATTCTGAGTTTTGTTGACGGGCCTCTATTTTAGTACTGAGTCACTAGCAACCCAGATGACAGTGAAGGGGCTTTTGATTCTCGGTCATTGGGTTATCCAGATGGTTTGTTGCGCTGAGCACTAGTAGAGAACACCAGCCTGGTAGGCTGTTTGCCTGAGTGGAGAGCAGAAAAGTCTTGCTCCTATGGACTTTACTCTCTGCCTATGAGCAAATGAGACATTTTGTCAAGGGTCACTTATCCTATATTTAAATGAATAAATGCAAAAGGGACATCAGGCCATAGTGCCAGGACATGCGCTTGGACTTTAGGGTAAGCACAGACATGGTAAGATGTGAATTGATGTATTCAGAAGAACCCCAATGAATTCAAATCTTCACTGGGATTGCTGGATGGGCTTAGGAAGGCATATTATAGCCAGCTGGGCCTCACTAGCAGAGGCTGTGGCCAGGCTCCTGGGGTCAATTACATAAAAGACTGGATAGCTATGCAGTATGACAGCCAACTGCTCTGAGATATGTTTTTGATCATTTCAATGGAAAACTGTCCTGGCCCTGGTCCTGGTCCCAGGATGGGCATCCCAGGCCTGTGCTCTGGTACCTTGGTATGTGCATCTCTTCTTCTAGGATAGCCCTCCCAGGCCAGGAGCCCACCTGAGCAGTTACTGCCTTGGTTAGAGCATCTCTTGGCTGCTAAGCAGGCCAAAGTCAGCTGACAATGGCTGGTTCAGCACAGTTAATTAGTTACAGCTTAACTTAGTGCTATTAAAAGCAGCGAGAGATGTGTGGCAGCTGAGTGAAGCTCCAGAAAGACCTGAGGAAAGAAGACATGGCATAATTCTCAAGAGTTGGCACTTATATGGGGCCTGAGAAAATATGTCTTCACCCCCACAGTCATCTATTTTCAATGGTCAATCAAATCTGTCTAACCACAATGCTCTTACAACCAACCAATCAACCATACTACCCAAACTAACAGGAACATAACATCAGCAAGCCACTGGACATGACACCATTTGAGTTCTGCTCCAGGGGGCTGCTAAAAGCAAACCCAAAATGAGAAATTTCACATTATGAAGACACAAAAGACAGAAAGACTGAAAAAAGTCTGTTGGAAAGGACAAGGCCAGACAAGACAGGAGCAAAGACATGCATTTCATTCCTTTGGCAATAGTGTCAATGGACTGGCCTGTGGGTATGTCTGTCAGGAGATTTTCTTCGCTGCTAATTAATGCAAGGGTACCTAGCCCACTGTGGGTGGTGCCATCCTTAGGCAGCTGAGCCTGAGCTGTATAAGTAGCTAAGAAAGCTAAAGAAATCAAGCTAGAAAGCAGCATTCCCCTATGATCTCTGCCTCTTTACCTGCTTGACTGAGTTCCTGACCTGGTTTCCCTCAATGACCTACTATGATGAGGACATGTACACCAAATAAAATCATTCTTCTCCAAGTGGCTTTTGGACTCAGAAAGCCGCAGCTCAGAACCAAACATGTTCCATGTGTAGGCTTTAAGGGCTGAGTGGTTATAAGAGGGTCTGTGAACCTGGAAGAACAACAGGTGTGGAATATTTGTGCTGTTCCCAGAGCTCAACCAAGGTCAAGCTTTGCGGGGTGGGGGGGGGTGCCATCATGCCATCAACTGCTCACATGTGACCCACACATTCAACTAGCTTCCTCCTTAAATCCAGGCTCCAAAGAAGCATGCCCATCTCTCTCATTCCTCCTCGATGGAGAACAAGCATCCGGTGAGAATCTTTGCCCTGGGTCCCCAGATTCCCTTCCTTTCTGCAGCGTTCATGAGTCCTTGGAACTTGAACTAGAGCTAGAAATTCACTGTAAACTCAGGACACTTCTGGAAGTCATGAGAAACAAGAACGCTCAGTAGTATAGGCGGTCTGCTCATGTTCTGTATCAAGTTCTAGGTTAACAACTTAGAGAATTCAAGTTTGAGAAAGCTCAAACCTATTATGTGTTTTTGGGAGATAAAATCATTAGTTTTCTATGAGATATCACAATTTGAGGCTTTGCTGTGTGAAAGGCTGGAGTAGCCAACTCAAATGTACCAGAATTTGACCTCTTGGTAAGTGGAACACAGAGCCGCTCCCAGCTCATAAAAGACAACCCTGGAGTTGACATTCAGAACCAAAGGGCCTAGACTTGTGACCTTTGATTAGTGTATAAATGCAATGCTCCTTAGAAGAAACTAAGATACGTTGAGTCAAAACTAACCAGAAATTCAAGAAATGAACACCTCATCAAATGGAAAATTCATTTAATTCAAAAGTCATACTTCCATTCACTTTATAGGGATTGCCACATACACACACCAAACATAAAAAAGCCAAGTTTGAGAGGTGCTTGACAGAAATTGTATTTCCTTTACAGACACACACAATGGTACAGAAACACATTTTTTAAAGCCTGAACATGGCAAGACTTGTTTTTTTAATAACAGGAAAAATGTTCTATCCTAGCTGCAAGTTACTTTTTAATTACAGAGTTTGATTCTATGCACCAGTCAATACTCAATACTGAAATTTACAAGAGTATGTTATGATTTTTCAAAAGAGAATATTAAAGTGCCATTTATAAGTACTTTATTGATATTATATCACACAGCACTGTACAGTATACTCAAAGGTAGCCTAAAAGATGAATTAAACATGCAAGTAGTTTATTTCCCAAAATATGGACTAAATGTCTTTTAGAGTGCTTTTGAACACTAGCCTAGCATTAGCTACTGGGAATTTATGGGTTTGAGTGTTTAACATGACTTTTAATAAGAACACAGCTGTAGTAACTATGTGATAAATATGAACACGGGCTTTAGATGGCACTTCATTTATATCTTTGATCTCTTGCATGGAAATCAACAGCCTTTCATTCCTCTGAGACCCTCCTTCCAAGTCTCCAAGGCTGCAAAAGTTTGGGAAGTGCCAGCTCATGTGTGTCTACACATGAGGCTGTATCTTTACACATGTAGGCGTGTGCTACACGTGACATACACAGGAACACATGTACACATTTAACTTTTAGAATCGCCAGATGTATGTTTTCACAGGCACATGGTCCTGGCATCTTGACTCCCAGGAACTCTGTTTGCTTGTCAGTGTTACTCAGAAATCTATGAGAACTGTGGGTGTGGGGTGTCACAGAATGTCCCAGTCTGGCTGAAGCTACTCCAGGTCACTCAGACATTGAATTACTCTGCTCCCCTCTAATTTCGACAAATTAGCTCTTGACTCACCTTCCATGGGTTTGAACCATGCGCAGTTCTTGCTAAAACATTCCACCATAAAGGGCATTTTCACTTGCAGTGTCCTACAGACTTATGAAAAATTATTAGTTGTGAAACTTTTCCTCCATTTCCACCCCTCACCCCACCCCCATAACAGCAGTATCTTAGCACACTTAAAGATGCAGGACTCCTCAGTGTGCTTCACATTTTACTTTCTGATTCTGGCGTTACATATATCTATGCTTTGCTTCCCATGAAAACAGGGCTGCCTCTGAGTGACACCTGGAATCTCTGTCGGCTTTGGGGAACTCTCTAAGTTAGACAAGTACTGTGGGCGGCTGAAGGAAGAAAGCTAATTATTACTTGTTGGAGTCTCGTCTCAGGTGAGTTGGAGGAATGTGCAAGGTTCACTGCTCTCTGCTGCTGTCATTTTATGGGATGCTCACAGCCAACCACTATATCAATGTGGCTGCAGAAATATTTGAGCGCAAAAGGCATTTTCAAACACCACTGTGGGGTGTGAGGGGCACCGGGCTGAATAAAGGATGATGATGGGGCAAGGCTGTCAACTCAATTGATCACTGCCAAGCTTGCCAGAGGTGCCAGATAACTCCCTTCAGACACCCAGGTCATTCCTTTGAAAGTCAGGTATGCTTAGTTCTCTCATCTACTAGAAATGGTGGGTGACAGAGCAAATGTGGGGTGCCAGGGTGGTCACTGATGCACCTAGGAGCTTCTCAGCCATGAAGGTAGGAGAACAGTCTCATCTCTGAAAGCAAATGCCAGAGGATGAAAGGTATCAACAGCGAGCCATGAAAAGATCATTATACCATCTCTAGTCTATTTCTCCATGCCTCAATAATAGATGCTTCTGGAACCTCTAACATCAAGAAACAGCTTTTTGTATGATTGGTGCTACCATTTTCGGGAGGAAAATGCAGTTGACAAAGATTTCTCTCCAAGATCCAGGTATGGTGGCTCATATCTGGAGTTGTGGACAAGTCTAAAATTCCCAAGAAACCAGTTGGTTCAGTCTTTACAATGCCAATCTGCAAGCGTGTATGCTAATTTTCTCTTTGCTTCCCTGTAAAAAAAAGCACCCACAAGACTTCACATATTGGCTTTAAAAATACTAAAACCTGGCTCCAATACTGACGGACTACTGAGGGGTCCACTAAATGGAGTTTATTCTTATACATTGCTCTTGAAAACTGGGTATTTCATTAATTTGAGCAAGTTCCGATTGTCTTTGCTTGGGGACAGGGAATATAAGCCAGCTATTTTCTCATAGAATGGCACTGTTCAGTTATGGAACTCTGTGTCTTAAGGAGGAGTGAGGCCAGTCATCATAGAGTCCCCAAATTCAGGTCACAACTGACTGATCCCAGAGCCTTACAAGAGAAACTCAAAAACTTCAGAGAAATCTTTGGGAGTCTTATCAATGGACTTCCATTCTGATAACTCACTCCCCACATTTTACCCCGGTTTTGCTTGTACATGGGAGCTGGGGGAATGTTCGGAGAGCAGATCGGGTCCATTTCTTTTTTAATCTTCCATTTCACGTGGCTCATATTCATCTCTCTAGTTCTTTAGCTGAGGAGGAGGAGGGAGGCCTAGCTGGACAGAGGGAAACAGGGTGACCATCTGTCATAGGCCACACATGGCCTCAGGGAAATTGGAAGGAGGTCAGCCTAAGAGAGCATTTTAAACCATGGCCAGCTCAGGAGAGAGGGATATGCACCTGAGCAGCCATGCTGGGCCCTGACTACAAGAATATCTCATTTATGGTGGGGCAGGTGACAATTTAAATCATCAGATATATTAAAGGTATCACGCTGGGCTCTTTCAATTTGGAAAGCGCAGTGCTACTTGGGTATGCACAGCCTTCAGGCTCCAATACCCAGCTTGTCCTCAAGCTCACAGGGAATAGGCTTGGAATCCGAGCAGATTTCCTTTCTTCTTTTAATTTCCCTCCCCTCCCCATGGCCAAACCTAGCTGGCTTAGGACTTTAACAATCCTCTTCCTATGCTTCCCAAATGCTAAGACTTCAGGTATGAGCCATCACACCCAGCTTCAAGGGCAGTTTTGAGTCCTGTGTTTGCTTTGCTATGCTTCAGCCTGGCTCCCTGACTGAAGGGCAGAGTGGCCCTTCCTCCTAGCTGAATTTCTGGATAACAACAGTACCATCCTTTAGCTGGTAAACTCAATACTGAGTCACACGATGAGCTCCTATTAACATTACAGGCACTCTAAAACCTGCAACAGTGCAGTCCACATCCCTCCTGGTAGATTCTTACTTTGGAGCTGTAGGGAATCTGGAGGTGAAAGGGAAGGGCAGAAATATATCTATAGAAATAGGTAAAAGGACACCGGCAAATAAAACTCAGAGCAGCTGGCTTTCCTATTTGTTCTTAGAACTGATAGACACACTTAGACACTAACGAGGCTGTATTTATTTATAAGTCTTTAGGAGGTGTGGAAGGAAAGCTGTAATGCCGCATCTCCTTTTGTCTGGACATCCTGGGGTACCAAAATTACACCTGAGAAGAAACAAAACAAGCAAGTCACCCCTGGTCCCACTTATTTAAATCCCGAGTCTCACTTTACTGTCAGATGAGAGTTCTTGGAAAATTCATTACCAGAAAACACTTTTTGAACTCTGAAGCCTGAAATCGTACATAGGGAAAGAAAACTGAATACTGACGGAGATTATAAGGAAACGTTCTGTCACCAGGCCAGAGAGGGGACATAACCTTGACTCATCAACCATGCCTCTCTTGCCCCCTTTCAAACACACTTGTCCAGCAATCAAAACACTAAATGTATGGAGCGACTAGCTTAAAGAATATCAAATATAAAACTTTACCATATAATATTTTAAATCATTCTATTTACAAGTTTATCTTTAAAAAAAAAAAAAAGCAAAAGATACAGTAATTCAACACAATTCAAGTTTTTCTCTTCTTCATTATAGAACCCTAAGGGAATTCCAGAGCCAGAGACACTCTGGAGCAACACTGCCATCCAAGGGGCTCCAGGAGAGTGGGACAGTTTGTCTGTCCAGAGTCCCTTTAGTAAAAGCATTCATGTGCGAGGATACCATGATTCTGTTCTTTGGAGGTCATGTGACATTGAAATGTCCAGGTGGTCTCCCATGCACAATAATTAAAACCCAGCACCTCTTAGTTGAGAATTCCCTCTCCTAGAAGGCACCCACTCTAGCCTCCAGGCCTCAACATCTGGTGTCTTCCAGGTTCCTAATGGTCTATATTAGTTTCATGCCTGGACAACCTAGTTAATGATTTCCTCTTTTTCTGAGTGGCAGTGAATACAGATTTCCTTTTAACATACAAGCTACAGGTTTGGCTCAAGAATCATCACTAAACACCACAGGACCTCTGTAGCAAAAGCATTCTAGGGAGCTGTTTGGGGGTCATTGGCAAAGGCAAAGCCAGGCAGCAGGGAAAAGAGGAGACTGGAAGGACCCTTCAGATGCTAGCCCAGAGGGAGACAGCATCTTGCCTTCTGAAGCAAGAACTCATTGCACGGAGAACAGAAGTATTGTCTGTGTATGACATTTAATTTAAACAACTTCCTAGAGTTTGCTCCAAACCTATCCTGATGATGACGACATTTATCCAAAAAGAAACAGTCCCCAATTGCTATCCTGTCTGCCCCAGATAGACCACCCTAATGGTTTAATCCTTTGCTTCAGATTGTTGGAAGACCATTCAAAAAAACCACCAGAGCTGGTAGAGGGGGTATCATACAAAGAGGAGTATTATTTTTGGCTTAGTTTTAGAGTAGGCTGGGTTGCTATAGTTACTAGGTGATGGCAGTGATGGAAGCCTTCAGTGGCAGAGAACGTGAGGGGCATGTGCTTCTTTGCATGAAAGGGCTGGACTGAAATCTGCTGATTATAGGCCAACAGCTGCTCAAGAGATGGTGAGAGATTGGACCTTACATAAACAGTGTGGCTAACCCTTTCTCCTGTGTGCTTGCTGACAGGCCCAGCTGCCTGCAGCACTGTGTCTTTAGGAAAAAGAGAGAGAAAGGGTATCTGCCATAAACAAAAGCAGAAGAGGCAGCCTGCATCTTTGCGCTGGTTTCTTTGCCCTGCCCTGTCCAACTCAGCTAGACTGCACGCAGGACTGTTCTCATCTTGTTTCCTCTCAGAAGGCTGGGGGCTTGGATGACTGCTGAAACCAGGGCTCACTATTTAGGGCACTCCTGAGAAAACAGCTTTGCAGGCCTTCTTCCAGGCTATCAAAAATCAAATGGCCTCTTCTGCTCATTGACTTTCAGCTCCTGCAGCATCACTGTTGTGCTGTTGGCTGAGATGATCATGCACAGACGTGACACAAGTTCCCAGATGCGTTCGTGTTGACAGGAAGCAACAGTCAAGCTCCCCGCTTTCTTAGTGGCAATGAAAAGTGGTCCAGGACACCAGAATCAGCAGTTGTCATGGAGACCACGTCAAGCTCAGCGGCTCTGATGGGGCTCGAAGTTAGAGGAACTCCACGTAGTTCTCTGGGATGAGGCCAGTCTTTCCATTGAGAGTCCCCTCCAACCAGCCAGGCTCCTGAGATGGATGAACTGTACAGGAAGGGGAGAGAGTGAGAGGAGATGAGGTCATGGGCAGAGCAGGAGGTGGATGTGCTGTGCACTGGAAGATGTGGGAGGTAAGTTTGGGGAATGAGTACCATTGCTTGTTATGTAATACTAGGACTTGTTTAAAACAGAGGTCCTTAACCTTTTGTGGGATGAAACCCTTCGGATACGGTTGTTCTGAACTCTCCACAACAAAAAGGGAAACATACAGTCATTCAAATTTTTATTTGCAGTTTCAGGGGCTTTATGAATTTTTCGAAGTTCCTGACTTAAGCTACATGCAATAGACTTATATTCTTTTAGGTAGAGGTCAATAGTTGGGATGCTCCACCCACTCACATACACATTCATCCACCCTCAAACACATACATGTGAATACACACCAACCCATCCTACTCACTACTAACTATGCACCAAATGGCATGCTCCTGGGCGACTGCTGAGAACAAGTCTTTACTGGTTATCTATCTGGGGTATTCATTATTGATTTTATCTTTTTGGGAGTGGGTCTCAATCTGTAGCCTAGATTTGAACTCACAACAATCTTCCTGCTTCAGCGTCTCAAGTCCTGGGATGAGCAGCAGGAGCCACCACACCCAGTTTGTCCAATCTCTGATCCTTTCAATCCTTACCACTGCTTCTCACGGCCCTGCAGACCCTTCCTTTGCGCCCCCGCCAACTCCGAATGCTTCCCTTTCACTTCCTCTGCACCCTTCCCTCCTTTTCTCTTTTATGCTCTAGAACTTTACCTTTTCCTATAAATGCAGGAAGCTGTCTGCTTCCTCTACTGCAACTTTGGAAGTACCCATCCTCTCCTTTTTTTTTCCCTTTTCCAAAATCCACAGAATATAGACCGACTTCTGTTATGTCACAGTCTCTCTCCATGGAAACCACCAATGATGTAGACGGAGAGAAATCTGGCTAGTCTGTAAAGTACACCATAGTAGGAGGGAAGAGAAATGGAATTGTGAGCCTCTGTGATGGGTGTGTATGGGGAGGTGGGGGGTGTTTCTACTTGTGAGCCAGATGTACAAGCACAGGTCACTCTGAGGTGGGACAGGGTACTCTCAACAGATTAGGAAACCCCCAATTATCCAAGATTGTTTGGAGAGAATGGATTTCCCCCTGTTCCTTTCCTGGGCTAATTAAGTGACTTCCTGAGCTTGTTTTAGAAACGCACTTCCGCCCTAACACGACTGTATAATTCTAGTTTCGGTTTGGAGAAGAAGAACAGAGACTGATGGAAGCCGAAGGGGAGGAAACAAAATCCCAGGCTCTGGGAGTTCTAGAAGGGCTAATGGGTGCAGAGGCATTCCTTAGATGAGGACATGGTCAGACATCTATTAGCTGGCCTCCAAAACCATGCATAACTTCCTACCATGAGGTCTGAAAAATGAAGTCTCAGCAGATGACACCCCATACCCATAGCAACCACACAGGGACACTCAGGCGTGGCCTGGCCTATCTAGTCACCAAAGGTCTTTCTAGGCAGCCTGTGAAGAACATCAAATAGGCTTGCCCTCTATCTGGCCACCAGCTGAGGCTGTCAAGAACATTTCCAGTTCTAACACCTCTACAATGGTGGCAGAGTCCTTTATGTGGTTTCTGGTGTGGGTTAAAGGGGCTGCTGCAAGAGTATCATTAACTCCCAGCACACGTTCCTAAGTGAGGCCAAGGGGCTGGGGGACAAATGTAGGGAAAGCCCTTGGTCTGTAAGTCTGAGGACTAAGGTGAACTCTTCAGAGACCACATTAAAAGTCAGCTGTGGCAGTGTGCACCTGCTATCCCAGCACTGGGAGATGGAGACAGGAAAACCCATGTCCCTTCCACCAGCCAGTCTGGGCAAGGGTTGGTATCTGCACCCACCAAAGCTTCAGGAAAACTTAGATGTTAAGAACCAAAAAATAAACCTATTAAACCTGTTTCCTCAAATAAATAAGTAAAAAAAAAAAACAAAAAAACAAAAACAACAACAACAACAAAAAAGCATCTGAACAAAATAAAGACAACAGAAGGCGTTCCACCACTCTCCAGAGCAGGCTTGGTGGATGGACGTGTCTATTTCCTTCACACGGTTGTTCAAGCTACACGGGCACTGAGGAGGTCATCTACAAATCCAAGTGCAATTTACAGACTATGGGAAGATTGGGAGGGGACCAGGAAGACCTAGAGACACGTCACATGGATTTCAGGGGTCTGTTGACAGACTGGAGTCTTTGAGCCAGAGTTCCCTAATACCTGGTGCTAGACAATGCACCAGCCTTATCTGTATGCTTATAAATTCCATCTATCCCTGGGCACCCGCACTTTAACAGGGTTGTAGAAGTCAAAAGCTATGACTTTTCTGTGCTAAAACACCTTTGTAATAAAAGGTGATAGTTAAGAATGAAAATTTGAGTTGTGGTCAGCTGGTGAAGGAGGGAGCACAGAATTCCCTCCCCCCTCCGGCTGTAATCTGTTTCCTGGCCTCAGGCACAGCTCAGCTGAAACCCCAGCTTTGTCATAAATAGTATTATGGACTTGATTCTGCTTGCTCCTCTCATCTGCTGAAAGTTCACGGCATATCCCACATAGTGTTCATGGGTCCTATTCATAAACTGCTAAAGTGCTTTGTTATCTGACTTTCAATACATTTCAGTTTGTTATCAACTATCTAGATCAACAGTCATCAACTCCCCTCTGCATCATCCACTATGACACAACTTGACACTTGGAAAGGCAGAGTATCATGGGGGCCATGCGCAGAATTTCACACTAATTAATTTGTGTTTAATTTAATTAACATAGTCGTGAGATTAAAACCAGAATTTGAACCCAGAGACTAACCATTACCCCACTATATCCAGCTTTGGTTCAATAGGAGGAAGTGCTTCTTTATGGTGTGAACAGGTTGGGCATATGCTATAGTAAAAATGCTGCTGTAGGTCACTCCACCTGATTTAGCTGCAGCTCTGCCGCTATCCTCATCTACAGATGAAAACGGAGGGCCCAAAGTTTGTCAAAAATTACCCAACTGGTAGATAATAGAGGCATACTAAAGGCCTGGGACATCTGATCACACAGCCCACAGTCTGGATTCTGCTATGTCTATGGTGAAGTACTCAGTTCATGGTTGGTGGGCTGAACTGCATCAGTCAATGTTCTATATACATACTATGAATTACAAGGAGCTGCGTAGGTGACAACCTAGCCCAGGGAACATGTAACATAAGCTACTACTGACATGGGTCCAAGCGCTGCCTTTGTTATAGCCTTGGGTATGCCACAGATCCCTGGGTTCTCATCTCATGCTTTCTTCTCTGCTAATTCACTATGGATAATGGGCAACTGTGTGACTAGATCCCCAGAGAGAAGGGAGGACATGACAGACCTGTGTGACAGACCTGTGTGACAGACCTGTGTGACAGACCTGTGTGATTAGCAGGCATTTACCCATTACACAAATGTCTTCTGGGCTCCTGGTGGGGGCAGGCACTGTGTTAGGTTCTTGTATATGTCCCTTTGGGGAGTGACAATTTATCAATAAACCTAGTGATAGGGAGAGAGGGAGGAGGAGGAGGAGGAGGAGGAGGAGGAGGAGGAGGAGGAGGAGGAGGAGAGAGAGAGAGAGAGAGAGAGAGAGAGAGAGAGAGAGAGAGAGAGAGAGAGAGAGAGAGAGAGAGAGAGAGAGAGAGAGAATAAGAGAAGGGGAATGGCAGATGCAGAAAAGAGATGGAGATTGGGAGGAAGGAAGGAGAGGAACCCTGAAAGTTATACCCTAAGGCTCTCAGGTCATCTCAGATTATCAACCAGGAGTTCTTAAGGCTGATACAAGACCCTAAGACACAATAAAGCTAGATGTGATCCCAGAACAGTGGTCTGTAAATCTCCTATAATGGGCCACAGAGTATGGCATTCCTTTAGTGTCATAGAAAGCACACAAACAAAAAATCATGAGTGGCTGTGCTCCAATAAAATATAGCTATGAAAAGAGGCAGTTGACCAGCAGCTTATGGAGGATATGTTCTCTCAAGCTGTGTAGTATAAAGTAAGGAAGTCAAGAGGCGGGGCTAGGCTGCAGAGGGCCTCAGTGGCACCTTACAGAGCAACAGGAGGCCACTGAGGGCTCAAACCAGGGGAATGGCATGCTGGGATGATTTGGGAGATCACTCTAGTTTGTATGTAGATACGGATTACAGGCAAGAGTGGCAGGGCTTGCTAGGTAGCTGGTGGGAACATGCAGGTGAGGAAGCAAAACTCGCTGGTGTGTCATAGTGAGGGAAGCTGAGACCAACCGGATTCGCTCTGGGGTCACCCCATTCCTGAAGCTCGTGGTCTCTGGTGAGGATCCTGTCTACCTGCCAGGGACCTGGAACAGGTTGGCTTAGCATGGTGCTTCACTGTATACCACAATGAAGAATCTAGCTCATGTCAAATGTGCTCACATGGGCACACGTGTGCATGAATGAGTGGTCACATATATGCACGTGTGTGACAGAGGACAGTATTAGTGTCCTCAGTTCTTGCCCCCTTATTTCTCGAGACAGAATCTCTCACTGAGTCTGGAACCCATGGATTTGACTTGAGTGGATGGCTAGTGAGCTCTGGACACCCTCCTGCCTCTGCCCAACACTGTGATATAAGGTATACTATTACACCTGGCTTTTGACAAGGATACTGGAGGTGTGACTCAGTGTTACCTACAAATCTATCTCCTAGACCCTCATCTCAAAACAAAAAGTGCATCCCAAGAATCCAATATTTTTCAACTACCTCATGAATTTTCTAGGTATCACAAATCACACTGCTTCCGGGTGACTAATGTTCCTGAGAACACAAATTACTTCTCTTTCCAGTTACTGTTTGAGGTGCTCCTAGCAGAGTGGACAATTTCCTGGTAGATTGGCAAAAGCTAACACCGGAGCTATTTCCCAGTATTGCACATCACTCCTCTGCTACCTGGAGTCCAGGAGCTGACTAAGCGGCCGCCACAGAGTTGCAGTTTGGACCCCTGGAATCCCAAGGATGAGAGAGCAATGATTACAAAACAGCAGACTTTCACCCCACACACCCTTCCCTTCTCCTCCTTATTCCGCATTCACAACACAGCACACACACAACAGCTTACATGTTCAAAAGCTGTCAGTACGAAGCTTTAACCTGACAGCTGCTGGGAGCATCCAGGCTACGTAGGCTTTACCCTATCTCTCCAGAGTCAAAATTGAAGGGAGCAGCCAGAAAAGCCTGCTTCTCCACCTAACAGCTTAATTATTTCTTTCTATAATGTCTGATTTATCTGGCAATAAAAGTAGAATTTTTTTTCCCCTCTAGAACAGGACCTGGTAACTATTACCAGGCAAACAGTCTAGAAAGTGAATTAGCATTTCTGTCAGGGACCAGGGATACAGCTCAAAGGATAAAAGCACGTGCTACGTAAGTCTGGTGACCAGTGTTTGAGCCCCAGAACCTAAGGTGGTGGTGTGCTTCTGAAATCCTGGAACTCCTATGGTAAGATGGGAGATCCCGGGACAACCATCTGGAAGCTGGAAGACTGGAGTCTACAGCCCACAGAAGAAACAAGAGAGACCCCCTTCATCACAAAAGAAGGAACGAATGGACTCCAGAAATGTTCTCCAAGGTCACAGGTGAGCCAGACCTGAGGGCATGAGAGGGACACCTGGTATCACCTCCCTTGTCTGTGGTATGATCGTGGGGACAAGGCAAAGACAACCCCTCCCCCCCCCCCCCCCCCCGCCGCCGCCCCACCACCTCCAGCTATCTAGGGAGCCGACCTTCCCCTTTACCAGCTTCATGGGTGTGGTGTGGGTGAGTATGAGAGATCTGGCCTCACTCCAAGTGTGGCATGGGCAGCGGAGAGATGCCCTCCCCGCTCCCTCTATGCATGAGGTGGGTGGGACATCTTGCCCCTGCCCCTCGCCAGCTGTAGCTCCTGGAAGAGCAAGCCCTGCACTTCACCTGGGCAGCACAGCAGAGCTGACCCTGCTGACAGGGTGCTGGTAAACCACTGGACCGAGAACCTGAGCTTGGGAGATCTGGCCCTGCCCCTCAACTGCCATATGGTGGTGTAGGGGAGGGAGAGAGCACCCCCCTTCTACCCTTTACCACCTGTGGCAGGTGGGAGAGCTGGCCCTGAGGTCATAAGAATGGGAGAGTTGTCCCTGCCTATCACTAGCAGAAGGAAGGCCCCTGCACCTCACCTGGGCAACACAGTAGAGCTGGTCCTGATGGTGCAGGTGTGGGGAAGCTAACCCCAGGGCATGAAAGCAGAACTGGCCTCTCCCCCTGCACATGGATACAAGGGGTGAACTATCCAGGGCAATGCTGCAGAGCTCACCCTGGTAGTGAGGACAGGGGAGAGCTGGCAGGCTGACCAACCCTGCAACTACCCAGGCCCAGAACCAGGGTTACGAGTTAGCCTACCCCAATATCCACCCCATCTGTGATCTGCAGGAACATGTCAAGGGGCCCAGACTGTAGACCCAAAACTTCAGGATCTCCATCACACAGGGCAATAACAGGAAGAGTTATCCAGGAGGAGGCCCAGTGAGGGCCCAGCATCGATAGTGTAGAAGAAGCCAGATTCTTCGAAGCAGAACAGTGACTCTGTGCAGTGAACACGTGCAGGTAAAGATACATGGACAAAGGGTTTACTGCCTGACTCACTGTGTCACCCTGTAGCTTCCATGATGAGACTCCTGTTTCTCCTATTTTATTTTGGTGGGGGAGGAGGTTGCATGGGCAGAGGGTGGATATGAAGGGTCAGGGAAATGAGTGGTACCAAGATGCCTGATGTGAAAGACACAGAGAATAAATAAATAAATAAATAAATAAATAAATAAATAAATAAATAAATAAATAAATAAATAAATAAATAAATAAATAAATAAATAAATAAATAAATAAATAAATAAATAAAAGGTTTTAAAAAAGAGAAAAACTGTTTTCTGACTCTACATGTATCATGGCTTGAGCATGCCCATGGCCACATGCATGCATGTAATGTCACCACCACTGGAGAACTCTGGTGCGCTAGAGAGCACAGGCGTGTGTGTGAAGGAAACCAAACTTCTTTCTTGCTCCGTGTGTCTGTTGTTATAGGAATTATAAAGGTTACCTGGTGATGGATGGGAGTAGTTACCACACGGGGGAGGGAAGAGGCTGATAAGTCACACTCCCAGGCGACGTTTGCCCGACTTGTTCAAAAATAAACTATTTCAAAAATACAACTTTCATTTGAAAGAGCAGGGGATTGCAAAGTGATACAAGCTCCTTATAAACATAGTCTGGTGTTTCCTCAAACAGCAAATCTAGAGTTAGCATGTGACCCAGAAATCCCAGCAGACCTTATTTTTAAAAGACACTCAAGCATGCATGTCAGCCGAGTATCATTCTTGAGAGTGAAAAAGTGACAATAAGCTATCTGTCAATTAACTGGTAAGTGTTTAAGCAAACTGTGGTATAGGCACAGTATGAAAAACTACTTGGCCATAAAAAGGAATAAAATACAGTCACATATTACAACATGGAATAGGAAGACCACATATCATGTAATTCTATTTGTATGAAATATTCAAGGTTTAGGGGCAAAGCATCATGATTACTAAAGGGTACGAGGTTTATGTATGTGTGTGTGTGTGTGTGTGTGTGTGTGTGTGTGTGTGTATGTGTGATATCTGGAATTAGACAATGGTGAGACTTGTACAATTCTCTCTGAATATACTACTTATCTACAGCAGGAGTGCAGTTCCCCAGTAGTGACACCAGTTCTGATTTGTCAGAGGAAGCTATGCCATGTTATTACAGCTGGTCTGGGCAGGGCACACTCACCACAACAAGGTCTGAGACAGTCTTCAGCAAACCCACTGTACAGCTGCTGACTGAAGAAGTGGCCACACCAGTTCTTTTACATGCTCCAATTTGTAAAGCACCCAGAAGAAAGCTCAGTATGGTGCTTTGGATCATATCGGGGAAGCATGGAGGTGAACCACGGACTGATCAAGACACAAGCCATTTCAAATTTATCCCAGTTACTGTTGGTCTCAGAGGCCCAGGCTTGGAATCTCCCTGTATTATGTGCTGAGTTTTCCACTATGTCTACTCATGCCTGACTGAAAGATGGGCAGAATGCAGGGTGTGGGGTACACCTGATGCCAGGCACTCTGGATAGAATTACAAGTTCCAAAGACATAAACAGTGCCTAGAGCTAGCTGATAGTCAGTCATGCTGGGCCATGCTATCCAAAAAGAAAAAGCCATCCTTGTTAGCAGATTGCAGCCACAGTCTAAGATGGACACAAGGCCTTGACAATAATAAGAACAGCATACTGAATACCTCCTATTCCTTACACCCACACTATATATTAGCTGGATGTCCTTTTATCACACCCTGCAAAGTAGGTGTATTATCTGCTGTGACAGAAAAGAGAACCAGGGCACAGAGAAGTGATGTCACCACTTAAGGTCACATCAGAGCAAGTGGTCAGGCTGGGACACACACTGTGACCTGGCTTTAGGGTTCAAGCTCTCCTGTGCTGCATAGGCACCTCAGCTGCCCTATACTTCTGCTGCTTCTCAGTCACATGCAAAGAGTCGGGTCTTGGGCCAAGCAGGGGTGCCTAGCCAGATTGGTGTGACCTTTGCTTTCACTGCACCTGAAGCGAGGGGTAGCAGAACAAATGCCTGGGTTCTGGAAACAGGCTGCTGCCTTTTTGGCTTCCTTTGAAACAAACAGAACTGCTTTTAACCTCGAAGGAGAACTTCACCAGAGGGAAAAAAACCACCCTAGACACTTGGTGTTTGCACAGGGGTCCAGATTTCCCTCTTAGGTCAATAATTATGCCAAGCCTTCCCTTCTCACTATAAAGTATGCTTCTAGGGAGGAAGACAGAAAAGAAATGGTATAGTGGTGTACCAAGCAGGTCTGGACCACAGTTCTATGGACTGCTACAATACATTCTTGCACCAGGATGCCACAGCAGGCCTCTGCTAGGGTGTGATATGACATGAGGAGGAATGTTCTGTGCTCATAAGTTCAAGGGAGAAGGAACAGGAAGAGGTTTACTGCATACCTGGCTGCCCGGGGAGTTGGCCTTGCCTGATGAAAACAATGCAGGCTGAGATCCCAAGGGGAAAGCATGGCAGAGCAGGTGACCTTATGCTCGACCCATGTCTCTGTCCAGTTGCCACCATCCTCCCTTGTTCCACTCCCTTGTCATTGACTGTCTAGCTCACAAATGTACTATCAAGACCATGTCCAATCTCACTCAGAGTTCCAAACAACTCAGTGTCTAGATGTCTACTAAGGTTATGCCTCCAGAAGTCTGATTTTGGGAAAAGAACCCCCTGCCCCAGGTAGGAATTTCATTCTTCTGCTTCCCCTCCATTTTTTGTGAGATGATGTGAAACTCACCATGATCGAAGACAGTGCCTGCTGTGAAGGAGAGTTCAGACTCATGTTCAGCTTTGCAGGCATACAAGGCCTTTGCCTTCCGGAACGGTGTGCTGTGTGGAAAGGGGAATTTATTTAGCATTTTTTTCAGCCCCAAAAGCCACAGATAGTTCATCTTTCTTCTTCCCTTTCCTCGCAAGCCACCTAGTCCTCTCCTGGGAAGAGCCTGGACAAGGCAGCCAGATGGCAAAACAGGAGGTGGGAAGTTAGAAAGGCCACAGGAGAGAATTGAAGAAGAGTCAGAAAAAAGCCATACTCTAAGAAGCCATAATTCTCCAAGGTCACCTCGTGTCCCAGAGAAACTTTACCTGGGAGTTACAACAGCGGGGTCTGGGGTGGGGAGCAGAGGGCTTTCAGAGACAGTGTGCTAAGGGGTACGAAGGACTACAGGGCTCTGCAGAATATTCCTAACAGTTGCTCTTGGAAGCTGGCAAAGCCCAGTGAATCCAGGAGAAACTCCAGCAGAGCCAGGTTTCAGCCCAGCCGGGGGCGGCCATGAGGTCCCTCAGATGTTCTCCATTGCTGGTGGGGCAGCATTCCAGAGCTGGAACTCTTCAGCCCCCAGGGCAGGCAAGGATAGATGAGGAGTGTGAGGGGGTGTGTGAGCACACATGTGCACCAGTGTGGGAGTTTGCAGAAGAGGAGGAAGAAGGAGGGACAGAGGTTGAGTTTGTGTTCTGTTTCAAGTTCCCTTGTTCAACGAGTGTTGATAATGGCCTCCCCATATTAACAGAATGCCCTTGAGAGCATTTAGATGTCCTATCAACTTGAATATAGAACTATTAACAATGGAATTGCAACTGAAGTGTTTGTATGTCACTTTCCAAGTGATTATTACACGCAGCCGGAGTTGAGGCTGGCACACTTTTGTAGTAACAGGGCCAATCTTTGAGCTCTTTGGAGGTGTGTGGTCTCAGTTTTAACTACTTCATGCTGCACTACTGCACACAGCAGCCAGGGATGGCATGGGAGGCTGTGCTCCAGTGAAAAGTTATCTACTAAAAATTAGGGACAGAGTTTAACCATTACAGGCCATAAGATGCAAGGCTGTGTGTCTTCGCGGTCTTTTGTGAGAACAAGGTGATTTTACTCTTTTCTGTCAAGTTTGACTTTGGCATCCGACTGTTCTCAGCAGTCTGGAGACTTTTCATGGGTCAAAATGACATCAAACTGTCAAAAGGCTGCTCTTTATTTGCCATAAGTGACTTTCTTCCTCCAAGTCATCTGAGGGAGTAGACTTTGGAATTCAGAAGCACAAGTTTTAAAGAGCCAGGTCTTTGAAATAAGAAATCAGTCAAGAGAGTCATTGAATTTATCTTCACTTGACAATCTGAGAGCCTCACAAAACTGGAAATGCCCCAGCTTCTGGGGGTGCAATGATTCCTAGTGTGTGAAGAGGGGTTTGGTCTCAGATGAAGTGGGGTGCCCTGGCTCTTCCAAAACTGCTATTGCTTAGAGATACCAAGCACAGGTTCTCTTTGGATGGTGGAAACTGAGAGTGGCCATTCCTTCTAGTCTTGGGTCTGTGAAAACAGGCAGGCAGATGACTGGAAGAATCTGCTGTAGAGTAGGGGTGAGCAGAGTCGGTGCTTATCCAGAATGTGTTAGCAGGGAAAGAACAGCTTACTGCAGTGCTCTCTGGTTTTCTTATAGCCATGGGACAGTGCTAGGAAGGGGAGAACTGGGAAAGGGAAGAAAGTAATACAGGGACACTGGGCATGAAGGAGAAAAGCCTTTGGTTTTTCATCAGATCCAGCTGGAAAGCAGCTCTTCTGGTCTAATCTCATTAAACAATAAACCTGTGTGTTGGTTAATAAGGGCCCACCAGTCAATGTGTGCTCTTCACCGTGGACAGAAAGTATACTCCTCTTCCTGCCTTGTGCCCTGATCACAGGGTAGGGAACAGTCAGGAGGCTGTCAAAGGGCTGAAATAGCCAAGCATTACGCTGTCAAGCCTATGGAGCCTTGCATGACATGTAGGGCAGAGAATCCAGGCCAGAGGAGCCAAGGTTGATACAGGGCTGCCTCTGAGGACAGTGTAACAGGTAGGTACAGTGTGAAGAGACCAGGGAAGGCCAGGTTTCTCTGGATGGGGTTTCCCTAGAGGATGCTTATTAACCTCATTAAATAAGGGTAACGGGACTAGATGGGAGCCTCCCAGGGAACCAGTAGGGACTGTCTGGCAATCAGACAGCAGCGAACATGGTCTCTAGTACCCACAAGTATTATTAGAAGGGATTAAGTTTCCACCAATATTAAAAACTTGCAATTTAGTGATGAAATGCAAAGAAAACAATGCATTAGAAGTAAAGGTGAAGACCATGTAACAGGTAATTGACAATTGATGGGGAGATCTTCTCCCAACTGCCTAATGGTGTGCAGAAAACAGAGGTGGATGCAGAAGGGACGTGCTTATGTATGTTTGTACACACACATGTGTCATGAATATTATATGTGAGCACCAATCTACATCTCTAGCCTTAGACGGCATGATTTTAAAGGAGGTTGTTCCCATTCCCCAGAAGTATGGTTGCCAGAGAAAGTAAAGGGCACCTTTTCAATTTCACTAAGAAATGTATTTTTTTTCAATTTTCCTTCAATTCAAATTTCACTGAGTAGGTTGTATTTTTATTTGGTTTGCATAGCTGGCGACTCTAACTGAGGAGTCACGTCTTGCTAAAAGTCTGCCTTTGCTATAAGCCTTCCCGACAGCTCCCTCTGAAAGTTTCTAAGGCACTTGCCTTAGGTAAAGGGTTCCTACCAAAACAGATAGATGCTGTTGGCTAAAGTTTTGGATTGGAAATCTTTGGCTCTGAAGCGAGCACTACTGGTTGTTTGGGTCCCGACTCTGCAATGGGACACAGCTTGGGGGGCAGGGGTAGCAGTTCTCATCGCAGCATTCTGTAGTCTCAGCTGGGCCTTCAAAGGCCTGAGCAAGTTTGGAACCTTCTGCCGGTTCACTTTTAATTTTTGCCTCTGAGTGTGGAACAGGGCCAGGAAAACACTCAGAGGAATTTCCCTCAAATGCCCTTGCAAGCTCTGCAGAATGACAACCCACTCTCTGTAGTTCATGCCACCAGAGGAGGGGCCTGCCGTGACTTGATCATTAAGGCAGCTCCCCAGGGTCCAAGTGAAATACAAATTAGGGGTTCAACGTGGGGGCTTCTTGGGAAGTGGATGGGGAAATAGAAAGGCAAGGTCAAATGTTAGAGGGGGCTTCCTCCAGTGTTTGTCTCTTCTGGGCTGTAAAAGGCACCTCTACTTTTGAGCTCAAAACAAGAAGCTCAAAAATAGACTGTATGGAGAGAAGAAGCCATTCCCATAGGTTCCCAGGACCCCTAATTAGGCCTCATTCAAAGCCTCGCCAAAGGAAAGACAGTTGAAGTTTTCTGTTCTGTTAGTCAACCTGAGGAAAGGCGACAGTAGAGGGAAACAATGGATGTACTCCCCCACCTTTTGGCAATACACTGTAATAGCAATTAGGGTCTATAACCCACCTCTGGTCTCCTACTGGGCTATGTTTCCAGCATGGTTCTTATCTGGGCTCATCTTAGCACAAACATGGAACTCAGTGACACCCAATCTCAAGCCCTACTGTGGCTTTGCTATTTCAAATGACAGATTGCTAAAGGACTGTCAGACATCATCTTTATAATAGTGCCGTTTGAACAGATGCCAGAGGGGGCAGTAGTAAGGCACTGTTACTGGCCTGTAGGCTGGCCTCATTTCTCTAATGCCCAAGACCATTTAGTCAGTAAATGAACCACTGTAGTTGTTTAGCTCCAGGCCCTCGGGGTCAATGGGGACCTACCTGGAATAATCCATATGGCTTCTGGTGTTCTAGAAAGTGAATGCCTCCTAAAGCACCTAGCAACTGTCTAAGAAATAATTCATAAATAGTTTAAGGTGTTAGAGAAATAGGATCTAATTTATACTTTACTCATGGGATGAGGACGAAACACTACACTGCATGGCCATCTTTCCCATCATCCAGAACTAAGTAAACTACATGCAAAGCCATGTCTCATCCAGCAGAGCTGAGGACTGGGATGGCACAGACATTTAACTGGGGTTGCCCAGGTCTTCAGAATACAGATGCTAGGCAGTTGGCAAAAACTCCTAACTCCACCATGGCTCTCATTAATGAAGTAACCATTCCTTTCTTCCACAATCTGGTTCCAGCCAGTTTTTTTTCTTATTCTCATATGGGTATAGAATGACAGAATAGATGTTTAAATGCACACAGGGAATGGAGTCATGTGCCTACATATGTAGATGGCATGGCTTTTCTAAGTGGCGAGAGTCAACCCTATAAATGAGGTAACCATCTCTGATGGACCCACTCCTAAGGAGAAAAGGCAGTATGCAAAATTCCCGCCAAAATCAAAAAGGCTTATGATGCTTCTGCCTGGACCCTGCGCGTTGGCTTGTTGAAAGCAGAGGCAGAGTTTGAGAGCTGCCCAGAGACGGCCCCAATCAGTAGAGGAAGTCTGTTGGATCTTTGTTTCCATCCTTCTCTCTCCTGGATTTGAAGAGTTTCTTTCCTCCATAGAGTTCAAGAGCAAACCCATGGCACTTAGCTGTGTAGCTCTCCAAGACAGGACCAAAGCATGGCCCTCTGGGAGAAGAATTAGGTCAAGCCACTCACCCTCAAAAAAAGAAGTGGTGCCTGTTCCCATGAACACTCAAGAGTTCATGACCTACAGAGGCAGAAGTGGGCTGGGAGGCCAGAAGATTCCTGGAGTACATGGGGTGGAGACTATGGAGGCAGAAGCCCTTGGCAATTTAGAGAGCAAATGCTTTATGTGTCAGTCTTTCATTCTGTGTTATAGTCTTCTCTTACTCAGGGGATGTGGTCTGTGACTCGGTGTCAGAGCTCAGGGCTACTGGCCCAACCCACAAGCAAATGTTGTCAGATATTACCTGATAAACATGTGATGAGGAAAGAACAGCCTGTGTATCAACAATGCTCTCTAAGATATTATCTTCAACCAAAACATGGAGAACCCAAATGATTCCATAGTGCTGTTTTTGGAGATTCCCCATTCCCCAAATCCAAGCACCAGAGATTAATTCAGAAATGTGGGTAAAGGTTAGAAAGGGCATTAAAAAAATGCCATGCAAGGCCATGCATAGTGTGCCCTTGGCTTGGTTTCTTAGGATGGAATCACATGAGAGCAGAGGAGGTCCCCAATGTCCCTGACCAGCTCCGCATAAACGGGAACAGGTGAGTCACCATCCGTGGTTTTACCTGGAGTCTCCATGAACTGCTTCTTCTGGCCTGTCAAAAAGCAAGTGCAGGTTTGGATGGCAGGGAACAAAGTTGACGAGGAGGCTGAACACTGCATGACGAGAGGACCAAGCCAATGAGAAAGCAATAGCAGCAACAGAAAACCAACCCTGCAACAGACCTGACGGGGGATGAGTCGCTGGACGTGGATGAGGTGGGCATAGGGCTGGATGGCGCCGAGAACATGGGCCATGATGGCGAGAGGGGTGAAGTTGGGCTTGGATTCGGGGGGCTGCAAGACATAACAACCAGAAAACTCATCAGCACATAGGGAAACCACAATGGGAGCACAGGCGGTTCATGGGAGGCCAAATGACAGAGTGCTGTCTCAGAACACAGGAGTACCAAAGTCCAGAGATATGCTGCCAAGTCTCCATGCTCCAGGTCAGTCCTTCTCATCTTCAAACAAATGCATTTTACCTGATATCTTGATGCACAAACATGCCCCTTCACAACCGTTTTCTAGGTGACCCAAGCTTCTCCATTATGTATTATACTACTGGCCACTGGTAACGTGTGCTGGACCCACATATATGAATCTGTATCTCTGTGTTTCTTGCTTGCTGTTACACACTGACCTCACTCTCAGGCAGCCTTTTGGCTTCACTGTTGTGTGCTTTTAAAGTTACATCTCAGCAGAAATGAATAATTTTTTCTGGGCCACAAAGGGCATTCAGCCAGAAAACAATTTCCTGTTTACATTTTTAACTACATGGGCTGTGTGCCATTGGAGATCCAAGTGTGCATTAGGAACACACTAGGGGACAGAGGCAGGATGGACACACACCTTTTGAAGAGAGCATTATGACTGTGTGCAGCTCCCTGGGGTGTGCTGTCAGACCTGTTCTTTCTCTTGTTGTGAATTTTGATGCTCCAAGAACAGCTTCAGTGAAAATTCAGTTTTAAGAGAAGAGTCAAAAACCTCAAATTTTCCTGATTTTCTCTTTGATGGGTGGCTGACCAAAGACTTAGAAAGAAAAGGTTGAAATGACCAGTCTGGTTGGTAGATTTTAATTGGCCATGTTGGCCGCATGACTTATTTCTGCAGGTTATGCAAACACCTTAGCGCCTAGATGAAATCACATTATGTCACAGAGAGTGCAAACACAGATGGCTGAGAAGATGTGGTGACTAGCTAGCCATACAACCTTTAGTTCCCGAATCTCAGCTAGCTGCTGAACTGTTCAAATAAAGCTCTTTATGGGGGTGACACATACAGGAGGACAGTTTGCAGATGGTGACTTAGCAAGAATACATCATGTTCTACATAAGGGATTGCACTAGAGTTATACCAATTCAGACCTCCTGATGCCGGTGTGTGTGTGTGTGTGTGTGTGTGTGTGTGTGTGGAGAGAGAGAGAGAGGCTTACAGAATGCTGTAACGTGAAGACCTGTGACAGCATTCAGAGAAAACTATGTGAAGGTCATATCCTTCAATGAATCAGATTAAACATTTATTAAATGTCATCATGAGTATTATATTTCTAGCATATGGATCCTGTGAGAGAGGACGTTCTATTCCTTTTCCTGTAGCTGGGTAGTCTAAGTCATTTCCATAGGTATTAAAGGGCTAACTAGTGAGTAAGCTGGTGTCTCTCAGGAAGCTGCCAAACAAGCCCACAGACAGGCACCGCTAGAATTTCCACCTCACAGATGTGAAACCCTAGGCTATGGTAAGCCTTGCCAGCCTCTAAGTGACACGGCCAACATTCACTCAGTGCCCCAACCCAAAGCCTGGGTTCTCACTGCCAGTGTTCGTCTCTGGGAAAGCAGGAGTTATTCTGTTCCTCTAGGCCCTGAAAAGCTTAGCAGACCGAGGCACAGCATTAGTAATTCTCTCAGTCACTGATTTATGAGTTTCCTTCAGATGCCTACCACATTTGCAACGGAGAATGGAAATACAGCAGTAGATCGGTAAGTCTCAACACACAGCGAATTCCAATAGACTCCGTAGTCCTCCATTGTCCTGTATGGTAGACTTACAAAGCAGATGAGATTCATTCATAAAAGGGAAGAAATGAAACTCAAAGAGTAGATTTCAATCCACCAAAGACTCATTGGTGAGCACCCAGAATGAGCAAGACAATAAAGAACAATTTGCCAAAGTTTCTGGAAAAGAGTTTATAGTATATTGACAATATGTAGCACGTTAAAAAGAAAACTAGCAACAGAGACAGTAAGAATCATTAGTGAGAGGTCAGTGACTTAGAATTCAGCAAATACGACTGGTTCCACTCACTTCTGTCCCAGGAACAGCTGTACATCACCTATGCTTTGCAGTCTTCTTTAGTACTGGGGCCAGCAACGGAGGTTATGCTTTCTCAGGCCTCTCTCTGACCCACTATTTATTGTGCCAGTCATAAAGGCCTGGAAAGGACTCCTGAACTGTGCCCCAAACCAGAAAACTAAGTGCAGTGAAGGGGACGGTCAAGAGAACAACTTGGGCTCAGAGGCCTGAGCTATCTGTCCCTGTAATAATATCACAGGATAATTCAAAAGGATCTACAAAAATAGTTTAAAATTACTTCTATATTGAGAAAATGCCTCTAGCTTCCTATCTCATCTGTACAGGAAGCATACATAATCTGGGAATACATTATGGGGTTCTGAATGTTGTTTTACATCCTCAGATATCTCAGCAGTTCCTGGCCAGGAAAACCTGACTGAAATTACCCAGGGGTGAGGTTGGAATGCAGGGCATTATAACTGTTGTAAGAAGTGATTCTTCACATCCCATGTCAACTGTTATAAATATTATCTGCACTTTTTAATGTCTAAAGGCTTTTTATTTGTTTGTTTTAGTTATAGCAATAACATTTATTTGCTATGAAATGACCACAGTTTAAAATCTATTGCCACTGTGCTGGTGTTCATGAAATAATAAATTACAAACTCCACACAACTTTTTATGATAGTCTCATCTACTATTATGCTTTCATTTGTACTTTAGAGACACGTCATAAATGTCCCTTCCAGCAACACTGGTCCACTTTGTCTTATACATTGAAGAATGCTAACAACAACACAAGGGTTTGCAATCACCTAACAGACACTGAGACACTGTCTTAGTTTAGATGGAATTCATAAAACATATAAGGGGAACTTAAGATGTGTGGAGGGGACAATGATGGCCCACGTGTGCTTAGCCATTACTTCCCTCTTCATTACAGCACGGACTGGTTACCAGTTACTTACAAACAAACACAAACTCTCACACCATAACAATCCCAAACAAATCAGGCCAACAAAAATTAGTTAGTTTCACCTTCGGCCCTAAAACTTCCAACAAGAAATTCTCAATTCTTTTCCCACTCCTACAGCCAAATATAACAAACAATTAAGGTTCCAAACAGGAGGAAATTACTTTCTAATTCCAATTTTAGCAGATGACCCTTAAAGATTTCTTACAACTCACAACCAAGCTGGGTATTTCCCATGTGAACACCCCAGCATATTTTTCACCCTAAATATTCTTGGAGTCCTGCCAAAGCCTTCACCAAGGTCCACCTACAGCAAGAACAGCTTCATCTTTAGCATGGAAGGAACACTTGCTAGGCTGGTTTGTCTCCAGTTGGGAGGCTTGCATCAGTTGGCCCATGTCAGCCTAGGCAGTTCTTTGACATTTTGCACAGTCAGAATAACAGTTTAAGAAGAAGAGCTGAAGGCTTGGCAGCATGTGAGGCTGTGCCCGACAGGTCAAGTACAGTGTATAGTAGTGTCAGCAGCTCAATACTGTTCTGTGGTGACTCACTTGAATGATGGTACTTGTGCTGCACCGGCCAGGCAAACTGGCTGTGCTGTGAACAGTATTACCCAGGCAAGCCCCTCCCAATCCCAACAGAGATGCAGTAGATCCTTTCAGGTCTTCACATCGCCATGAAAGAGCTCATATAAGAAGAAGGGTACTCTTACTGAAGACGTAAGATCACCAATAAAAGGAAGTTTATCTTGGGCTAGAGATGTACACTGTAGCACATTTATTTAGGATGTACAATCAATCCACAGCCCAGGAGGTATGGAGAGAAGAAAGGCATTCTTTCTAAATTCTTATAACCAATTTATGGTTTCGCAGAAAAATAAGAAAATACTTAAAACAAAAAGCAATAAAGTTATATATAATTTGTACAACTGGTAATCACTGTTAATATCTTAGTATAATATTATATGCATGGCTAATGGCTATTTTTTTAAGTTACCCAATATAAGCATTTCCAACATCATTTAATAGGCTTTGGTACACTTTTCATTGGCTACAGGGCATTCTATTATATGGCATATCTGATTTATGTAGCCATTCTCCCTGTGTGAACATCTAGATTGCTGTCCCCTTTTAGCTAGTATAAATAGTGCTGCCATTGAATCCTTGCAGAGGATGACTGCCCAGGTCACCAATTGTTTCCTTAGCATAAATTCCTGGAAGTAAAGTTAGTGGGTTAAAGGTTATGATCTTTCATGATATATCCTGCCAAACTGCCTTTCTCTTCAAAAGGCTCTAGCAAATGCAGTTCACCAATACTCACTATCGTGTCCAAAGGTTTGACATGCTGTTTTGGTTTAAGATTAGCTTAGATGTCCTCCCCCTCCTTTCCCAATATTTCAGTGTGATTTACTCACAGTGTTCTGTTTCTACATGGAAGCAATGTTTAATTTTCCAAAGGGCATTATTCTAAGAAGTGAGAAAAGGACACCAGCACATAGACAGATGGATAACCACACGCGGGGACATTCAACACCTATTCTGATTGTGGGTCTGCGCCAAGAGAAATAGAGTATGAATATTGAGCTAGGTCAGAATTCTTGAAGACTGAATCAAAGGAACGAAAAGGGACAAGGCTCCTGAGCCAGCATCACACTGTGGAGAAGACATAAAACTCACATTTATGTCTCTGTCAGAAGTGGCCAATAATCTGTAGCCCATATGTGAACCTGAACCAGGACTGACCAGTTTCTCTCTCCCTCAAACCTAAAATTAAGAATGTAGCCATTAAGGCCAAGGGGGGAGGTCTGTCTTTATTTTCTACCCCCCAAAGGGAGATAGAAAAATAAATAGCATCTAGGTAATGTTGTAGTAGTGAGGTCCCTGGCCGGGACTTTCGGGCCTAACCTCAAGGTTTAGGCCCGCAGACCCACAGACCCACAGACCCACAGGCCTGCAGACCCACAGACCTGCAGACCCGCAAACCCGCAGTCCCACAGTCTCACAGTCCCACAGAGACACACAGATGCTTTCAATAGTTTTTGGCTGATCAGCCTCAGGCCCAGGCATATCATTTGCTAACTCTGTACCCTTCATCTAACCCACGATTCTCCCTGTTCAGCCATGGGGCTCAGTACCTTTTCTCAGAGCAGCATAGTTGTCCTCTGCTTCTTCTGGCTTCTCTCTGGCCTTCTGCTCTGTGCTTCCTGTTTTCAGAGTTTTTAGTCTGGTAGCCCCACCCACACTTCCTGTCTGCCTTTGGCCAATCAGCGCTTTTTATTAAACCAGTGGGTGGGACAATTATTTACCATGAAACAACACAATACCCCTACATAATGTAATTCCAGATGAGTGAGTATCTCTTCACTGGAAAATATCCCTTTATGACTTGAATTAGAATCATACAAAGAGAAAGAAAATCAAAGCAGTTGGGCAAATAGGGCTGAAAGGTGCACTGGTCAGTAGAATGATGAAAGTGGATCAGAGAAAATCCTATCAACATAAAATTGAAATCTCTGGATGTAAACTGAAAAGCATAGGTTCTTTCATATGTGTGTCTATTCAACCTCTTGTAACAGAAACTGTATATGCCAACTGCTGTGGAATCATCCTTTTATATACTGTGAAGATGTATTGCTCTCATTGGTTGAACTGCCAGCAGCTAGTCAGGAAGAGGTTAAGTGGGAGAGCCAGACTGAGAGAATGATAGAAAGAAGAAGGGGAAGTCATCAAACAGATAGAAAGGGAGCAGGACATGCAGGAGGACAGGTAAATTCCACAAGTTAAGTGGCAACATGTAAATTAATAAAAATGGATTGAGTTGTAAGAGCTAGTTAGTAGCATGCCTAAGCTATTGGCCAATCATTTATAATTAATAATAAGTCCCTGTGCAGGTATTTGGGAACTGGCAAGTGGGACAGAAAAGTCCATCTACAGCCAACCTTTGGGAATTTGAAAAAGGCATTTTCAACTTTACAAGCAGGAAAAAAAAAATAAAGCTTATATGCCCCTGACCTCCATGTGTGTTTTTCCTACTTATGTTTCTCTATGTATTTATACAGATTCATTCTCCTCATCCATTATACTTTACACACATTTCAATTCTGATAATTACATAGATTTTCCTTGTTTTAATGGTGCTAGCTGACAAAATTCCTTTATGATCTTAACAATTATGGGCAGTTGTTTTCAAAAATACTTTTCTAATAATTTGCATTAAAATACTTGATTAATATAGATATTCTGTTTTCCAGCTCAAAAAAAAGTCTGAGAGATGAGTTTGAAGTCAACTTTAAACTTTGGTGGTATGGGTGGAAATGGTAACTCCAGGGTAAAAAGAAAACTGAAAATCTTAGCAGAGGGTGCCTATGGTCCTTAATATTCTCTCAGTGAACAGTGTACATCTTTTCAGGTGAACAGTACAGAAATGTGTCAGAGAAAGGAACTCTGAATGTTAAATGAGATGCCTAGACAATAATACTAGTCCAATTGTTCACTGAAAAGAAAACCCTCAATGGAAGGAAACAGAGGTACTAGGCCCAGGGCTTCAGTTATGCACATGGTACACAAAACATAGTGAGCTCAGTTTTTCCTTGTTTTAATCATACACTTAGATATATAAAAACTGATTCCTAAAATTAAAAATATTTGTTTCTTTCAACCAAATAAAATTCACGGCTTATAATCCTATTTGTAGGACACCTTAAGCATTTTTGGGTAGGACGCACTAAGAGAGTTTAACATTGGCAATTACAATTGTCTTTCCCACAGTCTATGGTAGCAATTGTTAGGATGCTAGGGGGGCATAAACATGGCCCTTAAAATAAAATTTCCAGGCATGTAGAAAGAATGATGCAAATGTAGGACTCACACATTAAATTCTCCAAAATAATTACAAAGTATAAATAGTACTAGAATAACCGGATACCTAAATGACATTGGATGTCCTGTCTTACACCATACAAATCAAAAGATGTCCAGGTAGATTACAGATCTTAATACCAAAGGCAAACTAGACAGGCTATACACAATAAATTCAGGGGTGGATTTATGCAATGGAGTACTGTAGGCGAACTTTTCTTTCCTGCCCACCAGTTCTCAAATAGCAGATACAGAGACTCAATATTAATTATAAATATCTCAGCTTATTACAAACTAGCTCTTATAACATAAGTTAATCCAAATTTTTTATCTGAGTTGTAACACATGGCTCAAGGCTTGTTATCTCATTTTGTACATGTCCTACTCCAACGCATATGACTGGATTCCTGAGGCTCCTTCCTTCTTCCCAGCATCCTCCTTGTAGTAGGGGCGTTTCTTGATCTTGGGTGGCCAGGGACCTGGACCCACAGACCTGCCGCCGGAGACTGCTTATCCACCCAGCCACCCGCCGCTCAGACCCCCAGAAATTACTCAGACGCTTATATTAACTTTATGCTGTTTGGCCTATGGCTCAGGCACATTGCTAACTCATTCTTACATCTTAAATCAACCCATTTCTGTGCTCCTACATGTTGCTCCTTTGGGATTCAGCTCGATCTGCCCCTGACTCTGCCTTTCCTTTCCTACCTATTCTGATTCCTCCTCCTATTTCTTCTATGGTGCCTGTCATGGCCCAAAACAGCTCCTTTATTTAAAGATTGAGATTCACAGCATACAGAAAGGCTCCTAGTCTGGATCTTCTGCCCAATCTCTTCCTTCCTGGCTATAGGACAGTCGGCTTATTAACCAATGAGAGTAGTACAATTTACACTGTACAAAGATTGCTCCATAGCACTGTAAGGGAAATACAGGTGTTCTTAACTATGTTAAAACATTAACTTTGGGCCAGGTATGACAACATGTGCCTGTAATTCAAGTGCCTGGGAGGCTGAGGCTGAGGCAGGAAGATTATGAGTAGAGGCCATCTTGGGCTATCCAATGAGTTCAAGATGAGTTCAAGGCCAGTACAACACTGTCACAAAACAAGAACAAAAATAAAAACAATCCTACTTCCCAGTAAAATCAAAACGAGTGTGTTTTCATTAAAAGATAATAGTAAAAGAGACAAGAAAGAGATATGACATGTTAATAACTGTGGAACTCACAGCTAGGCTACCTTAGTAAAAAAGAAAGATGCAGAAAATGGCCAAGTGACCTAAGACTTTAAAAGGGAAAAGCTAAAGAAAAAGTGTTGTATGTGGTAATACATTGTGCATTTAATAAAGCTTGCCTGGAAATCAGAGAGACAGACAAATAAGCCACAGCCACTTCTCACCTAGCCAGCTCCTCAAGAATCTTTAGGTTGAATGTCTCTGAGTCCTTAGCCAGGAAGTTAAAGGGAGAGCAGGCCAATACCTGAGTATTCCTCCCTCCTCCGTCTCTGCCCAGCTGTCTCACTTCCTCATTCAACTTTCCTAGTGCTAGGACTAAGGGTGTGTGCCACCACTGCCTCGCTCTGTTTGAACTCACAAGGATCCAGAGGAAATGCTGGAATTAAAGGCGTGAGTCATCACTCCCTGAACTTCTTGGCTAAAAGCAGTTTGGTTCTGTCTTCCAATTTCCAGGCAAACTTTATTAAATATACCATCAACCACCACAGTTGTGCTTTTTGCTTAACCAGCAGAGTACATTAGAGCCTCAGCAACACAATCCTACACACACATACAGTGACTGAGAAGGCTGGTGCCTGTGATGTAGAACACCAAAAACCATTGCATTCTATTGAAGGAGAGATGGAAACAAATGGCTACACCCATTCTGATTAAGGTGAAGGACTGGAGGACTATGCCTGGAGACTATGTACTTGCATCCCAAGACACACATTAATATGATAAGAATATGACAAGCAGGACCAAGGGCTCAGGTGTAATCATGAGGACCTGGGTTTCATTCTTAGAATTCATGCTAGTTAAAAAAAAAAAAAAAAAAAAAAAATCTAGGCATGGGGCTCTCACTTGAAGTAACAGTGCTGGCGAGGCAGAGACAAGCAGATCCCCAGAGCTCGATAACCAGCCACCTTAACGTATCTGGAGAGCTCCAGTCCAATGAAGAGTGAGTATCCTGTCAAAAAATAAAGCCTATGCCACACCGGAAGGTATCCTCTGCACTACCTCTCCAAATGTGCAGCACAATAAATTTAGAAGAGTAAACAGTGAGACCCTCAAATTTCAGGAAAAGAAAAATAGAAAATACTTTTAGCGTTGTGATACAAAGGCTCATTTTACTACAACAAAGATGAATAAGTCATGTGTTCACAGACAGCTCTTAAGACTGTAGAGTGTGACAACTGTGTTTAGGAGGTAAAAATGTCACTCAAAATGAGGAATGGATGGCTGCAAGCATCGGATCTGTGCTCACCATTGTGAAGAGAGGTCAGTGACAGAGAGAAGGCCAGAGGCTCAGATAATGGCAGCGCTGGACCCCCAACCAGGGTGCTGATTAAGTGAGCATTTGCTGAATGGTAACTAGTAAGTCATATTCCCATATCTTATGCATCTTCTTCAGTGTAAAGTATGTTTTAAAGCTAGTTTAAAGGATAGTGTGACATGCTAGTCACATTTATTTACCATAGATGCTGAAGTTAAAGGCAACTTGTAGTGAGTGAGTGTGTGTGTGTGTTTGTGTGTGCATTAAAATAAGTTCTGTTTTAAGTAGTTTTAGGTTTATAGTAAAATGGAGCAGAAAGCCCAAAGTTCCTTGTCTACAGACAGGCGTAGCCTTTGTACTTTTAAATCATTTTCTATATTGTCTTCCATCCAAAGCATTCATTGTCCTCTTTGGGATGTTTGGGAAGACCAAAACATAGTTTAGACTTTGTGGCACTAATCCATGGTGTAGATAGCACTTCTAGTAGGCAGCTCCCAAGGGACACTGTTCTCTACATTTTTAGTAAAGTGCAATTAGGAGACCTTACTGTGTTACATCTATGACATAAACTAACCCTCCTGTCCTGCCTAGCACTAAGAAAATATGCTGATTATTCTAGAGACTTTGCTTCCTTTAGTGAAGTTATTACATCAAATCCACAGTCTTCTTTACTGGAGCATGGGGAAGTCAGGAAGGATGCCTCTGTGTCACATTCTGAGTAGGTTCCACAATATGTTAAGGACACAGGGAGAGGCCAGGCCATCTGGCACACTTTTCTATACAGTCTACTCTCTGGGAAGATTTCCTGTTTGGACTACTCAGAAGCAAAGAGAGGAAAATTTTTAATAAGAGTCTAAATGTCTGCTAGTGAAAACAAAAGAATATCTAAAATTAGAAGTGGTGTTCCCATATTTTTTTTCAGTTTTACAATAATCCTGTAAAGATAACATAAAGAACCTAAAATAGTTCACTGTGTTCAGAGCTTTCAGCAATGGAGAAAGGGTTTCTGCTGAGGACAGTGTCTAAGATGGTTAACAAAAGGCTTATGAGATAGAGAGATGGGAGACCAACGCCTAGGAAAAGGTCAATGCTCCCCAACTCCTTCCTTTCAAATAACTAGTTGACTCCCTTGAATTCTGCTGTCTACACATGTGGAGATCTGTTTTGTTAATTTCAAGGAATTCAAACTTTTCACTACGGTCTCTGCCTTCAGTGCGTGGCCATGCCCGTCCAGTGTAACCACAATAGCACACTCCCTCATCTCGATTTCCATGGGTGCTGCTGCTCTAGGAGATGCTGAGGTCAGGGGTGCAGAGGCCTTTACTGTGAACTTTGTGCTCTTTCTCCTTTAATTCTGAGGAACTTATTGACTTGACTGTAAAAAAATTCTGAATGATTTTCCAGCAAAGTCACCTTTCCACTAGAGGAATAAAAAGAATTTCAACATCTGTGAATAAGAAGACGTGGAAGAAATATGATTTTTATTTTCTCTTCTAGTTCTTATACTTCAAACGAAGTAAATACAGCAAGATCTTACAAAATCAGCTTTTATGTTTCTGCTAAATTTGAGATGAATTCAAATTGACTCTGGACCACATATGTTTACTAAGCAAAAATTAGCACAGAAAAGAAAGCAATAACTTCATAACATTTTTGTTAGTTCTTTAAGAATTTTGTGTGCTGTATTTTGATAATATTAACCCCCATCTTCAGAACCACTCCACCAACTTTATGCTTCCCCCTCTGAAGTGTAAATGCTTAACTTAGAAGAACAATTTTGATGATAATTTCAAAATATAAATCTTAGCATGAAGTTTCTCTGCTTGAAGCATATCAATGCTCCCTTATTGCCCACTGACAGTATAGAGACCAACACACCCTCAGAGAAATAACCAGCCATATTTCTGACCTGTCCAACAGCATACCATAGGTGCACAGACCTCATAAATCTTTTTATAATAAATGCTGAAACCTACCACTGTTTACCAAGTGTGGCATAAACCCCTCCCCCTAGGAGAGTGGTACGTGGGGCATTAGTTTATTGCCACATAGCAGCTTCCCCAGCTCTGTTCCTCTGGTTCACCTGGAGAAGTTCTTACCAACCAAAGTGTCTCACTCATATCACTGCCAGGGGGTGGGCACACACGGAACCTAAGCTAGACAACGAGAATCCTCCCCAACAGCATGGCGACTGGTCCACAGACAAGTAACATCCCATCATCATCTACTTGCCTTACAGGAGAAAAGTCTAAACCCTCCTTCCTGGATATGACACCTTAAATGCAATGGAATAGAGTGAATGAAGATTTTTTTTTTCCATATTCTCATGGCAAATATTTACCAGAAGATGAAGTTTTAGAAAGAGAAGGATGAGAATCAAGTATAACAATAGTAACTTGGGCTACTGGGCCCAATTGTATTCAGGAATGTCCTGAGACTTCTTAAAATGCATACTTATGACCTCTATCCCAACCTTTCAATCTACTTAGTTTTCTTCATTTGAAGGTCTCACATAGTCAGGACCCAAATACCTCTAACTACTCATCTCTGTCTTCTGTGCTTCTCCTCTGGTTCCATGCTACTAGAGATTGAACTCCGGGCCTCACACATGACCTAGCATGTTTATTCTGAACTATAGCCCCACCTTTTTTTTCCTGGCTAAATATGCATATGTGTTACAGAGTCTTGCTGTTTATGATCCAAGCTGGCCTTGTAGGTCTGAAGTTGAGATCCTCTCGTCCTTCTAAATTCTAGGATGACAGGCACCCCTACTCTATCTCCATCTCCTTCCCTTGTCCCTTCCCCTTCTTTAAGACATAACTCATGCAGCCTGGGTTGGCCTGTACCTTGCTATGTAACTGAGAATGTGCATTAATTCTTAATTCTCTAGACCACACCTCCCAGGCACTGACACCACCAGGCATGAGCCCCCATGAGAGCATTCCCCAAATCTTTAATCAAAGAATCAGGAAGTAAATAGTTTAGATGGTGGACCAATAAGAAAATCTGAGGACATTGTGTAGATACCCTGAATAACCATTTAAAGCATTAGCTGTTCACCACTGATTTTTTTTTCCCTCCTAATCTCACAAGCCGAAAAGAAAGCAAACATGCAGAATCTGTAGCCCTGCCCTGTCTGGATATGGCCCAGGAACCACAGAGTGCCATCCCTGTTGCCACATGTTGTCACATCAGCTGTAGCTGGCATGTGCCTTGGGCAGGCACTAAGTCTCCGTCTCCTTGTTACGCAGCTGCTGATACTTCTGTCTCTAATGCGCCTGTCCTTGTGCTAGTCATTGCCAATCCAGCTATTCAAGGCATGCTTCAAATGCCACCTCCTTCCTGACGCTTCCTTGATATCACAAGGATTCAAGGAGTCGCATCTTTCTCTCTTAAGCCTGAGGACTATACTTTTCTCTTGACTCTCATATTGTCGTTATTATATCCTCTTTGAACTTCTTATGCACTGTAATAGGTTTCTTTGAACTGGCAATATTCAAAAGCTATATTAAAATAAGACTCCATAGCCTTAAAGCAAAACAGTTTGGGAAAGGAAACATGGGTCTATCAAAAACCAAGGGCCAGATTACTGGCAGCCAGGCAAGCTGCAGTCCAGAATCAGAATTATGCAAGGTCAAAGGGAACGGCTGCTCATTCTAGCTGATCCTAACTGCACTCCAACCAGCCTTGTTTACCAACCTAGGAAGGTTATGCTCCAGAAACGATGGCAGGGAGCTTCCCATTTTTTGTTTCTTCTAGGAAAGAGGGGGAAACAGAAATGCTAGACAATTCCTGGGCTTTGGTATTCAGTTTCAGTCATTGGTGGCTTCTTTCTTCCATCTGGATAACATGTAGGCTGCCCAGGTCACACATGCATGCCTACTACTGTGGCTGGGATTTAATTAGTGTAACATGTATGCATTAAATCCATAATATTTTAAGTTTTTATAAACAAATCTCTCAACAAAACATACACATCTACTCTCATCCTTTCTAAATAATAGAATCTCATTATTATTATTAAGGTAAAGAAAGCTCATGCATGTCCATGTAAAGCTAGTGTGGCTCTCTCAATGCCACCCTGCTTTCTTAACCACCAAACCCACATTTTTATTATTATTTTTAACTCTTGTTAAAGTGTGACATACATGTTTGGAAAACCTACTTACTGTTTTGATGACCTAAACTAATGTATTAAAACACGCTCATCCATTCAGGCAGAGTCCTCACAGTTCTACTGTTCTAAACTCTTAATTTTATTAACGTTTGTCTATATAACATGCAGAAAACCAACTATCAACAGTTACAGAATATTTGGCTCCCAAAAGAGCTCAAAACAGAGCTTTTGTTGTGTGACTTAGATGTCTTGGAATGTTCCAGTTTCCATCGATAGGGCACTGAGAACCTGTGTGATTTTCTCTCATCTTCCAGGGTCCCTTCTGTCATTCCCAGTCATAGACAAACACTGATCAGGACTTCATCTCTACCATTTGGGTCAGGCTGTAGCAGGTATGCTAGCCAATTCTTTATTACTGGATCATACTGCAACGTCCCCTCACCTATCTGTAAGGTTTCTGTACAGACTGTGAACACAAGTTATCTATCAGTGATGATATGTGCAAACATGATTTCCCATCTGCATCTTGTCTTTTAATTTTCTCTTCTGAAAGGCCAAACTTATGTTGTTCTAATTTACTAGGTTTGTCTTTTGTAGATGGTGCTTTTCTAAGAAATCGTTGCCTTAAGGATTTTCTATTTATAGGCTTCCTGAAAATGTCTTAACTCACCGTTGTGTTTGAAGAACAGAGGCACAGGACCTCCCCCAGCGTTCCTGACCCCAGACGCAGGATGCCTGGGCAAATGGGAAGGGCCTTCCCCATCTGCACCTTCCCACTGTATGTTCCCACTCTCAATCTCCTTTTTGTACTTAGGAAACACGTGTTAGAAGATATGAAAAATATATTTCGGTTTATCTTTTAGGATATTTCCTCAAAAAGCCTCAGAAGCAGGTCCACTGGGGCCATCTGTTATAAGAAAAATGAGAGAGCATCTGTCTGCTAGAGCTGCACTCATGTCACAGAGGGTGCAATTACCTCCTGGGTGAGGAATTTGGATCATTACAGCAAATCCCTTACTCAGCACAGCTTGTTATTAGGAAGACTTTCTGATCCTACACCCAAGGTTTTCCTTCTATTCCCCAAAGGTACAGCAAAACCCCAGCCATTCAAAGCCTGGAGTGAACGGTGCTGCAGCCCTGTTTATTTCCAAACAATAAAATGTTTACTCAGTGCTCCTAGATGGCTTTATGAGGCAGGCACTCTGACAGGTTTCAGGAACCCAGTAGAAAAGATGCCCTGGTTTGCCTCTGCCCCTGGGCCACTCATGTTCAAGGTTAGTACTTGAAGGTAGGATAGAGGTAGAAAAAAAATACTAGTATGTGTGCTTTTTGTAGCTGTCCTTCTAGAATTTCTGTGTCGTATTTTTTGATGTGTTGTATCTAAAATGACTAGGGCAGAAACAAACTTTATAAATAATAGAAACAAAATGCAATATGCATATTAGAGGTACATGCTCCAAATAATTTTTTCTAAGAAAATTTCGATTATTAATGTGATTTTAAAAGTTTAGGAACTATATCATAGGGGCTATGAATAGAAAAATAACAGTGTAAGTAAATAAACAAGAAACAAAAAGATTTCATTTTAGAAGGCATTAAGAGGTGAGAAAAAAAATTACAGTCAGGGTAGTGTGACAGCAGGTGTCTGGATGTGAAGGTGGATGGAGTGGTGTGAATTCTGTGGACAACTTCTTTTGGGGAAACACCTGACGAGTCTTAATAAAGCCAACATGGAGGCTCTTTCTTCTCAATGCTGAAACATCTGTTAGTGTCGCCATTGGGATCAAAACGAAACCAACCCCCATTTCCTCCATTCACAATCTATTTCAAGAATGGAGTCTTGCCCCCAAACACGCATGGACTCATCTGACAAGGTCTTATTTTGAAAGAAAGCACTATCTATCAGGTGAGGTCAGTAGGGAAAGGGCCTAGGACTGGCAGAGATCTCAGCAGTATCTGGTGACAACTAAACAAGCTCTTTCTGAAAGCACCTCCTTCTTGTCAAAACTAAAAGGCCATTCTGTCTAGGGAACAAATGCTTGCCTCTTCAGTGATGTTTCCATATGCCCTTAAAAGGGGGTGGCGGTGCTTCAACTTTTTGGGAAAGAACTTTTTACCTAAGACCCAAACAACTAACAGAACAGTGCCAGGATTCTTTCCTTTCCATAAATTGTTCTATCTCCAGTTCACGAGGGGATCCGAGATGCACGGTCTGACATCATGGGTGGCCCACTCCCTTACCTGAGGTCGCCCATCTACTCCTCCACATTTATCACTTCTGGAGTTCACTCACTTTTTATCAAGAGGTTATGGAAATTCACTTGCAAAGGTGCCCATTCTGTTCCCTTTCAAAGTCACCAATCTGAATTTTCATCCACTTGAAATGTAGGTGACAGTAAGTTTTCTAGAGTGCCAACCCCACTTACATCCTCCAGCCCTTCTTCTTATTACCACCCAGATTTACCCTGACAAAATGGTTCTCTGGTTACAATAGAGCTTCCTGCCACGCACCTAGGCATGGAAGGGGAATGCCTTAGGAGAATCCTTCCAAGGGAAGAATATTAGAAACTATAAATTCAGTAAGTTATAGAAATGAAAGATGCCCATTTTGAAATGAAAAGCTCTTATGGTCGTAAGGAGCTGAATGAAGACCAGGAACCTATACTGGACATGCTATCCTTTCCCCGTATCATGGTTCAGATGAGCAGCTAGAGACAGGGGCCAGTGACTCAGTCAGCTTGAACCAGAGGAAGTGTGGTGCAGTTTTCTTCCTTTAAAAACCTGATATATTTTTTTCAGTCTGACAACTCAGAAAGGCCATTGTGGTTGTCCCTGTTCTCCAAGCTTTGCCATGTCACCCAAGGACAATCAGAGGAATGAGGCTGGAAAGTTGGCCAATGAAGACAAAGACCAGTAAGCAAGTCTGGGGGTGAGGCCAAAAAAGTGGTACCCAGGCAGCTTTCAGGACAGGCTCCCAACCTAATTCTGCTCGACAAAGCTACACACAGCAAACCGTCCGGAAGCTTGCAATTGTAGGCTTGGTACTCCAGCAATGGCCCAAGAGACTAAAGCTTTAAGGTTCCTTGGCCAGTACAGCCTCTTAGGAGCTACTCAGTAAAGGACTTAACAAGTTGGTCTCAAGTCACCAAGTTCTAGTAATTTCCATGAGAGACACAAAGTATGGAGGTGCCCCAGCTGCTGGCAAAGATCCACAAACAGGTTCAGTCACTGTACATTTGAAAATCAGCACTATATTTTCTTTAAAAAAGAAAAGAAAAAAACTTATTCGAATAAATCTTTTATTATGTTTGTATCTTCTTTAAAAAAAAGTATGTTAAGCTTCTTATCTACTGGATTACTAAACTTTCAATGCCAAGCTGTCTTTGTGGAAAGAATAAAGGAGTTTTGGGTTAGGTGGTTGAGACCCTGGGCTGTGAGATGAGATGATTTCACGTTTCTTTCCAGGGTTTAGAGTTACTGAGACTGCAGTTTCATGGCAGTTGGAAAGGGAGAATCAGGGTCAAGAGCAAAGTAGGTCTCTGTTGGGACAAGACTCGACACAGACAAAGTCCCACCTCTGAACTACCCGCTATCCCTGGCAAGAGGGTGCACTGTTCACATGCCACTTGCTTGTCACTGACTTAGCCCAATCGCCCTGTGAAGGGCTGCCTTGGTTCTACTGTGGAGTAAGCTAAGGGCCAGGGAGACTGTGAGAGGCAATGCCTGTCTGTATACTGTTCCCTGATGCTCTAGGGTGCTGCTTCCTCTGTAAGCTAACTTAACAGGCCTGGTGGACACAAATAGAATAGACTTAGAGGGCATTATCTTGAGTTGCCCCAGAATCTGCTGAGCAGGCAAAATCCCAGGGCTGTGAGCTCATAAACACACATTACATAGGGTAGCATTTGGAAACTTTCCAATAGTTTGATGGCTTGTTGGTTTTCAGAGAATACCTGTCATACCTGACAAACAGACTGCTGAATAAAAAGAATATCTTAAAGAGTAGTGAATCAACAGCCCAGTGTGGGAGTTTGGGATCAGATGGCCCTTTAGTAGTACTCTGAATACTGGTTCTGCCACTTTGTTCCCATATCACCTGGGGAGATTTACTTAGTTGTGTGCCTCATTTTCCTCTCTTGCAAAATGAGGATCATTAATAACGTCCACAGCCCCAGGACTGGAGAGAAATAAGTAGATTGTCCACACAAATGTGCTTAGTCCGTTAAGGCTTAGCGAGAAGTGTTTACTAGAGGCAGCTGTTGTGATTAGGACATGGTTGGCTAATGCTATAAGAAAATGGTTCTCTATTTTGGAATGGAAATTAGGCCAAAGGACATAATACTTGGTAGCTGAACCATCTATACTGCCTATGTCTTCAATATAAACAGAACACAGATGTGCACTGTCCCTTTAACCATGTGGAGAGAAAGATCAGGTACTGCAATTTATAAGGCCAAGCTCCCTGAGAGAGGACACTGAAATCTTCAGATTTCTCGGTGAGAGGGAAGCTCATCTGTGAAAGCCCAGCTTTGGTTCTCACAGGCCAGGAGGTGGTACCTGCTTTCCCACTAGCTCCTTCATTGAAGTCACCAAAAGCCTTGATGAGCTTTCTGAGACTCATCCATCCCCACTCCCACTGAAGAGGATGGGGTCTAGGAGCCCCACCCCCAAGTACCAAAATCCACAGATGCTCAAGCCTCTAGCATTGAATAGTGAAACACATGTGCAAATTATTTGTGATCCCCTAAAGAAATATAAATAGTATGTAAAGAGCTGTTTTTCTTTCCTGAACAATATGTTATTACAATAAAAGTCTGGATGTGTTAAGTACAGACACAATTTTATTTTAGGAATACTTTGGATTTTCAATTTGTCCTGGGCAAAGTATATTCTACAAGAGTTCAACTGCTGTGAGGCATTAGGAGGGTAGAAACGTAATGTGACTAGGGTGTGTAGAAGTGAGGTCTCTGAGGAGGAGAGACAGGATTAGGTAAGGTCATCTGGATGTAACACCCATAAATACCTAGGACATTAAAGGAAGACTACAACATGCATTATCTGTTAGCGAGTGAACCCTGGATTACTTCAGGATCCTCCAGCAAGAAAGCCATCACCACATATTTTACCTGAATTCATCCACCCATCTGTGTGTGTGTGTGTGTGTGTGTGTGTGTGTGTGTGTGTGTGTGTGTGTGTGTGTGTGTGTGTGTGTGTGTGAGTATGAAAGGCATGAAAGTACAGGGTGCTCTGGTTACATGAGGAAGTCAGAGACCAACTTGGTAGGGTCTCTTCGCTTCTGCCTTTATATGGTTCTTGGGATTATATGGTTATCAGGCTTGCACACTATGCCCCTTGTTCTCATGTCTGCCAATAGACTAAATGCTGGTTCTTTAGGAGGGTAACTACTTGAGGAAGACAAGCCTGGAGGGCATTCAATGAGCAATTTCCCACAGTGGGTTCAAAGTGGCAGGGGTGGGGCAAGCTCCGCTTTTCCTCTTTGCTTGCAGTCCTGTAAATGTGATTTGTTCCTTTCCTTTGACCCTGGGAAAATGAACAAGAGAGCTAGGGATGATGCTGGCACACAGAAACTACCTCTGACATAAAAGTAAGAATTGTTACTTACTGAATTTATTAACGCGAAGCACTTAGGGCTGGGAATAAATAACCTTAGCATGTATATAGAAGTCTGTACTTTCCCAGAGCACAGCTAAGTAGAAAGGAGTGGAGAGTTCTTGCAGTTAAACAAAGCCACGTGACTCTCTTCTGTCATGCCCATGATACCTTGTAAATGCAGAAATATGTATGTGCGTGCACACATATGTGAAAGATGGTGAAAAATTGTTTCTGATTCTATGAAAAAAGTTCAGAATTAATGTGCAAAATCAAGAAACAATAATAGACACAACCCAAATCAAACTCGTCATGAAATGCCCACCTGCCAACATGCTTGAGACTTGTTTTAGAATATTTCCTTATATACATATACATCTGCATATGTTTTACATATTTTATTATGCTTTCCTCACAATATAAGTTTATTATATAATATATCATGTCAATTAGCAACTATCAGCACCATAATGTTTAATAGCTGTGTTATCGTTCATGGCTGTGTGTAAACAACCAACCTATCACCACTAAAGGATATTTACATTATTTCCTCCCTGCCATTATATAAATAAGGACAACCTATTTGCCTTTGTGGAGATCTCTGATTATTTCCACATGGCTGGAGCAGAGGAGCAACGGCTAAGTCAAAGGAAAGGCTATGGCTTTCACTAATGACGCCACACACATTGCTCCTGAGGAAAGTCTTGCTGATCTAGAATCCTACCCACGGTGGAGCAATCTGGCCCTATGTCTGTTTGTTCCTCCCCACCCCTCCTTCCTACTTCTTGTAAAATGAACCCATCGAGACAGCTAGATGAACAGCAGATACAGTCCATCCCAGTCTGCAGCAGCCCTCCAAAACAAATTTGAGTTCTCAGATGGAAAGCCTCTGAATTTCTGTAGTGTTGGCGCCAGGATGAGGGCTCATGAATGGAGAGTACCAATTCCCAGTTGAGAATGACTGGCTTCCTCCAGTCCACGAGTCAGTAAGCTACACCTGAACACTGAACTGTGGCAAAAGAATCAATAAGTTTGTAATATTGCAGGGTCACATGCCCCCAACCCTCCTGCAGCAAGGCTGGACACCTGTAGGAGGTAAAACATCTTCCAGAGCCATCATGGAACCAATGGAGGATGTTCCTTACTTGCTCATTTTCTCTTAAAGGGGACAGAAAAAAAAATTCAAATGAATTTGGGTTGGAGGCCTGTGTCTTTGCAATGTCTAGCTGGTTATAAAGAGGCATTCTCTGCCCACAGCAAGCAGGAGAGGACAGCTGGCATCTTTGACTTGGCAAATCTATCTGGAATGATCAATGTTGTCTCTGTATGTGACAGATGGATCTGTTCCAAAGTATTTGCTGAAATAGATAATGTAATATGGACCCACAAGCACTGCTTTCCTTTAACCCCTTTCTCTCTGGGAAACTTCCAGACCTGTAATTTACCATCTTATTAGAAAATGATTCCAGCTATTCACAAAGAGGGTTTCAAACTATGTGGCTACTATGAGCAAAGAAAGGAGAATGGAAGAATTGATGTTAAAGCTCTCCTGAGAGGCCTTTGAGATGGCTCAGAGGATAAAGGCACTGACTTTTGAGTCTGAACACGTGAAGGTGGAGGCCCAGGACACACATGGCAGAAACTAATAACCAACTCATGAAAGCTTTCCTCTGATTTACACTTGTTTGTTATGGTATATGTACACACACACACACACACACACACACACACACACACACGCACACACGCACACACACGCACACACACGCACATATACACATACATACAACATACACACGCACATGTATACACATGCACATGTATACACACACGCACATACATACACAAACATACACACACACGCACACATATACACACATGCATACACACACACACACAAATCAAAGTAAAACTCTTTATTTTAAAAACTTCATAGCCCTTCTGTCTACTGTCTTCCTCCCCTATATTCTTCCTGTAACACTTGAGGGGCTACCGGAACATTGTAAGGAGCAGGAATTCTGCCACAGAGGCACAAAGCTCACACTAGCATTCACAGAACCACCAAGACAATGAGGACTTGGTACAGGAAGCTACTTCCCTGTACATCTTCACCCAAACTAGAGATAGGGAGTGGCCTCCAAGGGGAGCCTGAGGGAATTTCCATTTGTGAGAATAGCAGCTGCTTTCTGGGTAACTCAAGTTACATGTGGGCAGGGAAGAGCTTAAGAAATGAGTTTCCTAGAGTTAATTCAGTCAACAACACACCCCTTGGCAGACTATGAATTGTGGGAGAGTTTTGCTCTGGCTCAAAATGGGGCAGACTCCTATGGTATAGTATGAAAACCCAGGACTTTGTATGCTTCCAGAATAGGAGTAGAGATAGTTAATGATGTAGTTAGTAGTAATAGTAGGTACCATTTTCTGAGCACTCCTCATAAGGTAGTCCACTCATGCCATCCTGACATCTCTTTCCCATATCAGGCCCAGCCAGTAGGTCCTATCACAGAAATGAAGAACACATCACTTGAGAATTTGGTGTTCTGGGGAATCACAGAAAACCTTCCAGTGCACATTACTCTGGGGCTTTGCCAATTTTGTTAATTCCCCTCCTCCTACCACTCGCCTCTGTGAATACTTGGCAGAGCCACATGTTTATGTATTTTTTGAAAGGTTATGTTGCCACCAAGAACACCCTCAAATTCTCCTACAGGCCTTACCCAGGGAACGCCTTTTTTTTTTTTTTTTTTGGTTACTAGTAAATTAAAAGAGTCGAAGAGGCAGTCTGCTGCTAGAATGCTAGAATGCTGGGTTGAAGCAGTCAACAAAACCAGCCAATCATGTGGCTGGAAGGACACTGACCAACAGGTACCATCAACTTTCAAAGAACCTGTACTATGTGGAACCAGGAAACCTGAACAATGAAAGACAATCTTTTTTTAAAATAATAATATACCCATGATTTTATTTTTGAAAGCAGAATGGCTAACAACACAGTGACTATACAAAGTAGCACAGCTCAACTACCCTATTAACAGAACAAAAATATTTTCTTTTTACGTAAGAAAGGATGGGCATTCTGGCTATGAGTTTATAAAACTCAACTGCTATGTATCATTTCCTTGGCCAGTTAAGTAAGATGAGAAAAAGCATGATCTTGTACATCTTTTGTATATAATAGCCTTTGGAGTTCTTAGCTTATCAACAGATCCAATTTTATGATTTTTAATAATATAATATTACAAACATATAATATTATAAGATTCATTTAGAAAATCTCCGTTAGGTATCAAAGCTAGGCCTGTCCCTAGATACTGAGGAAATCCTGCAATGCCCAAGGCAGGATTGCTCTTTCTCTGGTAGGTTCTTGGTATAATAAGGTGAGACAATGAATTACCAGGTAAGAAAGTGCTCGGAAGAAACCTGTGGCAGATCGTGACAGGTGGGGGATCAGAAGGTAAAGGGCAGGCTGCAGAACACAGAGTGGGAGAGCCTTTTACAGCAGCTGAAGAACTAAGGCAAGAATGGACTTGGTTTATAGATAGAACCACATCACACAGGAGCCAGACCAGCAAAGGAGGTTGCCACAGAAGGTTAAGTATAAAATAAGCTGGGCTAATGGGACAGGCCTTGAGGAAGCCTTAGATTCCAATCTATGTGTAAATAGAAGGCACTGGGGAATGCTAAACAATTTCCTGATTCTGGGACATTGCTAGAAATGTGAAGTGTTTAAGAATTTAAAAATAAAAAACAAAACACCTATAGTTACAAACAGAGCCATCTCCTAAGCAGGGGGTCAGAAATCCCCTCTCCACAGATGGTCTGGCAATCTATTCAGTGTATAGTTGGTTAAAACAACAAATATTTTTATCATTATGTCCAGGCACTGTGTTTAGCATTGAAAAGACACAAAACGGAGAAAACCTGATGCTCACAGAGACTGTGAGACAAATATATGGGCAACATACTGTCAAACATGTTCTTCTGGGGTGATGAATGGTCCCCAAGTAGGCAAGAGAGCTGTAGAAAAGGATGAAGATGAGGAGGATCATGAGAGGATTTCTGAAAGAAGTGGTATTTCAAAACACAGTGTTCCCAGGAGGTGAGAGGAAACAGGGCAAAGTTGGGAAGCTGAAACAAGTTAGGAGGGCCAAAGAGGAGTTTGAGCAAAAGCTGCAGCGTCAATGAGGAGTAGATGCCCAGGCATCTTAAAGAATAAAAGATTCATTAAGTTATTAGATCACTGGAGGCCATTGGAGATGTCAATGCCAGAGAGTAATGTGTTCAAGTTTACACATTAGAACAATCCCACAGTGGCCACACAAAATGAGCAAAGCCCAAGGTCAGGAAGACTGTTCCAACAACCCTGGGAAAGGGTGGAGGCAGCTGAGATGGTGTCAAGTGGGCTCATACGACAGAGGCACAGTTGACAGTTCTTGAACACTGACACCATGTTAGAGGGGAGTAGAAGAGATTGGCCAGATTTCTAGGCATCAGATTGAGGGAGGTGGAATTCATGAAAGAAACACAGGGTGAAGAATAGATGTGGCTGCAGAGGAGGAAGGGGAAGTCTTCATGATGGAAGTGGGTAGGGGCCTCAAAGACAGTTGTATATGGGTCTTCAGAATAAGCAGAAGGTCTGCCAGATCACTAGCAAGTACAAAAATAAGTAGAACACTATTAATGAAGTAGTTATGAAAACCAGAAAGCAGTTCAAATAGATTTTGTCACATTGTTATTGTTTTTGACAACAGAATCGGTCAGATCCCCAATCTTCCAGCAATTTTCCTAACCTCTGGTCCACTTGATGGAATCTAATCTTTAAGGGAACTATGGTCAATGCTTACACCAAATACAAGCATAGGCCTGCTAGAGGTAGGCATCTTTACCAGACTCTCTGTGGCCTGAAACCAACTATGGCATGGCCTGAAAATATTGGGGAAAGAACATTTTGATTGGTGATCTCCCACACATCTCATGGATCCAAACCCTACAGGTGTTATGACATAGTCTGGTAAACACATTCCCATTCAACAGAGAGTCTAGAGAATGGGAGGTGTATGATACAGAGGCAGACAAGAATGATCCCTGATCTGAAGATGATCATTTCGGTAAAAAAATTAGCATGGAAATTAATGCAATGAGGGGCTATGATTAGTGCAAGACTGTGTATGAGTGATTACATGCTTTGTTACTAAAAATGAGCAGTCTAATGGTGAATGAAGAAATTTACACCAGATCAACAAAACCAACAGGCAAACCAAAATGCATAGAGTGTAAATGGTAAATGACTTCTCAAATAACAAGTGAGCAATGCTGGAACAAACACTGCACCCTATTACATATCATTCATCTCTCTGCTTTCTTTGCATCTCTTGCAATATATAATTTTCTCTGCACATTGAATCCTAGAATAATCTGTGGACTCTAGGATTATGAGTTGAAAATTGTGTAAGGATGCTAATCAGACACCAGACTCTTTTTATGATGGCAGTTTTCATTACGGTATTGGCACCTGAGGTCCATGCCAAACCTGGACTTCTGCCTAATCCTCTGCTACTTAGGTTTGTGTTAAACTCTAATCTAAAGGATCCTTTCCTTGGGGTCCAAAATGAATTGTCTCTCCAAGTGCTTTTAACATCAGTATTTAAAGGCTTTCTGTGAACCACCCTAGGGCTAAACTAAATAACTTCTCATTTATAGCCTGGCTCTTTATATGCAGCGAGGGTGAAAGGATTTCTCCTTTAAAGCCTATGGATAAGGTTGTGTTATTCCCAGAAAACGAACTTGAGGACGACACCAAATCCGCTCCGAAACATTCATGTTACAGCGTTTGGGAATCACTCCCCTGCCTCAGGTGCCTGCCTGCTAGGGGTGGAGGAATTTCCCAGGTGAAGTGCAGGTCATGTTCCTACATCTCCAAAGTTAGTCTCTGATCCTGAGGATGAAAGCAGCTTGGCCGGTGAGGCTCTATACAGTCTATGGAGTGGCAGTATGTCCCAGCCTACATGATGAGACGCCCACCATTCTCAGGAGCAAGAGCTTTGGCATAGAGGAAAAGACAAATATTCCAGAAAGGTCATTATTTCTCCTTGTCACATGCTGCACTATAATTGAGGAAATTAAAACAAAACAAAACAAAAAAAACAAAGGAAAATAGTCAAAACTGGTTAGACAATGTCCTAAGATCTTGTTAACCTAGAACAAGAACCACAAAGACATCAAAACAGGCCGCCAATTCTTCCATATAGTCAACAATATACAACAGTGTAACACTTTCCAACCAGAGTATTTTATTAGGTAGAGATGGCTATATGTCACAAAATCTTTTAAATTTTGGTATTCATTATTTTTCAAGAGAAGAAATGACTTGTATTTTTCAGCCCTTTCCTATAAACACTAAGAATCTGACAAGAAACAAAACCTTTTCATAAAACAGTTCTGGAAGTATTATCACCTGTAAAAGAAGAAAACATACTTTACTGGGGTAAAGTAGAGCCCTCTCACCAAGACAAGAGGCAAGCACACATCCCACTCCTGTCCTTAGAGGGGCACATTCTTTAGCTATAGGCACACTCTGCCTTTGACATAGGCTTCCTAATCCTAACTGCTTAGAAATTTTGCCAGCTGCAAGCATGATCTTGAATTAATATTTACATTTTTACTGCTAAAGAAAAAAAAAAAAAAACAGTGTTATACTTATTCCTGAAACACCAAGAAATCAAACTTGGCCCTGAGGTCACCTCAATAGCCTTGAAGAAATGACGGAACAGAAGTTCCCCTTTTCCTACAGAGGAAAGGTGGGCCTACAGGGAGCTGGGGCAACAGATGTATTCTGAGCACACTTGGTTCCCTCTGGGATCCTTCCAGCCACTCCCTATCAAATTTAAAATGTAGTTACATCTCAGGTTTGTACTTAGCTTGCTTATCTCTGATTATGGATTTGGACACATATCAAAGAACCTGCCCATGTGTACTTATCAGTCTCTGACAGGTATGAGGCTGAGGAATGCAATGTAGGACTTTATTGCTCACTTGTTTAGGAATTCAGAGGTTGTCTATCAGCAAATATTTGGATGAGGACTCCAATTACTTCTGATCCTAGGTAATCCTATATTGCTACAGGGTTGCCTGGTGATAAACTACAGATTTAAAATACTCTTATGAAGGAGAATTGACAACCATGATATAGCCGTATATATCTGTAAATATAAAAACATTTGAATACCTTTCAGTATTTTTAGGGTGATATGTAGTTTCCTATTTAATTTTTATATTAATCTATTGCTTTGGGTGACAGTCAGTAAAATTTACAAACAGTATAAAAGTATAGGAAAAGCAAACCTCCCTTCTTATTGATGATTCCCCAGAAGTAATGACTGTGGTCAGTTTCCTTTGTTCTTTCTAGGGATACTGTGTGAACATGCAAGCTTGTGTGTGGTCAGGTGACCTCACACACACCCCTCTTTAAAACAACAAATGGCTGTGGGCTGGGCACACGGTTCTATACCTTGCCAGTCTTACCTTAAAAACAGCACCTAGAGACTGGTTTGGTTTGCTGATTCTGTTCTACCTATGTCTTCAGAAGTCATTCTCCTTTGTGCTCTGTAACTGTGCGCTTAGAATGCTAAGGCAGAAATACATGCATAACCACCATGAGGCCCTTACCAGTTAATGTGCATAGAATTTGGATAAAAACTTCTCAAACAGTGAGATGGAAAAAACCTTCTGCCTGGGTTCTGGGTACCACACTTATCTTCACAAGATGTAGGTTCTTACCCGGTGGTGGTGGTGGCACACCCCTTTAATCCAGCACTTGGGAGGCAGAGGCAGGTAGATCTCTGGGAGACCAGCGTGGTCTACAGAATGAGTATCAGGACAGCCAGGACCATGACACAGAGATACCTTGCCTCGAAAAAAATCAAAAACAAACAAAAGAGACTTAGGTTCTTGCCTGGCTGTAAAGTGAGGCACCTACAACTTCGGAAGAAGGCAAACAGAATTTCAGTAATGCAGACACCAACTGCTAAAGAAAGCAGTGACTTTGGTAAAGTCTCCAGACATTATTAGTATTAGTAAACATATTAGGCCAGTCTCACCGTATGTACCTGTAACCTCAGCTACTTGAGAGATGTCTTAGTTACTTTTCTATTTCTGGGATGATAAGACATCAAGATCAAGACAACATATAGAAGTCACAGAATTTACACAAGAATGGATTTGGGGCTTAAGGTTTGGGAGGGTGTGTTTATGACCATCATAGCAGGGAACATCACTGCGGACATGCAACTGGAGCAGTAACTTAGAGTTTATATCCTAAGTCATAAGCAAGAGGCACAGAGCAAACAAGGAATGGGGTGGGCGGTTGACCTCAAAGCCTGTCCCCAGTGACATGCATCCTTCAGCAACTACCCATCCTAATCCGTTCCCAAAATCCCATCAACTAGGGTTTAAGTATTCAAACTTACAAATGTATAGGGGCCCTTCTCACTCAAATAATTACATTCTACTCCTTGTCCCTATTAGCTTGTAACCATACCATAAAGCAAAAATATACTTAGCCCAATTTCAAAAGTGTCTATGATCTTTTCTAGTCAATATCACTTCTGAGACTCAAGGTAATCTCTTAACTATAAGTCATGCTAAAGTGAAAAACCAAGTCACACACTTCCAACATACAATGACACAGAATGTACATTACCACTCCAGAGAGGAGAAAAAAGAAAATAGGATGTAGTGGACCAATATAAGACCGAGCCTAGCTCTGTGTCTGATGTCAAAGGCTCAGATGGCTCTGTTCTTCCAGCTTTGCTGACTATAACACACTTTCCCCTCCTGGGATGGTTCCACTCCCTTTATGCAGCTCTGCTTGGCCACCATCCTATGGCTCGATGTCTCCAACATTTTGGAGTGTCCAAAATAATCTGGGCTTCCCTTTCACTCTGGGGTCTCCACACAGTGACTCTCCTGCCACACACCACTTGCATCAGAGTTTACCCTTAATTGAGGAGGAGTCCACAACCTACTCCTGTTTCCTCCAGGACTCTAAATCCAGAACCATCTTTCAGATGCTGACTGGGCTGTCCCACTACCATGGAGCCTGGCCATCTCCTTGGGTTTCATCTGCATAAGCTTTGATTTGTTGTTGCTTCTCAGGAAGAGAAAATTCCTTAACCTTTCTCCTCTCACAAACTGCAGAATTATCTGGGTGGTATCTTTCCCTGGGGGCATCCCTTCCTCTCTTCCACTTTCCACGAGGCCTCTCTATCTCCCTCAGCACAAGCCTTGACTCCAGCCTCAAATTTCCTGGTGCTCATTTTCTTCTCAACTTATGCATTTTGTATCTTACTTTCCTCTGCTGGCTCTTCTCTTCTGTATAACCTCATAAGAAAAATTACTAATAACCACACGGCAGAGTCAATATTAGGCTGTCGTGATATCTCCTCCACTAAGAAAATTACCCATTTTTCAATTCTGACTCAGTTAAAACTTGATGGCAAAGGCAGAAAGCAGCCACATTATTTGACAAAATATCACAAGAATGGTCTCTAGCCCAGTGCCGATATTGTTCTCTGAAGCTCTCACTGGGCCTCTAGAGTTCACAATCCAATAACCCAAGCTGCTGCTAGGACGGTCCATCAGGCCTACTTATAGCATTAAACCAGTCTAAGTCCTCATTCCTCCAAATGCAGCATGGTCAGGCCCATCAAAGAAATGGGCTGCTCCCTAGTACCAATTTCTGTCTTAGTTAACTTTTCTAACTGTGCTAAGATACCATGATGAAGACAATTTATGGGAAGAAAAGAGTTTACTTGGGACAGGGTGAGTTCATGATTGCCATGGTAAAAAGCACATAGACATGATAGTGAAGTAGTGGCGGACAGCTTGTATCTCTGTACACAAGCATGAAGAAGACACACATACACACACATACACACACACACACACACACACACACACACACACAGAGAGAGAGAGAGAGAGAGAGAGAGAGAGAGAGAGAGAGAGAGAGAGAGAGAGATCTAAATGGATATGTGTAACTTTGAAATTTCTATGCCTCCAGTGACAAATCTCTAATAATACTACAGCCCCTAATCCCTCCCAAACAGTTCCATCAAAGTGACAAAGCAAGCATTCAAACTTGAGTCCATGCTCATTCTCATTGGGATCACTACAAAAAAGCTAACAAAAAGGGATTGAAAGTTCAAAGTCCATCTTAGCTATGCATCAAGTCCAACAGAGTGAAAATTTGTCTAAAAATTAAAATAGCAAAATGGGTTTGGAGATTTAACTCAGTATAGTATTTGCTTAGTTTTTCCAAGTTTCAATCTCTAATACAGAAGAAGAAAAGTTAATTACTATTAATAAAACAACCCACAGCTACCCTGGTGATGGGAACAACTTGATCCACCACCTATAAATAGAACTATTGTGATCACTGGTCTGGGGTGACTATCTAGCTTCCAAACTCTGTTTCCTGTACTCCATGTTTTGTGAACATTCTATAGGAGGAAGAGATTCCTGTTGCTCAATATCAGTATTTCTGCATTTCTATTCTCCCATAGTACCCCTTTCACATGGGCACTGTTTCTCTAAGATAAAGTTGTGGAAAACAACTTCTTCCCTATGTAGCCCCCCTTGCATCCTGAGCCAATCTCCCTTGCAGAATTGTCTTGTTCTCCAAAGAAGTCTGAGTGCAAGTCTTCATAGGCACTGAATACAAAACTCTTATCATGGTGGTGGCACTCTGTTGACAAGTGGGAAGTGCTTTGTGAAATCAAATGAGCCCATGTAAATGAGGATTCTGGTTAGCAAAATTTTCTCAATAATATATTTATGTCTCTGGCATCCTATCCCAGCCAATAACATGGTGTCTGAAATCTAGGTATAAATCAGTTCCATACTACTTAGCTTAGAACCAGCGGCTGCATAGCTACTCTCAAAAGCAAGGATGGGCAACAAGAAGGATGACTCTTCTACGAGGGATCCTGCCTTGAATCTAATATCACACAACTAGGCACACACCTGGAAACAGCCTGCTTTTTCTAAATACTATTAAACATTATGCCACATTTATAATCAGAACCAATGGGAGAAACAAAAGTATACAAAGAACCTCATTTTTTTGATCACACAAAATGCTATCAAGATGTTGCCTACTTTGCTATCACAATGATAGACAATATCATTGGTATAAACCCTCTTATGACAAACTGATAAATGGGTGGGTGGACTGTTCGATCGTCTTTGAGCAGAGAGTTGAATAGTACACCCCACCACATTTCCTCCCTTCCCAGGGCAGGTAAGCGGCTCAGACAGATTTACACTGGATTACTCTTCTCACTCAGCCTATTGATTTTCACTTATTTTTTTGTTTTAATTTTATTGAGTTCTGTGTATTTTAAAAAAATAACAACAAATCTCAAGCTCCTGCATTTTGCTGGTTATCAGCAATGCTCAGAAAGCAGTTGTCACCAGATACCTGGCACATGTCACCCAACTGCGCTCCAGTGACATGCACACATACAGAGCTTGTTATCACACAAAGACTTGAAATAACACACAAATACCAGCACTCAGAATAGGTTTGCAAATCCTCAAAATGATGCTCCAGTTTTTTCTGGCAAGAGATGAGTGTGAATATGATGGGCAGGGCTGGAAATAGATATGATGGCCATGCAGCAAAGCCATCCCTTATCAAGAATACCGAATCATGTTCAGGCCCGAGGATGCAAGGGTACCTGAATTTCAAAATATTAAAAGGAAGACAGGGAGCAAAATAAAGTTCAAGTCCCAATTTACAAGCCTACCATAAAATGGAAATGTGGTGAATGGGTCCTGGGAAGGTTCCTACACCAGAGACAAGGGCTGTGCTCATAAGCACCCCACCATCATGCATCCCTCTGCCTTTCAGTGGGGAGGGAAGTAGTGGCAACCAGACAGTCAGATTTTCAGTGAAAAGTTTTGCTTATATTATGGAAGAGATAGGCAAATCTGAAAGAAATCTTCTGCATATGAAAAAGCACAGTTTGTGGGCTGGGGAGGTAGTTCAGTCAGTAGAATGCTTTCTGCACATGCCTAAGCCTTTGAATATGATACCCAGCACCCACATAAAGGCCAGGACATAGTGACATGTGCCTATAATTCCAGAAGTGGTAGCATGTGTAGATAGCATATCTCTGGGGCTCACTGGCTAGCAAGCCTAATCCAACTAGTGATCTCCTGACCAGTGGGAGACACTGCCTCTGAAACAAGTTGGATAGTATCTTAAGAAATAACACCCTAGGGTGAGCTCTGTTTCCCACAAGCACATGTACACGCCTGTGTGCTTATTCATATTCAAGAGAGGTAGTGGGATGAGAGCATGACTTGCCTGAGAGAAAAACCTTATAAATTCTTCAGAAGAGATGAGCAATCTAATGTGGATGCTCGGATCTGGATCTATTAAGTGTTGAGTGTTAAGGACAGGGTCCTGTTCACTGTGTTCCTATCTCTCCCCTCCCCATGACAGGGGAAACAATGTTCCCTCTGCATAGGCAGAGCTGTACTGGTATCTTCACTTGTCAAATCTCAGAATCGGGGCCCACAAACCTTGATAATGAGGTACACCCACCGAAGACTACGAGTGACTTTAGTTAGAGTCACACAGGTCTCACTTCAAATTCTTCCTTCCTCACTTCAAATTCTTTCTCTTCCTCCCAACTCTGTTGTCTTGGAAATTCATTTTGTCCCCTTTAAATGCAAGACTTTCCATCAGCAAAATATGACTACTCATAACAGGTGTGCACATTACTGGGATGAGGAAGCTGAAATAGTGTACATAAGACTTCTAGACCACTGCTTGGCAACAGGAGGTGTTCAGTAAACACAAGTCCTACTCTCTTTCCTCCTTGGATGCCTCATTTCCTCCTTTACAGTCTTTGTCCTTTGTTGTAGTTTATTCCAGCTATTCCCTGCCTCCCCCATCCCTTTGTCTTGAAATATAGCTGGCTGACTTATCCTTAGGTACACATCCACTGCTCACTATTCTCTACATTCTTGTTAGCTCCCCAAATGTCCTCATTGTCTGACTCTGAAAGACATCAGAAAATGGAGGGTTCAGGAAAAGGAACATGTCTGGGCTGCTTTAGAGTCTCTCTTTATATACCCAAGTTCAGTAGTTGTTACGACCAAACCATCCCATCAAAACAATCAAGGTGCTGGCTGAGGGATGCTGGGATACAGCTGTAACAATCTGTACCTATAAGTCACTAAGACCTTCAGTAAGTAAGTAGGTGAAGGCTAGGGCCACTGGACTAAGACAGGCTGAATAGCCAGGGTTCAGATCCCAGCTTGCACTCTCATATATGCTTGGTAACTTCTTAGTACTCACTTCCTGATATGTAAACAAGTATTAAAATAATACTTCATAATTATCATGACTAAGTAAGTATACGTGAAAAGCCTGACACACTGGTACTTAGTTAATGTGTAGCTACAGTCTTTAGCACCCTCTCTATGGAGACTTGGTTTCAACCTCAGAGAAAAATCTGTTCTCAGAACTATGAAGTAGGCATCAACCACGGAGGTGGAATTTTCCAGCAGCCCAATGTGATCCTGGCAGGGGAATCAGTTCTTATTCATACTCAAAAGGTTTTAGACAACGTCACCACATGTTGTAGACGTTCACGCAGCTTGTAAGCTGGCATTTGGCTGTCCTGGTGTTTGTGGCAGACCTCCAGAAGATTCCACCACTGATCTGCCAGCCCAGCCACTCAGTCCTGAGAGCTGGAGAGTCCGAAGAGACACTGCTCTTATGGTTCATGGCTCTTTCTGAAGAGAAGGGCTAGTCCCTTTCAGATTTGTTTTCTCTATTAATCAGATTTTAAGATGACATTATGATCATTAAGATCGTGGTCCCTCAGGACGCCATGTTTCCTATGTGTTCTATCTAATGATCTATACTGGAAATAAAATCCTGTTACCATAGCTTGTTTTTGAAATGATTAACTGATTTCAAATCTAAGAAGATAACATGGTTTTAATTTGTTAAATATATTCTTGAAGGATCCAGGCATCAAACTAGAACTATATTATGCAATAACTGTCTTGACTTTTTTTAAAAAAGACATTTTTGGGGACCGTGCAGGGACTACTGAGGGACAGGGAGAGGAGAACAGCCTTTTACCTGGATTAAAAGGCAACAAGGCAACAAGTCCTTCAGTGATAAGTTTAAGAAGGGCCCTGTGGCCTGGTGCTCACTCCTCTGAGGACTACCCCATTATCTGTTTTCACAGGCCTTGTGAGTTCATCTCTTTTCTTCCTGCCCAGTCAAGGGTGAATAGGAAACTCAAACCTAGCCCAAAAGAGTATCATACTTCTGCCTAGACACTGGTAAGAGACGTCTATAGGACACACAATAACTTAGGCCCACATGGTTTTCCACATGGGAGCTTCTGTCTTTTCTTTTGGATTTAGACTTTTGTGGCAGATTAGCTGGTAATGATCATCTAGAAATCAAAGGGGGAAAAAAACTTACTTAAAAGGAGAGTAAACTAGAGGAAAGCTGAGTAAGATGGCAGGAGCTGGTTCTCAAATGCAATACCCAAGCCCCTGGCCATGCCAGGCTGGAATATAGACATTATTGTGTTCAGCACATCTGTAAAGCAGTAAGCTCAATTTTTGTCGAAGTTGTTGAATTAGGTATGCTGTTAATTGTGACTAAAAATCCTGGTTGGTAAGTTTGCCCAGGATAGCACAAAAGGTCTTGACTATATCATCTCTCTGAGCATTTAAAATAGACCACATTATGGTGGTTTACCCTACTGTGCAGTCTTCAGAAACCTGTGAGGAATACCACAGGACCAAGAAAGGTCTTAGATAGAAAGTCTGTATTCCTGAAGCAGGGGACTAGGCAGTGACTTCAGCAGCACACAGTACTTAATGACTATGTCAGCTATAGCTGAATGTCTGGAACACACTTTCTATAATTCATTTACAGTTTGAGAAAGAGAATGGGTGTTGCCAACTGAAATGAAAATAAAATAAAAGTGTACTTCTGCAGGTTTAGCCCTGTAACTGAAGGCTAAACATAGTCATTCTGTCTATGGAGTAAAAATAAGCAAGCCTTTTTCTGTAAGGCTATTTATACTCTCCCCTTAGTAATGCCATGATGAATCTGGCCTGTCCCAATTGCCTCAGAGCTATGCTGTCTCCTTGAGATACAGCCTGATTCCAAGGAAAGTAGTTCTTAGGGGAAAGATTCAGTATCAGAACCACTCTGATGTGCTTGGCTTGGAGTAGTAACAGAAAATAAAAGGAGCAATACAGCTTCTTTAAAAACATACTTGGTTACCTTTTTATAACATAAAACTCAAAACAGAGTGGATGAAGGAGTGTGGTGTTTTGGATGAGAAATGTCCTCCATAGGTGTGGATATCTGGACATTTGGTTTCCAGTGGGAGGTGGTACAGCATTGATGGAGGAAATACATCACTAGGTCTGGGCTCTGAGACTACACTGGCTAACACCATTTCAGGTTTTCTATTGCTCTTTCTGCAGCAAAAGATATGAGTTCTCAGCCCCCTGACCCTGCTGCTTGCTTCCATGACAGACCCTTATCTCTCTGGAATGTAAGCCATAATAAATTTCTTCCAGAAGTTACTTTTGACCATGGTGTTATCACAGAAACAGAAAGATTAACCAATACAAGGAGCATATCATAGGACCTTGTGTGACACTTAGAAATGGAAACAGGCTTTTTGTGGGAGAAAAAAATAAAACAGCTCCAGATGGCAAGACCTACTTGACTATGAAGCAAAACAGTGATGAAAATAGGGAACATCTCGGGCAAGTCAATTACACAAGACAAATTAAGAGAAGATGTTCCTTGAGGATCCGGCTAGCATAAAATCCTGGGATGGGAAGACAATTGTAGAGGATTGTGTTGTTTCATGGTAAATAATTGTCCCACCCACTGGCTTAATAAAAAGCGCTGATTGGCCAAAGGCAGGCAGGAAGTGTGGGTGGGGCTACCAGACTAAGAAAACTCTTGAGAACAGGAAGCACATAGCAGAACACCAGAGAGAAGCCAGAAGAAGCAGAGGACAACCATGCTGCTGTGAGAAAAGGTACTGAGCCCCATGGCTGAACAGGATGAGTTAGATGGTTAGATGAAGGGTAGAGAGCTAACAAGTTACATGCCTGGACCTTAGACCGATCAGCCTAAAACTATTGAAAGGATCTGTGTGTCTCTGTGGGACTGTGGGACTGCGGGTCTGTGAGTCCGTGGGCCTAGACCTTGAGGTTAGGCACGAAAGTCCAGGCCAGAAACCTCTTACTACAGACAGTATCAGTAGGCTTTCCTAGATTTAATGCCTAAAGAAGAAAAGGCCACCTTGACACAAGAAACAAAGTAACTGATATTACAGATGAAAGGCACATGCTCCAGGTTAGCTGTGACCTGTGTGTCTTTGCTTCCCAACTTTCCAATGTTGTCCCATTTTTAACTCTAATCCATCTTCCAAGGTGCAAGTTCAAGTGAAAATATGATCACAAAGTTTTTCTTGACCATCCTAGTTCATAGTCCTATCTAAATGGAGACCTTCCCATCTATCTTGGGTTTAGTTATTTTGTATTTCTGTTATCTGTCATCACTGAGGATTCCTTTCCTACCAAACTCATCTTTAACAGACATACATGCATGATAGTGCCTGATGATTAGTACTGTCAACATGACAAGATGTATAATCATCTAAGACACAGGCCTGAATATGTCTGTGAGGGACGATCTAGATTAAATTAAACTGAGCTGGAAACTCCTACCCTAAATATGGATGGCATCATTCCATGTGCTGGGGCCCTGGGCTCTGGAACACGGAGAAAACTAGCTGAGTATCAGCACTCAGTTTTCCTTCTTTTCTAACAGCTGATGCCCTGTGACCAGTTGCTTTATGGTCCTGCCACTGCTGCAGATCCGATCCCCCTGAACTGTGAGCTGAAATAAACCCATTATCCTTAAAGTGGCTTCTTGTCAGGAATTTTGCTACCACAGTGAGGACAGTAATCAGTAAGCTGCATGTCTGTTTATAGACAATTGTCATAAAAAGATAAGTTAATGGAAATTTTGGTTATCCAGTGCTTACCAAATACATGTTTACACTACACTGCAGCCTATTAAATATTTAATGGTATTATTATGCAAAAACACATATCTTAGTTCAGAACTACTTTGTTGTGAAATAGAAAGCTAATGGTCATTTGAGTTGCCGGAAGATGGTGCTGATTGACTTGTGAATGGGGTTGTCAGAAACCTTAAAAAGAAACAAGCAAAAGCAATAACAGCATCTACAAATCTCAACAAAGTAAAGCATAGTAAAATGAAGGAAGCCTGCAATGCACTTATATTGAATGACTGGGAAAAAAAAAGAATCAAATCTGGGCAAGGGTACACTTTAGTGGTAGGGATTTTCCTAGCTTATGTGAGGGACTGTGTTTGATCTCTGACATTATACAATTTTAAAAACTTCAAATATTCAAAAAGAAATTAAAAAAAAATTAAACCTACAGAGGTGCTCTGAAAAGGAAGACCAAACTCCTTGAACTAGAAGAAGGTGTCAGCTGGGTGTGGTGTTGGCATAAGCTGGAGTCTACAAAGTACACAAAGGGCAAACACCACAAATTCAAGGCTAGCCTGATCAACATAGAAAGTTCCGGGCCAATTAAGATTATAGCAAGACCATGTCTCCACCAACAACTGGACTGATGACATGGCTTGGTCAGTAAATGGCTTGCCTTGAAGTGTGAGGACTTGCCTTTATATGCCAGCATCATCAGCCACACATGGTCTGTCTCCCTAGTGATGCTGTCACATAGAGGCAGACAGATCCACAAAAACAAACACACCAGACAGCCTGGCCTACATGGGAGAGGTCTAAACCAATTATAGACACTGTCTTTAGCAATTAGGGCAAGTGCTCAAGGACTGACCTGCCCAATTGTCTTTTGAATTCCATGTATGTACATACTCACATATATACACATACACACATGCACATGTGTGTGTCCCTCACTCCCTACAAGCCAAGAAGGCTCGAGGAAGCCTCTCCCCCTGACTCCCAGCTATGCTAGCACTCTCTCCTGCTTTTTATTCTTAGCATACTCAGATGACAGCAATGGTCCCAGGTAGCAGGACCTAGGACCTGGATTTCTGACCACACTGGAAGGCAAGGCAGACTATTGCTGAAGCCCCATTAAAAAAAAACATGTAAGAACATGGAAATATTATGATTGATTCCGCTCAGTCATGTGTACATTCAAATTTCCCAGTTTCCATTCTATATCATAAAGAGTTGTTGTATAAAACTTACCTCAATAAAGAATATGGTTCTCTGTCATGTAACTGTACAAATAAAATTTAATTATTAAAGTTATCACTGTCCTTAAATCAAAGGAAAACTTCCTAAGATGTAAACACACATGTTTTTTTTCTGCTTTTCAAAGCATAACATATCAAATGGAGTGTCTTAAACGAGGAGGATTGTAAAGTTGATCCGCCTTGTTAAGTCATAAGGTTGTAATCAAAGGAACTGCTGGGTGAAGAGGATCCATGCACTTTGTCTGGACTCTATTATTATTGACTTTTAATGGCATTCTATAACTTTCTCTTGAAACTTGCTTCATTACCAATTACCCTTCTACTCTTTGAGTGCAGCTAGCTCCTGTCATGGGAGTGGGCCTTCCAAAACACTGCATGATGGAAAAATCCAGAGCTAATTTATAGCTATGTGAAAATAAGCTATCTGGAACCTCCGTCTCTACCCAACCTCAGACTGACCAGTTTAGTAACCCAGGCCTCATCAGGCCACTAAACTGTCAATTCTCCTGCCTCAAAGCCACTGGACCATGGATGGGCCACCAGCCAATGACTTGGCTCAGCAAGAAACTGAGCTCAAACAACCAGATTGTTTCTCAGGAAGCACAGACGGGAACCAGAGCATTTACCAGAAGCTTTGGGTAGAATTCTAAGGAGAGTAAAACTATGAAATAGCACCTCAGCCACACAGGGACCCAGCAAAGCAAAGTTCTGAGAAAGCAGAGCTGTGTATGGTGCACACACACCAGGATAGACACACAGATTGGAAAAGGGAGCCAGTGACAAATACCAAGTATAAGCATCTCGATGCCAAGAGGATTGACACACCAAGTAACTTAAGGTCCCTTCCTTCCTCCCAGTGGCCCTGCCTCCCTGGGGTTTCTGCTCTGCCTAGATTTAACCACACAGCACTTCCTGCTTTCCTGGCCCGAGCTGCCTAAGCACACTCCCTTTGACTATGACCTATGCAATAGGATTCAAGATGTAGAATTGTGGATACCCTGGCTACACAGAGTTTAAGGTGAATTGCAGATATCTAACTGTGATTGGTCTAGTCACGTTGGTGGAGGCTGTTACTAGATCTTGGGAGATGGCCTCCTTTTGACTCTGTGTCCATCATGAACCAGGACTCAGCATTTTTATAATTTTGTCAAGTAACCTTTATTGAGCACATTTGTGCTAGAATTTTTTTAACTTAAACTTTTCATTTAAACCGTACAACAACTTTATAAAGCAGATGGTATATTCATTTGTACTGAAGAGATGAAACATCCAGGGACCATATAACCCACACTTTCAAAGCTATTTGAGAGTAACAAAGTCCAGACACCAAGTCCACAATACTGTAAAAGACTGAGAAGCAAGAAGGCCATATTTTCCTGTGTGTGTGTGTGTGTGTGTGTGTGTGTGTGTGTGTGTGTGTGTACATGTGCACATGTGAATGTGGAGAGCAGAGTTGTCAACCTTAGTGTCATGCCTCAGGATCAGTGTCTATTTTGTTTCTTTAGAGAAAGGCTCTCACCGGGACCTAGAGGCACTCTGAGAAGGCTAGGCTGGTTGGCCACCAAACCCCAGTGATTCACCTCCTCCACCTTATCAGTACTGAGGTTATAAGCCACTGTGTCTGGGTTTTTATGTGGGTGCTGGGTATTGAACTCAATTCCCTCCAGGCTTATGTGACAAACACTTGACCAACTAAATTGTCCCCATCAATCCCAAGGGATCTTTTTCTTTCCCCCTGAGGACTTCATGAGGTGACATGGAAGAAGGTGCACCTCCCATACCACATATACACAATCCCATAAAACCTTTGAGATTTTTCTGTTCCCCCAAAGTTCCTTCCTGACAACAGCTCAAACTTCATCTCATGTTTTGCTCTGCAATACCAATGCAGGGCTCTCCAGGGTCTTGATTAGACCCCCAGCTTTGCCCAGACACTTTCAGTCTTTTGGCTGCTAGGTGGACCCAGGTCAGCTCCACAATGGCACATATGAAAACAAAGAGAAACAAGGTTATCATATTTTTAGGAAGCAAGAAGGTTAGCTTAACTTGACAGAGATTGCATCTTCTCTTTCGTGTTTACTTCAAACTGCTATTTCTACATATCTCCAGAGTAGAGCAAAGCATAAGGCTCTACAACACACAAACAGGAGTCTGCATGAAACCACACTGCTGTCTGGCTTGGGGGCCACCATATTGATTACATATTCAGATTCTAGATGAGGGTTTTAGATTTCAAATGTTTTCGCACATAGAGATCTAATCCTGGATGAGGCATGCCAAGTTTGGTGGTTTATACTAGGAGCTTGCTTGTATAAGGCAGACCAAAAGAACAGGGCATACGGTGGAAAGCTGGCTCAGACCACTGCAAAAGAGGCATTCAGGTCACGGCTAAGCAAGTCTCTACTCTGGTTCAGAGCTGGCTGGGCTTGAAGGATCAATTCAATGCTGTTTTTATTAAGCCTCCCTTTGTGTCACCCTTGGAATTGGTACACAGTTGAAATGAAGAAGCTCCGGGTGCTGACATTCCTAGAAGCGGAAGAAGAACCTGGAAGAAGAGTCAGCCAGGTGTGCAAAGGAAAACAGAAAGGAGAGTTAGTTTTGTCCTCACACTGGACTCTCGTTGCTGTGGGCACAGGATCTAATGGATTCACGCTGGTAGAACCTCAAATTTGGCATGTGAAGAAGAGGGAATTTAATCAAAATCTTCCTTATGGACAAAGACGAGAAGAGAGTCCCTGTCCTCACACAGAGATGTGGGTATCCAATGCATGCAGGGAGGAAGCTCATGTTTACTGACACAGCATGAGACTTGTCAAACTTTCCCTTTTACGGGTCAGAAAGCAATGCCACGGCCTGAAGTAGATGTCGATTTTATGGGATGTTTGGTGTAGGGCTTTATATAAAAAAACTCTTACAGATTTTTTGCCACTGGGAAGGAAGAAAACAGCATAGGTGTGTAAGTATGTCCGGAGGAAATGGTAGGAGAAGAGAGTTAAATATGTCTTCTATTCGAGTGGCAGGTTGCAGTTTCCCATTCTTTTGATATTTTTTTTTCTGTCTACATCATTTTTAATGCAAAAAAATAACCTTGATGCTATCAGAAATATAGAAACCATTAGAAATCCAATGTCTGATCACTTCTAAGCTGGTGTTGGAGTCTGAGAGGTAGGAAGCCTCTTGGTAAGCAGAATAAGAAAGTTGGGTGGGTCATAAATCAGAACTCTTTTCCCAAGCTTGAAGCAAGCTGGACCAATGCACACAGAAAAGTATCAACATAAAAGCAAAGCAGATGAAAGAGGGTTGGAAAACCTGCACACGCGATGTAAGGATGTTTCACTCAACATGAAGGATTTCTGTGTAAATGATGAAGTTGCTCACCCTACTGAACTGCAGCAGTGTGTTGTCACGCTTGTGGGTGTGGTCTCCACATCTGGACAGTAGGGATCTGAGCAGACAGTGTAAGCTAGCTTCTTCCACAGACCTGGAACAGTGACTTTAGCAACAGGGTCTGAGTAAGTGTCTAATCTACTGGGAAGGGACTATGTGTCAGAGCTGGAAGATTCTGGATTAGTGAGTGTTCCAGGATTTAGTAAGACCACAGAAGCAAATCAGCAAATAGCCCACTGGTGGTTCCTTCCTCCACAGTGAAAAACAAGATGAAAATAAATATTCTATGGAGATATAAACATAGGAAGGAAGGAAGGAAGGAAAGCAACTGTAACTGGGGTATGTGTGTGTGTGTGTGTGTATGTGTGTGTGTGTGTGTGTGTGTGTGTGTGTGAGAGAGAGAGAGAGAGAGAGAGAGAGAGAGAGAGAGAGAGAGAGAGAGAGAGAGAGACTAACATATGGATCTTGCCTTTAGTGGGGTTGTCTTCAGGATTTCCATGGTTCTTACAGGATTCCTGACCTCCTGCCAATTTGTTTTTCACTATGACAATTGAATATCATGAATGCTGCCATGGGAAGATTAAGGACATATCTCTTCTAAACGCGTTTTCACACAAAGAGTCAAAAAAAAAAAAATGGGAAAGAGGAGGTGTGCAACTGAGGGTGGAGGGACTTCAGGTGTTTCTGAAGAGGAGGTGTTTTTCCCCCAGAAGCACATGGAGTTCACACTAGGAAGTCTGCAGTGTGAAGCACAGCATCTGAATGCAGGGTTCCTCTGATATGTGTAGCTCACCAGTTCATCTGAAGACCCTCTCCTGCTTCAGCTGGCTTTGCCAACTTTCTAGCTAGGTCCTTCAAGTCAGGCTACATGAGTTAGCGAGCCTTACTGATCATTTCAGGGATCTGGCATAGGATGGGCTTGTCAAGTCCATCCTGCACTCCACCCTACAGGGTTCACCTAATCAGACCTCGGCTTTTGAGTTCAATGCGGAACAAAACAGAATGAATAGGATTTTTCAATTTGCTGAAAAATAAGGATGTTTTTCCATTTGATTCCAGTGCCTGAGTCATGAAAGGAACAAAAGAAAAGCCATTCAGTGAGTATCACCAACACTATCACCTCTTCATACAGGAGAAGACGAAAGGGTTAAAAACCTACTAAAATGTCCTCTTTCCATTAACACTGAGCAGGTGATCTCATTATCTGAAGGCAGGGGATGGTGATGAATGCAGGTTATTTGAGCAGTGTGTCTGAGGTTACCAGGGCAACTGCTGACTATTATTGAATAACTCTAAGGTTTCTCCATAAAGGTCAGGAGTAGGGGCTTTTTCCATTATATATCCAACTTTAAAATGGAGTTTTTAAAGGGAAATTGGGTAAATGCAGATGAAGCATGGTAGATCAGGTGGAAGTACTATATATAGCTCAAGAGTATTGAACCACTTCAATCAAAAGGTGTTGGCTAGGCCTTGGGAGGGACTTTATGAGTAGCTGCCATGTCTGAAACATACCTTTTGCTTTTCTAAGACACAGCTTCCCAGTTTTAGGATGAACTCTGAAATAGTCTTGAAGCAGGGGTCTAACTGAATCCACTCCACTTAACTATCTGAGAGAACACTCACTTTTCTCCATAACAGATTTCCTGTGCTGTTCCAAGACACCACTTACCACAGGGCCACTAGAAGAATGCATGGATCAATGGGCTGAACTTGATTTACAACCCTTAGAGCAATGCCTCCCTGGTACTAGACATGTTCAAATTCTCTCTCAGCTCACAGACTAACAGTAGAAACAGAATTATTCCTCACAACAACAAAATTTGAAGGTTTAAGAGAATGGATAAAAGGTGATTTCAAAACTAAGTTCATCTATTTTTTTTAACTGAGTTTTTGACCCAAAACGCAACACATGTAAAAAGAATTTTTTTTTCACTATGTAAGAGTGGTGTTGAAATGAAAAGTTGTTCTTTCTTCTGTAAACTCTTTACCCATCTGCTTCCTTCCGAGACAACCAGATAGATTCATCCCCTTCTATCTTCCCAGAAAAATTTCTGACATTTCCACATACCTGGTTACGTCTATACCCTTGGGTTCTTGCATAAGTAGTATTACATAATGCAGTGAATTGTTTTCAAATCTAGCTGTATATCAAAACCCCTACCAGGATCTACCAGGAACAGCTAAGGGACCAGCTAAGCGATCCTGCTAAGAGGGGTGGCTGGTGAGTTACAACTGTCTCGCCATGCACCTCCTCCTCGCCAAGTGTACCTCAGAAGGCTGATGGGTCCCAGCATCCAAAGCCCCAACCAACTCCTTGTCCTGCCCTGGCCAATCTTCTACCTTCTGAAAAAGTGCCATCTTTAATTGGTGGACATTCAGCTGTTTGCACAACTGTGCTGGATGGCATGAGTCACCACTGCATACCTTCCCTAAGCAGCCAGCATGGATCTCTGCAGCAGAACTTCTGTACACTCTGACTTCCTGCATTTACAAGTAAGGTTCCATGGAAAACAATCAGGAGAGTTAGTACAGGGCCCAAGCATGTGATCAGTCCCTTGAAGTCACTTCCTCTTCTCTTTGTCCCTTGATAAAGGTCTTTGCTCCTTACTTTTCCCACCCACTTCTGGGTTCTAATACTGTATTAGATGTTCGTCTCACTGAAGTGACTAAATACAGAACAAGAGCGAAGGAGGGAGGGAAAACGGAGAAGGGAGGGAAGACAGGGGGGGGGGTAATCTGGCTCACAGTTTGACTACATATCCTCTGTGGCAGGGAAGACCCGAAGGCAGGAGCCTGAGGCAGCTGGTGCCATTGCAGCCAAGTTAGGAAGCAGAGAATGATGAATAATAATGCTAAGCTCACGTTCTCCTTTTTCATTCAATCCAGATCCCAGCCCATGGATTGACCTCTCCCACATCCAGGGTGACTTCCCATCTCAATTAACCACAGCCACATAGCTTATAGACAGTACCTGGATGCATGTCTTCTAGGTGGTTATAGATCTTGCCAAGTTGATGATCAGAACCAACCGTCACAGGAACCATTTCTGTCCGTGTCCCTTCAGCCTCAGGATGGTGACTAGTTGGTAGCCATGGGCCCTCATGCTCTGTACAGTCTTATGTGACTCTCCTGCACTAATACTATTATAAAGAAACCCTCCTTGAATTATAGTGTTTTATTTATATTAATGTTTCTTCTTAGTACTGCAGACATTCCCTCGGATAGTCCTATCTACCTCTCCCACTCTGTGGACAGCATCATCCCTTTCCCCTGAAGACATGTCAAGTAGAAGCAACAGAGTAGCATTTAATGCATCCATTTTAGCCTTCTTCTGAGCATTTTTGACAAAAATCCACGGAGGCACTGGCTGTCTTCTGCTTGTAATGGGTATTTGGGGTGCCATGGAGGCAACATCTGTGACCCAGCACACTGCTTCCTTGTGATAGGCACCAGAAGAAAAGCTAACAAGTAAATGACTGAGATCCCACAGAATGATTTTTCTTCACAAATTGTTTTGCTTTTTGCCATAATGGCAGCTAAATTAACACAGAGTCAGAAGCTGCAGAGGAATTCCTGAGGCTAAATTATTCCCTGGTGAAGACTTGAAACCTCAATTAGTTTCTAACCTAATTAGTGTAGTTCCAGTTGGCTCTACTCAGAGAAACAACATGGTAGGTGGCTTGACAAGGCTCCTCCAGGAAAACATGTACATCTGTTGACTGACTTTATACAAACACCTTGAAGCCTATTTTATAACAGAGAGTGCTTCTACTGATTTCATTATGTTTTATTATTTGTATTTAATCCAGTTTTATATATTTCATTTCACTTTTCAAGTTGTCTCAACATTTTTAATCTGGGATGCTTTGCATCGCATCATATTGAAAGGCAAAGCGAGAGCATAGAGCATGCGTCTGCCCCTGTTGTACAAATCAGCACTTCAAATTTGTTGGCAAAGGCAAAGGATGAAGTTAAAAAGCCACATGTCAGGCTGGCAGTGGTGTTGTATGCCTGCCATCTAGCACTTGGGAAGTGGAAGCAGGAGATGAAGATGTTCACAGCTTCAGAGATAAGAGAATTTTTAATGTCAGCATGGTCAACCTGAGATCCTGTCTCAAAAAAGTCAAAATAGCAAAACATATATTGCTTATCAATTTGGACATGTTCTAAGAAAAAAAAACTGCCAAGTGATATCACTGTTGTGGGGACATGAGGAGTTTAATTACACAAATTAAGATACAATGCCACTAGGTGATGTAATCTAGGACCAGCAGATTGCCTCAGATGCTACCCCTTGTGACTCACTGTCTGGCATATGAATTATACCAGCAACTGATATTTGTAGAGTGTTTACTTTCAACCATGGAGTTAACTATTGATAGCTTTACACTACTATCTCATCTAAGTTGAAGGTAAATATTGTTTGTGTGAGACAGGCTCTCTCTAAACAGCTCTGGCTGTCCTAACACTATGCAGACCAGGTTGACTTTGAACTCCCAAGAGATCTACCTGCCTCTGCCCCCATCCTTCCCTCCCCCACCCCCAATGCTGGAATTAAAGGCATGTACCACCATGCCTACCCAAAGGTTCACAGACAAGGTTTAGGTTAGAAAGGGTATTCTCATGGAAGTCCACCAGCCTCATGCCCTCTGACACTGCACATGGTGGTTCTCAGACTTTAGCAAGGCCAGAGTTATCTATAAGATTTGGTAAAGTGTCTGATCCAGGCAATCTAGGGTATATGTGTGAGAGAGTAAGGATTTGTCTGATCTATCTAACAGGTTTATGATGGTGCTCAAGGTTGATCCAGAACCATAAATTGAGCTTCTGCATCAAATTAAGACGGTCCAGAAGACCCATGTAACACAAACCAAATGAAGCCTCTGGAAGACCCACAGAGCTTTTTAGATCCTTGACATAGGGAGGGGGCTGAAAGCAAGATTCTGGGATTTTTTTCTCTATCCAAGGAAGCATCTGCCCCTCAGAGTCACTAAATTTCTTTCAAAAACGCACTTTGGTGTAATTTAGTCCACCCAATGTAGATTCTGAATCAACTTATTACATTGCCACATTAAATATCTACATGATGGGAGAAATATTTCCAAATTAACCCCAAGTGAGAAAAAAATTACACTGCAGACTTCTTTCAAAGTCCCCTCAGGGTACAACAGTGCTAAAATCCAGGACAAATCCCCTTCCCCAAAGAATCTACCCAAAAGTTCAGACTTCAGATGCCAAATACCCACAAGCCTATAAAATAGGGTGCCAGGAGGCATCCAAGGACAGCTAACTCAGAATGAAATCCATTCATCCAGACCCTTAATTATAAACCCCAAGGCTTGAAGCATGCACTGCACTGTTGAGGCAAATTTGGAAAGTTATTTTAGATGACTGAATAAGATTAGTAAGTCTACCAAAAAGATTCAGACACTTGATATATTTTAGTTTGTAAGGGGAAAAGAAAAGAATATATGTGAGGTGAAGCATTTCTCCATTATGATTCCCAGTGTTTCTGATAAACAGAATATGGTTGGGCACTAGGAAGGTGCCCACCTGTCCCTCCAACACTTCTCTGCTGACAGGCTGTAGGGATCCAGATGTTGCTGACTGTCCTGGTGCTTGGGAGTGAAATTCTGCTGGATTACCAAAGTGTGATGGTTACCTCAAGTAGTTTTTGTATTATAGAAATGATGATCAGCTATTAACCAAACATATTAATCCAATAAAATTCAGATGGGTTTAATTAGGCAGGAAGCACCACCCTAAGCAAGGGAAAGTCAGTGGGACTTTCATCAGTGAATGAGACTTGTGTAGGAAAATAGAAAAAGCAGACAGGAGAAAAGACAACTTGGGAAAAGATAGTAGAACCCACTAGAAATATTCTCTAGCTACATGAAGACAATATAAGCAGTCACTCAAGGAGCTGCAGCCTCTACAACCCCAGAAGCTCAAGGAAGCAGAGCAAAGTTTCAGACATGCTCCAGATATAGCAGAGAATAAGTTGGAGTCACAGGAAAGGCTTTTTTGTTCCTAAGTGTGCAAGTTATTCCCCTACATTTGCAGGCAGAAGTCTGATGAGACATTTCATGCCTGCAGGTAGGTAAGCAGCAGAATCTTTGATCTAACAGTGAGATCTTTCTCTACAGAGGGCCAGCCAGAGGAAAAGTCTTCTCTCAAAAAAATGGCTAGGAGGGACACTTTGAGAAAAATCTCAGTTCTACATTCTGGTGTAACTATTTTGGCAATAAAACAACAGTGAAGATAAATTCCCTTTTAAAATGTCATTGATGAACACTTGCCTAATGCAATTCATTTTGTCAATCATTTGGTCTCAAATAATAACAGCTATGCATATGCTCATCAGTTTTCTCATGGGATTTGAAGGTTTTTAGATTTTTCAGGAATAGGAGTGCCCATCCAGGAAGGTCTTCATTAAGGTGGGTCAGCCCCTTCCTGCAGGATTGGATTAGAAGCCCAGAGTTGATGGGGGAAGGTGAGAAAGACAGTGGGGGACCTCTTCCCACAAAGCTAAAGTGTATGTCAGGGCTGAGGGAACTGAGAGATCAGACTGTGTGTGCAGAGGGACAGTGGTCTCCAGGGTGATATTAACAACACCAGTGTTCATTGTGGGCATATGGGAATGTGCTAATTTTGGAGTCACCTTATTTTACACAGGCAGAAACTCAGGGAGAGATAGTTTCTCCCTCGTTTGGATCTGTCCTTTAATATCTCTGGATTTTCTTAACAGAGCTCATTTATTCTTTTCCTGTCTCTAAGTGAACATACAACCTGCTTAAGCAGACCTTGCTTCCTCTTTATTCCAGGGAAGGAGTGTGCTGGTATTGAGCCCAGGGCCTGCTGCATGCTAAGCATACTCTGCTGCTCCTTCTTCACCTTTGGTTGTAAGTGACTGTATTTTCATTAGTCAGAACACCTGCACACACTAGGTATTCAACTGACGCTGTCTGCATGTATGGTGGCCAAACGAATAAAATCTAAGTAAAGGTGTCCAGAGATACTCCTGAGCAAGCTTCCCCCAAATCTCATTAGAAAGCAACTGAACCAAATGCACAAACGCCTAGAGTGCATCAGAGAGGACACTAGGAACAAGGTGCATGTATCCTCTCCAGAGCCACAGCTTACTGGTCCTAGTCGTACATGAGGCCAGTTGGCCCCGACAGAACCTGCAAGCATTTAGCATGCACACATCTTTTACGTCAATGGAAATAATTACAAAATACATATGTGCACATGTGTTCAAATGAAAAGATGAGATAATTCATCTTATTTGTGAGATTGCTGGCCAGTAAAATACTTTTGGGGGTTAACGACTACTTAAATAGCCAGAATGTCTTGGCCAGCCTCTGTCATTGATGTAACTGTCCCCATCCTGCAGGCTTCTTTCAATCTTAACATTCTCCCTCCATCTAATCAGCCTGAAGAAAGCATATGCCTAGGAGTTTTCATATTGGCGGCATTACTGTGATATGTAATGTTCATGGTGAGTAAAATACTCAAAATATCACTGTCTTCTTAAAGGCACTGTGCAGATACAAACTCTCTTGATCACTGTGGAAGAAGGAGGTTTTAGGCGCTATCTTTAAGTACCTACTGGATAACCTCCATTCTTGGATATGTACTGGTCACATTTCTCCACAAGCCCTCAGGATTGAGGATGGGCATGTCCATGGTTATGGGCTGGTAGTTTTGGCACATTTGGTACTAGAATACAAAGCTAAGGTTTCCTATTTTCCATTTCACTGGCTGAGCCATCCTTCTTGTTGGCCTTGACCGTTAGCCCCAGATTTTATTTCATTTCTTAGAATCTGATTAGGAGACGCTTTCTTTCTTTAAAAGATCCTAAAATCCAAGATTCTAGTCTCCACACAGCACCCTGCTACAAGCTAGAATATTTCCACACATTTCTGTCTTATCCAGGTAGCTCAGTTCCACACAACACTGAAGCCATAAAACCACAGGCCTTGCATCAGTTAACTTGGCTGTTTACTAAACTACTCCTTAAACTTAATGGTTTAAAACAACCATGACACATGACTCATCACAAAGCTATGAACAGCTTTGCTGTAGATCTTGCCTGAACTAATTCATGTGACTGTATTCAAATGGGCTTCTTTCTGTAATAGGCTACAAGCTCAAGGTTAGATCCATGGCTGTAAGTAATAGCTGGGTTCCAGGAGCATGTAGTAGGAAGCTGCAAGGCATTTTGGCCAGGGTTTAAAAGTCATTCTAAGTCAATTTTACCACATCCTATGGGCCACCTGACCTGGGGTGAAGGACAGCCAGAGGAATAAGGCATAGATCAGGGCAGTTCTGAGACCATAGAGACTGAATGTCATATCCTGTCAGGAACGACACTAGTTTCATATAGCCAGTTTCCGTTCTTTTGAAAAGAAACTGAAAATCTGTACTTTTAAAAAGTATATGCTAATAGATTTTTATTTTAGAGAAGCCAGAAAAATCACAAGAGTGTCCATGTGCTTTCTCCTTTCCCTTACTCCCCAAGTTTCTCCTGCTATTAATATTTTGGTGTAGGACGCTGTTCTGATAAGATGAAGCAATATTGATGAAGTATTATTAGTTAACCCTTCAAATTTGTTTGGATTTACTCTGTGTCCCATAGGATTTACTGATTTTGACAAACACATGGTATCCTGTATCCACCACTAAGGTGCTACATCAGATAGGTTCAGTGTCCTGAAAATGTCTTCACCCTAAATCTGTATCCTCTCCTCCCTCCTCCTGTATCCTTGACAATCAGTAATTTTTATTATAGATTCCAGAGTTTGGAATTTTTCAATAAGCCATATAGTTGGTATGATGCTGTTGAAGTCTTTCCAGACTAGTTTCTTCAGCTGAACAATATACATTTAAGGTTCCTCTGTGGCTTGATAGGTCATGGCATTGCATTATTTTTTAAAGTATTTATTTATTTATTTTTATTGTGCTTTTGTGCATACATATGCAGTGTAAGGACAACTTCCCAGAGTTAGTTCTCTCGTCTACTATGTGGGTTCCTAGGTTATAATGCACATCATCAGATCTGAGAGTAAGTACCTACACTCACTGAGCCATTTCTCAGGCTTCAGCTTATATAATTTTATTGTTGAGTGAGAGTTCATGGGGCAAAGACTGACACTACACAGTTTATCTACTATCATCAACTGGCAGACCTTCATCGATTGCAAGCTTTGGCAATTATGAATAAAGCTGGTTAAGAATCTCGGTGGATGTTTGTTGTAGGATTTCAACTAACTTGGTGAGATAGCAAGAATCCTGTCTTTGGTTATATGGTTTATAAAGTGTATTGAATTTTGTAAGGAGCACAGTTTTCTTCCTAAGTGACCTGCTATTCTACATCTACACCAGCAAGGGGTAGAAGCTGCCACCATTTCTATCTTTAATGACTTCAATTGTTCTGGGAATGTTGGCAAGTGCACAGTATATTTTCTGTGGTTTTCACCTCCCTGTGACATAAAATGGAAGCATTTTTCCATTTGCTTATTTGCTATCTGAACATTTACTATTGGTGAGGTATCTGTTCAGAGTTCTTGCCCACATTTTAACTTTGTATGATATTTATGTATTCTTGATTTTTATGAGATCCTTGTGAGTCTTGGATACTGATCTTTTATCAGATATGTATTTTGCAAATATTTCTTTTTCCTAGTCTGTAATTTATTTCTTTGTGTTTTAGCTTTACTCTTTATAAGTTTTAGTTTAAAGGAAGTTGTAACAATGTTTTCTTACAAATCACATCTTTGATATTCTACTGGAAAAGTCACCATCATAGATGAGGCCATCTAGGCTCGAAGCTGTATGGCTTAGCATTTTATATTCAGAACTGCAATCCACTTGTAGTTAACGCAGGTCAAAGTAGAAGATCTGTGCCTAGTTTAAATTTTGTCTTTATTGTCCATGTCCAGAATAAAGTCTTAGTTTCTGTGTAGAGTTTCTCCGTTTTGAAGGTTGGCTAAGTGACTTTGCCAACACTGTAATTCCCCTACAGTACACCTGTCAGTCGGCTGTGCAAAACTAGGTTAGATTATCTGGATTTCCTTGTCGCATCTACCAAGAGCTTCCCTAACACCCACCTAGCTTACACGTTCTCTCTACCTTCATTTAATGCATATGACCAGATATTCAGTTAACACTGACTCTGAATGCACTTATGAGTTACAAATCCCATTCAGGTATTGCCCCATGCCCCTGTCTATCCTTATTAGCCAAAATGTAAATTCAGAGCGGTCAAGAACTCTGCCTTTTGGTTTACCCAAAGCAGCTTTACAGAGGTCTAGACAAAGAATAGGCTTTAATAAGATTTGCTGACATTTGCTGACCAGCTAGACTTTGGTGCTAGGTTGTCAACTGCCCTTTGGTCCTCAGGAGAAGCCTGGCTACACAGGAATCTAGGTGAGGAATTGCCCAAGATTGATACACAGTGGCTTTATCTTAGCATGAGTAAAATGGTGGCAACTCTAACTGTGGTGACCAATGTAGCTTTATGCTCACACCAACGACAGGGCCTCAACGCCTAAGAGACTAGATGTATCATCAGAGTATCGTGAGTAACAAACACTTTTTTTTTTTGTTATGATTTCCACATGGTCATGATGACCAACCAGTATGCAAGGAAAAGCAGGGGAAGAATGAGTGAACTAAAAAGAACAGGTAGTTTCCTAGCGACTTGATCCTTATACACAACTAATAGTCAATGGAAATGATACCGTCCACCCCCAGTCTGGCCACATTTTTGTTTCCATCAACATCAAATATTTCTAAACATCTTAAAAGGAACAAATATGGGAGAAGGGAAAGACTGGGCTATGACCCTGCCCAAACACCACAGCATGGTGTGCTGACAGACATCTGAGAACTAATTTACTCAAGGAGAGCAGTGACTTCCATCTGTCAAGATTGCTAAATTTCCATCTGTGGTTCATTCAGGCAAATTCTAGGCAGGAAAAAAAAAAAGAAGGCAGGAATCAAGAACATGCTTTGGGCTTAAGAAATGACCTGTGAACCTGCTACAGAGTTTGTAGGGACTTTGGCATGGCCATCACACAGGGATGAGTTCACAGATACACCTGTCTTCCCTAACCTACAGATCCATAGGAATCAGTCAGCGATTCACTCAGTCTGGGGGCAGCAGTCTTGTGGGAAATACAGACAAAGTTCAACTCCAGTCTCTTCCAAAGACAAATAGGTTCAACTATTCCTGATGTCACCCTCCATTCCCTGAAAAAATACTGAATCTGAACCAAGCAGAAAAACCCCTAGATTTCCTAAACTAAATAATCCCAATAAATAATGAAAACCCAAATTACATACAGATACCCTTAAAAATATCCCAAGGTCCTTCCCACGCTAGCTAAAAGACATATCCCTTTTGCATTTAGCTGCTAATCAATCTCTCAGTACACACTGTACTCAGTGTTGACTCAGGGACCCAAGCCACCAGCTGCTAAAAGCAAAGATTAAAGACCACTGGTTGGTATCAGTTGGTAAAGTCAAGAGTATTAGCAACCTGGAATAGAAATTCAGCTTTGCTCATGCTGATCATGAGCACAGCTGTGACATGTGCTAGCTTCACTGACGTCAACAAAAAGGAGATGACAGAACCAAGGAAGGCGTAGGGTAGGAAGTATAGAAGGAGAAAGGAGTAGGAGATGGGATGGAGAAAGAGTGTGAATTGCTGAGGAAGCAGGCTCACAAGAGCTCGAGGAAGCATACAGCAACGCCAGAAGACTCCAAAAGCAACTCCAGCTATGAAGAACCAGAGGAGATTCTGTGCCCATAAACAGAAGACATTCAATGACTCTACGCTATAGAGGCACTGGTTCACTTCTTGGTGAACGGACACACTATGCACCAGATGGCAAGCCAGCAATGAAACTCCCAAATGCTATGATTTAAAGCTGTCAACAACCAAGGAGAACCCTACCTTGCTTAGTACAATTACATTTCCTTTATAAACACTTCGTAAGTCAGTGTTGGAGTTGTTTTTCCTCTTAAGCATTTAATACCCCTTAGTTTTTTTTTCTAATAGAAATATTTGGCCCACTTTGTGGATGACAAATATCTAAAATGGAGGGGGCCCTTTGGATGCTGTCACACAACAGCACAGAGAGGGGCAGGAACAGGAAAAAGGTGCTGCTGTCCTCTATTACCCTGAAGTTGGTGTCTCACAAGAGGAACAGCTGCCTGCAGATAGCCTAGCGCTGAGCCTCAATCTGTTTCCCAGAGAAAAGTGAAGTCAACTGTTTCCCGATTTTTGTACAGCTGGTGGTTGAGTGTCCTGCTGCTCTGGTCAGAGCTCACATTTTTCTGCAAAGACCCTAGCTGACACGATTTATGAGGTGGTCTAAGAAGCATGCTGAGCAGTGTGTGTTGAAGTCACAAGAGAGAACTTTCTGGCCCTAGTTGCATAGTTTCTGGGGAGGACTGGACAAATAATCCCAATACTTTATCTTGGCCACAAGTGCTCAGAGCCCCAAATGGAATGACAAATGAAACATTTTTTTTTTCCTTTTAGAGTCACTAATGAGAAATCAGGATTATACTGAGGTTTGATAACAGGGAAGACATAAAAGGCTATTCCATACCAAGTGTTCTGTATGGAAGCGGACACAGAAGTAGCATCGAACACTGCCCAGTAACCAGCACAGGCAACAGCCATCACCAAAGCCATCTCAGCAGAACAATGCATCACAGATCAAGGCTAATAAGCAGTATGTTAAGACTTTCCTTTATGGTGATGTATGCTAAAAAACAAATCAGCCAAGGTCCAAGTTCAGGGCGAAGGTTATAATCATGTTCACGGAACAATGACCTAAAGTCAGGCTGAGCCAAAGAAACTCTGGCAGGATGCATGATCAGAGCCAGTGGGAAGCAGACAAGGGCTCTCATACTTACAGTGAATTGGGCCGAGTAGGTTTGACCACATCCAGGTTTGGGTCACTGGAATTCATATTGGGCTGCAGGCTACTGCTAGAATTAAGGATGCTGTTTGCACTTGAGGAGACTGATTCCGAACTGGAGTTGATGATGCTGTTCCTTTGCTCCTCTGAAGAGAAGAAACAACAGAAAGGCCCATATTAATGTTAATAGAATAGGGAGAGGCTGCTCCCATTATACAAAAATTTACAAATAAGGAGACTAAATTGAAATATCTGAAGCTTTGGGAAAGCGCAGAGGAGCCAGGCATAGTAGCACATGCCTGAATCCTTAATATTCAGAAAGTAGAGGCAGGAGGTTTAGTTCGTCGTCAACTTGGCTATTTGAGTAAGGCTGTCTCAAAAGCAAGTCAACAAACAAGAAAAATGAGACATGGGAAAGGACAGATTGAAGAATGGTAATGGAGTCGGGGAGTGAGGCAGCTCAATGAGCAAAAGCATTGGCCACCAAGTTCCAATCCTTGGACCCCACATGGTGAATGGATAGAGCACGGCATGTTCTCTCCTCCTCTCTCAAATAGAAAGAGTGGGAAAGGAAAGATCAAAGGGAAACAGGTCACATGCATTTTAAAGCAAAGTCATTTCTCATGTTGAAGGGATGCACCCCCCAACACATACACCTCTAAGTATGAGCCAGAACTTTTCCTTATAATAACCATATCATATGACTTCGCCTAATTTGTGTCTTCTGTTGACTTACAGATGGTGAAGACAGAGAAGACCTCACAGGCTTTTTGTATTCAGCCACAGTTTCTTCTAAAACCTCTGCCCCTAACATTTCCCTAACTGCTTAGACCACATCATACCTCCAGATCCACAGCACATTACCTCAGAATATCAATTTGGCCATTAATTTCCTTAGAAATCAGCTGAACTAACTTGAGGACAACGCCCTAGAAATATCTGTCTGCCTCTAGAGTCAGACGTAAATTTGAGATATAACTTCAAAGTTAATTCCTTCATCAAGAGAAGTACAAGGGCTACACAGTTGTCTGCAAATCCAAGACCAAAAAAAAAAAAAAATGTACCCACGGTCCAAGCTACTGAATTCATATTTGGAAATTATTAGTAGAGAAACCCAAAGTCTTTCCAAGAGTTTGCCTTTGACTGGCAATGTGGCTTCAGGGACATAGCATGTGACCTTAAATTATTTTTCAACTTAAGATTTTTACAAATTTTTGTTTTGTGTGTATGGGTGTTTTACCTGTATGTTTACCTGTGCACCACATGCATGCCCTGATAGACCCCTGGAACCAGGGTTACAGACAGATGTAAGCAGCTAGATGTGTACTGGGAATTGAACCTGGGTTCTCTATGAGAGCAGGTAGTGCTCATAACCAGAGCTATTGCTCCAGCTTCTGACCTCAAAGTTCAAATAAATCTACGAAATGGGGAGAACAGAACTGCCCTGTACAGCTCATGAGCTGTCATGAGGATCAAGTGGGATCAGATGCTGGAATGTGTTTTATAAACACTGGGATACTGCTCAAAGAGAGGGACTTTCTGTTTTTTCTCATCTTAAAAAACTTGGAAGCAAGAATTGAAAGATCTGTGGATGATGCAGCTAAATGGCATGGGTACCACTGGTGGAGCAACATGTTACAAACTTGGAATGTCCATCCCTTCCCTCATTCCAGACTCACTGCTCACAGCAACGGGTGTTGCTGGCCATTATTTCATTTGTCATGAAATAAATGGGTTAATTCTTCTGGAGCTTTTGTATATGAAGGCATGCTATATCTCAGGAAGGGGAGGGGAGAGGGGGTAGGGAAGGGAACACTACCAGGGCCAGTGAGCAGGGACTTCCTACCAAAGAGAAAAAGAACTCCTGCCTTACACTCTTGTGAGCACTGGACACTAGCAGATGGGATAAGCCTCATTATCCTAAAACCATAGCCAAGCACATTGGAAACTTCTAGGTTGAGGTTTTTTTCTGATGTGCCGACAGTCTTGACTGAGGGAAAGTAGGAAAGTGGATAGGAATGTGAAAATTATTCCAGAGAAAGGATTGGGGGGTAAAATCAAAAGCAAACGGAATGTTTCAATGGCTGTAGCAAACTACACCAAGACAAATTCTAAAGCATTTGGAATAAATTAAAAAATGAAGGGGAAATGACTGAGAATTGTCACTTAAGTCAGGAGGCCACTCCTGCTGTGGGCGGGAGATGCTTCTGAGAAAAAAAAAAAAAAAAAGCAGAAGACTAAAAGAAGTCCTCTAATACAAAGGAGACGCTCCTTCACATACGGGGCTAAACATCTGAGTCCAGGATGACAGGTCAGCCCTGGAAGCCCCATCAGAATCTAGAACAGGGACACACCGCTGCTGGAAAAAAAGATTATATGCTAGAGGACTTCAAAGACGAACAGCAACCAGTTGTGAGTCAAGACATGTGAATGACAAAGAAAAAGCATGAAGCTCTCAGGCGTCAGGCGTGCTCAAAGCTAGCTGGTGAGAATGCTTGTCTTCCTCAAATTTGTTGTCAGTGAATACCTCTTTGTATATTAGTCACCAAAAGCCAGAGCACAGGAATGATGAAATGGAGAAATAATTGCCAGTTATAAACATGGATCAGGAATGTGTTGGATGCTTTATGGAAATATCTTTTAAAGCACCGAAAACAGATATAGACTTAGTCCTTAATGATATAAACTACTCAGGGGTAAGATAAGGTCAGAGGTCACACTAGAGCCTCATGAATGGCAATACATTATATCACAAATAGAAGAAAACAATATGCAATCCAACTTTCTTCTGCTGGAACAGGGAGAGGTGGTTGTGTGAGACTGAATTTTGCAGGTGCTTCAGGCAGAGACCTTGAAACCAGAGCACTGGTGACCGTGGGCAGCTTTGTTTTCTGTGCAAATCAAGAGTGGAAAATACAAGTATGCAACCAAATCACTGCCACTAAAAAAAGAAAGCCACAGAGTAATTTTGGTGATGTTGGACTTGTTCTGAGGGTTGCCATGGAAACATGGAAGCTAAGCTCCAGCACTTTTCATATTTACTAAGTGACTCCAACTTACTCTAATGGTAACCCATCCAACACAGGAGGCAGGATCTGTTTATCACAGAGCCCACAGGCAAACACAGAGCCAAGCCAAATGCACAGGTCTTGGCAGGCTTGAACTTGTCTGGCTCTCTGAACACACAGAACTGAAGGGTAAACATGAAACACAGATCTTTGCCACTTTAAGGGATATTTCCCACTCGGCAGAAGCCTGTCAAAATTTGGGCTAATATGTCATTTTTCCACAACACAAAATATTAGAGATTGAAAAGGACCCATGACTCCTTACAGAAACAAATCTCTCCACCCTGCTCCCCCTTTTTCAAGTTCAAACATGAAATGAGGAGAGAAGGGAGTTACCAGTCGGAAGCTTTACAAAGACCCTGAGTTCTTCACAGAGAACAGAGAGGCACAAGGAAAATCCCCAGAGGCACTCCTGGGCTATAGCTGGGAGAGAGGTGCACTTTCCTCGGCTTGTCAGAGTTTTGCAATGAAGTCTGTGATGCATCATCTTGACAAGATAGGATGATAATAGCATGGCAGCTTAATGAATTTTGCAATAAAAATGATGAATGCACAGCAGTTTCTGAATTTGCCATCTCTGGGAAACACCCAGGCACATGGGAAGCTTGGAGTCAGACTCTGTGACTGTGAGGGTGATTCTTTTTCACACTATAGCTTTCTTGCCAGATAGCAGAGACCAGGCCAGAAGAAAATCCAAGGTGGTCTGATCTCATGCTGACTCTGTCTCAGTCCTGTGATAAAAGTAATTGTACAAACAGTTTGTATAATATGTTTAGGCATATAAAAACAGCAGCTTGGCCAATGAGTGCTGGAATAAACCAGGATCTAATGAGTGAGAAGGAAGCATGGCCACTGTAGAGCTTGATTATTTGTGCAGCATCTGATACTGTGAACTTCTGCCAAGTTGCTTCAGTGAACAGATTCTAGTTTGGTCCACGATAGACTGGCTGACTTATGAAGTCTTTCTGTAGTATTCATAATAAGGTTTTTCTTTCTAAAGGAAAAAATGTCAATAAAAGTAGATTTTATGAAAGTGGAGAAGGCACAGCAGCTGGCCTGGGAGTGAACTGACTCCGAAGCATGAGGCATGGAGAGGCATAGTAAGGAAGGCTGGTCCTGAGGCTACCCTCATACTGAAGGCTGCAGAGCTTCCACTTAATGACTGTGCTGGGAACTCAATGATTAGAAGTAAACTCTCAACCATGGCCAACTTTGATGCTGACCCTGCTGTGCATGGCTAGTAAAAAATTATGTATATCTTATCTTTATATCATAAATCCTTAAAAAGTGGTTTGGAATGGTAAAGAGATGAGGCAACCAGGGAACTTTATTTGTAATAAGAAAAATTCAACACATAGTAAATATGCATTCCTCTCCAATTTAGAAAATATAGAAAAGCATATATATATATATGTGTGTGTGTGTGTGTGTATATATATGTTCAATATATGCTGTGTTCTAGGTATATTTATTTGGCACATAAATATTCAGTTATTTTATTATATATGGATGCAGAGAGACAGGCACACACACATACAGAGTGAGAGAGTAGCTGTCTTTTATTAGAAAGATCACACTACACCTAATTCTACATTATCTGCTTTGTTCTCGTAATGATAACACACAGATGGAAGCCTACAGCATCCTTTGTTCCATCCATGTAATGACCTACCTTAGAGTTTCCTTATTGTTTTTTGTCTTCTATACAATGGCAACATCAACTATTTGGTTTTCAGCCACACACAGTAACCACACACAATTAAACAAAGAGCTACATTGCACCTTCTGGGGCCTCTGTGACAACAAGAATCTGTGTGGACAAACATGTCACCTGCCAAAGCAAACATGTGTGTCCAGAGCACTCAGGATCTCCAAAGGCAACCTGAGAAATGGCCCATGCCGCAGCTTTGACTGCTCAGAGAAAGACATTACATAAGCCTTTCAACTGTGTGAATTCCCGGTCATTTTTCATCGCAGAAGACACATAGGAGAAGTATATAAGCTAAATTTTTAGATTCTCATCGAGCTTGTCTGGGAGAGGGTCCAGGATGCATTAGCTGAGCTAAAAGAAAAGAATTAATCAGAGATGTAATCCCAGCAGCTAGTTAACATGATCCATATGAAACAATGCCCAATAATCATTTCTGTCCCTAATCCACCTCTACCAACCCTGAACAATATGTCAAGGTTTCTGATGTGTTTGTACTTGCATATTAAAAAAGCTTTCTTAAAGCAGGGTAGCTACATGTCCCTTGCTAGAAGCCTCTCTTTTGGAATCTGTAGGACCAGAAGGGGACTGCATTCCTATTCAATAGTAAGGTGACCCTATAGCCTGGTGATAATTATCACAATCACAGACAACAGTAATTAGGTGCTTACTGTGTTCTAGGCCTCCAGTCAAGAACTTTACATGCAATGGCTCATTTAATTATGGTAATTAGCCTCCAGGACAGCTATTATTAGTGATTAGTTTTGCAGATGAGAAAATGAAAGTATAGAAAGGCAGAGTAATACCTTCCAGGTGTCAGAACTACTCAGTCTGACTACGGGGTCTTTCTTGTGGTCACCATGTCAGCCCACTCTTTTCCCTGACAGAGAGCCCTCGTGACGACAAAATATCAGCAGTTGTCAAGGTTCCCATCCCACTTAGCCACTGTTGATCTACCTTGAGTCAGTATGGAGACCTGGGTCTGAATCTCCTGCCTCTGACAGCTCTGGAGAAATGGAACATCCATATTGTTATTAGGCTTCCTACAGTTTAACACAAACAAATGTCTAAGAACCAATATTCCAAGAAGCTCATTTCAACACCTTTGTGTAAATACTAAATAAATAAATAAATAAATAAATAAATTGGGGAGATCACTCTTTGTTGTATCTGCAGCCTCTTGGAAGAAGTCACAAAGGTGTAAGATCTTGCTGTGGGCTCTCTCCAGCCCTCTTGGCTCTACTTTCCATAGATGTCTTGCAAAAATACACTTGGTATTAGTGCCCTTCACTCAGACCAGTCCCATTTCTGCTGGGAGGTGACCTATGTGGAAACCCAGGGGTTAAACAGTAATCTCCCTGTTACCACCTCTCTGGATGAAAAACTTCATTCCATCTGTTTAGAGGTGATCACAAAGGAGAAGGCCTTGGCCCAGTAAGCTAAAACCATCACTGAGTGCATGCTGCTTTCAGCAGTATAGCTGCTGGGTCTGGAGGGGAGGCTGCCACCTGGCTATAGATTGTCAGTTTGCATATTAAAGAACCCATTCAATATGGCTCAAATGCCCCCAAAGTTCCCTGGAAGCTGGGACAGATGGCTTTAACTACTTCTGTATCTTAGCTCAGCAAGGTTTTCACTTCTATGGTTCAAAAGCTGATAAAGGTCCCTTTGTAAAGATAAAATGGTATAGGGAAAGGAGGACATCTGGGTGACAAGCTCTTGCTATCCGCTTAAAACTTTGTCTCAGTTTATCTGCCTATAAATTGCAGCTAACCTCATAGGATTATTAATTAGGAGTATGAGAAGAAATAATGACAGGCTTAGCACGATGGCTGACATATTACTTAGGCTATAATTGTTTTTTATCATTGTTAGTGAATGAGGCTCAAATAAGGTCTGGTCTCAAGGGTCTTTATTAAATGTATACATTCATTGGTCCATAATAGATCCCCAGCTTAATGCAATTTAACTTTCAAATTCATGAGAATAATCTGGATCACGAAGTATTCCACAACAGCCCTCCCTAACCAAACCATGTTTTCCAGGATCTACCCCACAGGTTGAAAGAGGAAATCTGGGTTGTGAGTGGTTAACAGTATTTGATGAACAGTGAATGGGTATAAAATTCCTACTCTGTTGCTGATGACCCTGAGTGCATCATATAAATTTTATTTTCCTCCAGCTGGAAACGTAGGGACATTACCTCTGTCATATAATTTTAAGGTTAAAGTTATGACATTATACATAGTGACCACACAGAAAAAAACTAGTCTAAATAAGTTATAGATTCCTGTATAGTAAACACAAAGAGAAGATGGAATTTTATGAAGAAAATGTCTTCAAATTCAACATGAGAATGTGGAATATTACTTTAATATGTGTTACAGCTGTTCATGCTGTGGAACATTTGTTTTAATGATGCAGATGTGTGTTGTGATCTTTTATGTTGCGTTTGTTTAACTTTGTGAAGCTGTGTTGCTGTGCCTGCTTTAGTCTAATAAAGAACTGAACAGCCAGTAGTGAGGCAGGAGAAAAAAAAAGGCGGGGCTGGCAGGCAGAGAGAATAAAAGAGAGAAGCGGAAATCTGGGAAGATCAAGGAGTAAGAAAAGAAGAGGCTAGCTACCCAGCTACCCAGCTACCCAGCCACACAACCACACAGCCACACAGCCACACAACCACCCAGCCACACAACCACCCAGCCACACAGTCACCCAGCCACACAACCACCCAGCCACAAAGCCACCCAGCCACACAGTCACTCAGCCACACAACCACCCAGCCACACAGTCACCCAGCCACACAACCACCCAGCCACACAACCACCCAGCCACACAGTCACTCAGCCACACAACCACACAACCACACAGCCACCCAGCCACCCAGCTACACAGTCACCCAGCCACACAACCACCCAGCCACACAACCACCCAGCCACACAGTCACCCAGCCACACAACCACCCAGCCACAAAGCCACCCAGCCACACAGTCACCCAGCCACACAGTCACCCCATCACCCAGCCACATAGCCACCCACCCAGCCACCCAGTCACAGTCACCTAGCCAACCACCCAGCCACCCAGCCATCCAGTCACCCAGCCACACATACAGCCACCGAGGAAAAGTGAAAATAAGATCCACAGAAGTAAGAAAAGGAAAAAGCCCAGTGGGTTAGGGTTAGGACTAGAGGCCTGCCACCCAGCTCCCAAATAAATCACAAAGAGGCTTTTGTCGCTGGACCTTTTCCTTTTCTTCTGTAGATCTTACTCTTACTTTCATTTTTACTTCATGGGCCTACCCTCCCCCCCCCAAAAAAAAATGGGAAAACTATCTTTCCACAGCTCCATTGGGACTCACAGCTCTGCTTAGGGAGTTCTGCACCACAGACCTCTTTCTAGCCTTTTCCCAGACTGGAGCCCGTTTCCTTCAGTATCTTTCTCAAATTCCCCCTTCCACTCCTTGAGCAGCTGCAGACAACCCTGCTTGCCAGTCCCTCCCTCCTCACTAGAACACCTAGTGGGTTTCTGAAGACCTGCATGTGTTGCTAAGATGGCTTCTAAATCTCCTTACTCCCTCTGCTCTCTCTTCCTACCACGTACCGCTGACACCTTCAGACTGACCGAATTCTCCACTGAGATCAGAGTAGGAGAAACTCTCTGGTGCCTCATCCTGCAAACAGGTGTCTGTCATCTTAACTGCAACCTTCTGGTTAATAAAAAGGAAAAGCCAGTAGGAGAGTGCTTGACTTTAAAAATGGAAACTCAAGTCACGCGCAGGTAGGCACTTGGTCCACCCGTGCATGCAGAAGGGAGCATTCCTCCTAGAAAGTGAGACAAATGTCTATATGTTCCACCTAACACATAGGACACTTCTCTCAGACACTTCAGTGAGTCAGAAGTGAAGATGCAAAGACCTATGAACTGTCAATGTGACCTTCAGGGCTGTCCTTTCAGAAAAGGAAGCCAATGACAGCATAAACGCTGGTACAGATTAACCTCCGAGATGAGAGGACAGGCCTCAACTTCTGTAGAGCAGGACCCTTGAGGAGGAGAGTGAACTACTGGAGACAGCAACTGGAACCCCCCCCCCCCCAGGGAGTTTCCTGAGCTTTCCTGCTCCAGCTCATGGTGGAAAGCATAGGGACTGCCCACTGCAATGCTGGCACCCTGCAGGTACCACAGAGAAGCAGAGGAAAAAAAGGAGGCTCAAAAGAGATCAGATAGACAGAAGAAGAAATGAGTTGCCAAAAAGCAGGATTTGGTCAGCGTGAGAACAGGGGGAGAAGTGTACATGCATGTGCAAACACTGGTGTGCATGACCACCGTGCACATGTGATGTAGGAATGTCTTTCTGTATGCTGTGAATATCAATCTTTAAATAAAGGAGCTGTTTTGGCCCATAACAGGCACCGTAGAAGTAGGTGGGGAATCAGAATAGGTAGGAAAGGAAGGGCGGAGTCAGGACAAGACCAAGCCAGGCCACCAAAGAAGAAACATGTAGGGAACACAGGTGAGCCATGAGCCACGTGGCAGGACAGGTTAATGGAAATAGATTGAATTAAGATGAAAGAACTAGCTAGTAATGTGCCTGAGCCATAGGCCAAACAGCATGAAACTAATACAAGTGTCTGAGACATTTCTGGGGGCCAAAGCAGCAGCACATGGTGGCTAAGCGGTCTGCGACTGCAGGTCTGTGGGTCTGGACCTCTGGCTGCCTGGGATCAGAAACCATATTGTAACATACATGCTTTCAAACAGGATAGGCTCCTGAGGGGCAGTTAAAGTTCATATCAAATCTAGACAAGAGTGTCAGCAGACATCATATTGTCAGGTAAACAGCAAGTGTCCGCTGTCAGTACCTCAGCTCAGTTCTCACCAAGCGACTAACAGAGAAGACTGGAGTTGGCCAAGATTGAGAACCAGGTCTGTGGACCTTCCACGAATGACCCCCGAGTGATTCTGAGCTAGGAATTTACTTTTATGTGGAGTACAGAATAATGTGATGAGTACATCAAATTCATGTTTCAGACATTTGACATACCAGAATTGAGGCTCTGCAAAGAAGTGAGTTGCTTTAAGATCAATGTAAAATGTGTTATACAAGCAACACACGCAAATAATGTGGTCTGGCCTAAGCAGTAAAAGGAGGTTGTTAAGTGATTACAATTTAGGAGACACTGAGCTAGGTATGTGAAGAGGTTTTATTTAAAGGATGCTGTTCTGTGGAAATATGCAATTTGCTTTCACAGATTACCTGTATACTCCAGACCTGTACTTTCACTCAAAAGGGTGCTTTGAGAAAGCTTTCTGTATTTGTCCATAAACTGAGCACAAAGGGTGAAGTGTGTAAAAACATTACATGTACTGTCACCTACCGGTAGTAACAATAATGAGGTATGATTAAGGCAGAATTTCTCATTTCCTGGCCCAGTCCTCCGTGCACCTCCCACTCCCTGCCCCTTACTAGAATACTTTCCATACCATCCTGGTACCACTCCCGTTTTCCAGAAGAAAATAAGTACTCAAAATTTACTTTTTGATTATAAAATGCACATAGTTTTATATTCACATGCACTGTCCAAACAAATGCACACACAGACATCAGTACACACATATGTACACACACATGCAGATTTTTCTTTTGAAATGCCTCTTACAGACGCTAGCCCCTCTGCTAAAATCCAAGCAGGTGGAGCCTGTATCCCTGTGTCCTGTCACTGGGCAGAAGCTGTATTGCTTCATCGTCTATACCCAGGACATGGCAGCCTGTTCTGCTGCTTAGATAGGTCTGCTTTCATAGGTCCTTAACTCTCAACCTCTGCCTCCTGTGATAAACGCTAATCTTGGGCCAAAATCTAATTGATTTCTCCTAATTTCCTTCAGTGCTGTAAGGTAGGCTTCAGTATCAGGTCCAAGGCTGCTGTTTCTCTATGCTGACTGCAAGTCCAGCACTACCCGAAGCCTGAGGAAGAGACCAAAGCAGTCTGCCCTGTCCCTGTCTGTGCTGCACACTGCTTAGCAGGAAACCTTAGGTGACCGGGCGCTCCTGGAAACCTGAGAAGCACATTACCCTGAAGCCTGATGCCTCATTCCCTCAGCAGATGGGGATGAGGTCAGCTCTGTTCCAAGCGTTCCCTGGTACACGCAGAGGAGCCCAACCAAGTTCAGAGTGGACTATGGGGAGAATGATCCACCAGATGTTTAAGAAGAACATGGGCTACTGCTAAAAGGGAAGTCAAAGCCAGGGCAGAGTCCAACACGTCCTTGTCCTAAAAACTCTTCTAGGAATTGATATGAAGGAAATTATCTGAGTATAGAGGAACAAATTTAAATAAAGGTAAGAGTAGCTTTATTTATGAAAGCAAAGTATTTGCTGCAATCCTGATGATGCTAACTCCCAAGGTGCGGCCTTCCTATGAGAATTCAGAACACCTTTAAATGCAGTAAGGTTTTAATGTTCAAAAAGTTATGGTAAAGAAGGCCTTTACTTTTCAATATAAAATGGTATCAAACCTTGAAGGAAAAGAAAACCACGGTGAAGATATAAATGCTTTCCTCACTAAAATAAAGCTGGCCACTATCTTCTTTGTGCCTTTGCTGGAGTTTATACCGACCAGTCTTTGTAGTCCTCAGAGTCACAGTCATTGTCATCATCATCCAAAGCATCTAGTAAGGATGTAACAAGATGTCTCAGAACATCCCACAGTTTAACTTTCACATTAGCCCTCGGCCGTCCAGAAGACCCTGGGTCTTGACTGCTGTACTACAGGAGTCTCTTATTAAAGAAACTCAAGTGTAGCTATACACTTTAGGGCCAAAGACTCTGGAAAACCACTGTTGCCAATGTCAAGAATGGGAGACAGAGGTCCTGAAATGTTAGATACCAGAAGTCATTCACAGTCATCCATGGAGGCAGAATTGCCACTGGGGCAATCCAGAGCTTTTTCCAGAACATCGTATGCCCTCCATTAATACACATTTCTCTATTATGCTACGTAGTTTTGGCTAGCCTGGAACTTGCTATATAGACAGGGATAGCCTCAGACTTTCAGGAATCCTCTCCTCTGTTGACTCTGTGCTCTGCCTCCAAACCGCTATGATACAGGTTTCTTTTAACAAACGTTTAAATGTGACTATTTTAGGGTCTCGGATTCAATCATTGCAGAGAATCCAGAAGTCCTGAGATAAAAAGGTTTGGTACATTTGGGGAGATATTTCTCTTCTATTTCAAATACAGAGGAATCACTCTATAATTCAGTAATGAATTCCAAATATTTTAAAGAGTCAACCCAGAGAAGAGTCTAAGAGTAAGCAGAAGGCTCTGCTTCCCACAGGCACAGCCTAGTATGACATGTGACTCCCTCCAATAATACTTGCAAACCAAGTCAGGGGAAGAGATCTGTTTCTATGAGACCTGCCAACAAAAGAGGGTTGTAGGGCAATAGCAGAGCCCACCTCCTGTCATGCAGCAGAGAGAGGAGGCTTGGCTTCTTGTCCAGAGACCTGTGTCTTTCTTTCTCAGCAGTGAAACCAGACAGGGCACACTAAGACACAAAGTCTTCTGGACACCTAGGGCCAGCAGCACACAAGGATGTCCACAGCAAGCCATGGAGGTAGCAGGGATGTCTCCACATATCACCCTGGCCCTGGGCAGTGAACACTCACGTTTTTCTGTGGATGGCATGGCATGGAAGAGTGTCAGAGGCCTCTCGCTGCACGAGGGGGGCTTGGAGTCACTGCTTTTCTTCCTGGACAGGTGTAGCTGGGCGTTGGTGAGGGGCACATCAGGTACAGTGTTGAATATCTGCACATCAGGGTGACAAAAAGGTTACACATTTCCCTGAACTAGGAAAGAAGCACAGGCCTGAATCATGACCAGGAGCTTGGAGAGGTGCATTAGAATAAGCAAGGAAAGCCTTTGTAGGCTCCCACTGACACTTCTAGGAACTGAGATTGAGTAGTTTCTCTAGGAACTGATGCAAGAATTCACTTCCCCTTCAAATCCCTTCTGCCATAGTTTTTAATGGAATCTCCTCTGATCTGTGCAAGAGGAATGGAAAGCAGAGATAATCTAAACTACTGTTTGCTAACAGTGAAGGGATTTTAACGCCTTTGCCTAGAAGTAATTATTTCAAATGCCCTTCCTATAGTAAGAGGTTTCTGGCCTGGACTTTCGGGCCTAGCCTCAGATTTTGGCCCACAGACCCACTGACATGCAGACCCGCAGACCCGCAGAGACACACAGATGCTTTCAATAGTTTTAGGCTGATCAGCCTAAGGCCCAGGCATATAACTTGTTAGCTCTCCACCCTTCATCTAATCCATGACTTCTGTCCTATTCAGCCATGCAGCTCAGTACCTTTTCTTAGAGCAGCATGGTTGTCCTCTGCTTCTTCCAGCATCTCTCTGGTGTTCTGCTCTGTGCTTCCTGTTCTTAGAGTTTTTCTTAGTCTGGTAGCCCTGCCCACACTTCCTGCCTGCCTTTGGCCAATCAGCACTTTTTATTAAACCAGTGGGTGGGACAATTATTTACAATGTAACAACACAATTTCCCACACCTTCCTTTCTTCATTTGGTCTCCTCCCAAGTTATTTACAATTGCATCACAATTGTATCACAGACCATAAAATATGTTTAAATAATGGTCCCAAACTGACACAAAGCAGGAAACATGTTTCCTCCTCACCAACCATCCTCAGTGGAAGCAGCCTTCCAAGTTCAGCAGCTCTGAGTTATTTGAGGTGAGCTTTACCTACTTTCAAAAGATGGAGGTGGGTGACCCTGATAACACACACACACAAACACACATGTATGTATGCATGCATGTATGTATGTATGTATGTATGTATGTATGTGTGTATGTATATAAGTATGTACGTACAAATTTAGAAATGTAGAAAAGTCTATAGAAAACCTCTCAGTTCTATTATTTATAGACTATGTAACTTTCAGAAATCAGGGTTTGTGTTTTAAAAGAGTTCTTTAAAAATCATTTTGTTATTATTATTTAAGAACATTTGTAGTAGTTACATTCCTAATTGTTGTGACAAATACCAGGCAAGAAATAAGGGAGCTTGGCTCATGATATAAAGGTCTATCGTAGTGTGAATGTGAGGTAAGAGCCTACTGTAGTGTGAATGTGAGGTAAGAGCCTACTGTAGTGTGGATGTGATGTAAGAGCCTATTGTAGTGTGGATGTGAGTTAAGAGCCTACTGTAGTGTGGATGTGAGGTAAAAGCCTACTGTAGTGTGGATGTGAGGTCAGAGTCTACTGTAGTGTGGATGTGAGGTCAGAGTCTACTGTAGTGTGGATGTGAGGTAAGAGTCTACTGTAGTGTGGATGTGAGGTAAGAGTCTATCGTACTGTGGATGTGAGATAAGTCTATTGTAATGAGGATGTGAGATAAGGGTGCAGTCTATTATAGTTTGGAAGTCATGTTGATAGGAGTTGCTCACAGCGATAGCAGCAGGAGCATGAGGCTGCTTGCTCACAGCTCAATGGATCAAAAATCTGAGAGACAGAGACTGGAGGAAATGGGCTTGGCTATTACTCCCAAAGTCTGCCCCCAGTGACCACTTTTTCCAGCTACGCCCTACCTCCCCAAAATTCCATGGATTCTTCAAACAATAGTTTCAAGTGCAAACCCATGAAGAACAATGTACACTCAAGCAAGGTTAAAAAAAAAAAAAAGGTGAGACTTAAATCTTACCAACTGTTAATACGCCTTACTACAGAATTTCTTTATCACTAGAGACAGAAGCCAGCACTTACATGGTGCTTACCAAGAGTGTAGCTGCCACTTACTGTGTAGTTCCTGAGGTGCTAGTCATAGCACCCTGTGCTTTACAAGCAGTTCACTCAGTGCTCAACAACTCTGTATAACCCGGCATTTTATAAAGAACCAAAGCATACAGAAATAAAGCTGTCACATTAATTGATATAATTATGGAAGATAACAGAGGGTCTTTTTTTCTAGATTCCTTTGTAAATGCATATGATAATAACATCCATTAAACAATCAGGACACTTTTTGGAACATCCACTTTACAGAGGCACCCTATATGTAACAGCCAATCAAACAAATGTGCTCCCCATGGTTAGAGGATTTACATTCCAGTAGCTGTGATTTACTAAGTATTTGCCACATCAGACATGGAGCTGAGTGCTTTGTATAATTCTCATTTGCCGCTAAACACACTTTCCCACAACTGAGATTATATTTTTCACATAGTTTTACATCCTAATTATCTCAAATATCATTATATGGCAGTATTCTCCCTTCAATTAAAAAAAACCTTCAAAGATGATTCATAAGGGTTTCATAACCGTCTCTACTTTACTGAGAGACTAAAATGGACTGAATCTTTTGTTGTACACCCTTACACTGTGACATGAGCCTCCTGGATTTCCTCTTTCCAACTGTCACAAGTCACAAAAGCAGTAGCCACCTCCATCCCTTCACTTTTGACTCAGGGTATCCCAGAATTGTTCTTATGGCCCTCTTCTTTGTGTGCATATTTTAAAGTGATACCCGAAAGCTGATGTGCAGAAAGACAAGTCACAAGAATTATGGGAGTTTCAACTGAAACAGCTGTTCTCGCCGGGTTGGCAGGTCCTCGGCCCTGAAGATGCCAGCCAGCTGGTTGATTTAGTCTCACTCCCAAACACAGCTGTTGGAAGGAAGGTAGCATTATTATACTTTCCCTAGTTATCTCAAACTCGAAACAAGATAAACTGAGTGGCTGCTAGAGCTCAGATCAAGGAGTGGGAAAAGGAGACTTAGAGGAAAAGAAATCTTCATGTCCAGATCAGGCAGAAGCTCTGACATGAGCTGACTGATGCTGTTCACTTCTGCAATCTCCAGAGCCTTTACAGCGTAAGAAAACAAGAAGTCTGTGGTTATTTGGGGGCCCAAGGGCCGAAACCTCTGAGAAGCTTTCTTTCCCTTGACTTTGTTCCCCAAACCATGTCCAACCTTGGCCACTCTGAGGTGACATCTCAATGAGTACCATTACTGACCATTTAAAATGGCTCCTCAATACATGTGCTTATACCTACTGAGCACTGAGCTGGGCATGAGTCTTGCCTAAGCTTCAGGTTAACTCATCATAGGGCACAGGGTGGCCATTTCATAAGAACACCTCCTACCCTGTCTTCCACCCCTATGAGGCCACAGGGAGCAGAAGTGAAGCCCTAAGGGTGCACCAGCCATCCAATCAGTTCATCCTCTCCAGCCTAACTTCTTAGAGAAACCGCCATCTTAGTCCCATGAGAATAGATATTTAACAGGTAATGGTTCATCTTAGCACACTTTTGCCTTTGGCCCAGAATGCAGTGCCTTCAGCAATCCCTTGAAAAGAGCATCTAGAAATGATCCAGAGTTAAGGACAGGCCAGATCCTAGTACCCTCCCATGACTCTCTGCCTCTGGCATCCAGATACTATCTTTCTTCCTAAGGAATGATACACCCCCTATCCTCTATAGTGCAAAGGGAAAAGATAGCAGATGTGCATTTTAACCTCAGTTGTTAACAACACCAAAAACATCTATTCTTTCTAAGAACTGTGGCAGATATCAGTTTAGACACAAACAGGTATCAAAAAATACCCTGCAGACACAGGAGGAAGTGATGTGGGAGCACATGAGGAGAATCCCTTTCTGTTCATCTGTTATTTTCTCTAAAAGTTAAGACCTGGATCAGATCTCTACGGGATTTTTCACCAGGAGTAGGCATGACAGCCCCAAACTCCAGTTCTCTGGGCCTTATTATGAGCCAGGCACAGGCTTCTAAAGAACTCTTATCAGGCTGTTCGTGGGATCAAATGCAATATAAGGTACATAAGAGCACGGTGCAAAAGTGCCAGGCACAGGACAACATGTTACAATTACAAGCATTTTCCTAAATGTGAGGGCACCTTTGTAGGTGAAACCACCTAAAAACAAACATTTAATTAGAAGTTGGGGTTGGCATGGTAGTATAGGACTAATCTGCATACCCAGGAGGTTAAGGAAGGTGGTCTGCTACATGGTCAAGTCAAGGCTGGGCTACACAGTGAGTTCAAGGCCTAAGACATATAGAAATAATGTGGGAATTGTTATTCCATGGTGGTTGCTCATTTAACTCAGAAATTTCCACACATGCAAGCTAATTTTCCAGCTAATTTCTGACTGTGACAAGTTCTATCTGTACTAAAAGTTAAGAGTTGGAATTCTGATGAGTCTGAATTACAGTTTTCTTTGGGCTGTGAAGATTGATGCACAGAGGACCCTGTAATCTGCAAGTATTAACTCACAGAATCCACAAGCTCTACCATGTGATGGGAACGATGTACTCATTTCACAGCGACTTTCCAAATTAACACAAATAGGCGAGCTTTCCTTTGTGCCCCAAGTGTCCTGCTCATACTGTCTGACTTACAAACTAATTCCAGCTTAATCAGGAATGCCTTACACATAAATACTAGGAAGACTGTGACCCTGCTGGCAGTCACTAGAGAATAAAATTATACAATAAAAATGCAACTACTACAAGGAGCCTTTCCAAGTATCCCCAATTTCAAGTTCCCTGGGTGTAGAATTAGCACACCCATAAACACCAGCCTACTTTTTCTCCTCAAGCCAAGCAGAAGAGTGTCAGCATGGGCCTCTGTAGTCAGTTAGTCTTGGGTAAGTGCTAGGTCTTGACGAACACTCACGTACTATCTATCTCCAGACTGTACCATCCGTGATAACTACCTCACGGCCCTATCATCATATTCAACAGAAGGAGGTGAATTCAAAGTTCTGAAATGGGTAAAAGCAAACAAGCTTTGACGCCAGATAGGCCTGAATCCTGGCTTTGCCACCTACTAGCTGTATTATCTCTGATTATCTTTAACCCCTCTGAGCCTGTTTCCTTTACAAAGATGATCACACAGCACCCAAGATAAAGGACATAAAATGTGTAACATTACACTGGCAAAGCACAGGCAGGAAGGGCGATAATGTACATGACAGAAAAGTAAAAACTCACAGAGTATCTATCATGCTGTTATAGGAATTGAAGACGTGGATTATTTCCTTCGCAGTAACTCTATGAGGGACATATAGGCACTGTCATCTTGTAGATGAGGGAACTGAGAATCACTAAAATTAACTGACCTGCTCAAGGTCACACAGCTATCCAGACAAGGACCTAGACTGACTGACTGAGGAGGCTTCACTAACTGTATTTTATGTGTTATTGAGAAACAAATGTCAAAGCACAAAGATCAAAAGTTTTGTGGACTAACAGATCGGATTTCCGTGACCTTGAGGAAATTACATAAGCTTCTGATCTCCAAAGGACTCATCTACAATGAGGCCCAGGACCATGCTGAGGGCTAAGGCATCCTAGTGGTTACCTCTTGGCTGTGTAAAAGATATTGCTGTCTTCAGTAGAAAAAGGAGACAGATAGAATGTAAGAAGGAAATAAGTGGATACTGAAGAGGAATTATTTGCAGACAGGGCACAAGAATTCAATCTGTAAGTGCACATTTAATTATATTCTTTGAAAAATTTCAGCCTGAGCTGCCCGTAGCAAGGTAAGTATCTGATGTTCTTTTTCTCTGTGTGCTACGCACAGAGCTTAGGGGTTTTTGCTCCCGTTGTGATGTTGCAGAGCCCTGACACTTGTTGCGGAATTTGTTCTTAACTGTGTTACACATACATTTTACACCTTTCCCAATCCCAGCTGTCACAGGCCCTGGGCAATTTAAAAGGATTAGGAGTCTCTCTATAAAGTGTGCCCTGTACTCCTTATTATGTGCTGTGATGTTTATAGGAAGAAAATGAGGTCATGGTGAAGAGCTTCTGAGTCCATAGCTGCAAAGTAGCTGAGCAGACAATAAATCACAGCCAATGTAAAACAGCAGTTTAGTTAACGACTGAGGTTGAAAACTGTTCTTGAGACACGAATTCATCAGGGTCGAGCTGAGGAATACTTTTGTGAGAAAGGAAAGTCCACAACTACTCTGCTCACTGGATCTGAGGCCCCATGCACAGTGCAAGTGGAGCCTCAGCCTAGTAACTTCGAGCTTGTGAGTCAGACAAGCCACTGCAGGGCCTATTTGTCATTAACTGTGAAGAAGCCAAATCTAGAGACTGTAGCTACAGAGGTTGTTTAAGGACAGTTGGAAATCTTAAACCTTGTTGCTATCAGAGTTTTGGCAGAGATCAGCAATTTGGAAAGTAGTTTGGATGGTTTTATTTAAGATCTCTCTAAGGGAACCAATTATCTTTAGGAACTAAGGACACACACATAAGGGTGTGTGTGAGTGTATGTGTGTGTGTGTGTGTGTGTGTGTGTGTGTGTGTGTGTGTGTGTGTGTGTGTGTGAAGGGGTACTGTGGTTTTTCCCTATCTCTAGAAAGAGTCTATTTCCTGCTGCCTCTGCTGATGGAGGGGTGTTATATAAAATGCACCATCAAACTATGGTCCCATTTGAGGGTTATTAGAGGAGTTTTCCAATTCAAATGATTATCAGCTTACCTGGAGTTAAGTAGGGGTGATTATGTACTCAGATTGACAAACGTGCTGCATTAATAGAGTATCCCACACAGCACTTGAGATAAGAGGAAAAAGGTCCTAAGAGAGAACAGAAGCACTACGCTCCAGTGTGCAAGTCCATCTGGTTTACAAAGAAAACCAGAAAGAGCAGCAGGATGGTTTCGGTGAATCCAGGCCACATGATCACTAATGTCAGCTTTGCATATCAACAAATAGGAAATACTAAGACAGTGAAAAGCAAATCCCAGACACCTGACAGATATAGATTAATCAACTGCATATTAATTAACATAAATTTTATGTGTGAAGACAAACAGTAGCACAATAATTTGGGTGCCAACAACATTTTTTTGCAAAAGCAAAATGGAAACAACCTAATGGGTCCAAATGGACTCAAATCATATTAACTGTATGGAGGATGACTTATTTCACTGGGGCATAAAAGGCTGCATAGAGCTAGGGCCCCTAACCTTAGGGATTCAATAAGGTCGCCTATGGTTCCTAACTACTCTTTGGCACATATAATTAAGAGTTAATATTTGTTAAGAAGGATACATTTCTGATCTACTCTCATTTCCCCCAAAGCCCACTGACAGACCACAAAATACTGATAGTGTCTTACAATTTACAGATACTAATAGGTCTTGAGGGTGAAGGTGACAGAGCACACCATTCATAGGCATGAGTAAATAAAAGTATCCTACTTTTTTCTACAGAAACCTTCTCCAGAGCCACAGCCAAAAGATGTGTCATAAACTGTCACAGCGCCCAAGGCATCAATCCTACTATTATGTGTTGGAACTTAATAGTACAGTGTAACAAACACAGCCAGCTTCAGGCTTAACCAAAGGCATGATAGGAAGGCAGTGTGTTCTTTTGACCAGGCTGTTCATCCTTGACATCTAAAACCTGACAAGTTAACCTTTACAAAGTAATTAGGAGAAAATTTCAGAACAATCTGTAAAATTTTGAGAACTCTTAGGGTTTTTTTTGGCCATAGCAATAATATATTGTATTTTTATTTCTACATAGAAACGTGAGCATTATTTCCACTATAATCCTAAGTATTTGTCTACTTGGTAGTTTAAGCCTTAGGGTGACTAAGCTGTGGTTTGCTGTATGCATGTGTGTGGTGGAGTGAGAATCTACTCATACAGAACTGGACATTTTAAAGAAATACCGTTACTTTAAAGTAAGCATGACGATGAGCCAACATCTTTGGTCTCTAAGCTTTCGACTCATACTTTCAATTCCGCTGGTCTCTAGTGCTGTGTGATGTAGGTGGAGTTCCAGGTCTACAGCCTTTGGTGGGAAATGAGAATACTTTCAGGAGTTCAAGGAAACCACCTCCTTATCTCCATACTGGCTGCACCAGTGTACATGGCTATCAGCATCATGTAAGAATGTCTTTCCCCCATGTCCTTGCCAGCATTTCTTGTTATTTGTTTCTTGGAGACAGCCACTGTAGCTTGGGGACATATACTCACAAACCAGTTTTAATTAGCATTCTCCTGATGGATAAGGATGTTGACATTTATTGATCGATCATATTATTGATCATATAGGTTTGCTAGAAAAATATTTATTGATCATATAGGTTTGCTAGAGATGATATCTATAAAGCTGTTTAGTAGAGTATCTTGTGAAAAAGTTGTAAGTAAAAGTAAGTTATTTTTATTAAAATTGTATTTCCGGACTGTTTATTACAAATATCTGGAGCATGTATAGACCATATTATCTCATTTTATATTACTAGAGTGAAATGTCTAAGGCTGGGAAACTTTTAAAGAGAAGAAACTTCATCTGGTTCATAGTTCTGGAGGGCTAGGGCTAAGGAACCACATCTGATCAAAGCCAGTAAATTGAGGTGTAGAGCATCATAAGATCTGAGAGAGGGACTGTCTGTCCACCTTTCTGTCTTTGGATCTCTCCCTTACAAAGCTCTATTTAATCACAGGCTCATCTCAATGCTAACATCAGTGAGGTCAGAAAAGGATTGTGGCCACTGAAGGCTTCCCATGCTCTAGTGAATGGTGCCATCGCCATGTGAATATAGGCAATGACTAAGAAGACTCAGTGGGATTTTAAAGGGAGGAGTTGGCATGAGGGTTTTAGAGGGACATATACATAAGGAATCCAGTGAGAACTGGAGAGGAAAAACATTGCATACCTTATAAAATTCTTTAAGGAAAAAAATACATTTTAAAATGATGGACCTGTAGGGATTTAATAAAGTTTCAGAAGTTTTGGAGATATCAGAGGGAATCTACCCACAGTCTATGTGGGGAGTTAGTAAAAGCTCCAAAAGTCCTAGAGCTCTAATCACAGTCAGTCTAGGAAAATCAGAGTGGTGATTCAAACCTTTAATCCCAGCACAGGGAGTATCCTGGGAGTGGCGACCTACACCCTTAATCCTAACTGAGTCAAGGTCACTTCAGATTATAGAAGGAATTCCAGGCTCCCATGCAGGTGTGGTGGGGCCACGCCTTAATTACTTAAGACTGGATTCAAATACAGAGAAATCCATTCCAAGAGAATCGAGGCTGAGGAAGCTAGAAGACAGCTGGGTAAGATTTGACTGTGGTGTTTATTCCCTCTAGTATCTCCAACTTCTTCAGAGATCTATCCCTGAGTCTCATTCTTTCGTGAAACAGGAACCAGGTTGTAGTTCCACTAGAGTAGAACATGACCTGTGTTGATAGGACATAAAGTGACATTATGGAAGTGACCACCGTCCTTAGCACGTCAACAATACCTTTTTCATTACACCCTTGTGGATGCATAGACGGTGGAAAAAAGAGAACACAATAATGTGTACATTTAAATCAAATTGTTTTTATAGACCCTCAGCTGACTGAGCCTGAAATTACATTTATTAAATTATCCACGAGTTCATAAACGTAATTACCGAAAGAATACTTAAGTCAGGATTCAAACACAGAAAGCCATTCCAAGGGAATTGAGGCTGAGGAAGCTAGAAGACAGCTGGGTAAGATTTGACTGTGGTCAAATACAAATGAAAAAAAAGTTCAACATACCTAATAGCAACCAGCCCATACATTTCTAAGATAATCAAGTCAAAAGTAAAAGTCTTTTTCTAAAAGGTAACTCACAATAGTACCACTCCTCTGGATTGTCAAAGAGAAAAGAGCGCACAGACTGAGTGCGTCCGCACAGCTCCTAGCACAGAGTAAGAGCTCAGTGTACTTTGGTTATCCCCACACCTCTACAGCCACCATGACAGCCAATGCTGTAAACTCTAACAGTGCTCTCACACTTATCACCACTGTGACCGTGTGATCAGCAACCTCCCCATCATTGTGACTTCAGAACCATTAGCAATGGCAACCTAGTCAGCTGTGAAGTCAGTTCCAATGCAGCCCCCACCTGCACAGCTACACAATTCCCTACTGCAAGGGCCCAGTTATGTGTTACCTTTTCATGGTTCTCTATTAAGATCTCAATGACAATGTTCTGAAACTTGATGTCCATGATGGCCGCCACTGTTTCTTCCTGAGGCCGCAGCAAGGTGGGCCCAAACACCACGCCAAGGTTTGCCACAGTCATCAAATTCTGCTTGTGGTTGTTGGCAACACTGGAGGGGGCGGGCAAAAAAACAAGTGAGAGAAGCCATGCACACAGAGATGGCTGACCTCCATGAGTACTTCTGGCCTTCCTATCTGCATCTGTAGTAAGTGGGATCCAGGACATCCTTGGATGTCATGAGTCAAAGAGTAACTTTTCTCAACTAAAATGGTCACAAATCTTCAGTACTCACTTCCCAAAATGATCTCCATTTTGCCTAAAACAACCAGCCAACTAGTCAAACACCATTAGGTGGCTGATGTTCACCTGATTCACTACTCCTGTAACTATCCACCCTCTTGGTTACAACTTCTGCACCTGTCTGCTGCTTAAATGTTGGAGGGTTTTCCCCTCGCATTGTCTCCAATGCAGATCAAGAAGCTTCTGTTTCCAATACATTCACAAACAAAAGCATAAAACAGACATCATTTTTTTTTAAAGGAAAAGAACTAGCATTTAAACCATGCCAGAAAATTCAATACTCTAAACATCAAGTTTTAAGTCCCACTTGATTAAGCATGTGGCTCACATTAAGTGAAACACGTGGCATCAAGAGAAATGAGAAACACACTACTGTATATCCATGTGTTTATACTGCACCAACACATGGATTATAAAGAGGACATGAGATCAGCAGAGGCTAGGCCAGAATACTCTGATAAATACACATGCATCTTTTTAGGTAAACAACTATTTAAAATATGCATCTCTGAACTCCATGCCTAAACTATAAAACTCAATGGTTCATAGGCAGTCCCTTGAATAAAAACTTATGACTTACTAGCCATAAACAGGCTCATGCCATCCAGCAATGATAACAGTAGATGCTTCCTTAGTTACCTACCTGCTGGAAGAAGGAAGCTATTCATTACTAACTCAAACCCAGACAGAAATCTGGGCAGAGAGAATCTCCACAGACTGGCCTCTCCAGCATTTAGTGCTATTTACACTTAATATCTTTTATCCAATACCATCAATGCCTATTTTGTTTCTCTTGTAGGCTTCCATTACATAGATGGAGAAGAGATTCATCTACCTTAAATGTCTGTTTTTAAATTGAGTACTGAAATCCTACTTCAGCCAATTTTATCATCTGATAGATTCTTTTCTTCAAGTTTTTGAGGCTGAGACATCAAGTTAACTTCCTCCTCTGAAGGGGTGTGTTTATGGCTATGGGACTTTAACTATGGCTGAGTGCAGTGAGAAAGAGAATTTGCTTCTGGACCACAGGCAACACTCATAGTGGAGAGTGTTACCACAGAAGCCTGATCTATTTCTGGTCCATACAAGGACAGTTTATAAGCACTTTGTTTAGCTCTACCTTAGTCCCCTGGGCTTATTTATGCCTTTTTCATTGTGTTCAGAAATACATCACACTGTCCACATGAAAGAGTTAATGCAGTGGTCAAATGGGGACATGACAAAGAAGAAAGCCGTTGGCCAGGGCCTGGGCCCATCAGCTAAGCCCACACACTCTCAGACAGCTGCTATATTATCACTTTCTCCATAAGGTCATGAGTGAGAAAGGAATTTAGGGCTGACACTTCTCCCAAATGATTTAAGTTATTAGACTTATTCCTGTTTGTGCAAAAGTTCCTTGGGAAAATGAACTCAACAGCTATTTATGTCTGAAAACACTTTCAAATTGCAAGCCAATATAAAAGCATAAGTTGGGATAGTGATCTTTCATTTTCATCAGACCTGCTCTCTCCCTGACTAGAGAAAAAGCCTCCACATCAACCCCCCTACCCAACACCTGTGTCTAGCTTTCCCTGATAGCTACCACCAGGGAGTTGTGGAGCCTGCTCTGATGTCCCTTCTCTGCTGAGGAGGACATTCTCCTATCCCTGCTGGTCCTGGACAGAGCACAGAGTCACAGCTCTGAAGTGTTTAGCAATTCTTCTCATGTTTAATTGTTCTGACATGAAAGCAGATGTTTGGTTCCTTTTATTTTTCTTGGCTTTCTGGAGCTGAGGGTACAGTACAAGGCCTTGGATACACTGGACAAGTGCTCTTTGGGGCTATGCTTGACGTTGGATACTCATATAAAAAGCTCACCTTCCCCCTAATACATTTCTAAGTTTCTGCTACTTCCCGGCTGCGGGTCACTTGACAAGGAACTAACTTCATCAAACATAAGGCTTTGGGCCCTTCCTCTTTTTGAAAAGGAGTCATAAAGGTTGAGGGCACACCCACTTCACAGCATAAGGTGCTGGTTGAATGAGATCATGCATGGGAAGTGTAGTAACAGGGATCCTCCTCCTCTGTTCCCATATTTCTCTACTTGTTCATTTCATTTTTGGCATAGACTGTCCCTATTATTTCTGTGCTTGACAAACTTTCTCTGTAAGGCTCAGTTCACAAGGTACCCTTACTTTCTGTATCCGCCTTGGTCTCTTCCCAGCCTTCTATCCCAGACTCAGACAAGTTGGCCTGCCTCTAAGGTCCTTACTCAGTGTTCATGTTTCCAACACTATAAGGAACACAGGGACTGAGGTACTGAATTTGGCAAAACCAGCAACAAGCAGGATACAATTTAAACCATGATGGCAACTCCTTGGTAGAGGTAAAACTCATATTTTCAGCCCAGCTGAAAATTTTTTATTATCAACAATATAAGAATAATTGTACCTGAACTATCCCAACCTCCCTTTACAAAGTCTCAAGCTGTGTTCCATTTCTTAGATTTAATTAATGAGTAATAATTACTCTGATTTGCAGAGCCGGAGGCCCAAAGGCTTTTGGAAAAAAAACTACAGTAATTCTGGGTTGGCAACTCTGAATATAAATAAGCTTGAGGCTACCCAACAAATTCATTTCCCGTTTAATGATCCATTTTATTCCGAAACTTAAATCACATTGATCTAAGTCTTGAGAAACTGTTCAGTGACAAGCTTGTACCTTTTCACTGCTACCATTACATGTGGGCACTGCAGAAATAATTGATCTGTCACTTGATTACAACTTGTTACAGCTTTGTTCATTACTCCAGAGTAAATTATTAATGACTTGAGATCTCTATGTATTCCACAGAGAAAGGCCTAGACCTAAGTCTCTGCTGGCACCAGCCATGAATTATAGCTTGACGGATTTACAGACGTGTGGGAAGCAGACTGGCAGGGTGCTGGGAAGCTGGTCCAGCAGAAGCCACAGGGCTTATTCATTAGAGAGATCCATAAAACACTAAGCCTGCCTTCTGTTCTGTTAATTGTACTGCCTGGGCTCTTCCTCAAACCGTTTAGAATACCATGTTGAGTCTTGTCTTAAAAGCCACATGTATGCCTCTTGTGTGTTAAATTCTGCATTAACACAGGTCTTTCAGACCTCTGTGTCCATATGGGCTACTCTGATAAGGTGCCTTTGACAAACACTGCAAGTAGAGTTTCCTTTCTGAAAGCTTTTCTCCAAGGGTACAAAGGAAGAGATAGATCTACCTGTGTTGATAGGGAAGGAAACCCTGGTTTCTTCTGAGACCCTGAAGTTGGGCTGTAAACACAGAGTTGGCATACCTCCTAAGGCATGTGCCACAGGGAAGTTGCTGGGGATCTATACCCATGCTTCATGCAACTGGATTACAATTAGCAAGTGAAGAACATATGTCAGTGAAAAAGCAGGCATAGTAGAGGGACTCTTGTCATCTTCATTTCAAGGAAAGTAGCTAGACAGTCTGGATCTGATACCCTTTGGGAGGGAGGAGGGAGGAGAATCATTTCCAGACTAAGACTGTGGTTGTAATAGGGAGAACATCATAAGGGGCTAAACAGTAGCCAACTCCTCCCTGTAGGGCCTATTAAGAAAGGGCCTCATACTACATAGGGATAACATCTGCTTTCTTCGAGTTGAAATGAGAATCAGGGCTCTCTAAGTGCTGAGTTCTTTCTAACCACAGACTTTCATGAGGACCCCCAAGTACCTGTATGCCTACATACGTGTGCCTTTGAGGGTTGGAGTGCAGTATTGAGGGGAAAAGTTAGAGCCCAGTTCTACTGGGCATGATGTGCTGTCAGGTTAGCGGGATCAACACAGATGCCATGGCTGTAGTAACAGCATACAAGCACTGCTCTGCCTTCCCCGTGTCTGTCTCCAGTGTCAACTAATACGATATCCCAAACTTATAGGGTGATGGAGACTTTACAAAACGTCCAAGGACCTTTTATGTACATTCAGCTTTTATAATAAGTCTATAACAGTGGTTTGAAACTTTCTGAAAATAAAATAGGAAATGTATTTTCCTATGCAATATTTCACTAGCATATATATATATATATGTATATATATATATGTACACACATCTATACACACACACACAGAGAAATGGACATATATGTACAGCACACACACACATCAGAAGCAGATGTTTAGTGAAATGCAACTGATATTTTCTATTCTTTTCTTAATCTACTAAATTGATTTTGCAACTCGATTTTGCACTAAGAACTACAATTTGAAAAACATCACCATAGGAACATTGTGTGCAAATATGACCCAATTTCTACATACAGGAAATAAGGCTAAGGGAGACCGTCACCCAGTGGTTGTTGGAGTCAGAAAAAGAGCCATCCAGATGAAAGGCAAGTCATGTGGCCTCCTCATATAGGAAACAGGAGCAAAGACACCTACCTTATAATTCCAACTGGTCAATCTCCTAGCATGGTAAATCAACCTAATTGATGTCAGTTGTTACTGGCATGGTGCTAGGGCACAGCAGTGGCTTATAGCAGTTACCAGTGTAACACCATACTACAGTAATGTTTCATAGCTGCTTTGGTCTGGGACAAGCTTACTGTGTTACAAACAAACAAAAATTGTAACAAATCTCTGGCACCACAGGCTGAGAGGCTCAGTGAAAAAGCAAACCCAGGAAGCTCATTTTGCTTCTTGACACCAACCACTTCATGCCCCAACCTATTAAGAAAGCTCTCCTCTAAACAGCTAACACTCATAGCACTGTAAAGCCAACTCTGGAGAGCACATGTCCCCTGCAGCCACAGAAGCTTGTTCCTTTAAACCACATGTCCTGATCCATCCCTTGTGGGCATCTCTACACTAAATGTTCCCTTTACACAAGTGTTACCAGACTAAAAGCTGGATGATGGCCTTGAAGTGCCCTCTGTAGGGTAGGTGAGGCAGACAGGTACCAGGCTGGCCTAAGGCTAACAGTCCTGAAAGTGAGAGAGTATGTGGGAGATCAAGCAGCAGTAAACATCACCTTAGTCACTAACACCTTCTTGGGGAAGCCCCAAGACTGGGCTGAGCATTCACTAGAAATGAAGCTGTTATTTTGTGGTTAACCAGCTAAGTGTTAAGTTTCCAGGGCTGTTAATTTGGTTCTTTCCCCAATCCCTAAGTGTGTGGTTGCCTGGATACCATTTGGACTTTCTGAGGTGGGACCAGTATGGAGGGTGCTAGGGACTCCGCTATAAAAGCCCACTGGAGTCATAAATACAGCTTTTCTGTGCTGTCCTCCAAAGAATGAGTATCATGATCATCTCTGTGTGGTCACCATAGTTACCTTCATTCCAGCGAATGGTTATCTAGCGAGTGGCCAGACATCCAGTTTTGAATAACTAATGGAGAACTATTTCTGAAGGGTACTTCTTGTGGTCTCACTTACCCTTCATGGGAACCCTTTCAGGCAGGACCTCTATTTGCCACTATTATACAACTCAGGAAACTGGGGCAGTAAGAAGTGAAGTAGCCCACCTGTGCTCCTAGAGCCAGAATAAAGCTAAGTCAGCAGATACCGCCCTCTGAGCCATGACGCTCAGCTGTTTCCGCAGAACCAATGACAGGAAGTACTCTTCTTCCTCAGATACCCCGTAAACAAGAATGCACAGAAGAGTCCAGAAGAGTCACAGAGCAACCTAGGGGGAAGCAGCAGCGATGGAGGGCTAAAAGGAGAGAGGTCGGTTCTTCATCCGTGACATGGACTTCTGAGCTGATATAGAGCAAAGGGATTGAATGTGTGACTCCCTCTGAAAAAGTCTGAAAGCAGTACTGGATTAAACACCTTCCTCCCACTTCCAGCCGTGACATATGCTGTCTACTTGGCAAAATGATGAATGGACCCTTGAATATGACAGAACAGTATTTATAGCTGCCTAGCACAGCCAGAGAGCTGCTCTCTAATGGTATAAGAATGAAGCTGTCAGATGGATGAATTGAAAGGAGGGGGGGGGGTAACAAAATGGTTTCTATGGCCCCAGAAATACGAAATGACAGATAGGGGGTGTGAACACAAAGTACACTGCTCTCCTCCATGATATTTCAAGGCTCTGTGAGTAATGGGCAACTTGTCCCTGCTTCTGGTGGCACGAATGACTAGGTCCGAGATGGGTACAGATGACTACTGAGATGTCCACAATGGCCAACTTTGGAGCACTTACAGAGACACGCTTGGTCCTATACATTCTTTGGATGAACAAAAAAACACTATGGAAGAAATAGATACAAGAGCCTCTATATCCACAGCTTGCAGCCTAGCAGATGTGTTCTGGGACCCAAGATTAGCCAGCGTCATGTCCACTCAGCTCACCTTGAAGTCCGTTTTCAAAACTCACCAAGGTTCCCTGACTATTTTAGACTTCAAGGTGAAAACTTTAAGCAGGCAAGTGAGATGGAATCTCAAAAATCATATATAAAATTGTTACCTGCCCCAGCAATTCTACTGGGCATACACATAAAAGAACTACAAGCAAGGTCTTGAGGAAGTATCTGCACACCCACATTTGTGACCCCTTTATTCACAAATGTTACAACACAGAAGCCACTTGGATGCCTTTGGATGGATGGCTCACAGAGATGTGATCTATCCTGCAGTGGAATGTTACACAGCTTTCAAAAGAAATGTGATTCTGGAGAACACAATATGGATGGACCCTGAGGACATTAGGTGAAATGAGCAGGTTACAGAGGGTAAGTACTGTCTGATTAGCTTACAGGAGTACTCAGTAACTAGACTACAGAGCAGAAGAACCATGAGCCATGTGGATGACAGATGACCAAAGGCAGCTACTGTTTCTAGGTACAGAGTTTCAGCTCCGAAAGATAAAATGCTTTTGACAGCTGTATACTATAAATGTACTTAATACAACTTGACTATAGTCTTAAAAATGGCTAATGTGTTAAAATATATGTTATACACATTTTGTAATAATAGAAGTTGATGATAAAAAGGAAAAGGATCTCCAAAAACCTTTGAATCAGTGACTTCTCAAGACCACTTTCCACCATATTTCCTTTTCCCTTTGCCCCTCTGGACTTTGTGTCTTCCTAACTCTGATCCTCGATGCCTTGAGAGTCACTTCATCAGATGGGTCTTTTTCGCTGCCCACAGTAGGCCAAGTCTTACACTGAACTTCTATCTCCCTAGTTATCCTGTGTCAGCACTTACTGAACAATGTGTCACTGTTCATGGAGGTGTTGGTGTATGTTTCTCCCTTACCAATGTTCCAAGATTACAGGGATGCCAGGATCCTCCTTCCCTACCACCCTAGCCCCTAGCATAGTTAGTTGAGGGTGAAGAAAGAAATCCATGTGGTTGCTATGGAGGCTGTCATCCTGACAATGCCCAGAGGATCAGTGGCAGTAAGTTCCTGCTTTGAACTTTCATGGAACCTACCAGGGTCTCCGACCTTTGGCTATGCCAGGGGCAGGGAAGATCAAAGCAGCTCCCTGACAGTCATGGTACACAACAAACCATGGTATCACTGTTGGTCACACTAGTCTACAAGGTTTGAGGCCATAAAATATTTACAGGGTATAATAATCATTATTGTATGAATTACCTAATGTGCATTATATAATACGGCATAGTGCCCAAATTATTATGCTGGTCTCTTTCCAAAACATTTGTCATAGCTTCTAGGATAGAGTATCCTATATTAATTCTTTTTTCATTTTGTCAGTTTCTCAAATCCCTTTCTATTCTGGCTGCCTTTAATTATACTATAAATGCCATCAATAACTAACAGCACTATTAGCCAAATATTTTCTGGGAATCAGAAGTGAAGCACTTCATCTTTTACCTCATTTGATCTTTAAAATTATCCCAGGAATTATACTCCAATGATGTTCAGCATGAGAAAATTAAAACTCAGACAAATTCATAAATCTGCCCAAGTTACATAGAGTAAGTGGTAAATGTAGATTTTGAAGCAGGAAATCTGCAGCCTGATTGCAGAGATACTGATCCTCCAGTCTCCAGTGGAGATGGTGGTATATGTGTTTGGTACATACCTCACGGGCTTTTCTTCATTTCTACAGGGCCTGTGTTTAAGGAGATCGTGTGGCAAAGTAAAACAGGACTGTGTAGTCCTGTCTGGAAGTTGTTAAAAGTAATCAAGGCTATTAGTTCATCTATGGCCAATAACAGTGTAGAAAGAACATCCCCAAATTTCTCTATTGGGAATACACTAATCTGGGCCATGGGGATTACTGACTCCCATGGAATAGGCTCCACTCACTTAGCATAAGAACTGGAATTTTTTTGTTAGATGTAAGTCAGGCACAGCCTTTAGAGTCCCCAAATTGGTCCATCTGGGTATTATTTCTATTTCTTTCTTGTACAAAGACAGTACACTGTTTAGATCTAAGGATCCAGCTCTAAGAGGTTAAGATAATCACCTTTCTTGAGTAGGCCTCAGCCAAAGTTGAGATCTTCTTAGGCCCAGTCTGCAGGCCTAATGGGACATGCAACATTTGAGTAGAAGAAAAACAGAGGAGCCAACACAGGGACACTATCTCTCTGCAAACCTACTTAAGCATTCCAAGTCACTAACGCTTGATTCTAAGGACCAACGCAATTCATTCTTGCAAAGAAAGTACCTTCTGGTTTACAGAATGCTTTCACATTCATTATCACACTATTAAGAAGTTAATTCTCGAACTCAGAAATGCTGGAAGGGAAATGAAGGAGGAAATGACATCATCAAGGGCTACAGTGCAATTCCTCACGGTGTGACACTTTCCACAGTGACAGGTTCGCTGCCTTTAAACCAATACTGTCCAAACTGGCAGGCAAAGAACTGTGGTGCACCCTCATCTCACAGAGATGTCTCGGCGTCTCACCTATTCTTCCATTACCAAATAATATCCAGTGTCTGCCATGTACCAGGGATTTCTTTAAGCACTAATACTACGATGAACAAAGCACACCTCTTTCCCTAGCCCCTGGTTATTGGCCTTCGAGAAATTCTGTATGGTAAAACAGATAATGCATGAAGTATATAATCATGTGATACAAGAAGATGCTGGGAAAGGCGACATGTTGCATCTTTAAAAGGTAATGTGGGAAGAATGGCTAGAAAGAGGCATGCAGTAAGAAGTGAGAGGTAGTAAAGAAGCTGGCCTTGTGGACAGCTGGAAAGTTGCGTGCCAGGAAACAGTAGGTGTGAATACATTAAGGTCCAAAGGTACACGGCATGCTGGCAACACAAAATGAAAGCCAGTACACCTGGAGCAGAATGGGAAGAGGGGGAAGCAGCAGAAGTCAGACAGACAATGGACCTGGGGGCAGCAAATCCTGGAAGGCTTTGCAGGCCACTGTGAGGGCTTTGTTCCTTACTCAGTGAGGAGAAAAGCAATTAGACATCTCTCATTAGAGGGGAAACCCAATATCAGCAGCGCCTCTCCCTCTTTCCAATCTCAGAGAGGCTGCAGCTACGAAGACTGCAATACTCAAATTCCATGGGTCTTCCATTTGGGAGACAGAGGGCGGGGAGGAGCTTTACAAATGACCATCAAATCCGGTAGAGAATCATGGCACACTGCACTGCATCTGAGCAGTTAAATGTGCCAAGCCCTGTGTCTGTTCCCTTGGCAGCTCTCTGCATTTACTGGCCTTTGCTATAGTCACTATGTGAAAGGGCTCCACTGCAGAGAGTCCATTGAGGGAAAGAACTGACCTAAACTGGTAGTCTATGGAACAGGGAGCAGAGATGTGGGGGGAAGGGGGCCTCTAAGTGCTGATCACCAGGAACAGGACCAATATTAAAACATTTCAAAGAATCACTTGTAGAATCTATTGAACTTAATCAATGCTACCATCTTTAATTACTTAAAACCAATAGCAGTCTTCTGAATGCAGATAAAGGAACAGAAACAAAAACCAAAATCAAAGAAGGAAACTGAAGGCCTGACACTTAGAGCTTCTTGTTGTCTTCACATCCAATTCCTGCTTCAGAAAATAAAAACCATCCTTTTGGAGGGATGACCAAGACCCCATATCTATATGTGTGAAAGTCTAAGAGACTGTTAGCAAGTAGGAGAAACACACGTATGCATGCACTCATCCTGGGTGAACAGAACGTATTAAAGAGTCAGTCTCTACAGCTTCCACAGCCCATAAACATCAGAAAAGATGAGCAGGTTATACACATCCACCACCATCACTCCACTGCATAACTTATGCATCAGCATCTCCCAGCCCCTTGGTCCACTCAGCTGTCAAATGTTTTGAATCTGAATTTAAATTCATGTCCAAGGGAACTAAAACTCCTCTCGTTTATTTAGATACACAGAAAATCGCGGGAGAAAAATTTCAAATTAGAGCATCAACAAGCATGAAGTGAAGATGAAGAGGAGAAAATGGGCCTTTCTATTGGCAGAGAAGAACAGGCAGTGTCTGATTCACAGAGCAAAGCTGAGATCTAACAGTCAGGCTCTCAACAAGTATCTTTCTCAAAGCCTAAACCAAACAGATTCCTTTCAAAGGGGAAGTCAAAGTGTTTAATGACAAAACACTAAAATGTTCTCAGTGGTACATGCATCAAAGCCGGACACCTTGCTGATGCTATCTTGCTTTGACTGCTCAATAGGCAAGGAGGTTTACACATGCCACACTGATGGCAGCTAAGATGGAAAAGTATAATGTGGGCCACAGCATGTCAAGAACACAGGTATGCACATTTCTCTAGGAGAAATGTCTTCAATAGCCTGCTTCAACAGATCAATGTAGAGAGGTGCCAATCCAGAGAACTGAAATAATATAGAGAATATTTAACAGGTCCCCAGTAAACCCAGTTCTTTTCTATAGACCCCATGGACTGACCCCCCCCCCCCATCTAACATTCTAGCTTATACCATGCCACTAAGAAATGGAACAGGACCAAAGCTGGTGAGGAAGACCAACTTGGGTAGGACAGAAGAACAGGCATCTACAGAGAGGAGATGGGAGTGTGACATCCAAGTACCAGGGGCATGGGGCAGGGGGCCAGAAGCCCACAGCCTGGAATGGAACAAGGAATCACGCCACAGTAATGAGTTGGATCTCCAACCATAAGAATCAGCAATGCCTTCTGTGTCCTTTGTGATGAACTCAAACCAATTACACTCCATACAAGTTCCATAGGAATTCTGAAGGTAGTGTCAACAGTTTCTGAACAGGACGGGAAGCCTGGGAATCCTTCTTGTCCCTGTGGTTTCCCACACGATGATGAGAACCCTCTGTGGCTTCAGACAAGTCCCATTTTCCATATCTGTGGTCTCAACACATTTAGGAAGCGGCTCCTCCTAAAACATGCTACTGACAGATCCCACTGCTCAGTCTTCAAGGAAAGGACCTTCAGCCACTTCTTCTCCAGGAAAAGGAGCACTAGAATATTATATGAAAATATTATATGAAACCATATTCACTTGAGCTGTATTAACAGCTGGGCAATCAGAAAACAAAGCAAACAAAAAGCATAAAACTTTTAAACGATTCCTGTAGATGATCCTTAAGGGGAGAGAGGAAATAAGGCTCAGTGTGTCTCCCTGCTCAAGGAAAGGCATCCAGGGACAAAGTTTTCTGATGGGATAGCTGTGACAAAGGATGTAGTGCTGTCAACCCCTCTCAGCTCTTCAGATTGTTTCCAATGCTTAGGCATTCCCCCCAAACTGTAGCAAATCCCCAGAGACACAAATATTTGTACATATTTTTCTCCAGAATAAATCTACAGAAACAGAATTTATCAATAAAAGCAATAAAGATTACTAATACATACTGCTAATGTGTCACTCAGAAGACCTATATCTAAGACCTATATCTAGTTATACTCCCACATAGAATATTTTAAGGAACCCATGTCTTTAAATCCTTTATTTTTTTCTTGTACTAAGATAAGCCATTATTATTTTCAAAGTTATTATGAGTAGTGGGTAATTTTTGCCTGTCTCATTTTAAGCTGCATTTATTTGATTAATAAAGACACTGATTCCTTTTCAAATGTTCCATGAGACAGGACTTTCCCAAAAAGTAAAATGACTTCTTAAAGGGCACACATATAACAACTAGCAAGTGTAACCAAAAGTAACAGATGAATAAGATTGGGTAAGGCTTTATTTTATTTCTACATTATTAAAAACATACAGCTTTAAAACTACTACAGTCTTTCAGTCTTACAATCCACATATCATTAATATAATTTAATTCACATGTTAAAAACTGGATATTTCAGATTTCTGCATCTGACACTGGTAGGGCTGATTCTCTGCTTTAGTGAGCATCACCAGAATACTCTGGGGTCTACTCACAATCACACATGAGGTAGGCCAGGACAGAAATAGAAATATTGTCAATTTCTCAATTAACTGGTTTAGAAGTCCATAATATCAAGAACCATGTTGGTCTTATTTGTCATTAGGATCCAGCAAAAGAGCTTGGAGGAACATGAGCTTCAAAATTTTAGCTCTGATGGTTTCAAAAACATCCTAGCAGGCTCCATTGAGAATCATAACACTTGGGATGTATTACACACATTTGTGGTTGCTACAGAGGCCTAGGCTACGTACCTGGTTGGTAAGTGGGCTCACTGCAAGGTCAAGGTGAACATGGGAGATGGTAAGAATTCAGAAAACTATCAAGTGGTCTATAAGATATGATAGTGATGTAAAAAAGGAAGATGATTAAGGATTGGTGAGTTCAGTAGGACGGACTCTCAGAGATAAGAGGCTGGGCAAGAATCTAGGCTGTCTTGGTACCCATAAGCTGTGTAGGGAGAGTGCCTTCTTGGCACCTGATGAGCAGTAGAAGAAGCACAGTGTATAACCTGGTCACTCTTAAGCTGTGTGCCCATCTGGGTTCCACAGAAAATCAGTGGGTAGCAGAAGACAGCTCTGCCACAGCATCTTTGTTGGGTTGTCATTCTGAACTGGGAGAGGAAAAAAAAATCCTTGTGATATGAACTCATTCTGAAGAAGAGTCAGATATAACACCCATTTTCTACACACTTGGAAACCAACTCTGAAGTCCTTGGGTGAAAGTAAACTAACTGAAATGGCCTTTCTTGGAAGTCCTCCTACGAGAGGCACATGCTTCTGTAATTGCCATGAATCAGACTGGAGTATCAAGAGGAAGCCACCAGCTTGAGAGGCAGGTAGTGGAGAGGATAGGAGGTTCATCTACAGGGTGGGGCAGAACAGGCTCCCTGGATGGGGAGGGATGAAGTAGGCGTTAAGTCTGTCCACAGCTCTCCTTACTATCCCACAAACAGAAACACCAGCACACACTAATCCACATATAACCTACAGCAGAGGTTAATCTGCTGATCTGTTTCTTAATCAGAGAAACAGCAGAGACCACTATGAGTAAGGAAGTCACTGTAACTTTGTTAGCTCTCTCTCTCTCTCTCTCTCTCTCTCTCTCTCTCTCTCTCTCTCTCTCTCTCCCTCACACACACACACACACACACACACACACACACACACACACACACACACTAAACCCTGTCACTGTGACAGATGTGTTCCCCCCTCAGGAAGGGAACACTCAAACTACTATAAAAATAAAATGCTTTCATTCTATGTTCCAGATCCTCTCTTGCTTCTCTTCCCATTTTTTTAAAGTAAAATTCTGGGTAGATGGTGCAGCAAAAATTGAAATGTGGGCTTTTCCACTAAGCAATGACAAAAGCCTTCCATAATCTAGTTTTCAGACAGAAGAGTGTAGGAAGCAATCTTTCGAAGCAATGCTGTGTATATGGGTTGGGGAAATGTAAAGAAAATAAAGGGTGAGAGTCAGTGTGTGGCCAAGTGCTAAGAACCACCAGTAATGGTGAACACAAGAGAGACTAGAGCCCACAGCCTGTGAAAGCCACCCTCAGAGACCCGACACCGTTCAGTCTCACCCTAAAGGTTTCACGGCTCTTTATGACAGTGCATCACGGAGCTGGGAAATCAACTTCTATTATAGAGTTGAAGGACTGTCTGAAGACCCAGGAAAGACTTAGTACAGAATCCTGCAGTGGGATTATGTTGCATTGTAAATAATTGTCCCACCTCCTGCTTTAGTAAAAGGAAAACAGGAAGTATGGGCAGGACTACCAGACTAAGAAAACTCTGGGAACAGGAAGAACAGGGCAGAGATGCCAGAGAAGGCAGCAGATGGCAGATGCAGAGGACAGCTAGGCTGCTCTGAGAAAAGGTGCTGAGCTGCATGGCTGGACAGGATAAGAATCATGGGTCAGTTTAAGATTAAAGAGTTAGCAAGTTATATGCCTGGGCCCTAGGCCGATCAACATAAAATTCATACAAGCATCTGTGTGTTTCTGTGGGTCTGGACCACAGGCTGGACAGGCCAGAAACTTAATACAACAGAATCCCTTCCTTGAGGAGGGATAGAAAGGTTTACATGAAGTTACCAATCTACATCAAGAGATCAACTGGGACTGAACGTTAATAGTAGATGGCAATGGGGAAAAATGAGAGGGTGCTCAAGGACCAGGGCAATATTCTGCTCTAGCCTCATCTGTAAGCCTGCACTTCCCCTGCTTCTATACCCAATTCTCACAGCCTCATCTCTCTGTGCTCATAAGTCCACAAGTGGGGGATCCTGGCATAGAAATGGTTCCCAAATGAAGGATTACTTCAGATCTATGTTTACATCCTAAAGATATAGACATGAATATCAGTCACAAATAGAGAATGGGCTTGGGAAAATCAAGTGCAGGCCAGAGTTGTAGGCTTTTCATTTCCTGTCTACAAAGCCAGAAAAGTCCCAAGGGCATAGCGAGCAGCAACTATTCTGGTTTTATGACCAATATTTAAAAGTGAAAGAAAGAAAAAAAGAGAGAGGAAGGGAGGGAGGGCAGGTAGGAACTGACTCCTCAAGCTCAGATCATTGGATATGATTAAGCCTAAAATGAGGTGTTAATACGTGCTAATAGGTGCAAGGAATGATATCCAGCTGTAAATGCTACACCTAAGGGGCCAGCACTCTAAAATCATGGCACAGCAAAGAAACAGAGAAGAAAGCTTTGTATTATTCAACATGTCACTTGGCCAGAGTGCTAAGGACAAGCAGGGGATAGGACACCTACTCACTACTTACCAATCCACTGCAGGCCACAAGGTCTGTCTCCCATGAGTTGTTATTCCTGGGGCTTTTCCCTTTGTCTTTCATGTTAGGCAACTTCTTTAGGATGTACATTTGTGTGGACATGGCCTCTTTTCTCTTTTTAAAAGTGTCTATGACTATGGTCTCTAATGCTTTATACTTCTCAACTACAGAAAATCCTTAACCATTCTCTTAAAAAGTGACTGCTACTTATGATTTGTCCCCACCAGGACTCCATGGTTAGTAGAGGCCTCTGGTCCACAAGATATACTATAGAAAGTACTGTGAGAGCCTTAGATTGAGACTACGTGGAAGGTCCTTCTGGGAGATGTTCCCTTGTAGACAGTGAGGCCTTCGTTTCTGTTCTTGTCAGACTGACCATTTGTTCCTATCTGCAGCCCTGCCTTGATGAGTCATCTGCTGCTGCCTCACCAGAGGTCAAGTTAATGATTTTGACCTCTGAACCTCCAAAACTGTAAACTAAATGTACACCCATTCTTTATAAGCATCCTATTTCAGGTATGAAAACTACTTAATACAATCCATTCTTTTCATAGTCCGTCATCTCAACCATATAGTGGACCACATTTGGATTCTCCTCCTGAGTTTTGTCTATTTTGTGGTTCTGTGAATGGAGCCCAGGGGTTCATGTATGCTCTACCACTAAACATAGCGTCTATCCCTCTTTTCAAAATTTTTCCATTTTATTATTTCTCTGTACTACACTGTAGTAATTTTCTAATGCTTCCCATCTTTTCTCAAATTTCTTTAGTCTGATATTTTATTTCATCAACAGCATTTTAAACTTCAATAGTCATTTCTATAATCACTACAAACTTCCTCTAAATCTGCCTGTTATTTTAGTTTGAATCTCTCCTTTACAGTTTTAGTCATTTTAAACATTAATTTGTGTATCTTTTGAATTTTTCTCTTGTTGTCTTATTCTATTAAGCTCTGAGGCCTTAACATTCCCATACATGGCTTCCATTGACTCTAGCCGATAACAGATAACAGACTTCGTGTTTACAATACCGACTTTATCTTCAAAGTCACTTGATGGCTGTACCAATCATAGGTGATGCAACTTTAGTGGCTAGCCTGCAACTGAGTTAAGGGGTAACACTTCCAGGGTAAACTGAATGTGGTTATCAATTTCTTTACTGATGCAGGCTGACATAGGTAAATGCATTCCTTATGGTATACTTAAGCTAAGATTTTTCTCAGTGTGTGCTGTGTTAGGAAAGCCTATTAGCATTTTCCTGACGAGGTGAAAGGTATCACAGTTCAAAGTCCTTCCACCCACTAGTGAGCTGCTGGTCTCTCTCCCATTCCTGCATGGTCTGGGAACCTCACTTATGTTTTGCTAGCAAGTCTTCTAGCTGATGCTAAGATTGCAAAAAGTGGTTGCTTTTTTAAATAATCCAAGAATAAAGATTAAAACCATTCTAGCTTTTGAGAGTAGACAATTACTCTTATCTATTAATTATAGATATGACTTGGCTTTAAGCCAAGTTTGAACTCATCAAGAACAAAACAGTTCAGACTGAGGAGCTGAGGAAAACGGATACTGCTGGACTGAAAGGAGCTTGTTAGGAGTGTGGACCCTGTCAGGTTCTCCATGGCCTCATCGGTGACCCCATATCCATGCGCATATAGACAGTGCTAACTTAACCCGTCAGTTAAAAAAATAAATAATCATAAAAGACAGGAAGTTATGAAGAAGATGTAATGGGAGGAGTTTCCTGCAGAAGCTGGGAGAATAAAGGGTATACATGGCCAAGATATATTGCACATATGCATGGACTTTTCAAAGAATAAATGTAATACTTATTATAAAGTAAAATGATTGTAACATACTAAAAATTCTAAAATTATCCATTGGTATGAGTAAAGTGACAGATTGGAAACTATATGTTTGAAAGCAATGAACATTAGAAAAAAATACACAAGTTGTTTTGCCCAGTACAAAAAGAGAAAATGCATGTCCTAATTCTTGACACTATTAATTATGACAAAAATCATCATAGTTCTAAAAAAGGAGAATTAAAGGGGGCTCAGAAATGAGGATTCTAAGCTTTGAAGTTTCTCAGTTTAGAGTCTTTAAGTAGAGCTAGTCTCAAAAGCAAAAGAAAAAAAAATAAAAATTGAACTCTTTTGTTTTCCGTTTTGTTTAGGAGACGGACTGGTCTCACTCCCTATGTAACTGAGAATAGTCTCCTGATTCTCTGGCCTCTGCTGCCCAAGCACTGAAACAGCATGTGCATACTGCCCGACCTGGCTGAATTACAGCTTTTTAAAACTTGGAATTCTACATACATTCTAATGAATGTTCAATCAAATCAAACATATTAAAGGAATCACAAATGTTATGAGGTAGATGACGAGGGAGTGGCTTGCAAGTTAGTTCTACTATAATAGAATCTTTCAAATCCTTAGGAATGGACAAGAATATTTCTGTAATCAATTAAATATATTGTAATATGCCAACAGGGAACTGTCTTCTGGCTGCCAAGCATCCTTTATGAGGTAGCTGGAATGAACATACTGTAAAGCTGTTTGTGGTTTCCTTCTTTGGTTACTGACTACCTAAGATAGCTGTTCTCAGAGTGTGGGTCCAGGGATTTGTGGGGGATGGATAAGACCTTTGCAAGGGTCCTAAGAGTTACAAAACAACAGGTAAGGTGATGGTGCCACAGAATTAGTTGATAGAGCACAGCATCAACTCTACCAAGAAGCTATGGATTCTTCAGTCACATGTTCAAACCTCTAAAACTAAAATATAAAAAGCCTAGTTTGACTAAGGATGCCCCTTAATAAACCAGCAAATTATTGATTTTATTAAGCCTTGATTTTACCATGCTACTTAAAGTGGCCTGCAATGGAAACATAATTAGTTCAGCTCTAAGACTTCCCACTGCATACTTTTAGACTATGGTTATGTGATCACTGGAAATGGAGCTAGCAAGGAGGTTGGTATATAGGCCACTATAGACTGGGATGATTCAAAAGACCATCTATTCAGTTGTCTTCTGCTAAGTCAGATATTAAGGATTTTTTCTTAAACAAATAACGATGGTGAGTGAAAATATTAAGTCTCTAAAGTGTTTTTCAGTCTTCATTTCTAACCCTGTAAATATCAGTAAATGTCATTTAAATAAACCAAGTCACCGATTCTTTTAGGGACTATGACCAATGTGCTTAGGAATACAGACAAAGGACACAGTGCCTTGGGCAATACTTCCACTGGAAAGGAAGAAAATGGTTTGAGATTAGTTTGAAGCAGTGAGGTTTGTACAGCACTGCCAATATGTTAAATGCCACTGGGCTGAACAATTTCAAAATGGGTTTATTTATCTTAGATTTTTTTTTTCTCAATACCCTAACATAAAGATTTCAATGACCCATCACAACTCCATTTCCAGAATGAAGGCCAAGAGACATATGCCATCCTTCAGAGGTAGTATTTTTCCACTATTAAAACTATATTTATCATTGTTGTTGTTCATGTGAAATTCATCTATTCTAGAAGGCCTTTCCCTTGAAATTGATAACCACTATGACTGATATATTAAGATTACAGTTTGGCTCAAATTTTTTACTTTTATTTATAGTACTATGTAGTATCTCAGTCTGAACTACTTAAGCATTCTGCCAATGGCCAATACATGATATCGATTTGCCTGTCCCTAAAACATAGACAGTCCTAGCACCACACTATGACGGGTCCTGGTAATGAAAAGGGTTAAGTCCAAGCTATACCTATAAACTCACAGTGATTGTGACAGTATGCATAAGGCATGCGCAAGCCTAAACTAGACCAAGCCCCAGCATGGGGAGGAGAAATTAGGCATGAGGATCCACCTTTAGACAAGGAGGAATTGGCAATTCTTAGCTGTGGGAAGGTGGTGGGTTAGTTTTCTCTAACAATAGCCCTTGAAAGGTGGCCCTTAAAAAACTGGCCAGGCTCTAGTGCAGGGCCAGATATCTGAGCAGCACAAATTGGTGTTGATGGGGGTGGGGGGTGGGGCAGAATACTAGATTAGGTGAGGGAAGAGGGGTGAATATGGTCTAAACACATTGTGAGAAATACTTATAGAACTAATACAAAAATGTTTAAAGGTGTGCCCAAACAGTATATAAAACATATATAAGATCATCGGGAACCAGAAAAGGGTGTGAAGAAAACATGGTGTTGTGAAAAGTAGTTGATGTAAGAAGCAGTCTAAACATGACACTGTAAACTAGGGACTGGAGGAAGGATTTTCAAAGAACTGTGGCATCAGCTTCCACAGAGAGCTTGTTAGGAAAGCTGGATCTTGGTCCCTGAAGAGTCTGCTGGCTCCTAAATTTCTACAGAACCACAGAGGTTTATCACAAAGAAGAGGGAGCAGTTGTCACCTTCTGGCCCAGAGGAAAGACAGAAGCCTTGAAGTCACAGAGAAGTAGGCAGTTCTGAGGAAGTCGGAGGAAGCTATGGATGCAATGCAAAGGCTCTCAAAACACAGTGTCTTAGACATATGCTAAATTTGGTCATGAGGAACCAGAAAGCTTTGGAGCACCTCTAGTCCCCTAAACTCTACCAGATGTCTTTTCTTTACAAAGCAAGCAGAATACTTAGTCGTGCTTTATAGGTGCTGAAGGGCAGATTCCTTTACTTCACATGTAAGCACCGAAGTCTTAATGTACAAGCAGCAAGAACTCTGATTCTCCAGAGCATGAGACAGGATAGGCTGATGCACTGTAATCTGGCCATGGGTGAGGAAGCATACTGAGATCCTAAAGGCAAGGCAAGAACAATGTATTCTGCCCACATCTTGGAGCACATGGCACCTAAAGCCCTTGATAGAAAATGCAGGTACCAGTGCCAATGACCCTTCTGAATAAGTTCTTTGGTGCTTGAGAAACTTACTGGAACATGACCTGGCTTGTGAAATTTAGTAGAAGGCACTGAAGGAGCTGTAGGAAGTAGGCAACCTCAGTAAATATTGGTGAGAGAGGATGTAGAACCCAACACTCTAAGGGGCTCCAGGTACTCACAGTTGTCTGAGCATAAGAAAGGCCAGTCATGCTGGGCAGGCAACCCAGGCACACAGACTAAAATCAGCTTTGTGGTAACAGGACCCTGCACTGAGAGGAAAGGATCACAGTGTAGGTTTAAGGTTAACAAAAGCATTTAAACTTTTAGTGCCACAGCAAAGGTGCTAGAAAGGGCAATGCCATTCAGGAAAACTGTCTCAGTCTCTGGACAATAGGCCCTAGGGTGGTAATCAGTCACTCTTGAGATTAACATGAAAACATGAAGGGAATCCAGGATTAGGATTTATGGCATTTTGTTGTTTTTGTTTTTTGTTTTTTTTTCCCCTCATAGCTTTAGGAACCTACATATGTTGGTTGCTTTTTATGTGATGAAGTGAAAATAAAAATGGAAGCTCAAGAGTTTTCTCCTAGAATCAAGAGTCTGGATAAATGTTCAACAATGGCTTTTGTCACTTAAGTGAAACCAGAAAGGACTGGTATTTTCCTAGCCGCATGGATGGGTATATCAATCTTTTTATTCTTTTCCCAGATACTCTGGTGAGAAACCATTCTTCCATTGAGAACACAACCAACTTCTTGGTCCTTTACTGAGTCTTGCTCTGAGGATAATCTTCTTTGAAGCACCCACAGAGAGCCTGATTGAGAAGTGTGGGTCAAATGATAAAACAGACACTGACTTAGCATTAAGAAGCCTTTAAAGAAACAGGAATGAAGGAAAGCAAATAAACCAGCATCTCCAGGGCCATGACCACAGTACACACACACAGTGCACAGGGCCAGAGCCTTTTTGATGGAGAAACTGGCACAGGCCAAGTCAGGAAGGCTTGTGTGGGGGCACTGCACAAGACTGGTGACTTCCAGAACTCCACGCTTAGGGTGTGGAACAGAGAACATGAAGTTGAAGAGGAGGCAGTGGCCAGATCACAACAGGTCTTTGCATGTTATGCTGGAGAAAACAGACACTGGCTTTGATGAAAGCAATGGAAAGGGCAAGGCTCTCCTAAAATCATGCCTCCTTCCAAATCTGTGAAGACATATGCCATGAGGCTTCTTTTGCTCTTGCCAAATGTCCTGTAAACACTCCATGCATTCCAAAAAGAGGATTTTTTATGCATTCCAAACACATTTCCAAGAGCCATTACAAATCAATCAGTATAGGGTGATGAGAATCCAGAGTTCACCACCAGGCACAGACATTCGAATCTGGTTCTCTCTCATTTCTTTTCTCTTGTTCTATGTGAATAGCATATGATGAAGGGAAACGAAAAAGCTTTTAAAATTTTAGAGCAGGATCAAGTGTTAATGATAAAGAATATTGTGGTCATGCTATAATCCCAAGTCACCCTGAGAAGTAACCCATCCCCCACAGCCAGGTCATTAATGGCACTTTCTCCAGCTGTGGCAAATCCACCCATAGGGAGTTTCCATGGCAAACTCTAAAGTTCTCCCAGGGAGCTGGACTGATAGTATGGCAGACATAATATCGGCAAGTCAGACCTCTGGATATAGCATGAACAGCAATAAAGAAGAGCAGAGCAAGAACGGGCTACCAGGTCTCACTTCATCCTCACCATTATTTTCTGTAAAACCAGGCCATACGTAATGACTTAATATGGACCCTCTGCATATACTCTATCTCCTGGATGAGAGACACACACAGAGAGAGACAGAGAGACAGAGGTCCAAAATAAAAGACAGGATAGAGTTACGCTGAATTTGAACGAAGGGAATATATTTCCCATACCCCATTTATGTACATTTATGTACAGAGTGCCTGCTGGTGATACACAGAGGAGCAAAATCCAATCATCATGTCAAGAAGGACAGCAGAGTGGATAAATGGGAAAGGGCAGCAATAATTCAGCTACAATGGAGCTGATCATAATCAAGGTATTCACATAAGGCCAGGATTTTAGTGCTTTTCTAAATGATAACATAGCTGCTCAAGGAAGGTGAATATAGACTATGGCTCAGATCATCAATAATGCAAACTGATCATATTTAGAAAACAATGCATCATCGACTCACCCTGGAAGTCTTTACCCTCTCTGAGGATGGATGAAGGGATGGGGGGGGGAGGTAGGGGAGGACTGGGAAGGGGAATAGTGGTGGGTATGTTTAAAAAATTAGATTAAAAAAGAAAAAAATGCATTATCTGGGGGGGGAGATAAAGAAACTTAAGCTCCGTCTTCCCCAGGGACATCAAAAGTACCCTCAACTTTCAAATACACTCTGCTAAGATTCATAGTAACTGCATCTTATTGCCTAATAACTAACTGCATAATAAAATATGTACCCTACAATGAAGGCTTTTTCAATAAGGAATATGATAAAATACTTCGTTGTAAATGTCCAAATATAGTGAGGAACTTTTCACCTACATTTTTGTACTTAAGAACTTGTATACTATCCTGTGCCCTGCCTGAAAAACATCTGTTCTGTATCTATCTTCTAGCACCCCTTTTAGGCACTCCCTCTCAGAAGGCACAGCTTGTGCTGGTAATTCTCCCTTTCCCTCGAGGGCCCTTGCCTCCTAACCTACCCCCATCCCTAGGTAGGAAATCTAATTCCTATTATCAACTCTGAGCAACCCTACCACCTCCATCCATCCCCACTGTGTATTCTTGGCTCCTTCTCTAGAATATACACCCCAACTCCACCTACCTGGGTGATTAAGAACTATCTTTCTCTAGGAAGGATCATTAGAACCCACCTCCCACATGCCTGCTTTCCAACCCAAACACCTTCTGTCCCTTACCTTCAAGTAGGGATCCTAGACTCACATCACCAACTTGCCCACTGCACTTTGCCAAAGGAAAATTTCTGAGCACTTCCTCCAAGACTTCTGAAGATCATTGTGAGAATCTTATAACGCTACAGGTCTGATTCTGGGCCTAGAAACTTCACCTAACTTGAGTGAAGCCAGGACTGATGAAAGTCCATTTGAACACCAACACCAAATTGTACAAAGACTGAACCCTAATCCCCATACATCTGCCAAGCACCTGACAAAATTGGGTTAACAGGAAACGGCTTCAAACCAGAGTCCCAACACGGTATGTTCTTGGGTTGGGTTTTTTTTTTTTTTTTCATTGTGTTTGTGTTTTAGGGTCTTGAAGTTTTCTTTGACTGAGTGATCCAATTCCTCCACCTTGTCTTTAAGACTTGACGTTCTTTCTTCCACTTGATTCAGCCTATGGGTGATGCTTTGCTCTGAATTTGTTTGAAAGTTTTATTTCATCTTTGACTTTTCTCCAGAGATTTTCTCTTTATTAAACTCTATTTTCATTTATGGAAATGTTTACATTATTTAAGTCAGCTTTTTGAATTTTCAGTGTCATTATTTTGTCATTTATTCATATCCTCTTTGAGTTCTTTGATAATGTTTATTATTATTATTTTGAATTCACAGTCACTTTTCTTGGGGTACATTACCATGGGAGTTGACATTAGTCGACATATACAGTTTTGGTTACTCATGTTTGTGGATTTACAATGGGATCTAGGCTTCTGGAGTTAGGTCATTGGTAGTGTTTCTTGGCATGAAAATCATATGTCTCTTTTGTTGGGTGGGTGTTTATCATTATAGTTTCTGGGGTATTGAAGTCACCCAGTTTTCACTGTTTTTGTCCATATGTGGTTTTAAACATAATCATATCTCTTTTACAAATCTGATGGTCCTGATTTTGATTGTTCTGTCACTTTCAATATCCATTCTTTGTTCTGTACATTCAGTGTTTTGAGGATTATATGACAGGGAGTTTCTTCTCTGGTCCTGTGTATTTGGTATTCCGCATGCCTCCTGATGTAAGACATGCCTCTTACACCTTGGTAAGTATTTCTTAGTTTAGATTAGAGAAGTTTTCTTCCATGATTTTGTTGAAAATATCTATGATATAGATCTGGGTCTCTTTTTCACCTATACCTATTATGCATACTGTGATCTTTTTATATCATTACATCTATCTGTATCTATATATATGGATATACCTATGGGTATATGATATATATAAATGTATATATCTGTATATATATGAGCATAGATAGATAGATAGATAGATAGATAGATAGATAGATAGATAGATAGATAGATAGATATATTAATACTGATTGTATTCTATTCAGTATTATTCTGGCTTAATTCAGCTAAAACTCACCTTCAAGTTCTGTATTTACAAAGAATGACCAGGAGGTCACAAGAATGACTGCAATATTGAATCTTTGAGATAAAAATGCCACCCATATTTAGAGGCTCCTTCAGAAATACCTGTTTTACCAATCCAACAGCAGTAAAGCACTTGAAGAGGAGAAGGAAGAAAGTATCCAGAGACACTTTCTTGGTTCCTAAGGAAATTGAAGCCACCTGTTCCTATTCTGCCACAGTGTTAAACAGAACCAGCTTTGAGCTATTGATCTTAAAGGAGGGGACAATTTTAATTATACACACTAAACGGCAATGTAGATATTCCTGAAAAAATTTAAATCACAACCCTCTATCTGAAATCCCTTTTCCAGTGATGGCTATACAACTCCAGGTATACTCTGAAATGACAAGATAAAGACAGATCAAATGACCCATATTCTATAACATTTAATCATTGCCCACAGCTGGGAAAAGGTCAGAATAAAATGTTAATACCAATGCTGAGCCTGGAAATTTCAACTCAGCCATTGGATGGGATAGGCTGAGGCTTGAGACTCCCCAAGCTGCAGAATTCAAGGGAACCTCACCTCGGGGCTGTGTCAGGATGATTGCCTTCTGAGGTTTAGCTCTGGGAACAAGTTCATGTCTAGACTGACTTTGCCTGCAGCTAAACTAACCCTTTCCCCAATGCAGTGATGGAGCGCACAGCCTTGAGAGCAGAGTAGGCACACACTACTATATCAGTGAGCTACACTCCAGGCCAAAATATCCTTTTTATTTAGTTATTATACCATTATAAGTTGGGTAAGACACAAACTTGACTCTTGCTGAGGTTCTCCTTTCTCTCTTTATTAGTGACCTTATTAGTTTTCTTCTTCATGTCCACTCCCAGTGAGTAGAGAAACAGTTTCTTGATTCACTGCAGTGGAGGTCAAATAAGGCAATAATGGCAGGAGCCTCCCCTCCACCACTCCTCTGGGCAATCTGGACAGTAGTGTACATCCAGAATCAGGAGACATCTCTATTCTGTTTTCTTGCTTTTTTGTCCAAGGCTAGGTCTTGTTATATAATCCAGGTTGTCCTGGAACTCAGGGTCCCTCTTCTGCCTCCTTGGTGCTGAGATGAGATTTCTCTTTGACCATACATTCCCCATTTATGAGATTTCTCATTCCACTCAGGAAGATCAGACCTATTCTCTAACAAGACTTCTAAAAAGATGCTGGCCAGAAATCATGGCACTATGGGGAGGGATTTGCACATCCAGAACCAGCAAGCCCTTTATAAGGGTTGTGTTTGAGGTTGCAGGAACACGGGGAACTAAGCTTCCCAGACTTAGCACTCTGCCATAAAAAAAAAAAAAAAAAAACCTTCCAGAGCCCTAGCTAGGATCAGGTGGTAGGAGCCATGGTGCTTCTGCGTCAGTTCTCTCTGGTGGGCTAACATCAGCCCTATGAACTCTATGAAGAGACTCACGCCTTTAATGTCTTGGTTTCTTGGCTCTTTATCCCCATTGATATTCTAGGATTTAAGCTGGGCTGTTCCAATTCTTGATGTGGAATACATTTTATCAGCCTCCACCCAGAACCTTACAGCCTGATTAACCATCTTACTGGTTAAATGCTAATTACTGACTCTCTTAAACTTAACGTACAAAAAACAAAACAAAACAAAAAAATAAAGTAAGATGGATAGAAAAATAATTTGGAACACACACATACATATCTGCTAAAACATATATATCCATATATACATGATTATATATTTATAAGACAATTACATTAATACTTGTCAAACTCTCCATGTCAACACTAAGTCCTCTGATATCCCCACCCACCTCCATTCCTCTGACTTCCAGGGAGAAAACATTAACATGAATATCTGTGTAGTCATTTGAATGACATGTCCGCTATAGACTTGGACATTTAAATGTTTGACCTAGAGCTGGCGGTGCTGTTTGGGGAGTGTCAGGGGGTACAGTTCTATTGGGAGAAGTATGTCACTAGAGACAGGTGTTGAGAGACTGGCCATTCCCTGTCCACTTTCTCTGCTTCCTGCTTCTGGTTCAATATGGGAGCTCTCAGTTGCTCCTGAAGCTATGATTGCCACCTGCTGCCAAAAGTCCCCACCGTCATAGGCTCCCTCAGAAAACTAAGACCAAATAAGGTCTTCCTTCTGTAAGTTGCCTTGGCCATGTGTTTTATCACAGCAATAGAAAAATAACTAATGCAATCAGTATGTATCCTTTTGAATTATCTTTTGATATTTTAAAACTGATTTGTGTGTGTGCAATTAGAGAAGTCTGATATGAGTATGTGTGAATGCCTGTGCATGCATGTGCATGTGTTTGTTTCTCTATGTGTGGTAATTTCCAAAAATGGTATCAAAGTGTTCTGACTTTTTAGCTTGTACTGTCCACCCATTTTATCTTTTTAAGATAATGCTGTTCATTCTTTCAAATGCCTTCTGAGTAAACCAGCATTCCTTATCCCTTTCCACACTAAAGAGCACTGGGCACTGTTTCCTTCTTGAATGCTCTAAAGAGCACAGCAGTGAACAGTGCTCTACACATCCTCTCACACACATGTGAGATTCGCTAAGATGCCTAACGAATTGCAAAGGTTTACAGAGCTCATGCATTCCTCAATACTGCAAATTCATTCCTCAGAATGAACTAGTCATTGATTTGGAGTAAAGGCTAGACAGAAGAGGTAACAAGTTGAGAAACTAGAAGAATTCCTTCACATTGTGTCAGGAAGCCTTAAAAACCTCTGAGTATTTCATGGACAGACAGGTGATTATAGGAAGGAGAAAACAGTTAAAAAGTAAAGCCAATACCAAGATTCAAAGTGCATCTTCAGTCACTGTGATCCTTATTAGCATCATCAAGACCTCAATGTAAACAGAAATGAATGGGAATTCCTTAAAAATAAAAAACTCTTCTGGCCCTCCTCGTCAGACTGTGGCCGAAGAGACCTTTAATGGGCCTAGTGATTTACTTTCTACACACACACACACACACACAAACACACAAATTAGCTCTAGTAGTATGGTCAATTTTATATGAACCAAGATATATTTTCAAAGCCCTCCAGACAAATTCAAGCTGTTAATTTTAACCTAAAAGTCTACTATATCTTTCTCATAAGCAGATAACCAATAAGAACTATTCAAAAAAAACTTCATATTTTGATGATCATGAATTCTAATCATTGCATACAATGCTTATTTATATAGTTCTATAAAATTCTGACCCTCTAACAGAACAATAGTTCTATGTTCATTTGAAATGTTAAAGGAATACTTCCTAAAATTACAACAACTGTGTTCTAGGTAATAATTGGAAAAAATCTAATGTTACAATTAAAGTAACTAACAGGAAAAATTCAGCTTTAGTCCCCACGCCCCTTCTCCACTGTGTGGTCTTTGCTTCTTGCCTTCTCATGTAAAGTCAGGCTCCCTACCTGAGCTTTTGCCCATGTACCTCACACCCAGGCATCCACACTGCAGTGTGGTGCACTTTGTCTTTGGACAGGGATCAAGCAGGCAAACAGAATGCAAAACTTCCCAAGTTACAAGGCTTTGTCATTCCAGGGCTGCTAAGCTCAGCTTCTCCCTGGCAGAGGTGCAGATGGAGGACAGGACACAAGGCAGACAAAAGGGATTCTGTCTGAGAATAACCAGAGATTGTCCTGTCCCTGTGCCACCCAGTCCTGCTACATGAAGTTAGAGATGTCTCTTAAGTTAAAAGGGGCTCAGAGTCAGAACCTGCTCCTCTCATTAAAAATGATTATAACTTTAAATAGCACACATGGTTATTACATAAAAATTCCAAAATAAAGAAGACAAGAGAAAAAAGCCCAAGGTAGAATGCCATGGCTACTTATACACTCTTTTCCTTGAGTGCGTGCACGCATGCGTGTTTTTGCCACTGTGCTCTGCTCTGCGAGCCATCTGATCGGGCTGAAGAGAATGTCAGGAATACAGGAACTGTGAACAGCGAGCACAGACGACTATGTGAGAAGTGCTAAAACCGTAGAAAAATGGGATGCTGTCTACAGAGAGCGTGGGGTCTGCGGCTCTTTTCAGTTCTTGTTGTCTTTGTTTTTAAGGAACTGAGGGAATTCCGTGCATATGTGCCAATGTGAAAGTCTGAAGGACAGAAGGAAGAGGAAACGCGAAAGCAAATGAACGAAAGAAGTCACAGGATGAGTGAGACAGGGTAACTGGCACAAACACATGCACATGTTAAAATGGTGGTAGAAGTTCTGAGAGAATCTACCTTTTCTGTCAAATAAGAGGTCTGGGACAATCACCTACAAGGGAAGAGGCGGTGGCGGAGGAAAATGCAAAGAACAATGCCAGATAGCAGGCGAAATCTCAAGACAGCTTTGTAATACCTGATAATTCAACCTGCTTTCAATTCCATCACTGCCCCAGAAACATCCAGATCTACTTCCTTCTTTTACACATTTTTTTTTTTTAAAAGCTAACTTTTGCTGCTTATAACTAAGGAAGTCAACATGTCACCTCTACTTGAAAGCCTAGAATGTTCTATTTTCTCACTGAAGGCCTGACTTTAACAAAGTTAGACCCAATCTTGCACACCTTCAGATGTACCAGAAGACCTTGGAGTACACCAGCAAGACCAAACATTTTGGGGTTACATTCCAAGCCATTAAGTCAGATGAGGAAAAAAACAGGACTGTACTTATATTAGAGAATTTGAACCAAGATCAGGGTGCGGAGCTTCTTGGAGAAAAATGTCTGTGTACAAAGTAGAGGATAGACAGGGCGCTTCACAATATCTTACCCTTTCTTCCAATCTTGTATGAGTTAAAACGCAAAAAGGACAAAGTATCTCCTAAGGGAGAATGAAGCAGCATGGATGCACAGACTTCCTTGCACATACATGCAAATTTCAGTGTTTAAAAAAGACAAATACATATGATCATACTCAGTGATAATCTGGGCAGCACGGAGGATGCACTTCACAGCAGACTGTGCTGTTCATACAGGATTATGTCTGAGTGGGCAATGAAACCGGATCACGCAGAAGGAAAATCAGTCTCCCACAAACAAACATTTCAAATATCACAGAGATGGGTAGAAATTTCCAGATCATGCAGACTAAGATGAGACTTCATGATATAATGTGTCCCCCTTCAGGAAATTAAGAATTATTAAACTGCAGTAAACACAGCTGCTTCTGAGATAAAATCAGCCTTGTGACACGAGAAGCAGGAGGGGAGGGGGGTGGAGAAGAGCAAGAGCCATCCTTCCTCGGGAATCAGCTCTGCTCAGCCTGCTCTAATGAGCAGGTGCTTGGCTCCCTGGCACCCAATCTTCACAGAGAAGTGTGAGGTTTGCTGTAAGGTGGGACCTGAAACCAGATATAACAGCTCTTTCTCCCAGCTGGCCCTGGGCTAGCTCATCTTTTGCTAGGGAGAGGGAGATGCTCAGCCCTCTGACCCAAATTCACACCAGGAATGAATATAAGGAGGAGGAGGAGGGATGAGGAGAAGGAGGAGGGGGAGGAGATGGAGGAGGGGGAGGAGAAGAAGAAGAGTGAAGTATACACATGTACACAGAAATCTCTTGTGAAGGAGGAACCTTATGCGCTGTTTTCAACATCTAGCCCCAAAGGCTTTGCTTACCAACTACATAACTATGAAGAAAGCTCCATCTATTCAACAAGAGTATCCGGTTTGGGTCTAATTGCTCTAGGAACTGTCTTCCCATCTTCTTACTTCTTAGATTGCAGGAGCTGACATCTGGAGAAAATGTTCCACCGGCCCAGCACTCTTCTAAGAGCTTTATGTGCGTTTAGTTTAATTCTAGAAGCTCTAGGACAGCAGGTACTATTGTCTTGTCTTGGTTTTCCCATTAAGAAGAAACTCTTACTAGAAGGTTCTCACAGAGAATAAAGCAGAGACAGTAGGAATTAGCATACAGGTTACATCTGGACCGATTACAGACTGGTTTAATGGTAACTGCATCTTGGGATCATTTCTTCTGCCCATTGCCATAAGGCTTTCCCACTGACACACATGAACCTGGCTTCACTGCTGTGTGTTGACAACATCTTAGCTTGTGTTTCTCTGTGTTGACTGTTAGAGATTATAAAGATGAGGGACTATGCTCAGGAAGTTGCAAGATATCAGGCTGTAGTTATACAAGATGATTTACAGGCCACCCAGAATTCACCACTGCATTGGTGGCTGCAATGTGTGTAGGAGAAGAGAAGCTGATGTACTAATTTAAACACGTATGATACAATGAAATGCCATGTGGAGCTAGGGTAAAACACTTGCTTAGCATGTGTGAAGCCCTATCCATCTCTAACACCACCATATATCCATTCCCATGCAGAGAGAGGATGTGGAACAGGTGACAAGTGCAGAGCTACAGGAGAGGCTAGCTCCAAATCAGGCAGACTGGCTCCAGGAAGCTCTCTCTCAATCACTGTGCTCTCTGGATGAGAAAAGTCAATTCTGCAAGCCTGTTGTTGGTTTTTTTTTTCCTTTTAAAACCACCACAACAGAAAAATTAAACTTAACTTGTATCTTTCTTTTACCTAATTTCACAGACCATGAAATTCTTAAGCTGAAAGTGTTTGACAAGGGGGTTCACTAAGGGTCTATCTCTGACTGCTTCTGCCTTTCCGTTAGTTTAAACTGATAAACTGCCTATTTGATTTAAAATAGGTGGATGTCTTGTCTGCTGTGTCCCTTCAAATAAGTCTTCCTTCCACTCTGCCAAGAATGGCTGGAGAGGGTCTTTTGAGAATCATTAGTCTTAAGACAGACAGAACAACTTCTCCTTGCCTTACTTACATGCATGACAAGGACTGGAAGCAGTATCTCTTGCTTCTTGTAGAGACCTCCAACTTCCAATAGCTGGTCAATCATGAGGAAAAAAAAAAAAATACAAGAGGCAGTGGGGCCAGCAGTTCTCCTAGGCCATTTCTGCTTGTTTGTTTACCTGATCACCAAATTCTATCTAAGGAGAGAAACAGACTGGTAACCCAAACTCATGCACTATGACCAGGCAGGGAGGAAGCATAAGAACTGGGCCAGACACAAGAGACAACGGGGCTCTGGAGGACTGTAAAAAACCAGGGAAGCACACTCTGGCAGATAGTGTGGCTTCTCCTCAACTCTAGCTAACTGCTAACATAGAAACTGGAATTTTTCTAATAAAACTACCCCATTTAAAAGTGTCTGAAACCTGTTCAGATTTTTAAAAACAGTAATGTGTGGCAGTACCACAGAACGCAACACATGTGGACTGCTCCAACCAGAGGCCGCTTTGCAACTTCTAGGTAAGAAATAATGTAGGGGGGCCAGCTGCCCATCCCTGGGAGGAAGCTTCTGATAAAAATAATAATAATAATTAGAGAGACATTAAGCAAACTGTACCATGGACAGAAAGCGATACACATAACCGGGGAACAGAAAAGATAACAGAAGCTTAGGAAAGTGAGAAGTGCTTGAAGCAGGAAGAATCTTGTAGGCTGAAGCATGTGATCTGAACTAAAGCTCCAATGAGGTAGCTCTGGGCAGGCAAAGGCCACGGAGCAGCCATCCCAGGGGGAAGAAAATGACTGCAAAAGGAAAAAGATGGATCAGGGAAGATGCCTGAGAAATGGCCATGAGACTTAGCGGCAATGTGTTCCATAATAGAGAAACGAGGGTGATCATGAGAGACAGAGCTGCAAACTCCCAGGGGGGCTGAAGACTGACTGTATGGAGGGTTTCATCACAATGGCAATGGGGAAACTTCTTTTGAAGTTTTTTATCATTTTGTTTTTGTTGTTATAGCAGAGGAATTCCATATTGAGACATACTGTGTTCCAAGTTCTCAACCAACAGGGCCTACACTCTGTGGACTACAGGAGAATCTCACAGGCTGCCTTTACTAGCAGCCTGGGAAAGACTGACAGCTTGGGGAGCTGGTCATAAAAATAGAAGTACATGGATTCACGAAATAGAGTTGTTCAGTGAATACTAGGCCTGGTGGTGGAAGCTAACTTGGGACTAGCAGTCATGATATGGTCCATGAGATATCAAGCCACAGAAACCAGTGGCCCAGCAGCCACACAATTCCTTACTGGTGGCAAGAGGATGTCTACTGGCTAGAAAGAACGTAGGCTTGGGAAATGGTGTACATGGCTGATGGGTCAGCAGCCTGAGAAGCCATAGGAGCATCCATCTCAAATAGCGATTGTATCAGAAACATTCATTGCAGTGAGTGTGACTATAAATTCTCACAGCTGTGTCAGTGGCAAAGAAGCATTAGCATTTTTCATTTAGTTAAAAGCTCATTTTGAATTTAACTTTTAGGTTTGGGATGGAGAAAGCATAGTAAAGTCATATGTGAACTAGATGCCAGTGTTGTGTATTAGTGTCCACCTCCTTTTATTCTGGTCCCGTAAGAATATCGTGCAATACTAGTTTACTGTTAGGACCTACCCTACCATAAGCATTTCTACCTGAGCTCAACCTACTGTTTCTAGATCCTAAAAGAAATATGAATACTTTCTTCTTGTCTTCAATGATGCAAGTACTCAGGCTGCAGTAATGAGATTGAGAAAGAAATCAAAGCCACCAATCCTTAGAAACTTGCATCAAAAAGAAAGTCTTTCTTACTGAGCCAGGTATTTGCCCTCCATTATTTTTTCATGATCCCTATAACTGTTACACTGTTGTCCTTTTGGAAAGTCACAACATGACAGATCATCAAAATAAAAATCAAATGATAGAGGGATGAAAATAACCAGGAATGGGAGGGGCATAGACACAGACTCAATTCTGTCTCTATTATTCCTTTACTGAAAATCTCATATGGTATATACGAGCCCAAACTGCAGACATTGGCCATTTGGTCCCACATCCCTGACTGAGTCAGCACACCACAGAAATATCACTAGCAAATATAACATCTGCTAAGTGATATTTTGCTAAGACTACTTGGAGCAGACACTGTACGCTGCCTACAGGAAGCTCTGAGCTACCTACAGGAAGCTCTGCTTTCATTCCAGTGTCTGTGCTTCCCACAGCAGCTCAGGTCAATTCTGTTATAACCTAACCATCATTCCCTTCTCCTTGATGATAACTGCTTTGAACCAAAACAATAAAAAGCTACAATAAATAAATAAACAAACACACTATGGACAAGTCCTGCAGTACATCTTAGCTCCCAAAGAGGCTCAAGAAGAAACAAGGTTTCTTCTGTCTCTGACAAGCACTGACGTGCAGGGACACAGTGTAACATCTTCTGACCCTGAGAGGAGGCCGCTGTGCAGGAGATAACCTGAGTCCTTCAGAAGCCACAAATTAACCAGCTCTCAGGACTGACTTTGTGTGATGTAACAGACACTTTATTAAGCCACTTTGAATTGGGTTTTCTATGTATTGAATCCCAAAGCATCCAAAGCAACACAGTTCTATCTGTGAGAAGCAAAATGAGGTCTGCGTATGTGCCTAGCAATACAGGGACAACTGCTTCAAAGACAGAGGTTAAGATTCATTTCAGAGTTTTCAGAAAACCAGCTGTGAGAGGGTATTTTTAATAGTGGCTCCTAACGTATTGAGAGTGTTTTGAAATCCTCCTCCGAAGCACAGACACTGTAATAAAGTTAAGGATGAGCTACTCTGAATGATACCTGTGGGTACACAACATACTCAGAGTCATCAGATGTGTAAACATCAGACCACTGTGAAGTTTGCCTTTATTACTCATCTACTCTTCATCCCACAATTGTAAGATCAGGAATTCCTTTCTTGTTTCTGTTGAGAGCCACCCATGCCCTGCCTGGTAGAGTCACAGAAATAAGCACACACACACAGAGAGAGACAGAGAGAGAGAGAGAAAGAGAGAATGAGAACCAAGGCTTAAAGAGACAAGGATCCAAAGCTAACTGGGCTTTACTCTCTTGATAATAAAAATGCTCTGTGTATTACTTTAAAATAAATTCATGTGCTTAGAGCTTAATTTAATGCAAAGCCGGGAGAAATCAAAACAAGATGTTTTTAAAGAACAATTTAATAATAATATCTCTATGTAGTGGGATTATGTTGTTCCATTGCAAATAATTGTCCCACCCACTGGTTTAATAAAAAGCGCTGATTGGCCGAAGGCAGACAGGAAGTGTGGGTGGGGCTACCAGACTAAGAAAACTCTGGGAACAGGAAGAATAGAGCAGAAATGCCACAGAGATTCCAGAGTTGCCAGACAAGCCAGAAAATACAGAGGACAACTATGCTGCTCTGAGAAAAGGTACCGAGTCCCATGGCTGAACAAGATAAGAATCATGGGTAAATAAGGGTAAAGAGTTAGCAAGTTATCTGCCTGGGCCTTAAGCCGATCAGCCTAAAATTAATGTGTCTGAGTGTCTCTGCAGGTCTACAGGTCTGAGGGTCTGTGGGTCCAAGCCTTGAGGCTAGGCCCGAAAGTCTAGGCCAGAATCCTCTTACTACATCTTTTGTATTTGAACTGCTAATTTTTTTTCCTCCATCTTTAACATGCTTCATATTTCCAACTCACATTCCTCTTTAATACCATCTTCCTCTCCTGGAAAATGTTTATATATGGCACCTCCTGTAGGCCAGTGGCTCTCAAGGTCTGTTTGTATATTATCTATCTAGGAAACAACTCCCAATGCAGCAGCCTTCAGTTTAGGCCCAATATGGCCCAGAGGTGCCAGTGTGAACAAGCACTCTGGGTGGTTCCAGCCACACTTAGGCAAGTGACTCCAGACTGCATATGAGGTCCCAAGACACAAACAGAAAACATCTAATTATCACAGTAGATTTAAGCTAGATCAACACAAACATGCACATGGTGGCCTGTAATTTTGATGTTCCCTCTGAGGTCTGGAATAAACCCAACTTCTCTGTGACTTGGACACATCTTAGGAATAATTTTGTTCTAAAGGTCAGGAATTTTATCTTTTCCTTCCAAGCCCCTCCCCAACCCTGCAAAGGTACTTTTTTCTTGAGATTAAGTATACAATTTATATAAAAATAAAACCTTATAAAATAAAAAATAAAGGAAAACCAAATAATACCCAGTGTCGGACTTTGAACCAGAGGCTGAGACACCAAGCAAATGGTAGAGAAGAAGAGAAGCAAACCCTGGGTTCTCCAGCAGTTGGCCCCAGACCAGGAAGGAAGCTGAGCATTAAGCAGGTGACCAGGGAACAATAGCTCAGGCTAAGTCTGAGCCAGAGAACACTGGAATTAAACAAAGGTCATGCTCTAAAATAAGAACAACAGTGTAAGCCAGAGCACTGTTCAAGTAGGATCTGAGAACTCCTTAGAATTAAAGAAACTCCTGAGCAAGGCTCCTCCATCCATCTCCCTCAAGGACATCTTAAATCTGAAGCTGTGGGCCAAGGGCACAGAGCACAGCTGAGACCCAGAGTCTTTCACCTCAGCAGCTCTAACCTACAGTAAGGCCCAGGAATTAGGTGACTGGTAGGCATCTTGGTGCTTGAATGAATAAACAAATGGCGAAAGGCCAAGACAACTGACATTAAATAACACAAAGGGCTCCAGACATGCCATGGAATAAACAACTCCAGAAAAAAAACAATTTTTAAAATGGTATAAATTAGCTAAAAGGCGAAAAATCAAGACCACTGGCATAACTTCTATATTCTATCTCATTGTATCATGTCTTAAGTTGGGAAGAGAAGGAACTATCTTTATTGTTTTAATCATTTTCTTCTTTAAAGAGTCTTAAAAATCCTCAGGGAAATTTAAAAATGGGGAAAATTTCAATATGGGTTCTGATGGATCACCATTAACTCTTGACCCAACTAAGCTCATTCCAATCATACTGCTTTTGGCCAGTTTCCAACCTTTCTCTCTTCCAGCTGCTCCCAGCTGGTTGCACAGCTGCCCAAAGACTCAGAGGCTATCATCCACTCACAAGCACCCTTCATATACTCAGATGAGTGTGCACCTGCAGCCTCCCATTTCAGTGTCTGTCAGGTAGCAAAGGCTCAACTTTGGATGCCTTTGGGATGTAAAGAACAAACATCAAATTCATCTCAGAGCATCAAGAGCTGTTTTCTGAGGCCATGATCCCCGTTGTTTAAGCAAATGTCATAAGGGTTTTTGTTTTTTTTTTTTTTTTTTTGATATTTGGAGGGGGCATTCTCTCTGAAAACTCACATGTTCTCAGATATGCTTCCTAATTATTTCTGAATACACAGTTCTAACATGGCATCACAAAAAAAAATCAATAATGGAAAATTCCTTGATTCTTCCCACTTATGTCTCACAATACTCAGTACCTCCTTGGTTCTTTATAATAGCCTTGTAAATCTTTATAGTAGACGTGTGTGTGCCCCTCCCCATTAAAGGTAACATCAAGTGCTTGACACGTATATGAAAACTAACCATAACAATCTCCTATGGATGAGTATCAACTTACCCCAAAGGATTGGTTTAAAAGCATGAGTAAGTACTGGTAAAGGGCAGATTTGTAGCACATCAATTCAGCGAGTTTAGGGCTTTATGGGTTGAGTAAGCTCTAAACATTTACTCACTGCCATCAATAAATTCTGTAACCATACAACATATTTCTCTTCCTCAGTCATCAAAAGTACATCTAGACCCCAAAACTCCATGGGGCCTGACATAATGGCTGATATACTCTGAACTACCCTCGATCACCACAAGAGCAAAATCCCCTACAAGCTCTGGTGACCTACACTGTGGACCTTTGCACACTCCTTGGCAAAGGCCACCTGGCACTAAGTGTGTTCTCTGCAGTTACCACAGCACAAACTTCTTTCCTGAGCCTCCGGCTTCCCTGACGCAACAGCCAGAGAGAGAGAGAGACACACACAGTGCCCTCACTGTGAAGGTCAGAACTCTCTGGGGTGAGGAAAAAGAAGTAAGGGGGGGGCCTACTTTGCCAGGTGGTTCATGAGCAATTGTAACATCTGCCGATTCTTCTCCGGGAGCCGATAAACAAGGCTGTGGATCTCAGAGACTCGAGTCTCTTGGTTTTCCAGCTCTGTGAAGGAAGGGAGTAATATTTTAGGGGAGTCACAGCTAAGTGATTGGACAAGTCAAGACCAAAGGAAAGGAAAGCCTTAGCACTAACACAGGAAAGATGTTCTCGAGGATTTACAACCCTGCCTTGTGTGCATGCTTAGGACCAGCACTGCTGACTCTGAAAGGCCTTTCAGTGTGCTTTCTGTATCAGAGTTCATCCAAATAATGACTGTGATGAAATTAATCTGCTCAACTGCACACCCAGGGAGGGAACAAACACGCGAGCCACTGGCTCTCCAGAGGGCCAACTTCATTTCAAGGAAAGAAGGAACTTCATGGTCTTGGGAAGTGGTAAACAGATCTTATGTGGACATTACAAAGGTCTCAAATTTCAAAATAATGTGTCCCAATGCATCAAAGAAATTACCACTATGCCCGAGTTACATGCAACACACAAGCCTAGTGGAAAGAAAGCAGTAACAGATAAAATATTTTATCTCTCTGTCACTATATAAGCTATAACACATCCTGTCACCTTTAGATTAAACTTGGGAAAGTGGCTTCGTTTCTCTGAGAAATAGATTGCTAATATTCATCATACCTATTTATAGAACTGATGTGAGGTTTAATTAGAGAATGGTTGCTATGGGTTTGGAATTTCTCCTGAGAAAGAATTCACATAAACACCATCTTCACTCCCCCCCTCCATGTGTTTCCCCTCCTTGAAGAGGACAAGCTTGGGTATATAAGGCTATCGGAACATTAGGTACTATAAAATTAGGCCAGTAGTGTTACCAGGGTAAACAAACTGTAAAGGCTAAAAGGAACCAGGGAGAGGCACAGGCTATGGGCATCATAATACCAAGGGCAGCTCTGCCAGATTTAAATCTGAGAGAGAATCTAACTGCCCCGTTACTGCTGGTCTGCCCCACGTAGACAGATTCCAGTACACTTAGGGTAGCTTGAACCTAATCCCTATGTATTTTAATACCAGTAATATGAACTAGTGGCCTCAATGATAGAGCCAAAGACTGATCAGGAGCTGTAAATGGAAGACATGGTGGAAAAAGGACTGCGAAGTTACATAAATGGTGTCATACTCAGGGAAACACTTCCAATGCTCAATGCTGGGCTCATTCCGCAGAATGCTACTTTGGACAGGAAGAAAAAAGAAAACAGTTGCAGCTCCAATACTCAAAACTAGAAAGGAAGGCAAAACTACTTTTCTAGCTCCTTTCTCCTTCTTCTATACCCCCTCCCAGAAAAGAAACCCCCCTGAAGTCTTCCTCTTCCACCGTGAAGTCACTGACAGTCTTGATACCATTTCATTTTTCCCTTACAGACTTTCATAAGTTTGTATGCAGACATTTTGCATGTAGAATGTGGCAGGCTAGACAGTATTTATTTTGGGATTCTGAATGTTCCTCAAAATAGAAAAAAAAAATCTATTCTTTTTCTCCTTGAAACTTCAACCAAGAGATGCTTACTTGCCGCTTTGATGAAACTTCTTTGAAACTGGTACATCATGAGTGGTCCTGGAAGCATTCTAGAACAAAGATACATAGACACAGACAGGTCAATTCCACAGTGAAAGGATCATTCTTGCTGAGCAGCACCCTGAATACAGTCAAACAAAACAGCACAGCTCTAACACATACAACACAGAAAAACAGTCCTTGATGCAACATTTCACCTGAAATTCCAAGCTTCACATTTTCTTCACCTCTTCCCCACCACCAGCATCTTGTTATGTCACTGAGGATGAACTAGAATTCGTTATCTTCCTTCTGCCACCCAGATGCTGGGGTTACAGGTGTCTGTGCCAGTCTGCCCATCTCTCTTTGAGAGGGATAGTTACAACTACACAGAAGACCAGCACAAACCCAAATGTCCTTTCAGTCAGTGAGTCATCCATGAACAAGAGTGCATTAGGACACGTCTGAGAAACAAGCAACTGGGCACATATCTGCATCTGCTGGCCTTAGACTCTCATTTCTCCAGAAGCTTGTTGAAATCAGTGTTACTAGAAACAGCATAAATAATGTGTGTATGTATTTTGCTCCCAAGAGAAATATTACTTCAAAGTACCAAAGGAATACAGGACATTGTATCAACTGTGTGTGGACATGAATAACTACAAGCTAGTTTCTTCTGATAATTCAAACAAAAATCACTCCATCATTTGTGGCTCAAAATCCACTCATCAGTCTAGCTTCCCTAACTCAACTCTGCCAATGCCCCAAATAAAGCCTGCATTAGCAGCTCTTTTTCTATGACCTCCTTGGCTGCCTAGCCACCTGGGCCATTATAAAGCTGTTTATAGGCATACTTAACCCTTGATTCCAGTCCTCCTGTTTAAGACCATCTCCTATCTTCCTGTATAACTACAGCAAAGAATTACAGTGTTCCTACTGAATGCAGGATACTGGCGCTCTCTCTCTCTCTCTCTCTCTCTCTCTCTCTCTCTCTCTCTCTGTGTGTGTGTGTGTGTGTGTGTGTGTGTGTTTGTGTGAGAGATACAGACAGACGGATATACAGACAGGCAGAGACAGAGAAAATGAGATGTAAGCTGTGAGCCAATAGTCCAAATGAGGAACACAGGATATAGTATATAATAGTACAAGGTAATATTTCCTTTCCCCCTCCCTCTCTCGCCTCCCATTTTACTCAGTAAACCACACCAGGAGAGACCAAATGGCAATTTTCCTACATCTACCTTCTCCTTTTTAAGGACAAATGTAAGCATTATATTGTTTAAGTTAAAAAACAGTCCCAATAAGCTGGGTATGTGACCAAGTCTGTCCAAAGAAGTGACATATGAGTTCTTGTTTTCTTAGCAGATAATTCAGGAAAGGCTCCAGTTTAGGGCGTGTCTAAAGCTAATCATCCTAGAGCTTCTCATTAAAAGCAGGTCTTTCCAAACCACTCACAGCGCCATTGCACAGTGACAACCCATCAACCCTGGGCAATTTATGATCAGCTTGACTGGTTGAACTTAATGCTCCCACACAGAAGCTGCTTCTACATCTCAAACACCCACCCAACAGCTCTCTGGAGGCTGCAAATAAAACTGCTTCCTTCCTTACAGCATGCTAACTAAGCGGCTTGCTGCTCACAGTGGAAATCCCCACCTCAGGTAGGTCTTCAGAGCGCTGGTGACGGTCTTTATCTCCCATTCTGCACAGATATCAGTTTCTGTCTCAGAAGCTGCTTTGGGATCTAAAATGAAGAAAAGACAGTGAACAAGAAAAAGCATAAAATACATCAGCAGCAAATGTTCATACATGAAACAAGGAAGCAGTCAACCTCATCACTAGCTAAAAAAGTCAAGATTAAAGTTAGAGATAATTTTTTTGCCTAGTACATCAGGGAAATGTTTAAAAATCCAAACATCGATTGTTAGAATATGGTGGAGGTACTCGGTGCATACACTGCTGGAGGCAGCTGGTATCAATGCAGCAGACTGAAAAGGAATTTGACAATATGTATCACTGAGAGTCTGGAGATGCTCAGATCCTCCAAACTAGAAATTTCATTTCTCCCCATTTCACCCCAGGGAATAAGACAAAGCATGAGCCAAGCTACAAACCAGGCACTGTCATGGTACATTCCTCTTTAAAACAGTGGGGAAAGGAAAAAAAGAGACAGTCTAAAGGTCTAATCGGAAAGAGTGCTTAAGTGAATTACTGTACACCTCCCAGATGGAATATTATGTTGCCATTTACATGATGCTGATGACTTGTGACATGGAAAGTGCTTGTATTATGTAATGGCAAGTAAAAAGAAATCAGGACTCAAACATTTTTGAGAACCATTTAAAAAAGGCTGAAAGCAAACACTTTCAAATAGTTTTAATAATGATTGTATTAAAGTGGCAAGAATTGCGGGTTTTACATTTTCCGAACTGACTATGGCTTGATTCCATTACTTTAATAGCATTTTTTTCAATTGACTTAAGCCCGGCTTAAGTGAGTACCACCGCAACTGTGCTGGCTCCTGATAACCTCCTTTTCAGCATCTTCTTGCATGCAGCTTTAAGCCAATGTATTTTATGTAAACACATTATTAGAGGAGAAAATCCATGTAACTATCCTGAGCAGCACATAGACCAATGAGAATAAAAGGCAGAAGACAGGAGGACGAACAGCTCTGTGGGTCAACAGGTACCATTGTCACTGGCAAGACGGGCCTGGACACACACAAACGGACTAGGGAGGCAGTAGAACCATTAGGTATGTGAAGGCAAAGCCCATCCTTCCTCAAGACCATGACATGTCCTGCAAATCCAACTCACATCGTCTTTTCTCTCTGCACAGGGCCTCAGTTTCCACTGAGACTTTTTATTACTCCTTCTAGGATTGGGAAGTGAATCGAGACAGATAGCTCAAAAGCACAACCCAGGGTTCTAAGGACTGGGATGTTGCATGACTTGCCCCAATCTAGTCACCACAATGTCCATGGCTTTTCTAGGAGACAAGCTACTGTTTGATGTGCTGCTTGCTTGTGAAAGATTGTCAGTGCCTAGTATTACTACGAAGAGCCTCTGAGAAAGCCTCAAAGCAAAGCCAGAAAAGAGAGACTATGTGTGTGGAAGGTAGGTTCAGCACTTGAACCTAGGCATACCTTTTTATTCAAACAAGCCAGTCACCCACCCCTTGTCTCTTGGAAAGTCCTCACAGTGGCCTGATTGGCTCAGATGTTGGGCCATTCCTAAGCCAGTCACAAGGACACCAGAGAAGTAGTGTGCCTTTAATTGGTTGTCCCACGTTCATACGCCCCACCTTCAGAAACAGTAAGAAAAGGCACACAGTGGTTTAGATCTGGTTTTCCAGTTTAATATTTAAATGATGTGCCAGGTAAATAGAGACTGAAACCAGACCTACCTCTTTCTCAATAGTTCCCAAGACTGAACATCAAGCAAGACTTTCTGCCTACGGGGCTAAGTGCGTTTCCACTAGGAAAGGAGATGAGTCACCAAACATACTTTTCTGTTTGCTAAGAAAGAACCCACATTTATCTGAGTGGGATGAGGTCAAATACTTATGAATGGCTTAAGAATTTAACCTGTAATTCCTAAGAGAGAGCACAATTCCAGCTGTTCCCTATTGGGCAGGGTGTTCCTTTGAGAGATTTACAAATGAAGCATAGAAGGGCTTTAGCTTCAAACTTTGCCTCTCCTGAAGGCAGGACACTTGTGTGATATTCACACTTGACCATGGGCAATATGACTTTCTGTAAGCATGAAATCAACAAGGAAGGACCATTTTCATAGAATGACAACTCCTACATAATTCTACTATAGAAAATGTCTGTAAAAGTTAAAAAATGTGCTGTTCCTACTGCCCCAGTCTCTGAGATATTCTTTTCCCTTCTGTCATCCAAAGCTTCCTGTTTCCCTCCTGCAAATAAATATTACACTGCAAAAGCCTATGCATCCGGGCACTGTGCTGGGCATGGTCCTTCCTCCCCAAAGCGTATGAGCAAAGCATACTTCTTGGTCTTTGGACTCAAGACAAATGTTACTGTACATTTTTCTGAAGAACAATCCAACTTCTATCCCAGAAAAGGGAACATGAAATGACATCAGCAGCAGTTGGCAGGTCTGAGAGTCGTGAACTGTTCCAGGGACCACATTTAGCAAACTAATCATTAGCTTCTACTTTTCCGGGCTCTGTAACCATAGTAGAGTATTGCGTAACATTACAGGGAGGCGAGTCAAATTACAGTCCGGCTGAAAGGTTTTTTATAGCACTGATGAAGCAAGGCTCATAACATGAATATGTCCATTTTAATTCACTTAATATCCAAATTAAATTGAATGCAACCACCCAAGTTACTCCATTTTCAGAAATGGTAGCCTACTTCTATACCTTCTTTCTGAGACTCCTTTTGCTTTATGGATGTTTCCTTGTGAGATCTGAACATCTCTGAGGCATCGTTTTCAAAGTCTGTAGAACTCTGAGCCTTTCTCCCTTCCCTGACCCTCAGCCACAGCAGAGCTTGGTGAGATAAACATAGTCTGAGAGAGCAGCACAGTGCTGAAGAGAGTACGTGATTGATAAGCATGGCCTAGGTCTGCTCTTCCACCCACCACCGTATGAATCCAGAAAATTGGGGGACACAGAGCAGAAGTTGTGATTCCAGCCAAAGCTGTCTTAGGTCACACTAAACCCGTTTCTACAAACCACTTGGTACACCAACAGTCAAAGGAGCTCAGTGAAGGTTTGGGAGATGAATTAATGGTTAAGGCGCTGGTTATGCAAGCATAAAGACAGGTTCCTATCTACGATAACTATATAAAAATGTAGGCAGGAAGGTGTGAGCCTGTAATCTGCTGGGGAAGCAGAGACAGGATATCCCCTGGAGTCCATCGACCAGGCAGTCTAGTGGGACCAGTGAGCTGCAGGTTCAGAAGACAGATCCTATCTCAAAAATAAGGTGTGAAGTGATAGATGTAGAAACCCACTTCAACTCTCGACCATATACACAAGTAAGGCCATGCACTCATATGTGTGTAGTGGATACTCACATGCAGCTTTCACACACACCCACAACAACAAAGAGAAAAACATATATATGTGTGTGTGTGTGTGTGTGTGTGTGTGTGTGTGTGTGTGTGTACACACAAAGATATATTAAACAATCTTTTCTATGTTAGAGATGACCGCTAACATCACCTTTGGTATCCCATCTCTACTAGTATATGTATGTATAAACATATAGATGGATCTATGTTTCTTTTCAGAAAACAAATGGTCTGGCTTGCACAAGAAAGGCCCTGGGTTTGGTCTTAGCTCAACCAGATATAGAAGCACATGACACACATCATTTTTATAGAGCTACTTTCATGTGAGAATTTCCCAAAACTATCCTACATCCATACATGAATAGATGAACTACTGAGTATTTCACTTCACATGTACACCATTCTTGACTTAATGTCCTCATTTAAAGGAAACGGTGGTTTGTGCCCTTATTGTTATGATAAACAGAGACATAAATTATTGTTTCTTTCAGATCTTTGTTGCAGAAACAGTTCCTGAAAGTGGACTTTCTGGATCAAAACTGCACGCCTTTTTAGTGTCCTCGGAGGTTTAAGCCTGAGTGACTACATCTCACACGCTCAGAACAACATGCAGTTGGGTTTTGGACTTTATCAAAGAGATTTTTTGATTTTGGCTTTTGTAACTTATTGGATTGTTTTAATTTGCACATTTTGATGAGGAAGATGAGAACAAATACAAAACAGTGTTGTGTGTCTTTAAAAATGAACATTACCAAGGTATACCTAACTGTTCTATAACCATACAGTTCCACACTTTCTGAAGCTCATACACAGTCAAGTAACTACCACCACTACCCAGAAGCCACATCACCCCACCTGATACTCCACCAGTCACACCTCTTCTGCCTCCCTTTCCCTGGCAACACTTGCACACAGCGTAATACTTCTGAAATCCAGCCACGCTGTTCCATGTACAGTAGTTTAATCCTTTTATTACTAAGTCTATTCAGTGTTCTGGGTAGCCATAATTTGTTTATCCATCCCCTAGATGATGGACATCTGGGAGCTTTCCAGTTGAGGCTGCTATGAATGAAGCTAATACAAACATTTGCACAGAGGCTTGATATGGACTACATTTTCGTCTCTTAGGTAAATGCTGTACCATCAAGAAAGACTATATCAAAGTCTCCACGAATAAAACAAATGGGAAGAATGTTTTCCTTTAGATGAAATGGTCAAATTGTCTTCCAAAATGTTAGGGCCATTTGCATTTCCACCAAGAGAATGTGAGAGCTCTGGCTGCTTCACCTCTTCTCAACACAGGACTCAGGCAGTCACTTTCATTTTAGATATGCTAGTAGTACAACACTTTTCAAGCTATAGCACTATTGACTGATGACGTCAGATGTCTTTTCATGCACACAGTGGTGTGGGTCATCTTTACATATGATATTTGCTCCCTGTGTATTTTATTTACCCAAATGTTCTTTTCAACATTTTTTTCTATTTTTAATAATTAAGTGGTTGTCTTAAGAATCAAGAGCTTTTAAAATATATTCTAGATACAAACACCGACTATCTACACATTTTTATAAATACTTTCTTCTAATCTATAACTTTTCAAGAAATTTTTTTTTTCTACAGCATGATAGACTGAATTTTAGCTATCATGCATGTTAAGTAATTATATAGCACTGAGGCACATCTCTAGTCTTTCTTGTGTTTGTTTTTATCTTGGGTCACACCAAGTTGCCCGAGCCAGCCTTGAGTTTACTGGCCTTGAATTTGTCATTGTCCCACTTGAGCCTTCCAAATAGCTGGTGCTTCACCAGTAGGTCCACCATGAATAGTATTTTTTTAAGTATATTTTTTTTAAGTTCTGTATTTAAGTGAAGTTCAACTTCACATAATTTCCTTTAATGGTTCTTTCTTGTGTTCTAGTTAGGAAAGCTCCTTAAAAACAAGGTCACAGTGATACTTTTTCTGTTGGTCTACAATGTCAGCTCTTAGGATCCATTTTAAGATGCTTTTTACATGCAGTGTCAGATGGGAGATCATTTCATCTCCTTTCACATAGATGTCAAATTGTATATCAGGTACTTGTTTAAGAGACTCCTTTCTCCAGTTAACTATCTTGACACCTTTATCTAGGATCCAAGTTGTGCTGGGCCTGTTTCTAGGCTAGTAGGTTTGTTGCATTGATCTACTACACATCTACCTTCAAAAACACCACCCAGTATTACTCTAAAGGTGAGTCCTGTTTTGTTGTCTATAAGCTGTCCTTTACAAAACTCTTCATGAGCCTTTCATGTTCTCCATCTCTGTAACATCTCAGCAGAACATGCAGCTTCTACCCTCTGTGTATATTGGACTTCCTTTAACCCATGTATCATCTCCTCAAGGCTAGATTTAAAATTTGGCAATTTGAGAAGCAGAATCACCTATTATGTTTTCTGACAACAAAAGTCATAAAACATAAAAAGCTTAGCTACTTTCTGCACAACTGCAGGAATTCTACTTGGCCTTATAATAATAATAATAACAAAAACTAGAGCCAGATTTGGGGGAAAAGCTGAAATATCAGAAAGACAGAGGAACAAACCAAGCCACTTCTCATCCAGTAAACTCTCCAGGCCTGTCTCCAGGAATCCTCTGTCTCTAAGCCTCTCTGTCCTCAGCCCAAAGGGAAGTGCCAGGGGAAGCTGACTCCTCCCCCCTCTGTCTCTCCAGCTATCACTTCCTGGTTCAACTTTTCTAGAGCTAAGGTTAAAGGGGTGTGCCACTACAGCCTCATAAATTCAGAGGGATCGCTGCCTCCTGAGTGATGGGATCAAAGGCATGGGCCACCACTCTCTGACCTTCATGTCTTGTCTCTGTGGGTGGCTCTGTCCTCTGATACTCCAGACTATTTTTATTAAATATACAATATATCACCATACTATATGTCATGTCTAATAAGCCAAAACACCCTCAACCACTTGCATTTTGAGACACCAAATCACTTGTCTGAGGTCTCTGTCTTAGAGCTTTCAATATTTTCACAGGCAAAAATGGTGAGGGGTACAAGAGCAAGGGAAAGTGAGCCTCCCGCTGTGAGGTCCTCTGTGGGCGCTCAGGATGGGGCACTGGCTCCCTATCCAAGGAGCCTGCCATCATCTGTCTGCTGCCTTCGCTGAGGAAGCTGAGGTTGGTTTCCTCTCTACTGCCCTACTTTCTCTTGGGTACAGTCTTCTGAGTTGTTCCCCCTCATTATGATATAAGCTTCAGGTCTCAGAAGTCACCATACAGAATCACCTGGGCCTTGTGTTACTCTTCACAAAGAAGTCCTCATTGCCTTTTATTCATGACAAGGTATGAAAATGTGTGGGGAATGAGAACACAGAAGAAGGAAATGCAGATCTTCAAGGTCCCAGCGGGATAGAGAAAGCAAGTTCAAGGCTGGAGATAGGCAGAGGAAGAACACTGCCTATAATCTGGTGATTAAAACACTGCTATTTAATACCTCCCTGTGCTCTCTGTAATTCTAACCTGAGGGAAGTTACGTCATAGGAAGAGAAAAACAGCAATGCTGAATTTGCGTTTCTTTGCCATCATAATGAAACATAAAGACACACAGACTAAAGGGGGCTGAAACTTGAATAGTACAGCAAAGTAACCTTTTGGTTAATATTCTCCTGTTGTCAAAGGTTGGGCTCACATGAAGACCCAGAGAAAGCCTTTGAGAGCACCATGTAGTAGGCACTGGCCTTCAGCACATCAGCCTGGAGAAGGAAGTCAGCCACACTCCTTTCCCACGCATCTGGAGGGGAGGCTGCTTTCCACAGCCCCACAGCAGCCCTGAGAACAGACCCTAGACAGTGAAGTAAGGCTGGGCAGCAATGGTGCATTATAACATGAGGATGAATTCAGAAGGGGAAAGTCAGCAGGATGTGGTGGTGATACTTGTAATCTCAACTCCAGGGGTGGAGGCCAAGAAAACAGGCATACAAGCTCATCTTCAGCTTGATAAAAATCTTTATATACTGTGGGGTGTGTGTGTGTGTGTGTGTGTGTGTGTGTGTGTGTGTGTGTGTGTATGCTGAATCTGACATCAGCCTGGCTGCATAAGAGACCCAATTACAAAGCAGAAACAAATGCAGAAATGAAGCAGGAAGTAGTTCTTGAAGAACCAGCAAAGGAACAAGAGAAGAAGCAGGCCTCGTGTTAACAGTTTATACGTGCCAGTTCTTCCAAGGTCTGAAGCGGAGGAGAACTAGGAGGAATCATTAAGGATAATAGAGCCACACAAAACAGAAGATTTGTGATTGACTGCAAATTGCCTGGTATGTCATACAATAGCCTTCAATGCCCTAGAAGAAGGTGGCTTAAAAATAAAACTTAGGAAAATGACTTCAGACCAAGGAAAATCCATTCAGGGGGACGTCAGCAACAAAGAGCTTTAAGTTTCCGATAAGACCTATGGTATAGAGTACAGAGAGTGAAGCACCTACTCTAAAAGATAAATGAAATGTATAAAAAAGTGGACACCACAGAATGAGCTACCCAAGTGAGAAACAAAATGGAATGGTGAAAGCGATGGCCAAAAAAGCAAAGCAGAGTCGAGTGTGCCAGTAAAGACGCTGAAAATTCACTTGCAGGATTATGTGCTAATGACAAGAACAGAACCATAACGAATAGAAGTTTAAATGACTGATATGGGGCTGGGGTGGGGGGCAAGCCTGAGAACACCAGAATAAGGGAAACAACGAACCCGCAAGGGGCCAGGTATTCCTGAGACTCGAGTTTCCAGAGCAACAAGCCGAAAGCAATCTGTTCTTTAAAATCCACCTCTAAAAGCTCCCTACAGGAGCCAGTATTAGAGATGATCACATGTGATAATGAAGCTGACAGGAGAAAGGTTACTTGATATGGAGGTAACAATCAACAGTGTGCATATCTGAGGAAAAGGAGAGTTTACACTGTGTGAATGCAATCCAGATGAATTTTAAAATTGTTTACTTCCATTCATTAATTCTTCTATTTCTTTTGGAGGATAAGGGTGTGTGTTTACACACACATATATGCATGAGTGTTATTGAAAATGTATAGAGTTCAGGAGACAACTTGTGGGAGTTGATTCTTTCTAATATGCATGTTCCGGGGATCAATTTCAAGTCACCAGACTTGGAAGCAAGTACCTTTACTTGCTGAGTTGTATCCTCAAATGAATTTTAAGACTAAAAAGTTTGTGTTTTATTTTTTATAGTCCTAGAAAATGTAGAGCCTAATAAAGGATAACTCTGATCAAAGATAAGGAAAGACAGATTGGCTGCACAAAAATTTAAAACATAGGACAAATGAAAAGAATATATGACATGAAAATTTGGACAAAAATGTTGCCACTATAGCTTCCAAATCTAAAACCTACATCAAAAAATAAAATAGAAACTAGAAAAATAATGCTAAGAATAAAAGCTGGCAAGTAACTACTTCTGTCATCACCAATAAATGCGTTCAAAATATCTAACTTAATCCAAAACTAAAGATTGCAAACTTAAGATGGAAGTACATCTTTTACATGCATTATTTATATGGAAAACAAGTGCATAGCTATTGTCAGAGACAGGTTCCTCTCCTTACACATGACTTCATGGTGAGCTGCTAAGAGCAGATACACACACACACAGGCTGACCCAGCCACTTCCCATTGCACAGTAAACTGTAAGCAAATAAGACCTGTGCGCATTTCTTAACATGTTCAGGCCTTAACTCAGCAACATTCCAGAATCTTCCATTTCATTGTCCCATTCCTCTGTAGACCAGGCTGTTACATGGAAGAAGAGGCCACTGAAATCACTGTCTACTTCCCAAGAGCATGCTTTTCACCTCTGCTTCCTTGCCCCACAGGTCACTCTATGTGCTTCCTAGAACGACAAAGAACTAACTGCACAGGAGGCTGGTTCAGAAGCTCTGGCTCAGCTGTGTAAGAGTTGTACTTGCCAGAGCAACTCCACAGTAACCTGGGGAGCAGGAACTATGTTTTTAAAAGATCCTAGAACAGTCCTTCTCAAACTGTGAGTCATGACCGCTTGTGTGTTCTGCGGGTGTCTTGACCCTTTCTCAGGGGTAGCCTAAGACAAGAAAAATAGATATTTAATTTCTGATTCGTAACAGTGGCAAAATTTCAGTTATGAAGCAACAAAAGTAATTTTAAGGTTGGGGTCACCACAGCATGAGGAACTAACTGTATTAAAGCATTGGGAAGGTGGAGAACCACGCCCTAGAACATGCACTGTGTACCAGTGTTGTAACCATATTAATGCAGGATGCTATGCTTTCTTACTACTCTCTAGTGTATCTGGTTTAAATGATACTATGATTAAAAGGTCTCTTATACAATAAAACAGTCAATAAAAGTTGACTCTGGTATGAAGGACTTAATTTTTTCTTTATGCTTTTTTGTAATTTTCAGAATTTTTACCATTGACTACTTATCATTTTTAATCAGAGAAAAGAATTACTTGAAATATACAAAACAAGATGGGGGTTGGCAAGATGGCTCAGTGTACTGAATTTACATCAGTCTGACAACCTGAGTTCCCACGTGGGACATAGCAGCAGAAGAAAACTGAATCCCTCAAATGGTCCCCTTACCGCCCTAACACACACACACACACACACACACACACACACACACACACACACACACACACACACACACACGCCAGCTACATTCTTGCTTGTTTCTCTTTCTTTCCATTTCTGTATATTTTAAAATTAAGCTACTGTATGTGTGCGTGTGTGTGTATAAGAAAAATTTGCAAACATTTATCTATCCTGATTTATTAGTTTAAAGGGCAGGGATAGTACATAGAATCTGTTTCAGGAAATCTGAGAGTCTTCCTGAGTCTTTTTCACTGCCCAAGACTACTGACCTCTGTAGCTAGGAGCAAGTAACCAGGGTGGCTCTTGGCAGGCCACCAGCATGAAGTACAGTGGACACTGCAGGGTATATGAGGCATTCTAACAAGCTTTCTTAAGGAGCCCTAATCAGTAAATCAAAAAAATCAAAGATACCCTCAACACATTGACTCTCATGTTCACCATCCCAACTATAGTCCTCTAAAAAAGAAAGAAAGAAAGGAAGGAAGGAAGGAAGGAAGGAAGGAAGGAAGGAAGGAAGGAAGGAAGGAAGGAAGGAAGGAAGGAAGGAAGGAAGGAAGGAAAGAAAGAAAGAAAGAAAAGAAAGAAAAGAAAGAAAAGAAAAGAAAGAAGGAACTAGTGACCACAGTTGGGTCTGGTTTTAATCTTAAGCCATATTTGTAATAACAAAAACACACAAACCCACTTAGGAGAGCCTTGGAACAAGTAGAGGCAATCTTACATCATATCTGCCAGATATGAAGAAGGTGAGAACAGAAGAGTGTGTGTATGTAGTTCACACTGAACCCTAAAGGGTCTGTGGCCTCAAGCAGAGTTTATTCTAGACCTTTGGTGAGCCCAGACCAGGAGTGGTACCCAGAACTGACGAAGAGAATATATTAGGAAGAGGAAAGGGAGACAGATCCGGACCGAGAGCACTGGCCTGACAAGCGCAAGAGAATAAGAAACCGTTGACGGATCCCATTCTCGGCATTAAGTTACAGGTTATATTGGTCAGCTCTAACGCTGGTGGGATCGTCTAGATTCCAGTCTATCTGGAATGCTCTCCTGGCAGAGGCAGCTGGCCTCGTGACTGTCAGTTGATCGTTATTACTCTTTCATGACATTCTTCAGATGGCCATGATTATTTTCCTTTTTACCTAGACCAGTTAAGGAAGACAGCAGGGACAATACCTTGTCAGAGAGCTGCTGAAAGCAGTGATTTAACCGCTGCCTGCCACAACATCTCTCTCGCCCGAAGTGGATCACTTTAGAATACCAGCCTTCTAAAACACTCCATTTCTTTTCAGTAGTGTCACCTTACATTATCATCTTTGAATTCTATTTGAAACATTATCTTGTTGGCCTCTGTATATACAATATTAGATCCTGAGCCCCGGCTCTTTGGTCTAGCCCTAGGTGAGGTATTCTCTGCCTCATCTATTGGCATCTTCAGGGCCCTTCCAAGATCACATACATGTTCCACACTCTGTCCTGTTGTTCACCCAAGGCTAGAATCTAATCGTCCTGCTGTGTCAGCTATAATTCATTATGCCAGGCTGTGTCAGCTGTTACTTCATTACGCCAGGAAAGCGCTTCTCATTTTCTCATCAATGATCCTACTCGGCCCATGAGTTTCCATGGACCAAGCTCGTCTCTATGTTTAGGTCCAGACACAGTCATAGGCTCTAGGCCATCTAAGTCCATCTGTTGAGGCCAATGTGATTGGCTCCAAAATAAAACTTTTATCATGTGAATAGCCCACACTAGCCACTCAAAGTCCTGCCTGTGGCCATGTGCCAAAACTGTCACCTGAAAGACACTCTGCTGAATGATGCAAGCTCCAAGGACTGCAATGGCTGGGTCTATCTGGGACACTCCCAGAGAAAGCAAAGCCAAGGCCAGCAGAGGACACAGATAATGAGAAATTAGAAGAAATAAGGGAAGGGGCCCAGAGCAAGGATGGCACCATGTTGGTCCAGCTATATAAGCAAATGCCTTTTATCTATGAACTATTCTAAATCATTTCCTGACTCTTGCCATGAGGCACGTACCAATTAGAAGTTTTAGTAGAGCATTATTTCATTTGAGAGGTTAAAAAAAGTTCCTAAGATCCTCAACATAGTGCTTAGGTTCATCAGCACAAAAAGACCACCTTAGCTGTTCAGTGCTAACTGCCTGCTTTCGGCCTCACACAGCTCTCTCAAATATTAAATCATAATTGCACAGCATCAGTAGACTCTGGCCGTCACTCCTATTTGCTCAATTTGAATTCTTGTCTTTCCTTCCCTATTCTATCTCCAGATCCAGGTAACATTAGGTACTAGCATTCCATGTTTACAGAACAGCTTGCAGGTGCATCTTTCAACCTGCCAGGACTCTGCAGAAAGGCAGAGCTCTTTCTAACACTTAATATCATTATTGCATACCTATCTGTTAAGATCCTAAATGGTGATGGAGGACTGAAGGTTACACCTATTAGACTCTTGCTTTTTTTTTTTATTAGGATATCTCAAAGTTAAGCCCTATCAACATTTGGCCCAACAATATCACTCCTGGGCACTGATCCTATGAGAAAAAATATATATTCACGCACACGCGTGAAGTCCTTCAGCCAGTGAATGGCTAAACTGTGGTATGCCCATAAAATTAAATACTATTCAGTATCTAAAAAGAAATTAACAAGTAATTATAAATACAACAAGCTGATAAACTCTGGAAATAATTAAGCATACTAAACAAAAGGAGATTCAATCCTAAAACTTATATATTCTATTATTCCATTTATAGAACAAGTAATTTCAAAGTGATAAAAAAAATTAGACTTCTGGTCACCAGGGTTAGGGATTGTAGGGATTGTAATGAGGAGGTAAGGCATGGACCACACATAAAGGGGTCTCTCAAGCCATTATGGGTGTGGAAACACTCTGCGTTTCAACTGTAAAGATGCTAGTATCTTGGTTGTGATACTGAAATGTAGCCTGGGAGGATGCTATCACTAGAAGAAATTGAGTAAAGGGTATATAAGATCCATTTGTGTTATTTTTTTTAACAATGCATATATATCTCACAATTATATAATAATAATAATAATAATAATAATAATAATAATAATAATAATAATAAAAAAAAACTAATCATATCCCAAATCTGAACTGAAAAGTAAAGACTGAGTGTAGCCGTGCCTCCCAAATACCATGGTGCACGTCATGATACTGTGGAGTTTTTGACCACAGCAGTGAGTGGCTCACTCTGGCCCATATAAAGGAATAGACTTCTGCACACAGGGAAGCTATTTTCAGAGACCAGAACAACAAAAGAAGTGGAATACACAAGAAAGAGGCCCCTGCCTGTAAAGCCAAGTTAGAGGCCTGAATGAGAGGTAATCTTCACAAGTACCAAGCTCTGGCTTTTGTGGACATGGACAACAGCCACTGATCTGTGAAACTTGATCTGTTTGCCATTTAGATCCATGTGACTCACTGAAGCTGGCTGCAGAGCTAAAAATACAGGATATCTGCAGCCTAGGCAACTTTGGCTCATGGATTTTGATTCAAATGCTGCACATTTGGAGGTAGTAGCTTTCTATTTATATATCAGCCAGGGACAGAGGAGGTTCTACTGCTCAAGTGGCAGCTTGAAGTCTAGAAGCAAAGGAGATCTTGAGTTTTATCTGTATATATAAAAATTTTATCTGAGAGTTATATGACACCCTCAGTATGAGGAACATGAGCCCCAGAAGTCCTCACTGGCTAGAAAGATGTCCTTTCTTTGGCATAGGGTGTGTCCTACTGAAGACCTGCCTCCAAAGAAGACAGGAGTCATGAGCTATTAAAGACAGAGTAGGGTGTGACAGTCACATGATTCACCAAGCAGCACTTGGACTGTGGTGCTGAGTCTGAAGACTGGGTGTGGCATTTAGACCTGCCATTTTATTTTAATCTTGCAAAGGCCTACTCTGAACCTCTTCTATTAAGGCCCAGAGCCACCATGAGCAAGCATGCAGATTTCTGGGCATCAGCACTTGCAAATTCTGATTTCTAGCCCAGAGGCTATACCTAGGAAGCTGGGGAATCTTGGAGTAGGCTGCCCAAGGGACCCCTAGCAAAGCTACTGCTGTACTCACCCATCAAGACACTCAGCAGCTTCTGCACCCTGGAGTTGACCCCCACAATTCGGTAGAGTCCTTGCTCATTGATCCCTGAGTAGAGAAAAAAATGACAACCTAATTAGATGGACATCAGAACGCAAGTCGGGTCAATGAGGACAAATGCACTTCTGTTTTTCCTTCATTTTCTCTGTCCTTCTAAAAGCTGCTGTAATTACAATCCCCTGTCATTCAGCTCAGCTCTTAACAAAGGAGTGGCATTTGGCACAGCTGTCTAGGATCCATAGACGTGCTGCATATCCAGCCCTCACCTTATCCTGGTTGTCAGTAGAAAAGAAACTTCTCTCTCCTCTTGCCAAAGGAAGCAGATGAACATTTTTGAAGATGTAAAATACATTATTTTAAAGATGTCATAGTTAACCAATTCTTACATTTAAAAATTCAAGATGACATGACTTTAAAAAAATCATTCACAGAAGAAGATAAATGACTATCTATTTTTACACACAGCATAAAAAATACTAAAGTGTAAGAATGCTTTCCATCTTAGGGAATGCTAGTCAAGATTGAGAAATCAGAAATCCATCACAGAGCAAAAGTGTTTACTTTGAAATATTTAAACAAAGACAGAACTCAAACCACAGAACTTCTGTTCACTAAAAGGAATGGATTAGGACACCATCGTGCCAATTACATAAGAAGGCAACCTGCATGCATGTATGTGTGGATGGATGGGAATGTCTGTGCCCGATTATGTTTGTGGGTCCATATGTATGCACATGCATACGGTGGCCAGAGGACAAACATGGATGTCATCCTTGGGAGTGCCATTCACTTCCTTTGAGACAGGCTATCTCATTGGCCTAGAGTTCATCAACTCAGGTTCACTGGGTAGACAGTGAGCCCTGGGGATCTATCTTCCTGTTTCTGCTTCTCCAATACTAAAATTCAAGTTTTTAACCATGCCCAGCATTTTTTTCTTGAGTTTTGGCAATCAGACTAAAGAACTCATGCTTTACTGATGATCATTCTTCTCAGCTCAACAGGGAACAATTTAGACCTAGTGTTTTAAAAAGCTTTCCTCTCATTGGCCCAAGTCCATAGCATCTAGAACCTCTCAGGAACTAGTGTGCTTCCTCTCCAGTTCCCCTGTGAACTTCTTATATGAAACTTCACATCGTTTCTCTGAACACCAATGGATTCTTATGTGTACATCATATTCAGAACTTTTATGGTGGCCTACAAAGCTTACATGCTATTGGGCTATGGTGATCGTAGACCCTGAGAAGAGTTTTAAGTGACTATGTTACCTCTTGGTTTAGGCTACTAAAAATGGATGAACACATAGCCTGCCTTAAGCTAGTAAACTTACTTGTATATATGTGCTATGCCTTTATTAGCCATAACTATTCTTATTCACTGCCCCTTTCATCATTTCTGTCTTTCCTAAGTCAGTGTCTCACTCTGTGACCCAGGCTGTTCTTAACTCCCAGCTGTACCCTCTCAGTCCTCTGAGCAGTAGGATTATAGACTAACGCACTGGTTATCCCTTCTTTTAAAATAAAAAGCAAACTTGAACTCTTTAAAGTTACCTTAGAAATATAAGCTTGTTAAAAACTTAAGAATTATAGCTAAGGCTGATAGAAAATCAGAAGAAGAAAGCAGAGGGTCACTGGTACCACACTGAGACATGTACAGAGGATGACCTCTCAGTGGACACCATAGAATGGGCTCAAACAGGCCAGATGTTTGCATGTAAACTGTATTTTTCATTTAATGTACATTAATATGGGCTATTAAAAGTATATCTTTGTCTTAAGCATTCTTTATTAATTCTTTGAAAATTTCACATCATGCACTCCAATTCTGAATACCTCCCAGCCCCCCATATCTGCTCCTTACCCCTAAAAAGCATATTTCCATTTTTAGTGATTCACAATATTTTACTGCATAAATAAACTGCTCTCGGATTAACCGACTTTTGAGGCATTTGATTGGCACCTGGCTTTGTACTTTAAATACATCACTGTATAAACATTCTTTTGGTTCAACATGACCAACATTCTTGTTTTCTAAGTTCAATTTCCAATTATGTCTACTTGACATTTTCTACTCTATCTTATGTACTAGATATTTTTCTGAAGAGGGTTAAGAAGAAATAATAAAACATTAAAAAACAAAAAACAGAACCTGCTTCTACATGGGCACAGGAACTCAAGATGTTTTGTTGTCTCCCCCACACACACACCTGTGTGTGTGTGTGTGTGTGTGTGTGTGTGTGTGTGTGTGTGTGTTCATTCCTCTCCCTTTCCATTTCCCCACTAGTAAGGTTACAATTATGCTTTAAAAGACAGAATTTCTTTCAAACAAATAAAAGGGACAAATAGAATATAGAGACTCAACCTCTGACAACGGTTCTGATTTGTCTCAGTTGAGAGATGGCCAATGGCTTTCCTCAGAGCTACAACTGATCAGGGCACTTAAGGCTCTAATGCCAGAACTAAGGACCCTAACTGGTGATAGACTGAGCAAACACCGTCGTCCCCCCCATCTCAGTGTCCTGTTCCAATAGACCTGGGAAGTGTCAGTGTGAAGTAGGCAGCTACTCTTTCTTTCACTGTCCTTGATGGTTCTCAGGTCTAGGTCTGTAGAGCAGAGATCCTTCACTTGGGGTCCACAGACTCAAAGATAATCCCTGGAAGAGTCTAGGGATGTCTGAACTAGATGGGAAAACAGCCTTTATTTTCTCTATCACTGACACTGCACATTTGCTTCTTTATGTATAGAGACAACAAATCATAGAGGTACTCATAGTATCTGCAACGTGGTCCAAAATTACAGATATTTTCATAGCTCTGTTACCATGACGTTTCTTGGTCCAGGCGGCCAGAGGTCCAGACCCACAGACCTGCGGTCCCAGACCCCTTAGCGGTCCACAGCTGCTCAGGCCCCCAGAAATGACTCAGTGCCTTATATTAAGTTCATACTGTTTGACCTATGGCTCAGGCACATTGTTAGTTAGCTCTTACATCTTAACTTAACCCATTCTCATTAATCTGTCTGCCATGTGCCCTGTGGCTCACCTGTGCTCCTTACATGCTTCTTCTTGGGAGGCTGGCTTGGTCTATCTCTGACTCCACCCTTCTTCTCCTACCTATGTTGTGATTTCCTCTCCTACTTTTTCTATGGTGCCTGTCATGGGCCAAAACAGCTCCTTTATTTAAAGATTGATATTCATAGCATACAGAAAGACATTCCCACATCATAGCTCCCTACAATGGTAAGAAAGGTTTACAATATTGCAATTTAAAGATTACGCCAGTTATGAGACCCACCACTACAAGCTATTACAGAACTTGTTAATGCAGAAGATACCTACAAGTTTGTTGCAGCTATATTTTTAATTATTTTGATAATAACCGAGTTTTAGAACTGGTTTCCATAAGTCTAAGAATTCTATTTGGATTCATGTAAGATATTCTCATGATCAACCAGAGATATATTTAACATGAAATGGATGGAGAATCCCTGCTTCAGACCTGTAAAAACACCAATGTTGGCACCAGGAGAGTTAATGAGTTACTTCAAATCAGAAGCAGTAGGTAGCATGTCTGCTGCCTCCCAGACACATGACCTTCCCTGAGAACAATGCCATATGTCAGACTACTTTACCTCTGGTTTCCACCGCATGGATGCATTTCCTTATTATGCTGAAGCCGATGCTGTCCAACTGTGCAGCTGAAAGAACAAGAGACGTACAGTCAGGCCTTGTCTGTGCAAGTCAGCTCACTGTAAGGTTTGCACACTGGAAACCAAGAACATGGTGTGGTCACAGGCTCTTTCCCCTTTCCCATATGACTATAAATAAGTAAAAATAAAATAATTTAAAAATTGGCGATCCTGATAGAAAGCTATCACATCCAGATACATGCTAAGTGTTCTGTAGCCATTCTCTTGGCTCTCACAGTAACTGGTACTATGCTCGGTTTCTAAGAAGAAAGGCAGCACAAAGTGATGGGCACTTTCCATCTAGACCATGGGAATAACTGCCTGCAGTCTGTTTCATAAACCAAATGTGAAGTGCTTTACCTAGGTTATGTCTTCTAACTCCAGCAAATCCTCTGGAATGATAGTATTATTAGCTTCATGTTACAGATTAAAATATTGAGATTTGGAAAAGCTAAATATGACCAAAGTTGCCAAGTTAACATGTGGAGACTTGCTCTGGTGGCCAGACCACCTAACTACTTTAAATCTGACTTTGAGTAAAGTATAACTCTGCTCTAGTAACTAAAAAAATTGGAAAATCAAAGGGGGAAATAAAGGGAAGAAAAGTGACCCAGAGGAACATTGAAAAAAACTGAGATCAAAGAAGCTACCTGAGCCCCAGAAGCAGGAGAGCCACTCTCCATGACACATCAGCAAGGGCAAGGGTCTTCAATATGTTTCAATACCTACCAGTATCACTCAGAAAATGAAACAACCCACAGGAAAATTTAACCCAGGAGAAACTATAGCAGTAAAGAGGCTGGCCGTCCACAGAACCTCAACCCCAGCTTTGGTTATCCAGCAATACAATGCACATAGCTTGGAGGAATGAATCAGTTTGATCTCCTTGTACTTCCCTGTAGACATTGGTTATTGTTTCTTCTCATCACAGCCATCCAGTGCTGTGAGAGTTTTCTTACTGTGGTTTTGGTCTGCATCTGATGACTAAGGATACTAGGCATCTTTTTATGTGCAGGGGACAATTCTCATTCTTACATGAAGTACGCAGAACACAGCCATTGGGAATGTATGTGTCAGGCAGGGAATTCTCTTTTTTTTTGCTTAAGGAATTTTCCAAACCATCTATAACTGTTATTCTGTAGTCGGCGGAAGCCTTTGCTTTGTTTTTGGAGAAGTGCTTCAGAGTATCTTTCCAAAGGCATGGGGGTCAGAAGTGTAGGGAAAAAGAACTACCATTGTGTGCTGAATAGTGAGAGCTGTGGAGACAGAGCCTGAACTTGGCTGTTTTAAGAACAGGCTTATGAACACGGTTTCCTTCTAAACATAGATCAACTACATCTTGAACAAAAACCACTTCCTTGCCCCAGAAACATCAACAAAAGTTTTGGAAAATTGACTAGAACTTGGCAACTGAGAGAGAAGGCCCCAGTGCTTAGATAACCCACCAGGTCAACTAGGAAGTGAGAGTCCTTCCTAGGCAAGTGGTACAAGCAAGAAAAAAAAAATGCAGTGGAACTTTCCAGATATATCAAGACAAAAATTAAATTTCACCAACTTACACTAGCTGTATTTTTTTTGAAAATAGCAAAGGATCCTCCACCCCCAACTCAATGTTCAAATTGGTTTTCCCTATGCTGGTGCAATGTTTCCAATCTGTCAAAATCAAGCAAAGCCCTTTTATGCTGATGTCAAAATAAAATGCTTTACAGTTCACACAGGTAATGTGCATTTATCAGTATATCTCAGTTGTCAAATGTACATATCGTTTATATGCTGCAGAGTCAAACAGGAGCTCAGGAAAACTCTGCGGAGCCTAGTTTACTACAATTGTATATTGTGCTAACATCTAACAAGATTCCCAAGAATTCATGAAATACAGTTTAACAACCACTGCTCTACATCTCTAAACTAAAACCGACACACATTATTGCACCAGCACTACCCTGTACTTTTATCTGTCTTTGTCCTCTGTCTGTTTCCTTACACACATGCGGGGGGACAGGGGTGCACAGAGTTTGTTTTCTACCCTCATTAACTTGAATTTCCTGCTGACATCATGACGGAATCACTAATAATTAACAACTACATATTATTAACTTTGTACTAAGTAGCACTAATGTGACAGGGACCCCACTGTATACATAAGCAGAGCATTAGTTCTGATTTTGCCCCATTGGGTCCCTAATCTAAGCAACTGAGATCTAGTCTGCAAAGTGAATTCCCACTAAAAGGTCTGGAACACTATCACCATGGAGCAGAGTTTGCAAATGACTGAGAAAGTAGCCTGCCAGATGGATGCGGCTGTCCTTAATCCTCTCAAGCAGGTGATTCAGCCCATTCACTGAGCCAAGGCTCAGAAAAGGTCAGGGATTTATTTGCAATTTCTGTATCCTTATAATCTCCAGAAATAATCTCTCATTAAATATCTACTAGGTTTGCATCATTCCCTTAATTTGACTGGCAATGAGTTGATGTAGGATCTGTGGCTCCCAGGCTCAGCATCCTGTGATGAAGTTAAAAAACTTGGCTCCTCATCCTTCTCAGCCTCAAGTTCCCTGAGCCCAGGTTTACATCAGCAGCCAACACTGATGTATAATAATTAGGGTTGGCAGAGTGCACACAGGAGACACAGGTTGACCTCCCAAGCTACCAAAGTGCCGTCATCCAAACTTGCTCTGTCTTCTTTTTCTTAGAGAAAGGGAAGGACCAGAGCCACACAACTCCACTTTGGAGAAGCACTGTGAGAGTAGGGGAAGGCAGGAAGACATGCTCAGTTAGCCTGGTGCATCTTAGGGCAAACCCAGAAGGGTTCCTGACAGTGCTGTGGGTTTGGGTTGCTGTGCCAATATGAAGTCCAGAAGGAGGAGGTGGGTGAATCAGAATTGTTTTGCTACAGTGGAGCAATAAGAATACCACCAGGTGAGGTACAATCCTCCCCTTTCTTGTCTAAAAGGTGGAGACTCATGGTCCAGATAAAAAGACACTGGTTCTAATATAACTACCACTATTGTAGTGTGAATAAAAAAATAAAAATAAAAAAACTGATGTAAGCATTTGGCACCCCATCTGAGATAGCTCCCCCTCATTAAAAAAAAAAAAAAAAAAAAAAAAAACACCACCACCACCAACAACAACAACCAAAAACTGTGTAGATGGTGGTAGTTGGTGGTGGCAGCGGCATGTGTATGTGACAACTCTAACAAAACCATGAACATCTTCCTTGCTTTCCACCATTCTTACGCATCCAAAGTATCACCAACTTTTCATCCTTCTCTCTTAATGTTTCTCAATGGTGTCTAGCTCCCTCCATCAACACTGCCTTGCTTCTGATACAATGGAAGGTAAGGGTAGGGCTAAAACCCTGATTAAATACTATGGTTTGACAAGCAGTATGAGATTCCAGGCTGAGCTGGTAAGAGGAAGTACAGGTGTGGAGAAAACAACAACGGTGGCCTCAGCAGACCCCTGTCTCCTCTGAAGGAACCCCAAGGAGCATTTGCAAGGCGCTTTTGTCTTTCTCCTAGAAAACCTCTCAACTGTAAGTAGTTACATCTTTAAACATATTCTAGCAGAGAATACATCTCCCTAACAGAATGGACTGTGCGAGAGGACAGAGTCTGAGAAAGTACTGCCTACCAGGAGACTAGCCCTTTGAGGCTGCTTTACAGATTGGTGAGCTTTCACTCTGGAGGAAGTACTCCAGTTTTGCTTTCTTGGGTCTGAAATAAGACTTGACTATTGACTTTCTCTGCCTGTGTTCTGATGTCAATTCTCCTTTGGGAGCTAAAGAATTGAAACTACCACTGTGCATGGGACCAGAGGGCATACAGAGGGTAGTAGAGCACCTTGTCTCATCCATAGCTGTCTTACCTCTGGTATCTGCTGCCGGGGCGACTGCAACCACCTCTCAGCTAGCCTTTTCATAGTTCTTGTTTCCTCTATCTTTCATTACCTTGTCCCCATTCACTAAAAAACAAACCCACAATGCCTCCCTACTTCCAATCTGTCAATGGCATATTTCATCAACCTAGTTTCCCCTTCCCAAATGTGGTTTGTCCAATTGATTCTAAGACAAAAGATAAACATTTGTTCTAAGAGAAAGCATATGATCTCTTATGCTTAAAGCATTAATCATCTTTCCTGAGCCAATCCATCAAATAGGCTTGATGCCATACACCTTCACCCCAACAACTCAACTCCACTAATAGGTACGGCTTCCTTCTATGAGCCAGACTCATTTTAGGCTTTCAACACTAAGCCAAAGTGTCTTATTATACCCATTTCTTGCCTCAAGAAACTACTATGGCACTCTTACTCTTATGTTTCAATGATATTTAAACTATGACCTTATTTATTTAACCTATATCCCTCACAGTCTAACTCACTGTCCGCATTGCTCAGGATGTAACCCAAATCCTGCACATGAACCAGCAGAGCCTTGTGGCCCAGCCCCAGCTTGCTTCTCTAGCCTCCTCAGATGCCACTCCCCTAGCTCTTAGCACTTCACAACGCTGGCTTTGTTCCAGTATCTGATCAACTACTTTCTCCAGCCTTTGCAGAAGCAATGAGTCTAACCTAAATCCCTTCGTCCAATTAATGCAGAACTTCCCTTCAGTATAAATTCCCCAAAAGGTCTCCTTAATCTCCCTTCCTAACTTAATACCCTATTGTGTCTCATCAACCTCTCTCAGAATAGACAGCACAGTTGTTAAGTTTATATTTATTCATGTGACTCTGTGAAAAATAATGGCAAGGGCCAAATTAAAATGTGCAATCATGAAGACAATGGTTCATAAAAATCTCTACTTAGTAATCCCACTCACTACTGGATCTCTGCTACTGTGTACTATAGTGCTGAGCATGAAATGATAAAGGAGGAGAGAATCTCTTCATTTTGGATTTATGGTTAGGTAAATTGGCAACTTAATCGTGGAGAGTTGCTGAGCATCATAGTCAAAACAGCCTTTTACATCCCAAGTGATAAAGCCTAGAAGGGTAGATGGTTATTGAAGCTTCATGTCTTTGGGGTTGTTTTTTTTCATCCTTTGTGAGAATTTCAAGGCTATTTTTTAGTGAAGTGATCTTACCATTTCTTTCTAGTATCAATACAAAGTGATATTACAATACACATATACACATCACCCGCCCCCAATGAGTCCAAGGAAAAGGAAGATGAAACCTTGTGCTGGCCAAGGTATGTAACAGAGAGGACAGTTATGTGTGAGGGAACACTTGCTCATTCAGAGGGAGGACCACAGAGGTTCATGCCCCTCCTGAAATCATATGAAGACCCAGGGGCCTAGAGCTCCCTAGGCTGTTATTTCTACAGTAGTAGCTAGCATAATCTTCCAATGGGGACCTAAGGAATATAGGCAAAATGTTTCTTAATCATCTAGATATAAACTCTCTGGGGAATTTCCCACAGTTCTGAGCAAAACTCCAGGATATTTTTCTGTTCCATTGTCCCCCATATCCAAAGCTAGATTTTTCTCTGTTCCCTGGCCAGCATGCATTCAAAACTGCAAACCAACTTTAACACTCATGAAATCACATAGACAGAAGCAGTATTGAGCTCAAAGAGAATGAAGGGCTGGCTTTAGTGTCAAACAGACCCAGGGTAGGATTTTATTTCTGCTATCTATGGCTGAATGGGTAACTTAGGTGGCATTTTATCCCCTATGCCATTCACTTTCTTGTCTGAAAGATGGGACAACTCACTGTGTGTCATGATGATCAAGTGAAATGGATAGCAACTGGGATTTACTTGCTGCTCAATAAATACTGACGACTTCCAATACCATCAGCATTAGATGCTATTACATGCTAATATTTCAATTAAACTTTGCAGCACATGGAAGTTTTTGTACCCATGTTCTTATGATAATCCCATGGGGTAAATATTGTGACTCTTCTCACTAATAACTGCCTGCTGTGCTTTCACACTAATGAGGGATGATACATTACAGTTTTAGAAAATAGATTAATAAACCACAGCTTATTTGATTTTCCAAACATCTCTGCTAAATTTTAATGATGAAAAAAACCAGGCTCCTGAGACTAAGTGATAACAACTTTAACAGTAGACAACACTTTCCAAGACAGACTACATTGCTTGGGGCTATGCACAAAAGCACATCATCATCATCTTCATCATCATCAACTTATTTTTCTTCCTCCTCCTTCTCCTCCTCCTCCTCCTCATCAATGTATTCCTCACACAGGAGACTTCGGCTCAGTTGATTAAGGACCTTTTGTAAGGTCACTGGGTCAGTACGGGAAGGGACCACAATTTTACCCTAATCTGCCTCTGTGTTCATTCTCATCTACGCTATTTTCTACTGGAGCTCACAGAAAGGTTGAAGAGCTGGGGATCCGGCTCCTGGATACTGCCCTTTCTCTTGTATCAATTCCAGGGATCAAGAGAAGTAAGGTACACTTGAAACACAAGTCCTGAGCCCTCTCCTACGCACTGTGCTTTGGTAGGTGGGGAATCCTTTGGAAAGTACCCGTCACCCCAAATTATCATCACCAGAGACAAAAATGGTTACTAACTCAACCAGTTATCAGTATCTACACTACCACCTTCCCTACTGGGCATGGATCTTCATACATAATATGAGCTTATGCCACCGTGGTACATGGAATGATTCCAAGAAGCTCACAAATATTTCTTAAAGCTAAATACCTAAGGAATCAGTTTTAAAAATCTGTTTGACATAGAACATACTGCATGATATTTACATCTCAAATGGAGGCTAAAAAAAGAGATTAATTTAAAGAAAAATGATAATAATAGCAGTGATATATGTATATGTAACAGCAGGCAATAAAGATGGCACACAAGAAACATGTTTGATCTAATGTCTCACAAGCCCCAGGCTGGTGATATACGCAGGCTAGCTGAAAGACTGAGGTGGTAGGTAGCATATTCTAATACCAAGATATTCTGTTCCAGTAACATTATCATTGCCTGCTTTCATATCCCACAACTACCTTACACCTGTATTCAATGCATCAGCCAGTCCTGTAAGTAATAACTTAAAAACACACCAGAAAACCAGCCACTTCTTGCTATATTTATAGCTAATACTAGAACTCTAGCCTGTAGAGTCCTTTCCCTGGACTACTGCAAACATCTCCTAGATGTCTCTCTACTTTTGTCCCCTAGAGTCTATTCTTTACCAACCTTCAGGGTCAACTTTTTAAATGACAATCAGAACAGGTCATCTACCACATCTCATCACAATGCTCTTGGGCAATAATTCTCAGCCTTCCTAATGGACCCTTTCATAACACTTGAGATTATGTTGTGGCAACCCCAACCATAAAATTATTTCATTTCTACTTCATAACTATAATTTGTCCACTGTTATGAATTGTAATGAAAATATCTGATATGTAGGATACCTGATATACAACCCCCAATGGTGTGATGTCCCACAAGTTGAGAACCCCTGGCGGCTTCTCTAATACTAAGAACACAATTTTATGTCATGATCTCATTGGTCTAGTCCTAGCCTATTGCCCACTCCCCTATAGACCTCCTCCCATCTTGTCCCAATGGTCCCTTTCAATATTCCTAGAACTACATTCAAAACCTACTCCTTAGTGTGTTTGTATGTGGCTGGCCTTTTTGCTGGCAATACTCATCTGTCAATTCCTCACATGTATCCTTCCCTCTTTTCTCCAGGTTTCTGTTTAAAAGTTACTACATAGGAGCCTCTAGACATCTGACCTAAGTGCCTTTCCCTTATTCTCTGGCGCCTAAGTCATATTTCTTCATGGGACTTTCCTCTTACCAGAAAGTATACCATGATCTACTTACTTATAGTTTACTGTAAATCTCTATAGAATATAGCCTCAATATTATACAATGTATACAAATCATGTTAGCCAATTTAATGAGTACACTTTGTGTATACACACACACACACACACACACACACACACACACACACACACACACACACACACACACAATTAAACATGTAATATAGTACCAGCTTTTTGAGGGCAGAGGCTCACTTAGCTGACTTGTGGTTTATTTCAATAAATGTTTTCTAAATGTACAAGCACAATTCATATTTTTCTGGACAAAAGACTGAAAGCCAATAGATAAGAGGTTCTTAATACTCCAAAGACCCTTAAGGGACCTGTCTTAATACAATGGGACCTGTGCATGCATGGGAAGAACAAGTCAGGGAGCACCCACAGGATGCCACTCATGGCCTGACCTCTAGGCAACAACCCTGACAATCAAAACATTCCATCCCTGATACAAAGCCCCTGACCATTCTTTCCAGTTTCTGAAGACAAACAGAAAAATGAGCTGAAGAGAGAGAGATACAGCAATGAAAGAAACATAAAGAGGCAGAAAAGAAAAATGACTGCCTGCCTGCCATAAACCTCTCTGCTCTCTGTCTAAATGAGGGAGGCCCTAGGACAGCTGCAAAACGTGGTCCAGTTCTCAACAAGAGTCAGGAGGCCAGGTGGCACCACGTCAGCTGCTGCAGAGCATAGCTAGGAGACACACGTCTGCCATAGAGAAAGTGTTCCTCGGTAGGACTTAAAACTCCAAACCAGGACAGCATCACTGAAATAACAAGACTTCAATCAATGCCCAGCATCATCAAGACCATTTTCTCCTGCCAAAGGAGCTGGCATCCTGAGAGTGTCTGTAGTCCACTGGCCTTGATTCCTTTTATTAAGAGCCCAGAAGCTTTGTACTGATTTCTGAACCAATAAAATTCCATAAAGACAGAAGCATTTCAAACACAGAGCCAAATACTTCTGCCCATTGGAACTCTGTCTCCTGCCTTTTTAAAACCTATCTTCTACCTCCAGATGCCCCAGGAACTGTTGATTTGTTACTTTTATCACAATAAATTCTGAAACAGCAAAGGTAGACAAACAAATGACATTCAAACACAAAAGACTCAGATTTGGTGCCACCATACATTGGCTGAGTGATGGGCACCCTTCATTCATCCACCCTCACCTTTAAGATGAAGGAATTAGGGAAACCAAATGAGGCAATGTCTAAAAAGATAGTCTAAGGAAGTTGAGAGATGGAAACAGGCTTAAGAGACTATGGATGACACTGATCATAATAACAACAAAGAGCAATACTTAATGATAGGAACTGCTACCACTAAGTCTTTCCCTGGTAAGTCAAGGTGTATGTACTAAAGCCAGTCCCTCTTCCAAGTAAACTGAGGCCTAGAATTTCCCAAGGTCACACATTACAGTAATGGCATTGGGATTGCAATCCATGAAGTATTTCAGAGTTAAAACTCCTATACATGACTCAACACTACCTCAACTGACACCTCATAGCCTCTGCTAACCTTACACACATGGGATAAGATGCACAGTCTGAAATCTCTGGTCAGAGTGGGAAGAAATGATTTGAGTTACCATAAGTATGCACCTAGACAAAGCCTCAGATATCTGCAAATGAGGTAATACTGCCTCCCTTGTATGGCTCTTACAATAATCACAAGTAATACAGTGTATATCAAACACAGTGTCCCATATATAGCATGAACTCAATAAGCATGAACTACAATAACTGAAGGCCTGGACTTGGTGACAATGGGGACAATTTTTCAATCTCTGTCTCAACTACCCCTTGTTTAGGGGTTACAAAGGTATCTAGGGCCCTGTACCATACTGCCTGGATGAGGCCCAACCTGGGGTGTCAGGAGGTACTTCCTACCAGTCCAAGATGTAGCCTGTCATCAGTACAGAGCCCATATCACGAGGGACAGGCAAACATTAGGCCATGGCAAACTTACATGCTGGCTGCCACTGTCTGTCTGTGCTAAGAACAGATTTCTGAAATGGCTCCCAGAATAAGCAAAAAGGCTTCTGACTGCCTGGGCAAGTTCAAGAAGCCCTGTTGGCAAGTTCAAGGGGTCCTGATGCCAATGTTGTCCTTGGAATATGGTCTCATCGCACAGAACAGCTGGGAACATAAGGTATCTGAGGAGTCTTTCCCAGACTCTACCCATAGCTAAACCACTCTTGAGTTAAGATGTCACTGCTTTACTATGGTCCTAGTTCAAGACAGCCACAGCAACCATGTCACAAGCAGGATTTCTAAGAAAAGCCAAAGTGCAGAGAGTGAGTACCCGCATAGCCCCTTGCCTGACTCTAACTGAGCCTAGGGAGACAAAAAGGATTCCCACAGAAACCTGCATAGACCAGGAGGGAGAAGGGCCACGAGGGCACCAGGGGAGCAGGAGAAGTCTGCCCCAGGCCATCCCTGGCAAGCAGGGTGGAAATGGAAGGTGCACTCAGCTGATTGCCTCGTGGACCAGGCGTAGGAGGCCAGGCGTCCTGCCCATTAATGCTTCCACCCTTCTCAGGTTTAAAAGGGGAAATGTTCTATTTATAAGCTACCCAACAGGGGAGACCTGGCAGCCTTTGGATGGCTCTGCTCCCAAAGGGATCCTTGTTACCAGTGCTTGCCTCCTCCTGCCTCTCTGCTGTGGGTGTTCTAACAGCAAAAGGCCGAAGGTGACTAAAGGGGGAAGGGATCCCCTTCCCTGCTCTTTACAGTTTCCATGAAAACGTGAACCTTTGATAATAACGGCTGAAAGGTTTAGAAGCCTTTTCAAAACAGTGGCCGTGCTAACCACTAAGGTTCCCACAGTGATCTTCAAGACTAAGTCTCTTTTTTGTCTGGCAGATCAAGGGGAGCCCAGGCGGAGATGAAGAGAATCGAGAATCAGAGGAACAAAACCAGGCAAATACAGAAAGATGGAAATGCATCCCTGCCCATCTCCTCTCCTGATCGTCAGCCTTGTCTCAAAAATCCAAATCAAGAAAGCTTTAATAAAGCATTATAGAGGATTCTGATTTCAATGACAGCCTAAAGAATGACAACATTTACAAGAGAAACAACACAGAGTGGCGCGACTTGGTCCAGAATCTCTGTACAATGCCAGGGCACCAAAGTAAGGCTGACCCAGAGAAATCAGAGCTATGAAAGCATGTGGCCCTGGCAGCCCTGGGCACAGGTACTTGAGGAGGCATTGATGGTTCTAGTGTAGAGATTCATGGAGAAGGAATATGTGTGACCCCACAACAGTAAACACTCCGAATAGGTGAGATGCTGGAGACTGCTCATAGAATGTCAAGAGCAGCTGGAACCAAGGACCCTGGCCACTGGATCTCAATTATATACTCTTCAATTGCATCTCAGTTAAAACCTAGATGCATAAAACACCATTTTTGTAAAAGGTGGCCATTTGGAGGCCACTTAACCATTTCCCCTGCCAAAATCCCATGCCATTCTAACAGACTAGTTTTAAAACTCCATCATGTAGTAAGTGAAGAGTTAACAGACCATAGTCCACAGGTAAATGTCATCACTGTCTACTCTGAAAATAAAGCTTTCCTGGATAACACCTGTCCGTTCATTCCCATAGTGCCCAGGCCTGCTTTCACACGAGAACAGAGAAGAACTCAACAGTTCCACAAAATGAACGTATTTACTCTCTGCCCCTTTGCTGTGTTAAATAATGGTGTATGCAAAATCAACAAAAGTAGCTTGTGTCTCCCATTCCTATCAATTAAGTATTACAAACAGCACTTTGGAAAGTCCTTAGGGCACTCACATTGAGAAGTTCAGTCACCAGAATTAAATGAACTACCCCCAGTGGACTTTACGACAGATAAAAATGGCTACTTCCCTCATTCTCCTCACTGTCCCCTGCAAGAGCAGCTCTGCCAATCCAGTGCCTTTTCTTTGTTCTGTTTGTCTGTTCTTTCAGTTTTTGATAATGTCTCATGCACAGCCTGCCCTGGAACTTTGCAAGCTCCTACTTCAATCCTGAGGCACATACACCACCATGCCCACTAAATGATCTCTCTTTTCAGTAACACGTTTAGCCAAGTAAGTGGAAGAAGTAAAAAATCAGAGTGACGTCAGAAACTGTGCTCAACATTAATCCTCACACTGAGTGTATGAGGCAGGAACATTAATATCTCCATTTCCATGGGGAATAAAAGGAAAGCATAATCAGTTCTCTCCAAGGACCAAGGGCCAACAAGCTAATCTACACCAGCTCCACCATCAGCATGGGCAAATCCACCCTAAACAGAGCATATCAGGGTACCAGAAAGATGGCTCAACAGTTAAGAATACTAGCGGCTCTTCCAGTGAACCTGGGTTCAATTCTCAGTAGACATGTGGTGGCTCACAACTGTCTGTAACTCCAGTCCCAGGGTATCTGATGCCTCTTCTGACCGATGTGGGTAACAGGCATGCATGTGATGTTCATATATATGCACCCATGCACAGAAAATATAAAGAAAGAAAACATTTTGATATGGGAAAGGACTGATGTACAAAAATGAATAGGCCTCAAAATAGCAAACATCTGGAAAGGACCATAAAAGCCAATTAGGTTAAAAGTCAATTAGGTTAGAATCCTATTGTGGAATAGTAAATGGCCTTCACAAATTTTATCAAGACATAATTTTTATGACGGGGAAAAATATTTGTACATTTTAAAAACAGAATGTAAGTTTATTCAGCATAATGCTAATTAAGTCAAAATTCATAGTAATAGTGATAATATACAAATATGATATCATAAACAATTCAAGGCCTTACAGATTAGCTTTACTGTTTTTTAAAATTATTTTGTTATATTTCCTTAATAGTCTACATGTTCATGTTATTGAAAACAAGAAAGAACAATTTTTTTTTTAGCCTGTTTCAGAGTAAAGTTTGGAGAGTCAATGCCCACACCCTGCAAACAATAGACTGTGATCCCAGATCAACACAGAGAATCCAGTCTAATCACTGCTGCTCTCACCACCTCTCAGTGTGAACAACAAACAGGAACTGCAGTGGATTCCTCAACACAATTAAAATATGAATGATTCTCAGAAGACTGCTAGATGAGAAGGCAATTGCAAGGAAGGAGTGACTAAGATTTGTGAGCACAGAGACCTTACTACTTACGTGCCTTTCTGTATTGTCTTTGAAGCTCTGCTAACTGGACCCAGAGCCTTGTACATGCTATACAAGCACTTTACTACTAAGCCATAGCCTTTTCTAATCTGTCTAGTCTAGATGAAATCTCATTTTCAAATCCACCAGTTTAGGTATTTTGTCTACACAAAGAGTACACATGGTGATGACCCCCACAGACCTGGACTGTCTGTCTATTGCCTCTTGGTGGTCAGAGCCCCCATAGCACATCCTACATTGCTTGAAGGTAGAGGTACTTATTGTACTTGTGGGTGTTCTTACCCTTTCGTGCTCATGGGGCTCAACGCGACTGGCCTTATGAACTCACAGAGGTATCCACTGAATGAGGACCCTCAGGAAGTCTGGCTCCTACAGGTCCATCCAGTAAAAAGTTCAGACAGGAGTGAAAAGGAAATGTTAAACGAGAGTGGGAAGCAGAATGAACTACTGCCATGAGGCTTTGAAAAGCAAGGCAGTTAACACTTGGCTATGTCCCAATGCCCATGAGCATGCAAGCTTAGTGTAATAAGGATACATCACTTTAAATACAGCCCGATTAGCCTATTGATTTGGGCTAAATCTCACACAGAGGGAGATGGTGTTATGAACATGAGATTAAGAAACTGGGTCCTCTCTGTCCCAATCTATTAGCTTTCAGTTTTTAAATAGCGGGAGAAGCAGAGGGAGACTACATTGCTTTAAAAATACAAACTTTGTTGAGGAAAACAGGTAGCGACATTTATTAGTTAAAGCTTAAATCCTAGAATCTTAAAATCTTTCACTGGACCAATGTAGTTTCTCCAACATGTTCTTGGCACTGTAACTCTCCTCAGTTGGAAAAAACAGCCAAGGCTTGGAACCAGCCACTTCCTAGTTTCCCTCCTCTGACCCGAGCTGCATTCAATCCTCTGGAACAAGACTAACCAAGCATCAAGGTGGCAAAGGAGCCTGGAGGAGTGGCTGAGGAGATAGTTCTGACCTGGTGCCGATCCTTGCCTCTTGTAACAGTCAAGGGGGGAGCTAGAAAGTGGATGCTTGACATTGGTGATGGTCACCTTCTCAACAGGAAGTTCCAGGGAAGGAAATCAAGTTCTTTACTGGCTGTGATTCCATTCTCCCCTTTCCTTTTCTGCTTGGACAAAACTGACCACCTAGAGATCTCGGTGCATCTGATGTTCTAGGAACAACTCAGGGAGTATCACTGTTCATGAAACGGCCAGGACATGATGAAAGACAAAAAGAGAAGCCTGTTTTCTGACTGTTTCCAGGGAAAGTCAAGCCAGAACACACAGGACCGTTAGGCAGAAATCTAAGACAGAGACAGAAAGATGCTACTCTGAATAAATGGAAGGATGTCCGAAGCTCTTGGAAAAGATGAGAAGATTAGAGGTAAAAATGTTTATTTTCTTCAAAATCCATTATTTAATATAACATAATTTTAAATGCAAATGAAATTTTCATGTTTGGAGAACCTACTAAACGTATTCTCCAAGAACAAATGTCTATAGGTAACTATGTCAGGCCATAAAAGGACAGGAAAGAGAGAGAGGGAGGAGGGGGGGAAAGGTAAATTGATACAGGTGAACAGCATCAGGATTCCAGTCAAGAAGGCCTTCTGCAAAATACAATTTGAAAATCAGGAGCCAGAAAGGAAATCGGGACAAAATGTAAAAGGTGATATGAATGTATACAGAATATAGCACTCTAGCATGCACAGGGCCATAGGTTCTCCAGCATCAGGGAAGAACAGCACGAAATTATCAATAGGTAACAAGATGGGAAAGTGTATTTTAAATGTATAAAACTAGGCTGGGTATTACTGCAGTGGCTTGCCCAGCATGTTCAAAGCTCTGGCTCAATCACCAGCACCTCAAAAATAAGATAAAATGTCTAAAATTAATAAGGATGACTATCTAGATAGAAATAGCTTTACATATACATGGAGAAAGCTGGCCATTGTTAGTGAAAATGAACAAAGAATAAGAAGAGGCCATTAAGAGAAAATGATACTCGGAGGACTGGCAGGCTATATGAATAGACAGTCAAAACTCTTTGCTTATGAGAGCAAGACATGTGCTAGTATGTAAATGTATTAGACCAGCGAGAAGCCACAAGGCCAAGTAATAGTGAACATTGGCAAGAATGGAGAAATGTGCATTCAGGGCTAATAGGACTGTAGACAGAACACCGTGGAGAAGCAGCATGAGGTCACATAACTAAGTCTATCATGGAACCAGAAAATATAACCCCAGAACAGCATCACATATGATAGCATTACAGACGTGCTCATGGGACGATGAGGACTCAGAGATGAGCAGCTGGGGAGACAAGAGCACATCTCTACAAAACCAGATATACTTTAGAGTAGATGGCAGTCAGAGGCATCTAGAGACCCGAGGAGTGATGTGGATGATGCCTAACACATGCTTTAGGAACAAAAACAAATCAGAACAAGACATGGAGTCATGTGTATAATTTAAGAACACAGGTAGGTAAACAAACATTACAAGAAATGTGCATTAAAAGTACCAACTAGGCCAGATAGTAGTGGGGAAAGATTTTAATCCTAGCACTTGGGAGGCAGAGGCAGGTGGATCTCTGTGAGTTCAAGCCTGGTCTACAGACTGAGTTCCAGGACACCCAGGGCTACACAGAGAAACCCCGTCTTGAAAAACCAAATAAACAAAAAGTGCAAATGAGAATAGAATAGTGGTCTAAGAGCGAACAAAACAACACAAGGGGGAGAAGAAACAGAAGGGAATAAATGAATAAATGAAAGAATGGTTCAAGGAACTCCCGGTGATAACGCAAGGTAAGGGCTCTCTGCCTGAGAGCCGAGCCGAACACACAGAAGACAAAATGAAAGGAAATGGAGAGAAATGTGCGTGTTTTGTCCGTGGCTGTCCTGTGGTCCTCTCTTAGTCAAGCAAGCAATGTGAAGTCACAGCCGCCAGCAAATGCCATTTACAGAGCTGTTTTACACCCACAGGCACTGTAAGCCCTGGAAGAAGCTTTGCAGGCAAAGTAAGAAATTCAGAAAAGTCCACAAAAGAATTCCTCAGCTATCTCCCCCCCTTGAGAACATGCTGGCTCCATGATAAGAGGTTTGCATTCAAACCCCCACCAAAACATTTGATAAAACAAACTACTGCATATCTTGTATTTACATGCTAACATTTAGAATTTGGCCAGAAAAAGCAATAATCAACTCCTAAATTCCTATCAGAGTGACTCATTACCTTTAAGAAAGCTTAAATTGAAGCATTAAAAAAAAAAAAAAATAGTAGATCAAGATCTTTAGCAACAGTGCTACCCATGGCAGAGAAGCCCAGCGATGATGAAAAGAAACAAGAGCTTCAAGGTGTGGGCTGGAGCCCAGTGGTAGAATCTGCCTTGCATGCTCGAGGTACTAGGTTCAACTCCTAAATAGGAGGAAGATTAACAAAAGGCATGATATGGAAGAGAATATTAATACCAAGAAAGGAAGCCAACACCAACTCAGAGGACTAATCATTGTCAGTCTGAAAGTCAGTGAATAGTAAAGTCGTCATGAAAAAGAAGTCACTATTTTCCACTCAGTCATCATCTCCCCTTCTTGTTAGATACAAAGAGATTCTGCAATGAAGGCAAGTGCATCTCCTGTCCAGAATAACAGAAGCTCCGGCAGAGTCTGCATTCTTCATATGGGACTCTTTGCGTCATTCTTTGCTCAAGAAAAGTAGAATATCCTTGCCCTGTGTTCAAAAGTAGAACCACTGGGGTTGAGGAAGATGTAGACTAAATTTTAGCATCTGAGTTTATTAGCCTCAATTTTTTTTTTTTTGATCTACAAGCCAAATCAAAGATTTCTAACAAAGCCCAGTGTAGTGATTAGTCCTAGCACTTGAGAGACAGAGACAGGTGGGTCTCTGAGTTTGAGACCAATTTGGTCAATAGAGTTCCAGGATAACCAGGGCTTTACAGAAAAATCTGGTCTCGAAGAAAAAAAAGGGGGGGAAGGGAGGAGGGTGGGAGGGAGAGAGGGAGGGAGATCCCCAACAAAACTTAGTCTAATAAATTTCTAGTACTGGACACATATTAAGTGGTTACTTAAGAGCTGTTGCTATAAAACACTTTAACGGTATATAATGTGTCTTGGATAGAAACACACTAGAAACTGGGCATCCCCCTGAAAGCCATTCTCCTTCAGAATTTAGTATTTGATAATTAACATAGCTCAAGACATTTTCCTATCAAACACCTAGATGAGTTCTGCAACTTCTTTCATTTTGTTCCACTACCCACTTACATTAAAAATTCAATTAATGACCTACTGTAGGCACCAAATACATTAAGATCTCCCTTGTTCCCATCTGTTCTTCTTTTCAAGTGTTTGTTGTGTGTTATTTTTATATGTATGTGTATTTGCATGTACATGCATGCAGAAGCCCAAGGTTGTTGTTGGGAATCTTTCTGAATCTTCTTCTACCTTATCCTTTGAGGCAGGGTTTATTAACTGAATCTAGAGCTTTCTAGCTAACCTAATCTCAGTAGCCAGCTTGCTCGGGGCTCCTTTGTTTCTGCCTTCCAGGGCTTGAATAACACATGGGCTGCCATGCCCACTTGATGTGGGAATGTCTTTCTGTATGCTATGTGTATCAATCTTTAAATAAAGGACTGTTATGGCCATGGTGCCTAAGCCATAGACCAAACAGCATGAACTTAATATAAGCATCTGAATCATTTTGGGGGGACTAAGCAGCAGCGGGCGGCTAAGCGGTCTGGCACTGCAGGTCTGTGGGTCTGGACCTCTGGCCGGACAGGCCCGAAAACCGTACTGTAACACCCACTGACATCTCTGTGGGCTCCAAGGATCTGAACTCCAATCCTCTTGCTTGTACAAGTGCTTTGACTGCTGAGACATAGCCACAAGCCTCCTGTCTCAGTTCCCCTCCCTGTTGCTGTGATAATAAGCCCCAACATAAAAGCAACTTAAAGGAGGAGTTTTCATTTGGCTCCTAATTCTGTGTCCGAGTTCGGCCTGTGGGAAAGTGAAGGCGCCATACACTTGAAGTAGCAGTCACGTTACATTCACAGTCAAGAGCAGAGGTCCAGGGTCAAGTCTACAAAATGATGCTGCCACATTCAGAGCTAATCTCCCCAACTCAATTAATCCAATTAAACTCTCTCACAGGCATACTGACCCACTAAGGTAACCTAGACATTTCTTTATAAAGGCTTCCTGTCTGGTGATGCTACATATTCTGAGAACTGAAACTAACCACCATGCCACCCTTGTTCTTATTAAAGGCTGCATACTCTATAATTTTCTCTATCTGATAGAATCTTGAACTTCTGTGTTGCATTTTTAACATTTTTGTACCTTCAAAAATGCCGTTGAATCAAAGGATAGCCACTTTTTGAAGGCTTCCAAAAAATTATGAGAGTGGCTAACCAATGACTGATCCATCTTGAAACCCATACTATGAGAGGAACCAGTGTCACTCTACTTGGTGGGCCAGGAAACAGAGGCTGAACAGCCCAGAGACCAAGGATAGAGCCAAATATGACAGGTAGAAAAGAAAAGAAGAGAAAGTCAATGAAATGATTCCTAATGATAATCCCGTCTACTTGTAGATCGTCTCCTGGCCCGACAGTCATCAGAGAGACCTCCCCTAGCAGGTGATGGGAAGAGATGCAGGGACCCATGTCAAACACTAGGCAGACCTCTGGAAACCCTGTAGAAGACGGAGAGGAAGAATTATGGAAGCTAGAGGGACGAAGGACACCACAAGGAAACCCACGAAATCACTAACCTGAACTCAGGCCTCACAGAGACTAAACCACCAACCAGAGAATTTGCATGGGGCTGACACGGGCCCTCTGCACATATGGTCTTCTTGTGGGACTTCTAAGAGAGGGAGCAAGAGCTGTCACTGACTCTGTTGCCTGCCTTTGGGACCCATTTCTCCTACTAGGTTGCCTCACCCAGTCTTAATAGGAGAGAAGGTGCCTAGTCTTCCTGCAACTTGATACACCACAGATGGCTGACCTCCATGTGCAGACTGCCCTTTTCTGAAGAGAGAAAGGAGAAAGAGTCGGGAAGGGGAAGAGGGGAGGCTGAGGAGGAACTGGGGTGGGGAGGAGAAAGGAGGGAAACTGTCACTGGGCTGTGAAAAAAAAATTTTAAAGAGTAATAATAAAAAAGAAAATACTGTTGAATCAAAAGCTAGACCCCTTTGAAGGCTTCCGAGCACATTCCTAAAATGCTTGCAGACTAGTAGGACTGGGCGACATACCCACCAATAAAATCATTTCAGACAGAATGTTTTCAAGTTGTTATTGACACTTAGACAGAGGAGCAGGAACAGAAGGTCAGCAGGTGAGCACATGACAGAGAAGTCCATATGTACTGCATCTCCACAGCTCTTGGGATTTCTTGGTCTCTTTACTAAGAAGCACTCTGTCCCTGACTGAGGCAGGGTGTAAGGAAGCTGCTCAGCCTTCAGGGTGTCCATACCTCCTAACCTTGTAGCTTCCCTAATTTTCCCTTAAGAAACTTTCCTGTACCCATTTCATAAATATTCTAGAAACTGCCTATCAAAGTGTGTTCTTTTCCCTTGGTGGGTCCAAGCTACACTCGCTGGATGGTAACTTTCCTTGGAATCTGACTCTTCAGGAGAGTGAGGCTAGGGCAGCTTTGATTCCTATGAGTAGCATCCAGAAGACCCTTCTTTGTTGGCTCCTGCATCCCTGCAACTTGCAGGCATGTGCCTTCATCCACTCCATCTCTATGGTACAGGACAAACCTTCCATGCTTCACAGTTATATTGAGTTTTGCTTCTTAACCCTTTACCAGCAAACCTCTGATGCTTTAAGCAATCTACTTAGATGGGGGGAGGGGGGGCGGTAAGGTACTCCTGTGTTTCCTTGAATATTTCCTTGAAAGTTTTTTTTTCTTTTTTTTTTTTTTTTAAATTCAGTTTTTGAAAAGAAAACAACACAACACAAAAGCCGGTTTTCCTGTCATAAAAGCTTTGCCGATGGTGGCCATTATAAGTTACTTAATATTTTATCTGTATCTTCTGGCACAGGGCCGAAGATACAGCTCAGCTGATAGTGTGCTTGTTTCTCATCTACAAAGTACTGGGTTCAAACCCCAGCACTGCATAAAGCGGGTGTCACTGTGTACACCTGTTATCCCAGCACTCTGGAGGGAGGCAGAAGGGTCAGAAGTTCATCCTTTGCTGGGTGTGGGAGGCCAGTCTGGCCTAAAGACCCTGATGTTTGTTTATTGTTGTCCTTCTAGTCTTTCGGCAAAGTCTTTGTTTCAGAAAGAATAAATGAGAAGAATCTGTTTCATAATGGCTTTCGATCATAAATATGAAAAGACTCACCCTCTGTCTACCCAAAGGTACTGTTCTGCTCCACTGATCTCCTGACACTACTGTAGTGCATGGCAGGGCCACCTCTTAATTTTTTCAAGTGGCTTTTCTTGAGCAAAGCTGAGGCCAGAGTCCGGGTTGCCTTTGTGCCCTTGGGCACCCTGGAAGGAATTTATGTCTTATGCACCAAGGGGATAATCAGGTTGAGGCACTTGCCCAGCAGGGGTTTCCTTTTAATTGCATTGCCTTTGCAGTTACAGGGACTTGGTGAAGCACAGTGCTGGCCAGCAGCAGAGAGAGCCCAGCTTTCTACAGAGGCTGCCTAGAACAGTCTCTCCTCCACTCTCCCTCTCAAAGAGTTACAAAGGAAGCAGAATTAGCAAGTCATTCACCTTTGCTGCTGCCATTTCAGGGCTGGCACAGAGCAAGCACTTTCTGGAAGCACTGGACTCTGGGTTTGCTGAGTATTGAGCAACTTAAGAGTAGTGACTAGGGCTACCATCTTAGAAGACCTGGAACTACCCGAAATAATGCGCAAAAGAGAACTGTGAAAAGCATGAAGCATTATGTAAATGGAAGAGGTCACTACAATCTTGCTAATCTTATTCAGGAAATAATCCTCTGAAGTGAGGCTGACTCAACATGCCCAGGGCACCTCCTGGTGGCTCAGCCCTGAAGTGGCAATTCTCAATGCCTCTCCTCCCCCCTGCCCCGCCCTCACCCCACTCTGACTATAGAAAATGGCCCAAATGTTATACTTACTCCCTTCGTTCTGGCTGTCTTTATTTGAGTTGTAGACCTGGAAAATAGAAATAGAAATTTACTTTGTGAGCATTTTATATCAACCTACAGATTCACTGTAGAAAATTCCAGAATGGAAGGCAATTTCTGTCCGTCTCATGAAAATCCCCTAATTCAGTAGTTACCTCTCAGCACGCACTTCGCTGTTCTCAAGTAAGCATGGGTCAGAACCAGTGTGACTGTGCAGGGTGTGTGAATGTGGAGGGAATCTTATCTTTATAAAATGGAAAACAAATTGATGTGTGTGTGTGTGTGTGTGTGTGTGTGTGTGTGTGTGTGTGTGTATAAGAGAATTTAAAGTTAGTTGCAAATCATTATGCATTAACTGCACATCGGACAATGTCCTAAGCATCTCACAAGAACTATCTCCATCTATATAAAAACCATGTGTGGCAAGCACAGTTGCTACCACTGCTGTATAGCTGGAGATGTGAGGTGTACAAATGTGGAGTGTGGTTTCACAGCCAGCTAAAGGCAAAGAGTGGACAAAAATACACTACAAATTGTTGAGTGTTAACCCTGGGATGAGACCAACCCCCCTTACTCTATATGTAGATTTGAATGCTATACTGAGAGTATATCACATTTACAGCAAATTCCTTAAGCAGTTTATAAAAATCATAAAAGAGAAAATAGTCTGACAGTAAAAAGAAAAGTTTCCCACCATAAGACAAAAAATGACACCCTGCATGTTAATTCTGTAAAGGTCAAAACAATAAACAGTTTAGACTTTGGGTGCCAAGAGGCAGAAAATCATTATTATGTTGGTACTTAAATATTAGGAGAGAAAACACGTATTTACAAAATTAAAAATATAATTTTGGGGGGATTTAGTTAGCAGAACCAACATTTGTTGGCTGCCCCTTCAGTCCATTGGCATTAGATCCACCAGATCTAGCTTCCCTAGGATCTAGTGACAGGTCTCTATCGTTTGTCAAATGCAGAAATTATCCTGTAAATACCACACATGACCCATGGTCCACACAAAAGCAAGGGGTAGGATGGCTTTGGTTACTGACCACAGACTACCTATTCCTGAAGTGCTGTTGCCATTAGGAGAAATGGAGTGAAATCTTTGGTAAGGAAAAGAAAACAATTATGGGACAAATCCTCTTCTGTAGGTATGGAAAGGTATGGGATTAAGCCAGCCATCATAACTTAAATATCTACTTATTTATTCGATCATCCCTGCGGATACTTATGGCTACTCTCAGCTGTAAAAAAAAAAAAAAAAAAAAAAAAAAAAGTTTATTTAATCCCTAAAAATCTAGGACAAGCATTTCTAAAAACTTAGCATTAAATGCTCCCCAAAATAAGTTTTCCACTAAGAAATGTAGATAGAAATGGCTAGTCAAGAGTGGAGCAATGTATTCAACTTGGACAAAGCTAGCCTTTCCTTCTTTGGGCCTTTATGGCTCTGTATAAAGGAATTGTCTTAAAATGTCTTGAAATTATCAAACCCTAAGTCTACAAGATCACCCTACTTTGTTATTATATTTATCACATATATTACTACATTTATTCACTAAAGAAGACTGAAGCTACACAGCTACTTATAGATCAGAGGACAAGCATAAAAGGAATTCCAGACCTTAGAGAGCATGCTCCGATATCTAAATCACCATCAATGAACACACATAGAAGTCCTGGAGACTAGAAGACATCAAAAGATAGGTATGGATGGCCTAGACTTCATCACCAGTCCTTCATTAGGCTCAATTTTCATGTCTTCATCTCAGAAATTGGGGTGATAAAAGCTGCTTGACATACTCCTCCACAGGCTGCTGTGAGCATCTGGTGGGATTGTGTCAAGAGGCATTGACCAAAACAGCAGAAGAACAGCAGAAGACGGATGAGAGTGCTTTGGTGTGTTTCTAGCAACAAGAAGGGCTCAACCTTCGCAGAATTTGGAGGAGAAAAAAAAAAAAAAAAACTCACAAAGTCTAGGTGAAGGCTACTGTGGAGGCTGGGCCAGAACCTAGAGCAGCAAGCGGCTCTTGGAGCAGTAGTACATGCTGGGATAAATGAAGTGCCTAGACTGGATCAGCAATTGCTAATGGGTCTTCATGGCATTGCACAAAGGAGTCCAAAGGACATGGACAGCAGTAGGGACTCCAGGTAGTCAAATGCCATTGCTTTTGGCTTCCACTGGTTTTATTCATGTGGCTATTCGAACAAGGGGTCCTGGCTTTGAAACATTTCCAGTCCTCTGCAATTCCTCCGCGTGAGTTAAAAGTGTTTACTAGTACCTAACAGTCATCCGGATACAGATGGGCAGCAGCAAGAAGTGCTGTTCACATGGAACTTTCCTACCAGTGAAGAAAACACATTTATAAATATGCTTCCTTCTAATATTGACAAGTACAATGGAAGGCAGTGTGGCTCTGGTACGGGAAAACTCTCTGCTGAAGGAAAAACTATTTCCATGAATTTAGGTGATAAAAGGGGAGCTCCTTAGGATGGTGTAGGTACTAATATTAAGCAGGTCCTGAGACAGGAAAAAGATCTGAAGGATGGAGGAGGAAAGTCAGTGTGGTTGGCAATTACTGCAAGGCAGAGGAGCCTGAGAAATAGGGACAAGGCTATGAGGTATGGTCGGGTCCCTGTCAGGGCCAAGTTCGGGTTGTGAAATGGGTGACCAGGTAATAACCAGAACAAGCAACCTACCATGACTACAAACAATAACAGTCAATAACCTTGGAAAGAAGAGGAAGGGCAACACAGGAGGAGACAGCATTTTGGCAAATTGTTTATTTTTCCTTTCAGCTCCCCTTAATCACTGCATTTCTCCCATTCAATCTAAACATTCTATCCAAGAGAAACTTGTTAAGATTATAAATGGCAAAATCCAGAAGGAACAGTGAAACTCAAGGCTTTCAATCCTCCTTAATTAAGAGGCAAATCCATGTAGTATGAGGTTTCTGGCTCAGACTTTCAGCCTAGCCTCAAGGTTTAGGCCCACAGACCCACAGACCCTCAATGACACACAAATGTTTACGTTAATTTTAGACTGATTGGCCTAAGGCCCAGGCATTTAACTTCCTAACTCTTTACCCTTAAACTAACCCATGATTCTTATCCTGTTCAGCCATGGGGCTCGGTACCTTTTCTCAGAGTAGTATAGTTGTCCTCTGCATCTTCTAGGAACTCTGGAGTCTGTGGCATTTCTGCTCTGTTCTTCCTGTTCCAGAGTTTTCTTAGTTTGGTAGCCCCGCCCACACTTCCTGTCTGCCTTTGGCCAATCAATGCTTTTCATTAAACTCATAGGCGGGACAATTATTTACAATGTAACATCATAAATCCACTACAAATGGCCAGAGTCACCAGACACTCCTGCCTGGAACACCCAAATACTCTTTGAGCTGGAGAGGTATGATCAATGAGCCAAAGATGCCAGAAGCATGTGCTACCCAATCCTCCAAGGCCAAGCCATTAATCTCTGCCTGGTCTGGATAAATGAGCCAAAGACAAGGAGTTTTGAAATAAGGCTAACAAACCAATCCTGACAAGATTATGTAATCACATTGCTCAACAAAATAGACCAGGGCAAGCAGCAACCCACCATCATAGGGACCATGTAGAAGCTTGGGAACACCACTATAGCATGACTTTGCATCCCAAGCACTTTCCAAGTGCCAAACATGACAGCATCCAATTTTTGAAACATCAAACAGATTAGCTTTAATGTCACTATCACTGTGAAGGTATGAAAGCTGAGGCTCATTGTGTGTCCAAGGCCACAGAGTTGCTTTGATCCTCTATAAGGATATTTCAGTTCCCTTTTCCAATCCAAGTATGAGCAAATGTATATAGGTACCATGCTTCTCCAGTGGTCAGCACTATGGTTCATATGAGTAGAAGAAAAGGACTTGGCCAACTCTGCCCTTCCTCCCTCCATGTCTCATGTCTGCCCATTACCATCCTGAGGCTCAGAAGCCAAAACAATGTCCTGAAGTAAGAGCTCTTTTTGCCCATGGCTTCTGTCTTGTGACTAGCAGTTATATTGGATGTATATGCTTCAGGCATTCCTCTTGAGAACTCTGAGTTGAGTCCAGCTCAACTTAAGGGAACAGAGGTCATTAGATGAGTCCTGAGTTATGGCTCACAGGGCAGAAAAAGTGCACCTTTTTGCAATACACACGAAGTCAAAGTCTATCTTTCCAAGGCAGCCACAGTACTCTGAGACTCGGCCACAGAAGACTGTCTGACCCCTGTGGTAGTGGTGACTCTAAGGCAGACATGCTCTTACATCTGGTGACAACTGAACTTAAAGAGTTGGTAAAGAGCCATGCCAATGAGCATTTGTTTCTATACACGTTTCCAGAAAATAGAAATCACATGTGTTTATCTATCAGTGTTCTGTGAGTCATTAGGAACAATCCCAACAGACATAATAATTTTAAGCATTCTATACGCATTGTCTGATTCTATCTTTACAGCACCCCAGTTGTTCCCAGTGTAGACTGTGTGACTGAGAATGTAGAGTGCTGAGGTTAGTTACCTGAGGTGAGGAGACTAGAACTGAGAAACATTCTGAATGGAACTCCCTAGCCTGTCTTCCTGCCCAGGTAGTTACCCACAAACCCCATGACACAAAAGACATGGTGATGGTGACGGTGGTGGTAAGGGTTAGGTGAGATCAAGGGTGGCCAGAGCAAATGAGTCACGGGGAATAATTCACCATTTCAGAGAGACAACAAGATAGGGAATGGTCTTCAGATTCCAGCCTGATATACCCACAGGCCTATCCAACCTGCTGCCCACTTATCTGGAAGTGACACAGCATGGTCTCTCAGAACCAGCGAACTCCCTCCTGATACAATTGCCACACCAGCAAAGCAGGGCTTTCACACAGTCACAGGGTCCTGAGAGCCCTTACATCCTTACTCAGAAACCACAATGGGAGAACAATTTAATAAATTAGACAGCGCAGAAAGCTTTCTCTGCTACAAATGTGATTTTGCAATAAATTTTCTAAACTGCTGAGCCAATTCAATTTGCATGTCCCTAGAGAATTAAAAGAAAATGCACATAGTCATTTGGATTTTCAGAATTTTTCTGTGGGTGCCTTTTAGTACCATTATCTAAGCCACATTGAGAAGGCACACATAGATAATTTAAAATATATATACAAATGAAAGCATATGTAAAACAATGGTTTGATGAACCAATCAGACTTTTCCTTCGGGCACAGAGCCGTACAAGCATTTGGTCACACACTTCAGTCCAAAATCTATTCAAATGAAGGCATCACAGAAATAGGCTCAGAGACAAACCTACTTAAAATTAAAACTATTGCTCCTATATAAACTGCACTGCATTGCACACAACTCTGATTCCCTGAGGCCTCTTCCAAGTAAGCTAAGCTATGTAAGCTCACCCCACCTGGATATTCCCCGATATACTAATTTGGGGCACAATAAACAACATTATAAGTCAACATCTTAGAAAAGTGTGCTCATGAAGGTTCTATATCACTAGGCATTATCAGGTCCTCTATCTGTGTGACGCAGAGACTCCACTATTACCAGAGTGTAAACTGCCTGTCTGTCTGAGACAGAGTTTCTCTCAAGCTACTGCCAAGCCTTCCTGAATACTATGATTACAGGTATGCACTGCTATACCTGGCACCCATTGGTGGTAACAAGTTCACAGTGATCTGTCGCTCAAGTTCAAAGTCTAACTTTACCAGTTACACATTCATCACTTTACATCCCTAGGCCTCAGTTTGGTTATCTGTAAAAGGGGAATAGCTGGGACTGGAGAGATAGCTCAGAAGTTAGGAGTACTTTCTACTCTTACAGAGGACCTAGGCTCAATTCCCAGCACCCATTATGGCGGCTCACAATGTCTCAAACCCTAGGTGATCTGTATCCTCATCCTGAGCTCTGCAGGTACCAGGATCATGTGTGAGATACAGCCATACATGAAGTCAACATACACATAAAAGAAATTTTAGAGGAGAATACTAATCTCACCAACCTGAGGGTTCTGTGAGAATTAAGGAGGAACGATGGCTACAAAATATTTCGCCCAGAAAATGCAAATTTGATGGGTCACAAAACCTTCTGCAGAGAACACTGTCGGCATCATCATTATTCTCCTCCTCTTCACATGTTTTTGCTTAAAACAGACAAATACACATGAACCATCTCTCCTTTAAGAGAAGTTACCACTTGCAGAATAAATGGCTAAGGTCAGAAGTGCAATTTGAGTTACCTAGAGGTACTGATCTCATTAGCAATGTTACACACCTAGGAGACACTACTGAAAGAAAGAAAGAGAGAAAGAGAGAAAGAGAGAGAAGGAAAGAAAGAAGGAAAGAAAGAAAGAAAGAAAGAAAGAAAGAGAGAGAGAGAGAGAGAAGGGAGGGGGAGGGAAGGAAGGAAGAAAGAAAGGAGGGAAGGAAGGAAGGAAGAAAGAGAGAAAGAAAGAATGAAAGAGAGAGAGAGAAGGAAGGAAAGAAAGAAAGAAAGAAAGAAAGAGAGAAAGGAAGAAAGAAAGAAGGAAAGAAAGGAAGAAGGAAAGAAGGAAGAGAAAAGAAAATCATCTAGTGCCAACTTTTACATAAAATACTTTGAATTCTTACATACAGCTTTCCAAAATAAAATAACTACAACCCACTAACAACTGTTTCTCCACCTGATTAGATAACAGGCCTCTAGCCAGCATTTGCATGAATTGATTACTTTATCTTGAGGACATGGGGTAGCATGATGGCAGCTGCTTCACAGAATCACACAGGCCCTTTATCATCTCAAGCTAAAAGAGCCAGTAAGTTAGAGAAGCAGCATAAAGTAGGTGGGCCCTGTACATCTATGCTCAGTCCAGACTGACAAACAGCTTGGCGATTAACAACAAAGTCAAGTGGTAATTCAGATGATAGCAATGCAGCCATTGTGTAAGCTCACCATTCCTACCCATTTAAACATGACAGTAATTTTTCAAACTTCCCACTAATGCAAATGTGGTAGTAAATAATAAAAACCACAAGCAACCTGAGACAATCCAAGATGTTCCTCCCTCCCACCCACCCCCCAAAAAATCCTTCCTAAACAAACAAAAAAAAAGATACGAGAAAAGTTACCAGTCAGGCTCCATGCATCTGTGGAATGCCACCCATAAAACATCTCATAAAGACAGGGATTGTTTGGATCAGGAAGACCTCTCTTTATAGGGGTGGTCACATGGAGAGATGCTCAAGAAATAGCCATTGCTGAAGCAGAGGTAGATAAAGTGTGAGCAAGTTAGAACAAAAAAGGGATGTCTTGCTTCTTAGGAAAGAGAGAGCCTAGAAACTTCAGGCTGAGTGGCAGACATGTTCAAAATGCAGAAAGAAATGGCTACTCTTCCATTTCTCAGCTGGCAACCTCTCCTTAACATCCCCATTGCAGGGCTGCAGCGCTGCACTTGCTGTCTTAGGGAGACCCTCAGAAATAAAGCCCCAAACAAGAATCTAACCCTGAACAGGCATCAAAGCCCAGCTTTTGCCCTGCAGGACTACATGTAAATAGGATTCGGGAGCAAGTATGGAGCAGGCTGCTCAAAACAATGACTGGTGAGTAGGTTTTAAGTACAAGGAATCAAAGAAATTGTTTTGGGGTTTTTTGTTGTTGTTGTTATTTGTTTGTTTTTAACCCTTGTGTTAGAGTTGATGAGGACAGAGTTTAGTTCAGAACTAAAAAAGAAGCTGTGTCTACCATTTGCTGGTGACTGTGTCTCTCGTTCTTTTGGAAAATTCTCTAGGAATCTTTACTTGACAGGGGAATGTAAATATAGAATTCAGTATTTACTATGAGAAAATAGAAAACAGGTTTTTCTTATTTGGCCTAACTCAAGGTTATCAAAATCCCTCACACAGCTATTTACTCTCTATGGCCCATTGCCTCCTGTTGACTCTACATCCTGCAGCAGAGGGTTTCAGAGTCCAGAGTGCCACTGGGGAGTTCTGGAATGAGGGCTGGGAAGGGCTGTCTGCACAATGGGTGCAATCATAAGCAACCCAGGATTCAGGAAGTCTCATTAGATGAGCACAGCAGAAGTTGACCAGATGACTGGACTCCTAAGGGCTGCTGACAGCCCCTGAAGCGCTTTGGTACGCCAGCACAACAGCATGTAACACATAAAAACTGCTGCTTGCTGTTCATCATGATTATGTCAAAGATGATGGGTAGGCGAATCAGCTGGGTTTCCCAGTAATTCAGGCATCACCATCTTTTGTATCTGCAGAGACAAAAGGCTTATCTCTCTGAATTATTCCTCAGCCACATTAGAGAAAATCAAAGAGTTCTGAACTCCTGCAACTCACGACACTGCTCAATATTCTTATTCTTCTTTGATTTGGGTTTCTCTGCATCCCTACAGAAACCACAGCCCCCAAGTCCATATGGTTTCAGTTGGGAAGACCCTGACTGCATCTTCTTGTCCAGCCATGTGACCCAGAATCTAAAATCTAGTGCATGGGATTCATGCCAAGTGAAATCTATCCAGCAGTATTTGATCTTGATCTTACTATTTAAATAATAATAATAATAATACCCATTAGAAGTGAAGGCATGCTGTGCTGCTAAAAGAATGATACATATCTAAAGCTTCATGGGCAACTGGACCATCATGAAATAAAGCCTGAGTAAGACAGGCCAGGCAAATGAAAGAAGAACCACGATGTGGCTCTGCATTCCAGTCTTATAGACCTATTCACCTAAATATGTACAGTGTTTATCCCTGATCTTCCCACAGTAACATCTTAGCTCTTTTTAAAATTGCAACCCCTGCTTACTGCCAAGAGCGGGGGGAGGGAGGAGCAGGGAGGAACACAGGAAAAAACACCCCATCACTACCGTTTATCTAAAGCTAATTCTTTACCCCATTTCTTTTCCTATTGCCCTTAGATTTTCTTTATCTTGTCACCTGGACCTTGACATTGGCCTTCCCTCAGGATTTGCTGGATCCAATGGTCTCTGTCTGTCTCTATTCTAATCTAAGGAACATATCACTCTTAAAATATTTCCCTAGAGCACAGCTTTGGTTGAAGAAAAGACTTTAAAATGTCCCGATATCAATGTTCAAATTCCCAAGGGTGTGGAGAGGACATTCACTTTCCCAGATGAAATGCAGGTCAAGGGGAAGTCCCAGAAATGCCGAGTGCAAGCAGCGATACCTTGCTGGTGATGTCAAACACTGTGTCCTCTGTGGTGCTAGGGCTAACTTGGGGTCACTCTTACAGGATTGGCTGATCTTCACCTAGAAGCAGCCCTTGGTACTCCTGGACTGATGCATGTTGCTGCATTTGGGGGGCTAATCATTGTATAGATCTTGAGCAGATTCCAGAACAGAAGAAAATTAGTTTTAGTGAGGCAGTCAGGTGGTAGGTGTAAACTACAGACTTAAGAGACTTCACCGTAAAGCCTGGCTCCACCGCTTTTGAGCTCTGTGCCCTCAGATGATCACCTGACATTTCTGAGTCTGTTTTCTCACTGTAAAGTAGAGCTAAGTAACAACACATTATGAGAGCATCGTGAGATTAAATAAGACACTCCAAATGTTGTTTGCGTTGCCCTGTTCCACAGGGCTTCCTACCTGCCACCCTAAGGGTCCACTCTCTGACCTCTTACTGCCCTTAAAGTCAGTTCTACTAAACTTAACACTTCTGAATACAGCTTTTCATTCTTCATTATTTCCATTCTCCCATGAGGGGAGGATCATTCTACATGTCTGCGTGTGTGGAGAGTGGGGTGGGAGAAAACGTCACCAAAGGCAGTGCCAAGCAAGGGTCAGTGTCAAAGAATTCCCTTGCAATTAGAAGATTGGGGCTCAAGACAGAAGAGTAACTTCCTCTCTTGGGTCCTTACTTAGGCTTGGAAGTGGGACATAAGGAGTTAGGCAAGTACCTTCCCATATTGAGTGCTGCTGGCTTCTCAGTGAGAAATTACCATTTAAGATTATGTAATTGCCAAGGGAAAGGCAGGACAGTGTCCCCTGGAGTAGACAGGTAGGAAGTAACCACCAGATCTTGGTGGTAAGGTAGGTCATTCATTTCCCTTATTTGTAGCCCTGGTGATTTAAGCATGAACAGGTCTCTGGGGTTATTTACACTGGCTGTTGTGGTACCCTTCTTCTCCCCGGGCTTTGGTCTGTGTGTTACATAAACACTGTTGTCATAGTTATAACTCAGGAAGCTTTGTTGTCTGACCTCATGCAAAACTTTCTCTCAAATCAGAATAACACCACAGCAGACCACCAAGGGGTAGGATCTGCCAAGTTCCTTTAAGCTTCTGGAAGGAACCACTGTATTTTGGGCAACAAGAGGAAACACTGCCGTGCCATGTTATGTAATTTCCTTGCATTTCATATTCAGAAATCCTAAAAACCCCTGAGCAAGCAACTTCCCTAGCTTTCAATTCAAGATCAGTATCACAGCCAATATAAATAAAAACTGGTTGCAAAAGAGGAAAAAAGAAATCTGTGTTCAAGTGAAGAAAGAATTTCAGTGCCAATTTAAAGGCAGTAGAGAAAGCACAAGCTGGGCCCTTCTTTGTCTCCGTGTGATATGAAAATGAGTGGAGTCTCTCCAGGACTGCCACACAACACTTGGGACTGCACCAGCCAGCCTCTGGGAACAGATCCTGTTCCCTGGTCATCTAGCCTCATTCATTCTTCTAGCAACCACATTCCCTCCATAAGCCAACCCCCTCCACCACAGGCTGAGTATGTACAGTCAGTGTGGTCAGCAGTGGACACCAGCTGAGCCCAAAACACAGAAATGACTAGAGAGCTGAGAGGGAGCGTGTAATTGCTCAGATTCTATTGTATTTGCCCTGTCCCATCATTGTCATGGAGCTATAGTTTCTCTGAGGCCAGTAATTGGTATTAAAACACTCCAGTGTGCATATGATTTACTGAAGTTCAATATTAGTCGATCTTTTAATACCCAATTCTCAAGTATATGAAATACAAATTGTGATGATTTTATACACCCATGCAAGCTAAACTACTATCAGGTTAGAGAGACTCTATCACCTCAAAGAGTTCTCTCATGACACCTTCCAAGTAGTCTACCACCCCAAGTTAACAGACCTTTTCATCACACACACACACACATACACGCACACACACGCGTGCACACGCGCGCACACACACACAGTGCACATACTAGTGTGCTGTCTTGTTGTGTCATAAAAGCAAAATTATGTATCATATATTCTTTCATGTTATCTTGTTTCACTCTATGTAATTTTTTTAGATTTATCCATGCTGTAGTATGAATTATTGTTTTTGCCACCTTCTTACTTCTGAATATTTTATTATTGAATGTATCACAGGCATCTTTATGGTGCTTCTGTACACTAACTTCTCTCTTTGGTTACCATAAGTAAAGACCCTCCAAATACTTTTCTGCACATCTTTCTGAGAGCATATGCATTCATTTCTCTTGAGTACCCAGAAGTAGAGCCAGTGAATTATATATTAAGATATTGTTATTATCAAGTAGGACACTGTCTCCAGGGCAGTTATACCACTACTCACCGATACCTGGAAGTGTTGTGTCAATTTTAACCTTTCTGGTGTATGAGAAATAAACCCACCGTGGATTTACCTTGCATGTCCCTGTTGCTTATATCAAGCACTTCTTCATGTGCTTAGGCATTCTTATCTTTTCTCCATGGCATATCTCTTCAAATGCTCTGTCCATCTTTGAACTGGGTTGTCCTTTTTACTTCTAAGTGTTATGAACTTTCATATACTCTGGACTTGTCAATTGTCTAATGAATGCTTTGACAATATTTTCTGACATCCTGAAGGTTAACCTATTACTTTCTTAATGTTCCCTTCTGATAGCTTTTCATTTTAATAAAGCCAAACTGTAGCAGGATCTCTGTTTTCTGTGTCCTATGAAGAAACCTTTACCAATCTAAGATGGCCAAGATCTTGCCTATATTTCCTGCTGAAGGCTTTACAGCTTTGGCCTTTATGCTTATGATTCATCTTAAATTAATTGCCTCTTAGTTACCAAAGTTTGTAAATATAACTTAGTCAGCTCATGTTTGAAATCCACTGGCTTAAAATAAAACTTCAGATTGAGCATGGTGGTGCGCACCTTTAATCTTCTCACTTAGCAGGCAGAGGCAGGTGGATCTCTGTGAGTTAGATGTCATGGGTCTACATAGTAAGTTCCAGGCCAGCCAGGGCTACATAGTGAAGCCTTGTCTTAAATAAAGAAAGAAAGGAAGGAAGGAAGGAAGGAGGGAGGGAGGGAGGGAGGGAGGGAGGGAGGGAAGGAGGGAGGGGGAGAGAGAGAAAGAAAGAAAGAAAGGAAGGAAGGAAGGAAGGAAGGAAGGAAGGGAGAGAGAGAGAGAGAGAGAGAGAGAGAGAGAGAGAGAGAGAGAGAGAGAGAGAGAGAGAGAGAAAGCCTTAGGGACAAGACCTTGCCTATCTGGCTTCTCCTTTCCTTTTCTCTCTCAGCCCTTCCTTCCATCTCTCCCAGAAAGTTAAATAATTCTGAATACATTCATAGAACCGTCAACAACTCCCCCAGTATTAACAAAGCTAACAGATACTCCTTACCACTCAGCTCACAAAACAGGTAATACACGTGAAGCCACACAAGTGCTTGAGGCTAGTTTTCAGAATATCCTTTTGACTATGTGGTCACCTGTCATTGTGTGCACAGGGAGGAAGCTGTGGAAGTTGACATGTTTGGAGGTATTCATTAGTGAGTCATCAGCTGACAAGGTGTTCCTGATGAAGCCTCCCTGTCTCCAAAGCTGATATAGAGATGCATCAAAGAGGGCATTAAAATGGACCAACTCTGATATTCTAAATTATCATGTCACATCATATTTAATACCCCACAATCAAGAATGGATCGCTTTGAGTCTTATGGGGCTCTCCGTGCACTTTAAGAACGTCATGTTATACTAAAATAACAAACCTTCAATCTCACCAGCAAACAACTACATTTGGATTTGCTAACAACTGGTTAAGAAAGAAGAAGGAAGAAGAAAAGGAGGCTGGATAGGAAGACCACTGACCAAAGATCCCTCAGCTTACCAAGCCATGTGGATCAAAGCAAACCTGGCTGGTGGGACTGGAAACTTGTATAGCCACCATTTAAGTCAGTGTAGCAGTTCCTCAGGATGATGGGAATCAATCTGTCTCAAGATCCACCTATAACACCCTTGGGCATATATCCAAAGGACACTTCATCCTACCACAGAGACACTGCTAAATCATGTTTATTGCTTCTCTATAAACTAAAAACAACCTAGATGTCCATCAACAGATGAATAGATAAAGAACATTTGATATATTTACACAATGGACTATTATTCAGTTATTTAAAAAATGATATTTCCAAGTAAGTGCATGAAATAAGAATATTATCCTAAGTGAGAGAACCCATACCCGGAAAGACAACTATGATATATATTCACTTATATGTGGCAATTGGCTACTAAGTCAATGATAATAAGCAAGCTACACTTCAAAGAGCCATTAAGGTTAGGTATATATTAAGGGGCTACAGGGGATGGATAGATCTCCTTAGGATGGGGAAATAGAATAGATAGCAATGGACAGATAGGGTAGAAGACTGGAAAGGGAGGATCAAGCAGGAATGGAAAGAAAAGAGGAGATGAGGGAAGGAATATGGGGAGGGACAGCTAAAATCAAGGGTCATTTGAGTGATAGTGTGGAAACTTAATACAGCAGAAGCTTCCTAACATACATACATATATGAAGATCTAAATGAAATAGCCAGATAATGAGGGAGACAGAGCCCCAGCTGGACGTCTCTTGTCACCAATTGAAGCTTTCTAGTACTGGGAATGGGTTACATCTAATTGAATCGTGGGTTTCCATGGGAACCTCCAAACAACCTGGGCTGTTGTTGCGGCTATTGGTTACTCACTGCAAACCAATGGCAAAGCCCTGCTTCTGAAGATAACATGTGTAACTCATTAAATATGGAAAAGTAGAGTGGATGCTTAAATAGAGCCATCGCCCCCACGGGTTAGTGTTCTTGGTACTGGAAGGTATTCTGTGTGCTACCAAACAATAAGCATAGACAATCTAGCTAAAATCTGTTCAACCTATAATGGTGTCCTGTCTACAAGATATGCTAATGCAATGGCCACAAAGCTTGTGAGATTAACTAACCAATATCTGACTTGACTTAAGACCCACCCCATAAGATGGAGCCCATACCCAACACTCTGTGGGTAACCAAGAACTTAAGACTAAATCGGGACCCAGGGGAAAAATCAAACACTATTGTTCTAAAAAGAAAAAAAAAAAAAGAAAGGAAGAAAGAAAGGAAGGAAGGAAAGAAGGAAGAAATGTAGCAATTAAATGACTCCAAATGGCATTCTGCTATACTCATCCATCAGTGCTTTGCTCAGCTATCTTCAGAGAAGCTTCCTCCTGAAGCAGAAGGGAATTACAGAGACCCACAGACAGACTTTATGCAGAAAGCAAGAAACCTTGGAACACTCAGCCCTGAATGGGATACCAGCATCAAATCCCTCCCCTCAAGGCTCTGAGAACCAGAAACCCCAAGGAAGAGGAAGTGGAAAGAGCATAAGAGCCAGAGGGAACTGAAGACACCAAGAAAATAAGGCCTTCTAAACACAACAGGACCAATGTGCATGTGAGTTCACAGAGACTGTGTCAGCAGGCACAGGGCCTGAAGGGTCTGCATCAGGAGAGACCTAGAGCTAAAAAGAGAAGTGAACACATGCTCCCATCCCTAACCTAGAAGCTACCACTCATCAATAACTACTTGCAAACTGAAATTTTAATTTTCTCCAAGAAAGTCTCACTGGGGAAACAAACTACTTTTAAAGGTAGGTCACATGCCCAGCAGTAGATGCCAAGAGAAAAGGAACTGAAGGCCATCTTTGGAGGTTCCTTGTTTCATAATGTCACATGACAGCTTTCTTTCTTTTCTTTCTTTCTCTATCCTTCCTTCCTTTTAATTTAATTTTATTTTTAGTCTTTAATTTATTATTACTACAAATATTTATTATATATGTCATTATTGTTATTTTACCCTACTGTTCCTTTGTGTATATATTAAGGCTTGCGGTTTTATGTTTTTATGGGATTCCTGAGTGTGCAAATGAGTGTGTTTCTGTGTCTATATCTGTTAATTGTGCCTTTTCTTGTTTGCTCATTTTCTCCTATTCTGATTCATCTGTTTTGTTTTGTCTTATTTTTTTTTAGATCAACTCTTGGATTCCAGTTTGTCTTCAAGGAGAGAAAGGTGAATCTGGACAGCAGGGGAGGTGGGGGGAACTTGGAGGAGAAGAAAGAGGAGAAACTGCAATCAGAATATATTATATGGAAAATATCTATTTTTAATAAAAGAAAAATTGCAAACTTGGATGGAAGAAGTCTTTACAATGTTCACATTGAAACCACCAAGTAGGAACCCCCCCACCCCCAAGATGGCTCAGCAGGTTAAGGCACTTGCCACACAACCTTGGCAACCTGAGTTCGATCCTTAGAACCCACTGTGGAAAGGGGGGACTCAAACACACAAAGCTGTCTTCTGACTTCCACATGTGCACCACATGCCTCCATCATGTACACCCACATGCCTCCATCATGTACATGCCCCCACACATATTCTACTAATAAATATCTTTAGAGCACAGAGCTCCTAAGCCAAGCCCCTCTGGCTGCTTCTCTAGATGGAGTGATAACATACTGCACACAGACACACAAAGCACCAAAGGCCACTGGGAGACTAAGCCCCAGAGAGGAGAGGACTGGAGGAGACTAGAACACATCTTTCTTCTGATCTCAATTTGAGAGCTCAGCAGGAAAACACAGAAGTCCAAAAGACATTTCTGTGTCCTTTGCTATCACGAGGGCTATGTGGATCACCTGCATCCTTTAAATGCCCAATTCTTCTGACTTTTGTTACAAAGCCTTGCCCCACGGCTCCTCTGCACTGTGAAATCTTTTATACTTAACCATATATAATGTTGTATATAGTAGGTGTATGAATTATCTACCCCGCTGTAGAGACAAGATACCTGAGAAAACCAGCCTAAGGAAGGAAGGTTACTCTGACTCACAATGTGATTAAGAGCATAGCCAAACATGGTGGGGAAGCTATGGTAGAGAGATGCTGGTCACACTGTGTCCACAGTCAGGAAACAGGGAGATAAGTGTCCATGCATCACTTGCTTTCTCTTTTTTATTCAGTCCAAAACTGAAGCCCAGGGAATGGTGCCACTCACAATTAAAGTGAGTCTTCTCCCCTCAACTAATTCAGTTTAGATAATCTTTCAGAGACATGTCCAGAGGCTATCCTAATCTAGACAGTCCCTCAGACACAAGCTTAGAGGTTTGTCTTCTAGTTAATTCTTGATCTTGTCAAGTTGACAATATTAACTATCACTGATTGTGAATATAAAACCTTCACAGATGCGCGCGCACACACACGGGGGAGGGGGGGTGGAGAGATAGAGAGAGAGGCATATACGCAGGGGGGGGGGTGGAGAGATAGAGAGAGAGGCATATACGCAGACTCGGGCATGAATGCACACAGCCCTTCATTATGCAACACTCACGTCCTATAAGAACATGTCCTAAATCAGCAAACAAGAAAGTTTAGTAGATCATCATTCCTAAAGCCTAGGCTTAGTACCTATGAGCCTCTGGTTATAATATTGCCATTAATTGATCAATGCAAAGCCTTGTTTTGTGTGTATTTCTGTTTAAAGATAGATACTTAATACATGCTGCTGGTTCATTAATGTGGAACTCACAGCCAACAGCATACTAATTCCCCAGCAAAGCTCATCCAATGTGTACTTTCCTATGATGGCAAAAGCCTCAAAACAGCCTTCTTCCCCTTAAGGACACTAAAGAGTACCTGAACACTGTACTTAAGAGACCAATTTAAATTAAAACATCACCAAGAGAAAACATGAACATGTTTTTAAAGTGGCATTAGATGGACCAGAAAAAGGACAATTATCTCCAGGTAGAGAGAAGAAAGTAAAGAATCATCTTATACAAGATGAGTACGGGTCCATTGGAGAAACCACACATATCAGTCTACACATGCCTGCCTCCCAGTGAGAAAGTAAAAAAAAAGAACTGACTCTATGCTCATGACTCTATGAATAATGAGGAACATATGTGTGGATTCATGTATGTAATAGACATGTGGCATTAAAAATGTTCATAAAAATAGGTCTGTAAACATATGCATTGATAAAGATTTGGCGAAGACAACTATGTTCATACGTGCAAATGCTATCTCTGACTGCATTCATGGGATCAGAGCAGAGCCAAACAGCTCCAACAAACTGTTGTTAGGATTAGTATGTATACTGCACTCCACTAAATTCTAGACTGTTGCACCAACTTATGCTCCAGAGATGTATTGTGAGAATTACACAACAGACTCCTGTTGTGGGATTCAGGTGTCAGCTGACAAGGTCAAGGGACATTTATACAGAGCACCGGGCCCCCCGACCTGAAGGGGGCGGGGGAAAAGCCCCATTAAAAAGGGTCTGCGGATACGACACGCCCTCTTCCTGGTTCCGGGCTGCGAGAGGGGATTCCATCGTCCGTCCGTCTGCAGACTCCAGTTCCTGTTCAGGTGCTATTGTAATCTGTTGCTGGTACCGTGAGTTCTGGATTATATTTTAATAAATATTTTTCTAGTATTGGTGTTCTTGTGGGTAAACTCCGCCTACATCTGGCGCCCAACGTGGCGGACCCACGTCCCGGACCCACGGGCGGGCCCACGGGACGGGTTTAAATCACACTCAGGTCAGGTTTTGAGTGTGGGCAGGGCTTATCCAGCCCCGTGCGGATTTGGTTTTGAGCGGTGACCTCCAAACGGCTTACGCCATCAGTTTCCGAGGCTCCCGGTCTGGTTCAGCCGGCGCCAGCGGCGGCTCCAGGCCTCTCAACCAGCCGCACGGCCTCGGCCCCGCTGCCACGCGCGGTCGGTAGACCCCCCCCCACCCAGCACACGACCCGCGGCTAGCTGCCTAGCTGAAGGTAGACCCGGGCCGGTTGCAGCTGCCGCGCGCGGTCTGTAGCCCCGCCCCTCGACCAGCGGCGTAGCCGTTAGGCCCTGCTGCCTAGCTATTCGCTGCACGCGCGGTCGGAATCTCTGCCTTTCAACCAGTCGCGCGGCTGCGGCTCCGCTGTAAGCGGTCGGTCTGTCTAACCGCTGCGCGCGCGCGCGCGCGCGCGGTCGGTATCTCTGCCTTTCAACCAGTCGCGCGGCTGCGGCTCTGCTGCCTAGCTTAAAGGCTGACCCGGGCTGTCTGCCTGCTGCACACGCGATCGGTAACTTCAACCCTCCCCCAGCGCGCGGCTCTCTGCCTAGCTAAACGGCTGAGACCCGGGCTGCTTGCTTCCGCCCCTAGCTGTACCGCTGCTCAGTTCATTTTAATTGAGTTTGAACTGCGGCTGCACGAGCGCCCTTCCCCCAACCTGGCTGGCTGAGTTTGACCCAAAAACTGCAGATTCAAGCGGCAGCTCCGCCCTTAACCCCTGTAACCTGGGACAATTGTGAATTACTCCTGTAGGTTAACAAAGATAACTAAAACCATTCTATCTTGTAATTAACATCCTGTCTTGACTTGTGAGAATTTGCCTTTTCCAAAGGTTCTATTCTATCTGCTGAGACCCTTTAACACCTAGGATCTGTGAATAGTGTGCTGAGTGTTTCTACAGCGGCCATACAGCAGGGCACTAAACGTTATTGTGACACCTTCTGACCACACAGCATCATTGCACCGGGATTGAGGTAATGGCTGACAACTATTCTTTTGAGGAATTCGGTATATATTTTTCCACGATGGTTGACAAGTTTTTAAATGAGTATCTTGAGGTATTCAATATCCCAGTTTTACTACTTTTTGGTCTGTTTCTGTATGTTGTGTTCCACAATAGACGGGTGATGACTGAGGTCACGAATTCAAACCTTCAATTACAGTCCAAACTTGGTATTATAGAATTATCAAACGCTACACTGTCAGATGACGTTAAGCAGATGCAGAACTTAAATCGGCAGCTGTTGTCCAACGTATGTGAATTACAGCTCTCAAACTCTGCTATGTCTAAGACGATAGATACTCTACAAATTGATTACAACAAGCTTTCTCATTATGACAGCACTATACGAGAACAATATAAACTCTACGTAACTGATGAGAACAAGAAACTTATTGACCACATTAATAAAGTGGACGAGAAAATCATTAATTATGCTAATGATGTAGATCTCAAAATTGCTAACTCGGTGAAGTCTTTACAAGGATCACTTCATCAAGAAAGTCAAACTTTGAGACAGATGGTATCCGAAATACAAGAATTTGTACCTGCACTGTCCAAATTCCAAGAATGGGAATCCGTAGTGTCCAAAATCCAAAAATGGGAACCCATTATATCCAAAATGGAAGAATGTGGGGACCATATTGCAACACTACAAAAGGGCAATGATACATCTGATGCTCAGAACAGTTCAGGTCAACCCCCAATGGGGTGTTATGGTACTGGAAATACTTTACATAAAGTTGTAAACATCACGGGGATACCTCCTTCACCACCACTATTATTCCCAGCTACTATTCAGACCAAGATGGCACCAGGGGGTTCCTCAGAATATGTAGAGTATAGTTATGAGCCACTACATATGAAAGACATCAAAGATTTTAAAGAGGCAATATCCATGTATGGTATTCACTCTACTTATGTAAAGAAGCTCCTGAATTCATGGTCTGCAAAAAACCGAATCCTCCCCCTCGATTGGATGCAGCTAACGGCTGCTGTCTTGGACCAGAGTCAAAATTTGCAGTGGAGAAGCTGGTTTAGAGAAGAAGCCAGGACCTTAGAACACCAAGGAAGAATTAGGGGTTTCTTTGCTTCTCAGGACCAAATCCTTGGTGAAGGAATGTTTGCTGACGTGAAGACTCAGACTACTTATGACGAACATACTTTATTGCTATGCCGTACGGCCGCACTTAATGCATGGGAAAAGATTTTAGACTCAGGTCAAAAAGTTGAGCATTATGCTAAGGTCAAACAAGGTTTAAAAGAGCCTTATACTGACTTTCTACACAGGCTTACCACGGCTGTAAATAGAGCAATATCAGATCCAGAAGCTAGAAAGCAAATAATACTTTCTCTGGCCTTTGATCATGCTAATCCAGAATGTAGAAGAATGCTTCTGCCTTTAAAAATCAGAGCCGCACCTCTAGAAGAATGGATTCAATATACAATCAATGCTGAACCTCTCCATAATAATGAAGACAATTGGGTAGACCAAACCATTGATAAGGTAAGGAAGAGGAACCAAGGAATCACTTGTTTCAACTGTGGTAGACAAGGCCATGTAAGACGAAACTGTACACAAAGTACTCTTGGAAACGATGCCCGATCTAGGTTTAATTCGAACAGAAGGCCATTGCCTTCTGGATTATGCAGAAGATGTGGCAAGGGACGACATTGGACCAATGAATGTAGATCTACCAGAGATAAAGAAGGCAACCCTCTGCCATCGGAAAACGCCTTTCGGGGCTTCCCCCGGGAAGCCCCCCAAAATCAGACTCCAAATTCGAGGATGGTGAGATCATATCCGGTCGTAGTAGAAGACCAGCATCCTCAAGACGAATAGAACACCCAATACCTGATCTTGAAAAACATACGATATCAGATGATAACATAAATTCAAAAGAAGATTCAGAAACTCCAAAGAAAATTACGAAACGGATATTTTGGCAGACTTCGATAAATGAACAAAGACCAAAATTGGGTGTACTGATAGACAATATTTATATCCAGGGTTTAGTCGACACGGGGGCTGATGTTTCGATCATAACCCCACGGTCCTGGCATCCGAGATGGCCTTTACAGACATTAGATATCCAATTTCTGGGTATTGGAACAATATCTCAGGTGAAACAGAGTGTGAGGTGGCTTGAATGCATAGGACCAGAAGGTCAGAAAGGACGGTTAAAGCCATATATGGCTGATATAGCAGTGAATCTGTGGGGTCGCGACCTCCTAATGCAATGGAATACCCAGATTAAAATCCCTCCTGGTTATGATGTCAGCCAAAGGATCAACTATGTTTCCAAAAATGACAAAAATTCACCAGCCATTCAAGTTGTACAAAAGAATCGCCCTCTTAATAAGACACTCACAGCACTGCCTTTGAAATGGTTAACGGAAAAGCCTATTTGGGTTCAACAATGGCCTTTGACAAAGGAAAAACTTCAGGCGTTAGAACAGTTGGTACAGGAGCAGTTACAGGCTCAGCATATTGAAGAATCAACCAGTCCGTGGAATTCTCCTGTTTTTGTTGTCAAGAAGAAATCTGGAAAATGGAGGATGGTGACAGATTTAAGAGCAATTAATAAGGTGATTCAACCTATGGGCTCCTTACAATCTGGTATTCCCCTGCCTTCTCTGCTACCTAAAGGATGGCCTATTACAGTTATTGACTTGAAAGATTGCTTTTTTACCATACCTTTACAGGAACAGGACAAAGAGAAATTTGCTTTTACAGTGCCTACTCTTAATAATTCAGGGCCAGCTAAGAGGTACCAATGGAGAGTCCTGCCCCAAGGAATGTTAAATAGTCCCACTTTATGCCAATATTTTGTACAACAACCACTAGAAATACTACGCAAGCGCTTCCCACAATCTATCATTTACCATTATATGGATGATATTTTGTTGGCAGACCCAAACCCACAGACATTAGAAACATTGTTTGAAGAACTACAGAAAGTATTGCCTAATTGGGGACTGCAAATTGCTCCAGAAAAAGTACAGAGGGGAGATTCTATCAATTATTTAGGATATAAGATAGGTTTACAAAACATTAGACCACAAAAGGTAAAATTAAATAGAGATAAATTGAAGACTCTTAACGATTTTCAAAAGCTACTAGGAGATATTGCTCATATACGGCCCATGATTGGTATAAAAAACTATGAACTAGTTAATTTATTCAAGACTTTAGAAGGTGACAAGGGTTTAAATAGTCCAAGAAAACTATCTGATGAAGCTGAGAAAGAATTAGAGTTGGTAGAAAGAAAACTTCAGGAAACACATGTGGATCGTGTGGATCCAGACTTGGAATGCATACTTGTTATTTTACCCTCAAGACAATCTCCAACAGGAATCTTAATGCAAAGAGAAAGCATCATATTAGAATGGATATTTCTGCCACATAGGCCAAGCAAAAAGATGAAGACATATATCGAAAAAATTGCTGATCTGATTTTTAAAGGTAAATTGAGACTCCGCCAATTGACTGGAAAGGACCCTGCAGAAATTGTTGTGCCTCTGACTAATGAAGAAATTGAACGATTATGGGCAGACAGTGAACCTTGGCAAAAGGCTTGCAGTGACTTTTTAGGAGAAATTAATAATAAATATCCCCAAAACAAGAGAATTCAATTTATAAAGGAAACTAATTGGATCTTTCCTCGTGTAGTACAAGATGAACCAATTTCTGGAGCCCCTATATTTTATACAGATGCAAACAATTTAGGGAAGGCTGGCTACAAGTCTGAAAACCTAACTAAAGTGGCTCAGAGCCCTTATAACTCTGTTCAAAAGTCAGAACTATACGCGATCATTATGGTGTTGTTGGATTTCACAGAGCCTCTTAACTTAATTACTGACTCTCAATATGCAGAAAGAGTTGTTTCACATATTGAAACTGCTGACTTCATTCCTGATGATACGGACTTGACCTTACTATTCATACAACTACAAGATATCATCAGAGCTAGGATACATCCTATGTACATAACACATATCAGGGCACACACGGGCCTCCCAGGCCCTCTAGCGCAGGGTAATGAGGAAATAGATCGGTTGCTAATAGGAAGCGTGCTAAGGGCCACAGAATTTCATGAAAAGCATCATGTTAACAGCAAAGGGCTGAAGAAGAGTTTTCCCATCACTTGGATTGAAGCAAAGGAAATACTAAAAAAATGTGACACTTGCTCTTTCTATAACCAACCATCTTTACCTGCAGGAACTAATCCTAAGGGTACACACGGAAATGAGATATGGCAAATGGATGTGTTTCACTTTCCAGAATTCGGAAAGATGAAATATGTACATCATACTATTGACACCTATTCTGGAATGCAATGGGCGACTGCCCTGAGTTCAGAAAATGCTGATGCTGTACTTACTCACCTTTTGGAAGCCATGGCCGTATTGGGAATTCCCACTCAGATTAAGACTGACAATGCTCCAGCTTATGTCTCCCGAAAAATGAAGATAATTTTTGCATACTATGATATAAAGCATATTACAGGGATACCACACAATCCTACAGGACAGGCAGTCGTGGAGAGATCTCACCGCACATTAAAAGAGATGCTTTATAAACAAAAGAAAGAAATGAAAAAGCCCAGAGAGAGGTTGCATAGTGCCTTATTGACTTTAAATTTTCTTAATGCTGATGAAAAGGGAACTTCAGCTGCTGAGAGACATTGGGTAGTAGAAAAATCTTCTGAGTTAAATCAACCCATTTACTTCAAAGATGTGTTGACTTCCGAATGGAAGCCAGGGTATGCGCTTCGGTGGGGTAGGGGTTTTGCTCTTGTTTCAACAGGGACAGAAAAGATATGGGTACCAACAAAACTAATAAAAGCCCGCTTCGAAAAGGAGTCTCTTCCTGAACAAGAAAAGTAACTGCTCATCCCTGACATGACAAACGGATGCGTGGTAAGGAAAACACACTTAACAAACCTGGGGCAGGGTCTCTCAGTTTTGTCTTTACAGGAAAATGGATACAACTATTTTTACGGCATTGTCTAAACATTGAATAATTACTCACCTGCAATAGAAGACAGACTGATGATTAAAGAATGTACAAGACTGACTACGAGACCAACTGATACACACGTGCACTACTGGGTAATTTCTCAATTTTTACTGCTTTACATCTTGCATCTACATCTCAAAAAAAAAAAAATGGTCCTGATTTGACTATTAATAAGGCTGGATTTGGATTGGGAACTTGTGGCTTTCTCCCTCTCTAAACCCAAGCATATTGGTAAAGAAATATGAAAAATTCTGTCTCACATCATAAAAGCCACCTGGTGTGAGACAGAAGGCATAATATTTAGGGACCAATATTACTGTGACTTCATCTTAAACCTCGTTCCTCCCTGTTTCTGTACCTCTCAAACATCTCACTCTGTCTGCTTCCAGTCTCCTAAAGTCATGAAAGATATAAATATCTTTTGAATTTCTACAATGCTTAAGTTTTCCACTGTAAATAACATTTCCTCCTATCAGCTATCTACAAAGAATCTGAAACCGAGATGGGGCCTCCACCGGAACAACTCCTGCTAGAAAAACAAAAATAGAAGAAAGAATATGAGAGAGAGAGAATAAGAGACAGATAGACAGACAGCAGAGACAAAAATAGAAAAATCAGGAACCTGGTGCGCACCAATCAATAATTGCTTTCAAGAAATAGATTATTCAAAAACAGCTGCAAGATAGCTCCTTATGATTATCCTTCAGATCACACTGCTAATTAAGTTTCCAGATGGAGTTAACCACTATCCTAAAAATGGTTATAGATGTATGCGGTCAGTCCATTAAGAACTAACCATTGTTTTAGCTTTTACAGGATCCCAAGGAGATGCCATCGCCCTTAAGTCAGCAGGAAGCAACCTTATAAACGACTACGCCCCCTTTCCCAATAAGTTTTATGCTCCAAAGGTTGTGGGTAAAACTGGGTAAAAGACAAAACTATAATATAGCATCAGAGATCTTTTTTTTTTTTAGAAGAGAGGGGGAATAGATAGGATAGATAAAGGTAGACTGTTCTACCTACCTATACTTCATTTTAGCTGAATGTATGGGCTAAGCTAAAGACAATTTGCACTGTCATAGATATCTGTATATTGATACTAATGCAAAATCATTTTATATGTTTAATTGTGATAATTTGTACATTGGTACAAAGTTTAATCTGAGATTGTTTTATGTAACCAAAGCAACTTGTACTTCGATATAAATCTGAATCTGTAACTATTATGTAAAGCTGAATCTAAAATTGCTATATTTTATGTATGCTCATACCTTTGTTTAAAATATTTGCACATCATTGTCATGTATACTATGCAATTACTACCTTCATTTAACTATACTAGATATAATGTATGATTGCACTAGTTATGATATATGCACAAGATGTTTTATATACCTCTGTTTAGATGATATATATGTATTTACATGTCTAAAATGCTGTGGACATTTTACCTGGTAAAATACCCCTGGCTAATGCTCGATAGTTCTACTAAGGGTCATTGTTCAGAGATTGTACATCCCTTATATAAGTATTCTAATTTTTAGTACAGGGTTTATTCCTTAAGACGATAAGATCTGCAGTCAACACTATTTAAGGTATCATATCCCAGTCATTTCAGATACAGGTTAGAATATCATAGATGGACAAGAATCTTCAACCGTTTCATAGACCCAGAGAATATGGCATTTAACATTTAAAATTTGGCCACGAGAGACACGACGACTCCTGGTGTCACTGCTCCCTTCACGAGATGGTGTTGAGCATCAAGGATACTCCATTGGAGTTGGTCCTTTTGGCAAAAAATGGCCGGTTGAGTAAGGAACTGTCCTTACCTTGATTGCTGACAGTACACACATGATGTCAAGCTGGATGAACAAATTGAGATGGAGACTGACGAAACCTGCCTAGACAGGATAAGACAGTCCCTTCAAAACTGTTCTGCTTGTAAAAAGATCTGTCAGATGCCATAGGCCTACAGCCAATCCGATAGATGCTCTAACGGTGCACAAATCCAGAGGTGATTGTCCAGGTAGCTGTGTTGCTGTCCTCTCCCAAATTTTGGAAGTAGCTGCTTCCATGTACTTCTGTCTTTCAGACAAATTTACCTTCCTTCTCAGGTCTTGAAGAGGTTGAAGAATAGATGTTTAAGGTTTCCACCCTAGTATCCCTTAGATAAGAACACTCAGGTGTTAGATTCTCACTTTCCCAGATTAACCCTTTAAAATAATCTATACACCCTACTATCTACCAATATTCTAAAACTATTAGATATACCTTATATAAGTTAGGCTTTGATTAGCAATTATACTTTGACCTCTCCTAGATGCTACCTCATAATAATTCTTACTGTATATAATCTTAGTTTAGAACCTTCTTAGTTAGACAAAGGGGGGAGATGTTGTGGGATTCAGGTGTCAGCTGACAAGGTCAAGGGACATTTATACAGAGCACCGGGCCCCCCGACCTGAAGGGGGCGGGGGAAAAGCCCCATTAAAAAGGGTCTGCGGATATGACACGCCCTCTTCCTGGTTCCGGGCTGCGAGAGGGGATTCCATCGTCCGTCCGTCTGCAGACTCCAGTTCCTGTTCAGGTGCTATTGTAATCTGTTGCTGGTACCGTGAGTTCTGGATTATATTTTAATAAATATTTTTCTAGTATTGGTGTTCTTGTGGGTAAACTCCGCCTACAGACTCCTTCAAAATTCCCAAACTTTCTTCCTTGGACCTCTTATCTTTTATTTCTAGAAGAATTTGGACATTTCACAGATTCTTGAAGCTTCCACCATGGGTGCCTGCATGCAAATGGTGCCTCACTTCTAGAACCTACAACTCTAAAGTCCTCTGCTCACCTCAGTGGACTGGGGATTCCCCTAAATCTCAAACCCAGCCTCTATCTCTCTATCACCAGGAGGAGCACACTGCATCTTGTACTCCAGTGTGTCACTACTCTATCATAAGATGCAGATCATATCATCTCAGCAAATGATGGAGACAATGGCACAGAGCCACCAGCAGTGGGCCTGCTGCAAAGTAAATATCTGGCTGGAAACGGTCATTAATCATTACCATCCCAGACTATGGCATGACTCTTATCCCGGTAACCCTAAAATTTCAAAGTCTTGCCTCTTTATTTCCACCTCAGACTGGATGACCATAACTGGATTCTGGATTTTGTCTTTAGCATGACGGTCAAAAGCACTTACTCTGAAATCCCATGAAGGGAGGCATCAGGGTTTTGAAATGCCACCAAGATGGTTTTTCTTCTGTGCCCTCCTGCAAGCTCCTCATGTGGTTACAACTCTAAAATCACTTCTGATCAAAGCTCTCTTGGCCTTCACTCCTTACAATGCCCAGGCTTACATGTGAGGCCTCTGACAAGTTGGCCTCAGCATCTCTGATCTGACTTAAGTTCACCTTATAGACAGTAATACACAATTGCTGGCTATTTTTTTAGGTTTTCCCATGTTTTCCTGCATATCCTAACTCCCACCATCTTGCCAAGAAGGTCCTTCCATTCCCTGTTGCCTGACTATATCCTCTTCATCACTCTGATTATGCATGCTTCTGGAATGCCTCCTTTGGCTCCCTCAGTCTCAGACTACCTCTTCACTTCAGTGGCATTGTCTACATGTCCAACAATGCAGACCCCAGATAACAGACAGATAGCACAATGAACCAAGGGCACAGAGAGTACTAAAAACACATATCTCAGGGTCTACTTACATTAACTTTAAAAGGTACCACACAAAGTGGTTAAGTAATTAAAAATGAACCTAGGATTTAAAGGAACTCTTCAGATCTGGGAAGAGCAAACTGCCATCTGCCTACCAGCATTTTAAGCACCAAACTGCTCACTTACAGCTGTACTCACACCAAGCAAATTAAGCAGTCAGCAGCAGAGGCAGGCGCAGAACAGTAATCTTAGTACTGCCAGCGTCCTGTGGCCGCTCACAGGCTCCTGCAATGCAGAGGCTGTCGCATGCCCCAGGAACACGGTAACTCACTCTGACTCCAATCAGGGTGCATGTCAAGCCACGGGAAATAATGAATTCTTCAATAAATAGGGTTGTAATAACAGAAATAATTTGGAAGGGGGAAGATAGAGCCCCACCTTACTTTATACTCTGATACCAAAATAAATCCCAGGTGCACATTAATTTTATTAATGAGGACTCCTTCAAGCAAAAACAGAGTAAATGAAGTAGTCCCCAGCCTATATAAAGATCCCAGATAATAAATATAATAAATGAAAGCAAACCCAAAGATAAAATGTGAACAAAGAATAAACTACTATTTGCAGAGAAATATTCAACAAACATTAAAATATCCACAGTCAACAAAGAAATAAAATTATAACAGTGGTAATAAATTTCCTTTCTGAAATATACATTATTTTAAAAATTAGTAGTATCTAGTATAGATGCAGGTTCAGAGTAGATGATAATAATAATGTAAGAGGCTTAAAACAGTACAAACTGGCATATTCTTTATGGAAAAGAACCTTCAGAGGTGAATATATATGCTCAGCAAACAAATCAATTCTACGAATTCACATTTTGGAAAAAAAATCATACATAGAGTCTACTGAGAGATGGTCCTGGATGTGTAAGTGCCCTGCATAAGATATATTGAGTATACTGTGAGATGGTTCTGGATGTTAAAAGTCCCCTGCATAGAAGATGTTAAGACTAAGATATGGTATAGGTGCATGCATAAGTCTCCTGCATAGGAGATGTTAGGTGCTTCAGAGATTGCCCACAGTTTTACACAGTAGTTATCAAAGGAACCTCAGAGCCACTCAGCAACTTCTGGTTGGAGACTAGTACCTGGCTTCCTCTCTATTTCACACTTTTTAAAAAATAAAAATAGAGAATTCACATCTTGGAGGCTATTTCACCTTAGAAGATCATCCTCCCACATCAAGACAGTTTCATAATTTCCACTTCAGATGTGTCACCATAGCAGGTTTCTATTCCACCAATCACCAGGTGGGGTAGGTGAAGTAGCTCTCTGAGGCTGCTCTAGGGGGAAGAACACAGAAATCTCTGGCTAACTTACCAAATCAGTCCCCAAAGTATCATGCATGTGTTATTAGTATGTAGCGTAAGTATTGCTTAGCCCCACCTGGGCAACACACAGAGAGAATCAAAGCCTGAAATGGTCATGCTGCCAGCCACACCATGGTTGCTTAGAGCCTGGTTGTGGATGCAAGTCCATCTTCCTCCTAATGTAGAAATGGTGGTTTGAAGCTAGAATGCCTAACTGTAGACAAGCAGTCTTAAAACTCAGGAAATAACACCATCCCAACATCTCTGGAGAACTGTACAACACGGAGTAGCATGGAATGCAGAGTGGACAGAGAGTAAGGGTGGAAGCCCTTGTACACATTGGAGAGTAAGGCAGAGGTGTCTGGCTGATGCTCTGATCCTCTCCGGATTCCTTCCTGACCTACACATGGGCTCCACACACTGGCGGGCTGGACAATGGTCTCATTTCTGCTCTGCAGCTCTGGCCACATTTCCCTGTTTAGTAAAGTTCAAACAGAAAGACGGACACCTTCTCACCTCTATGCAATCCCTATCTAGCCTGAGCAAGACCAGCAGCCGTGTGTAGAGCATCACAGCCCTGATCTCACTCCACTACTCTGAGTCACAAGGCTAAGCAAAGTGATTGTTCTCATTAAGAAGGAGCCCAGGCTTTGCTGCTGGTGCAGGCACTCCCTAGAGCTCCAGAGCTGAGCAGACCTGGGCGGGCAGCCAGCCATCTGCTCCAGCAACTTATGTAACTTGCTGGGGTTTCCACCTTCGCCTTGGGGGAAGAGAAGGGACATCCAAGGCAGGAAATATACTTAGACCCAGCCATCAATCCGCCATCGTGAACAGCCTGCTAAGCAATAGATCGTAGGGCTTTCTCAGACTTCAAGAGTGGCATAGAGTGAATGGGAACAGGCTGCTTACATGCAGCAGCTGGGAAAAGGCAGCTTGTGGTCAAACGGATTAAGGAAAAGATTACTGAATGGCTAAGAGTTCCTTGCCTGTCAGCAAACTACACAATAACTGCTGGCAGACCAGGATAGGAAGTCGGAGCCTTCTTCTTGGTGAGAACCCACTGAGGTTGAATGGGGAGTAGCAAAGGCCAAGCTGGCTGTGCCGTGGGTGGATGATATATACCTTCTCCTGACCCAGCAACAAGGCACTTCCACATTGATGGTGGTGGGGGGTGATTCCGGTCAAGAGGAGAGAAAACAGAAAGGAAGAAGCAAATAGTCCTTTGAAGAAAGAAACTATGAAAAGATCAATTGGTTGAGGATAATTCTGCCCTTGAAGGAGGAAATTTGCAGCCATGTTTATCACAGGCACACTTGGGCCTTCAAAACATTTGCATCCACTATCATTTAAAGTTACTAAGGAAGCAGGCTTGCTAGATTCAGGGAGCCTTGTGTCAAGTACAGCCTGATGTGGGATGTCTTTCTGTAAACTCTGAATATGTGTTACTCTCATTGGTTATAAATAAAACTGCTTTGGCCAATGGCAAGGCAGAATAGAGCCAGGTGGGAAATCCAAGAAGAGACACAGGAGAAGGATGGAGTCTGGGAGAAACCAGTTAGCCACCCAAGGAACAACAAGCCAGTAGACCAGTAACACCACAACCACGTGGTAATATAGATTAATAGAAATGGGTTAATTTAAGACCTAAGAGCTAGCTAGTAATAAGCCTGAGCCATCAGCCAAACATTTATAATTAATGTTCTAATTTCTCCATCACCTGAGTGATTATTGAGAAGCAGCTGTGAGTCAAGGTGGGGCAGAGAAACTCAGGTTACAACAACCCCTGTTTCACCACTTAGCATAAGGGCGTAGGAGAAGGAACATGCACTAGTGAGGAAGAGTGCATTAGACTGCATCCGTGCTCACAAAGCCCTGTAAACCTGGATGAGCTGCTTAATTATGTGAAAAGACTGGATCAGCACCCAAGTTCAAATGACGGCAGACACTTCAGAACTGTGGGATGACCCTGAATGGTAATCACCAATCTTGGTAACAGATCTAATAAAAAGTTACCTCTAAAGAACAACATTACAACTAGATGCACTATTGTCCAAACACACCTGTAACAGTGTTATGAATAAGTAAATACACAGTGGGGATGCTATTTACTGGTATAGAATGGGATGGTAGGTTCCTGACAGCTGGCATCAAGACTCTTGGGTTCTAGAAAGTTTCCCTTAGTAATATTCTAACACAGAGCTCTGTAAGTATAGGCTTAATAAATCCAGGCTAATCAGGGAAGGTGGTGGATCTGAAACACAATGAGAACTCATCTATACACTATGGTAATATATCGTATATTTAATAAAAATAGTCTAAAACATCAGAGGACAAAGCCAACCATAGAGCCAAGCCATGAGGTCAAAGAGTGGTGACCCACACCATTAATCCCATCACTCGGGAGACAGAGATCTGTCTAGATCTCTGTGAGTTCAAGTCCTAACATCCAGACAGTGCTGGCACACACCTTTAACCCTAGCACTAGGAAAGCTGAATCAGGAAGTGATAGCAGGGCAGAGGGAGAGAAGGGAGGAGTCAGCTTCCCCTGGCACTTCCCTTTGGGCTGAGGACAGAGAGGTTTGGATTGAGAGGATTCAGGAAGAAAGGCCTGAAGAGTTGGCTGGGTGAGAATTAGCTGTGGTTAGCTCAGCTTTCCCCCAATATCTAGATCTGGGTTTTTATCATAATATCAAATAAAATTTGTGCAATAACACACACACACTCACACACATGCACGAAGTCATCAGACCATCCCTGATAATTTTTTGCATGTCTTAATACTGTAGCCCTAACAGTAGCATTCCTAGATATCAAGATATAAACTTTATTGCCAAAACTTGCAAGTAAGCACACTACCACAGTACATTTGGTATAATTCTTTCAATCAAGAGGCTGAGGCATGAAAATCTCAACTTAAGCCAGTCTGAGCTCTAGTGAGATACCGTTTGAACAAATGGGAGAAGGTTCTTTCTTATACATTCCCATATTAGTTTTTTTTTTCATTGATTTATTTTCTTTTTTAGAACAAGGTCTAGGTACTCTGGGCTGATTTCAAACTTGCTATATAAGCTAGGCTGGCCTGTAATTCATCTTCAACTACAGCCTTTCTCCATCACCTTAAAACTGATAACTTTTTTTTCAGAAATAAATACCATGCTATTGCACATAAAAGAATTGGTGTCAATCCCCGAATGTCCTCTGATTAAAAAAACAAACAAGCAAATTCCCAGAGCTACCTTAAAGGTGTCTTTTTGTAACTGGTTTATTCAGTTCTAGTCCCAACCAAGGTGGGTCCCTGCATTCACTTCTCTATCACCTTAAGTCTCCCTCCCTCCACCCTCCCTTCACACAGCACCATTTCATCAAAGACAGGAATCTGCCACGCTTCATTCCTTCAGCAAGCAACAACCCCATGGCAGTGCAGGGGAAGGATGAAACTGGATGATGACTGATGGGACTCTTCATTCTGTCACTCACACACCTCTTCGCATGGCCCTTCCCCTAATCTCTACCTAGAAAATTTTCAATGCCTACAATAACAGCAAACTCCCTTTGTGATTCAAAGTTTCAGGATTAATACTGCAATGGTTAACATTTGCTGACTGCCTAATGTGTCACAAGCACTGTCCCAGATGACTTTGCGGGTTATCTCACTGAACTATTCTTAGAGCTGTATGAAATCAGTGTGAAAACCATCCATCCCATTCAACAGGTAAGACTCCAGGCCAAGAGCTGGTTCAAATTTGGGGGGGATGAGGCCTGAGTTAAACCAGACAGTCTGACAGCAGGTTACTGTTCTTGGCCATACAGGTACTCCGAAGTAGATCGACTGGAAGGGATAATGGATAACCCTGGCTGTGTATGTTATACATGGAGACACAAGCAGAAATACACAGTGTACCTTTCTCCACGGGAAGCCAAGGGTTTCTGAGACATTATCTCTTAACTCCTTATCAGTGGAGAAAATTACACAATAATGGAAAGTCAAATTTGGAGAGGCAATGATACTAGGGAAAAAAAAGACATCCTTTCACCAGACATACCAGAGATGACCCAATAGCCTGAAGTCACCTCTGAATACACCTAGGACTTGGTAAAACTAAAGCTGACCCATCCTGATTCATGCAGACAATTAAAACTCTCAGACTGAACATGCTTCTTTAGAGGCAAATCTGCAAACTATAGAAACAGAAAGGAAAATGTTTTCAGGATTTGGGGAATCACTGAAAGAAAGTCCAAGTGGGCTATAGGTATGAGGCTATGACCCAGTAACTCTGTGGGTGATCTGTCCACCTGGCCAGCCATGGGCTGAGGCCAGCTTTCAAGGTGCTATCTGCTTCTTCATGCTTATGGACGCAGCAGAACACCCAGCACCAGGACATTGGCTGAAAGGCACTGGTGACTACATCCAAGTGCAGCTGACTAATCTACTTCCTCAGTGAACATGTGTGGTCAGGGAGGCTGAGAACACTGGTCCTCAGGGAGGCCGAGTGTAAAATGTGTTTGCTCCCTCTCCCTACCACCTTCCCTTTCGTGTCCTAACCCAAAGAGAGCCACATCTGGAAACAGCAGAGTTAGAGGGAACTGAGAAGGCAAGGGTGGTTATCAACCAGGAACTGCTGGGGTCAGCAGAGAAAGCTGAGACAAGCATCTGAGGAGCCACATCCTGCTGCTCTGCCACTACCAAAGGACCTCCAGTCAGCCTGATCCAGCATACCAGGAAACCAAAACTTGACATTTTTCTTGCCCTTCTTTCTTTGCAAAATAAGGTTAAACCATGATGCTCTGTGTATTGATAAGGCAAGGTGCTTAATAATGTGACTAAAGTCATTGACCCAGTAACATCATGAAACAAATAATAGTGAAGAGAAATGAAAATCTCAAGGAAAACCAGTACTGATCTATTGTTTTGCATAATTTTCTTTACCCACCATTACCAGGTACTCTCTCTGAAACTTGTCTGTATGATTCTTTTTGACGGCTGAGTGTAAGACAATCTGTTGATTCTGCCTGCCAAAAATCCAGTCCCTTCCTTTTCTACTAACCATTCCTCAACCTCTCTTAGAATGCGACCGATGGCCTTCTCTCTGCCTAAAGGGGCTACAGCTACTCCTAAAGCCAGCATATGACTCTGGTGTGACCTCAGGCAAGGTAAGTGCTACAAGGATGAACAAAGGACCTGAAGCCGTTTCTCTAGGCTGTACAGTTTAGTGGTGATACTATATCCTGGTTCAGGCTGCACTATTTCCATTGCAAAACTGCCTCCCCATCCACTTATCACCCATGTAAGATGTGATCTTTCAAAGTTACATGGAAAGAGCTAACAGAGATTTCAAATGATCAAAGCTGGATATACCAGGTCAAGAAGACTTCTGGGAAGAGAAGAGGCTGGTTCTCGACCTTACAGGACAAGCAAGAGAGAAATGGATCTGTGGGAATAGTTACCTTCCTCTCTTTAGGTGAAGCAGGAGCATGAGAGTTGGAGGTAAGTGTGGGGAAGACAGGGCACAAGCAGAATCTGGCAGAAGGTCTTGAAGGTGATAGAGATGGAGAAGCCGATAAAGGAGAAAACATTAGAAAGGTTATGTAGCTAAGGAAAATTCATTTCCAATAGGAGCATCACTTTCCTGAACATAAACCTGCCACATACTTCCTGCACCTACAGACAATGGAGAAATGTACCTCAAGCTGAAGGCCTGCAGTGAGAAGGCCTGCATCTAGACTAGGCTCAGCTCCTTGTCCTCGAATGACAAAAGCAGCTACAGCCAAAATATTAGAACTAAAGCTCTGGAGGAAAAAAAAATTAAAACAGTATATAAAGTTTTAGGCTTTGGAAGACAAACCATCACATACATGACTGTGTGTTTTTCTGAGCATCCTTTCCTTTTGCAGCCTATTTTCAAATGTCATTAATAAAACCTCAACTCTGCTTTAAAAATGTAAAGCATTAAGCAGTAGCTAGACAGGAATTCATCAATTCCCACGAGAAGCACACAGGAGCAGAGCTCTTGCCCGGGCACTTCAAACCTGAGCAACAGGCTTATAGGCATCACCCTTTCAAGCTGGAGATGTCAGAGCAAACAACTCAAGACCCAGAATACTTCTGCATGATGGTTCTTGGTTATATTGTCTCAAATACTACTGTAAACAAACAAAAAAAAAGGTTAAAAAAAAAGTTTCATTCATTATATGGGTCAAAGATAACAACTTACCTTGACATCTGAAAAATAACCCCTACAGTGTGGAGATAAGAGGGGTGACTGGGACAGGAGAGGAAGATCAGCACCCACACAAACCTAAGCCAGCAGCAACAAGAATCACAGCCAATATGATGCCAGACATAAGATTTATTGCAACAGACCAAACAAAAAATAGGAAAGTGAATGGACTCTAAAAGCGGTAAAAATAGAGAAAGCGAAAGCTAAAAAGGTCATGCCATTATCTATTCTAGAATAAATCCTTCTAAATATATGTGAAAAGTGGGAGGGGTGACTAGGAGCCAGGAGCAAATACAGGAGGGAGAGGGAGGGAGGCAAGGCACACACGCACGCACACATGCACGCATGCATGCATGCACATACACACACACATACACACCACCCCTCTCTCCTCCCCCCCACCCCGCCCCACAATGCCCTTAACTAACAGAAAGTTGCTTTTTGGGTTGCTTCTGATCTACTTTTGAACACCCGTGGAATAACTACCTGTAGTCTCAGAAAGCCCAGGCAAGAGGAGAAAAGGGTATGTTCTGTGTCTCCAGAGTACATAACAACTTCCTAGAAATAGTCATGGTTTTACTTTAATTAAGGACTAGTGTTCTCTCTCCCCAGTGGCTGCAGTTGTTTTAAGTATCGTCCCTAGAAATTATTTATATACTAGAGAGGGCACTTGCACAGACCTCATAAACATCCTCTTATTTACCCAAATCAGATCATGCCTCTCAGAACTTTGTGGTTGTCTCTGACGGCCCAGTGCTTTTTCTATCAAAACCCACAGGATTGTATAGTGTGACCAAGGGCTATATGCTGTATGCACTTGATGACAGAAGGTCCTATTAACCAAGAGGGAACCACTCACCACTCAAATGCCTTTTAACTACTCGTGTTCCGCTTTTCCTTCAGTAATGCAAAACATGAGAAAGATAAAAATGGCTTAGTAATACTTCACAAAGTGTTCATCATCCTTAGCAATTAGGGAAACACAGAACAACTCTGAGATTTTCATCTCACCCCAGTCAGAATGGCTCGAATGAACAAAGCAACCAAAAATAAATGTAGTGAAGATGAGGAAAAGGGAGACCCCACATTCATTATTGGTAGGATTGCAAATCGGTGCATCCATTTGAATCTCCTAGGATGCTCTGAGCCCTTCGGTTCTATAGTTAGTAAGTTCTGGACTGGACGAATTGGGACACACTGTGCTAAACCCATGCCAAATCAGTACCTGGTATCAGTTAAAACTTACTGAAATGTAATATAAAGTAAAAGAAAATTTTACTTGGATAACTTTATGTCTAATATATAGAATACTTACTTCTTAAATAACTATAGAAAGGCTTGAGACCATGCTTTGATGGCTCAAAGAACTAAGCATCCTTTAAAGCAATCTCTCACTATTGTCTCTCAAGTTCCTTCCTCAGCTGGGCTTCCTTTGCCTCCATTAGAAAGAAACTAATAGGAGCTGAAGAGATGGTTCTGCAGTTAAGAGCATCTGCTGCTCTTGCAGAGGATCAGGTTTTGGTTCCCAACGCCCATACAATGGCTCACAAGCACATGTAATTCTAATTCTAGATGATCAGATGCTTTTTCCTAGCATCACTGGGCACCTGCATGCCCATGGTGTCCATATATACACATAGATATGAAGTAAAGGGATAAAATTAAAAAAAAATTAGTAAACTATGAACAGTGGGTCCCTTGGGCAATGCTGATGTGAAACATAGACTACTTTGAAGACTTACTGTGTGCCATTCTTTCCAGCCAATATGATCCAGTGAGGTAGGTGCAAGTATTATTCCACCTCAGCAGCTGTGGTCATTCCTGTCTTGGTTACACACCACTTCCAGAACACCTAGTGAATGACTCAAGCACATCCCTCCCTTAACTAGAAACTTACAGAGATTTCTATCTGTAAGTTACTGTTGGGGGTCCTCATTTTACTTGCCCTACATCTTTCAGTAACAACACTTAAAATCTTCCTTTAGAGAACCACTCCTTGTGACCCAGACCTGGCCAATTAGCAGGCTCTATCCTCTTCCTTCTTAGCAGATGGTTGGTTCAAGGTAGGGCCTGTGATCAAAATTGAAGCCTTTTATTGCTATAGCAGGGGGAAAACAGGTCTTTTCGATAGGAGTTCCAGCAGTACGGGTGATAATAAACTTGCAGTCACCAGAGATATATGGCTGTGGATCATACACCTAAAATGCAACCTTGGGATGAGATGAATGCACAGGGCAACAGAAGGATACACATTCTATCTATGGAATTTCCAGATATATGAGCTGCCACTTTCCAATTTTATCTTGAACTAGGTTCTGATGTTTGGAAGCAAAAACACTAACAAAGCTTTGCTTCAAGGGCTGGGGAGATGGTTCAGTGAGTAAGAATTTTTGCTGTACAAGCATGAGTACCTGAGTTCAAATCCCCAGAATTCATATAAAAAGCCAGGAATGGAAACACACATCTGTAACCCAATGTGTGAGAGAAAGAGGGTGGCTAGAGTTTTCTGGCCAGCAGCCTAGCTCCAGATTCAATGAGAGATCCTTTCTTAAAGAAATACAGCAGAAAGTGGGGAGCAGAACACCTCACATCCTCCCTGGCTTTGGCACAGTCACAAGGATATGTATACATGTGTCTGGGCTATATGCACATGTACACCACATACAAATTGAAACATAACACACATAACAAATGTTTTAAAAGAAAAATAATAAATCTTTGTTTCATTTTTATGTCTTTCTATGTCTATTTCTTTCTACATCATAATCCCTGAAATTTAGTTTCATTATTTTTCTTGCCTGATTCAAACACAGTCAATACATATGCAGCACTGGGCTTGGGGGACCTTTCTTTATGATGTGCTTCCTGGATCTCTTCTGCAGCTTAATGTTACTAATGTTACTTAAAAATTTGCCCAAGTAGTGCCTGCACACACAGGCAAAACGCACAATTCTGCATCCTTCCCTTTGGTTCTCTATGTCTACCCACAACATCACGTATTTCAAGAAAAGCAGCAAAAAGCCACCCGAGATTCCAAAGAACAGTCAAGAAAATAGCATCCCATGCACAGAGCAGAGCTATCCTGGCAGGAGGAGAGCAGAGCCAGCAGCTTCCTGGGCAGCAACTCTAACCTGAAGTCCCCAGCTTCTCCGGAGGCTCAAGTGTGTCTAAGTATGGGGTTGCAGTCCTGAGATTCCAGAAAAGTTAGGGGGCACTGCTCCACAGGGCATACTGTGAATTCCAGGCACTACTCACACCCCCACTTATGTTAGTGCTAATTTGGAGAAATGTGTATTATTCAAAGAAGGACAAAAATGGTTTAACTGGGGTCTGTTTGCCTACAACAGAATTCCCACGGAAGAAGCCAACAGAAAAGGAAGATTGGCTTGCATTGTTGCTGCCATTGTTGAAATTGGGCCTTTAACGAAGGAGGGACTCAAGAGTAACTGTCTCTACTGGGCATGCACAGTGGTGGTCATCAAACACCCTGCCCGATAGAAATGAACTGCTTACTCTTTGCCCTGCTAGGAGCTTGCCAGCACACAGATGTTCATCACGAATGCCAGGCATAGGCCAGGTGTAGGTGCACACACGTGTAATCCCAGTACTTTGGAGATGAGGGAATCGACATGACTCATGGAGCATTTGCTAAGCAGCTATTATGTGTCAGGTGTTGATAGAAAACAGAGGCCCAAAGGCAAATCAAGGAACTGTAGTGATGTGTACAGCTCAGACTGGTTGCCATGGTGAGACCTCTGTGAAAGTGATGCAGAAAGTTCTAAAAGCAAAGCAGCATGTAGATCAGTCTCATTGGTGTACAAGGACAGACACACACACACACACTCACATGCAATAGAAAACATGGCCACTAGAAAACTCCCTATGCTCATCTCTGACAGTGAGAATTTGGGCAGCTAGCCTTCATCCAACTGCTCATACAGCACTGGGCTCTGTGAAATATACCTCCCTATGATATGCATAACCCTAAAACTCCAATGTGAGTTTTTGAGAGAGAAAAGAAGCTGTTGATCTTTGCTCTCAATAACGGGATTACGACACTTGCATATATAGAAAATTTGAAATATAACAATGGATAGGAGCACAGACCTCATCCTACAAGGTCTGGATTCAAATTTTGCTTTTGCCTGTTAGCTCTGTACCTTTAAATAAATTACTAAGTCCCCATGTGATTCAGTTTCCAAAACAACAAACTGGAGAAAATAAGGCCTACCTCAGAGTTATGATGATTAGATAAGCTAATAATACAGAAGGGGCAGAGAAAGATAAAGAATGGGAAAACTGGGTAAATGTAAAGACCCACTCCCTACAAACAAGGACCCTCATCTGAAAACACCGAAGCTCGGGCTTCACTCACAGTCTGCTGGCCACTCTTTGAATCCATTCCTGTAAAAGCAGTAGGTCCACCTCTCTGGGACACCAGAAGCTTTCATCTCACTCATCATTGGACTAGCAGTCTGACCACCTCAGCCAATATAATCTAATCCATGCCCACATTCTACACCCCTGAGATGCTGCTCCATAGGCACTAACCATGGCAGTGCCTAGACTGGGCTGTGGAATATACTGAAACTCTATCTGCTCCTCTTTCTTGGAGTGTGTTTGTAGCCCATCTTCCTAACTATACATCATCTATCCTTACAGAATGAAAAGAAGCCAGGCAATATGCAGGAGGCAGAGCAAGCAGGTCAGACGAACATTAGTAAATGAAACTGCACATGCCTTCTATAGCCTTGAACCTAAAAGACCTTGTTTAGGTGTTTATTTGAATTATCTGAACAACTGGAGTTCATTTTATCTTACTGGTATTTGTTTTCATACATGTAGGGATAGTTCTTATTTTTTTTCTTTTTTCCTTCTCCTATTCTGATTCTGATAAAGTATTTTCCAAATAGTTATTAGCTACGTAAACATTAAGATTAAAAATTCATAATCCTAACATCAGATGTTTAATTGTCTTATAGGTTGACAGATGATGTACAATAAATGCAATTTGCTGTGTATACGTATTTATACAAACACAGAATTGTAATCACAAGATGCATACATTTTCATATTACTTTTTCTATGTACGAAGTACTTTTTAATTCAGTATATTTGTTGTAATGGCAAGAAAAACATTAAGAGTGGTGTCTCACCATACTTTTCCTATTGGTGACAGCACATATTATTTCCAACTTAAAATAAAGATCACCAATGAATGATCTTCCTTTTTTCACTTTAATTAGAGATTTTCAATAATTTTTGAGCAATGAAATTATCAACATGAAGCTATGAAAAAATTAGAATTTTATGAGTCAAATGGCTGTTATAAAACTTTCAAGAATGAAATACAAACACATTCAACATTTTCTTTCTCACATTTGTGGAAAGAAAGTTGTTCAAAACCAGGCCAAGTTATCCCTCTGCAACTAGAAGGCTGATGGGGACTCTTTCCACAAACCTTTAAGGAGTGCTTCTCCTCTTTAGACTTCATGCAACAATAGAAGGCCGAGGAGCAGAATCAGGTGTGTTGAGTGTGTTCTTTAGGGCATCACTAGGTAAGAACATGCACTGCTCTTGTAAAGAACCCAAATCAGGTGGCTCACAACCACCTATAACTCCAGCTCCAATTAATTTCCTTTGTCCATTTGCAAGTACCCACAGACAGACAGACAGGCAGGCAGACACACACACACACACACACACACACACACACACACACACACACACACACACAATTAAAGATAGAATAAATCTTTTGAAAGAAAGTAATTTTAAACAAGACAAACATGAACCTTACTCAAGAGCAGGAGCAAGTTCAAATTCCAGAGGCCAAAAGTCATTCCCATAAAGTTTCCTCGGAGTTTTCTGCATAGATACCCATGCTGTTCCTATAGACACCTATGTCTGCTCCTGTAGATACCCATGAATCTTCTAACCAATGCCTCTCCTATAAATACCCATGCCTCTTCTATAGATACCCATGTGTAGGCAGAGTTTTACTTACAAGGCACCAGTCCAAGATTAATATTTATTAAAATATAAACCAACACTCATGATACAGGTAACAGCTTATAGTGGAGCCTGAACAGGGACTGGAGTCTGGAATGGTGGACGATGGATTCCAAACTGGTCTCTCCAGCAGCCAGGAACCAGGCAAACAGACTTTCCAGGGTCCAGCAGCCCCTTATCAATGGGGTTGGCCACGCCCCCTTCAGGGGCCCGGAACCCTGAATAAGCATCCTTGGATCTTATCAGCTGACACCTGAATCCCACCACACCCATGCCTTTTCAATAAATACTCATGCATATTCTAGAAATCCAATGCTGCTCCTATAGATACCCATGCCTCCCTACAGATCCCATGTCTCTCCTATAGATCCCATACCTGTCACTACATTATAAGTACAATTACAACAGTTTTTCTACTTGTGACTTCATTAGAAAGCAAGTCCTGACAAGAGAGAAAGAGAGGGAGGGAGGAAGGGAGGGAGGGAGGGAGGGAGGGAGGGAGGGAGGGAGGGAGGAAGGGAGAGATAATGTGCACGCCAGTATTTGGCTTTCTTATGTACTTTCCCCTCCAACATCCCAATCTTATAGAGTAACTGATATTCTGAAGGTGGGTAAGAAGCAAGGCAGAAGTCGGACTATTCCTAAACACAAGAGAAGAGAGAAACTGAAAGGCTTATATTAGAAATAGATAAAAACAGAGCCAAGGCTACAGGCCTATAACAGAGCGCTTGCAAAGTATGCACAAGACCCAGGGTTCAATGTCTAACATGGTGTCTTAAAATAAATAACACTAAAGATTAAGTCATACATTTTTACCATCCTGTAGAAGGCTAGAACACTGGGGAGGTGGGGATGAGAAGAGTTTTTGCTAAAGATTTCTTGCCAAATCAATGAACTCCAAGTTCACACACATGCACATGTGCACACACACAATAGAGTTTAGCTTAAACCATGCTGTCCTTATGTACACTGGATAGCTTTCAAAATTTTGCCTGTGTTGCGAGCATCTAACACCCTCCCTCCCCCCCCCAAAAAAAAATCACTAAGGACTTCAGCTGCCTTCTGCTAAGGCTGCACTCCACAATACTGCCATGAAGAAATGACCCCAGGCAACCCTGGAATGTACCTTGTATTGGTTATCACAACCTGAGGAAAATATTCTAATCAGAGTCATGTGACATCATCTAAAAGTAGTCTCACTTGATATTAGCATTCTCTGACACTTAACAATTGCTAGCATTTGGAGCTCAGGGAAGAACCAAGAACACAATTGCCTGGGGAGCAGCAAAGGAGGGTTAGCCTTCCCTTAAGAGCTCCTCCCTACAGAAAAGCCTGTGGCTAGACCAGCGGTTCTCACCCTCCTAATGCTGTGGCCCTTTAATACAGTTCCTCATGTTGTGGTGACCCCCAACCAGAAGGTTTTTGTTGCTACTTCATAACTGTAATTTTACTACTGTTGTGAACTGTAATGTAAGTATTTTTGGAGGTAGAGATTTGCCGAGGGGTTTGTGACCTATGAACTGAGAACTAGGAGCCCAGAAGAACTAACTGCTTTTAAATCTGCTTGCTGAAACTTCATTAACCAAGGAAATGAAACTCTCATCACAGAGGAAGAGACACCCTCAGACACCTCACTCAGAGCCCAACGGAACTTTGTCCCACTGTCTGGTTTAAGAGTTCCCTTCCTTCTTTAAGACATACTTACATATTCATCCTCCCTCTCCCACTCCCTCTCCCTCTCTCTCTCTGGCTTACAGCCCCCACTTTCCTTTCCCCTAAGAAGAGATTTCACTTGTCTGGCCCTTATCTGAGTTTCCTATTTTGAGGGCCTTGCATATACACGCCTGGTAATAAATGTGTGGGCCTTTTCTCTGGTTCCTGTCGCCTGCTATTTCAGCAGCCTCACTCACAGAACCCTCGGGGCAAAAGCTTAAGCTTCTTTATACTAAGACAAAAGAAAGCATGACATACCCTCAAGGACAAAATAGCAGAGGCATCAAGTTATAACTCCTGCCTTGTGAGGTGGGGGAGCCGGCTCCCTCAGTAAACTGAGGGCCAGAGTTCTGATCCCTCCTGTGCCCACTTAAAGGCTGGGTGTGGAAGGACTGTGACTTCAGAACTGGGAAGGGAGGACATAGGCAGATCACAGAGGCTCTGTGGCCAGCCAACTTAGCCATATCAATGAGCTCCAGGATCGCTGAGACTCTACCACAAAAATAATGTGCAGAGCAATAAAGGGAAACATCCCATGTCAACATGTGGACTTCATGTACAAACTCACACACATGCACATGTGCACATACACAAAATACAGTTTCAGCTCATTTGTTGTTAGAGATTACTTACCTAGGCAAGTGAAACTGACTTGCGCAGTAAAAAATGCAGTTATTTTTAAAGTGATTCTTTCAGTAAAATAAATCAAGGAAAATATTGAGCAAACAGAACACATGTTGGGGGAAAAGGATGAAAATCAGGAAAGGTTGTAAGGGAACCTGGAGCCTGTGTACATTCATGTTTTGATGGTCCTTATTTCCTCGGCTAGACTATTGCATCCTTATCTTTACAAGGGAAAGGGTAAATCTTTCAATATTTTTAATTCAAACTTGCATTATCTTGACGGTCCTCATTGATTTGTGCATCCATTTAAATGGCATTATGACTTAACTTTGCCTTGACTTCCAGTTGCTTTTCAATCCTTAATGACACAGAATAATACAGCCTTCAGTTCCTACCTGTTAAGTACTAATAGTCTGAAAAGCATGTGGCAGATTTTTAATACTATAATAGTAGCAATCCTTTTATAATCCAGGGATAATGGCACTCATGCTGACACGGGTCATTTTATCCTAAATAATCTGTCTGTAAGGTGCCCAACTATTCAAAGGTGAGGAGGACCCTGTGTGAAGACACAGAAGACTGCCTCTGTTCTGCTGGGGGCTCATTTTGGCTATTCTTGGCTCATGCTAATTCTTTCAGGTGAAGAAAAGAGTAGTTATACATGAAATTTTATCATTAGAGACTTCAAAGCCAACCAACCAACCAATAGCAACAAACAACAAAACCAAAAAAGAAAAAAAAGAAACTGTCGCCATTTACAGCTGTGCGTCAGATACAGAAAACTCGTGGGCTTTAGACTAGCAAGGCCAAAGCTGGAAAATGCTGACACCCAGGATTAGCCAGCAGAGTTCAATGTTACAATGATGCAGATGACATAAAAATCTTGGCAAAGAGGATGTTGATTTTACTTGGCTTTTTTTTTTCTTTCATTTTATCCTGTGTTGTTTTACATCTATTAATAAAAGCCAGAGACAACTCCAACTACATGCTGCATCAGGAATCCCTGTGTCCTCAGGACAACTCTAGATTGATATTGAAGCCTCGGAGGCTAAGATGTAAGAAACACAAAACTACAATAGTATGGAGTATAGTATTGACTCGGTCACAGTAAGATTCACATGGATCTTGCACAATGAAGCAAGCTTTATTTGAATTTCAAACACTGACTAAACATCTGTTACGATCTACAGAAGAGAAGCCCAGAACAAGTTGTCTTCTGAAATTTCCTATATTGTCCTCACTCTCTTCACTCAGGTCCTAAGCGTGACTAGAACCTGTGGAGCTTCTCATTATTTCAATCTTGAAGTCATGACTTTCAAAGGTAAATGGTACCATTTATAAACATACACTGTATGTGTGATGGTACATGACCGCGTGTGCACTTGTGGCAATCAAAAACTGACACTGGGCATCTGCCTCTAGCATTCGCCTCCTTCTTTGTAGACAGGGCCTCTCACTGAACCCAGAGCTCACCATTTTGGTAAGCTGACAAGTTAGCAAGCTTCTACAATCACTCTGGCTCTGCCCCAACCCACCCTCCAGTGCTGGGGTTACAGATGCATGCCATCTTGTCCAAATCTTAGGTGGGTGCTGGAGACTCAATTTCAGGTCTCATTTTGCATGGCAACAACGTTATCCACTGATCCATCTTCCCAGCCCGTTGATGATATTTTAACACAACCAAAATGCTGAGGGTTGAGACCACTGGTTAGAATTCTGACCATATACAGTTTACACCAAGAGATGAATTTACCATCAGTTTTGACACTGAAAACGTAAGAGAAAATACTGCAGCAGAATTTACATGCAAAGAAATAGGAAGTGTAAAACCAGACTGGAAATAGTCAATTCAGAAGAATATCATTTAACTTAATTTTATTTTTAAAAGCTAAGAACTCTAAAAGTTAAATATATTCAATAAAAACCATTTCCTTATGAGAGAATAGCTAAAAATACCCAGTGCTGGGGAAGCTAATCTTATTTCTTGATGAGATTAACTGTGTGACCTTGAAACAGTCATCAAGCCATTCTTAACCCAATTGCCAAATTGGCAATCAGGAGAATCTATTGCTACAAGGATAGGCTAAAGTTTCTTAAAACTTAGTGGTACTCCCTGTGATGATATGATTGCCCTTTGTGACAACAGAACACTCAACCTATCTGGACCTGTTTTTAAACATCCAGCAGAGTAGTCCACATGTACCCTGCCCTGCCTTAGACAAGTCTAGATCTCCAGGTGAGTCACAGACAGTCTCATTCAGAAATAACCTAAAAGAGGAAGAAAACCCAGATAAATTGTGGAGAAGACCAGAAGGTGATCTGAAAGTGGCCTCCAGAGGCTGGGTAGGAATAATGTGATAAATGGAGCAATCCACAGAGGGCTGAGAAAATGCTTGTAGGCTAAGGTGTGTTGTAAAACTGAACTATATGGGGAATAAAACTGAATGAAGAGCATTTCAGACTGGTAGCCTGCTATATGCAAAGGTCCTGGGATGGAAAGGGTGTGGCATGCTGGGAAACAGAAGCTGGCTGATAAGGCTGGCCTTTCTAACCATACCAGAGCTTGGGGCTTCTTCTTATGTGGTAAGACAATATTGGGTGACTATTCTCATTGAGCTCAGCTTTGCTAAATGCTAATGGGATAAGCTATTTTCAAGAATTTGTTCACGTTATGATCACAGACCCTCTCTGTGATTACAAAAGTAAAATAAAAGTACACAGAACTTTTATTTTATTAAAATATAATTACACCATTTGTCCCCTCCCTCTTGCCCCTCTCATGTAACTCCCCTCCCCCTACTCTCTCCCAAAGTCTTGGCCTCCTCTTTTTTAATGCCTGTTGTTACATATACATAGAAATACAACTAGGTTCAGTGTTGTCTGAATGAATAACCAATCAGGGGGCTCATTACTGAGGAAGACTAATTTTTACTCTCTCAGCAATTGTTAGCGGTTTGTAGCACTCTGCCTTAAATAAATAAATAAATAAATAAATAAATAAATAAATAAATAAATAAATAAATAAATAAATAAATAAATAAATAAATAAATGAGTAAATAAATAAATAAATAAACAAACAAATACATAAATACATAAATACATAAATGATCTGTTTCTTTTCATCCTTCTTACTATATGCTGTGATCCCAGCTGCCTAAACATCAGCCATGGCCACCAGGCAGGACTCTGCCTTTCTACATAATCAAGTATAAGAGTTCTGTTAAAAAAAGAAAAGAAAAAAATACTACATATAGAAGAAATTTTCATAACGAAGTCCTCAGAAGATCAGCCTTCTAGACTAATAGTCAATAAAGGAAGGTTATTTAAAGCTGGTATTGTCTGTAATTACAGCTCTCAGAAGATATAAGCAAGGGAGATGGCAAGTTCAAAGTTAACCAGGGTGTGTCAGTTCAGTTTGTCAACTTAACACAAAGGTAGACACATCTGAGAAGAGAAATCTTGCCTGGAGGCAAGCCTTGAGCCAATTTCTTGATTGGTGATTGAGTGAAAGGACCCAGCCTACTGTGGCCCTGAGGTATATAGGAAAGCAGCCTGAGCAGGCCAGGAGGGGCTAACCAGTAAGTGGTGTTCCTCCAGAGTCTCTGCTTCACTTCCTGTCTTCAGCTTTCTGTCCTGAATAAGTTCTTGCTTTATCTTCCTTCAAGGATGGATTGTGGCCAAAAGATGGAAGCCACATAATTTCTTCCTTCCAAGCTGCTTCTAGTCATGGTCTTTATCATAAGACAGAAACCTAACTAAGACCTTGGGCTTCAGGGTGAAAAGCTACCAGTTAGTGTGATGATCTGTTACCCAAATAGAAGACCTTGTACAAGCTGACGTGGTCTTCTAATAAGGCTACTGAGGACAATAAATGTACAAATGAGCATTTATTACATCCTTCTGTCAGTGTCCACACAGTGGCATATCTTCAAGGGGGAAAAAGCATAATATCGGGACTAAAGTTCTGGCCCTGGCTCTGTGTCCCAGCTACATGTGTGACTTGGGAAATTCATTTTCCTTCTGTGACCTTGTTCCTATGAATCAGAGAAATGTTCATGCTTGTTAAGGCTTCTTCCAGAATTCCCAACACTCCTATTAGACAAGGGAACTAAAAGCAGGCATACACAGTCTTTTCATTGTGTTTAATTTTCCAGTGACGCTCATTTCACCCTGCACATGAGCACACCTGTATCTCAAGGTCATGATATCTAAGAATGGCTTCTGAAAAAAGAAGTCGCTGACCTTGCTAATTTTAAATATATTCAGTATGTGATTGGTGTATTTATTTTTAGTTCTACTTATGACAGCACCTCAGCGGCTTTCAATCTTTCAGTTAACCATTCAGCATTTTAAAAGTTATCGTTGCACAAAGCCTAAGTCAACATGATCCTAACACGTGTTTAAAACATAATCTGAGAGGCAAACCATGGAGGAAAGAGGCATGTCTCAAAATACTTTCAGCCTCCTAAAGAGTTCCTTGATTAAACATATTTGGAGTCCTCTTTTGAAAACCACATACCTGTCCCTTGAATATTTTACCACTGATTTCTATTTTAAAATAAACAGAAGGAACCCTATACACATTCCCATGTTATTTCAAATGTGTCTGAGCTACATTCAGGTTGCAAGTCAAGATTCAAAATCTCTCAAAAGGGGCCAGCAGTATATTTCAAAAGTTCAAGCCTCTCAGAACCTTTGCAGAAGGGGAACCCAAGCTTGTACAATGGGCAGAGTGAACATGGGAAGGGGGAGGTGTGAGAGGGAGACAGAGACATGGAGGGAAAGGGCATGAACAGAAAGGGATGTGAGGTGGGAAGAGAAGACAGAAGGGTGAGGAAAGGGAACCGGGAGAAAGTGGCCTGTGGTGTTTGGAGAGACACAAGTCTCCTTCATATGCAACTGCTCAATTCCCTGTTCTTAGGTTGAACTCTGAGTCACAGCACAGAGTGCTGAGCAAGGCCTATAAAAAGCAGTGCATATAGTGTGAGAGGAAAGAAGAGCAGTGCAGAGAAGATGGAGATGAGAAGACAGAGTCCACAGGGGGAGGGAGCTAGAACCCTATATTAAAGCTAGCTGCCTTGCATGCTTTCTTCACATGTAGTCAGTCTAGCGGGGGTCAAAGTGTAGGTCCTCTTGCTTCTGCCTTAGAGTGCTAAAATAGCAGGCATGCACCACCCAAGTGAATCCCTTAACACAAAGGCCAGCAGTGTTAGCTAAATGCTAGTCTCAGGAAAAGGCTGAAGAACTGAATGGGACAAAATGAGGTAATCAAAATGAATGGTCAAAAAGAGCTTTCTTAAATCTGTATAAAATTTGTTATGTCAACTCTGCCCAAAATCTTGAAAGAGGAAGTGGGTGAGATACATTTTTTTTTTCTGTAGAATGTGATGGTAATGCTATAAATAAAATCTTTAAATTTGACTTTCATAGCACCATTTAGGAGGAGGGGAGATGGTTACCGTTGGAAAACTAGTGAAGAGCCTGGTCCACTTTCCCAAAGTCTGTCTAAAGCCTGGGATCTGTGTCATGTCCCTTCCCCTGCTTATGGCTTCTGGTCTCAGTCTCTCCTGGCAATTATGAGCTACTTTGGTATGGCTAGGTCCTCCTCTGTACTGAGACAAGCACCAATCAGCATCTCCATCTCCACTCTAATCCCACTGCTGCTCACACCCCATGTCACCCTTTGCTGCTCTCACCCTGCCCTGAGTCCCGACTTGTCACTTAAAGACTTAAAGATAGGTGAGCACATAAGAAGCTATACCCACAAGAAAGGCAGAAGAAATTGTTGAGCAGGAAGGACTGCTTGAGCTGAGATTATGTTAACCAATCTGAAGTTCAGCAGAATACCTGCTTCAGCAGGTGAATGCATGACCTCAGGGGTTCACTTAATAACTGCATATATAAACAAAGGTCCCTTCCCCCATATCAGTGCTTAATGCCAAATGTGGCTTCATTATACAATGTGAGTTTAAACCTTCTCAATTATGCATCTGTTGTCTTCAAAATCCTAAGTAAAAGAAGCTTCCAGAGACTGTTCTAAAGAAGAAGTCAGGCTGGCTGAAATCCATTCCTTGATGTAGCCAAGACTCAGGCATTCCAAATGAGCAAAGGCAAGCAAGTGTTGAGCTTAGCAAGGATTCTCTGAGTGTGTTTAATGCTGCATGGGGACAGCGTGAAATGTGTCCTGGCTAGTGATGGGCTAGGAGGGGGAACACATATGACTTCTCTCTATTTTCATTTTCCCTATTAAAGACATAAAGAATGTTGTGTTGAAAATAATCTAAACAAGTTTCTTGATATATAATATTACACAACTGCACTCTCAGTCACTTGGAGACGTTCCATGGCAGGGTCAAACAAGGACAGGCTATTGAATGATGCTTGGTGCCAGAGATCTGCTGGCTAGGAAGATTTAGAGGGTCCATAAATTGCTACAAATGCTATGCTAAAGTTTATTTAGTAGGTGCATTCACTTTCCTGTAGAATCCCTTGGCTTTTCAAGGGGTGTCTGATGATACTCCTCCTACCAAATAACTTTCTGTGTATGTAGCTTTCCTACAGATTAATTTTGGCACATCAGTAGGATACAAAGGGACCTTCACTTCCTATTTTCTAAAATTGGAATGCATCTTATAATCTTTGCTTATATTTAATAAAATTTTACCTTCTTACTTTCTAAAAGCAATTATTAAATTGATGATGTATCTTCAATTGGGGTCATTTAAGCAGTGGAATGGTCCTGTATCAACGTATCAAATGTTTAAAAGGCACACTGCATGTTTCTGAGCAATTGCCACAACACACCCAAAAGAGAGAAGAGGGAGGAGGGGAGGGAGAGAGAGGCAGAGAGAGAGAGGGAGGCAGAGGGAGATTGACTCTTCAGTACCTTCATGAAAACACGAGGCTATGCCTAGTTGGGCACACATCAAAGACCTGAAATATATTTGAAATGATGTCACATCTCCACTGAAGATTAGCCAACATTTACCAAATGGGAATATCCCAGATACATTACCATGAGAAAAGTTATGGATCTAGATAGGGAACTGGGAGGTTCCCGAAGCTGGAAGGTGGTATGGTTCTGAAGGGGGTAAATGGCTGACAAGGAAACTGAAGTAGAGAGAAAATCAGGACTTTAGGAGAGTTGGTTTTGAGGGAAGAAACGAATGTGCTGACTGGCTAAGAATCATGCTTGTACACAGGGAAGGGGCAGCCTTGGAGTTTCCAGCTGTGAAGGGACTCTGCCAGAAGCCAGGAACAGACTCAGTCAAAACCCCAACCACAGGAGCACAGTCTTGATGATTTGGTTCATAACTCAGAGGTAAAAAAAAATAAAAAGTCCAGCCTAATGGAACTCAGAAGTCTGACAGACCCGAACTCTAGGCACTTTCTTTGAAATATGCTCATCTCTTGCCCTCTGAGCCTTCTGTAACAATGAGTGGAAAGTACTGTACCTAAGCACCTCCCTCGGAAAGTTAAAATAAAACCGTAGTGGGCTACTTCTCTGCTTGCTTCATGCACTGTTATATGGAAATAAAGTTGACTGGAGCCCTCTCCTTTCACATTCCAAGAAACAGAGACACATCATCTTATGTCCTTCTTAAACCATTGTAGTTCTACTAAAACACCAGCCCAGACGTAGACGGCAGAGAGTTCACGAGCATCATTACTCTCCAAATAACAATCAGAGTCTATGCAAATGGACGTAAAATCTAGAGACTGTAGAACTTACTGTCAATTGAGCAATTAACCTTTACTCAGGTAAATCAATGTGTGATTGCTTCAAATCTCACCAGAACTATCACCTCCTACCATTTTATAGCTGAGTAAACTGATGCTCAGAAAAACTATGTAAACTAGCCCAGATTTTATGTCAGAATCAGTATCTAAACTTGGGCTAGCAGATGTGGAGACCATGTGTCACATAATCCTTGTATGACAACTTAGGATGTCCACTAAGACAGCAGGAAACCTGACCACTAGTGTCCCCAGCTCTGAGAATGATTATATATCCTTCACAAAGTTAAAGTCAAAGCCAGAAGATAGCAAGAAACTATATAGTTATATAATATATATATATATACCATACAAACAACTATGTATGTATGTACACATTTGTGTACACACTTCCTGTACTGCTTTGCGTTCAGTAAACAACACAAACTCAAGTCACCAGACATGAGGAAGCCTCAAATGAGGAAATGTCTCCCTCAGGCTGGCCTGTGGTACATTTTCTTGATTAATAATTGAAGTGGGAGGGCACAGCTTACTGTGGGCAGTGCCACCGCTGGGCAGGTGGTCCTGGGAGGTATAAGAAAAGTAGCTAAACATGAGCCTGAAGAGCAAGACAGTCAGAAGCAATCCTTCCTGGCCTCTGCTTCAGCTCTGACTTCCAGGTTCCTGCCCCAGCTTCCCTTCATGACCAGACTGTAAGCTGTAAGACAAAATCAACGCTTTCTTCTTGGAGTTGCTTTTGGACATGGTGTTTATCACGGCAATAGGAAGCAAACTGGACCATTTCTTGGTTTCCCTGTTAGCAATGGAAAGATCTGAAGCAATTCCTGATTCTTTGCCCTCATAAACCTTCTGATCTGAGAGTTCCCTGGGTTAGCACAGCTGACTAGCACATACAACCAATGTCAAGAAGCAAGGCAGAAGTCAGAAGTCTGGAGCAGTGTGGAGATCTGGTGAAAAGGAAACGAGCCAAACCATTGCCTCCATGGGTTAGCATTTAGACCAGCCATGGCATTTAGGTAATGGCTACTTCCAATCCAGTCTGTCACTGAACAAAGGATCTCCACTCAAGACTGACTAGCAGAAGCCTTCCCCCTTAGTACCCCTAAGTAAATGAAGGGTGCATAAAGTGCTAAGACCCACAAACAGGGAAGAGGTAAGACACAGGACAAGACCAGTCCCTGCCCTCAGCACCTACGGATGTCAACAAGAGTAAACGTAAACTAAGTAGAGAAATCAGCAAGGAAGACTGGCCTTCATCTTAATGTGTGCCTTGGCTGACAATTCAGCCAGGGGGAAAGAGAGCCTTCGCCTCATCAAAGAATTCCAAAGCTAAAAAGTCCCCGAAGCCAGATAGACTGCCTATGTTTGTAACCTAGGCACTCGGGAAAGTAGACCAGAGGGGTTTCCATAAACCTGAGGCCAGTTAGTAAACTCGAAGCCAACCTGTGCTGTGCTACTTCTACCACACTACCACCCCAATAAATCGGTATTAATACGCCCTAACAACATGTATTCCTACACTCTGAGCTTGTAAGACTTATAATGAAAATGAAACTCATTAGCAATTGTGTAAAAGGGTGTATTCTGTGCAGAGGAGTTTCTGGTCCACCCCCTTCCTTGTTCTTCTTTGCCTTTAAAAATAAAGATAATGAGCTGGGGCAACCTCCAGTTTCTGGGCAATGGGTCAGGACCATACAGCATGTGGGAGCAATGGTGGCTGAGAGCTAAGGGCTGAGGTCCTGCTCTTCTCTTGGCTGTGAACACTGGACCGCACATCTGCATTGTTTTCTTAATAAGCACAAAGGAGGACTCACTTTCTTCTCTCCAAAAATGTCTTTAATAGTTTTATTTTTAAATATAATTGCATAATTTACCCCCCTTGCTCCTTCTAAGACCCCCCCCCTTCCTTTCAAAAACACGGTCTTTTATTAACTATTATCATGCATACATGTGACTGTATAGGTGCATGTGCGTGAATAAATATATACATGCAGCTTGCTGAGTCCGTTTAGTATTCCTTGTATATGTAAAGTTTTAGGGATGATCACTTAGGGTTGGATGACCATTTAGAGTGCTCATCTCTGGGAAGACCAACTCTCCCCATTCTCTACAGTTTTTAATTGCCTGTGGCTCTTCACCCATGGATGGAGCCTCATGGGATTTCCCCCATGCACATTGGCATGTCAACTGGTATTGTGATTGTTTGGATCTTGTTTAAGGAGTCTACTGTTGATGTTTCATAGGATTTAAAAAGCTCTTAAGGAAGAGCTTTTAAAATCATACTAGGAAATGACTTTGTTTCCAGGATTTGTTCACTGGCTCTGCTGTGTTCTTCTAGGGCTATGGGGCAGGATTCTGGAACCAAACTAATAGGAATATAACTGGCACTGGGTGCCTTTCTGACTGAACCATATTTGAAACCAATTCAGCAATCTCAAACATTTTGTTGTGTTGTTGTTTTTTGTTTGTTTTTCAGTGCTCATCTTCCTCCTTATCAAACCTTATCAAACAGCAAACAACTTAACTTAAAGACTTTCTGTTATTCAAAATGATTCCAGGTCTTCTGCCAGCATACTGCCTAAAATACCACTTTTAATTTGATCACTACCAAATACGACCACTTTTGAAGTTTTAGAGTATAAAAGAAAATGACAGAAAAATCTAGACTGACCATTCTTTAAGTGAACACAGTCAGTGTTCAGTGTGTCATCAATGGCCTTTTACATGTGGGGAGGGATCCCCAAAGCTAACACAACAAGAACCTCCATCTCATGAAGCATCCTGTGACATAGCAAGGGTGCCAACAGTCAGTGTGCTGCAGCTAGAGTTGAGGGGTCACTCGCAGAATGCCTAGGATCTATGGATTCAAGTATCTCTAAACCAGTAACTACAATGTACATAGTAAACACAGAAAACTGCACAAAGCTGAACATGTGGTATGGGCAGACAGAGCAGAAGACAAATGCTCTAAAGGAACAGCTGGATTCAGGAGAACAGCTGTAGAGCAGCAATATCTTCTGATGTTCTATAGCACAGCAGGATAACTGGCTCACAACAATTAAGTATTTCAAAAAAGATGCAGAGAGGATTTTGAATGTGTATAACACAGGAAATAATAAATGTCTGAGGTGACAGAAACATCAATCACTCTGATGTCACCATCAGGAACTACTGTGCATATATCAAAATGTCACTGTTCCCCCCACAATGTGCAAGATTGTGTGTCAAAATTAAAATGTGTTTTTAAAAGAAGTAAATATACTATAAGGAAAGATGTTCTAAAAGGCAATCTACAAGCCTGAGATAGATTACATAACAGAGAGCTTTTGGAGACAGAGAGAAACCTGACTGCTGTGATGGTGCAAAAAGTATGCATTGTTACCTAAGAGCGAGTGTAGATGAGAACAGACACAGGATATTGTCCAAACATTTAAATATATGCACATCATTTGGTGGTAATGTTCCTTTCAAAGGCTGAGCTTCTAACTGGTCCAAGCATTATTGTACCGCCATTTCCTCAGAACTGAAACACACCCTTCTGGAGGGAGGGGACAGGGGCTCGTAAGACTTGGAAAGCTAATAAAACTTCTGAAATTCAGGAAGCTCAGAAACATTTTAAAGCCCCTCACCATTGTTACTATACAAACAGGAAACACTTTCTGGGGAGAGGGAACACTTTTTTAGACAAGCTAGCTACTAGTTGGGCTGCAAGCTTCAGAGATGCAACTTCAAGAACTGTCATCCAAGATGGGGTGGGCTTTTAGTGATGCAGTTATCACTGAGTCACCCTTACAACTCTAAGTAACCCCTTGTGCTGGATAGTTGGAGAAGAGGGAACTTCAGTTGGTTAACTGTCTCCATCAGAGTGGCCTAGGAGTATTCTCTAAGCTGGGAACTGATGTATGCGGGCCCAGCCTACTATAAGTGGTGCCTTTCCTAGGCGGGTGGGTCTGGGCTACGAAGAAAAGCATACAAGCAAGCCAAAGGAAGCAAGCTTGTAGACAGCATTCCTCTCCACTCTCTGCTTCAGTCCCTGCCTTAAGTTCCTGCCTTGGCTTTACCTACTTAATGATGGGCCATTGAGTAGGCCCAACATAAACCCTTTCTGCCCCAAGTTGCTTTTAGTATTTATCACAGCAAACAAATGCAAACTTAGAATACCCCTCACCCACACTTCTGTAAGTAATTCCAATAAAGCCACAGAATTACTAAAATAGAGTTGGGTGGACTTGTTTCTTTGGTCAGTAGTCTATGCTCTATATGTCATGAACACATGTTCATACAGTTGTCCCCAAGTCACACAAGAAGGCTAAAATAAAATCAAAGTAAGTGTTATCTTGGGCTGGACAGACTGGAAAGCAAAGACATGAGTTAAGCAGGTAACTGAAAATATTTTTAATGTATGATAATACTGGCTTCATAATAATACTGTTATTATATAAGACAATAACATTAGGCTATCTAGGTAAAGAAATATTCTGGAATTCTTTGTTATATTTAAATGTCAAAACATTTTAAAACGAAAAACATTTTTATTCTTTAATGAGCTACTGAAAACATACATGTATACACACAGCCTGGGCCTCCAGGCTTCTTGATTTGCCAAGATGTTGTCTTCCAGATGTAGGAAGCAAAATGGGCAGCTATTGTTTGAGCCTGAATCTGAATACAAATGAACTGATGAAAGAAACCTTCAGAGTCACAGCCTGGCTCATGTTGCCCCATCAAGAAAGGCTGGGTAACAGTTAGACTAAGCCACAAATCCAGAGGAAGGAACTTATAGAGCATACAAATTAAGAGTAAAGTTAACAAACTAGGGCTGGACAGAAAAACAGTTGTCTTGCAGAGGAGACAGACACTGGTGGTATCTTCCTTGTTTTCTATTGGATGGAAGCCAGGTAGAAACTTTGATCACACATCATGGGGGGGGGCGGTTAGTGACTGAGGGCTCTTCTAGGCATGAGGCATCACAGCAAGAGTGCCTCCTTACTAAGGGTATGCTTCCTCTCTCCTAGAAGACTCAGAGGACTTTGGCTGACCTTGGGGCAGCCCAGCAGAATGCTGACTATTGTCAGAGCTCACAGGTGCAGATAGTCCACTGGTCCCATTTCAGATCATGCACCTGAGGCTAAGAGAATCACAGCCCCCAAGTAAGATACAAGATATGCCAATATGGCTACAAAATCTCCTCACTTTAAACCTGAGCAACAAGTAAGGATGCTTGGAAACAGGAGACATCCACAGAAACAAACCCAAAAGCCTGGCCAGCCAAGAGACCAGTGGGAAAGCTAGGACTGTGTCCTGGGCTTTGAAGGCAGAGTTAAGAGAACTGATGGGTGCCATCTCTAGCTTAGAAATTTGAAAAAGGAATTAGATATTTAAACAGCATGAATCACATGCTATGTTCATACACCACTGTTTAGCTGAGACATGAATCAGGCTATAATAAGAGATCAACTAGACAATAAAATGGAAAATAGTCTTGCACTGTCTACTAAAATACTATAATATATATACAATCCAGCCTAGCAATTCCATGTGATGTGTGTCTTGTCAAAGAAATTCTGCAATAAGTAATTAGTGGCATATACATAAGAAATTCATTACATCATTGTTTATAATAATACAAATCTTAGAAAATGAATGTCAAAAATGGCTAAAGGTTTACTAAAGTAATTAAACTAAAAGCTTAATAGAGATATGTGGGAAAAAACCTACAAAAGAGAACGCAGGTGATATGAACAGGAAAGGGGGAATGATGGGAAAAGAGGTCTAAATGGGAAGAGGGGGAAGAGGATAGGGGAAGGAGGGATGGTGTAAGGAGAGGAGGGGGGAATGGATGGGAAAGGGATAACTAACATTAAAAGCAATATGTAAACCTGATATTTTATAGGGTTCATATGTATGTATATATGATACACATACGTGTATTTATGCTTATCTGTATATATTCATATTCATATTCATATAATGTATAGATATGTATGTGTATATACATGTACACACATACACACACACACACACACACACACACACACATGAATTAAACTGGAGCTTCATACACAGGGGATTATGCTAATCCCATAGTCCACAGGTTTCCAAATAAAAAGCCTAGTACCAGGTGTGTGATAACTCTCTTAGGGTTATTGGTCAGGGGTATCCTAGAGACATCCAAAAACATAAGCTAATGATCTTGGTTGCCCAGAACTTGATGGTAGGGTCCTACTGCTGGAGAATCTATGCACAGTCACAAGACATAGAAAAATCAAGTTCATTCTGACCTGGACGCTCCCCGCCTGCATGTATGGATGTATACTGTGTGGTTGCCTGGAGAGGTCAGAAGACAATGTCAGATCTCCAGGAGCTGGATATTTGTGAGGCACCATGTGGGTGCTAGAATCATACATAGGTCTACTGCAAGAACAACTGCTCTTAACCACAGAGCCATCTTTTCGGCTCAAAGGGGAAATATCGTGAAAGAATTTTGGGATGTGAAAGAGAACTAGGACGTCTAGATAAGGGCACAGTGCAAGCGACTTCAGACTCACATTACTGCTGATACTAACAGACATATTAGGATAGGCCTGCAGAGCAGACCCATGCCCATGCTCCACTGTGCTGATACGTTGTGCATTTAATAAAACCAGTCTGGAACATCAGAGAACAGATCCACCCACAGTCAATCCAGGAGGATCAGAGAGTGCCTTTAATCCCAGCACAGGGAGGCGGGGAACCAGGAGTAGTGACCTAGGCCTTTAATCCCAGCAGATCTGAGTTTGAGGCCATCTTGGTTTACAGAGGGAGTTCCAGGCTCCCAGGCAGGGAGTGGTGACCTATGTCTTTAATCCCATAACTCCAGAGACAAAGATCTTTCTGTGGTTCTGTGAGTTCAAGGCTACCAAATAGTAGTACGCTTTTAATCTTAACCTGGATGGGAAAAAAACTGGGCAAAGAGGGTATTTAAGGCAGGTGTAGGAAGACAGAGGAGGCAGTAGAAGCCACGAGGAGCGAGGCTGAGGAAGCTGGAAGACAGCCGGGTGAGATCTGACTGTGGTGTTTCCTTTGATATTTCAGCCTTTCCCCAATATCTGACTCTGAGTTTCCTTTATTACAACCAGAGTTTGTGAAACACTCCATGGCTCTGGAAAACTGTGATTCCCAGTGATGCCCTGAGCCACCTTTCCACAGAAAGGTCCTTCAGATATAGGATGGTGCAATTGTAGTGTAGCAAACATGGTTGGCCACAATACACAGAGAGGGGGTGGGCAGCTCTCAGATGAGGAAATAGGCAAAAGGAGATTTACCCTCGGAAATTTCTCTGAGCTGTAGGATTCGCATATCTTGAAGGAAGATTTCTAAGATAAATAATTTTTGCTTGCTTAGTTTCTTGATCTTTTTGAGACACAGTCTCATAGTGTAGTTCCAGCTGAAAATGAAATTCACTACGGAGCTCAGTCTGAGCAGAAACCTGCAGCAATCTTCCTGATCAGCATGAGTGTTGAAATTCCAGGTGTGGGTTACCACTCTAGCTTCCATGGCCAATTTAACAGAGAAAGTGATCTATTATCACACTCTAAGCAAGGGCCACAGCACAGTAAAATGAAAACATAGGGCTACACTGGTGACACCATTACGTGTCAACTTGGATTTAGTAAACATAAATCTGGAAGAATAAACTTTATGTGACTGGCTAACTTTATTAAGCTTTCTTTTGTTGTTGTTTTTAAATGATAGGGAACTCGGAAGAGTCCTGTGGATGTTTCCTTCAACCCCCCCAACCCCCCCCACCATGACGGTACTTCCTGTAACTAACTACTACAGTATCAAAACCAGAAATTAGTCCCAGAGTATTATCTAAGTTTTGTACCCCATCCATACTTCACCCGGTTTTGCATACACTTTCTGGTGCATGTATTGTGTGCTAAACTACTCAGAAGAAGACACACATACACTGACATAATTTTATAGGATGACTAGAGTCATGATACAGCACTGTGTTACCCCTTTTGTTCTCCAACCTCACTGTCCCCATCCTCTGGGAACTGTTGCTCCATTCTCCATTTCTCTGTCACTTCGAGCATGTTACAAAATGAAAGTATACACTGCCTATACATTTCCTAAGATGGCCCTCTCAACTGACATAACACCGTGGACTGCAGGGGTGCATACAGCTGCTGAAGGGGTATCACCAGTTTGTTTCTGTCTATAGTAAGATAATAGTCCACTCTACAGGTATAGCAGGAAGAGCACTTGGGTTATTTTCAGTTTGGAGTAATCATAAAACAAAGCTGCTACCAGAATGTGTGTAAAGATTTATGTATATCGCTCTTTCATTTTTCTGGGGGAAATGTCTCAGAGCAATGGGTGGGTCTTAGGGGAAGAGTGTATTCAGTTTATTAGCACATTGGAAGCCACCTGATAACTGTCTGAAGCGGTTTCATTTTATACTCCCACCAGCAGTGTGTAAGAGGACCGGCTTCCCATATGTCCCCGCAGTCATTTCTTGTTCTCACTACTATAAACGTGAATCTTTTATATAGGGAGATTATTGACAGTAACTACATCGTGGGTTTTGTTTCTATTTTTTGAGATTATAAAATAATTACATCATCATTTTCCCTTCCTTTTACTCTCTCCAGACCTTCCCATATACTTCTTTCCTTGTTCTCCTTCAAGCTGACAGCTTCTTTTTGCAGTTATGCATGTGCATATTTATGTTATATATTATGTATATAATTACACATAATTACAACCTGCTCAGTCTGCTTAATGTTACTTGTCTATGTTTTTAGGGCTAATCAATTGGTATTGTGTCAACTTGACACAAGCTAGTCATCTGAGAGGCGGGGACTTCAATTAAGAAAATGCGTCCATTATGGTCAGGTTGCAGGGAAGCCTGTAAGGCATTTTCTTAATGATTGAAGGGGGAGGGCCTGGTCCATTGTGGCTAGGGTTCTGAATTCTATAAGAACTCCTAACTAGGCTGGTGGTTCTGAGTTCTATGAGAAAGCAGGCTGAGTAAGCCATGAGGAGCAAGCCAGCTAAGGAGCATGGCCTCTGAACCAGCTCCTGCCTCCAGGTTCCAGACCTGCTTGACTTCCTGTCCTGACTTTCTTCAGTGATGGACTATAGCACGGAAGTGTAGGCCAAATAAACCCTTTCCTCCCCAACTTGCTTTGGTTGTGGTGTTTCCTCAGAGCAATAGTGACCTAAGACAATAACACTTGGCATGCTCTTCCCTGGGGAAGAGCTTCTCTTCCCAGTATTCCTTAGTTGCCTGTAGTTCTCTGTGTAGGGCTGAGGACTCCAGGGCTTTCTTCACCCACTTTAGTGTTTCTCTTGTGGTCATCCTTGTAGACCATGTTTAAAGTTATGTTGGGAAGACTTTGTGGGTGTAACTTCTGACTTCCATAGGAGACACAATCTCATAGCACCTCCCTGATCCTCTGGCTCTTACAATCTTCCAACCATCTCTTCAGCAATGTTGCCTGAGCCTTAGAGGCAGGAGTCCTACTGTAGACGAATCTGTTGGGACTGAGTTCCAGAACGCTGCATTTTGATTGATTATGGTTTTTTGTAATAACCTCCACACCCAATGGCTATGATTTGTAGTTCCCTAATGTCTAATGATAGGGAACGTCTTTTTGTGTACTTTTATGTGATTTCTATAACTTCAGTTTAAGAGTTACTTTGCTTTTATGTATGTGTGTGCACATTCAGATGCCTGTGGAGCCCAGAAGAGAGCATCAGATGCCCAAAGTTAGAGTTCTGAGCAGTTGTGAGTTGCCTACAATGGGTGCTAGGAACCAAATTCCAGTCCTCTACAGAGCAGGGGTGCTCTTGATGTTGAGCTGTTTATTCAGCTCCAATACCTTCATTTTAAAACGGCTCTTGGCGCCTTTTATCTATATCCTAGTTGGATGTCAGTTTTAAGAGTTCTTTTTATATTTTTATATGTAGGTCCTTTATCAGAACACACTGGCAAACATTTTTTTATCCACTCTAGAGATTCTCTTTTCTTCTCAGCAGAATCGTGCATTTACAAAAACAAGAGTTTTAAATTTGGAGAAGAAAAAAAAAAAACCCTCTTTTTTCCCTCTATGGGCCAAATTTCACATAGCCCTAAATCCAAAAAATTTTGTCATCTAAAAGTCTTAGAGTTTTACATTTCACACATAAATCTATGATTCACTCTGATTTAATTTGTATGCGATATACAAGACTTAAGTGGCTTCTGGTTGTTGCTCATGGTGATTATTACTTTGAAAAAGCACCATCTGTTTGTGTTTAGAACAAACAAGCCCCCCTTTTCCTTCGTTAAGTAGCTTCTGCACTTTGGTCTGAGATCAACTGTGCATGAGTCTGTTTTTAGGTTTATTCCATCCCATTGATCCACGTGTCTCTCCTCTGTCAATACAATGATTGTCTATATAAAAGAGCCTTAAAAGAGAGTAGAATAATTACTCTCACCTTCATTCTTTTCTCAAAGTTGCTTCTAGTTTCTGAGCCTTGTTATACAAATTGTAAAGAAAATTCGCTGCAGTCTTGATAGACATTGCATTAGATCTCCAGATGAGTTTGGAGAGAGCGGGTCCTCTGCAGATGCAGTAGTCTCTCCATCTCCCAAACCTTCTTCCACAGACACTCTCAGGCGCTTATGCAGACCTGTGCCTGAATATCACTTGGGGTTAGTGACTACAGTGTGCTTTTAACCTGGGATATCATTTGCTTATTGCTAGAATACAGGAGTCTGGCAATGGGTGGGGAGAGAGTCTAATACCATGCTACCTTGGAGAGCTTACCATCTAGTTCTGAGTGCTTATTTGGGGCTTTGGTTTGGTTTGTGTTTGAACTCCTTGGTATTTCCTACATAGATAATCCTGTTCTATTAAAAAAAAATAGCACTCTTACATTTTTCTTTCCAGTATAATGGCCTCAGAAAATGGAAGATGATAAAGATGATGGTGGTGGTGATGTAATATATATGCCTGATGTAAGACATAATAAGCCTGGAGTAGTTAGGAAGCCTCTTGCTATATGTGGAAAGAATACATTAGAAAAGAAAGACGAGGGAAAAGAAGCCAATTCCAAACATTATGTAACTGGTTCAAATGGGCCAAAAACTACTGCACAGTAGTACAATCGGTTAGACCACCTAACACACACAGATTTTCACAAGCAAGTTTGAACTTGGCCCCCTTCATCTGAATTGCAAAATTTCATTGATCTGTGGATAAAATCATAATGTTTAATGTTGATTTGCATCTCCAATTTCTTCCTCTATCACATGTCCTCAATAGCATGAAAATATTCAACATTTAGGATAGGATATGACTACGGGCTAAAAACTGAGCTTATATAATGGTTATGTTGTCATAAAACCAACTAAGTTGGAGTTTCTTTAGATGCCCCCAAATTACCCTAAAATGTTACTGAACAGTGAAATAATGGAAAGAATAGAAGCTAAAATTCCCTGACACACCTTCCAAATATTCTAATACTGAATAATATTTTGGCCAGCAGGTGATCACATATATATCTCCCTAATGTAAGAAAATCTCCCCAATATTAGGGAATGACTCTACGATCAGCTTGAGGAAAAGCCAACTAGACAAAGCCAAAACTCCCAAGGGGACATATTTAACTAATTATGGAGGAGGTGATTAAAATGGAGCTGCTAATTGTCTACTATGCTCTCAGCAGTGGGAGACACAATTACACCTCATGTTACTGTCAATTATGCTGTCCTCATTTGTCTGTATTTATCTTTCCCTTTAGGATGCTGAAAAGCACACAGAGGTGTAGTTTCCAACACAAGTTATATATTCCTCTGAGGCAATGGGTTTATACAATGTTTAGAGACAGAATTATCTATTATCTCATGTTTAGAGTTGTTACTAACGTGTATATTCTGGAGTAAAAATATGCTTGTTTTCAAGATTGCACTTTCCATCCGCACAGGACAGGTGCTAACCTACAGGGAGACTGAAGGGGCCAATTACATGCAGGTGCAGAGTGAGGTGGCTTGAAATGGCAGTGGGGCAGTATATTAGAGGTTGAGCTTTGGACAGCGAGGAATGTGTTTCTTTGTTGCTTTATTTTGGTTTTGTTTCTGTTTAATTCATACCAAGAATATCATGGATTTTTCGCCCCAGGAATTTCCTATTGTGAGTTTGGGGAGTCATTCAAGTGAGCCAGAGAAATTAAGTACTTCAGAAGTAACTAAGCACGAATCCTTAGTCTGAAAATATACCTATATTAAAGATGAAAACTAAATATATTTCACAGGACATTGGCAGGTATTCACAGCATCCTTTTTCCTCTTCTTCCTTGAAGTACATTGGGTACTAACTGGCAGGGCCAATGTCTGCCTATGTCCATCTGGATTTCTCCATTCTCACCTCAGGGCAGATATGGCCACTTCAGTTTTTCTAATGGAAGCAGAAAGTGACGTCTAAGTGTTTCACAATGTTTTCCCTGGAATCTTTCAACTCCATTTTCAAGCTGGAGCAGGGCAATGATAGAACCCAGAAAACCCTGGGTCTGGATAGCAGAGTAGTCAAGCTAGGTATGAGCCCAAGTGAGAGGTCTGGAAGGCACATACTTCCATCCACAAGTGCTACTACATTGTAAGTCTCTTCAGCGCATAGCATCCTGGCCTGTTCTCTACAATGATAACTTATCTGTGAAGCTGGAAGTGACTTATTCAATCACTTAAAACCTGTTTTCTCATCTATAAAATGAATCACAACACTTATTTCCTAAGATAGCCAGAAATACGTAGATTTTAAAAGATTAAATTATCACAAATACATACACACACACACACACACACACACACACACACACACACACACACACACACACACACACACACACGGTGCTCAGCTGATGGTGGATGATGCCAGCAAAGATGAAGACTTCTAAGAAGTTCCTTTTGAGGGTCTCCAATGTGAAATGGCAATTCTGACTATGACATCCTACAGGGATAAAGGTCCATCTGCTTTTGGGACATTTCTATGGCGGAATATAGGAAAAACTGAGTCTCTTTCATATCTTGGTGCAAAAAAAGAATTCCAATTAAACAGTTGTTTCATTATAGTCTACCCAACTTTGTCTCCTCTTTAAGTAGTTACTTAAGATGAATATATATTAGTAAAAGTTATTTTTTTAAAAAAAACACTAGTTATTGCTTGTGTTTTGTTAACTAGATTGAGTCCTGTGTTTATATAATATAGCTGGGTAGAACAGCATATTCCTCTAGATTGCCAGATCATCGCACCACATAGGCTAGGAAAGAGCCACAACGAACTGAGATCATCTGCAAGGGCCAAGGCTTGACTCAGTATTCTCTCGGGAGCAGAAGTCATGATCTGCGTTACCAGGCACAGCTTTTCCTCCTCTGGATCACACATTTATACATATAGGATCTTTTTACCTTTATGATGAAACAGATGTACTTCACTCTTAGGATTTTTGTGACCTTCATATTACAAAATTGTAGTTAAGATTCTCAGCATCAAGATAAAAAGGACGGTTCTGGGACTTACCCCAGGGCTCTCAGATGGGTTTTATATGTCACATGTTGCATAACAACCACAAGATCACAAAACCCTGCTGAGGCCAGCATCTCTGAAATGGGAACACAGATCACGTCACCAGGCTTAACTGCTTCCATCTACCCTGATAATGTCCCACTGCTTACCATGAGATGTTAGTTACCATAGTAATGGGAAATCTAATCAGATGACAATGATAAAATGCTGTGTCCTGTATGTATACTTTTACATATATCCTATTAAAAGTAGCTGGATTCATGCTCTGCAGCCTACATTGTAAAGGTATGGCCAATATCCATTCAGTAATCCAGACTACTCTGCCTCTTTTAAGAGGCCCAGAAGCAATACACCTGTGTCTATAATTGGGAAATTCTGATGGACCATCACACACACATACACATACACATACAAAAACGCGCGCACACATACACGCGCATGCACACACACACACACACACACACACACACACACACACACACACACACACACACACGTCACTTCTACCTGAGTGGCCAAGGCCAAAACTTGGGAACTATATACACAAAGAAGCAACTGCAGAATATACAAACATCAATCTATAAATTAAAAATGCCCCAGGGACATTAGTTCCAAAGACTCAAGGGTTTAGAGCAATTGCAAAAACCTCTCAGCAGGGAAGCAGTACACTACTTGGGTCTTCATTGTTCCACTTCCCTGAATTGTTACTTACAGGTTCCCGGCCATCCATGGCTTCCATCCAGAGCCTACGGTCCTCTTCCGACAACGCCTGCATAGTGATAACCCCTGGCCTACAGAGAAAGGAAAGACACAGATATGACCCCAGTGCCACACGATGAGACACTGGCAAAAGTGAACATTTGAGAAATACCCACTGATCAGGGTGAGGATGCTGGAGCCAAGTGCATGAAGAGAGGCACAGCCACCTCCTCACATCCTCTTTAGTATGGCCATCTCTCTCAGAGAGGCAGAAGAAAACGGAAAAGGACACAAAGTATTAGCTCCCTGGTTCCTTTAGGGCTTCTTTGCTCTTCGGTTTGTAACCTATTTGTTCAAAAGGAAGTTTTACTTAAACAGAAAATTTTCTAAAGTGAATTGAGTTGACTCTGAATAAAAGGAGACACCGCCATTTTGACTTCATATTTCTTAATATCAAATCCAATGCTTCTAAACTGCTTTTGTCACCAAATTTTATGAAGTGAATTGGCTTGGTAATTACAATTAGACTAAATGTGTGTAAATTGTTTTAATGACTCCCTACAGGCCAGAAGCTGAGTGCTGCACAGGAGTTCACTTTTTCATGCTCTTGTGGAAATCTACTTGCTATCCCTCAGGATAGTTCACACAGCACCAAGCCCTGCTTCCTATACAAATGGCATGCCTCACAAAAAGACTGGGCAAAATTAACTTGAAGAGCGTGTCACACTCTCCTTAGAGCAGGGCTTCTTTAGTCACCATTGGTCCCGTGCTGCCTACAAACATTTTCCTCTCTAAACATATATGAACTCTGTTGAGACAATTTAATGTCTATCAAATCGATAAAGAGCACAGCAACCCTCAAAAATCTTAACACCAATGGATCCCCACCTCTAGTTAAAGAGTTACTGACAGCTGATGGCTGCTGGAAGGAGTTCTCCCCCATCCCCCAGAGTGAGCCCCCCCCCCCCCAGGTATAGAGTGCCTACATTCTAGTGGTTAGCCCTACACCCATGCACACAATATCAGCACTAAGTGGACTCAGTGGGTTTAAAATGCATATATGAAATTGTCAGAAAGAAGTAGTGGGGGACATGAAGGGGCCTGGGGGGGGGGGGAGTTCAAGGGTGAATTAGATCAAAACACAGTGTGTACATGTATGAAATCCTCAAACAATAAACTAAAAATATATTTTTAAAAGTTTCAGAATAGCTCTCTTAAACCCTCATCTTCAAAGCTTGAGAAATCCTAACAGAGAGATCGACTGATCAATAACTAAGGTCCAATTGCCCTCGGCACCCACATGCACTCAGAGTGGTACTAAAACCACCCAAGCCAGGGATGGAGGCACTAAGCACATTCATGCCAATCCCTACGTCTCTGGTGGTGGTTTGCACTGTCCAATCAACAGGATACACTTTTATATGTTTAAGCACTCACCAACCCTCAATACCTTCCACTCTATACTTTTCAGGGAAAGTACAAAGGTCAGGAATTCAAGGAGCACAAGGTGGAAAGGGCTATGAAAGGAAAAATGAGCAAAGAAGGGCAGAGGCAGACAGGAAGGCTGGGACTATGGGGCTTAGAATAGGTGGATGTGTTGAGGATTAAAGACTCTGATTCCTGAGAAGGAAGTTATTCCCTGAAGCCACACTGGGTATGAGCGCCATAAGAGAAAAGTGCATCCAAGGACAGACTGTCTTCTTCCCCAGCATCTCCAGCATCCATTAGGGTTCTCCCTCCTCATCTCAGACTCAAATGCCCACCTCTCTCCAGCAGTCCATTTGTACTCAACTCCCCACGTATTCAGACTGCCCAGAGCTACCGCTCCACAGGACTGAGCCTGTGGCCCAGAGGCAGAGCACATTTGAAGTTTCCTTTCCACCTCTCACAAGCACAAAGGGCTTTGTAATCCAACCCAGAAGAAGCTCAGTCTGCCCCAAAGTCCTCAAGTTCCCTAGCTCCCGTTCTCTGAGTGCTGCTCTGCTCACTGATGTTTGTTTTGTTTGCTGGTATGACCTGTTCAAGTAGTCCAACAATCCATCTTTAAAAGAAAAAAAAAATGTAGATTCCCAGCCCAGCCCCCCCCCCCCCCGAATCTGAATTCTGGGCTGGGCTTGGCGATCCTAGAGTCAAGCTATGCCTAATGCCCAGGCCCATGCCCTGAACCTACTTTATGCCCCTCCTTGTCCTTCTGGGTTCCCCTGCACGACTCCTCTCTACACTGGGAGTCAAGCAGCCAACACAACTCCAATTCCTTTCCTGCAAGGAAACCATTTAAAGTTCAAGAGCCGCCCAGACACCAGGAGTGCAGAGGTGTCACAACTGTCACATCAACTTTGTAGCCTATGGCGTGATATTTCCACCCAAAGCCACCAAGAGGAAGTTCAGAAAAAAAAAAAAAAAAAAAAAAAAAAACTCAGAGGCTGTAAAAGAAGGGTTATTGGTAACCAGGGAAGTCAACATGACTTGTTTTCATGTCAAAAAGATATATCAAAATACAAATTATTTTCCACATGTGGCCTTGTCGCCTTTGTGTAAGGGGATACACCCTGGAAGGTTGATGGTGAATAAAGACACAGTTTGTTATGATTCTATTCCCCAAATTCAGACGATTTTTCTCAGCCTTGTGTACTTACATCTGGATAGAGCACTATACTTTCTAGGTAGAAATACATTTTTCTTTTATTAAATTAAAAATACTAATGCAAATCCACCATATGACTTTCATAAGAAACAAAAATAAAAGAGTCAACTTTATTTTGGAATTAAACAATAACGTCTCATAGTTACCTTCTCAGTTCCCTAGATCAGCAACATTATCTCTAAGCGAAATAAACAAGAACAACCTTCCCTGGCATGACACTTTGCATATCAGCAAACTTTCTAACTTTACAACTCTCTCAAAACGCTGACAACATGTCTGTTTAGCTCATGCTTGGGCTGTGCGTCAGTTTTTCATAGCAAAAGTGAGGGAGCAGGCAAGAAGGGAGGAGGGACATGGGTGGAAATATAAAACCATGAAAGAGAAGTCAGGTATATGACTGATACTCTCCCTGGCTCTATCCAGTAAAAGGATAACAGTTGGGCCTAGCAGGGTGGTCACCAGCTGTGCTGAGCACTCTACAACATTAGCCCTCACGCTAATAGGGATGAGGTAAAGCGCATTCTCATTACTCCCATCTGTAAGACAAGAAGGACCAAGACTGACAGCTAAGAACTGCATCCCTGGTTGCAGCCAGCAAGTTACAGAGTAGTACGTAACCACAGTCCAACCCCTAACCCTGGTACAGGATGCCATCCAAATGCGGAGGCACCAGAGCCCCCAGGGAATCTGTGTGTACTACCCAATCCCACTGGCATCAAAACTGACCAAGAATCCTGCAGCTCCTGCATGGATTCGAATGTAACAGAATTAAAAATAACTCAATAACCCAAAATGCTTCATAAGCATTCTTTACACAAGCATCTGCCAGGGCTCTCCCTCCAGAACCCAGTCACACATATGATTGACATGACTTCCTACAGCAGAGGTCCTTCCCATGGCTTCTCCTCAAGACAGTCAAGTGAAGGAAAGGCAATGGCTGTTTTTTGGTTTTTATAAGTGAACAAAACAGGTGCTGTTGGCAAAAAGATTCTGCTTTGAGATTGAGGCCTCTAGAACTTTCAAGGAAGCTACAGGAATGAAGCCTCACCAGCATGGCTGCCTAAATAAGACCTGGACAAGGATACCACCCGCAAGCATGCCTATGCTGAAGGGGCCCCAGTCATACACATACAAGTAACACTGGTAAGTTAGACCTCACCAAAATAGAGAAGATGCATTTATCAGAAGAGAATAAAAAGGTAGAAGCTGAGAGTATAGTTGAGGTGTCAGGGTGTCTAGTTGTATGAAGTAGAGCTTGAATACCAGCACCACAATCACTAAGCATAATGGAGCACATCCATATTTCTATCATACAGGACAGAGGCAAAAACACCAGAAATTCAAGGTCACCTTCAATGGCCTCAAGGCCAGCAGGTGCTACACGAGTCCCTGTCTCAATAAACAAAATATCACAATTCAAAAAAAATGAGAATAAAAGTGAAAGAAATATTTTTAATATAATCTCCAGTGAGACGCATATTCCAGATATGTGAAGAATGCTGACAAATGGATAAAATTAACAACAAAATCCAATACAAATCTTAATAGCCACTTCATAAAAGACTATATCTCAGGGATGGAGAGTTGGCTCAGCAGGTACGGGATCCTGCTGCTCTTCAGACTCCAGCTCGGTCCACGGCACCTATGTCGGGAGGCTCACAACTATCTTTAACTCCAACTCCACAGGATCCAATGCTCTCTTCTGGCCTCCATACTTTCATACACAAATGCCATGTGTAAGAAATGCCATGAGAGAGACAGAGACAGAGAAACAGACCGAAAAAACAAAGAGATAGAGAGAAATAAAAAAAAATGAGAAATTAAAAGAGGAAATCGAAATGGCCAATAGACATAAGGAGACATCCAATGATTCCTCATGAAAGGAAAGTAATTTAAAAACAGAATAAGCTATACCCAATACCTCCTGAATGAAGAACACTAAAAGGGTTCCTAATAATTTTCTAATGCACTGTTGCGATTCTCTTACTTTAATGATGAAAAAATAATGATACTTTTTCAGTATCTACTAGAATGCTACACATGCCTTAGCCATACTACCTCCATATATCACCCAGAAAAATGACTGTCTATGTCATCCACAAGGCACACTCAAGAACACTTGCCGTTTTATTCACAATAACTAAAACATCTATCAAAAGAGGACACACAAATTGTTGTGTGTCTAAATGTGGGGATACAATGTGACAACTAAACACAGTAACTAGTGCTACACAGGACAGTAGTAAGAATGTCACAGACTGTGAGGAACAGTCTACAGACCACATGACTGTAGTTGCATGGTATTCAAACTCTTAAAAAGCTCACTCCAGTCAGAAGAGTGATTCTATCTCCAAGAAGGGGTATGGCAGTGTCTGGGAAAGGGGGTGAGGGAAACTTAAGGATATAAATGTTCATCTTGATCTCTGTGTGTGTGTGTGTTTGTGTGTGTGTGTGTGTGTGTGTGTGTGTGTGTGTGTGTGTGTGTGTGTGCACTCACGCACGCGCGCATGAGCATATATGTGTGTAAAGAGTTCTCAAAATAAAGACTTGAGATATGAACATTTTACTGTGATACTTCGGTTAAGAACTTGTTTTAAATGCCCAGGAGTTACAGCCTCTTGACAACACCTAAGCCTCCCTACTATTCCAGATGTGCAACTCTGGAGAACCTGCAACCATACTGTTCTCTGCTGGATGTGTGACCTGCACTTTTAGGAAGGCAAAACAGGTAAGTTCAATTGCTTTTCCTTCAAGGTTGGGAAGGGTGACACCTTTGGCCATGTTATGAAATTGAGGTAAGAAGTGCATCACACATTTCCAAAAACTTAGCCATTACCACAAGGGCAAATGAGAGAGAGCAGCTTGAATTGGGATAGCATCAAAGCAATGCCAGGTAAGAGAACAGTTTTAAGAGCTAGAGTCCTCTGAAGAGCAAAGTATTGGTGCTATGGTCTACCTAACCGCCAATACCTTCATACCAAAAATCGTGCCTCTACCACAAGCATCAGGATGAAGGAAAAAACCAGCTCTGACATCATGGCTATTTCCTTTTTCCTCCCCAGTAAAAGCTTCAAAGTGGACTGTTACACCCTTATAAAACTAATGACTGACAACTGATAAGGACAGAGAAAGGAAGTCTCCAGCCAATGCTGGAACTCCACTCACCAGATGAGAGAGGGGGTACAATTTAAAACATCTTGTCTAGAACACAGCCCTAAAATTCTCCTCAAAAGTCAGCATTTCTTCACTGTGAATATGTTGTTAGTGCTGCAGCTAGAGCAGCCTAGGAGGCACAAACAAGGATCTGCAATTTTTCTCAACACTCACACCACAAGAATGATGCAGAAAATAGTTCTCCAACATGAATAGAAATGAGCAGCAAGAGAAAAATCTGTGGGGAGGGAAAAGGGGGCAAAAGTGGTGAGGAGGCGAGAGCAGTGAATGTGCAGAGCATGTATGTGTGAAATCCCTAAAAAGGATAATAATAACAAAAGGAAACCGTCCTCATTTATCTCAAGGCAAGCTGCTGCCAATCCCTATGTCTCTTCCAATGCTGGCTTCCAAAAAAGAGCCCACAGAAAGTAACACACCTTTTTGCAGTTGTTCTAGTTAGGCTTTTATTGATGAGCTGAAAAAAATAACCAAAAGCAGCTTGAAGAAGAAAGGGTTTATTCTGCTTTAGGTCCCACGCCATCATCAGGGGAAGGAGCCAAGGAAGGAACTCAAGGCAGAAATCTGGTGACAGGAACTGAAACAGAGATTCTGAAGGAAAGATACTTATTGACTTGTTCCTACTGGCTTGCTCAGCTTTCTTTTTTACAGCATCAAGGAACAGAGGCGATGCCACACAGTGATCTCGGCTCTCTCACATCAACCATGAATGAGGAAAATGTCCTACAGACTTGCCTATAGGCCAATCTGGTGGAGGCATTTTCTCAATGGAGGTTCCTCTCCCCAGATAACTCTAACCAGTGTCGAGCTGCCGAAAAAACCAAAACAACAATGAAACAAACAAACAAAAACACCTCACTAACCAAGAAAGCATTCCATCCAGAAGCTGGGACCACCAATGTCAGTCACAGCCCTCTACCAGGCCAAGAAACATCAAAAGCACAACCAGGGTTGAATCTGGGGTTCCTCGACAGCTTTCTAGTTCTAGGCTTATTCATCAATCAGAGTCAACAATAATGATCTCAGTGGTTTGGCAATTTACCCACTTCCTACTGGACAAGAAATGCTAGGACTAGCTCCACCCCACTGAAAAAAATCACAGTAAGAACCTCACAGGACTGTTCTCTCTAAATCAGCCTCCAAAGAGCTAGGCTTTCCTCATTCGTAAAATAAGTCTTCAACTAGCAGGAGCTCACTCATCCGTCCCATCCACACACTGTACACTTAAGGAAGGGTCAAGTTGACAGGAAAGGACTGGAGTTCCAACAGAGACTTATTAGAGCCTGTATGTGAAATGTGTCCCACTATGCTCTTGGAAGATGGGAAAGTGAAGGCTTGAGGAATGGGCTTTCTATTCCTAGGTAAAAAGGATTCATCAGATCTAGAAAAGGGTAGCACTTCTGGGGGAAACTGCTTCTTGATACTCCCTGTACAATGAAAAGGGCTCAAAGTTTGCACAGATATGACCAAAGCCATGCAGAACAGCCTTAGAGAATAGTATCTGACTCATGTCTGCATAGGGAAAGCAGGTATATCTGCTTTCAAGTGAAGGGAACTAGGCAATAAGTTCTTTATTGTTCCAAGAAAGATATACTGGGGCTCCTTTCCCTAAAACCTGTCCTTTTATTGTGTCTGCATTTTTACTTGTGGGTAAAGGCATAGAAATAAAGAAAGCAATAAAGGCACAGGTCACAGAGGCAGCTGCCACCCATCAGGTATCATGGGAACCTGGGTGAAGCACAGGTAAGAACAATCACAGATCACAAACTGGTGACTCCCACATGTAGCTAAGATTCATTGTCAATTATAAGCCAAACACTGTGCTAAATACTTTATTTCACTTGTCACAATAAACATGAATTGAATGCTACTATTGGGCCCTTTAATTTATTCACTTGCTTATTTATCTGTTTTGTTTTGTTTTACTTGCTTATTTGTGTTCTGGGGATTAAACTTGGAACCTCATGCATACTAGACAAGCATCTTACCACTGAGCTACGTTTCCTGCCCTTTGGGAGGCTTTCTAAAAGTGAAAATTGCCACATTGCTATCAAGGGCTAAATCTGTTGTGGTATCCAAGTGGGCAAAGCCTACACTTGAACCATAATGTTGCAGTGACCTTCTCTGTGAAGAGCATATGTGCCTTAGAGTCAGAAAAGACTTGGAGGGAGGAAGGGAGTAAACCTCCCTCCAAACTTCCTCAGATCTTTTCCTAAGCAGCTGCTGATCGATTATTCATGAAGAATCTAACCCTAACGAATTGGGTCATAATCAACGAAAGCCTATAGCATGGACCTCTTGGGAGGGAAGGTCTCAGAATGAGTAGGACCCTGGCAATAATAACAGTCTAAAGAGTAAATACTGCCAACTCCATCAGATAATTTCATGCAGAATTGTTTTAAAAGAAAATAAAGTCCTAAAACACCAGGCAAGTCTCTGGCATACTAAGCCATATGGCCCATGAACATATCTGATGCTGACTTCTAAGTGAGTACCAGCTGCAGTGACAGACACAAGTTCCCACAATGCACCAGGAGAAAGCATTCCTAGTCCATGGGTGAAACACAAAGATAATGTAAAGTCTATGTTGCTGACACCAAACTAAGAAACTCTCTCTTCCGGTTCATCTGCCTGCTGCCCAGGCACATGTCATTTGTATTCTTCTCGTGATGAACAGAACAAGTAAGATTTACTGCTTCAGTTATTTTCTTTGGGGGAATCTATGTAATAGTAAAATTTTGGTGTTGAGTTTTTTTTTTTAAATCCTATGTTGAGAAACCGGTAGATAAAAATGGGCACACTCATCAACAAAGCAACAAATTTCACTGCGCTGATTGGAGAATAAAAATGAAATTGCTTAGGCCACCCTCGTATCTATTCCACCAGCCAAGCCCATTCCTATCTAAAACAGTTTCAAATAGCCAGCACTCTCACTTAATTAGAAGCCAAAACAACACCCCCTAAAACTTCAATAAATTCTGAATTTGTGATCTCTAGAGTCCAAGAGCTTCTCCAGTACCTTACTATCCTTGAAAGCCAGGAAGCAATTCAGAAAGAATAGTGACCATCCCCCACTGCCCACCCCACCCCCAGCCATGCAGTCAGAGCAGCATAACACCCTCTGAGGAAGGAAAAGCCATTTCCTGCCTGAAAGGTCAATGGCATTGAGACCAGAACTCCAACCCAAGGGGCAGGAAGGCAAAGTCAAATAGTGTTTCAAACAAGCAGTGAGTAGGGGCAGGGCGGGAAGCCTGAGACCAGGAAAAACAGTTTGTCTGCTGTGTGAGATAAAGAATACAACCGGGAGGGGAAGCCTGGTTCTCAGCACAGGCTGGACAGAAGGACGAGTCTGCTGCTCTCACAGACATCATCCCAAAGCAAAGAGCCTGGCACCTCAGTCCAGCAGCTACACCACAGTATTTAAAGAGGCCTGACTGGGCAGGCTAGCTGTTGAAAGAGTGTAGATATGAGCAATCCGTGAAAGGGTGAAAGGAAGGAACTGCCGGAGGAAGAATGAGTCACTGCGAACAGTCTCTGCCTGGAGTAGTAATACTCACACAAATGGTAGCTTCTGCAGAAACCACACACCCAGCTGACTTTGAATTATCAAGGTATAAATGACAAATACTGTTCAAGCAGACCTGAGAGCAACCAATGCATATACAAAACTGCCATCTAGAGGCCGAATGTTCAAATAGTCTGTTACATAAGATCCTCTTTGGTAAACACAGGATCTCAAGAGTCACACCATTTCACAAAAACACACACGGGAAAAAAAAACAAAAAACAAAAAAAAAAAAAACCAACCCATTCACATACCAAGTGAGACCATAAACTATCTTCATTTAAAATTCATATGGTTTCTTGGGGAGATCATAAACTGAATGTGGGCATAAAACTTTCTCTTTTGTGGGAATCAAGTCATGACACACAGCATGGCATACGGAATCTCTCCCTAGTGGGCCTTCTTCCCAAGGACCCTTCCTGTGCCTGTATTCACTCTCACATTACAGATAAATCAACAATCCTTATAACAATGCTATGAGGGAAAAAACAAAAAAAACAAAAAAACAAAAAAAAACAAAAAAAAACAAAAAAAAAAACAAAAAAAAAAACAGCCTATAGCAAGACCTGCAGTGGAGGGAAGAGCTTTTCCCAAAGGGAAGGATTAACGCAAGAAAAACTAAGCCCCAGGTTTTGGCGAATAGACAAACAATAGTGTCAGACACAGGACCCCTCGCAGAGGCATACATATGCCATCTTTAAAACCACCCTGGCAGCCAGGGTAGTCCCCATCATACCACTACCAGTCACATGGCTGGTGAAGGTCAGGTCCTTCTGCCTTATTTAACCTGTAATTTGCAACCTTCTATGAAGACACAGCTTAGAAAGATGGTTGTTGACTGACTAGAGAGTACCACATTTTTTTTCAGCTCTTCCATAAATGTCTAGCCTCTGCTACTCTAGCTTCATCTCTAGTGCCACACCCCTACGCAACAGCAAGTTATGTGTATACTTGCTGGAGTTTAAACTTAACTAACAGCTAACTAATATAGTAGATTCTCATTACGAAAGTATCAGAGTAAAAAACAAAATAATTTCAAGATTATATTCATCATATAAAAATGAAACTGGAAATCATATACATATAGTGCTATAAAGGCTACAAAAATTCTGATTTTCTGCCTCTAAAGGTAAATGATCTGAGATAAACAGAATTAAACAGAAGTACCCAGAACATTCCAAACTGGAGAACTAGCCAACTAATATAAAGACAAGGTGGTACCAGGTTAATCCAGGAGGGCAGAACTGGCAGAGGGTGTACGAGAGCTGAGGAAGGCTCTAAAGAAGGTAAGTCACTACTGTTAGTGCAGCCAGCGCTCACATGAGAGCTTCAAAACAACGCTAAAGAAAATCTCAAGAGGACTTTATGGAATAAAGACCAACGGATTCAGAAAGCTTCCTACATGTGACCTCTGTGAGAGTCTAAGCTGGACCTGTGGCACAGCCATGAAGTCTCGTGTTCTCAGGAGGCTGAGACAGGAGACAGTGACGGCTGCACCTGTCTCTGTTCCACCTGTGGTCCAACCTCCCCTGAGCATCTCTAGAGTGCTTCTGCATTTGGCAGTGCTGGGGTGGGGTGGGGGTGGGGGCATATAACAGAGTTTCTGTTAGAGTCAGCTAGTCTTTGAAAAAAAAAAAAAAACATTCTAATTGTTTCCTTTCCCTGAGTATAAACATTGCCTCCCTACACACACAATGCTGAATCAAAAGAAGCCGTGAGTTTCTATTTGTATTATTTTCCATATGGTCTAGTGGCCCCTCATGGAAAACATTAGGGGAGAAAATAATCTATGTGTCACTTACATCTGTGAGAAATTTCTTTAAAACAAACCGATCCAGGGATGTTGGCAACTGACTACCACCAGGATACTTCAGCTTAAACAAATATTTTCCCTGCATTTGCCCACTAATTTCCATATGATAGTGCATGAAGGAACTAGTTCTTCAAGTGACTGAACAGAAACACTGGTTGTTATTAATGATTCACATATGACAACCAGGAAAGGCTCCTTTTCCATAATGTCCATTTTCAACCCAAGAACTTTACACTGACCGCTCATCCAAACATCTAGAAAGAATTTCAACCTGGACTCTGGGAGGATTCCTGGTGCTTAGATAAAAGCCAGCACTCCTCAGGAGCTTGTAAAACCGGCTCCCATCTGCCTAAAGGCTGCACTTCATCTTACCTCTGGCAGAAGGACAAATGGCTACCTGTGGTTGCACATCAAAGCCCATGGCAGCCACCCACCCCCTCCCTTAGCATCACAACTATCAGTTATACATGTTAAAGTCCTCATCACTACCTGCTCATCTTATAACCCACTATTCTTGGCTCTCTCTCTCTCTCTCTCTCTCTCTCTCTCTCTCTCTCTCTCTCTCTCTCTCTCTCCCTCTCTCTCTCTCTCTCTCTCTCCCTCGCTCTCTCTCGCTCTCTGTGTGTGTGTGTCTGTCTGTCTGTCTGTCTGTCTGTCTGTCTGTCTATCTATCTATCTATCTATCTATCTATCTTTGTTTCTTGCTCCCTCTATGCCACATTCTCTATGTCTTACTGAACTTATTCACTCTTATTATAACCCACTAGCCTCAGGAATCTCTGTCTTTCAGTCTATCTATCTAATCTATTATAGCTATCTTTATCTATTGCTCTCTCTATACCCTATTCTCTGTGTCTTGCTACTTCACTATCTCACTATTTCCTCCACTTCCCTAGCCCTTCCCAGGTCCAGTCTGCTGGCCATGCTCAGCCTACCTTTTTTCATTGGTTTGTACACTTCTGGATGACTATGGCCATTCTCTCTCTCTCTCATATCTACAATAAAAATCTTGCTTAATAAGGAAGTGGTCATGTGGACGGTTTCTTTACTCTCCCTCACAAACATGCAAATCTCACTCTGTATGTCTGAGAGCAATCTACAAGCCACTGAAATGAAACACGAGGGTCAAAAAAGCTAAGTTGAATTGTAGCCTAATCCAAGAGGTCCACACTGAAAGGAGAGGCTTCATTTTCCTACCAATCCACCCTGCTCCTCAGTGGAGATTCAACAGTCATATTTGGATTCTTCCCAACACCATCTGCACCATGGAACTAAGGAATCAGACAGGTTCTGAGGAGAAATGAACTCCCAGGTCTACTCAGTATACTACGTATGAAAGATTTACTCTTAGTTTACAATTTTAGCCCACAAAGCCCTCTCTCTCCCTTTTTTGCTTTTGAGACAGAGTCCTACTAATAACCCAGTCTGGTTTTGAATTCCTGTGCTTAGATGATCCTCCTGAATCACCTTCTGAAGAGTGATATTATAGATAGGCACCCCCATGCCTGACTTGCAAAGATTTTATGAACATGATAAAGGTAGAAAGGTTCAAAGATGTATTATGAAGAGTTGGCATGGGATAGAAGCACCGGAGAGAGTTTTAACTGACTCCAAAGTAGCTCTCTACAACTTCTGAGGAGGTCTACTGAAGACATTTGGCTCCAGAAGGCATCACAGACCATGGTGAAACGCTGTGGCTTTTTCAAAAATAAGAAAGAGATTACCTGACATTGTCTGGGTATTTCAGTGAGGTGTAAGGGCCCTGGTTTAACACTGCTGATTTGAAATAAGCAGCTCAGATAAGCTCTGCATGTGGATTTCACTGAAAGAACCCACTGCCAAGGGAAGTGCCTTAAAGAACCGGAATCCAGTTAAATAAGTCAGTACCATGGGATGATATACCTGCATAGGAAATGTTATAGATCTCAAGGAAAACAGCACAAGCTATCCATCCATCCATCCTTCTATCCATCATCCATCAATCTTTCTATCCAATTTATCTGTCTTTACATCCATCTTTCTATCCATCTATTTATCCATCTTTCTGTCTGTCTGTCTGTCTATGGGATGATTAAACAAGTGACTTGTTGTCTTTTCTGAGTGTGCACATAAAATAATTACAAGCCTTAAAAAATACTTGAGTAAACCTTCTTCCACCACACTTCTTGTTCAGTCACTGTGGTAATGTTAAGAAAAAACCCACCAAGCACCAACTGCAATCGGGATGAACAGCCTGCTTTCTTTAAATGTCTACCCCACTTCCCAGAGACATAGCACACATTCCTGAGACTGGAAGCACTAGCATTAAAGTAAAACTAAACAAACCTAGTGATTCAGTCCGAACTAAACAAGGGAAGGCTGAACTGACCTTCCGCAATGACCTAGCATCCGGCTCAAACTGAACACAGGAGAATGGGATGGGGGAACGAGGTAAAACACTGGCTAATGGGAAAGGAAAGAAGCCCAAATGCAGTTAAAATTTGTTCCTGAAAAGAATGGTGTCGTCTCTCACCTGTCCACGGCTTCCACATCAAAGCAAAACCTCTTCTCGATGGAGTCTGTCTTTCGCCGCGTGCAGGATTTGAGGGTGATGGACTCGTCTTCTCCCTAGTGAGAAGACAGAGGCTATCAAGGTCAGGCCAGAAGGCAGGCTCTGTTCTCCTCTAGGACAAACATGGCAAAAAAAAATAGGATCTTATTTGAGCTTCTCAAATCTGTGTGTTCACCACTTATTGAGAGGAAGACCAACCACGGAGCATCTCAAACAAGAATTTTCTACAGGTAAGACGTAGACACCCTAATATTTATTACTACAGGTAGAGTATGGTTGCCATTACATAGTAAGCATCTGGTACCACTCTTAAACCTGATTAATCAAGTTTAATTTGCAGAAGTGCAAGAGTTGAAGACAATAGTCCCTGCCTAACTGAGCATCCATGACCTTGGGTTAATCATCATTTCTTCAAGAACATCTTTCCAAAACAGGTCAAAGACCCCAAGTCATGTTCACATGGCACCAAATACCTCTCCATTTCCCCATGGTACCAGTCATAGCAGTAACTGCCTTCTAAGGAAGATGAGGAATAAAATGTCTTCCCATCAAATCTTATGGGAAGTTTACAAGACTGTAAGAACCCTAAGGACAGACTTGTGGCCTTTGCTTTCTATGCTTGTATCTTCTGAGCCCACCTAGGTCCTGGATAGAAGTGGTGTTCAATATATAACAGTTTTATTGATATATGGCATATGATAAATTGCAGATGTTTAATGTATACAATTTGTAACAGTGACATCTGTAGGCATCCGTGATGCTATCACTGAATCTGAAAAAAAACTTTCCTGCCAAATATTCTCATGACCTTTGGTGATCCATCTGCTTCCTAGTTCATCTCCAAGCAACCACTGGGTCTGCTTTCTGCTGTCATGGGCAACTTTGCATCTTTTATAACCTATTGCAAATGCAGACACAGAATAAGTATTTGGTTCTTCCATTAGCTGGAGTATTCTGTGGTTCATCCATATCAAACATATCAAGAGCTGTTTCTCTTTACTGATGGGTGTGTACCACTGTGTGAGTGGAATGTGACAATCGTGTCACAGTACTGACTGCCTAGAAACACAGAAGAGCTATCCCAAGCTTCTTTCTGTCACTGAGGGAATCTATTATTGTTTCTGTTTCTTTTCTCTTTTTCTAAAACTTGTCTGCTCTGTTGACATAAGATATAATATGACTTAAAAAGGTGGGTGTAACTACCTGCTAAAGACAGAAAAGCACAGAGCCCAGGTCATGTTCACATGCCCTCCATCTATACCCATCTTACTGAATGGCATAGATTAGTTTTGAAGATTGCTAATTGATCCTTATCCACTCTGTAAGACATGTAGCATGTTAAATAAAAACTACAAGAAGTTACCTAGTAATTCCAGTTACTTGGGAGGCTGAAATAAGAGTGTCATAAACTTGAGAGCAGCCTGGGCTATATAAGTTCAATGTTAGTCTAAATCATTTAGCAAAACCTACCTCAGAACAAAAGAGCTGAGGGTCTGGCTCCACATTAAAGTGTTTGTCTAATATATGGGTAGCCCTAGATTTGATACTCAGATTCACGGGTGGGTGGAACACAGTTTTAGATTAGGGACATATATTAGGTCTAATTTTAAAAAATTAAAAAAAAAAAAAACCTGAAATTCAACATGGAGTCACCCATGCAAATATTCTCCATCACAAAACCAAGCTGTCTTCAAAATCTGATCTCCCAAGAAACCAGAAGAGGGGGGTGGAAAGATGTCTCAACAGTTAAAAACTGTGGCTTCTCTTCCAGAAAACCTGGGTTCAGTTTCTATCACATACATGACAGCTCACAACTGCCTGTTACTCCAGATCCAGGGGATCTGACATCATCACATCAATATTTATATATTTATAGATGATAGGTAGATAGATCGATAGATAGATAGTAGGTAGGTAGATAGACAGACAGACAGACAAGGTCTCACTCTGTAGCCCTGGCTGACCTGGAACTCACAGAGGTTAGCCTGGCTCTTCCTCCTCTTGTGCTTATGTCTGGTGGTCCTTTATGATGTCATGTTTTTTTCATGACACTTCATGGCACTTTGACTATAAAAACTGGCCCATAGCTATTAAAACTGAAGTATAGCTGGAGAGAAAGAGAGAAAGTAGCCCAATGTTAGCCAACTACATTTTCCCACTGTTCGCTCTCCTGTCCCCTCTTTACAAAATAATAGTAAGTTATGTTATCACTGTCTGTAATGCTGGGAATCAAACCTACAGCCTGCTGCATGCTAGGCAAGAGCTCTTCACTGACCTATACTCCCAGACCAGTGAAAATCACTTTGAAACGACCAATTATTTTGTGCTGTCTCTGACTTCTTCTGCCTTCTCTGTCTTAAAACTAGTTTCTACCACTTGCCTTATCACATTAGTTCTGCTGTCTACAATAATAATGTCTGATTCTAGAATTGAAAATAAAGTCAATTAACATCTTTCAACAAAATGATCCTAACTCAGTCCTTTGATAAGTGTACTCACCCAAACATAAGAAATCTGATCTTGCTGATGTATAACTATAGTTCACATTTAATAGCTATGGGCCAGCTTCTATAATCAAAGTGTAGATAAAGTGCCATGAAAAAAAAAAGTGACATCTATAAAGGACCGTCAGACATAAGCACACAAGGAGGAAGAGTCAGGCATAGTGGCACACACCTTTAACATCAGCACAGGAGGCAGAGGCAGGCTAACCTCTGTGAGTTCCAGATCAGCAGGGGCTACAGAGTGAGACCTTGTCTTAAAATTAAAAACTAATTTAAAAGGAGGAACACTAGATTTTGTTTTGAGGATGCAAGGAGAAAACTTTGATGATTACCTGCTGGACTACTACACAGTGTTAGGCAGCAAGAGATTTCATCATTTTGAAACATTATAACTCTGATATAATGGCTAAGAATGCCAACGTGACAGGACTTGGAGACACCTAGAGACAGTCCCCTGAGGATGGCCTTGAGGGGTTTACTTGAATAACTAAGGTGAGGTGACCCACACTAAATACAGATGGGACCATTTCGTGAGCTAGGGCCTCTGCAGAAAAAAAAAGAAGAAGAAGAAGAAGAAGAAAGCTGAGCAACAGCATTTGTGAATACTTGCTTCTTAACTATGGGTACAGTCCTGGCACCTCCTGCCTCTACTGCCATGCATCTCCTGCCATGGTGGGCTGGATCTCTAAGCTATAAGCTAAAATAAAGCCTTGCCTCTTTAAGTAGCTTTTGCCAGCAGATGAAAGAGCCCTGTAGCCAGGGTCTAGGGAGTCTGGAAGAAGAAGAGCAGAAGTAGATATAGTTAGAGGTTAACAGGCAACAAAGGCTGGGGAAGAGCCATGCCAGGTGTGAGAAGACACCATACTCAGCATATTAGGTACAAACAAGAGTACCAACACATCACATGACTTCTCTGTTCAAACTGTGAGGACACCGCCTCCAGTCCTCTAGACAGTTCTCTCTCATATTTTCTTCATGAGAAAACTTAGAGAATGGTGGCATCATGAAAGATTTGGCTTCAGAAGCAGGAGGTTCTAACTCCAGACTGAGAGTTTAGCATACTCACTCTGGAGCTCAGGCATATGAACTCAGAAGTGAACTGATCGCTCAAATCCCCGATTTCTCCCTTGGTGAAAAAGAAGAAGGTCAGATCAAATGGCACAACCCAAGATAATGGAAGAGTACAAAGTGGAGGGTAAATATACCAGTTATGATTTGAAAAATGGCTTGTTAAAGTAGCATGTTCCTAAGGAAGCCCTTCTCAGACTCTGCTAGACAAACATGAGCTCAAAAACCCAGTGAGCTACTCTATGGGATCTCACAGAAGTCCTTGGAAACCCAGGTACTGACCACAGTACAGATCTCACCCTTTACTTACAAGGGCAATAAGAAAGGAACTAAGAAATGCAACTGAGTTCCTTAAAGACTTGGAAACATGCAAGAGTCCTGATGTGTAGCCTGTGGAGAACAATGTAGTCAGGTGTGTCTGGGAGGAGTGACCGGTAGAAAAGGATTATGACCCATTCTGGATAAAGAGGGCTTACTTCTGTGAAAGCCAGGGGACACCTAGTAACTTAGGTGTACTATTCTCTTCTTCACTACATATGGTATTCACTATGCTACTAACATATGTGTTTTCCTGGAGTTTTTTTTATAAATCAATATAACCTCTTCCAAAAAAAAAAAAAAATCAAAGGGCTTTTTAAACTGCTTGAATGCAAGCAAGGAACAGAGATTCTGACAAAACTCTTTATTGTCATTGAAGTAACAGAGATCCAGGAAGAAAAGCTGGAAATTGAAGGATGCAAAAGCAGAGCAAAGTGCAACACTGAACAACACTGGCCTGGTATGTCTAGTCTCTGTGCTCTCTCCACTTGTGAACTTGAATGCCCTCCAAACATTAGCTCAACATGGTACATGAAAATGTCCATAGAAGGCCGGCATGGAGGGCTAGCCAAGTACTAACTCACCCAAGTACTAGACACAACTGAAATTATGTTTAAACCAAAGATAGAACCAGAGAAATTACTCAAAACATATTCCAGATATTCAAAAAGGTTAAAAACATACAGGCTGAGAATGGAGGCAACAGAACCATTAGGGTTGGAGCCCAGCCTGACTACAGATGAGTTCCCAACCAGCCTCGGTACAGAGTAGGACTCCATCTTACAGAAAGGGGCATGCAGAAGAAGAAAGCTACTCTTACCAAAACACTTACAAGGAAATAATAGCAAAAAACTAGAGAGTTGGTAACTGGATAATTTTTTTTTAGTTCTGATTTAAAGTAAAATCTTAAATCCAAGGTAGCCAAGATTCTCCAAATGATCAACTAAAAAAAAAAGAAGATTCCATTGTAGGACATGATGAGATCCAAAGTGTTGAGGGGAGAGAAGGCAGGAAGGCAGAACAGGAGACAGATCATCTGTGCAGGGAGGCATCTGATGCTGAGGGCAGCAAGGAGGCACAACTGGCTGGAGGTGGGCAAGAGGCTTAACTGTGGAGAACATAGGGTGAATCCCAGTAGTCATACTAGGGAACCTTCCCTGGCCTGGCAGTTTCTTCTAAAACACAGGCATAGAATATCATCTATCCCACAGGACCCAAGACCACAGAGACAGAAGGGAAATGGAAGAGAGAAAAAAGAGGAAGAGAGCTGTGTCTGATCAGCCTTGAGCTGCCTCGGATCCACACTGCTTTTATTATAACCACTAGTGGACTGAACTGAGACTCAGCCTCCTACCCGTCAGATGTCCCCCAAATGCCTGATCCACAAAGATATGCAGAATGTTAAGATAGCTGGTATGATTTCAAAAGCTGATTCATCTAAAGTACCCACTGCCAGCTCCAGGGATCAAACAGGAAAGGCACGCATTGGTTTCATAGGATGATGTCAATCAACCATAACTTTCTATTAATTCACTGATATTTGACACATTCAATAATGTATACATGTAAAATAAGAGACTCTTCAGTATAGTGAAAAATGCTAACAATCCACTAGGGAGGCAAAGGCAGGAGGATCTCTGTGAGTTCGAGTTCAGCCTGGTCTACAGACTGAGTTTCGGGACTGTTAAGACTGTTTCACTGAGAAACCCTGTCTTGGAAATCAAAATAATAATAATAATAATAATAATAATAATAATAATAATAGTAGTAGTAGTAGTAGTAGTAGTAGTAGTAGTAGTAGTAGTAGTAGTAGTAGTAGTAATGATTCTTCTAACCAATTTCAGGGAAATGAGCTTCCTGGAATTATTGCAGAATTAGAGAGTCTTACAGGAAAACAAGGACCCTTGGACATGTATTGTGATCATTAACTGTTAGCCAAGCAAGAAATTGTCACAGTGAACTCACCCCCTTTCCTCCTGACTTTTGGTCAAATGGAACCATGGTGATTTGTTTGGAATCCCGTTGGTATGTACAGTAGTGCTTCACCCAAGAAGTTCCAAAGTGACCTGCAAGGGAATGTTGCCTATTAACCATCTAGAAAGAACCATTGTATGTTGTAAATCAATAACTGCCATAACACAGAGATGGCCCATAATGCTCTGGTACTCAGGCATAATGATCTCCTCAATCCTGACAATGTTTAAGGGTTCATATATTCTGTATACAGCTAGACTGAAACAGACAGAAATCGAATCCCATTGGCTGAGAGTAAAACCAAAACAAGGCTTTCCCCACCCAGATAAACAGGATCTTGACCTCCCACTAATGCTACATCCAGTAGGTCTTCAAATACAGGGGAAATATCGGTTCCCTGGGAAAATAAATGAATGTTCCCATCATCACTCTCCATCTGAAGTTTCTGCTCTCTCCCATGACTGAGGTAACTGAGGCAAGAGCACAGAAGGTCTCCTCTAAATGTCAGTCACCATTTCCACCTAGGCAATGACATCGTGCCTCCCACACAGCTGCTCAGTGACTAACCTCAGGTGTCTGACCTACTTCCAAACCCCTAATTTTTATTTCATCAGAACTCAAAAAGATCTGAGAAGCAGACATGGAAACCTCAGAGACACAGAAATGTAGACTGGACATGACTAAATGCCTAAATGCAATCTAAAGAGTCTGTCTCAAAATTCTCCCCCAGAGAAGAGGGCAACATCACAAAACCAAGGCCCACCAACGTCTCTGACTGTCTCTGGTACCTGGCCAATTACTTTATTGTCAACAACTACGTGCTATTAGAGTAAGAAGACATCTTCGGTCTGCAAGGACTTCAATCAATATTAGCTCTAGATGTTCACAGAGATCACACAAGTCAAAATTAACAACACTATGTAAACTACTTAGTAATCACTAACGGTTTGACATGATTGGCAAATATAAGTATTGAATACTATTTAATAACCTAGAAAAACTACTCAGGGGCTACAGAGACAGCTTGGTTAATAAAGCACTCCAAGGCCCTCAAAACCCACATATAAATTAGTTAAGTAATTTATGAATTAATTAATTAAGAATGAATTTTATTTTAAAAGGCCAGGTTACTGGTACACAGTTGGAAAGGTAGAGGCAGGCAGATCCTTGGAGTTTGTTGGCTAGTCTACCTACCCTACTCAGTGAATTTCAGGCCAATGAGAAACCTGTTCCAAAAAAAATCAAGGTGAATGTCACCTAAGAAGAATACCTGAGGTTAATCTCTGGCCACCACATATACAGATACACATATATAACCCTCCCCCCCCCCAATACAAACACAGCAATACACTAGCTATTAAAGGCAATTTAAAAATACCAAACATTCTCAGAGTTTGGGGGAAGTTTCAGTGACTCCATAACACAAAGATTCCAATGTGGAAGAAACAGATTATAGCCTGTGGGTGAAAGATGAATCTTAAGCTTTTATAGACAATGGAAAGATAGGGATGGACAGATGGTCTGACAGGTGGGTAGATAGTTAAGAAGGGTGGGTGAAAAGGAGTAATAAATGCAGCAACACTGGTAAAAGTGGGAAATCTCCATCACAGGACAGACCAGTCAAGACAAGGATCAATAGGTCACAACTCTGTGGAGAGAAAGCTATTTACATAATTGTAAAGGGACTCCCACAGAACGCTAGTTAGCTACAGAGGGGAAACAGTGGCCAAACAGTGAAGAAACAACACAATGTCTTGATTGAATGGTGGAAATGAAGACCATCAGGGGACCGATTAGAACCATGATGAAGCATTAGAGCAAAACGGTTCAGGAAAAACTGAGCGTTCATAAGAATAGTGCACCTGTCCACAGCCATGCACACCAGAAAAGGAGGGATGATTAGGGCAACGCATTGAGAAATTGTGGATGTGGGTAAATTCATGTTTTCTTTATGCCATTCTTTCAACTTTCCTGTAAGCTTGAAATTATTAAAAATAGTAAGTTCCAAAACTATACTGTGTCCTAATGAAATGCTTGAAGTACTGTGCTAGAAAACCAAAAAGTACTTCTAACAAAGAGCAATATGTTATTGTCAAGAGCATGCATGAAATGCTTGAATAGAGAGCTGTGTAACGTAATGGGAGTATGAGAGAGAAATGATACCACATGCACAGGTGAGAATAACCGCAACCTTCGTATTACAGGGCACAGTGACCTCTCCTGGCCTTCCCGAGAGTCTCTTTTTCTAAGTTTCAGTGGGTCGTGGGATGGGGTGAGGGAATCTGCCCATGTGACAAGGAGGACATCACTCCATACTCACGGAGTAGAGCACACAAACAAAGTGACTTCTGCTTCCTATAAACACCCTCAAGCTCATTTCTGAAATAATAAGGAATATAAAACCCTTATCATAGCTAATACTTCTAATTCCACTTTAGTCCCGAGTGTCAGGAGGGAACAATTTTAAATGTAAGCAATTATGTGTGAGCCATTAGCACTAAGTACATAATCAATAAAACAAAGTGTTTCTACCCCACTGCACCGGGAGCTTTAAGGAGTGAAGTCACTGCCTACAAGAACCACAGTGAACACAAAACCAGCACAGATCAGGAGGAATGCCTCCTGCCACGAAAGCACAGAGGGGAAAGGTGTGCATGGTGGCATCCAGGTGTGTGACTCTAGCAGGAAAAGTCAGGGCGATCATGAGTTCAAGGTAAGCCTGGACTATTTAGCAAGATCCTGTTAAGGGGGAAAGGGGTGCCTGCTATAGAACAACGCTTAAAGGTGAAAGCTTTCAATGTCTTATTCCTGACACCTGTGGCTACCCTGAAAGCACATCTTCTAAGCCTTCCCCAAGGCCTGAGGTATGGACTGTGAGTTCTCTCTGAAAACTACATTTAAGTAGCAGCCCTGATTTATCCCTTGGATGCTTTGCAAGGAGAGTCCCTCTTCCTGGCTTCTTTGTCTTGACTTTCCAATAAATCTAAGTACTGGGATGCCAAGGGTTGAGAAGAAAAGCAAAAGGCACAAGCCATGCTTTCGCTTGATTGAAAGTAGAATCATCAAACACTAAAGAAGGCGTATGGTATGTCAGACCTTCCCAGTGCCAGCACAATGGGACACAGGATCTAAAGGAAAATGCCACGAGGAAGAAAGGAACTACCTATCACAGAAGCTTGGGGAAATGTAGCATCCATGAGACATCCTAGCACAAAGGAAACAACTTGTCACTTGGAGGTGGAAAAGACAGGTCTCGGGTACCTCCAGAAGCACCCCCAGCCAAGGCTGTCCCACCCTGCCAGTCAGCACACTTACGTTTCTCCTGCACATAGAGGTATCCTTCCATGGTGTAGGGACTGATGGTCTTATGCTCAAGGGGGTTTTCCTTCATCTTCTTCATCAGAGATTCCACTTCAGACCTGGTTCCTTCAAAGCGGTTTCTTGTCTGGAATGAAAGGAATTTTGCCCCAATGATCAAATGCAGAAAAAAAAATGAAATCTAATAATTCAAAAGATCAGCCTAAACAGAAGCCTTATATCTAAAAGCAAATAAGAGCATTCTATGGTCTAGGAAATGGGCGAAAATTCACTTGCAAAAGTACATCTTTGCCGTACAGTCCCATACCTGAAATTACCCAAATTCTTGCAACCTCCAAGATCACCTAGGAAACCTGTGAATAGCCATCCTAACTCAAGAGTGAGTGGCATCTCTTATACCAGGAGAGGGTGTTTAAATAAGCATTCCAGAATGACATAACTGCTTGCACACCTTTGGGATTATGGTCCTCACCACTCCAGTTGTAAGAAATGTAGCTTGTTGATGGCTCACAGGTGGCACCCTCTTAAAACAGCTGCTGTTGGCTTTCTAGGTCACCCCCTCACCCAGAGAAGTCTGAAACCCCTGTCTTCTACTCAGGCCCACTCTGAACTCCCACACAGCACAGGTTCCAGCTGCATCAGCATCATAGCTCAATGGCCCACTATCCTCCATGCTCAGCCTCTCAGAGTTACTCACTGCCCATGAATCTCTATTTCAAAGCCTGCCTTCAGAGGAACCCTGGGACTGGGGTGCAGCATGCCTAGCATGTATAAGAACTTGTGCTGCATCCCATATATATATATGAAACCATGCTTTGTGAAACTCTTATGACATACTCCTTGACTTGCTCTGTTCTCCAAATCAACAAAGAACCACCACGCAAAGTCCGAACTTCTGAAGGCCATGCAGGACAAGCCATGCAGACCTACCTGGACCTAGTTCCTATTCAGGAATACCTTGGGACCTGTAGCCAATTACAAAGTGAGGGGAGAGCTTATGCCCTGAATACCCTAAACAACTCTGCTCACCCAAAGGTCCCATGTTTAAGCCACAAACGAGGTTGCATTTGATTGGCACTGACTCAGATGTCCTGTCAGTCTTGTTAAGAGCACACCACTTGAGTTCCCATCCTAGACACTCACAGAAGGCCTCAGGTGGCCAGGCAGCTGCTTGCACAGAAAGCAGCTAGGATGAACTGGGCTAAGCTGGGATTTCCACTGCCAAAGGAAATCCTGACACTACTGTGAAAAACACACAAAACCAGTAGCAACACTTCCAGGAACACACATGGTGCTAAGACCTGGGCCATTTTGCACTCTAGAAACATCAGATCCCCGCTGCCCTCTGAACCCAGCCAGGAACCCACCTCACACACCTCATTCCGATGCATGAAGAGAACTCTGAACAAACACACCCTCTCCTGCTTCCCTCATTGGTCCCTGCCCCCACTCACATTTTGTATGCTGATGGTCAACTGTGTCTTAAAGTCACCAAAATCCTTGGCCAGCTCGTAACCATGGTGATAGAAAGTGAAGAGGCCTTGCAGGAAGGCCAGTAGCTGTAGGAGGGAAGAGAGCAGAGGTCACACGGCTGAGAAGAGGAAGGGCCTGAGTTTTCTGTCAGTCTGGGAAGCAGAGCAGAGGCATATTGACAGCTAACACACACTGAGCAGCTCTGTGGGTGGGATGCTGTGACCCCCCACACCTGCATCACTGAGTGCTCACAGAACCTAGTTAACTAATGAGGAGGCACCTCCGGAGGCTGGGTCACTTGTCACGGTTAAAACCTGATCTCCTTGGTGCCAAACCTCACTGTTGTCTAAGAACATCACCTCTTCAGAACTACAGGCTGAAGTTTCACCTTGGCTGCTGAATGTGAATAACATCATGTTGTCACATGGACTTAGAAGGCGCTTGCCAGGGACTATAAGAATAGACAGAACGTGGCAATTGATAATTCAGGTGTTGAGCCACGAGGAAGTATAATTCCCTGATGGAGGAATCCTGTTCAAGCAAAGCCTACAGGACCACAGACTCTGGAGTGGTTGGTTTTATCTTTAGTTTTTCTCATGTGCTACTACATTTCTTCCCTAAAAGCAGCTATGGCACTGTAATGTGGAGTCTCAGATGATGTGTATATATAATCTCATGGTTACACCTCAATCTTATAGGCACATATATCTGTGGAGGGTCAGGAAGATGACTTCTCGTTAAGCTGTATAATTCTGACAAACAGAAATAAAACTGGGCTATTTCTTACAAACTCAGACTGACATAAGAATAAGACAGTATTCTCGGCCACAAAGTCAGCTTTTTCAAATCCAAAATCAATTAATTGCTCCCAGAAACAAGAGCAAGTTCTCAGGAGTCTGTTTGTTGAACCAAAGCCTGGCAGATAACATTAAAGATACAACTCCCTACAGCAATTGACTTTCTACATGTAATCCCAGTCTCAGTTTATGTTACATGACTCAGGGTTCAGCCAACTACCTGTTTGTTGTTTAAGTCCTGAATTTCAATGTCTGGGAACCCTAACCACTCAAGCTATGTGCACAACCAAGCATTGCTTGCTGGCCAGTCAGTGTGACATTTCAAATCTGAGAGAAATTGTGTAGCAGGATGGCTCTGTCTCTCACTGTTTACTCAAGAAATGCTTGGTGAGCCTAAAAACTGTAACTCATAATTGTCTAGAATTTGGAGTTAATATGGTATGAGATAGAGACAGAAAGAGAGATGCTATGTAGAAAAGCTTAGAGAAAGAGAAGTGTGAAGAAAGATGTAGACAAGAGGTAGAGAGATATGTGTGAGGGAAGAGAGATAGCCAAGTGGTGAGAGTTATGTGGACAGGTTTAGCTGAGCAGAAGAGTGTGGAGAATGTAGCTGTGTGAAGAATGTAGTGGGGAGATGGAGAGATTTCCAGAGAGAATTTTTTTAAGATGAAGTAAAAGATAAAGTTACCATCAGAAAGCACCTTTCTTTATTTATCCCTCAGATGGAAAAGTCTAGCCTTCTCTTCATCTGTGAATTTTTTTTTATACCATGTAGGCAGCCTTGGAGTACATTCTCCCAAGAGCCACTGGTATCATTAAGAAGCTAGTGAGCTCTGAGCCTGTAATCTAGTCATCAAAGTCAATTTATAGAAAGTCACCCAGGATAGATTTCCACCAAGGGGCATTTCGGCACTTTCTTCAACTTCCCCACAATAAAGACTAGAAACCCATTTATGAAGAGACCACTTCAGTTATGCTCGGACCCTTGACTCTCATCTGAATCCCTGAAGGCTAATAGGTGAGAGTGTTCATGGTCTAGTCTCTGCCACACAAAGTGGTGGAAACATAGGCTCACCATAGTTTCTCACAGAATACCTTCATGTTCTCAATAACTACACTATGCCCTACAACAGTGTCCCTGCGTATTTCTTTACAAATATTCTCATTAAGTCCCTTCTCAAATCCTCCCCAGATTGCCTGAATTCACAGTTTTGACATGATGAAGGGGCTATAGTAAAAGATAGAACAGGGCTTGGAAGAACCTGTGCTCTGCATGACCACAGCTGTCTGCTGAGTGGTCCCCACTGACCTCCAAACCCCATCACCACCCATTGGTCAGAAATGCATCTATTCTCTTCTGTGCTATTGTATTTAGCTTTTCAGCCCCTCCATGAACACATCTGTACTTCTTTTCACCCATTCACTTTGCAAAGAAGCAGTACCCCTGAGGCCCGGGAAGGGATCTCTCCCTGTACTTTGCACCTGCTTCTGGCAAGGGTGATTAGCACCAGAGGAGAGGTGCCACCAAGGGATGAGCCACTGCCCGTCAGAGATCTGGTTACTGGTGGGACCACAATGATAGGAATGAGTATGACCTAGGAAGTCACTGTGGCCGGTCCTTCGGCTGCCAGACTACTCAGGAAACTCATGCTAGAAGAAAAGGGTGTCTCTGAAACCTGGGGCTGGCCAGAGGACAAACTTGTTTTGTGAGAAGAGATGTCACACACCTTCTGACCACACATGCAATCACCTTGCAGGGAGGCTAAAGCTGATTCACTTAAAGACAGGATGGCACCTTGACCAGTAATACTTAGTCAGACACACCTCTTACCTTCTGTTTAAAGATAAACTTGGAGAGATGGTGTCACTAGAAGTCTATATTTGTTCCTTTTTCCAACATGGCCACACTGAATAAATCTCCTTTGCTATAATTGGCCTACTGAGGACAGGCTAGCAAACCTACATGTTACAGCTGTTAGAGCCTGGGCTCTGTCCCTAACAACTTCAGAAGGTCATATAAAACCAACACTATACTAAAATAGTAGCTTGACCTTCCTCTGCTCTGTATCCTCATTGGAGTTCGGGGATAGACATCTCTGGCTCCTCTGTCTGGAAAACACCTAGTTACAGCAGCATATGCCATATCTATCCCTGACACAAATCAGTAAGCATTTTGGGCCCTAGAGTATAGAAGGCCAATTTTGAACTCTTTAAAGATGACAAAAGCTTTAGCTTTCTCTCTAGTAACAGTTTCCTCAGAGGAAGGTACACACCCCTTTCCCTCTAGACAACTCCAGAAATAGAGAAGGGTTCCCATGGAGTCTGGGTATCCCCAAGTGAAGGCTGGTCTGCCTCTTTTCCCTGTAGACACAACTGAAGGGCTGAAGTCCACTCACTCCTCCAAAGCCTAAGAACCTCCTTTCTACTTAAACTTTTTATTATTTTGTTTTACGTGTATGTGTTTTGCCTGCATATATGTCTAGTCATCATGTACATGCAGTGCTCTCAGAGACCAGAAGAGGACATCAGATTCCCTAAAACTGGAATTAGAGACAGCTGTGAGCCACTGTATAGGTGCTGGGAGCCCTGGAAGAGCAGCCAGTGTTCTTAACTGCTGAGCCATCTCTTTGGCCCTTATGTATCTGCTTTTTAAGAGAGATGCCCAAGCGATGAACCTAAAGCCATTGCTATGGGCTCCACCTTCCCTTCACTGAAAGTAAACAGGACCTCACTGTCCTGTGGAGGCAGAAGAGGAGTGAATTGCTAAGACTCCTATTGACTCTCCTTTGGTGTCATCTCTGTAGGAAGTGCTTCCTTGTGTGTTGTTCTTCTGGGCCCTTCCTTCTCCACTCACAGCCTCTTTACTTCTCCACTGCCATCTTCTATCTCCTTCCACAGGAAGCACAAGGACTAGATCTGTCGTAAAGAAATGCTTCCACTCAAACATAGGGGGGCACTTCTAAATCATGGGATGACAGGGGTTGTGAGAAAATTGACAGAATTGGGAGAAGAAAAGAAAGATATTTTCTATAGGCTTCTGAGGAAGCATGGCTCTGCCAACACCTCACTCAGACTTCTTTATGTAAAGAGTGTTTATGCAAACGACTATGTAAAGTCAGCCTATTTGGAGTACTTTGCTACAGCCCCAGAAAATCAACATGGCCACCCAAGAATCATTCTCACAACAGAGGACAGCAAGCTGTTGAGTGAGAGAAAGCTGGACTGGGCAAGCCAAACAACTCTTCCCACCCATCAATAATGGAATATATGCTTCCACAGGGATGTCGGAAGTCAAACCCAATCGGCACAGAACAGGCTTGGGTAGCACACAGTACTGCAGAAGCTGTTCCATAGAGAAGACAGTCAGAATGTATTAGAGGAAGCACTGCTGTGGGCAGGGACAGCCTGCTGGGACCCTGTGCAGGAAGCAAGAGACAATGACAGAATGAAGATTGGCAATGGGGTAAAAGAATGGGGAAGGAGAGGAAGAGTTACTGTAAGCGCCTGAGGTAAAACTCAGAGGATGTGGTGGATAAACCAAGGGCTTGAGGGGAAGCAGGGGGGCAGCTTCTCAGGGCACAGATGGAACATGGCTTCAGCTTCATGAAGTCAAGGTGTCAGCATCTGCAATCTCTAGAACACATGATGTCTCCGCAAGAAGATAAAGGCTTCAGACACACAAAGCAGAAAGGTAAATGGAAGAAAAGACAAAAGGGAGAGAGAGAGAGGAAGGCAAGGAGGAGAGACAAGCAGTTTAGATCTCAGAAGTCTGACCTTCTTCCTCGGACCTCACTACACACCTGAGTATAACTGTGAACGTCTGTTCCTCTGGCCTCTACCTCCAAAGGGATAGAATCACAGGCATAAGCCACAGCTTGCCTCAGCAGGGCTAGGGATCAAACCCAGGGCCTTGTATATTCTAGTCGATCACTGAGCTACACCTCCACATCCTGTGTTTATTTTCCTAAAGGCCGATCATAGAAATACATCGGTACTTAGACTTATTTTGTAAGAAAGAAGTTAACATGGTCCATGTGTGTGTAGGTTAACCTTCCAGGGAACCCACATGTTCAGTGACCAACACCTGTTTACCCAGAAATCTCATTTGATGGATTCTTGTAGCTTCCTTTCTGCCTGTAATCCATCAGATGCTATTTCACAGTGAAGAACCGGGCAGGCCATTTCAGCTCTCAAACTGGTAAAGTTTCAGACGTCCTGCTCTATCCCAATCTTCACATTTAAGGGCAGGGCTTATGATCTGCATTTTAGTGAGCCCCTAGGGGAGTCTTCTGCACAGTGCTGTTGAAACTACATTGTACAAAATGAAATGAATCCATGCTTTAATAATAATAATCCAATTCTTAAAACATCTGGGGGCTACATATAGGCGTTATCCCTATTTTCAGAGGAAGAACTTAAAACACGTAGATGTAACCTTGTGCAAGGCCTCATATAGTAAGTAGCAGAGCTGGAATGATGGTAATGAAGAAGAGGAGGGGAAGGAAGGATTAGAGGGAGGAGGAGGAAGAGAAGAAGACGACCCAGCAAAAGGAGCCAAGCCTTCTGTGTAGCCAGAGCTGACAAGCATTGGGAAGTACACACCTATTGTGTGTGAGGTTTTTGCAGTTGTCATTAAACTAACTAACTAACAGGTGTGCTATCTTGTTTGTTAAGTATGCCTACTGAAAGACCAACCTCCAAAGTCAGATGGGGCGGCTGGACTACTACTCGCCAAAAGCAAAAATGTTCCGCTTAAGATCACTATTCTTTAAATTTAGGAAGGGCTTTTTATGGCTAACTATTTTAAACACATGAATGCATTTTGACAAAAATCCATTCTCTGCCTCCCAAACTCCTCCCTGTCCCTTCCCCTATCTCTTTCCCAACCTTCATGTCTCCATAAAGTCTTCCCAATGTGGGGTCCATGCTCAGTAGGTGGAGCAGCAGCACAACTGAATAGAATCATGACAAGGATGGTAGAACCATCAGGTCAGACTTTTCCCCACGCGGCACTCTGTCATGCCCAATGGGACACTGGCCAAGCCTGGGTAACATCATGCTCCCCTCTATGCCGCTCTGCCAATGACAAATCTACTGGGAATAATCACCTTATGTGGAGCCTTCCATAGAGTGTGACTGGGGCAGAAGGGGCTCTGAAGGCAAGAGCAGAGCACACCCACTGCAGAGCACACCCACTGCAGAGCACACCACTGCTTCTTAGAATTACTCCTCGAGTAGGACAAAGCAAAACTACTAAATTGTGACTATTTCCTAGCAGCATGGGAACCATTCCCCCTGGAATCCCACTCATGCTTTTCCCCCTGCAGATCAAATAGTGTAATAGCAGGCAGCCAGAAGCAGGTGCTGACGCTGACCATACTATCTCCATCACTAAGCTGCCTAAAACATCTCCTGTACTGGGAAGAGTCCAGGGAACCAAAGTGACAGGGCTCTCCCTGCTTAACAGAAGGCACAGTCCTCGGCTGGGGCTGCTCAACATTACCCTGGGTGATGGACAGCATCATCACTATCATGTGCTGGGTAGTGCATCTGAAAGTAAACAGCTACTCACAGGCTCCACAAACTCAAACATCTTTCTTTCTTGGACTTCCTGCACCTTAAAGACGTACTCCAGGGACACTTCATAGAAATGCTGCCGAACCAGGTCCACTTGGCTGTCTGCCTGCAAACAAGACAGAATTTAACAGAAAACCAAGTTATTACATAAGGAAACACTAAACAAGGAGAAAGTATATGGTAAACTTCTAAAATAAATCAACAGCATGGTACCAAATTAAAATGATGCCACACACTATGTCTATGGATACACACACACACACACACACACACATACATACACACCCATACACACACACACACATACATACACACACATATATACATACACACACATACACACACACATACATACACACCCCCCACACACATACACACACATACATACATACCCATACACACACCTATACACACACATACATACATACACACCCATACACACACCCATACACACACACACATACCCACACATACATACATACACACCAATACACACATACATACATACATACATACATACATACATACACACCCATACACACACACACAAAGACACATGTGCATGCACATGCACACATGCATACCCTCTAGCTTGACTTATCAAACAGATACTTTGTTTCTGAAAGAGACATTCTCCAGAACTTTGAGTTACACAAGATCAGATCCTTCACTCCAATCCAAATCCTGAACAGACATTCATAGAAGTTTTCAGTACATATTAGTTGAAGGAACAGACATTGTGTTGGGTGCAAACTTTATAGCCATTAAAAGTCACTGCTTTTTAAAATACCATCGTCATCCACTAGATGGCAGCATCATCCAGCACTTGGGCTCTTCTAAGTTCTTCCCTCATGGATGTACAGACTCAAAGAACAGTGGACGGTAGCAGCTCCATGGATGCCACACTGACTTTTCTTTCCACATTAACTACTTTTAAAAGAACTTCCAATAATGTTCTTATGAATTCAAATCCAAGAAAACCAGGAGCAGGTTAGAGAATTTTTTTTTTCTTTTTTGTGGTGGGTGGTACTGAGAATAGACCCACTCATGGCCTTACTCTCTGCCATTAAGATTATAGCCCTGACCCTTGTTTTTTTTGAGACAGGGTCTCTCCATGTAGCCCAGGCTGGTCTTGAACTCATAATCTTCCTTCCTTGCCCTACCAAGTGCTGGCATAACAGGTTTCGGCCACCCAGACCAATCAAAGCATATTTCATTTAACAAGATTAACAACATTCAAAATACACGTGTGACAGTTAAGGTTCCATTGAAACTAAAAAGAGGAAAAGATAAGTATCCAATGCTGTGTTGAAACATTAGAAGTTATTATTAAGGAAAGATAACCCAAGTTTTTCAGATGCCAGTCACTAATATGAGGCATGAGGTTAAATGGGTGAAAATGTAGCATTAAGGCCAAGGGTGAGAGAGGCAGCAAGCAGATTCGGGCTGGAAACCAAGAGACACAGGCACAAACAAGCACAGTCTTCACAGGAGATGGTGGGCAGCATCGCCCCCCCTCCTTTGATACTAACAGGGAAGCCAGCAGGGAAGCGAGGCACAGGAGGGCAGGGCCGGGCAAGGGAGGGCTCAGGATGGAGCCCTTGCTTCTCAGGTCTCCTCTAATCCAGGTATTGGCTCACCAACCCTGATGAGCACATATCCGCACCATGCAAAAGCTAACACGATGCAGGACTCTGTGGTTTCTTACCTCCTGGAGCTGGGACTCCTTCTTTTTGGAAGACAGATTCAAATGCTTTTCTAAGATGCCACAATACTTCTCTGTCTCTTTGTCATATTTCTTTTTGGCTTCCTGGGGGCAGGGACGAGGGAAGGAAAAGTAAGAGGTTACAGGAGTGAAATGGCTAGACTCCTCGGGACTCTTGTGTGATCCTAGTTGACAATTCCCTCCTGCCTTTTGGATAGTGTCCATCGAGGGCAGACCACCCTCACAACAAAAACAAAGCATCGCTGCTGCTCACAGATGGGGTTTGTGATAATGACCCCATGGGACACCCAGGAAGCATTACTTGTCATATGATTGGATTGTGATGGACTGGAAAGCAGTGGCATCATGGTACAAGCCTGGTGTCGCCCATGTAAACATGAGTCAAGGAAACGGGGCATAGAAATTCTTTCCTTTTATTGAGAAGTTTTTATTAGCTTAAATTATTGTCTAAAAATGAAAAATAATTTAATGATACACATATCAGCCTGTGTTCTCCCACCAAGTTCTTGAGTCACCAAGGTTCTATTTTTATTCCCCATTTTATATGTAAGAAAAGTCAGAAGGAAGCCAATTTGCAAAATGTCATAGAGAATGACAGAGCTGACATCACGCTAACTCTATCTCCCTTTGAAGCCCACGCTCTGCCTACAGTCACAAAATCTCCTTGCTTTCCACACCACTGTGGGCAGGGCTAGGAAGCTGCTGAGTCCAACATGAATGGTCAGTCACACTAATTCAGTGGGTCGGTCTGCTTTTGACTCATCTGGGGCCCAGAGGAGATATGCTGTGTAACTCTAAAGCCTGTAAGAGAAAGGTGTTTGCAGCCGGATAAAGAAGGTGTCTTTCTATTCATGTAACAAATCCATGACTAGCAATCACTCTGTCCTAGGCTCTGCTTGGACCAGTGATTCCCCCTCTCGTAATGGGAGCATTCTAGCGGAAAGAGAGACACAATTAACCAGGAAACAAATACGCAGAATAATTATACACTACTGCAAGAGCTTAAAACAAGAAAAAGAGGGGGAAAAAAGAACCGAGGATACTCAGGAAAGGCCTCAACAGGGAGAGACGTAAACTGAGACCTGAGGAGGTAGAGGGGTGGCTCCCAGAAAGACAGCCAGCTACACTAACATTCTAGAGCAGAACACTCTGAGCCAAGAAGTCCTATCAAGCTCCGGCATGTCTCGGTCAACAGCAAGCTTCTAAGGCTCACTGGGAGCAGAAAATGATCATATCCACACTTAGCAGGCATGAATCCATTCCTACAAATCTGAGTGTGACTCAAAGGCCTACTCATACTCAAACCATGAAGCAAGCAAACGTGAGTGAAAAAAACGCTCACAGACACATTGCCCCTCCAAAGTCTAAGAAAGGTCCAGGCGAAGTAACTCTGCTCTGTTATCCATAAGCCAGGAGCTGGAGTCAACTCCACTCACACACAGCCGCACTGACTACCCAGTGGCACCCTAGAGGCGGGTGGCCAAAGATTAGGAAAGGCCGGGGAGGGGGGGCATGAGTCAATGGCATTTTGTAACTTTCAGGCAATTGGAGCATTCGGGCCATGGCCACTGGGTAGCCATAATTAGAGAAGAGAACAGAGTGAAGAATGGAAAGAAATGGCCATCACTATTTCTCCTCCATGATGAGACGGCGCTAAGACCTCCTTGGGGACAGCCCGAACTTAACACAGCCCCCTGGTGTCCCATGTCATTGCTATCACACAATACAACAGTACAGAGTGACCATAGGAGGAAGGGTTATTCAGGCTCAGGTCTGGGGTAGAGTCACACGGTGTTAGGGGTCTGAGGCAGTTGGTCACACTGCATCCAGAGTCAGTAAAGTATGTGATGAGTGCTGGTGCTGAGCTAGTAGCTTTCTCTCTTTTGTCTATAAAAAAAAAAAAAAAAAGATTGTTTTATTATGAGCATCTCTGTGCACATGCCCTTGGGCCCCAGAAGGTAGAAGCCAAATGACCTGGAACTGGAACTACAGACTGTTGGGTTCTGCCTGAGGTGGGTGCTGGGAACTGAACTCAGGTCCTCTGGAAGAGTACTTATGCCCTCTTACCTCTTAAGCTATCTCTCCGGCCCCTTTGTCTACCATCACTTTCCAGGACTCAACTTTCTCCTCTACATACAGGATGACTAGATGAGATCATTGCCCAAGTTTCATCTCCCAGCTTACAACTTGGCAATGAATTAAGAATGCTCCCTCTTCACACAGTTGCTTGGAATAAGTGAGTTAAACTACATACAGTGACTGCCACATGGATAGCACTCTGTATATTTCAATGATGGTAACAATGGCGGTGCCAATGGTAACAGTTGTGTGATAATGGTGGTGACAGAGGACACTGGTAGTACTGGTAGTGGTACTGATGATGCTGGTGGGTAATAGCAATTATCATAGTGATGGTGGTGGTACTTCTGATAATGGTGGCACTGGTGGTAATGACGGCAGAGGTGATAATCGTTGTGTTGGAAATTTCTATGTCGATTTGACACAAGCTAGAGCCATTTGTGAAGAGAGAAGCTCGGTTGGTAAAGTTCCCCCACCATATTGGCCTGTAGAAACCTTCTTGATTGATGACTGATGTGAGAGGCCTAGTTCACTGTGGGTGGTGATACCACAACTAAGCTGGTGATCCCAGGGACTGTAAGAAAACAAGGTGAGCAAGCCATGAGGAGCAAGCCATTGTATTCTCCCAAGGCTTCTGTTTCAGTTCCTGCCTCCAGGTTCCTGCCTTGAGTTCTTTCCCTGGCTTCCTTTGGTAATGTCTTCTGAAGTGTAAGGTAACCAAACCCTCCTCCATAAGATGCTTTGGTCATGGTGCTTTATCCCACAACTGAAACTCTGAGACAACAGTGAGCATTGTAGTAATGGTGGTGATAACAATGGTGTGTGTGGGGGGGGGGGGGTGCTGCTGCTGCTGCTGCTGCTGTCACTGGTAATGGATGGTGATAAGGTAGGAATCATCTGCAACCACTTCCTTTCCATCAAATGCAGCATTTGACTTGCAATTGAAGACAACCCTCCCTAAGCACAAACCACAGTTTGGAATTAGACATTTGTTTATTGCTTTGTGTCTAATGCCTCCCTCTCAGCAGACAGCATATCTACTTGTTATCACTAACTCTAACTGCAGAATATAGTGCTGGCTCTCACATATCTTATTTTGTGTTTGGTTTTTACCTGTGTGTGTGTGTGTGTGTGTGTGTGTGTGTGTGTGTGTGTGTGTGTGTGTACATATATAGGTTTATACGCGTGAATATGTGCTCTCAGTGACCAGAGAAGGGCATCAGGTACCTTGGAGCTGAAATTACAGGCAGTTGAGCAGCCCAATATGGGTCCTAGAATGAAATTCAGTCCTCTATCCACTGAGCCACCTCTTCAGCCCTTCTCATATACTCTTAATGATTTGTGTGTACCTGATGTCATAACCACAGGTAGAGGACTAAATGATGAGCACTGTCCTCCTGTTCAAACCTATACGACACATACTATTTCAAGTACCTGATATGAACTCACTCATTTATTCTTAAGAGCTTTACGGGGTGAAGTTTTATTGTTCCCTTTCAAAGATGAGGAAATAGGGATGTTCACAGGCAAGCTGCAGAAGAAGTGAAATCAGAACAAGCAACCAAGGTCTTGCCCCACTCTTAAGCATTCCTGTCAGATGTCAATTCTACTTTCACTACAGAGCACAGCACTACCACTCTACCTCAAATGCCAACTTGCTCAATTCAGAAACATAAACTTAGGGCCACAGTTATGTCAAGATCCAGGGTCACACTTCATTCCTGAGTGGCCTCTAGTGCAAGAATACCCAAGGGCCCTGCTATAGCTGGTGTTCATTGCCAACCTGACAATATCTGGAACCCACCTGGAAGACAAACTTCAATATACCTATGGGGATTATCTTGATAATATTAACTAAGGGGGCAAGACTCTCCCCTGTGGAAGGCACCAGTCAGACAGATCAGAATCCTGCATTGTGTAAAGAGAGGACCTGAGGACAAGCAGGCATTCTTTGCTCTGTTTTTTGGCTGGGAATGTGATGTGAGCAATTGCCTCATGTTCTTCCCCCTGTAACTGATGATGCCCTGCATCCTGGAACTGTGAGCCGAAATGAGCCCTCTCTTCCTGAAGCTGCTTTTGTCACGGTGTTGGTTCACAACAACAAAATGAATCTAAGACAAACACCCCCTCCTGACAGCTTCTACATGGACCCCTGTGCAACAGGTTGTTATAGCAACCAAAGCAGCAGCAGAGAAGAAAGGCAGCAGAGGAAAGAAATAATTTTAGCATCAAATAGGCAGAGTTCAGCAACAAGTTCCTGGCCCCCAAAGAAGGCGAAGAGCTCTGCTGGCTCCTTTGGTGTCTCTGAGGCACCTCCCTGGGTTGCCTTAAGCTTTATTTGTTTTCTCTTAAATTCATGAAATACTGTGATATAAATGTATGGGTGGCATGGTAAAGAGGGAGGTATACTAAAAAAAGAAAATAAATTGACAAAGGAAAAGGATTGAGAAATCACCCCAAATACAAAGTTAATCATTAATGATTTGGTGACTAAGAGACTCAGCATGCCTGGGGGGGTGGGGGGGAAGCTTAGCACAGTGATGTCCATCCCACCTGTAGGCAAAGGTGCATGTTCCTGTCATAGGAACACTGTGGTAAACCCAGAGGGAGCTGCGCCTCTCCTCCCCAGCAACTATGGTAACTCTCAAAACAATCCAGAGAAGGGCCAGAGTGCGTGGGTGTCTGTATTTTCCATTAGAAGTAGCTAATGTAAAGATGACAGACATGTCAGAAGCCTCTGCCAGGGGTGTCTAGATACAGGAAAATATGGGTCCAGGCCACTCAAAAGAAGGTTGCTCCCTGGACCACTGAGAGAGTATGCTGACCATGTATTCTCAAATATCACAGAGAGGTTCAGTCGTGGACAAGAGTCTTAGCAGAACAAGACTTCCATCAAATTGCATGTTCTTTTGTCTCTGAAACAAAATCAATACATACTCCTTTCTTCTTGAATGTAAACCTAAGAGTACAAATCCACTGTATACTAGGAGAAAAATCCTTCCATGGTCTTCCCTTCAAACTAAGGACAAGCATCCCTCTAAAGCCTTGGCCAAGTGTCATCTCCTTCAATGGGCACATCTATTTCTCAAAGTAGCTGGACAGCAGAGGGAGGAACCAGAAGGCTACAGGGAGGGGAAGAAGGCCACTCTTATATGACTTCTCCAGGACAAGTTTATAGTACATTAGACAGTAAGTGTGGCATTGCCTCAACACCCCGCCTTCCATGCAGATGGTTCAGGGGGCTGTATTTTAATTCATTCACAGCTCTAGATTATGAGGAAAATGTGGAACAGACAGCCTTTTACTGTCATTGATTGTGATATAAAGCATCTCCCTTGCAGGTGGCCTCTAACACTCTGCTCAAGGTCAGTCAGCTAGTTTAGCTAGTGACTTAACGCAAGACAGGGAACAGGCTTCCCCTTTGGCCTCTTCTAGGAACACATTACAAAAATTAGTTTTTGCCAACATACTCTTACTGAGTATACAAACCACACGTAAGGTCGGGGCAGTGCACAGTAGATGAACAATGCAAAAGAGGATCGAGGGTGCTTCTGCAGGCTTTTTGTCTCAATGCTTTGCATGGCCATTATTCGACCTTACAAATTGTTTATATGATAGGGTTTCTGATTTAAGGGGTTTATGGGATTTCTACGTGTGTTTGTGTCCCTGTCTGGGTTTCCTGTGCTTTTCCTTTGGCTCTTTATTTCCCGTTTGTCTGTTCCTATTCTAATTTGATTATCTTGGAGTTGGGAGGCTGTTTTGTTTTTTAGTTGTCTGTCTTTTAATGAGAGAAAGAAGAAAAAGTTGTAATTTGGGTGGATGGAGATATGGGGAGAATCTGGGAGGAATTGGGGGAAGGGAAAACATAAGCAGACTATAATATACAAAAAAATCTATTTTCCATAAAAAACAGAATTAAGAAAGAAAAGAAAGAATTATCTGTTTGATCTCAGTGCCTCAAGGTCAGTGGTAACAAATGGTACCTCTGGGCCAAGGCATGTATGCAGTTATAAGCCTGACCTAGATTAAGAACATGTATGCTCTTAAAATATTTACCCACTAGAAATCTCCCATAAGTTTCTGGTGTTTCAGTTTCTCTTGAAGAATTGAAAAAGCTAACAAAGGCAGGCTCATTTCTACACATAACAAAAAATGAGCTGAGGGCCAGCAAGATAGCTCAGCTGTTAGAAGGTGCTTGTCACTGACCTTGATGATCTGAATGCAGTTTCCAGGTCGCATATGCTGAGAACTGTTCTCAGACATGAGCACCATGGCATATGTGTGTATGCACATACACACACACAAAAATAAATAAATAAATGTACTTTGTTTAATGAGACCTATGAGAAGTCCCTGTGTCCCCAAAGCCTAGTTCATAACTGTTTAAATACAATTCTGGTCCTTCTCCACACTCATAATTACACAAAAATGAGTAGACCGTCCAATCAGCCAAATGTCCAGGCACAAAGATGCAGTGCCTCTACCTTGTGTGGTAATTGAACTAGCACCAATCAGATAACAAAACAATGGGATCCTTGCTGATGGTGGCCACAGAGGGCTGCACCTCAGCCACTTGCAAAATGCAGAGGAGCTGGGCCATTGCCTTGTCTGGGAGGATGTGCTGGGCCTGGAGGAAGTATTTTTAGACTCCACCCTAAAGCACAAGAACAAAGTTTGCAAAATCCTCACCCTGGCAGCCCCGATCTGCTCCTTTCGAAACTTCTCCAAGGGCGTGATGAGCACCTCACTGGCATTCTCAATCTGAAGAAGAAAAGCAGAGGGCAAGGGGCAAAGGCGAGATTAGTCATGAAGTACAGCAGCTTTTCCACAAATGCTCCCCAAGGGTGCCAGATAAAACTTGAGGAACAATACAGTCCATGTGCCACCGTATCATAGCTCCTTCAAAGAGAATCTGCTCAGAAACTCCAAATGGGACCTTCCTCCTATGAAGATTTTGCTGTTGTTGGAGACAGAGTCTCACTGTGTAGATGGGATAGCTTGGGGCTTATAGTCCTCTAAAAGAAGCGAGTCTGAAGGACAGGCAACGACTTACAGGTTGTAGGGACCTGGTAACAGAAACCTTCTAAGTTCAGCATTCACCCAGACTACAGGCAAAGTACATCAACAGTAAGTCTCAGTTAAAATCCAGAACACCTTTGAACATCTATGGAAAAGATCTTTCAAGCACGATGAGATCCTTAGGGAACTAACTGGGGCTGGGATCTCTGGCTTCTGACCACTGGCTGCCTCTCAACTGCATTTTACAGGCTCAGCTATCAGTTCCCACACTGTGATTCCTTGTCCTACCAATGGACCTCAAATGCACCAAATCGGTCCTACCTTGGGACCTTTGTCTCTATCTTTCCCTTCTGATACTCTTGTACAGATTATAATCAAGACTTCAGTTTAAAGGTCACTTCTCTGTGGAGGTCTCCCCAGACCTCCAAACTGTAATTTAGAAAAGCTATCCATAAACCCAGCCATTCAGAACACATAGGCCAGGTAGTTGTCTGGCTCAGCACTATCTACCGGCACATAGTGTACCTCTAAAAAATACTCACTCATCCCCAGTATTCCCAAAGCACCAAAGAAATCAAACACAAAGGCACACTCAAACTCTTCTGAATGACCAAGTGAGTAAATGAATGACTTCTTGACAAGCTGCCAAGTGAGTGACTATGAACAAAATGTTTAAATTCTCTGGACTCTAATTTCCTAATCCCCAAAAAATGAGGGGGCTGAATTGCTCTGGGACTAAGAGTCTACAGTCTTTTCTAAAGCAGTGCAATATTTTACAATCTTTACTCACTGCTCACTCTTCTCTCAACTAATTATTTCAGGAATCTCGCTTCAACAAAGCATTATTTTCTCTAAATCATATGCATGCCCTTCACAATGGCAAAAACACAGTAAATGCTCTTGACTGACATAGAGAATTGCTTGGACAATGTGAGGAACAGAAAAGAGTGGGACTCCATATTTATTTCCATTTGCTTGTTTTTTAATTTTTAAAGCACTCACCTCTGTACATTTTAACATTGCAGTGCAGTAACAGTATGGAACTAATCTGATTTTTATTGCTAACTGGTATTGTTTAATTGGTTTACATAGGTCTTTCCCATAAATCAATTGCAAGTTTCTGCAGCTCACAAAGGCATGCTGAGCCAACGGGCAAGTGGTGCTTTTCAATCTAAGTGGCACACAAGAATCCCCAGAGGAGCTTTTGCAAATCCCAGTAGCTAGACCATGCTTTAGACCAATCTCTGATCCTGATCCCGGACATCAGTATTTGTGAAGTCCCTCAAGTTATCCCCCTGGGCACCCATGCTGAGATGCTAGCCCTAAGGAGATCTGGAATATGCTAGCACTCAAGAGCTCTCATGGAAAACAAGACAACCAGACCTCATCTGCTAATAATACTATTAGCACTATCAGTCACGACAAGACCTGTGTTCTCATCTATGAAAAGAGTCTGCATACAGTAAGAAATAACTGAACCAATGGTAGAGCACAGAGGCCAATCTTTGTCCTCAAGGAACTCATATTTACTAGCCACACAGATGCCAGCAATAATTGTCCAGAGACGTGTGGTAAACGCAGAATTCGAGGAATGAACCAAATGTCCAGAAAAACACAGTGGATGTCCAAATATCCCAGAGAACCATGGCTCCTCCAAAAGGGTACAGCTTTGCTGAGCTGGACTGAATTGATGATAAAACTCTGCCCCGGGGTGAAGAAGGTGGGAAGAGGCTTGCGATAGCCAGACTCAGAGGCAGACAGCAGAGAGTAATAACAAAATTTCAGAGGCAAGTTGAAAAAAAGTATAACCCAGTACTGTTCCTCTACCCCAGGAAACAGCAATCTTCAGGGCATTCAGGGAGATTTGCTTACCACACCCCAGGCCCCAGTCATCAACAGGACCCTGAGTCAGACTCATAAGAACCATTTCTCTTGCTCAGGGACTGGCACGTGCACATTCAAGGTTTCACTATCTTCTACCCACCACACCCCCCACTGCCAATAATGTTCCAATTTTAGTTCAAGCAAACAGCAGTCGGTAGTCTGCCAGCAGAAGAAAGGTCTCTGCCAGGTAATGGACTGCAGCTTCTGTACTCTTGAGAGTTGTAAACTAATCTCAACATCTTTGGGTATAATATCAATTTGGGTTTGAACAGAAACTGCACAACTTATTAACTACGTGAGCCTGGACAGGCAACTTGGCCCCTGTAAACCTCAGTTTCTTCATCTGGAAACTGGGGGCAACACAGATGAGACTTCAGAGTTATCACAAGAACTACAGAGAACAGGCCGGCCTCTGGCTGCGTAATGCCCTGGTAACCGTCAGCAACTGCTACGGAAGGAAAATGCCACCAATTCTGGCATCCTTCTGGCACTGCCCACCTGGAGATGAACCTCTAACCATCCAGGGACAAGCCAGTGTGAAGGCTGCTGGGGGTTTCTGAGAAGATGTCACTGCTGCTACCTGGGGAGTGAGGGAAAAGTAAAGGGACCCCACCCATTAACACTGAAAGATTTCACAATAGACATTGGTGTGGACGCATATGTTTTGGAACCTAGAGGTTAGCATGGGCATCTTGAAGAGCCTCCCACAATTATATTCCTTTGTCAAGTTGCGTTTTCTGGCTTCCAGCTGTATGGCAAGTAAGTGCTTAGGGGTTAGAGTGAAGTGCTGATGCCTTCCCCCAAATGGCCACTGGATGGAGGTGGGGAAAAACAGACTGGGAAACATGTTTTCTCTTTCAGCCAGGTTTCCAAAAGTTAACTCAGTCAATAGCACCACCCTAAAGTCCAGTGTGCATGTGTGGGCATGCTTCTACATGTGTGCATGCATGTCATATATGGACTGTGATGTTATTACTCAGTTAGCTGTCCACTTGTCCACTTTGCTTTTGGAGAGAGTCTTATATGGAACCTGGAACTCACCAATTTGGACAAACTGACTGGCCAGCAAACTCTAGGGATTACAGGTGTGCACTACTGATCCCAGCTTGTTCATGGGTGCTGGGGATCTGAACTCCAGTCCTCATGCTTATGTGGCAAGTGCCTTACTGACTGACTGATTTCCCTAGACCTACAGTGAATCTTGAGAACAATGATACTCCAAATTTATGCACCAGTGATTCTTTACACTCACAGAAAGCTTCAAATCCTGCAAAGGTTCACAGCCTCAGAGTACTCCAAAGGCAGTCTTGACTTAAACTGAGTCTTCTAACAGCAAACTCTTGCTCTCTCAATGTATAGACTGTCTGGGACCAAGAGAAGCCCAGGATACTCACCATTCGACTCCGCTCATCTTCAAGATTCCTGAGAACAGTGGCAAATTCTTGCAAAGATCTCGCTGGAAGAAACAAAAGAAGCCATGAACTGAAAGCAGAATGATGGGTGTGCAAGAGCAACTTACAGATTTCAAGCCCTTGTGCACACAGAGGTCCACAGTCAACTGCTGTCTCCAGATTCCCTCATCTTTTAATCATTAACTGCTAAGGACAGGATGACCCAGAAATGCAGGTTAATTGCACCTGGAACACCAGCTAGAGGATTTCTCCAAGGAAGAGACCAGCCTCTTCCTGAGAGTTCCCAGGACTGCTGAGGTGCTTGCAGGCTCCCAGGCCTGAGGCTGGAAGGGGCAGAGTTCCACTAAAGAGTTGAAGGATTTCCTGTCCAGGATTCAACCTCTTCAATCTTTGTTGTTGGGTTGCATCAGAACCCAACCTTTTCTTTGGCAAAACAACTAAACGAACAGTTCTGCGAGCAATAGAAGCTGTGGCCTCCCCTTGGTTCCTTCTCCCTGTGTGCTGAAGCCATTAACAGAATGCAGTCTGCAGAACAGCAGTCAGACACAGATAGGCTTTGCCAGAATCCTTCACAAAGGCAACAGGCGCTTAGTGAAGTAGCCCCTGGACTTTGGGATGCTTGGGCAATGCTGGGAAAGCATCATGACTTACAAGGTCACATTTTCACTGCTCCCAGCAACTTCCCAGATGTCTTTGCTCATACCCAGATCCTGCTGTTCTGCTTGGCACCCAACTAAGAATCTTTTTATTTCTATGATAATGGAAATTGAACCCAGAGCCTCACATGCTGTACCATTGGGGCTACAATCCCAGGTCCAAACTTCTTAGTTCTTCCTCCCTTTATTACATCAACCAAGATGCCCAATATAAGGGAAAAATGAATATGAGACCCTAGCAGAGTGGTGAGTATTGTTGACTGCTCCAGTGCTCTGTGCTCAGAGCTGCCTATGGAAGAGAACAGAGGACCAGAAGGAGGGACACAGTGCAGCATGGTGATACATAGGAGCACACCTCCACCTCTCAGTAAAGAAACTGAAGGAGAAAGGGGTGGGGACACAGGGAGCTAGCCACTGAGCCCTACTCCCACTCTGCAGAGTGACAGTTACCTGGCTCCAGCCTACTGTTACCAGGCCAAAATGGAAGGCCACTAGATCAAATTTGTGAAATTTTAAAAGAAAAAAATCTAGAATTTTAAATAGGTTCAACTTACATGGTAATGCAGTTTAATTTAAAAAGTAAATTAAATCATAACACCATTCTCATCTCAATCATTAACTAACCCTGTGCAATTCTCTTTATCATTTGTATTCACTCTTGCCTTGGGTTCTTAGTACTGTGGTTGCACTAAGGGGAAAATGAAGAGTGTCAGAACACCAGCCAGGACTCTAAAGGAAGGTGGACGGAGCACCACCGCAGAATGCCCAGCTTCCTCCTGACACTGAATAGGAGAGAGGTCAACACAAGGAGAAGCCCCACCCTGGCCTTCCTATCTATGCCTTCCACTATCAGCTGGTTTCTACCCTCACCAATTGGCCCCCTAGTCCAGGAGAAGGCTTGCTGGAATGAACAGCAAGTGTTTCTGTCTCCCATGATGTCAGGACTTACCTATACACATTTCATCATCTGTTTCTGCATCTCCTATACACTGAAATTTAAATTCATTTAGGGAATCTGCAAACTTCCGCTTTGCTGAAGACAAATCTAACAAGAAAAAGAAAACAGAAATTAGTGAAATTAAATTGGCCTTCCTAGCTGTTACCTTTTGAAGTCCTTCTGTGTATACTTAGCAGGGTTTGTTCCTAAGACCATGTCACAGAAGAAATGTTAACTCAAAATAGTAAATGCCTTTTTATATAACAACACTTTATATAAAGTTATTGATTTGCTCTAGTTAACATTTTTATTACAATTGTTTCTACAATTCAAATTCTCTGGGATAAAGATACAATTCAGTGGTAAGGTGCTAATCTTGCACGCCAAGGTCCTACCTAGGTTTGCTTCCCAGCACCACAATGGAGGTGTGTGTGTGTATGTGTGTGTGTACACATAAATACATTTGTACATACAAATCTTAATCCTCCTCCAAACACACTGAAACCTATCATTTCCATTTGCTACATAGAAATCTCACAACTTCTGGAGAACAGGGAGGAAGCCCAGATCAGAAGCAACAGTCCCCATAGCCTGCAGGTACATGCTGTGAAACCTTCAATGCAGTCTTACAGCTGCTCCCACGCATGACTCCATAACACATTGTGTAGATCCACAAGAGAGCAGCAAGAGCCTATGTTGCCCTGCATCAAGGCATGAGCACACCTAGCTCCCTCTTCCAACTGACGACAGACACAGGCCAAGTTCTCAGACCTTCTCAGACCCATTCTCATTAGTCCACAGCTCAACAAATTTTCATCTGAGCAGTTTCCCATAGTCACCAGAAGAATGAAGCCCTGGCAATGTTTTGTTTTGGGATTTTCTTAAGAAGCCAACTCCACACATGGTATCTATAATGAAAACTCTCTGGGGCCCTTGTCAAATTTAAAAACTAAACTTTCCTTTAAGGCAGTAATAAAAGCCAATGATCCTTCCTGAGCCTTCAGCTTCTGTTCAGGGCATAAAATCACCAAGGTACCTTTAAGTGGCCTGACAGACAAGGCTGCTCAGTAAGGCATGCTTAACTTAATTCCACAGGCAGCCTTCCTGCAGATTAGGCTAATCATTCAAATTACCATCTATCCAGGCTTCCCTCATTGAGGGGAAATGGCATTATGTTCAAACTCCCAGCGGAGGGTAATAGGAGGCAGAACTGGTAACTGGGCCTGGATTTAATAAGATGGGAGCTCTGGCTTCCCAGATCAACGTGACTGGCTAAATAGAAGCAAAATAGAAGCATCCCTTCCCTCACTTGAAGGTCATCTAGGTTGTTTCCATTCCCTAGCTATTGTGAATCAAGCAGCAACCGACATGGCTGAGAAACTCTTTTTGGAAGAGAGAGAGAGAGAGAGAGAGAGAGAGAGAGAGAGAGAGAGAGAGAGAGAGAGAGAGAGAGAGAAAGAGAGAGAGAGAGAGTCAATAACTAAAGAAAAGAAGCTATGAATCTGAGGGCAAATGAGAGGCACATGGGAGGAACTGAAGAGAGGGAGAGGAGAAAAAGACGAGGTAATTATATTGTAATTTCAAAACAACTGTTTTCTAAAGTAGCCTCGGCCTCGGCACTTCCTTTTTCTCCCTTAGGTTCAGGGTGGCGATTCTCACGTCTGATTGTGTCTGGTTTGTCTCTTCTCCTGGAATGTGCAGTGTATTCTGCTTACTGTTTGCTGAACAAATGGCAAGATGTGATCTACAAGCCCAGCCCTATGTCCCTCCCAAGCCAAAGCTGTTAGTAAAGGGTGACCAGGCTCAGGGACGCTGCTGTTCTCAGTCTGGAGCTCATGCTACTGACTGGATCCTCAGCCACCTTCCCACAGCGCAGAGGGCATAGGTCCTAGGCAAAGCAGTCTGTCCTACAACACCATAGGAGGTATGGCATGCAGGGTGGAAAAGAACACGGGATCCAATTTCAAACCCCTCTGGTACAGACGCTTTCATGGAAGAGTCATTAATGAAGCATCCAAATGTGACAGCAGGGAACTAGGCTTCTCTCAGAAGAACGTGCTCCTTCAGAACATAGTTCATGCCTAGTAAGCCTAAAAGTCAGAACACCATGGGGAGGAAGGAAACTCGAGACCCCGGACAGGCCAGGGAGGAGAAAGAAAGGATGTAATTTCATAGTGGGAGACAAGACCCCAGGAGCCTCAAGCACAAGCCCAACAAATGTGGGTGTGATTGAACGTTGTCACATTTAGTCCAAATGTGCCCTCAATCAGAACTCACAAAACAAGGCCTGAGCAAACACTATGCGTGAGTAGGATCGCTGCACCTTCTGCCTGACCATCCTCTGCCTCCCCAGCAGGACAAGAAAGGGTTATGCTAACAATCACCTCAACAAAGCAGAAAAAGGGTGAAATGCAAACTGAGTTTGGGAACATTTCCAGGGTGCACCTGAAAGGCTGTGCTGCCGGCAGCTGCCAACAAGGACGAAGTGAACAACAGGGCCTCTGTGGGCCCTTCTAGAAGTTCTGCTGTCTTGCCAGGTTACAGGCATAAAGTAACCTGATTTCACTGCCTGTTGGCCCACAGCAGATAGAGAGGCTAGAGCCAGGCCGGGGAGGACAGCTGAACGCAGTGAGAATTCCAGAGCCTGAGACCTGGAAAGGAGCTTACCTTGGGCCTAGCGGAGAAGTCTTTCAGGAAAATTACAGTGAACACCTGTTGTTTTGCTTGCTCAGAATCGGTACCCGGCCTGAAGCACAGCATCTCCAGCTTAAAAGGGAACTTGCAGCCTCTGCAACTATTTATAGAATGATCAATCCGAAACTCCTGCTTTCACCCCAACCAGCTTTGGAGCCTAGGTTCAAGTCCCAACTTATCTATTTATTGGCTATGTTAACTGACCCCAGATGAGTTATAAAGTGTCAGTCATTGGACAGAGGATGGGGGGGGGGTCTTTGCACACCAGTGGCTCATCAGTCCTCTGGACTGAGGTCCCTGGAATATGTAGGGACTCCATATTACTCCCCCCCCCCCCCCAGTAAGATAGTCCTCTGGGGTATTTGGGACAATGTTGAAGACACAAAGTAAGAACACTCAAAAAAACACAGCTTCTTGCTCATTTTAACACAAAGGTATTAGTGGTATCTCAATGTAAATCATCACTCTGGGCATACCGCTCTCAAAAGATATATTTCTGTAGCTTCCACTACCATATAAACAAGCCAACCATGCACATTCCATTGAGGATTGAAGGGCTGGTGTTAGGGCTAGGTGTGTGCCATGCATCGCGGTCCCTGCTCATATGACCTCGCTGGTTCATGTTCAGGCAGCAGAAGACACAGCAAGGAGCCAACAGAGTTGGTAGTGTTTACTTTGCATAACTGTTATTGCAGAAAAGCACGATGCTGGCAGGGCAGAGCAAGGAGATCACTGCCTACATCCAAGAAATACAAGACCTGCCAGGAGATGAAGGAAATAAGGATATGAAAAAAACAGCTACAAGGCTGAAACTTGAGAGATTGTTCCCAAAATCTTCTACTCACTCGGGCCAGAGAAAGGTGCCCTTCCCTTCCTAGGGATACTACGATCTGTCTCAGCAAACGCTCCTATGGACAAAACTTGAGAGGCTTGAACCCAACCAAGCATGATGCTTCTTTTCAACAGAAGGTGTGTCATTATTCTTCAAATGCTTTATAAAAGCACCTTAATTTCACACAGCTTTATCAGTGATATCAAAGTCAATTCATTTTCCCTCCTTGGATAAAACTTAATATAACTGTGCACACTTGTATATGCCCACATAATAAAGAACTCAAAGTAACCTTATAATTATATTTCATTTTAGTAGATATGGTGCTTTTCTGTGCCCTCAAAGTTATTCTAATTGCATGTAACTACCCTTAGGAATTTCCATTAGTCACATCTTCTCTCCAGATATAGAGTGATTGCAGTTCCTAAAAGTAGACCCTTAAGGTAAGAACTTGCTAGGATTTGGCCTCTCATCTACTTAAAGCACACCAACGTTCCCAGGCCTTGCTAAAGTTCCCCTCCACTGCCTCATCACCCTGTATTTGGAATGAGGCTGAAGCCATTCCCTGAGTGATTTCATCAAATAACATAAAAGTGCCTCAGGCCCCTGGGCATTCACCTCCAAAATCTGCTATGCTGTGTGGTTTAGATACAGCAACACAAGCCACCTTACAGGTACCTGAGTCACCACTGAGGACCCATCATGACTGAGAGAAAGAGAGAGGGAGGGAGGGAGGGAAGGACGGATGGTTTCTGAAGAACTACCATTTACTCTTCATCTCCATCCACAAGTGAAATTCTAAACAGTCAATCCCCCCACCCCCCACATATATATCCTCTTCTAAGAAGATCAGCCAAGGACAAAGGGCCTCCTATCTTACCACACAAATTGACATCTGTCTCTCAGCCTAATGTACAATCTCTGTTCTGCCACAAGCAGCTCTTAATTTTGCCAGCTCTTCCCATAACCTTCAATGTCCTCTACCCAAATGGATATTACCACTTGCCTGAACGGTTGCCCCAACTTTCTCTCTGCCCTCCCCATATACATTCCATCCTTGGCAAGTTCTCTAACCGACTATGTCAGATCTGTGATAGCCAGAGAGAAGACTAAAGGCTCTCTAAAGGCTTAAATAACCCTGAGAATGTGGCCTACCACCTCCTGCTCTGGGATCCAGCTTCCCTGGCCTGGGCTCTAAAGGCTTAAATAACCCTGAGAATGTGGCCTACCACCTCCTGCTTTGGGTTCCAGCTGCCCTGGCCTGGGCTGTTCTTGTCACTGTGCCTGAAGATCCCAAGTTCCTTCCTCCAAGAAGCCTTGATTGGCTTTTCTAACCAAACTAAACCTGACCCTATTTTTCACTTCCTGAATAAACACTGCAAATCCCCCTTCAGAGAAATTTTGTTTGAGTTCATGCAACTCTGTGATGTGCCTTAATGTAGTGAGTTCTACCCAAACAGGATAGTGTCCCTTGGTGCTTCTGTTCCAAAACTCAGCTCCAGCCTGGCTCTGAAGGCATTTGTGCTACATAAAGAACAATGGGAGAAAGGGTACTCCACAGATGAATCAGCCTTCCATGTTGCATGGGGGGTGGGGACTAAGTAAGTCAGTAAAAACTCTCTGACCAATAGAAATCTGAATGAAACCAGATGAATGTGGAATGTGCTTTCCACTAACATGGAACCATCTTCTCTAATAGTCAGTGAGGGCAATTCCCACAAGGCTGGAGGGAGAACTACCATCAGTAGGGACAGTAAACAAAACTTTCTCCTTCCGAAGGACCTGGAGAGACAGGCTAGAAGCATACTAAGTGCCAATCACAACCACTTGCCAGCCCTCATACTTTTAAGCCCCCAGTCAGCAGTGGGAATGAGAAATTCTTAGAAGACAGAGCCCCTCTCACAGAAACCACACTGAAGACAGGGTTTCCCGGGCTCAGAACACAGTCTTACACCCAATTCAGTGTGCTTAGCTGCAGAGAGAAAAGCTGATGGAGTAGTTAATAAGTGCCATTTTACAGCCTGAATCTCTCTTTCCCATCAACAAGAAGACTGTGTTGAATCTCAAAACCAGTCAGGCAAGCATTTGCCTACATTCTGTGACACGTGGTGCTACCTACATCCACTAGGTGGCAATCAACCACATCAGACAGTGTACCTAGGAAAGAGCCTGTCCCTTTGAATGAAGACTTGCTAAGTGGAAAGGAAATACCCTGATGGTGCTTGGTCCTAACTATAGGAAGATACTGGCCTCCAGTGGGAAGAGATGTTCTAATACTCAGAGAGTGGATGCTATCTGGAACATTCTGGAAGGTTATATGTATGGAGTCTCTGCCAACCATGAATGGCATATTATTCTTTCAGGTTTAGTTGGGATCAGCTTAGAATATCTCTCTCACTAAAACAGATGACATACCCACATCAGCCAACCACGCTAAGTGATGTGAACTCTGATTATACATCTGTGTGGTTTTCCTAAAGCCATTCTTTAAATCTATATTTTCTAAATGAGGCCACAGCCAGCACTAAGCCAGAAAAATTTGCTTTCGGACCAGGGATTAGGGCTAATAAAATGTTCAGAGTTGATTCTAAAAGTGAAACCAGGTGGAACAGGGAAGATGGTGACTCTTCCCAAGATGAGGGAGTGGAATTAAATTCTACTTACATGGAAATACCCGGAAAGGAAAGGAAGAAGTCTGAAGTCCACACTAATACTCATCAAAATAGCTACACTGTGCACTGATTGACTGATTTCTAACTGTGTAGTGTTGCAAGAATGAAGGAAACTCAGGGCCAAATCTCTGGGAAAGGCAGAGATATCAGAGAGGAAACACCACAGTCAGATCTCACCCAGCTGTCTTCCAGCTTCCTCAGCCTCGCTCCTCCTGGCTTCTTCTGCCTGCTCTGTCTTTCTATGCCTGCCTTAAATACTTTCTTCACTCAGTTAAGGCGTAGCACCACCACTGCCTGCCTAGGAGCCTGGAACTCCTTCTGTAACCTAAAATGACCTGAACTCAGATTGGATTAAGGGCGTAGGTCACCACTCCTAGGATATTCCCTGTGCTGGGATTAAAGGTGTGAGTTAGCAATGTCTGATCTTCCTAGACTGACTATGGATAGAACCCTCTGATATCTCAGACTGTTTTTATTGTATTTGAAAATATACCCACAGTGTAGCAAGAACCAAGTGATTAAATTGTTCCACTTATAAATTAGGTATTTTTTTTTCCATTTTGCAGTTAGGTTTAACCTTTCTGAGGACCCCAAAGTTAATCAATGTGTAGTACAAGCAATCTGTTCCCTTTGCTCAAATGCCTACTTTACTCAAATACTTGAGGCTCTAATGTCTGTGTATTTGAAGAAATAAAAGAATGGTTTAAACATGCCCCATATCCATACAGAGAATTCAAGGTAGAAGGCTCTAATCTGTACATACAAAGCTACAAATTAAGTTAGCACGAACTACAGTAACCAGGAGGTGGGGCAGCTGAAGAAGTGCAAGTGAGTATTACTTCAGCTGGGCCACTAGAGACAGGAACAACACAAAGTGAAGGAGAAAGACAGGTAGTGGCCTTTGAGCCCAGCCTTGTTTGGATATGTGGTAAGTGAGGTGTGGGGCAGGAGGCAGGCCCAGAAAGGTATCTTATCTTGAAGTAAGAGCAGAGCAAATCACACACACACACACACACACACACACACACACACACACACACACACACACACACACACAGAGAGAGAGAGAGAGAGAGAGAGAGAGAGAGAGAGAGAGACAGAGACAGAGAGAGAGAGAGAGGGAGAGAGAGAGAGAGAGAGAGAGAGAGAGAGAGAGAGAGGTGGGAGGCAACACAGAAACAAACTGACGTCAGGAAAAATAGACAGAAAGAGGCTGCAAAGGAAGGTCAGAATCAAGCACCAGAAGGGCTTCCATATTAGCCAGAGGAATCTAGGGTTTGTCCCCTGAAGAAACAAGAACCAAGTCTTCACAAAAGAGTGCCAAAATCAGCTGCAACACTAGTGAGGTCTTTTATTAAGGAGCTGCCCAGAACCATTTTAGGACACATACCCTGACATATCTTGCTTTGCTGTGAGATGATGAAACTAAGGAGAAACAAAGCATTGACAGAGGACACCTTGCAGTCCGGATCTGTGCACACAGACCACTGGATAGCCAATGAAGAGCATGTGTGACATCAGAGAAGTTCTGCTGTCTCTTGAAAACCCCAAGTCCTCTTAAGAGTGACCAGTAGTATACTCATTACCTTCACTGAATTATGTGCATAGATTATGTACATAAATGAACTTTTATTTCCCAAATATTATTAGGTTTTTTATATGCCTTAATATGTTGAGCTGTTACATTTATATAAATATGCATATGTTTGTAAATTATTTATATACTTTATATATTTTAATAGAAGTGCTAGTGTATCCCCATAACAATCCTTGCATTTAGGTGGTAATGACTAGCCTTTTAACTTTCATGATGTATTTTTGCTTATGTGTTTTATGTTTATGAGTGATTTTTCTACATGTATGCCTGCACACCAGATGAGAGTATCAAATCCCATTTTAGATGGCTGTGAGCCACCATGTACTTGCTGGGAACTGAACTCAGGACTTCTAGGAGATCAGCCAGTGCTTTTAACCACTGAGTCACTTTTTTCAGCCCTCTAATTAGGCTTTTACATAAGAATAAGAACATGCTATGTCAAGGTCTGGAGGTTTTGTTTTTTTTTTGGGGGGGGGGGGAGACACATGAGAGGCACAGGTTCTGTCACTGAGCTATAGCCACAGCCTAGAACATGTTAAAAGACAGTATACATGAAGTGATTAGTAAACATTTGCTGATGCTATAACCAGGGCATCAAGTGATTTAATTAATTTCAGGTCAGCTATGCAAAAGCCATTTCTAAAGAACCCAGCCATGAAGCAGAAGCAGACATAGAGAAGTGGGCACTGTATTTAGAAAGCTACATTCATATGCTGTCCTAAGGCATGCTGAGGCAGAAGGCTGGTTTGGGGGAAATTCCTTTAAGGAAAACTGGCATCTGGTTAGTTAAAACAAAGAATACATTTCTTTGCATTCTGAAAACTAACTTAGTGAGGACACACACACACAAATTCAAGGGTTCCACAAATGCAGTTGCAAACCCCAAGTCTCCTATTTCCTAGCTCTGTACCTTCAGCCAAATACTCAACCTTTCCAAAAGTCTATGAAAGTATAAAGACAGCATGCCCTTCCCAGAGGTGTCCTGGGATTTAAAAGTGGAAGAGCCTAGCACAGGGCTCCTGCCCAGAAGCAGGGACTGAGCAGAACTTCACTGGCAGGCTAGGGGGAAGAGGATCACAAAAAGGAACCTTACCTGGCATGATAATTAAAACATATTTGCCTCATTGAATCACCAGGGTAATCAAATAACCCTCCTCCAGTGAACTACTAAAACCTCATTTGAGAGTCTAAAGGTTTTCTTCAGATGCTTAGAAAATCTTAAAGCATGAGCAAACTTACAATTTCACCCCCAAATGACAGCAAGATGAAACCCATTTAGGAACTGGGAGGTTAGCATAGTTGTAAACTACTTGCCTGGCATACCATCTCAGAAGAAAAATTTAATATAATTTTTTAATTCATTATTTAAAAAACAAAAATAACTCATAACAATTTGGGTTCTCTCCTTTAAAAACTGATCTAGTTCCAGTGAGCCTTCAAAACGCAGAAGAAGTAGTGATGTTATCAAATCCCTTTTGTCTATTGCCTGCGAGGGGGGATAGCATCAGTCTCAGATGAGACAGATGAAACCAGGCCAACATACAAGACTGGGTGCTCAGCTTCCTGAGAAGCCCCAACTTGTCTGTAAATTGTCCTGAAATGAGCATGTCTTATAAAGAAGGAGATAAATTAAGAGAACTTGTAGGACCAAGGCAGAAAGATCACAAGTTCCTAGACAACCTGGGCTACTTAGGGAAAATAGCCTCAGCTGTGGAAAAAATGAGAGCACACAGGTTAGACCATGGCTGCAAGTAAACAAACCAGACGAGGGCTGAGAAAACCAGCCTAATAAGAGTTCTCTCTCTCACAGCCACAGAAGTACTATGAGATGCCTGCCAGGAGCGGGCCCCTGGCTAGAGTCTCTAGACTTGGCTTTGACTATGAAAAACCCTTCCCTCCAGGGCAGAGTTTCTCAAGATTTACCATGCTGTAAGCACCAGGGTATCTTGTCAAAGCATATTTTGATCCAGAAGTCCTGAAAGACAGAACATACATGCCTTCAGGAGGTCCCAGATGGTACCTACAGTGTTGCCGCAGGCACTACACTCTGGGACTAGGGTTTGCGAGTACTCCCACCTGAGGTCAAAGACCAAAGCTGCCTGTCCTTGTAGCTCAGTGGTGACACACAAGGTCTCAATAAACTCTGGAAGGATGGGTGCATGAGAAAAAAAAAACTACTGTACATATAATGGAACTTGGATCAGAAGCAGAAATAACAGATGTCTTTAATAGTCACAAAACACACTAAACACAGAGTACATTGCTGCTCTACACACACACACACAGCAAAATTTAAAACAAAACAAAACCTCATTTGAAAACCAAGGGCTAATCAGAGAAACACAAATTAAAACAACTCTGAGATGCCATCTTATACCTGTCAAAATGGCTAGGATCAAAAACACTGATGACAGCCTATGCTGGAAGGGAGGTGGAGTAAGGGAAACACTCCTCCATTGCCAGTGGGAGTGTAAACTTGTACAGCCATTCTGGAAATCAGTATGGCAGTTCCTCAGAAAACTGGGAAGCAATCTACCATAAGATTCAGAAATTCCACTCTTTGGCATTTACCCAAAGGGCATTTGCGCAACTATGTCCATAGCAGCATCATTTGTAATAGCCAGAATGTAAAAACAACCCAGATGCCCTTCAACCAAAGAATAGATTTTTTTTAAATGTGTTATTTTATTATTCAGCAGTAAAAAAGAAAAAAAAAACAAAGAAAGAAGGAAGGAAGGAAGGAAGGAAGGAAGGAAGGAAGGAAGGAAGGAAGGAAGGAAGGAAGGAAGGAAAGAACATCTTGAAATTTGCAGGAAAATATATGGAACTAGAGAAAAACATCCTGAATGAGGTAACCTAGACCCAGAAAGACAAACATAGCATAAACTCACTCATAAGTGGATATTAGACATAAAGCAAAGGATAATCAGGCTACAATCCACAACCCCAGAGAAACTAGGTAACAAGGAGGACCCTAAGAGAGACATCAATAGATCCCCCTGGAAAAGAAACAGATAAGATCCCTGAGTTAACTGGGCGCATGGGGAGAGGGGAGGGAAAAGTTGGAAGAGAACATGAGGGAATAGGATGGTAGAGTTGGGGGAGGGACAGAGAGGGAGAGCAAGGAAATAGGTATCTGGATAGAAGCAGCCATTGTGGGGTTAGAGAAAACCCTGGTGCTAGGAAATTCCAAAGAATCCACAAGGATGACCCCAGCTAAGACTCTAAACAATAGTGGAGAGGGTGCCTGAGCTGAACTTCCCCTATAATCAAATTGATGACCACCCTAACTGTCATCATAGAACCTTCATCCAGCAACTGATGGAAGAAAATGCAGAGATCCACAGCTAAGCAATGGGCTGAGCCCCCAATCCAGCTGAAGACAGGGAGAAGGGATTATATGAGCAAAGGGGTCAAGATCATGATAAGGAAACCCACAGAGACCCCTGGCCCAAACCTGCATGGAACCAAACTAGGCCCTCTGAATGTGGATGACAGTTGTGTGGCTTGGGCAATTTGTAAGACCTCTAGCAATGGGATCAGGATTTATCCCGGGTGCATGAACTGGATACTCAGCCTTAATATGGGGGGGGTGGGGTGGCTGCTGCAACTTAATATGCCAGACTTTGTTGACTGCCCATGGGAGGCTTTATCCTCTAGAAGGAGTGGATAGAGGGGTAGTATGGGGGAACCTGAGGGTGAGTGGGAGGACAGGAGGGAAGGAGAACTCTGTTTGGTAGTAAAATAAAGAGTTTTAAATAAAATAAAATAAGACCAGGGGCTAAACTGTAGCTCAGAGATCCCACTAAACAATCTTTTCTGTCTTTTTTTTATGTTGAGAGTGTATTTCACATATTTCTACAGCAAGGCACACCTCTTTGCTGTTCTGAGAGGGCAGTTTTCAAAAGGCTGATTGAGGGAACACAGGCTCTGTTAGTCTCAGCAAATAACCATAGCAACTAATACCACCCAAATAAAATGATGTCTTCTCAATGAGGTTCTGGCTCAATTAGATTAAGAGGGTGACGTGTACCATCTGAAAATTGATTGTGATAATCTTCCAGCAAAAGCCAGACCTTCTTGGAAAACTGTGTAAGTAAAGAAAAGCCTTGCCAATAAATTGAAGACAGGATACGGAGCCAGAAAAGCCCAGTATAGGAAGAAATGGAGCGGCCTACTGCTCTACTTGTCCCCGGCTTGCAGAGACAGAGCCCATGTACAAACAGCTTCACAACTGAAGACCCTAGCAAAGGAGTGGCATCTTGTTCCCTTCTTTGCCTTTCTTCATGAATAGTGTAAAGGGAAAACAAACACTGATACCATAGGGAAGTCTTCAGCGAGGTGTACCAAAATAACTGTAAATGCCAACGAGGAAGAGTGAAGACCAGAAGGTTATGGTTGATAATGGGTTTCCAGCCCTTAGGAAGGGCCTCACAGGATGTGGACTTTTCTGTACCAAGGTTTTTATACTGGAGTTACACTTGTGAATGAATACCTCAGCATCTCCAAATCCAACAGCCATCTATCTGTCTTTCCACACCCCCAGACCAAGCCCACCTCTTCCAGGACTCTGCAGTCACACCTGCATCAAACAAATCCAGACAAGCAAGAACCTCACCTACGAAACAAGGAGTGGGATACCAAGGCCAACTACCTCCTTGTCGCCTCTTGAGCTGTTCTATCAAGGGACCAATTTGGGTGTGGGGGCAGAGCCCTGCCCAGAGAATCAGAGTCTAACTGGCACTCAGTGGTTCCTTGGGAACAGCAAACACCAACAATACAGGAGTATCAGGCACCCAGCTGCAGTTCACATCAACAGCTAAGACAAACTTGCCAGTGACCAAAGGAGGGCAGGGCGGGGCGGGGGGGGGGGGGGGGTGGGCAGGGTTAGCGAAGGTCTTCAACTAGCCATTCCCTGTGCTGGGGCTTTGGACAGGCTCCCGGAGGCCAAGTCCCAAGTCCCACCACTTCCTCAAGACCACCGTGTCCTGTTTTCGCATGTGTGAGATGGAGCTAAAAGGTCAGCCCCACCTGAAGGTTCCTCTGAGAGGAGAAAAGGCACATGGAAATGCTTAGCACAGGGCCTGGCCTGCAGTAAGCACCCAATAAACCAGAGGTATTAGTATTATACAGCTTTGTATAATGATGTCATAAATAAAGCATCAAGCAGATTTATGTCCATAAAGAGATCCAGCAAGCCACCCAGCTGCCTCCTCACCATTTGAAGGGTCCCACCACACTAACTTCTGGCCCTCATTCACTCAGGTTCCCTGCAGAAGCATTAGGATCTAGATTGCATCAACCTAATCCCAGGCATAGCTTATGTGCTCCTCAATACATAACACATAACACAGAACCAGGCAACAGCTCCCCAGCACCAGAGTAAGTTCAGCTAAAAAGAAAAATCCATTGTCTCCCCCTTGAGTCAATAAACATTTCCTGAAGGAAAAAAAAAAAGAAAAAAGAAAAGATGTACTCAGCATTCTGAACAGAGCCACACCTACTAACATTCTCAGAAATTGGTTTCACTTCCTTCTACCCCCATTTAATGCTGACATTTATCCCATGTCCCTGCTGCTGTGCTGCACCTCAAGGGAAGCTTGGGCTCTAACAACAGGGAGGCCCAGGTGGGAGAATATCCACTTTCCTCAGAGATTCCCTTGGGAGCTTCTTATTAAACCCTATATCCACCCATGTCTCAGCATTTCTCAGAGCATCCCTTGCTCCAGTCCACCATACAATGGGAGAGTCCAAAGATTAGTGATTCTCAAACTATAGCACCATTGGCAACAGGCTTTCCTGGGGAGGCCACTTGGCCACCTCAACCACAAGGTCTAGGGCTGTGATCCAGACATTTGAGCTTCCCGGAAAGTTTTATTTAATTATCTTTTAGATTGTAATATAATTACATCATTTCCCCCTTTCCTTTCTTCCCTCCAAAGCCCACCAGGATCCCTTACATACCTTGCTCTATTTAAAACTCAGGGCCAATTTTTCTCTAATTGTTGTTATTGTTATTGTTGTGTGTGTGGGGGGGGTGTGTTCCTAAATCACAAATACAACCTGCTAAGTCTGTATCATGAATGTTACACGTATGTATGTATGTCCATGTTTTTCAGGGCTAACCATTTGGTGCATAAGCAATTGGGGTGCTCTTCCCTGGAAAGACCATCCGAGTCTCTGCATTTCTTAGATACCTGTGGTTCTCTGTCCATGGCTGAAGACTTGGGGCTACCATTTCCACATTAGTATGTCTGCTGGTATCATTCTTGTTCAGGCCATGCTCTCAAAGAAGATTCCCTGTTCTTCTGGTTCTTACAATCTTTCCACCCCCTTTTCTGAAAAGACCCATGAGCCTGAGGTGCAGGAGTTGTGTTGTAGGTATCTCAATTGGGACTGGGCTCCATAACTGCATTTTGACAGGTTATGGTTTTCTGCAATGGTCTCCATCTAATGCAAAGAAAAGTTTCCTGAATAAGGCTGAGGGATACACTTATCTGTGGGTATAATGGCAAATATTTAGAATGTAGTTGTGAATTAGCTGGTTTAATAAAGTGGTGATTTACTTCCCTATCCCTGGGTCGTTGACTGGGTTTCCAGGACTGGGTATGATTGCTATCTTGCTGCACAGGTCTCAAGTACAATTAGAAAGCTGTTGGTTACTGCCAATGTATGTGTACCCCTATTGTACCCTTGAGGTTATTATGCATAATGGTGCCAAGTTCAAGAATTGCCATGAACTGAAACTTCAGAACGTCTAGTACCGAGCATCAGCAATGGAATGGTTACAAAAGTGGAGATGTGAGGCCAAGCTCATCTTTGAAGATCTGACAGAAGGTCTGACTGCAAGTGTTCCAAGTGTAGTCAACTCATGCTCAAGATAAATAAACCATAGTAACAGCAGGTATGGGAGGAGGAAATGAAATTCAAGTGAAGCTAACAAGTTCCAACGCCAGAATCAAAATATGGAGGGAGGGAGGGAGAAATGGGGAGGGAGGGAGGGAGGGGGAGGGAGGGAGGGAGGGAGGGCAGGAGGATAGAATAAAAGCTCCTCAAGAGCTGGTCAGATGACTCAGCAGGTAAAGGTTCTTGCCACCAAGCTTGTGCTCTGACTCCATATATGTACTACAACACTTCTAGGCACATGTGCAAACAAGCCAAACATACAAACATAACCAACCAAGCAATAAGCAATGTTCTTCATTGTCTCCTTCAGAAACCAGCAGGACTATGGCCCTGTTTAGTGCCCAGTTTCTATAGCTCAGCACATGGGACCTGGAACTGAAAAATGGACAGCACTAGCCGCACAGAAACCAACTGGGAAACCAAGCTTCCCACAGAGGTACAGCTGCCTTCAGCATCTGGGGACTCAAGCATGCTTGAGCCTCAGGCCTGGCTGAGGCTGTCAGAACAGGCTCTGGCCCAGTTACTTTGCTCTGACATACAGGCCAAAGTGAATCTGGATAATAGGTTCATGGGGAAGCTGAAAATGGAAAGAGAGCCTGAAGCACAGGCACAGGGTATTCACAGTTATGCAGGACCCTGTGCTCAGAATGGCTGCTTAGTCCACTGCTCTATCACAGCTGTCTTACAACTTTAAATGTTTTTAGTTTTGAACTTGCATTTAGTAAGTAAAGCCCAGTAGGATATGGAACACATGTGAACACAGCTGTGTACAGCAAAGATGTTTCAGTACGTCTGGATACATAGTGCTTTGATGCCCACAATTCTGGGGAACCTGTGATATGTGGGAATTTAGAATCAAAATGAGAACTAAAGAAGCTTGTTGTGTCTACAGCTGGAGAGATGGGACATTGATGGTCATGAAAGGTCACACCTTGAAGGACCTCCGGCAACCTTAGGGCTTAACATAGCCTTGTGTACTCCTGTTTTCCCCCCAGATAAGCCTGGTGCTGATATAGACCATGACAAGGTACTGGAAAGACCAGGAAACCCCTGGTGCCTTTCCTTTCAGTCCCTCCTTAGTCATCAGTAAGCTAAGAGAGAGCATGCTGGGGATGTGTAGGCATCAAGATATGCAGTGCTTCCACTGTGGCTGGTACTAAGTACAAGAGAAGTACAAAGTATGAGCTGGTATAATTTGGGTGATGCTGTATATGAGTCATTTAAACTTACACTTGAGATTGGCATTGTAGAATATAAAGATGAACAGGAAATGCCTAGTAATAATTTAAATATTTCTTTTGAGAACATTAAATTACAAATTAAAATACCACAAGTCAACAGGAAAGAAGCTTTCTATTTTAATATCCTTCATAGCACTTATGTCTGAATTTTAACAAGAAGCCATGAAGATTATGCAGCATAGCCCTGGGATTGCTTTGATACCAAAAATAAAACTCTCCTTCTCTCCAATTGGTCCCTTAAGGAGTGCCTCCCTGGTGCATCACCATCTCTGGCCAATTCATATCCAGCCAGCCGTCTTTCTCTCCTCCAGACAACTTGTCACTCCAGTACACAGACTATTGACAAGGTAGATCTGATCTTCTTGCTGCTTCTAACCACCACCACCACCACCTTTCCCAAGTGTAACTGTCCCCACTCCCTTAAAGACAAATCTGATCAAAGCCCATAAGACCTGTCTGCATGACCCACTGTTCTTGCTCTCTGTCTATGGCACAGCCCCCGTCAATATTCATATTGATTCTTATGTGTCTGAAACCCTCCAGCCACATGCCTGGCCTGTTCCCTCTGCTTGGAACTCTCTTCACTGCACCCCTCCCCGTGTTGCTCAGAGAAACTGTCTCACCCACCCCCTAGTGTGAGCTCTCCTCAATCCTCACAACCACCTGGCCCACTCTTGTCTGTGAGTAAAAGTTTCCTTGCATTGGGTGATCATTTAATGGGCACTTTCCAGGTACCATTACACACTCTGAGAAGCCGGTAACCAGGCTGCTTTGCTCAACAAAATGAAATTCATCACAATCCTAGTATGCCATAAGTTGCCAATGATGTTTTAAAATATTTAAAATTACACTTATTTGTTATTTATTTGTATGTGTGTACACATGCATGTGTGGGTGCATGCGCCATGGTACGTGTGTAGAAGTTGAAGGACAACTTTCAGAAATCAGTTTTCTCCTTGCACACATGGGTCCTAGGGATACAACTTACATCATCAGATGTAGTGCTTTTGTCTATAGATCCATCTGTATTTTTCTTTTTACAGAAAGAATAAGTTGAGTTACAGAAATAGGGGCAAAGTACTCATGACATCATCCATGCCTTCATGACACATAAAACAATCTGAACCTACGTACTAGGTTTAGTCCTAAAATCACAAAGCATGCATTGCCCTCCCACTTGTTCTTTATCTAACAAGATGCTTCTAATGTTTTCAAGATAGCTATTTTCAAAGCACTTTGGCTTCAGCAGATGATAGGAACAAATTTGCACTTGAGTAAATTGAGTAGATGAGGCTAGAATTTAAAATGTCTAATATAGTGGGAAACCCTGCCAACTAACATCAGATAAATGCAGAAGCCATCATTCATCATGTATCACTTGAAGGAACACACCCATAAGTATGCCCTTCAGGTAAATGTTTCTTGACTTGGCTTTTTGCAGTTCACCTGAATCAGGTCATCCCAGTTTAATGAATAAGACAGTCTGGGAATCAAATCTACACTCTGCTTTTTAATAAGTTCTCCAGATGATTCCCAAGCAGGTTGAACTGGAGGATTTCTGTTACAGGAAGACACTGCACATGAGTCTAAATACCAGAGAACTGGAAGAAGCTAACAACGGTGAACCTGGGAAAGAAGGGAAATAAGAAAAGGAAAGCAATGACCTCCCGTGGGCCCAGAAAGTCCCTGGCAACACGCCCCAAAGACAGCAGCAGGAAGCTGTTCCCATAGAAAAGAAGGACCATGGAAAAACCCTAGGCCATTGTTTGCTGGCTCATTAATTATTTTGGCCATGTTACTCTCATGGGCATTTCCTCCTATCTCAAGGTGCACTTGGAACAGTTATGAGAGCTTGACATGTTCCCCCTGCTGCAGGAAGGCCAAGAGGGATATGACAGGGTCACTTCTCATATTCTCATGGCTGCTCTGAGTATTAGAGGAGCAGCCTGTGCCCACGTGCCCTGATCACAGTCAGGAATTCCTGCTGCCATTGTATTCACTCTATGTGTCCTCCCGGCCCTCGGCCAGCCTCCCCATACCCACCAGATGTTTCTCAAGCAGGTTGAACTGAAGGATTTCTGTTACAGGAAGACACTGCACATGAGTCTAAATACCAGAGAACTCATCAGAAATTGAGGAATGAAAAAAATCCACATCCTACACTGAGATAAGACCATCCAATCTGTAGCCAAACTGTTGCCATCTTCAGAGATGGGCTGGCCATATTTGCTAAACAGCATCACAGCTGCGCTCGTTAACTATTGATGTTCCTTCTTGGAAGAAGGAGATACTTAAGGGATCTTCACTGACTATCCAGCCATCCCTCCCACCCAGTCATATGTAATTCTGCCCTAACTGCACAGGGTCTCTTGGCCTCTGGTAGGCATCAGCATATATAGCTAGGGAAGGATGGAAGGAGAGGCTCCCCCAACCCTGCTATGGGAAAGCAATTATACCTGCTGGAAGTAAACCTTCAAGTGGGCAGCTTTAAGGTCACCTACACCCCATAACCCCTCACCCATTGCTCTATAAGGAAGCCTAAAGAACTCACTAATTCCTCCCAAGTGATTCTGGTGAGTCAAACCTTGGTTTGTTATGGGAACCTTAGGAGGAGAGGTAGATAATGTTTATGTCTTTCCTGGGGAAGAAATTTTAGCAATTGTTCCTGAAATTTATGTTTACCCAAAACCTGCCAGGTGACTTTATTTGGAAGAATCTTTGACAATGTGAACTAAAATTCAGCCTCAGCAGATAAAGATGGGCCTGAATGCAATAACTGGTGTCCGTATACAAGAAGAAAACTACAAGGACAATTCCCTTGCTTGAGGACAGGGCCAGAAAGTAGGGTGGGAAGAGCTAGAAGGTAAAGAACACCGAGGCCCACCAAAGCCACTACAATCTAGGAAGGTGAAGGGAACAGTCTTCTCTGGAGTCTTCGGGGCAAATGTGGTTAAACTGAAACCCTGATTTCAGATTTCTGTCCCTAGAAAAGTGAGAAAACAAATTTGTGCGGCAGTTCTAAGAAACTAATAAACCTCCTTTCTTACCAAGTTGGGCTTTAACGTCTCATATTGTTACTGAACCTAACCGGTCTGCAACAACAAGAGGAATCCTTTCTCTTCACACCAAGGGGCTGTGCCATTCTCACCTGGATCCTCTCACCAGGGCTCTCCACCTGCAGACCTGACTTCTTCGCCACACCAGTGCCCTCACACCGTCTTCCTGGACCTGAATGTGCTCTCCTCAATCTGGATAAGACAGAAACCTAGCTCCTTCCAGGAACCCCCGTAAGATGTGGCTTCACAAAGATGGCCCCAAACACCCTTCAGGTAGCCTCTGACGTAGCTGACTTTCTCCCTGAACTTTCCCTACTTCCTCAGTGTGGGAAGTTCTAAGAGAGCTCAGAGAGGTCCCATACAGTGCCACCACTAGCTGTCACCAAAGCTCAGCCCATGGGAGTAACTATGTATTTAGCTGGCAATGTTTATGTATATATACACATAGATATATATATATGTGTGTGTGTATATATTTATATATAAGTATATATTAAATAAATGTATATTTAATGGGCAACACAGATGTCCTTCATTCTTCATACAGTCTGTCTTCTGTAAGTCTTCTCACAGCTATCAAAGAAGTAGACTACAAAGACCACTCACTCTGTTACTCATTCAAAAAAAAAGCATTATTACCTATGTGGCCAATATCAAGCAAATCATTGGAGAGACAAAGCCAGGTAAGAAGAAAACACAGCCTGTGACTCTAAGCTTGTATATCACTCACATAACAAGCTCACATCAAAGCTGAAAAGCAAGGCATAATTGGTTCAAAAACCTGTTACTTCCTAAATTCTATATAATGCACAGTTCCAATGTCCAGACAATTTAATGAAAGATAAGCACTTGATAATGTACATGAAGAAAGAAGTACAGACTAGGTGGGTGAGTGGAGTAGGTGGGTGTGATAGTGCCTCAGATATCACAGGCAACTGCTAGGGATGCATAGATAGACAGATGAAAAATAGATGGATATCCAGGCATCAGCGTACCTGGGATGAAATATATATTTAAAAAACACAGCTTAAAAGTGCAAAGACACTGGCGTGTACAACCCCCACCTCATATCTCAGAATAACAGCTGCCTCCCCCCCCCCCCATCATCTGAAGAAAGCCCTAACTCTGCATGGTTGGTATCTTGCCTCACCTATAACCCTTAGCGATAAAACAGGCTCGTCAACACATATGCTCTATAGTGTTTCTACCTTTCCTGTTCTTTCTTTACAGGGCTCTTAAAAGCCTGTTCTACCAGTCCCACCACAGAGGGTGTTTACTATTCTAGTCTCAAATGTTGACTTTACTTGTGCCCAAAAGGCACACCACACAGCACTTCTAGGTTGTGTCATTTTTAATTATAATTTTTATGATTTTTCCTGTATCTACTACTGCCTTCAGAGAGACCTCTTGGAGGTTAACTAAAACCGACTCTGGATATTCCATTGTAGTATATGTTTGGATGACGGTTGAGAAAACCACAAGCTGGAGAGAGGATCTCGGCTCTTTTTAGTAGAATAACCAATTAAAGTCCCCTTCCATGGCAGCTGAATAGAGCAATAGTTTGCAATAAAACACACACACACACACACACACACACACACACACACACACACACACACACACACACACTCCTCAAAGCCCAAACATAAACACTTAACCATGTACAGAACAGCTCCATCCCATAGTGACAGGGGAGGTCTCCATATGGCTATCTTTGGGTCTGGCTTGGGTCATGTCAGATTCTCTCTAGTTTCAGGACCTACTTCATCTCACCCATAAATAATGAAGTTTAAATAATTCAGATCCCATGAGACCTTTTGTTTTGGGTCATTATAACTGAATAACACACACTGAATAATTTATCAAGAAGAGAACATGTGCTCTGCCATGTTGTGACTCAGATGTTGGTGCCATGCCCTTAGACTTTCCAGCCTCCATACTGAAATTCTTTTCTTGCAGAGTGTGGGGAGATGAGGTCTCACTGTGTAGCCCTGGCTGGCCTAGAATTCACAGATATTTGCCTGCCTGTGTGCTGGGATGAAAGGTATGCACATGTTCTTAGACAAAATTCAAGTGTAAGCTCCGGTCTCTTCCTCTTACAAAGCCAGAAACACATTTTTGGGGACCTGAGCTTCATGTCCTTATTAAACTATACTTACCCCCCAAAATCTACCTTTAAATAACAGAAATTGGAAGGCTTGAAATTTTGGGGAGACACAATGAACCCTAGCACTTTTCCCCTGTGAGTTCTTCTGCTGAAGACTACTTTATACTAGGAACAACCCAGGCCTACCGTGCTGTATTCTGGAAATGGGTCCTTCATTGATCTCATGTCTCTTTATTAAGCCCTGGGTCAGAAAATGTGGGCAGCAACAAGAATCTAACATTGAAAACAACTGCCACAGCCCTGACTTCCTCAAACCCACAACCTAGTACGGACACCCAAAATAACCACACTACAAACACTGAAAATATCAGTGACCAGAAAGTTAGAATATAAGCCAAGTATGGTGTCACATATATGCCGATAATCCCAGAACTCCCTTAAGAGGGAGAAGAAGAGAACAGAAGTTGAAGTCATCCTGGACTACATGTTGAGATTCTGGCTCAACAGGGAAAAAAAAATGAAAGAATCAAAAAATATGAAGGCTATAAGGAATGCCACAAGAAGCCACATCCAAGGCCAAACTAGAAGTGGCTCAACATCCCTGAAGAAATGAAATACTTTACAGACAGGCAGTGAGTCTCCACTCTTACTGTAGGACAAGCTTCAGAGTTGCATGAAGAGACTAAAGTTAGTCAGAATTGTACACTTACATGAAGGGTTTATAGTGAACAGTTAAACTTTCAAAGCTTAATTTGCCCACTATCTTGCCACCTACACTGATAACCTCTTGAGTGGTGAAGGTTCCTGAAGTCACAAAGTAACAGGCTCACCAAACATACCACCCTGCCATCCCATGACTACTCCATGTACTCAGGAGGAATGCATTAGTGTTCCTCATCACACCATGTGACTGCATACTCCCAACTCAGTTCTCTTGGCACTTGCAGCTTCCTATAAAGGTGGGCCAAGGTGGGCTCCTATGTATCACCATGCTGCACTGCGTCCCTCCTTCCAGTCCTCTGTTCTCTTCCATAGGCAGCTCTGAGCACAGAGCACTGGAGCAGTCAACAATACTCACCGCTCTGCTAGGGTCTCATATTCACTTTTCCCTTATACTGGGCATCTTGGTTGATGTAATAAAGGGAGGAAGAGCTAAGAAGGTTGGAGCTGAGATTCTAGCCCAATGGTACAGCATGTGAGGATCTGGGTTCAATTTCCATTATCATAGAAATAAAAAGATAGATAGATAGATAGATAGATAGATAGATAGATAGATAGATAGATAGATAGTAAGTATGTAGGTTTGTATATGATAGACAGACAGACAGATAGATTAAAAAGGATGAGCTGTCTGTGTCCCAAGAAGGGTTACAGCATCTCAGGATGTGTAGTTAGGATACTCTTGAGGATTCTGATAAACATGCTTTATTCAAAGTTTGCTGTGTGCCAGTCTCTAAGGATTTAAAATGTATTAATCACTTAATTCTTTCCAAATCCCTTGGAGGTGGGCACTATTGTTTAAACCCACTCTATAAATGGGAAAATCGCCAGTGATAACATCCAAAAGCCTGACTCTGTTAAGTTACAATTTTAAAACCCCAGGACAATACCATCAGAGAAAGCCATGCATCCATTGCCCCAAAAGCTACTTTATAGTCTGAATGATTCTTCTATGAGACTCAGCAATACTGTTCTTGACTGGCCAGATTCCCTGAGTCTCCGCTCAGGGTAGCCCTCCCAGCTCTGAGGTTTGGCAAAGCAATGGCAAAGAGATTTCAAAGTGGCAGTACAATGTAAGTCACTGATTCTGACATCTGCCTGATACACAGGAAGGCTTCAGAGAGGTCCAAAGGGCCAGGAGAGACAAAAGCCCAAATCTCCAAAATCCCTACCTAAAGGCTAAGGAGTATGCAAGACTCTGTTAAGGACATTTTTCTGTGTTGATTTAAAAAACAAACAAACAAACAAAATAGAAGGTCGCAAACACCCTAAGTAAGATCACAGCTGTAATGAAGACAGAGGACCAGAGGAATGCCGACCTTTTCTGGATAAAGGAAACGTCCCACTGTCCTGTCCAGGACATTCAGCCAAGTCATATAAAATCAACCCAGCTGCTGACAGTCCACAGGCAGCAAGCAGTCCAAATGCATGAATATATGAGAATGCATGTGAGGTGGGTAGAGATCCCTGTTGTACAAAGCATAGGCTCCAGAATTAACAGCACTGCTGCTCTAATTAGTCATCTAAGGAAAAATACATTTGCTCCAGGCAAGCCTCCTTGAAGAACCCAAACTCTTGAGTTTCCTAGAAGGTACAAAGGACTTACTTAAGAACCTAGATGCTGCCACACTGACTTCTTTAATCAGAATGCCTTTGGATAAAGGCAATGGCCAGCCCTTGGCAGTGGATGGGACAAGAGTGATTCTTGTCCCAGGAGGACAAGTGATTTGCGGGACCACAGCAGAATGTTCAAAGGCTAAATGACTCCCACCTGAGACTTATTGTTTATAAGCTATATCTTGCTTTTAAACAATCCCACCTCCTCAAGGCAGTGCCCCGCCCTCCATCTCTCTCATCAGATCCTTCCCTGTCAGTGTTTCCCTAAACAACATTACCTGCCTATTCATAGAAAACAGAGTGCCCTCTAGCATCAATCTAGGGTCTATCTATCTATCTATCTATCTATCTATCTATCTATCTATCATCTATATCTGGCATCTATAGCTAGCAAACAATTATCACTATTTTATCTAAGGAGAGAGAAAGCTAACAAACCCAAACTATTGGTAGAAAATATTTTCATGTCTATTTCTGGCCAAAGTAAATCCAAGATGGAGTGTCTGTATAGAACAGACTCTGGAATTCTAGACTCTATGAACAACTTGCTATGGCCCCAAGGCAAGCCTCGAACCTCTCTGGGCCTCTCAAGAACAGTAGGGAGAGGCGGGAGAGCACCCTATACTAAGAGCATCTCTGGGGGAGCTGGCTCCAAGGTTGGAAGTATAGTTAACTACAGTCAGAACACTAAAGAAATCACAAAGGGAGGGGCCACCATTACATCAAAGGGGCCCCACACAGAGCCTCCAGATCTACAACAATTCTCCACAGCTGCCAAGAAGCACAATGCCATCAGCAGTCCGTTAACAGCTGCAGTCACCTTTGGATTATTGGAGGAAAACTCACTTCTTTCCTGTGTGCTTATGAAAGGTGAGATGCCAAATGGCTGATTATAGAACAATTAAGCTAAGCTACTCAAACAGTAATCTCAAGCCTGTATGTAGCTGAATAACTTCTAATCACAACGTAATAGCTGATTTTATCTTAACTAACTTAATAGCTGATGTTATCTTAACTAACATCAAAATGTATTTTCTATGTCAACAAAAAAGTAAATCTGCCCATGTGTAAAACAATTATATTATCTCATCATCACCACCTGTATTGTAATTATCTCTACTTTAAACTACTCATATCTCTAATATGATGCAGAAATTTTTGGTGCACTAAGCTTATCCTCTGCTCTAATGCTGGGTATTTGCATTAAAGAAACAGTTATAATAAACATTCTTGAAGGGCTTTTCAAGTCCACTGCGTATTCATCTAATAACTACTCTTTATGTGAGATGTGGGACTCCGCACAGCACAAAAGCAATAGGATTTGAGCAGTCCTAATCAAAGAAGCCAATGACTAGTAATGACCAGAGACAGTCTCTCATCTATCTGACATCAACTTATACTGTGTCCTTTAATCCTCCCAAGACCCAGATCACTTTAATTTCATTTTCTCAATTTTGTGGAGAAGAGAACTTTAAAGATACCAAGATTCCCAGCAACATACCTAATAAACTCAAAAGTGCTTTCAAGGACAGGTCTGACTCTCAGGTTGTACCTTTAAATACTATTAGCAGGCTAGAGGAATGAATTAGTAATCTGTCAAGATGGAGACACCAGCCATACACACGAGACTCCTGTAGACAGCAGGAAAAGAAAGTAGGGAAGGGCATCTGGGTGTCATGTCTACATGCTGGCAGAAGCCAGGGACTGGGGAAATGAGTGACAAAAGAGATGGACTTAGTATAATGATTCTAGGCACATAGTAGCCACATGGTAAACCCAATAAGGCTCAGAGTGAAATAAGAATTCCTGGCATGTAGCCCCCATGTGGTAAATCCAACATGGCACCAAAAGAACAGAATATGGAGGGCATTCTCTCTTAAAAGGGAGCCACTCCATGAAAATATGCTTTCTCTCTCTTTTCCTCTCTGCAACTCCCCTGAATATACTCTCATGTGGCATCTGGTAGTGTGCGCGTCTATCTCTCATGTTCAAAACTAACACTTAGTGTTGCAGGAGAGACAAAAAGAAAAGCCTTGGGAAGACCCACAGAACCGAGACATAATGAAGTGTCTTAGAAGGTATCTATTTCTGTGATAAGGCACCATAACCAATTGCCATATGGGAGGAATGGGTTTATTTGGCTTACAGGTTCAGTCCATCATTTGGGGAAGCTGAGGAAGGAACTGAAGCAGAAACCACATAGAACGGCTCCTAACTGGTTTGCTCAATATGCTTTCTTAGGGACACCTGCCTGGGGATGGACACTGAGCCATGGGTTTGGTCCTCCTTTATAACAATCAGCAATCAAGAAAATGCTCCCGCAGACTTGTCTACAAGCAATCTGAAGGAAGTGTGTTCTTAATTGAGATTCTTCTTCCCAGGTAACTCTTACTTATGTTGACTTGATAAAGAAACCTACCAGGGCAGCAAGGCTGGGTGTTAAGAGGAGATGAAGAGAGCCTGAAACATTCCTTCCATCAATAATTTTAAGAAAGACAAGGGACAATGTATAAAGGCGGTGGTGTTATTAGCATCCTTGGGCCTTTGTGACAGCAGATTCAGAAGAGACCCTGGGATTAGGCACAACAGACAGGAGATTTCTGAGGGCAAACAGAAGAGGCTTGAGGATGAGATGGTCTGTATGGCAGGCAGTCCAGCTGTTGAGGAAACAGTGCACTGGTGGTATTGGAGGGAGACACACAAAGGATACATGTTGGATCTGGTTTACTGTTTCTGTTTTAAAGATTATTTCTATTTCGGCATGTTTACAAACAGAAGAAAGTTTGCCATGTGAAGGAAAGGTTGCTGGTGTTGGGGCACTACATGAAGCAACTGTCCAGAGAGGCAAAAAGAATTCTGAGCCACAGGGGCTAGCACTGAAGGGCAAAGGCTCAGAGCTGGGTGGCTACTTAGGGGCCACCACAGGGAACAGCCGGCCCTCCCTCTACCTTATTTAAAAGCCACCTGGTGGGCAATGGTTGAAAAGCCCAGACATTCTCAAGCACTATTCACCTTTCTAGAAGGCAAGGACACAGCTGGGAATGCTTTGGAGAGGTGAGGAGATACAGCTGCCTCACCTGTTCTCAAGTCCTGTTTCCTTTTTATTTCCTTTCTGGATTTTTTTTTTGTTTGTTTTTTTTGTTTTTTGTTTTCTCAAATGAGAACCTGCCTCATCCATGGGTGAGGAACCAAGCTGACGCCTACCTCATGATGACAACCAAACTCAGATGATTTGGTTAGTAAAATTATCCAAAGCTCTTAGTGGTGCAATCATTGAAAAACACTTTTTCAAAACTACAACTCATGGATGCTGGAGGTCAAACTCTGTTTCTCCTGCCTTTGTGACAAGGACTTTACCAACTAAGCTATCCCTCTGTGCCCTTCTTAAAGCTGCTAGAGACTCGGAGAAGACTGGTAAAACCATTTTTCTTAATGAAGTTGGAGTTGGAAATGGAATTACCATGAAACCAATAAACAGCCTGACAGAGACTTTCTGGGGTATGCAGTACACAGATAATGGCTTGCTCCTGAGATTGCTAACACAGCCTCATTTGCCAAAGAGGAGGGAAGGAGTAGGTGCTTGCCCCATGAATCACCAGCCCACTGGCTGAGTCCCAAAAATCACGGCTGACCAACACCAGCTACAAAGCAGGTCCCTCTTGTAAGAAGCTTCCAGTCTTTATGACTTCCTCTGCGAAAATCCCAAGGTATAAAAGTCAGACAGAGGGCCATTCATGAGTACACAGACATTCAAAACTAGAGAAATGTTTTGCCTCATCAATGACTGGCTGCAAGCAGGGTTCTCTCCCTCTAAGCTCACCTTTACAGCATCTATACTATCTCCAGATGATCTGTCCCTCCCTCTCCTCCAACACATACCATATGAAGAGAGGGACATCTGCCCTCAGCTGATGAGCCTGAGCCGGAGGACTGCCTGTGGTGAAAACGTGACAATGGAGAATGAAGATGAAGAGGAAGACAGGAAGTGACATGGCTCTCTGTGTAATCTGGATATCAATCCTCGGTCGGATGCATAACCGGCAAAGGTTATCTCTAATTCTGTCAGCTTCTTCACTCATTTTCCTTAGCTTTTTAGCTTTTATTATTATTATTTCATATATTCCATCCCATCCACAGTTTCCCCTCCTTTCTCTCCTGCCGCTTACTCCTCTCCCCCCCCCCCATCTCCCTGATCCACTGCTGCTCCATTTCCCTTCAGAATCTCCTAGGGATATCAACTGGACAAACATAGCATAACATGTTATGGAGGGAAAGGGTCCCAAAAGCAGGCAAAAGACTCAGAGCCCCTACTCCTATCAATAAGAGTCCCACAGGAAGAGCAAGCTGCACAACATTAACATGTATGCAGAGGACCAAGGTCAGACCTATACAGGCTCTGATTGTCCTTCAGTCTCTGTGAGCCCCTATGAGCCCTGGACAGTTCATTCTGTGGGCTGTGTTCCTGTGGTGTCCTTGACTCCTCTGACTCCTACAATCCTTTCTCCCCCTCTTCCACATGATTCTCCTAGATCTACCTAATGCTTTTTTTTTTTTTTGTGGGTCTCTGCATCTGCTCCCATCAGTTGCTGGATGGTGCCTCTCTGATGATGCTTATGCTAGGTTCTGGTCTTCTAGTTAACCTAGAATATCATTAAGCATCACTTCATTGACTTTTAATTTTTAATCATGTTTGGTTCTATCCTCGGTCTCTGAGCTATCCAACCTCTGGTTCCAGGCAGTGTCAAGCGTGGGCTCCCTCTTAGGCATGGCATGGGTCTCATGTTGGGCTGGTCTTGGTTGGCTATTCCCACAAGTTCTGCATCACTGGAATTGGAGGACATTTCAGACTGAGGTAGAAACCCAGTGCAATGGAAACTTCCTGGGATCTACAAAGGTGACCCTGGCTAGGATTCCTAGTAATGGGAGATATGGAGCCTGCACTGAACATCTTCTGTAACCAAGCAAGGCTTCCAGTGTTGGGACTGGGACACCAAGCCAAGCCACAACACCTTGACTTACAATTTGTCCTGCCTATAAGATGTGCTTTGTAGTTTTATGAGGACTCAGTTGGCAATTGTTGACTTTAATTCCTGGGCAAATGGAATCCTATTCAGAAAATCCTTTCCTACATTTGTATTTTGTAGGGTACTACCTATGTTTTTCTCTAACGGTCTTAGTGTTTCAGGTTGCAAAATGAGATATTTCTGATCCACACAGATCTAATTATTGTGGAGGGTATTAGAGACAGCTCTAATTTTATTCTTCTGCATGTAGACATTGTTTTTCCAGCACCATTTATTGAAGATGTTATCTTTTTCTCCAGTGTGTTTTTCTTATTGTTGTTATTTGGGGGGTTGTTTTTGTTTGTTTGGTTTTTGTTTGAGGGATTATTGTTTCCTTAGGGTTTGGGGGTTTTGTTGTCTGCCTCGTTTTCAAGTATCAGGTAGCTGTGGTTATGAGGACTCATGCTTGGGTCTTCTATCCATTGGTCTACATGTCTGTGTTTGTGCCAGTACCACATTGTTTTTATTGTTACAGTTCTACTAGATCTTAAAATACGAAACAGCAATCCCTACAGTATTCTTCCTTTTGCTCAATTTTGCTTTGGTTATCTGGGGTCTTCTGGTTCCATACGAATTTTAAGATGGTGTTTTTATATTTCTATGAGGAAGGTTGTGGTATTTTGATTGGGATTGTACTGAATCTGGAAACTGGTTCTGGTAGAATAATCCTTTTCACAGTATTAATCCTACCAATCCACAAACATGGGACACTTTCCCATTTGCTTATCTTTCTCAATCTCTTTCTTCATATTTGAAGTTTTGATTGTAGAGATTTTCCACTTCCTTGGGTGGGTGCACTTATTATCTTTGATGCTATTACAAATGGTAGTGTGTCCATGGTCTCTTCACCAGTATATTTGTTGTTGGCGTAGAGAAAGGTTACTGCGTTCCCAAGTTAATTCTGTATTGTATTTGTTGAAATTGTTGACTGTTTCTGGAAGTTTTCTGGTGATATTTTTGGATTTTTTATGAGTAATATCATATCTACAAACAGGGATACTTTGACATTTTTTTTTCCTATTTTTATTTCTTTAATTAATTTATCTAGCCTTATTGTTCCAGCTAATGCTTCTGGCACTTTATTGAACAGAAGTGTGGATAGTGGGCAGCCCTGTCTTGTTTCAGATTTAATGGACTGCTTTTAGTTTTTCTCCATTTAGAATAATGTGGGCTGTGGGTTTGTCATATATATCCTTTATTTTGTTGAGTTATGTTCTCTCTAGTCCTATATCTAGAAATTCTACCATGAAAGCAGGTTTGATTTGTTGAAGGCTTTATCTGCATCCATAGTATGACTTTTGTCTTTAATTCCACTTATATAATTTTTATTATATTTATTAACATGTACGATGAACCAAACTTGCATTTTCCAGAATAAACCCTACTTGATTGTGGTGGATGATCTTCTTGCATGTGCTTGCATTCAGAGTGTTAATATTTACTGAGGATTAATATCCAAGATATACAAAGTACTCAAAAGACAAAGTTTCGGAATGATCCAGTTTTTAAAACATGGACTAAAATTCAAAACAGAGAGTTCTCAATTAAAGAAATAAATAAGGCTAAGAAATACCTTAGAAAGTGTTCATCATCCTTAGCAATTATGGAGATGAAAATTAAAACAAATTTTAAGATTTCATCTCAGCCCAGTCAGAATATCTAAGGTCAACAAAACCACAGATCAATAGCTGCTGGTGAGGCTGTGGATAAAGCCTCATTCACTACTGGTGGGATTACAAATTGGTACAGTTACTCAAAAAATCATATGGAGACTCCTCAAAACAACTAAAATAAAGCTACCATATAGTTCAGCTGATACCACTCCTTGGCATATGCCCAAAAGGACTCACCATTCTACTCCATAGATACTTGCTCAACAATATTCGTTGCTACATTATTCACAAAATCTAGGAAATGGAAACAACCCAAATGTTCTTAACAGATGAATGGATAACAGAAATAGATGACAAAAATAACATTTTCATTCAGCTGCAAAGAAAAATTAACTCATGAAAACTGCAGATAAATGGATGAACCTAGAAAATAGTACAATGAGTGGAGTAGCCTAGACCCAGAAAGACAAATATGCATGCTCTCTCATCTACAGTTCCTAGCTCCAAATCTTCAGACATAAGTGTAGCTACCACCTCTTATCAAAGAAGCTTCTCTCTACAGCAGATGGCAACCATCACAGAAAACCACACTGGACAGAGTGCAGAGATCAGCAGACTAGATCATGAGGAGTCCTGCCCCAAGTAGATTCATTTACATCACAGTTCCTACATTTTGTCTCAGAGAATATAGCAGAAAAATAAGTAAAAGGATTGTAAAAGCCAGACTACTGGAAAGTCTACTGTGAAGCAGTCTCTCCTAGAAAAGGCCATATAAACAAGACCAGAACAATGACAGTATCAATGGATATTCTCACATAGAAGGTGGGGGGGAATTTCTTGGGGTCCCACCCCTAGTCAAAGAACTATAGGCAACCAATGACTGCTGGGAGAGGAAGAATTGGCCTTTCCCAAAGATGAATGCCCTTATTGGTTATCCAAAATAAAGTGAACAGTACTGAAACCATATATGCAACAAAACAGATTCAGCAAATGGTGTTTATACATTTGTGCATATATATGTATGGCAATGATAAAGAAAAAAATGCTTTCAATTTGAGGGTGCATGGGAGGGCTTGGGAAGCATTGAAAGGTTACAGTGAGGGTGCATAGGTTGGGCTGGACAGAGGAAAGGAAAGGTAGAAAGGGGTGTGCTTCTATTTTAATTACAAAGTATTTTTTTTAAGGAGAAGGGAAATGGGAGTGACTGGGAAAGCACAGGCTCTCTCACTCTCTCTCTATTTCTCTCTTGCTCTCTCTCTTGCTCCCCCCCACACACACACATACACACACATACATTTACTTATTTAAAAAAAAAAAAAAAAACACTAGCTTAACTCAGCTTCTGTGGTCTCAAATTTAAGTAATCTAGGGAGAGAGAAGGTCATCCAGCCCTAGATGTTAGCAGTGAGGATACAACAGCCAAGAAGTATGTGAGTCACGATCCAGGTAAAACTAAAACTATATCTAGAGCTACCTAGTTCAATGCCAGATAAGGAAGAAAGAGTGGGCACTGCTTCATGCAAGAACAATCAGGGTCAGACAATTTGTAATTTGCCCAAGATTCAGACAAACGTCAGAGCTGAGGTTCTCAATCTGGCAGTAAATAACACTTCAACCCTTTATCATCATTTGCTATATAGCTCCATCCTTTTCTTCAGGTTTCTACTAACTCCAGGTTTACGCTGAGATAGCACTGGAAAAACCAGAGCACACTGGCTATTCTAGTCATATTGTTCCATATTAACTTCTTCTAAGAGACAGATACTCGCCTGCATATGTGTTTTAAGCATACTATACAATAGGTATCAAGTGAACAAATTAATAAAGAACAAAGGGTGTGTGTTATACAACCAAAATAAGGTAAGAATGTGTCTTACTCAGTGTCCTATATATAGGACTTCACAGACCAGCCCAATGCTATTTCCTTCTTTCCAGGGCTCAGAGGAGAGCAGGTGGAAGGGATCTCAGCCCAGGAGTGAGGAACAACACAGATCAATACAAGAGTAGCACACCCAGTTCCGAAGCTCTCACTAAGACAAAAATCCCATCCAAATCCTCTTTGTCATAGAGGGAAGACAGTCAAAGACACTAATACTCATTAGTGAATTTCAGGCTCTTTCCTATTGCACTGAGGGGCATCCTCTTGGAGCAGGAAGGAGGCAAAAAAGATGGCATGTCCCACCTTCCTCCCTGCTGGGGTGACTCCTGTTCGGGGCACAGGAGCCTCAGTTCCCATAAGCACAATAGCCTTGGATAGGTCCCAGACTCATCAGACAACAATAGAACCATGTTCACAGTATTATTGAAAGGACTCAACAGTTGATATGTGCAGCCAGAGTCTGGCATAGAGCAAGCACTTGTTAAGAGTCAGTTACAAATATAGCCAGGCAATCATGATGCAGAGATGCTGTGCAAGAAGAAAGCAGAGACCTGAGCGCCACAACCCTTACTTTCTGTGCACATCAGCCTGGCTCACGCATTCCTAACAACCAGCACAGGGAGGCTTCAGGTTGCCAGTTGCACCATGGTGCACAAACCCTAAGAATTCAAAATGGCTTTGATCCTAAAGGGGTAGGAGCGGAGAAGGCATGCGAGTGAGATAGTAGAGAGGAGACATAAAAGGGAACACCACATGCACAGAAATGTTGGGGTGGCTTGCCTAGCTGCTGATGTAACAGTGGCAAGTTCAGACTTAGGGGGAAGTAGAAGCAGATCTTTACAGTCTCTTGATGAGCTTGGTTTATCCACCTGCCCCTGAAATCATTATAGCAAATATCAGCCTAGCAGAGGTACCACCACCACCTTACAGACACCGACCAGGCTGATTTGCAGCAGCTTTAGCTGACTCTTGTATTCAGAAGCCAATATGTCCCTGTACATAAACAGTACACCCAGAAGTCTCTTCCTTTTCTGAAAATACTGGAGTCTGCAGTTTGGCCATCTGAGGCCATTTAGGACACATAACAAAGGCAGCAGCTACGGATGTCTCACTACTTGGAGGAAAGGCATTTCCTTTACCAACAGCAAAGGACATGAAGTTACTGTTTCCCCAGAGATCTGACTCTGCCTTGGGAAATACTATGGCACAAAGAGAGCTTAGATTTGAGAAAGGCTTAAAGAGGTTCCCACCTTGACACTTGCTATTCTCCATTAAATTCCCTGGCTCTCAATTTGCTCATCTGTAAAATGGGGAAAAAACAGAAGTCACCAGATAGCATTCTTGGAGAGATAAGAAAGCATAAATGCAAAGCACGTTAGTCATTCTGAAATCCCAGGCTCAGCTGCGCCCTCCCTCTCGCCAAAAACAACTGCACACTAAGAAAGAGAAAACCTCATTTTCTTTGTTCCTCTGGCAACCTCTCTGAAGAGCCATAGCTCCTACAGGACCTTCCTAGTGCTGGCTCAGCGCAGCAATGCCTCACCCGAGTAACCAGGAAGCTTCTTGCCAGTAAGGAAAAGGAAGATTATCCCAGTGGGCCTTGTGGAGGGTCTATCTACATGGACCACCACTGCTCAGGGTCAGCATGTATCAAACAGAGCAGTACCCTAAAGGAAACAAGCTATAATCAATCGACTGGTGTGTACCTTCTTCAGAAAAAGTCTACAAGTTTCACAGGCTATTCAGCAGAGTCTTTGACACTACCCTCATCAGGTAGGGAGGGGACACTTTATAAAGTCATTCAGGGAAAGCAGTCATGTCTGGGAAAAGAACGGTTATAAAGTTTCTAAGGTCACTGTCATGTGCTTTACCATAAAATTGCTGTATCCACTGCAGCACGCCTAGGAAAGGAATCTGAGGCTCAGGGGCATATGCTAGCAAATGGCAGAGCTAACACCCAAGCCCAAGAATATAAGACCAAAGCTTAGGCTCACTTCAACTCCATTTTTACCATACATATTTTGCACATGTCTCCGTACAACTTGTGCTGAGAAAAGTTGTATCCATTGGGGCGGAGGGGGGGGGGGGAGCTAACAGCTACTTAAGAACAATGTGCTTCATTTTCCTTACTATAAAAATAGGGATTTTAAAGTCACCTCTCCACTGGTACATTCATGAAATTAAATGATATAAGACAAAAGAAAACATGTGAGGGAATTGAGTTTGTCTGACCATGTCACCATGGAGTACAAACTGAATGAAGAGAAGGCATCACTACTAATCAGAGTTTGGTGAAACACCATGTCCAAAAATAGCATCCTTCATCCTTAACTCCACACCAATTACATTGGTAGGCCCATCTCCCTGAATCCCTGAACTCTGGTTCAGTGCCAGGAGGGAGTGGTTTCTTTGGCTCCCAAGAGTGAGCAAGCTCTTCCTGTCAGTTGCTTGTAAAGCCAATAGCAGTAACTGCCAGCAAGACTTGGGTGCTTGCCTGGGTCTAGAGCCAACTCTGCAATATCACCCGAGGTGCTGAGAGGTCTTGGAAACCTCCAAGGTGATCACAAGGAGTATAGAACATTCATAGCAAAGAAACCACAGGGGGAAAAACTTCTGGTAAGAAGTTGTCAAAGTCGGGTAGATCTACCACTAAACCAGAAAGGCCAACAGTTGAAAAGGTGTAACTGGGTAGTCCAGGGTTTAGGGAGAACAGAGGTTTGGGGGACCTCTGATGCACAGTCCCTTCATCCCTAAAGAAATTCATCTAATAAATGAGATTCTTTGAGGAGGGTAATTTTTGGTGGTCCACTCTTCAAGGCCAGAATTGCATATTTCTAGGACAATCTATGGAGGCACACAAAAATCAATCATTAGCAATAATAGATGCCATCTACTTATTTAACAACTATACATGATAAGCTTCTTGCATTCATTCCCTCATGTGGAACTCAAAATAAAAACTTGAAGAACTTACCATGCCCATTTTACAGATGGGAATGGGTCCCGGAAATGTTAGGTAACTGAGAGGAGACACTGATTAATAAATCCCATGCTTAGCTGGACGGCGGTGGCGCACACCTTTGTTCCCAGCACTTGGAGCAAAGGCAGGTGGATCTGTGAGTTTGAGGTCAGCCTGGTATGTGGAGCAAGTTTCAGGATAGTCAGGGCTACACAAAGAAATCCTATCTTTTTAAAAAAATGAATAAATCACATGCTCTACTAGTTTTATATCAATTAATGAATTCTAGCCTAAAATTTCTAGTCAACCATTTCTTTAAATCTTTCAGAAGTAAGAAGACTAATTTATCCAAGTCTTCTTTTATTTTTTCCTTTTAAGACAGAATCTCATGTAACCCTCTGACCTCAAACTCTATACAAGCCAAGGCTGACCCTGAATTTTTGATCCTTCTGCCTCTACCTACTGAGTGTGGGGATTACAACACATGACTGATTTTATCGGGCGCTAAGGTTTGAGCTAGAATTTCATGCATACTATCTAAACACTACATAAACTAGGTTGTGTCTATAGCCTCTCTAGTATATCTTAATCCCAAGTATTTCTTACGTTGGTTTTTGCTGAACCCAACATAAACTATACTTAACCTAAGGGCTATCTACACTTAGAACATTCAAGACAGAAACATACATGAGACAAAGCATGTGCAACATGCTTATTAACAGTAAAGGATAATGGGGGTAATGTTCACAAACTTTCTGACCACAGACTGGCATGCCTAGAACTCCCCATAAGCCCAACACCATTTTTTTCCAAGAACAGTTTGAAGAGAAGACATCAAAATTCTGAACATGTTATTCTAATACCTATAGAATGATATTCTATAAAGGTGACCAGAGAAGAATGTCAAGAGCTCTAAGACATACATCCTCCAAGTGTTCTCCATTAGATTTCCCATAGCCAATCATGACTTTGAAACCAACTCATAAATGTAAATCAAAATAGATGTAAACCAAATGTTTTCATTTAAAAACCCCTTCCTCCTTAAAGAGCTGTACAAGAGGAAATATACTCTTATACCAGAAATTAGCTCTAGACCTCCAAGTATTCATAGCCCTTAGAAAACCAGCAAGTCTATGAACTCCAAAGCCAGAAGCAGACATCAAAGTTGAAGTGGAAAGAGGCAAGTACAACACACGAGGGATATTTTGCACTAGGATTTCCCTTTAAATTGAAATTATGGAGTGTTTGTTCCTAGAAGTCATCACTCAAGAGGCCTAAATCACTAGTCCACTTGCCTCCACCCTTCTCAATAGCCATCTTGCTCTAGCCAAAGAGATCTGTTGCTTAGCAACTACCATCCAACAAAAAGAGAAGCCAAGATGAAGTCAGCTTATGATATCTCTTGCTCTTCAGCCACGGGACATGTTTCAAGCAAAGCCAATAAAGTTTTCAATTTCACCAGGCCAATGGTTAGAGGCTGCCAAACTTTGCAGAATTGCCCTCAAGGACAACAGTTAACTTGGATGACCAACTAGGATACAGAGTCTTTGTTAAACTTTGAGGCATCCTCCAGTTCTCATCCAATCTCTCAATCAGGAAATGAACACCATGGTAGGGAGGTCCTCAGTTTGGTCCTACACATCTTTCAACATGGTGCTAAAACTTAGCATCATGTTATCTGGCACATGTGGTCATCTTGTCAGAGACTATCCTTAAAAACCCTATCTAAAGTTGGTCCCACAGGGACCATGCCTGTAATAGCATCACTTGAAAGGTAATTAAGCAAAGGTCAGGAGTTCAAGGCCACCCTCAGTCACTAGTGAGTTTGAATTTAACCTAAGCTCAAAATTAAATTATATTAGTATAAATAAATACATACATAAATAAATCCTATTACTCAGAATTTCTTTCCTAACCATTAGTTACTTTGCCAAGCTTCTTTATTTTGCCTATGTATATAAAAGTAGGGACCCTGGTTACTATTTTATTTCACAATCCTATAGGCTGATTCACAGAGAAGATACAGTTTTTATTGTGTGTATATGGTAATGAGAAAATGGGAAACCATGGAGAAAAACTTGATGCAGTTTCAAATGGTGACGGAAAAACTCTAATATTACCACTCCCCCCCCCCCAAATAACTTGCTACAATTTTTGTTTTTATGAATTCATAGGATTTCTTCTTATATTCTTTTACATTTTCAGTCTCAAGAAAATAATTTCCTTGTGTTTGCTACCCACAGGCTAAGTAAGCACAATGTTGATTTTTATTTCCCTACATTGCCTATATTGAAGCTTTATGTAAGGCTGATAAAGAGAACTCTGAAATTCTGAGAAGGACCCCAGTTCCCCCTGACAATGTAATCTCGAGTCATAAACAGCCAAGTGGACCATTAAGTGGGGCCCTCACTTGACTTCCCTGATGATGTCAGCCACAGTCCATAAAACATCACAGAAACTGCCACATGCCAGGGACTCTCCCTATCCTTTCAGAACCCCCATGGATACCTGAGATTCCTATTTATGTTTTTAGATATTTTCTTACTCAGGATCTGTCTTCTCCAAGTTTCATATAAATAAGACCTTGTTTATCTTATTCATAAACCTCAAGGACACTGTCAACATCATTAAACAACATCAAAAATATTAAAAGCAAACAACCCTTGCATGGCTGTGCACTTCAGTACACTGCCTAAGCTTCCAGGCAAAGTCTATGAATGTATCCTTCTGAAACAAAAATTAATCCATGTATTGTTCTTCCTTGATGAGGTATGGTTTTGCCATCTATTTCCCCTCATATAAATACATGGTTCTGAGTAAACACGATTCGGATTCCACCCAAAAACTGCTTACATTTATCCTTTTTAACATCTGAAAATTCATTAACCATATAGACCGTGAATAAAGGAATTCAATAAAACAGGTCCTGAATGCACCTATTTCACAAGAATAGAATCAACACATGTAGAATGCTACATTTTTCAAAGGCAGCTCCCTCAATGTTGATGATCCCACTAAACATATTCTTCATGCTCTGAATGAGATCCTAGGCAGTCACCACTGACCAGAGTGTCCCTGGCCCCTCCCCTGGAACCTGGATGAGCATGGTGAAAGTTGACCCCACACCACAATGACTTGGGACATCACAGCATGGCAGCTGCATTTTCTCCCCATTCCCTTGACTCAGGAAGTGGAGTCACATTGTGTGGTGAGGCCACCATGCTGGAAAGAATATCCAGAAAGACCAGATAGAGAGTAAAGACGAGTTTACTTGTTCCCTTTCCCAGCTGCTCGGTGCAGTCAGCCCAGAGGCAAGCTAAGAGTGTGCGGGGCTGAAGAGGATTCAAACAGCAGCCCTGACTGAGGCACATGAAGCAGAAATGGGTGTCCATAATGACTGCACAAATGAAAGTGAAGGAAATATTGCTGCTTTAAAAAGCCACCAAGTCTGGAGCTGGTGTGTTACTCGGCCCCAGTGACTGGAGCAACACATAGCCATTTTAGCAACAGTCACCCCACCTTCAGTCCTATGGGCAGCAGTGGAGCTCAGTACATCTTCCCTTCCCCCAACTTTCAGGTCAAAAAACATCATAAAACAACAAAAACACTAGAAAAATCACACCGTATGCAAAAATGGCCAAGGTTCCAAATGACTGTGCTCTTTCAATTTGAATAAAGCAGCTGTCACTTTTAGCCTCTATTATCTTTTTATTGCAGCTGATGTGGAAAGTGAAACCATTATTCTCTTGAACAAATTGGTTCTGATGACTTCTTCATTGTCAGAAAAGCCTCACTTCAGAACCTTTTGGATTTTTTTGTTGGTTGGTTGGTTGGTTGGTTGGTTGGTTGGTTGGTTGGTTGGTTGGTTGGTTTTTGGGGGACAAGGTTTCTTTGTGTAGCTTTGGAGCCTATCCTGGAACTCCCTCTGTAGACCAGGCTGGCCTTGAACTCACAGAAATCCACCTGCTTGTGCCTCCCAAGTGCTGGGATCAAAAGCATGCACCATTACTACCTAGCTACCTTTTGGTTTTAAATAAACTAGCATAGGTATTACTTACCTGCCTGAGGTTTCTCTTAAGGTTTTCTCAATAGACTGTTATCAACTAAATCTTTGATTATTCATCTGATGAAAAAAAATCCCCTAGTTTTCAGTATTTATTAAAAAATATTTCACAATGCAATGTCTACTATAAACAGAAATTTTAACATCAGACACACATGAGTTCAAGTACCAGCTTTGATACTTGCTGGCTATGTGACAGTGAGCAAGTTATTTGACTTCTCTGAACATCTTTCATCATATCCATAAAAGAACCAATAATAAACTCTCAAAGGACTGCTGTGACCATTAAATGGGGTTATCACTTATGAAGTATTTTGTATTTTATCAGGTACATTTTAAACAGTTACAGGGCCTCAGGTCACACAGTAGGCATTCCATGGGTGGTAACTACCATCAGCAGCAGCATTACTAACATTGTCAGACTAGGATTTGTTCCTATGACTGGGCTCATGAAGCCTCAAAGCTCATTCTGTGAGGAACAACTCTTAAGTATAGCAGAAACAGAAAAGAAGCTTATGGTCTTACCTCAACACACCGCTCATCTCAAACTTTTTTAAACATAGATTTATAAGATATATACAAATTATATGTGGCGTTTGTTAAAATGCAAATCCAGACCACACAAAGTGGGGCCTGCTTTTAATCCAAGCTCTCAGGAAGCAGAAGCAGAAGGATCTCTTTGAGTTCAAGGCCACCCAGTCTACCTACGGCATTCCAGGCTTGTTACTCAGCAATATTTTAAGTTCATATTGCTATATGTCAGTGTTGCTTTATGGAAAAAATGAATGTTTTGAGTATCAGCATAAAATTACATACATGGCAAATTATTCATACATGACTATGTGAATTTAGTTCAGTGTTAAAAAAAAGCTTTTGCCTGTCATTCTCATGTGCCAGAGTTTGATCTTCAGCACTCAAAAAATATTTATGTCTTTTAAACCTGATTCCACCTCGAACAATTGGAATGTTTTGTATTGCCAGAATTAATCTCAAGAAAGGGAAATCAATTGAAGTACAAACAAACTTTACTAAGACTAGCAATCCAAAGCTTACCACAATGTACAGTGCTCCAGAAGCAATGGCAGGAGCCAGAGGTCAGACAAGACACTAAGCCACATGCAGAATTATCTTCTTCTGCAGAGCAAAGACAAGATCTGCTCAATCCTCAGCTCCTCTGCTCCATATAAGCACCAAAGGTTAGAATAGGGCATGGGACAAAAAAGGAGCCCATTGGGCACTGGAGCGTAAATGGTAAGCCTTCTTATCATGGCAAAGCCAAGGCCACGTGAGAACTGAGAGCAACAAGCACCCCATAAAAGAGATAGCCTTAGCATGAGAAGTATTGTAGGTGGTGGAAAAAGAGAGCTGAGAAATGAGCAGAGCTCTGGGCTGGTCGGTATAAGGGGGTGAGGAATCAGAATTTTGCCAAGCCTTCTCTTCCCTTTCTTTATGCCTCTCATGGGAAGAGCAGAACTTTCCATATCCTCCACTGAGCTCAGAGATGCAACGGGAGACTTTCTCATGACGTATCGTTTTTTGTTTCTCTTGCCAAGTCATTTAAAGGGAATCTAATCCCAGGCTTTTTTGCCTCCAAACTTCATTACTTCACTGGGAGCTCAGAGCACAAACAGAAAGAGGAGGGTGAGCACATGGAGAGGAAGACAGACAGAGCACTCATTATGGCAAGCTCCCAAGGTGGGTTTTAAGAAAACAAAGCTTTAGCCTCAAATTTTGTTTTGTGAGACATATAGAGTGAATTTGAAGGCCATGTCTTAGGCACATTCGGTATGTCACAAAGGAAAAGGGACAGGATGTGAAACAAGATAATCCTGAGCCCTGACAGCAGCCCACCTGAGCTACTTCCCAAATCCCTACCCCAAGATGGGCAAGCAAATGCTCCTGTTTCCACATTTATTAAACAAGGGCAATAGCACCATTCACAGGCAGCTCTTCCATAGGATAAACAAAATAGTGGCTGGGAAATGCCTACCATGGCATCTGACCACAAGATTTCCTCACCTCAAAGAAGCATGCAGAAATTAAGCCACAAAGTCTCATTTATATTTGTATAGTTTCAAATTCCTTTCAGCTATATTGAGGGGAAATTAAATGGGGGGACCCATAATTCTATACCAATTTTAATTCTCCCAAACAGCTGACAGCCAACTTTTCCTGTAACAACAAAGGCCTTCAAAAAGTGTGGAAATTATCCCCACTGCCAAGGAAAACCATGGCAACTCCTTCAGACAGTGTCTAGAGACTCAGTAGCCTCTGAAACAGAGAGGACAGGTGGCCTAATTAACAGTGCAGACCAGGGCACTGGGCTTCTGCCTTCCAGAGTCCACTAAATTCTACCATGGGAAGAAAAGAACATTCCCCCCAAAGAGTAAGTTGTAAATCACTTATCTGACTGGTTTACCACGGGGAAAGAGCTGCTGGGCTTTAAGGAGGCCAGCTCCACTCTTCAGAGGGAAAGAAGGAACCTTGAGAAGCCAAAGCCCCAGAGAGACCATTAGCCAAGTGAAGCAACAATTTGGCAAAGCCAGTTCATATTCCCTACCTGGAGTTACAACCGAAGAAAGCTGAATTCCTGGGCAGGGTCAGATACTCAGCCTTTGGGCTCCAACGATCCAGATATGTCAACATTCATGAGGATTTTGATACTCAGAAACAAGAAAGGGAATTTTCAAAGCCTGGACTCAAAAGGCTTGACCTGCATCTAAATCCCAACTGTGCCCCTTACTAGCTCAGAACTATGTTCAACTCTCTGTGCCTGATCAATAAAATGGGTACAATGCTATAACCAAGCTTATATTGTAGGATTTATTATAAATACAGAGTTCGAAGTTACTGAGTCAGTGAAAGCTATTATTACATGCCTCTTACTGCTGCTGGCTAAACATTTTTGACTTTTATGTACCTAAAATATGCTAACCACATCATAGTACTTAATAACCACATGTGTTCCCCAGAGCTTATGGGACAATGCACATAAAACACTAAGCCTTTTATATAAAGCACAATGCCTTCTCTGCACATAGAAAATATTCAATATAGGGGATTCACTCCTTTCTATTACAACTATCACATTGCCTGTCAAATCTAAAACAACGTTTTGGTCAGTTTTGAAAATTCTTCTTGGTAAAAGCTAAGTCAAAGAAAGAGAAGTTTGATCACCCTATAGGCAACTACTTGGGCAATTGTCAAACATGTATTCCTGATGACTTTTTTCAAGACTCCTTGTATCAAACAGTCTTGATGAAATAACCTGAATGTTACAATTTGATACAGATTACAGAATACAAAAGTCAGACAAAAAAAGCCAGACTACCCTCCCACAGCAGAGTCCATGGTCAGAAGAAATGAGAAATATTCTCCATACCATAACCCCTACTTCTGCTGTTCTAGATACTATGCTTGGATGAGCATTCATTTCAACCCTAAAAAGTTCTTGGGTTGGTAAAGCATAACTTTTAAGTCAATCCATGAGATAGAGATGTCTTAAATAAAGAAATATCAATAAAAAGAAGATGATTTGCTAAGGATCAACTTGGTAAAAATAAATAAAGCAATCACACACAAACACATACACAGAGTGTGGGAGAGGAAGGAAGGAAGGAAGGAAGGAAGGAAGGAAGGAAGGAAGGAAGGAAGGAAGGAAGGAAGGAAGGAAGGAAGGAAGGAAGGAAGGAAGGAAGGGATAGATTGCTGAGCCAATCCTCTGCTGTATATACTCACATACACCAATCATGCAAGTATTCTTGGGTGCATGTGTGTGTGTGCATGCATGTGTGTGTGAGCATGTGCGTGTGCGTGTGCGTGTGTGCATGTGTGTGTGTGTGAGAGAGAGAGAGTGCATGAATATGCAACTGTACAATAGAGAGCAAAGGTCAATATCCTTGTCTTCCTTAATTATTCTCCATGTAATTACTCAGACAAGGTTCTTATACTGAACCTTGCCAATTCAGCTATGATGACAGGCCTGTAAACCCTAGGGATCTTCTTGTCTCCATCTGCCTCAGACTTGAATTACAGACACATGGCACCATGTCTGGCATTTTTAGGGGCGTTAGGGATTGAACATAGTTCCTCATGCTTTTGTAGCAAGTACCTTACCAACTAAGACATCACCTCAGCCCCTCTCAATACAAGATACACTCAAAAACACTCCCTGCCTACACCAGAGTACTCTGCTCCCACTGACTGACCAAGTAGAATAGAGCCTCACTATTTGAACCTGAACCAAATATTACAGGGCCCCACTATTTGAACATGAACCAGGTAGAACAAACAGTTCTGTGCAGACAGGAATGTACAGGAGTAACTACACACAGTAGGATGAGAGATTGGTTAATGAGCAGCTATCTTCAATGCATACAACTCTGAGATGTGACTTGACTGTTCCTCCTAGCAGAAGGTGGAACTGGTTCCTCTACTCCTTTACACCTGGGTTGACCTTGTGATTTGATTGGTCCACAGAATGGGGCAGAAATGACCTTCGGAAGATTCCATACACAGCAGCAAGCGAAGTTTCCACCATTCTCCATGCTATGGAATACTGAGATTACCATAGCATGGAGAATCCCAGAGAGACCACATGGTGTAAGGCCCTGCTGCCCAGCCCCGATACAGCTATGTAAGTGAGCCAAAGAGGCTGGCATCAGCATCCAGCCAGCCCACTGAAACACAAGAAGTGCTATTGGTCATCTTCTGTCTCAGAGGCCAGAAGGAACCACAACTGACAGAGACTGCAGGCAGATTATCTAGGGTTTCGCTTTTTCTATGTATTTCTAAAAGTTGAAATTTTCTCTGAAACTCAAAGATAAGCAAAAATACAGGTTAAGAATGGTTACCAGCCAGGTGATGGTGGCACATGCCTTTAATTCTAGGTCTTGGAAGACAGAGGCAGGTGGATCTCTGTGAGTTCAAGAAAAGCCTGGTCTATGTATCTATGTAGTGAATTCCCAGGACAGCTAGGGCTATGTAGAAAGATGCTGTCTCACAAAAAAAAAGAAAGAAAGAAAAGAGAGAGAGAAAGGAAGGGAAGGAAGGAGGGAGGAAGGAAGGAGAAAGGAAGAGAAAAGTGGGAGTTTACTGGAAAAATAGTTTTTACTTCTTGGTCTTGGAAGTAATTACATGGCCGTGTTTCATTTATCAGGTTGTATCCTTCTAAATCATACACTTTATAGGTATATGTTAAACTTACATTTTTAAAGTTTTAAATAAGCCATTCTTAGTAAATGTCCTTGATAAACAAAGGTATGTGGATGAAGGCAACAAATGATCATACTTAGGAATTTTGTTCACTAATCAAAATTTCCTCAGAAGCACACTTGCCCATCACACACAAATTTAGCTTATGAACTGAGCATGTCTTGTTAAGTATAAGCACTGCCCTTGCCAAATGCAGGACTATCTCAGCTATGAAGGCCACACACATAAGCATTGCCCAAATGCCCCTGAAGCCACAGATTCCAAAGTCACACAAGTTCCAAGTGCTGTTTGAAATATTCATGTTGTTTCAGAAAACTACTCACAAGGCATCAGGTCTAAACTTCCTTGCTCAAAGAGTCATGTTTCTTGCTAGACCACATACATTCTGTAAGATGACTACTATGCCCCTCCCACTCCCAATGCCAAAGCCCAAAATGACTATGTGCATGCACAAAAGGACTCAGTAAATGCCTGCAGTTGGCAGAACATTCTCAAAATATCTGTACCCTTTGAGCAAGTAATTTCTCTTCAAGTATCTGTTTAAAGAAAATTATTTTGAAAGGCATATGTTCTAACATTAAAGTCTTTAAAATGGAGGAAGTTTGTTGTTGTTGTTTTTAAAGAAACACTGGGAGACTGGGGAGAGAGTTCAGGAGATAAAATACTTGCTGTGTGAGCATGGGAACCAGAGTTCAGACACACCAAACCAACCCCAACAGAACTCATTCAACAAATCAAGCAGGCATGGTAACCATCTGAAATCTATCTCAGTGTCAGGGAGGCAGAGACAGAATCACTGGGGCAAACTGGTGAACTATTTAGAATTGATGAGTTCAGTGAGAGACAGAAATCCAAACACACACACACACACACACACACACACACACACACACACACACACACACACACACAATTTCAATAGATAAAAGCTTTTCATCTATAAAGCAGAAGTCACAGACAGACATTTAAAGCGACATCAGTGTGATCTCTGTGTGTGAGCACATTTGTGGGTTTGTGTGTATGGGCATATGTGTTGTGGGAACCAAGGGCCAAGGTCAGATGTCCTCCAATGATTTCCACTTTCTTCCTTTCTTTTTTTATTTCTCTTTCTCTCTTTCTTTATACCTTTACTTATTTACTTATTTTTGAGATACAGTCTCTCACTGAACCTGGAGCTCGCCAGTCTCTTGAGGCTGTATGGTCTTCAACCCCTTCGAAGTCCCCCTGTCTCCACCTTACCAATGCTGTTTGCAGTCGGTTACCATGACTGCCTGATTCTTTCCCCAGTTCAGCAGGCTCTGAATTCTGGTCACCATGCTCGCAGAGTAAGTGTGCTATCCACAGGCATGTGCCTCCATACCCAGATTTTTTACATAGGCTCTCATGCTTGCTTCATGAACGGAGTCATCTCACTAGCCTCTGATAAGATTTTTAAAGTGATTTGGGGATAGAAGGCATCTGTAATGCCTTTAATCTCGGCATTTGGGAGACTGGGGAAGTGGATGGAGAGTGTTAAGCTATCCTGGGACACACTGCAAATTGAAAGCCAACTTCAGTTACATAGTGAGACTGTTTTAAAACTAAAATAAAATAAAATTTAAAGAGAATATAAGTTCTCCCTTTGTGGTGAGATTATTGTTCATCCTACTGCTTCATAATTTTCTATATTTCTCAAAGTTTTCTACAAGGAGAAGGTATTTTTCACTTTTTACTTTCATAATCAGAAAGAAAAAAAGACCTGGAAACAAACTTGCTAAAATGAAGATAATAAATAAATATAACTCATTTTTCTTTTTGTACCTGTACAGTGTCATGTCCCCTAGGTGTCCCAAGCCTAGTACACAAAAGACACAAAATAAGTATCTGTTATTTGTGTTAGTCAGGCAGGGAGCCATGACATAATGCCACAGAGCAGATGGCTTAAACAAGAGAACTCTCCTCCCCACCATACTGAAGACAGGGAGTACCCCATTCTTCATGGCTTGTGGAAGGCATCTTCCTATTGTGTACCCATAGGGCCTATTTTTGTAAATTCAAGGGGAAAATGTAGCTCTCATTTGTCTCTCTTTTAAAAGGACCTTGATCCTAACATGTCATATGACCTCACTCAATTTTGCTTACCTTTAAAAAGGCTCTAATCACACAAAGGGCTAGGGTTCTTACACATGGACGTGGAGAAAGGCCATTTTAGATCACCAAGTTGACATCATAGATAGACTATTATCACTGACTATCAGAGCAATGAATGACCTTTCCCCTGATAACTTCCATGTCAATCAATAAGGCACCACAAAGAAACATATGATGTCTGAGTGTATCTTCCTATTTTCACTGATGACACAAAGCCACGAAAGGATATGGAGATGGCTATGATTTACCCAGACCTATGTTTTGGTAAGATTAATAAGAAAGCAATAAATGCAGATCCAGATGGAGAAACCAGGAGGTAAGAACTACTGTTAGGAGCCACTGAAAGAGTTGGCAATGGTTACGTAGGTGCTAGAAGTAGGACTAGCTCTGTTGCCAGTTGCAGAGAGAAACCAGAAAGAGTATGTACCTGGGCCATCAGGAAGGGTCAACTCATAAGAAACTGCTACAGTCTGGATGATGGAGATAGAAGGAGAGGCAAAGATAGGGCTGAAGTTGAAAATAGGAAGAGAGTAAAAGAAGGGCTGCACTATCCAAAGACCCAGGGATGTGAGCAAGGAAGGGTGGTTGGTATTTGAAACATGGTGAGTCTGAGATACCAGGAGAAACTGAAACTCTTCTCTGGCAGTGGTGACATAGAGCACAATAGAAGCAAAAGGGAATAAAGCTGGGAGGACCATCAAGATGATGCCAGTTCCGGGGGGAAAAAATGCTTCCAGAACAATGTGCAGGACCATCTTGAGGTACAGTGGCATCATACAGCTCGGCATTTGCTTTGGGTACCTATATGATACTTCAACTGGTTGGGAACAGCAACTCAAGACATAGCAAAGTACCATAGAGACAGACACTGTCTCGCTGTGTGCCTATGTGTGCCTAGCATCATGACAGGAACTGTATATGGATCATTAGCTTTACCCCTCATGAATACCCAGCACAGTAAGAGTTAATAGAATACATATTCAGAGCATCCTCTGAAAAGATAGAGAGGAACATTTGCCTGCAGGGTAAAAAGATAAATAAATAAACAAGCCTCTCCTGTATATTTTGACGTAGCTATGGAGATATGAAAACAGACTTGTAGGTGGAATCAGATAGATAGCAAGGAAAATGATGCACACTGGGAAGGGTGGGGTGTGGAAAAATCTGCCTTGGTGACCAGCCATAGTGGCCAAAGTACATATCATAGCAAACAGATTCGACTCCCAGTAGGTACACATTCATTTTCTCTCCCTCTCAGTCCATTCCCCCACACACTCACACAATTTTTGGAGTCCCCCCCCCCAACACGCACACCTTTCTCTTTGTCTCCTACAATATTTGACTAGAAGAAAAACACAAAACCATGTTAGTCTCATCAATTAGCCCCAGTACAAATGGGTGCCACAGATAACTTCTTTTGAAGGTTGATATTTCTTATACACCTGCACAGCTGCAGTGGCAAAAGAATCTTGAGTTCACAAGATCACTAATTTAAATACTCAAGTCTTCACTCAGAGGCCATCACAATTTTAGCCTATCAGAATGGCTGTTGTGGCATACTTCAAGTAATAGACCAAACATGGGTTATTAACATGAAAAGAAAAAACTTGAGCATTAGAAACCCTTCACTCAGTTTCCCACCCTCTGCCACAAGTCATTATCAGCCACAAATCAATCTTAATCATTGCCACTGCCCCTCATAATTGCACTAACCGAAAGACACATAATTCACCTCACTTTTCTCAGCCAGCTATCTAAACCATACTTGATAGTAATGAGTTATTTTATTAGAAATGTTCAGGAAAAAATGTTAGTAATCCTGAGCATGCAACAAGTCTTAATAACAACAGTTCTTGGCTTTACAAACCCATAAATCTGTGAATAGTGTTTGACATTTATTGAACATGAATAACATCCCCACGTGCTGTGATCCAGAAGTTTAGCCAATGTTGTAGGGAAATGACTTAACTCACAGAGGCTTGGAAAGATTCACACTGAACCAGTATTTCCTCATACCAATTGCTCTCCCTCCCATTCTCATCAGATCAAAGGCGTACATTCTTGAACCATCCCCAAGGTAAGAAGTGTATAAATCCAAGCCTAAACCATGCCTCTACACTTCCTAGCTAATGAGATTAGAAAATGAATCATGCTCTGGCTAGGCTTGGCCCCTAGGAAATGAGGATAAAATCATGGTAGAGTCAAGATCTGAAAATGTTAAGCCATTGCAGCAGACAATAAGGGCCAGTGGACAGCTAGACACAAATGAACACAGGTCTTTCTGTCATCATAACCTCCTTGGACAGATGACATGAGGAAGTTCATCATGACTCACTTTAGATTTTACACTCTTTCTTATTATCACACCTGAAGTTAGCCAATTAACCTTGAAGGGTTTGGGTTGTTTTTGTTTGTTTGTTTGTTTGTTTGTTTTGTTTTTTGGGGTTTTTTTTTGCACTGTTTTTCTAATCCTCTGTGGAAAACAAGTGTATACCAATAAATCAGATGGTTCCTCTATCGACAGTGGGTGGCAATCTCAAAGGCCCTCTGTCTGCTCTTTGTTCCTCTAGTGATTTTAGATGAATGGAGGTGGCAATTTGATGGTTCCACAGAGCCATCCTTCCTCAAACTTATGAGGTAGAGTAAGCAGCCTCAAGCAGGATCTTGTGATCATTCCATTAACCAAGGCATCAAAGAAAGTCATGTGTTCTATACATGGTGTGGTCATATCTAAACTGGGCTTTCTTGGAAAAATAAGTAGGATTAATAACCATATTCAAGACCACATATGACCTGTCCAAGTCATTCCAGTAGAGACTCTGCAGGCAAAAGAGTAGAATATGGCCTTTGCTCTCTCCTACCAACCTGCAATCCCAGAAATCGAGAGGACAGTATGTCCCAAGAGCCTCAGAGCCTCCTCTTCTTAGCATCCCTGACTTAGCACAAGCACATGCCTAAGTAGCACCCACTGGCCTAGAGAACCAAAACAGGCCTCTCTTCTTAAGCACAGCAACCACCTTCCAGTAACACTAGCAGTAAAGATAATGTACCCAGGAACACTCGCTAGGTAACACCCACATGTGGCCATTCTAGCTGTTTTTGAACAAGGGCCTGTGAGATTTGTAATAATCATCTAGCATACTTGTCCACATCTTACTTGGGGGAAGCAGAAAACAGAGATCTGAGTAATTCAACAGATGGCCAGGGAGTAGCTCTTCCTAAATGTCCCAAGGTTTGTTCCAGCTCCCCTAAATACCATAAATGAGGAGACAATTGACATGCAGAGGAATAAGATGAAATGCTAAAATGCATAGACTTGAATGATACAGCAATGAGGCACAGAGAGAGAGGCCTGGGTCATGGAGAAAAGTAGGCTCCTGCTTCAGCTACCTCTGCTTTGAAGGAACCCTCGTGGAAAGGAACTAAACCCTCCACATATAGATGATAGTCGAACGGCATGGGCAGTTTGTAGAGTTGCAGTTGGACCAGAGTTTATTCCTGGTGCATAAACTGACATCTCAGAACCCATTTCCTACAGAGGAACACCTTACAAAGTCTTGATACTCGGGGGAGGGACTCAGACCCACCTCAACTGGACATGCCAGACTGACCTGACCCACCTTGGGCCTCCTTGCTCTCCCTGGGGCACGGATTGGGAGATAGGGCTGGGGGAGGCTGAAGGAAGATTGAGAAAAGAGGAGGTAAGGAGATCAGTGGAGGGTATAGGAAAAAAATTGTTTTAATTTTTTAAAAAAAGAAAAAACACAAATTTAATGTTTTTTTAAAAAAGCAGTTGTATGCCCAACACTTATTCCAGGTTCTTATCAAGTATTTAATCAGTTTTTTTTATGTCTTGGCAGTTGCAATCACAAGGGACAGAGGTGCTGGTGAAAAGAAGCAGAAAGGACTGGGGATGATCCCATCTTTAGTCTAGGCTCTACATCATACCCAGGGGTGTGGCCAGAGACTCAAAGGAATTGCCAAAGAGCAAAGGTCTCCAGGAAGCCCTGTCCATCCCAGTGCTAAAATTCTCTAAGAAGGAACATGGTGTGAAGCCAGATCATACTGAAGAGGTCTGGAGGATCTCATAACCTGTCTGGTTTGCTCACCAGGACAGCCCTGTGCCTATGTACTGTGGCCACTCAGAAAACTGCTATTCACTGATGAACACTACTGTGTGATTCTAAACAAATAACTGTTCTCCTAAATTCCCATTCCGTGCTCTGCCAATGGTGGTTATTTCTATTAGTGGAGCTGGGTAAGGCCTAAAAGAGTTTATGATGTAAACCCCATCTAGAAACATGCCACCCCAGGACAATACTCAGTTTTCTAGAAATTTGGCTAAGGACACAGCAACCTGTTCTCCAACAACAACAACAACAAAAAATTCACTGGCCTGTCAAATGCATAAAACAAATTCAACAAATATCATACTCTCTCTCTCTCTCTAATTAATCCCTAAATTCAATATCATCTTCAAGACCCTGGGAGAGTGTTGTTCTGGTTTTACCAGTAAACCAGACTCTCCTGGCTAGCGATCCCATCATCAACCTACATCTTCTGGCTTGTCTCTCATCATCTCTCCACAGCCATGGGCTATGAGCCATGTTCAGAATCCCTCAAGGCCAGGTGCAGGCCGGAGGACATGCAACACTGTCACCAGCAGACTGAATCCTGTCTGAACACTGTCCCTACCAAGGTCACAGATAACAGACACTTCCTCCTCTCTACTCTGGAATCTCCTGGACAGAAAGGCCTTTAAGAACATCTCCTAGAATACAGGCCCCCTGATACTTCTCACCTTCTCCTTACCTCATCCTTTGGTCTTTGTGGCTAATTTAGCTTTATTTAAAAAATAAAAAGTCCTCATGTCCTGAGAAGAAGTACCATCCTGCTGAGAAAGTACAATAGGGAAATAATGATCCCTTGTACTTTAGGTGCTGTGGACAGGGAAGAAATTAAATCAAAGGAGCCAGTTCTCCTTTTTGTAAAGGCCAGGCAGTCTCCAGGAAAAAGGTACCAACATGGGCCCTTTCCTGGACAGGGCCATGGGCAATGAATGAGAAGTAACCAGCCCTGGAAATCTCTATGTGCCTATCATCAGGTCATGCTCACCTCCCTCAGAAGGGGCTGGAGTAGCCTTACCTTAAAAGAGCAACAAGTCCCCTTTAGTCAACAGCAAAATGTAAAAGTAGTAAGAATTAGTAGATACCATGTCTGGATACTGTTGGAAGTAATTAAATATGTTAATTGATTCAAATCCTTAGAAGGCAGAGCTGTAAATCCCAAAGTCACAGGGACAGTAGTGGTCTTCATCATTTCTTTAGTTAGCTAAGCTAATTCCCAAGCTTGCTACAGAGTACAGGTGTATCTCGTTCCTGGAGAGAAGTTTGAAACACAGACTTCACTTACAGGAGACATTAAATTATAAAGGAAGAAATGAGCTCATTTTCACTATTTACCAGTAAGAGTAGCAGCTGACTTCTTGGTCTGCAATTATAGAGGATACACACACCTCAGGAAATACTTAATATATGCCAGATTCACCCCAACTCTTAAAATATAGCTCCTGTGGGCTGGGAATGCAGCTTAGAAAATACAGTGCTTAGTTTGATATCAGACCTGAGTTTGATATCAAGAACATAAACCCAGCATGGCGACAAATATGTGTAATCTCTGTATTCAGGAGGTAGAGTCAGGAGGTTCAGTAGTTCAAAGTCATCCTTGACTTCATATAGAGTTTGAAGTCAGTCTTGGATATATGAGACCATGTCTAAAGATTTAAATTAAATACATAATGTTCCTAAACACCTAGACCCTCCTGTGATACTGTAGGTGCTCTGTTAGTTAACGGGGTCTCCAAAATCTCACTGCAGTCAGTGCACTGCTCTTGAATCATCTGTGTTTATCCAAGCTGTGATCCCATCAAGGCATTGTTAAGACTGAGGAATGGTGGTGATGGTGTCTCAACAGGGAGGCAGTGGCAGCCAATAGCCTCCCTCCCCTCCCTCCCCTGTGTAACCACCTCCTTCTAATCCTGATGGCTCCACACTTCCTAGCACCAGAGGCCAGAAGCTGCACAAGGGTAATAATTTAAGGAATCACCTGTCCGGCTCTCCTACCAGGACACCCACTCTGGGGCTTTTCACAGCTGCTCATGTGAAGGCTGCAGCCCTTTAGGCTGTCAGCTACATCAGCACATCAGTGGGCACCAGAACCTCTGCTGCCTCCTCCCCACTTCCCACTTTGTCCTGCCACGGAGTACAGGTGAGATGCTTGAGATGGGCCACTTTGAGAGACTACTATCCTAAGCCTGGAAACCAAAGGATTCTTCAAAATCCTCATTTTATCAAATATAAGCAGACAGAGCTTTGTTCAACAAGCAATAACATGTACTCTCAAGGAACCTGGCTATGAAAGACCCAGAGGGGAGGCAAACTGAAGCCAGCATATACCAAAAAACACTTCAAATAGTATGCAGCATTCCACAAACAAAAAAAAAATATGAAGTGGAGCTGATCGTGAAGTCTGTCCCAAAGGTGTATGAGTCACACCCAGTACAAGATGACAGGAAATGATGTGAAATACTCCTGACTATTTACAATACAATACAAATATATAAATATATATATATATTCTGTATAACCTACAAAATGAAAAGTCTTTTACAAAGAAGGCACCCACTTTTAGATAGACTCTGGCAAAGCAGGCTTTAAGAAAGAACAAATTATTTTGCCAAAAGCAATGGAAAAATGAAACCTAAGGCAAGACTGCCTTTAAATAACCACCAGCAAGCTATGAGCTGTCATAAGCAATTACTACTGTCAAGTGCATGCTAACATGCACACCATGACATCACGATTACAATAAGACAGCAGAGCACCAATTTTTAAAATAATCTAAAATAATAAGACTCTCAGATCTGATGTTACAGAGGGAGAAACAGGATCTACACACACACACTCCTGCAACACACACACACACACACACACGCACATGTACACATGCACACACATTCCCTCCTCTCTTTATTGATGAGCAATGCAGTGAAATCAGTTTACTAATACTGAGCATCACAAGGTCAGCTTGTTCCCAATATAAAGAGAGCTATGTCTAAGGCAACAGAGTCCCTGCCGCAGACCTTGAGGTAGACACTGGAAGAACTAGGGGTGTAACCTACTACTGTGCCTTTTCTTCTGCAGAGAAGCAGAGAAACACCCAGAAGGGATAGGCTTCTGCATGGCCCCCAATATCCCATGCTTCCTGAAGGTCAGTGCTATGGCCTGAGGAGAATCAAATGTTTGTGTGGTTTTAGCACAAGCGCTAAAATCATCTAACCAAGAATTAAATGCTTAGCTCCGCCTTCCAGCTGAATGGCACCAGTCAATTTACTTTATAAGTTTGCTCAAATGTTAAATGAGAAGATTGACACCGCCTGCTCCATAAGATTATTGAGAAAATTAAGCGACAGAATGTCAAGTGCTAAGCACAGTGCCTATCTCATGACAGCACTCAAAAAATGGCAGCTGCCACTCATCAGCACTTCAATGCAGTGAGAGCTCAGCAGTGAGCCAGCTTCCTTGCTTACTTTCTCCAATATGCTGAGCGCTGTTCTGGAGTTAGGTGTGCCCTAAACTGGTGCCAACATGTCCGTGTAACCAATATGGTCTCTAAGAATGTGGAGCAATACTAAGCATGTGTAACGAAATAGTACAAATAAATTGTAATTAGAATGGATTTAAATTATAGCATGGGTCAAGCAAATCAGTCTCTCTCTCTGTCGTGTGTGTGTGTGTGTGTGTGTGTGTGTGTGTATTTGTGTAGTACTACATTATACCTGCCCCTTCATAGGTCTTACTCCGAGTTTCAATCCTGCAGAGTTTTCACCCACAGAGAGTTAATGTTCAACAGTGGGTTAAAGTTCAGCATTAGTTAAAGGAGCAGCCAGATCAATACTCACTAAAATGAAAGCAGCCTAGCCCATCAGAGATGAACAGAGTCTGTGTGTAAGAAACATACAATCACAAAACTAAAGTGCATGAACATCCAGCTGACTGCATTTATTAACTGTGAGGATGAGTCATCATGCAGCTCTCTGGGTAAGTGTAAGACTAAACGGCCCTTTGTTGACAATTCATCAAAAAGTTAGTGTAGTGCAATGAAGCATGAGCCGACTCTGGCCAAAAGACAAGAAGAGAGAAAAAATCAGCAAAGACTTCTCCAAGATAATCAGAATAAGCTGAGGAGTCACAGTCAACATTTACCTCAAATAAAACTCTAAACAGAATGCCTCTTTGGCAAGGGGCGTAGGGTGTGTTTGACAGACAATATTTTATCTCAAACCGTTTTTTTATTTCCTTCAAAGGGTTAAAGCAGTTGCCAGTATATGGTTAACCTAATAGCTAACTAGTGTAGGTCAAAATCCCTTTAGCTAGGTATGACTCAATTTATGATCAGCTAAGCACCAATATATAGAGGACAGAAACAAGAACTATTCTAGGAAGCACCCTATTTTCTAAACAGGGCTATGAGGAAATATGGCTTTTCTTTAAAATTCTTCTTCTTAACATGGAGATGCTTTGGCAACTGACTCTCCAGATGGGGAGAGTTAATCAGACCAAGTATGTCTCAAATTTTAATGTTCAGGCAAATCACCTGGGTATCTTGGTAAACCTCCAACTCTATGGGGACCAGATGGAGCCCATGACTACATTGCTAACAAATTCCCCAGGTGGTTCTGGAGAACCATAGCTGTTTCATGAACCGTACTGTAGAAAGCAAAGAAACCCTGACTATCCAGCCACAGTCTAGTGACGGAGCATTCCCTTCTCATGAGGCAACTATTCAGAGTTACAGATGGCTCTAGAATTAGAGTAGGAACCAAGGGCTAGATTAATCCCCGCTCCAAAAAATACAAATATGTATTTGCAGGTGTGGGTTCAGACATATGAAATTTCCAACTCTACTACATACAGGCCACTGAAGAATCATGAATTCCATACTGATGAGCTCTGTCTTAAGGAGCCTATCATGAACTACTGCCAGCCGCAGAGGATGGCAGAGGGATGAGAGGAAGGATACATGCCTTTGACTGCTCTGACCTTACCTTTGGCCCATAGTAACATAGTGAACGCCTTGAAGATGGAGAGGACCTACACGGTCAGAGAACACCACAACCCAGGGCTCTGAAATCAGGCTCTAGTATACAGTCCTCTCAGTTTTGGCTTGAGCTCCACCCCAAGGAATCTTCCTTTCTTATGAATAGCATCCTGTCTGTCCTAAGCAGACAGAGGCTACTCAAACCCACAATGTCCTTGCATAGCCTTCCAGTGAAACATGAAATCTAGCCTAGCCGTAAGGGTAGAAGACTAGCCATATCGGCTCTCATGTTGGTTATGCTTAAGGGTTCTGTTACGAGAAGACTCTGTTTCATAGTTCCTGGGAAGGTGGTGGGAACGCATGTATGTTGTACCTGGCTCTTTAAAGTGACTTCAAAATGTCTAGTTATCAGTAAGTTTTTATCATTACACTTTTACAAACATGAAGTAACCAAGAACCATTCAGAAGAAAAGGTTTCTTCCACTTCTAAATTGAAGAGCCAAGCCTAATTCTGTCTGCTTCCCACAAATGTCTCTGGCTGCTTTTTTAAAAACGTGTTTATTTTATGTGTATGAGTGTTTTATCTGCATGTGTGTTTATGCACCATGTGCCTGCAGAAACCAGAAGAGGGGGTTAAATCCCCTGGAACTGGATTAGAGATGGTGATGACCCATCATGCAGGTGCTGAGAATCGAACCCAGATCCTCTCTGAAAGAACAGTCAGTGCTCTTATCCTCCAAGCCATTTCTCTACCTCCCTATAACTGCCTTTTAACAGCCACTGTGGCCAGGCATGCTTTTTTTTTTTTAAACACCAGATTTAACATTAGCGAAGCCTTCAGCTCCCGAGTCACTACACATTGTTCTTTTTTAACATGTTGAACAAAAAAGAGCAAACCTAAACATAACGCAGCTGATCAGAGAAAAAAGAACCACCTTAATAAGAATCCCTTAATAATTTGTAATCCAAATTTATCTGGCAACATTTTGCCCGAGTATCTCAGAAGCTCTTGACAAGAACATCTTATCAGGATCCAAAAATATCCTAAGGATGTTGGAACAGGTCAGAATTGGATTCTCAACACTCAGGCCTTTGAATTCAGTAATGTTCCTCAACATGAGGTCTAAGAATGGCCTGTCTGTCACCTACATGTTTCTGCATATTAAAGGTTGCCATTCCAAATGCCAAATCAAAACTGTTCAAGGAATTAGAAGGAAACTAATTTTTAATAAAGTGCTCCAGAAACTTCCAACACACATTAAAATGCTAAAGCAAAAACATATCCATCCAACTCAGGAAAGAAAAATACAGGCAAACAACTAATTACATGCAAGACATTATCCACAGTTCCAAGGGCTTCCCAAATAGAAGTCTCATGAAGTTCACCAGTCTAAACACTTCCCCAGTTCAATCCTCCATATTCTACGTTTTCTTTTAAATCAAGTCCATACTGTTTAAATTTTTTAGCAAACTCATCTTCCTTATATGTATTATGAAAGCAAATTTTTTAGATGTGAAACAGTGAGTATGATTTTTAGTTTGTTTCCTAAATAAATGTAATTATCAATAGAAAATACTATCAGCACACCCCTCCCATATCACCTACATCAGAGTACCCCCTCTCTTAGGGACTCAGTGTCACTAAGATATCTGGACCTGCTTATGCACTTACAGCATAGGATAGGGGGTGGTGTTCTGAGGAATTCCAGAGGAGTTGTCTTGTAGCCTCTGTCTACATAAACCTGATAGAGAAGGCTACAGAAAAGACAAGAACTGTGTCACCGGTAGCCTGGATGTGACTGCTCAACTGCCCCCAGCCCAATCCTCTCACTTATGTGGACCAAAGCGGACAGACAACCTTGCTGAGCCAGTCTGCTGCCCTTCAAAGAATTTGTAATTAGGGCCCAAAGGAGCTTGTGGATTGCTGTGACCACGCAAACTGAGGGATCTCTGGGTTTCTTTCTACCTCATGCATGTACTAAAGCAGAAGAGGCCAGCCCACTAGAGGCCCATGTGGAGACAGCAGCAGCACCGGGAGGAAAGTACCAACAACCTGCATTCCTGACTGTCTCACTCCTCCTTCTAGACCAGGGCACTTTGTCTTTGGGATGCACGAGACAGCCCAGTATTCCATTCTGTGCTCCTGGCCTTGAGTGGTCTGAGAACACAAAAAAGCTCCTTGCAACCAAATCACCTCTAACTACACCTCACTGTGATCACAGATGACCAAATAACGTTAAAGGACACTTAGGACCAAGATGAGTGTCCTTCCTAGACAGACCCCAAGAGAGAAAGGAGCTTGAACAGGGCAGAGAAAGGGGATTCTAACGAAGGTTCCTCCACACTACTCTAAGTAAGAGGTACCAGAAAGAGGAGCTGACTCAAATCTACCTAAAGTCCCTCCCTCCTGTGAATGAGCAGAAAGAGTCAGAATGAGGGCAAACACAGCTAACAGACACCTTGTTAACAGATCATTGCATTTCATATTCCTAAAAGCTCAAGTGTAGTCACCTTATTTATACATGAGAAGATTGAGACTGAAAAATTTTAAGTGACTACCATGGTGGATGTGGTACAGCTAAGAAACAGCTGCTCCAAACCCCTTCATTTGAGCTCTTAAGCAAATGCTACCTTGCCTTACTAGTCAAAGACAATTGAAAAAACAAAGAACATAACTCCCAGAAACCGTCTGTGCGACAGCATAAGGTGTAACCACTGAGCCCAGCATTGCCATTCCTGTCACTTCAATCCCAACCCTCAAGAGGCTGAAACAGGAGAATCACCTCAAACTGAAGGCCAACCTACACTACGTAATTCCAGACCGGCGAGCTCCATCCATTAAAGCCCTATTTCAAATAAAACAAACGACAAAAGTGTAGTCGCCAAAGGAGTGTCCTGACAACAGCAAGGAGCAAGCTGCCTCCTGGGCTAGTTCGTGACTCCAACCGGCAGCAACACTTATGGGCACAGCACCAGGAAAGGAAAGTGTGCAGGGGCAAAAGGCTGACACTGTGAAGACGAGCTGTGGCTGATTAGAACAAGGATCTGCAGAGCTGGCATGGACCCAGGCCACAGACAAGAGACTAAATTAGAGTGACTGTTTTTTAAGCAGTAGTTGGTATACGGTATTTTCTTCTGTGGTTCCACACCAGGTAGAAGAAAAGACTCCACCCCAGACCAGACAGAACTAAATGAGTCTGCCTAGCCAAGCTGTCAGAAGTCCTAACAAATGCTGGAAAAGAAGCCAATTTGGGGGGTTGGGACTATAAGATGTGCTAAGAAAGAGAAAGCAAACCTCAGAGCCCATTTTGATATCCCTGCGATCCCTCTGCTAAATCTGAAAACCTAAAGCAGATTAACCTGTCACCGTTCACAGGACACTTAAAACTAAACCGCTGACCCCTAAGTTCAAACAGATCCCAAGCCTTGTCAGGAAGCATTACACTAGGCATCTGAGTCTGTGTTGGTTCAGATAGCTGACCCAAACAGCACGATGCCCACACATCTATCTATCACCATCTCCGCCATGGTGATGAATAATACACTGTGACAGGCATAAATGAAATGAACCTCTTGGTCAGCACTCGGGCAAGCATTCATGTGGGGTTACTCTGTCCACACCACCTCTTGAGAAGCAGCACTAGCTGGAGCTACCAGAGGTTGAGGAAACAGTCAGGATGAGGAAACAGGAGTAACAGACACGCCAGAATGACATGGCAGTCCAGCCCAAGATCCATGCCCATCCAGGGGTACTTTCAAGAGCCCAGGCTCTCACAACTCCATCCTCTCAGTGGCTCCCTCCACCCTGTACTGCCTACTTCACTTGGCTTCCTTTTCCATTATCTTAACTCAAAGGAAGACCCCCACCCACCCACCACCACCCACCTTGTTCTTTCCACCCTCTTTTTCAGTCCCAGTTTCCAACGATGACTCTAGGGATGTCTCTAGGAAAGTGACATTCACTACTTTTCCCTTGGCAACTCCTATTCTTCCAGCCACCTGCTGAGCCACAGCACCTGAATGCTGTGCTGGCATCTCCTTCCTAATGCCTCCCCACCCACCTGAACTCCTTATTTCTGGCACAGTGAAGAGAACTGACATTCAGTGAACTTCCAGTGCTTGCCAAGCACCATGCTGGGCCCTTTCATGTTCCTGAGTACAGAGATGCAAAATCCCAGCATCCTCTCTGTCTCCCTCCAAGTCCCATCAGTGTTTGGTCTTATCTTTTGCTATACAGCCTCTAAAATGATTAGCCCCTCTTTTTCCCATACTGTCTGGTATGTCTTCACGCATCATCCTCTGGAGCACAGGGCAGATTCCCATCATTGAGCTGCTTAAGACAAACCTATGCACCCCCTGTTCCTACAAGCCAAGTACCTTGTCTGATACTGGAAAGCTGCCACCACCTGGCTCTGACGTACATTGTAACTTCCTACCCACCAGTTCCCTGCAAGCCCGCTGGGCCACAGCCAAATCCCATGATTCTCTTTCCCTGGCAGCTCGCTGAACTTTCCAAGCCCTTGTTCACATAGTTCCTTCTAGCCTGCATGCCTTTTCCTCCCTGTCTTCAAACCTGATACACAAACACTCTCTAGTGTCCCAGGAGATACAGAGAAGGCATTGTCTACAAGATGCCTATACTTCTCCCACAGAATGATTCTATCTGCATGCAAACTTTGGCTCCATCTACTACTCTGAAGGTCCAATTTTAACTATGTTCTATTAGAGAGTGGTAAGTCCCTAGTGGTGCAGACTGGATGAGCTTTACCTCTGCACTCTCCACTGTACTTGATGCACCATTTACCTAAACTATATTCATATACTTGGCACATATACACACCCAGCATCTACTGTGCACCATGATGATGTTATAATGTGCTCAGCATCATGTTGAGGAACCACAAAAAAGCACAGTTCCTACCTTCCTGGGTATGGTGATTAGTTTTAATTATCAGCTTGAAGTAATCTAAACTCAACTGGGAAAAAAGTCTCAATAAGGGATTCTTTTCACTGGGTTGGCCTATGAACATATCTGTAGGGCATTGCCTTAAATTAATTGATGTGGAAAGATCTAGCCTACTACGGGTGGCACTATTCCCTAAGCAGGAAATCCTGAACTGTATGGATAGAGAAATCAAGCTAAGCACAAGCAAGCATAAAAGTAACTATATGTATTCATTTCTCTCTTCTCAAGACCATAGATGTGATATGACTGACTTCGTAAAGTTTCTGCCTTAACTTCTCCACAGTGAAGAACTGTAATCTGCAATTGTAGGCTGAAATAAACCTCCTTATTCTCTAAATTGTTTTTTATTGGGGGGGGTATTTTATCACAGAAATAAAACTAAAACACTGGGTTTCCCATAATGTCAACTAAACCTTACCCAAGTGTATATCTGATAACCCCTAGCGCTATGCTATAACAGAAAAGAATTAGGATCATAAGGAAAACTGAGACCAAAGGACCAGGAAGAGCAGCCTGAAGAAAATAAAATGCCCCTGAAAGGCCAGCAGTAAAAAGAAATTGTGAAAACATTCCAGGTTCTGTGCAAAGACCCTGAGGGCAAAAGCAGAGGGTCGGTATGGCTGAAGACCACAAAGGAAGCTAGGGGATGTTGCAAGATAGTGACCAAGACATCTCAGTTAAGGCACAGAATGACTATGAACACCACTGAGGATGCTCTACGCCAAACCTGACATCTATAAGGAAAAATGCAAGTATAATTCAAAATATTCTTCTTTCTCATTTAAAATAACTTGCTCTTTAGATGCAAATGTTCTCCTTTAAAGAAAAAAAGGTTAAAGTACATTCTCCTAGCTAGCATTAGAAAAGCAAATGAGATTAGAACCTGGGGGAAAAATCATGTAATTCCATAAGCAACACAATGTCGATTTGACCTTAAACTAGAAGCTGGCAACTGGCTATGGAAATGGCCTGTCGATTGTCCTACCCTGGTAATAAGGGCAGAGGCTACCAATTACTGAGCTTTGAATAACTGTGTTACAATTACTACCTCCTGAATATTCACAACATCCCAATATGATTTTCATTCAAAATTTAAAAAAAATGAAACTGGGAGGCAGGAAGATATTTCAGTGAGTAAGGTTGTTTGCCACCAAGCCTGGCAACCTAAGTTCAATCCCCAGGATCCACACGGTAGAAGGAGAAAACTTCAAGTTATGTTCCTGCAACGTGTGCAAGACTTCAGAAAGTTGTGCTTTGACCTCCATTTGCTTGGTATATCCACAGATGTGTGATCGATCACATGCATGCACGCGCACACACATACACACACATGCATGCACATGTGCACATATACTCTCACACACGCGCGCGCACACACGCACACATACACACACATGCACACACACTCACATGCATGCACATGTGGACATACACACATGCACATGCACACACACACGGGCACACACACGGGCACATACACACACATGCACACACACACACACATGCATGCATACACATGCATGTGTGCACACATACACACACACTCACACGCACACACACACAAAATATCAAACAAATTCCTTTGGAGGCAAGGTCTCACTTTGTAGCCCTAGATGACCTGGAACTCACTATGTAAATCAAGCTGGTCTTAAACTCACAGAGACATACCTGTTTCTGCCTTGGAGTGCTTAGATTAAAAGAATGTACCACCATGACTGGTAACAAAATGTAATTTTTTAAAAATAAAAAATAAATCTGAAGCTCAATTAGCCTAAGTTCACCCATGTTTAAAGCAAAGCCAGGTTCTAGCTAAGTCATTGGGACACGACAGTCTGCAACCTTGACCACCATCCTCCAGTGCATCACAAAGAGCTACCCTGCCAATGCTTCAGAAGTCCTGCCCGCTTCCTTACCTAGCCTGGCTGCACCAAGGCTCCAGGCACCTGAGTACCTACCATGCAAGCCAGAGATCATGCCAGGAGGAATGCAATGAAACGCTGTTGTCTGCTCCCTTCCTGCAGCATGTCTCTCTCAAAACAGCCGAACTCTTCCTCCAATTTGAATAAAGATCATTCTTCCAGGTCATCGCAATACTCAACGTCCTGAGAGAACAGGAACTGGAAACCAATGAATCTCCTTAAACTACATCACAGCCAAAGTCAACAGACTCCAAGCCCCTCTTGCAGTACACTGAACCGGAAGGGGGAGCTACACAGGTTACTAGAAAGCTTTAGCTATGACTTTGCCACCTCTTGACACATTTCTAAGTCTTGTCTGAAGGAAAATGTCACACTTTCACTGTCAACAAGTCCTTTTCCTAACAACTACTATTCTCCTCTCTCGTGTCCTGCCTGGAAGTAGGCAGGACACGGGGACAAGTGAACCTTACCACGTTGGTAAGTCTGCCTACCGCCACCCTAGTCAACCCTCCAGAGGATCAGACAATCGCCCTGAACCACCAAAAAGATTTCATTAAGCCCTGTGCCCACAACCAGATTCAAAGACAACCTAGTTCTCCTTTCTGTCCTTGAAGATTGGCTTGAACAACTTAAGTTCCTGGAATAAAGTCAGAGATTTACAACTGTGTTCTTGAGACACACTGTTATAGGCTCAGTTATATGACAGAAAATTTATACTTCCTAACTCCGAGTACCTCACAATATAACTGTATGTGGAAACAGAGCCTTCAAGAAAGAAATAAAGATAAACTGTAGTCATGTATGTAGACCTTAATCTAATATGACCAGTCTCTCCAAAGGGAATTAAAACAGAAATATGCACAAAGGAAAGATGATGTGAAGCCTCTAGTAGAAGGAGACCAAGTGTAAGGCAAAGAGAAACACCTGTAAATAAATGCCCTTGCCAACAATAGATTGTGTGTGTGTGTGTGTGAGTGTGTGTGTGTGTGTGTGTGTGTGTGTGTGTGTGTGTGTGTGTGTGTGTGTGTGTGTGTGGGTGTACTCTACTTTATGAGATAGGGTCTCATATTGTCATGTCAGGATGTGTGCCCAAACAAACTTCACACCAAGGGAAGGAAGGAACACTGCGGGGTGGTGGCAGGAGACAGGGGACCCAACCACAAAAGATTCTTTCCAAGAAACGTCATTCAGGAAATGAGACTGTCAACTGAACTGGACAGCTGAGTGATGAGTAAGAACACCTCAGTGGTGACTAGGAGTTTTGAGAATCTCACGATCAGGTGAGGAAGCTGCAATCCAAGAGATTCCTAGAGACTTGAGAGGTTTCAGTCACTAACAGCCAAGAATCACAAAGAAGAGGTTTCAGCTGGTTGCTTCTTGAAGTAAAGCAGAAGTGAAATAATCAAACTGACTTGCTTTGCATTTCTGGAGCAACGCTAGACACACAGGTATCCTAAGTAAAGAGCCAGCAGTTACTGAGCTATGGCTCTGAGTTAAGCACTGTGCTAACGCGCTTGATACACACCCTCCCATTTGTATCTTACCACCATGGATACATCTGCTCCTATTTCCATTTAAGCACTGAGCTCCATATAAACTCCTCTTAGACATGATCCACTCCCACCCTCCTACTTCCTGTTTCCTCACCGACTAGAGCCTATAAGCAATGACTGACTCATGAGCACAGGACACTTGTCAGATAAACAAAAAAGGAGGTACCTATCCTAAAAGAAACAGGCCCGGGAAGTCAAGGTAGTTGATCTCCAAAACTCATTCTCTTGGTTTCCATTTTCTACCTCACAGAGTGGGGTTTGCTAGAGAATTGGGAGCAAAATCACCTGATTTGGAGAGAGTTGTGTTCACAGCACACTGAACACTGACTTCTTCGCACTGAACTGTGATCTGCCCTGTATTGATTCAAGGGCTGATGCTTGTAGAAAACAAAGAAGAGGTAGCCCAGACAAGTGCAAAGCACAGAACAGCCAAGAACACTCCTTTCTCTGCCCGGCAATACCCCCTGAAGCATCTTCCATACCAGCCTGGGATATTTATAGCCACTAATTCACCTTATTAATGAGAAGAGAGAGGGACACTGGACTTGAAGAGATATGTATAATCTCATGACCCTCCTACAATCTACTGAATCAAGATGTACAGTCGCAATTCAACTTCTCCCCAAACATGGGACCTATATAGCTTGGTGGTGTCTGGAGTCACCCGAGGTAACACAAAGACAATGGTGATTACACAACCAATTTTCACTTAATTTTCTATCAGGGCAAATCAGACTAGCTCTTTAGGAAACCAAGAATATCTTTTGAAAAAGACCAAAGACTCCAAACTTAAAAAAAAAAAAATACTAGGTAAACAATAGGCTAGGTGTTAGATCCCTGTGGCAGAAAAAATAAAAGAAGTGATTAAAGTTGGGAAAATCCTGGTTCCTGGAACTTTCTCAGTTTTATGTATCAAATGTCCCCATCCTAACAACTCACAAGTCCACCCAGGTGTGTCACAGTTCAAAAGGAAGGGAGTTTCCAGACACCACATTTTCCAAATTTTCCACCAAAATTCCTTAATAAATGACTATAAACCAGAGGGAGGAGTAAAGAGGGAGGAAGGGTAGACATACAAACACAAAAGGCATGTTCACAAAAATGCTGTGTTGTTGACACCAGGGCTTGGCCTGAAGCCAAAGCCCTGCCCTCTGCCTAGAGAGGACGGGACACAGAGCTGTCTTTGACACTGCCCTAAGGCCCACTCCATTCTTCTGAGATGGCAGCTCAACTGAGCCCGGTCCAAAGAACTGCACTGAGGTCTCTGGAACTTGATCCAACAATAACACACAAAGAGGCCTCTCTCTCTCTGATAAAGCAGGAACCCCTCCCAGACAAAAGTCAAGGCCCATTCTGAGAATTCCCTCAGCTACAAGAGGCCTCTTCTTCAACTTCTCTGCTTGAAATTACTGAGTAACAGGTAGCTGTAGATATGGGGGGTTCTAAAACAAAGTTGGAGAGAAACACTTCCACTCACAAATTCATGGCATCTTATACATGGGTGCTTGGGGGAGGAAAGCCTGAAAGGAAAACAGTCCAGCTAGAGATCTATCCATTGGTAGAGTACATTCAGGAAGCTCTGGGTCAGACCCCCAGTGCTACACAAAGACAGTTTAGCAGTACACACCTGTAATCCTAGCATTTGGGAGGTGAAGGCAGGAATCATAAGTTCAAGTTCATCAAGTTCACTCTCAGCTTTACAGTGAAAGCTAGTCTGAAATACTTGATACCCTATCTTGAGGGAGGTGGGGGGGGTGTCCAACTTTCTCATTAATCTAATACTTTGTACATTAACTTAAAATGAATAAATGATATTCTAACACAACAAAATAAAAATAAAGGGGAGAGAGGAAACCACCGCCTGCACTGGCCTAGGGCAAGCTCTCTGAGAACAGAGATTTGTCTTCTGTACACTGCATTCCCAGAGCCAAACACATCTGGTACTCTGCAGAGTCACAACACACTAGAACAGAATAAGTAAGGCGAATGAATGGAGTGAGTACAATGGATGGGTGGTTTGGGCAGAGTTAGAAGCAAGTGAACGACAGAGCCCATTCTTCTCATCCTCCGTCCTTAAGAACTATCAACTGTATAGAGAGAGATTTGATCCTAGGTACTCCTCCCTTTTCAGATCCACCCTTTACAGGTGGTAGGTGGACAGGAGGACTTTTGAACGCACCGTCAGAGCGCAAAGGTCAGCACAGTGAATGCCGCCTGACCGTTCTCCGGGACTTGCTCTTACATGCCAACATCTAGTGTCTGAAACAGAAGGAGCAGAGAGAGCAGATCTGGCAACACCAACTTGCAGCAACTGATGGAAGAAATTCCTCCTGCTAAGGTCACAGTCCTTTACATCTTGGCTTCTCTCCCAGGGGATTTGTATTTGGAGTTTTCTTTTTCCTTCTTTCCCTTTGTTTCTTTTTGCTTATCTGCATTTTCTAATCATTCTATAGTGAAGATAGATTACCGGAATAATAAAGATGCCTAACAGACTGAAAAAAATACACAAATAAGATCATTCAAAAAATAAGACACCAAAAAGGTATAGTTTATAGTTACATTTTAAACATTTATACATTATAAAACTTAACACTCTCATTTCATGCAATTGTAGTCAATCGTGTCCTTTGGCAAACAAATAGTAAATCTATGGGAAAAAAAAGTCAACTCTCTGTAGTTAAAATCAGAACGCTGGCCACCAGGCACTTATCTCATAGAAGGGATGGCTATCTGATGGGTGAGGTGCCAGTTCCAGGAAAGCACAAGGGTCATGAGCTAACAGGACAGTGGCCATACACTGACAATGCATTTGCTCTAGTTCATCCACAAGAAGAAATGCTGTTCTGCATCGCCCATCATCCAGTCCAACGGTCTCCAAAAACAGTTCAAAACTTAAAGAAGAAGGAGAAGCCTCTGGCTCTTCCTTTTCTACTCATCCTTCTCACTAGGATATGACATAGCATTTCAAACAGCTGAGAATCTGAAAAGATGAGGTGAAAAGTCCCCCATTCCTTCCCAAGGGCAGGCCAGGAAGAAGCCACCAGCAGGTGATCCACACAATCCTGTCTTCTGTCCCATTGACAACCATAAGCAGCAAGGCAAGGGTACCTACTCACATCAGGCTGAAGAGCCAAGGTTGTAATGCAGTATAAACGACCACTCCCGAGACATATCAGCAGAGGGGTATGGAGGGCAGCCAAGGCAAAGACTTCTCAAAGCTAAATCAATAGTACCAGCTGTAGACAGAGGGCAGCAAATAAAGTGTGTAAGACACAGCCAGTCTAGCTTTGCCAGTTGCCCTGGGGACATTATTCAACAAGGTCTATAAAATCTGTTCCCAACTCCCTCCTCATACACTATGCCTCTGCTGCCCTGCTCAGCTGAAGTACTGGGCCTCTAGAATATGATCTGGGGTAGAAACTGCTGATGTGAGACACCCACTCTGGTTTATACAACAGACTGAGTTAAGCTCTTCGCTAGCAGTAGGCTCGGCTCCTCTCATCTGATGACAAGTTCAGTAACCAAGTTGTTACTCCTGACCCAAAGCTTCCTCACACAAAAATGAAACAACCACACCTACCTACAGCTGCTTCTAGAATCAAATGGCATCAGCCTGCCCGGTATGAGCTTAGTGAATCTCAACTTTGTAATTTCAAGCAGACTAACACTGCTAATGTCATTAACTAGAGAAAACTGCCAAGCCTACTTCTGGATCATGTCAGAGAAAAATCCTACCTGCTTGTCATAGAGAATGTGCGTATCTACAGAAATTACTCTTCCTACTTGGATTGCAGGCACCTGCCCATCCCAAAAGTTTCCCCTTGCTGTCATTTCTCCATTTATGACACTCTCTGCCAATAACCACCCAAAGAAAACAATTGCTTACCCTGAGCAGAGCCAATTGCTCGTTAGTCTGAAACATGCACAAGAAATCCAGCCTGAGCCTGCTTCTGGTTTCCTGGGCTTCCCAAAGGGGCTAAAGATGACATGTACCCATAAAATGCATGTGTTTATACAGGATCAGCTGTCCAGGAAAAGGAACTGGGATGGTGTGCTTGGGAGTATGCTTTCTTAATTCCAATATTTTTCACTTACATTTTACTTGTAAGTCTCCCTGGTGTTCACACTCTACAATAATATATATAAAAAAGGTAAGAATAGAGACAAAGCCCATGGATCTAATCAAGCCCCTCCTCCAGCCTCTGGGGTAGTGCACCCTGATTAGAAATCTTCGGGAACCAACTTCACCACATCCTAGCACACATGCACACACACATGCAACACATAAAATTTGGATGCCAATAATTTATTATGCCATGTGCAACTCTAAAAATGTATATAACTGTCACTTAATTTTTTGTTATAATATTTATTTGTATGTGTTTGTGTGTGTACGTGCATGCCCTGGTATACACGTGGAGGTCAGAGGACAACCCAAAAAAGTCAGTTCTCTCCTTCCCACCATTCCTCAGGATGAAAATTAGGTCACCAGGCTTAGCAGCAGGAACCCTTTTCCACTAAGCCATCTCACTGGCCCAATCATTTCATTCACTTAGAAAGCAGTCTTTGCAGGCTAGGGATTTCTAAAGCTAGCAGGAGGATCTTACTTGATAGTCTATAACACATCTAAAGAACAGGACATGGTGCTCTGTGCCTCTGAAACCAGTTTTAGGGATGCAAAGGTAGGTGGATCCCTGAAGCTCACTGGCCAGCCAAGCTAGCCAAATCAATGAACCTCAGGTTCAGTGAGAGGAGAGCCCCTGTTCCAAAATCTAAGTAGCACGATCAAGGCTCAGTCCTCCTTCTGTGTGCTCACTCTCTTGCCTAGGAAATCTGCTCAGTAAACTTAAACTTACCATATGTGGTGCTGCAAATCTGAAATGCTCCCCACCTTGTGTCTCTACATGCACTTATGCATATGGGTGCACAACATATACTACACACACACATTAAAAATAACTTTTTTTAAAAAAGCAGTCATGCAGTCTTAACCACCTCAAAATAAACAACATACATTATCAGAATAATATGCAGACTTCTGTAATTACAAATAAACATAGCCTTAGGAAAAGCTCGTTCATTCTACCCCAGTTTCCATTGTTCCCAAAGAGAGCTAGAAAAATGATGGTGTAGAAAGGGAAATTGCTAGTTTTCCCATTGGACTATCGTCGTTGGACAGTTCTAAAATAATGCTTCAATTCTTGTGTCCAAAGTCAGCCACAGAAGGAGAAGCCTTCTCTCCCCCACCTGCTGAATATGCAGTAACAACAGCCCTCTAGAAAAAGCGGGACACCGGTATAGCCTGGGAAAACTCCAGCTGCTCTGCTAAGATCTTAGTCTCAAATCTGCCTAGCTTATCTCCCTGGGTCTGGGCCATCACCCTAGGTCACACTTGCATTTCTGACTGATGCAAACCTCATCCTTGCCATCTTTGGGTAAACCAATTATTACACTCTCTCTTAGAAAACCTGCTCAAATTAAACATAAGCTTCCCATATGCTGAGGTTTGAAAGAGAGATGCTCCCCACAGGTTTGTGTTTACAGCTCTTATTCTCCAGCTGGGGTGCTGTTAGAGGGAGGGGCTGTGAAGCCTTTAAAAGGAGGGCATAGCTGGCAGAGCAGATCATTGGGGAAGGAGCTTTTGGAGATTATCCCTAGCCCCTGTTCCAGTGTACTCTCTGCTCTCTGCTCAGCTGCAATATGAGGAGCCTCTGTGCACACATTGCCATAACTGCCTTTCCTGCCATGCGGGGCTGAGATCTTGAACAACTGTGGGCCAAATAAATCTTTCTTCCCTGAATGTATTTCTGTTCATCATTTTGGTCACAGAAACACAATGGTGGCTAAGATATTACACAGCCCAGGAATTCCACTTGCAGTCACCTACCTGAGAGAAATAGAAGTACTTTCACACAAAATCTTGCAGAAAATGCTCACACTAACAAAAATAAAAGGTCAGCAAGGAACTCAGTAGGGAAAGGCACTTGCTAGACCTGAGTTTGATCCCTGGAACTCAGAGTGGAAGATAATTGAGTTCAACATGTTGTCATCTGATTCGTGGCATGTATATGCATGTACACACACCATTGATAAATCAATAGATGTAGAAAGAATTACTAGAGATGATCTAAGTATCCATAAAGGGAGAAAATAGAAAACAAAATGTGGTATGATTCACAATGAAATACTAATCAGTAATAAAGAGGAATGGATTAGTAATGTAAGAAACAACATATAAACTTGAAAAAGATATTGAACTATGCAAAAGAAGCCAGACACAGAATACCATACAATATGATTCTATTTATGTAAAATTCCCAGACATGGCCAGCATACAAAATACAGATTATGAGTTTCTTGAAGAAAAGAGCGAGACAAACAGGCAGGAAAAAAAAATTTTATAATAAGAATCATCTTTAATTCGTTCAAAACTATGCTTTATTTAGATACTGGCAGAATACAGTAGTTTTCTGTTTAGTGAGTGAACCCATGAGGAAGTGGATGAGTGAATTTCCCATAGGCTTCTCTGGCAAGCCTCAAGAAGGTCCATGTTTCACTCTTGACAGTCAATCCCAGAAAGCTATACATGGTTTTTATGTAATACCTGCATGTGAAGGGTACACACACTGGGTCTAATTCTCTGGACTGGGTTAGAACTGCATCGAAATCGGTGTTTTTAGAGGTAGAAGCTATTAACAGATGATTTCAAATGTCTCAACCTAGTGCAGATACTTTTAAGTCTGGCAGGCCGTAAGTGACACTAAGCTCTAGCACAGTCCAAGTTCCAATTCCCTCACATGGAAAACTGGGTGAGTACAGGATCTTGCTCAGAAAGCTGCTGTGGACTTACAGTGATACTCTATAGAAAGCGGCTACTGGGGCTGACACAAAGTCACTTATAACAATTACTAACAACACTGGCCCTATCTCTCAAAAATCCCCAGTTATCAATAATCAGGTCTTTCACAACTTTTGTGCCTATGTGTTTCCTTGGCATATAGCATCCATAGGTGAGGCTTCCTATCGACTGCTAAAACCTGGGAACGCTTCCTCAGAGGCTGCCAGAGAATCCCACCCACATACCACTAACTTCTCAGTGAATCTGACAATGTTACTGGAGGCTTCTTATGATTCCATTCCCAACACTCTCCTCTCCACAGGTACACACATAACAGCAATCTGGTGACACAGAAGGAAGTATCAGAGAGATTTCCTTCTGGCTTATTTCTCAAAAAAATGCTTGGCTGCTATATAACTAGTGTTTTGATGGATAGTTGGGATATCTGTAAAAACCAAGGTTTCTACTTGTAACAACGAACAGCAGAAGCTATGAGCAGATGCAAGAAAATTACAGCCCTACATTCTGAGTGAAATTCCTCAGTTCTTTTTGTAACAATCAGAAAGGTAGCCAAAAGACTGTAGGCTCTAGAAACACTAAAGATGATATCTTTCACAAATAAAAACACAAAACAGTCACATAAATTTGAAGTAAACAATAAATAGCTGAAGACATACTTAAAATTCCCATTATTTATCATAAGTTCAAATTAACTGGGTATCCCATATTTTATCTGGCAACCCTAGATTTAATCTGTTCTACAGATAACCTTTTATTTCCCAAACATCATCATTCATTTTAAATAACTATTCTTAATCCATAAAAGAAAAACTATGGTAACCAGAGAAATTGCGTGTCCAAAGTTTTTGAGAGTTTGTATGAATCACTATAGACTGAAGATCCCATTGGGCAGGCTATGCAGGAAAAGGCAATGCACTGCTCCTTGACTTTGTCCCATGCAGAATACCTAAATATTACTATCTCTTTCTTCAGGCAAAGATATGATCATATGCAGAAGACAGACCCAACATCTCCCAATCTGATGGCTAATACCAATTTCCAAAGCTGTGCTCACTATTATCCCAAGGGGGGCATTAAGTTTTTCTTTTCAATGCCTCCACATCGATGAAACAGAGAGACTGCAATCCCATGTCAGCTCATGATCATAATTCACCTTTCTCTTCCATTTCTGCCTCGTGTCAACGAATTCATAATTCACAGACATTTCTACTAAAATCAAGGATATAAGAAAAACAAAAGATGGTCAAATTTTAAATAAGCCATAGCCTGCTAACTACATATAGCTCTGTTAAAGAGTGGCTAGGACCTAAGCCTAAAATCAAGATAAAGCTGGAACAATGCCATCTTCAACACATCCATTTATAGCCTTCATCACCAATGGTAACCAGTCTGTACAAACATTATAGTCCTTATTGCAGGAACCAAACTCTCTGGATATGTGTTGTAAACAAACAGCTCATTCATATAGAAAATACTACAGAACAACTTTTCTTCTTCATCTCAGCCTTTGGTGTAGCCAGGCAACAGCAGAGGAAACGGATGCACTTTGATGAGCATATTGGTCCAGGTTTTGCCGTCCCTCCTCCCTCCTCAAGGTTACTAAGCCTGACCCATATGCTCACCAGTCTCACCTAGACACAAGGACAGTGTGTCCAGCCACAGACAAAGGGGGGCACTACAGACAAACACTAATAGCCTCTACTTAGATTAATATACTTGAACACATAGTGTTCCCGGGGGTGTGAGCTTCTTTAGCCATGGGAGCTCAGGACCAGCATTTTCATCCTCAGACTGCCTGGGGAAAATAGCTGGGTAAGGCAATATTCATCAAACATGAGAGGAGCCCAAGGCAGGGGGCGAGGTATTCTTTATCATATTTGCCTTTGGAAAGCAATCCATCTCCTTGGTAACAGTTCTAAAAAGGAAAACAGGAAAGGAGGGAAACACTTGTACTGAATCTTATACCGTAGCAGGCAGCCTAGAAAATACTCATCACTTGAGTAAGGTAACCATTTCTTGTTCTCATGGGATGATTGCGGTGGGGGTGAGGGGTGGCCTTTATCTTGTTCATTTTTTAAATTATTCCTTTTTAATATTATAATATAGTTACATCATTCCCCCTTTCCTTTCTTAATCTAAGCTCTCCATACACCCCTCCTTGCCCGTTTTCAAATTCATGGCCTCTTTTTTCATTCACTGTTGTTGTACACACATACACAGAGGGTGTGTGTGTGTGTGTGTGTGTGTGTGTGTGTGTGTGTGTGTGTGTGTGTGTGTGTAATTATAACCCTAAATAAATTAAGTACAACAAGCTCAGCCTGTATAGTGTTACTTGTATGTAAGTCTTCAGGGCTGACCATTGGTATTAGACAACCAACTGCTGTGTTCTTTCCTGGAGAAGACTATTTGTCCTGCTCTCAACATTCCTTAGTTGCCTGGAGTTCTATGTGTGGGATTGAGGCATCCAGCACTTTCCCTGTCCTTATTCACATGTCTATTGACATACATGTTCAGCTCATGCTTAGGCAGTCACCATGGTGAGACTTTATGTGTAGCATGTTTTGCTCATTTTTGCCCGGCAGGGAGAATCCAGTGTTTCATACAGGCTTCATAGTTATACTCTCTAAAAAAATAAAAGATGGTGATGGTATCAGAGGTTGGTTTTGATGTAGTAGGTTTAAATTTTTATGCTTTGGTTTGGTTGAGTTAGGTTTATGTTTGTTTTAGGGGATTGGAGTGGTTGTTTTGATTTTTTGTTTGGTTGGTTTGGAAGGTTGTTTTTTTTTATTGTTTTGTTTGTATGTTTTAGGCAGGGTCTAGGGAGCCCTGGCTACCTTGGAACTATGGGTTGGGCTGGAACTTATAGAGTTCTTCCTGCAGGATTTGAAGGTCTGGTACATCAGGGCATCACCAACAGCAGTTAGCAAGGCCTATGCCCTCACCCACCGCTCCTCTCGGTGAAGCACTAGAGCATAGCCATCAGCCTGGAGATGGATGACAGGGGGTAGAACTGGATGACAGAGTAACTGAAAGGCAAAACTATAAAAATATTACAGCCCTACCCCCAAAAAACATATGCCAGAAAAGAGTTTTAAAAGAAACAAGAAGCAATTGGCTTAGTGTCCCTGGTAAACTAAACCACACAGCCACCATTGTGCAATTAAAGATGCCTCAGAAATAGGAAACAGCTCCTACATGAGCAGGTAATATACTTGTGTGTGCTGCTGTCCAGAGACCCTGCTGGGACCTGCTGTTCCTCAACAAGGAGGACAGAAGCCATCCCACATAGAGATTCGGACAGTTCCTTAGACAGAAACAAGAACTGAAGCTGGTTCACTTCCACCACTCTGTGCCACAGCATGGTGTTCCACCACCCTCACACTAAAACCTTCCAGTTTGCAGACAGATGCCTTATATTCTGGGGTTCTAACTGCGCATGAAGAACACACTCCCATGTACGTGGCAGGGTCCAGAGTTAGAAAATACTGAAATGACACCCATTCAGGTCTACACCAAGGCCCCTATGATGGAAACAGACAAGAAAAAGAGCATGGCCTTCTGTCAGCTGTTTAACTCAATAGGAGCAAGGGGTGGGAGGACCCTCAGCTCCAGTGCAACACTGAAGAGAGGAACTGTAATGGGCTGCACATCTCTAGCCCACCCTAGCTCCACACTCTAATCTTTAAGTTGAGACAAGCATATTTATCATCTAGCCACTTAGGCTGGATATTTTATAGCTACTTATTTGCCTTTGGCACTTTCTGGATCATCATCACAGACAATGGAAGATAATTATGGCTCTCTCAGAACTTGCATTCAGGGACAAGAAGGAAACAAATGTAGCATTTTTTTTTTTCAATCTTCCCTGTGGTTGGATGAAGGCTGTTCACTTATCACAGATTCCTACCACATTAGGTCAGTGAAACAGGCAAGTAAAGAAGCAGTTGAGAAGGCAGGTCCAGCCATTCCCCTCTAGCTTACAGAGTAAATCCTGTTGAGGAATTCACAGGTACAAACACCCATGGCCCCAAAGCATCCATCATGAAGAATACTAACAAACTGGAGGGTAACGGGCTAATGTGACACAAATTGGGTATTTTTCTCAGGGTAAGCTTTATGTGCCTATTATGTGCCATGCAGACCACTGAAGCTACAGAAGTAAGCCTTGTTCTTTTACTATCTAAGACAGTGCTATTTACACTATAGTACATTTTAAACAATCAAAATACAAAGAATAAATTTTTAGAGAAAAAAAAAGACATTAAAAAGTACCTCTAAAAAGTTACAGCTGGTGCTGGGGTCATGGCTCGGTGGTAGAGCATTTGACTAGCATGTGTGAAACCTGGGTTCAATTCCCAGTCTTCAAAACTAAATGTATGATGAAGCATACGATTAAGTCAGGCATGATGGCACATGCCTTTAATCTCAGCTCTGGAGACATAGAGGCAGATGGATCTCTGTGAGTTCAAAGCTAGGTGGTCTACAAAGAGAGTCCTAAGACAGCCAGGGCTACACAAAGAAATCCTGTCTCAGAAAAAGAAAGAAAGAAAGAAAGCAAAACTGAGACAAGCAGGACACTTGGCTGGTAAAGATAGCTACCTCAAAGCCTGATAACCTGAGTTCAATCACTGAGACCTATCTGGTGAAAGAGAGAAGCAACAGAGTTGCCATTTAACCTCTACACACACACACACACACACACACACACACACACACACACACACACACCACACACACACATATACACACACCACACACACACACATACACACCCTACACACACACACACACACACACACCACACAAACACATACACACACACCACACACACACATATACACACACCATACACACACACACATACACACCCTACACACAAACACACACACACACACAGGTATTAGAAATATTTTTAAATTGTAACTGTACTTCTAATAGCATCCGTGGTTGTGAGAGTACTTGAGCAATGCACACTCCTCTTTAAGGTAGATGGTAACAGATAGCCTAATTTATGGGGTTTGTTAGATGTGATGCACAGCATATCCAAGGTATGCCTTCTTGTCTTGTTAGTAATGGTGTTACCTAAACAAGTCTATTCATATATGATAAGTCTTGAAGGAGATCACTCAACTGCCAGACCAGCCTGGTGTGCTTGGGAAAAGGGGCTACCAATTACAATCAGACCTGATCTGTTCTCAGCTCAGCCATCTATCCTCTAGCCCCTAACTAGGCAATTCCTTCCTCTGAGATATAGTTTCTGCATTTATAACATTACAAAAGAAAAAGGAGAAGCATGTAAATCAAAGGAAGAAGACAGATCGTTCACCAAGTTCATAAGTACAGGAAGAAGTAACCTCAGAACCCAGTTTTAAGTGAGATGACGCAGTCCCTGGTGAAAACTCTTTTCTCTTCCTCTTCCTCCTACATACTTTCACCATCACCACCCTTCCAGGAAGAACGGCTTTTAAGTCAGCTCTTGGGCAATCCATGACTTCCTAAAACATGCCAGTGTTGGCTGGGGAGCACAGAGCAAAGCATCCAACCATGCCTCCATGCTCCTCATTCCCCCAAGCACCTCTCCCTGCTGCTAAGCACAGCAATCTGAGAGGCCTGGCCATCACAGAAAGTGTCCAGACTGAGAGCCCACTGGTCCCCAGAGACTCTGGGAGAGATTTAAATACGAGCAGTTGGGTGAAAGGGTACAAGAGCGAAGTTCAGAGGCAGAGACAGGACTCTGTGGTGGAGGCACATGAATGCCCAGGGGAGCAGAAAGGGCCTGGGGGGCAGGGCTATGCAAAGATGATGCAAGATGAATCTGGAAGTGGCTGGAGTAAGGGCAGTCAGAGCATGACTGAGGGAAGTCCTAAAAGGAATGGGAGGTTGCCAACAGCCTCTAAGATAGAGTAACACGCCAAATTGTTCACTTGTAAAGGCCACTCCAGCTATAGACATAAACAAATTAGTGAGTTCTGAGGCCAAACACTAGCAGTCACTAAATGGGGATGACTGACTGTCTGAAGAGAACTCAGGGATAGACAGAGAAAGGCTAGAACAGAAAAGACATTTAAAAGGATGGGTTGTCTGGAAGTGGGTCGGGGTGAGAAAGCCTGGTATAGCACATGTGCTCAGAGGCACCGACATCAACCAGAGCTTGAAGAAAAAACAGGTTGTGGAGTTGTTTGTTGGTTTGCTTGTTTGCGGTAGTTCTGGAATTAGAACCCAAGTCTTTATGCATGCCAGGCAAACAGACTTCCTACTACTGAGCTACACTGTAGCCCCAAAGCCTGCACTGGGGCAAGACCCCACCACTCCAAGTAATGTGAAGCATTCAGAATTGCTGCTCTTGCTCAATGGAAATTGGTCTTTTGAGATCAGTCATACTACAAGGTTTTGCATTTGAAAATCCAGAGTCTGTAATGGAGCTGCAAAACTGTTTGCCTTAAAGTTGAAGGACAGTAGGTGAGGCTTGCCATGAGAAAACTCTCTTACAATAGCCAGAAAGGGAAATTACAGTCCTGGATCTGGCCCAGACTACCACAGTATAAGCAAACACACAGGCTGAGCCTAGACAGCCAAAGCATCCAGAAGCATTTGTAAGTCAGTCAACTTTAATGATGAGCCTCACAAAACTCAACACAATGGTTCAGTTTGCAACCCACTTGAAAATGCAATATTCATCAAACCTGCAGATCACAATCCCATCTAATTATAAAAACCCCACTAGCTCAAAGTATGGCTTTTTGTGACACCAAAAATAAGGCCTTGAATACATGTATGTCCCAGCCTTTCCAAATCTACAGAACAGGAATCCTAGCATTTACCCCCCAATAATGTTTTGAGGATAAGGAAAATGAGGCTTTTTGTACTCTGTAAGGTATATCTTCATAATTTGTCTCATAAAGCTTTAATTACATTACTGTGCTATAAAAGTTATATGGGGAATAAAGACATGGCTCTGTATACTGCTCTTGCAAAGGACCAAATCAACCAGCATCTACATTGGGCAGCTCACAACCACCACCTGTAACTCTGGCTCCAGAGAAATCTGATACTTCTGGCCTCTATGGGCACATGTACTCAAGTGCACAGACCCAAAGGCATACACATCATTTTAAATAATAATAAATATTTTTTTTAATTTCTAGTAGCCTCTTGGTATCCAGTATATAAGACAAACTCATCACCGTGGTACTCAGATCTTCCACCATCTAATCCCAACAACCTTTGCATCTTTATGGCACTGTGTGCCAGTCAAACCAAGCCAGTCATAGTTCTATGCCCACACACTAGTAACTGATCAAGGAGTGAGAGAGGGGAGTGGAAGGGAGGGAAGGTGGGGTTGATTCAGTGAACTGAAGCCAGGGAATCCATCAGCTACTGGAGATACCAATACCAGAACACATTCCAGTGCACAAAATGTCAACACAGAGACGGTAAAGAGACAGGAGGAAGGAGCAGGGTCTGAAGTCCATGGGGTTACAGAAGCCTGACAAAGATGTCGGGACTTTATCCTAAAAGGGGTAGGTGGAGATGTTCTTGAGAACAACCTTGTTAAGAACTGTTTTTGATAAATACAGAAGGTATCTACAAAGACTTTTTTTCTATAAGTTCTCTTTCAGTAAATACTGCCCATCAATGAGATTCAAAATAGTTTTTAGAAAATACATGTGGGAAGTTTAATAGCAGTACATGATCTCTTTTAAACCAGAGATTATAATCACAGAACTGCAGACCTGGTAGGAACTTTTGCAATCATGTACTCTAACCCCTTATTTTAAAGATAAGAGAACTATAGTCTTGAGAGATTAAATGATTTGCTCAAAGACTTAGGCAATTTGTGGCAGAGTCAATATTCAACCCCAAATCTCATGTCTGTGAGGGTAAAGAAAATAGAACGTATTTATAAATATAAACCTTCTAATAAGAATTAAAGAATCCATTCATTCATTCAACAAATATTTACCTGACACCAGATGCCATTCTAAGTGTGGTATAAGCACAGACAAAAACCTTTGCCCTTATGGAATGTTTTCAGTCTAGTAAGGAGAAACAGTTCACACACAAACACACACACACACACACACACACACACACACACACACACACACACGCACGCACGCACGCACGCACGCATGCACACTCGCACAGAGAGAGAGAGAGAGAGAGAGAGAGAGAGAGAGAGAGAGAGAGAGCACAAAAATAAATTATGTGGTATGTCAGACAATATAAGTACTATAGAAAAGAATAAAGCAGAGAAGTGAATCTGTGGAGAGCTATCAGGGTGGACTTCACTGAGGAAGTAACATGAGAAAGACTCAGGGCAAGTATATGCGAGATGCTGAGAGATACTGAGGATTAGCAAGCTCACATGATTTCTAACTACTCCATTATAATTTACCTGGTACAAATCAACAGGCAATATGGCTAACCTACTTCCAAACGTCATGGCATACACTCACCAAATTCAAAAAAACAAAAAATTCATAATCGCAATGTTTTTCCTGATAAAGTGGTGGTGGTGGTATTGGGGGGGGGGTCCCTAGTTTTAATAAACATCTCTGATAGGCTGGTATATTAGAATACAATAAAAATGGAAATGGAAGAAAATTCTGGCTGGAAGCAACACAAGCACATATTCTACATTCTGATAATGGATCAAGCCAATTTATTTTAGCTTCTTCCAAATGTGGATTAAAATGTGGGTCATTGCCTGAAATGCCAGAAATGAAACAAAGTTTGGTACCAACATCCCCAAACCTGTGACAATTGCCCAGGAGAAGCAAAAGAGGAAGAACAAGCATAATGCAAAACTTCCTAGGGCCTGGCTTCACTGTTCTCTCCCAGAAATTGCTAGTACAGGCATGAGGGCCAAGGTCCTAATTCCTCAAAGCAAACCGTGACTGAGCACCCTAACAAAAGCTAAGCCTCGAATGACTAGTGCTTCCAGAAGACTATTTGCAGATGGGAAAACTGAAAGTCTTTTATCTGTTTGTTTGTTTAATATAAGCTGTTTTATTTTTTTTTATTTTTAACCTTTTTTTCCATATCTACCACTGCTCACTCTCCCTTCCTTCCTCCCAGTCCCTTCCAGTCCTCCCTCAGCCTCCCTCCACCCCATTCCCCAAGGAGGGCAAGGAATCCCAAGGTGGGTCAGTTCAGCCTGGTGTATCCATTTAAGGTAGGTCTGAGTCCCTCATCCCAATGTTAAGGCTGGGTTAGGTGTTCCTCTGTAGGGAATGGGCTTCAAGATGTCAGTTCATGCACCAGGAACGTAGTCTGATCCTACTGCAAGAGGCTCCACAAACTGCCCTCACCATTTGACAGTCATCTACCTTTAGAGGGTTTAGTTCCTTTCCATGAAGCTTCCTCAGCTGTTGTTTCTGATTTGGTGAGCTCCTAATAACTCTGGTCAGCCATCTCTGTGGGTCTCCTCCTCATGATCCTAATCCCTTTGCTCATATCCTCTCCCCCTTCTCTCTCTTCAGCTGGACCAGGAGCTTGACCTGGTGCTTATGCTATGGATTTCTCTTAAGCCTGTTTTTTTTATGATTCATTTTTTATTTTATGTGCACTGGTGTTTGGTTTGCATGTATGTCTGTGTGCTCGGATCCCCTGGAACTGGAGTTGTGAGAGTTGTGAGCTACCATGTGGATGCTGGGAATTGAACCCATGTCCTCTGGAAGAGCAGCCAGTGCTCTTAACTGCTAAGCCTTTTCTCTAGCTCTGAAAAACTTAAAGTCCTAAAGTTTAAAGCTTTCATATAATTAGCAAACAACATCTATCTGCCTCCAAATTCATTCTGACCCTGGATGAATTTCAGCTCCTAAACTATTTTCTTCTCTCTCTCTCTCTCTCTCTCTCTCTCTCTCTCTCTCTCTCTCTCTCTCTCTCTCTCTCTCTCTCTCTCTCTCTCTCTCTCTCTCTCTCTCTCTCTCTCTCTCATTTTTTTTTTGAGACAGGATTTTTCTGTGAAACAGTTCTGGCCTGTCCTGGGATTCATTCTGTAGACCAGCCTAGCCTGGAACTCACAAAGAGCCACCTGCCTCTGCCTCCCAAGTGCTGGGATTAAAAGCATGCACCACCAACACCCAGCTGCCTGGACTATTTTCTAATGACTAGTGATTTAAAAATGTGTGTGTGTGTGTGTGTGTGTGTGTGTGTGTGTGTGTGTGTGTGTGTGTGTGTGTGTGTGTGTGTGTGTGTGTGTGTGTGTGTGTGTGTGTGTGTGTGTGTGTGTGTGTGTGTGTCTGTGTGTGTCTGTGTGTGTCTGTGTGTGTCTGTGTCTGTGTCTGTGTCTGTTTGTGTTGGGTTGGGTTTTCAAGGCAGGATTTTTCTATATAACAGCTCCTAGAACTCACTCTGTAGACCCGCCTGACCTTAACTCATAGAGATCTAATTGCCTCAGCTTCCCAAGTGCTAAGATTAACAGCATACACCATCACCAGCTGTTTTTTATATTATTAAAGAATTTAAAATCATTTACATTCTCAAGCAAAAAGTATAAGTATCTAGAGCCTGCATTTAGCATACATGACATCCTGGATTCAATCCCTGGTACCATTTACAAAATAAAATGAACTAACAACAGAGACTTTACATGGTCCACAAAACCTAAAATGTTTATTTACTAAATTTGGCTCTTTACAGAAGATTTGCCAAGATTTCACTACTACAGTAGCTACGATCATTTGCCAAATACATTTTATTGGATGCATTGCTTCCCCAATTGTAAATATCATGCTAAGGAAAAACCAGCTCTATGGAGAATCAGTTCCCATGATGGCTAGGCAAAATGACAGTTATCCACTGGCTAGGGCTTATGGAAGTCTGCTACACTATTCACAGCTCCTGAAATAGTTTTATTTTCTTGGTCTATAATGTGTCCAACAAGGACATTCCTTTGGGAAAATCTGCCTGACCTCCTTACCCTATTCTCCAGGCGTGAGGCTCTGAGACATTTCTTAGACTTCTTGGTCTGTCCAATAGTACAAAACTATCCATTTCTTCTCTTCCTATTCTGAATATCCAGGGTTACTTTTTAAACCACAGGTTGAGAGCCCAAATTATTTTCTCCAAAAGTGAATGAAAGCCATGATCTATCTGGGAGGGAAAGCTCTTTCCCTTCCCTGGATGACCTTGCTCAGTTACTGAGGCCAGGGTGGAGAATTGTGGTTGCCTTGGCTACTATCCCCACTTCCCCTGTATTTATAGCACCCTAATATTCCTCTGGGGAAACCATCCATCCTTTGCTTTCAGAACATTTATTTTACATGTGGTTACCCTACTCTGGGTTCGGGCCAACTTCAGAGGTTATCTCAAGGATGAACACATAATTCAAGAATAAGCCAACAAAATCCAAGCTCAGACTTCGGGCTGAACTTATGTCCATAAGTCATCTTGCCAACATGAGGGAAGGGGCTGCCTGAGAATGGAGCTAGCCCAGAAGAATGTGGAGTTGAGTGACAAAGAGAAACCAGGACTGAAGACACCCTTTAGAGCTATGACACCCTGTGAAATATAAAATCGGAGCAGCCCTGGGCTCTCTGGCCGCACACCACGGCAAATGCATTCTGTTTCTTGAATGTTTCTTGATTGGTTTTCCTCCATGTTAAGCAATCTGGCTGTTGCGGCCAGAATGGAATCACCACATCTACAAATGTGCATGACAGACACTGATAAAATAATGGTGACAACAGTAGCTACTTCACTGCGGACCATTATTACCACACATCCCATTGAGGCCGAAAAGGAATTCACTGCCCTTCCCTCCACCACTTCCAGGGACACTGACCCCTCAGAGATGCCAGGGGCTTCTAATTTAATAGCACATTATCTGATTAGGATTGAAACCTGTAGACGGTGCTTTAAATGAGTGTCCCTCATCTATGTCCACCCACAGCTGTTACTCCTCAGACCTCTAAGAGAAGAGAAGAAAGACAGAAGGCAAAGGACTCAGAGCAAATTCTTCTCCTTCCATTATTTCCAGGGTTTCACAAAAGTCAACGTGGACCTGACCATATCATTAAGCAGGAGACTGAATGTCAGACTTCAAGGTCACACAACATGTCCTGTATGTAACATGTTGCTTGAGGACAGGAGTAGGTCCATTAGTTCTACAAAGCTGGAAGAACACAGCAGATAGAGCATCTGATGGCTCCAGATTTTCCATAGGTTTTCTTTATTCCCACCCTGGCCAAAGTTCCTGTAACCTTTGTCTCTGATAGCATCAGCTACGGATGGTCCCCAATCAGACGGCAAGGATTTTGAAAAACAGTTTGGTAGAAACACTGAGAAAAAAACCTTTAATTTTATCCTTTACTGGGGTGTTAAAAATCAGCAGAGAAGGCAAATGCCTATCAGAACAGTAGACAGCCTGTGTTTCTGGCTCAGGACTTCTGAATCCTCTTCTGCTACTCATTTGACAGCCTCGTTCCAGTTCCAAAGCACAGCCAGAGTGCTGTTCTAGGTCAGGAGTTCATTTCCAGCACTGAGAAATCAATGGAGACAGAGCTGTGTGCTCACACATTTTTGAAGTACTGTAGTAATAGATCTCTATACACTATATAGGTCAGTAAGTCTCCAGCGCCTAGATGTCATTAAACAGGGTACTATGTCTGCAGATTAAAAGAGGTGATGCTATCCCTTCCTTCTCCTTTAAATAGCTAGAAATGGTGGTTTTCTATAAACACACAAAGCCTGGGTGGGGGCGAGAACACTGGCTCTTATTCCTTAATACTGCTTATCAAGACTCAATCCCTAAAAATGAAGAGGCTGTATGTGAAAAGCACAATTTTCTGCCTGTTCAACTCCTGTTACAAGCCATTCCAGCAAAGGGAGCTCTCAAATGAACTGATAGTAAATCGCATTGAAAAGAAAGTCACTACAGTGTATCAAAGAAGCCTATGCAGAAACTATGTCTTCATAAGGGCATCCATTAGAAGAACAAGGAACAGCGCTCCAGCTCAGATTGGTCAGCAAATGACATGCCAGAGACAAAGTGAAAGAAACAATGACAAACGATTCATTCCTGTTCATGTTCATCGTACTCTGTGGTATCTAGGACATGGAAACAACCCACATGCCCTTCTACTAACAAACAGAGAAAATGTGGTACCTGTACAAGCAGAACACTATTCAAATGTAAAGACAAATGAAAGATGCAGGTAAGTGCATAGAGCTAGGAAAGGTCATACTGAAATGTGACAGCCCAGAACGGTGGTGCACATTCTCATTCACATGTGACTCCTAACCCCCAATCTTCAGATGTGAGTATACAACATGGAGTAAACACAGAAACCAGGAAAGTATAAACAGATTATAGGGTGGGGGTGGGGCACTAGAGAATAGCAGGATACAAGTGATTTGAAGGGGAAATGGAGAAAATGGAGGAGGCTATAATTACAGAGGAGGCTTACAACTACACTTTAAAGCAAGACATCCTTTTGCCTTAGGTATTAGGCACCTATGATGAATCCAGGGAGTAACTATTGAATGGGATCTGTTCCCACAGAGGGTATCCGCCTCTGGCCAGTATACAAGAATAGGCCACAATAGAGACCTTTCATGTCACACTGGACTCAAACTATGTATTAGGTACTTAAGATTTTTGAGAAGGCATCATCTCAGAACTCTCGAAAATGTTATAGTCTTTGCGATCAGGCACATTTAAAACAAAAACACCCAGATTAAGTTCCATGTAATATGGTCAGAGCATAAGATCCAGTCTAGTTCCCAGAGGTAAGTCTTCATACAGGATTCATCTTCAGTGAGGAGGCCAAATATTTGGACATAAGGACAGGACCAAGACAGTATTTTAAATTCCTGTATTATTACCATATTATAAAGGAACAAAGGAATTAGTCAATTGACTAGAGAGAGCAGCTATGATTTTATACCAGGTGCTTTGCACATAGCTCTTAAGTAAACACAACTGTCCCATTTTTAAAAGAAGAAACAATGTAAGGAGCTGGGCAATTAGCAGAAGAAGACTGGTCCAGGACAAAAGGGCTACTAGCACTGTGTGATGTTCGAAAGCCCCACAGGCTTTTCTAGCTGTAGAAATCACTTATTCTCTCTCTCTCTCTCTCTCTCTCTCTCTCTCTCTCTCTCTCTCTCTCTCTCTCTCTCTCTCTCTCTCAGAGATTTTCTAGAGGTTATAGCTGGACATCTATTGAACTATCATGATGATTCGGTGATATAACATTTGGGCTAGGTGTGGCTCTGTGGTAGAGCATTTATATAGTATGGGCACAGCTCTGAATTTAATCCTGGCGCTGAAAAAAATAAGTTTATAAAACACCTGAGAGATGCATACCTGACACACTGCAAGCATTTAAATGATTGTAGCCACAACATTAGCATTACCATTGTTCAACTCAATCTAACATCAAGCTTTCAGCATGTGGGTCTCTAAAAAAGAAAATCTCTTTGCCCCCCAAATTCTGCTTAACCGGAAGCAAAAGGCAGAGCGATAAAAGGAAGAGGCAAGGAAGAGGCAAGGGATTGGAAATAGTTCAAAAGGAAGCTAAGAGCAGCCTGTGTGAATTTATCCAAATGAGACCTGTGGCCCACTTACAAGGGCACGCATTAAGGATTGTGTAATTTTCAAAAAAGGCAAGAGTCACAAGACCTAACTGTGAAGAAGTTGTGCATTAGTCCATGAGCCCAAGAAGACTTGATACAGCACAGCTGGAGAGTGGTAATAATGCACAAAGACAGTGGTCATGAGATGCAGAGTAGAAAGATGATAAAACCAAAATGACTCTCTAATTGGCACTACTGACAAAATTTACATTTTCTACATTTTTAATCTCTAAATTCTCTCTAACGAATATGTATTCTTTGTGTAATCCGAAGAAAATGATGATCTGGATGGACTTTATTAACAACTGACCCATGTGACGAGAAAGAAACACCATTAAGCCTCTGGAGAGGCAGAAGGGGTGGTGTGTTATTTGCTGTTGATGGCTCTGTGAACTGTGAAGCTAACAGCTCTGGGGAGAGAGACATCAGCCTTCCATCTTACCCAGGATTCATCTACATATGTCCCAAGAGTGTCACTCCTAGAAGTTCTAAATCAGTACCCATAAAGATAGCTCTCATGCCCACTCTCCTGACTTATCCCAAATAGGTTTCTAGGTTCCCTAGGTAGCATTATAAATACTTAATTATATCTGGGGCTGTCCAACTAACCCAAATAATGTTCTCATTCCATGTCCCCATTTTTATTTCTTGAGCTCTAAGTAGTGGCCTCTTTGATTCAAGATGATTTTTAAAGCACTGCTCCAGCCTGATGATAAAAAATGGAAACTTGAGGCTTGTCTAAGGTCCCTCTGGAAGTTTAAAAAAAAAAAAAAAAAAAAAGAACCTAAATGTTCTGGTCCTAGCAGGCAACCAGGCAACCAGGGAGCAGGCACAGGACATTCTGTACCCACCCTGGTTCCGAGAGGTCAGTTCACCTCTGGAACATAACACAGGAACTTGAACAGGAAAGGCGCCCTGGATGGTGTTGTTTACCATCGTGAAGACTAGCAGCGGAGACTTCTGGGTGCTACACTCTGTTCACTACAATTGTAACTCCAGAGTTTGCCTAAGCCAGTCCCTTTTAAAATGGGCCTTTGTCTTCCTCATCATCACAATATCAAGGGCTCACATCTTTGGCCTTTTAACCAGGCATTCTGTGAGGCGGTCACAGTGAAAGAAAGTGGGGTGGGGAGAAAAAACACAAAGACGAGGGTGAGCATGAGGGCAGGAGCCAAGGCAGAGAGGACAGCATTCTCTGCTCTCGGATGGAATCTTATGTGAGAAAAGAGGGCTGCTTGAACTCTAAGACTTGTACATCTCCCAAACCATTGTGTGTCAGTGATAAAGCCATTTGCTTCTTCAGTTTCCAAAATATCTGAAGCTGATGCCCTCCAAATATGACTATCCAAATCAGAACATCACTGGAAATGTTCTCTGCTGTGAAGACAAAAGTTCCCCAAGATGGGGATGTAGTTCATTTGCTTGAAATTCACATACCCTTGGGTTCATTTCCTAGCACCACAAGTAAGCAAAAAATTAAAACTTCGAAAAGTTCCTTTCTTGATTTCCACATGATACTACCCTAAATCTTTAACTCTTCCTTCCTACTCTCAGGCAGGAAGTTACTCAGAAAAGCAAGCTCATCACCCAGGCAGAAAGAGGATGAAAGCAGGGTAAACTGGAGGCTTCCAGACACTCTCGGGGTTGACTATGAGATTCAAAGAACCAGCAAATCATCCAGGGTGCAAAGATAAAATGGTGCCAGGTCCCTACACCCAGAATGACATCACAGCATTCCAGTAGCTAGCTGCACAAGGCCAAACATCCCAGGAAAAAAAGGTGGCCTAGAGCTGGGGGGATGGGAAAGATCGGGAGGGATATATAAGAACTGTTCTCCCAAATAACTGTGGAAACACTCAAAATCTACAACTAACCCATAGGACCGTATGCTATAAATGAAAAAAGCATGTGGTACTTCAGTTACAGCGTAATAAAGCCATTTTCTAGATCTCAAAGAGCGCCCAAGGTCTCTGCTCATCACTGCCTCCCACCACATTGCCCCCCCCCACACACACACACCAAGAACTCAGCCTCTGACTGAGATGATACATACAGAGATGACTCAGCCTTCTTCTCTATCTGACATTTGGTGAGCTTCTCGTATAAAATAACCATCAAAAAAAAAAAAGCTAACATTTTTTTCTTAAAGAGATTCAGATTTGGGCTTATGGAAGATAACCTAACATTTAGAACCAACACTTGTAAAATAAGCGTGCTTTATGCTGCTCTTTAGCTACTGAACACCTGCCTCCATGAATTCAAGCTGCTTCCTGCACAAAACCCCTAAACCCTGTGTTGCTATGATGGTATGAAATGATGTTGCCCAAACGAGGTGGGGGAGTGGAGAAACAAGCCAGCGTCATCTCCCAGAAGATATCAAGGGCCAAAAGCGATCAGTTCCACCCCAATTTCCTATGCAGGGGAGCAGAGTGTCCCTGCTAGGGAACATATTACAAGTGTGCTGGCTTCATAAAAAAGAAAAAGGATTTCTTTCCAGAGAGAACCATGTTTCTGTCTAAGGAGATGAGCAACACACTAACTCACTGATCTTGCACACTACTCAGGCAGCTTTAGTCAGAGAGCCAGCCCGGCTCACAGCCCGGCTCACAGCCCAGCTCACAGCCCAGCTCACAGCTGGGCTGGCAGATGCAACTCCTGGCCAAACAGCTGAGAGCCATGGCCCAAAGATGCCAAGGGAGCATCCCCAGTGCCTGTCTGGCCTCCATCTCCCACAAAGCCATATTGTCCACAGCAGGAGTAATAAATGAGCTGCTGCATAAGCTGCCCAGGGTAGGGTCTGCGTCAGGCATCTTTGTAAGACTCAAACACCAAAGCAGGAAACTCCTGTCTCCGGAAGAACAGCATGCAGATTCCCTAAGAAAACAGCAGAGTACAAGCAACACCAAGGTCCTCACAACATCTAGGGTTCTCTTCAGCAGCAGTGTTGCCTTTTTCTACCCAACCCTGCAGAGATCAGAAGAGAGATAGGCACCTGAGAGGAAGGAACCTCAGCCAGAAATGACTGGCCTGAGGGTGCTGCAGTGGCAGGATGGGCAGATCAGCTCTAGCTGGGTTTGGGGTACCTCATCCTCTAGTTAACAGCCAGCGCCTCCCCAGACACCATGCCTCTGCAGCAACTCAGCCAGCTCACTATGCATCCTGAATGTTTTTAAAGGAAAAAAAAAAAGTGCAGCATAATTACAGGCTCTGACCCCAACTGCCTTTAACCCTGACTAGGGCAGCAAGGGCTCACTGTGGGAAAAGCTGACTGTTCTGGGAATGCTCAGGAATACAAAGTTTCCTTTCAGATGCTCTCCACCTCCACGCCTATCTCAGGGGTCCCAGAAGGCTCCCAGGGAGACCTCAGGAACAACTGAATTTCGGGCATGAAGCAACACTGGCTGACATGTCATAAGACATGATTACTGAAACATTTATGGCTTTGGAATACTCCATCATCCTGTGGCCTGCATTAGTGTTGACTGACACTTTGCAGATAACTGAGCTGGCCCAAGGTAAAGCTGGGCAACTCAGCAGGGCACATTAAGGGGTAAATATGGCTTAAGGACAAACAAGGTTTACACAGAATCTCTTCGACCTATTTTGACTTCCTGTGTGGTCTGACACCCACACACCCACACCCACACCCACACCCACCCACACACACACACACACATACATGCACATACAAACACATGCAAATCACTAGGGAGAAAGGAGAGTAAGCTATTGGGCTACACAGATTTCCAGGTCGGCCCCTGAGCTCAGGCATCAGAATCTTGATGGGTTGAAAGCCTAGGAATTTATAGTCTAAGAACAATTTACAACATTCTCTCTTAAGAATGCAGGCATGTGGTGGTGTTTGCACGCCTTTAATCCCAGCATTCAGAAGACAGATGAATCTCTGAGTATGAGGCCAGCCTGATCTACATAGTGAGTTCCAGGACAGCCAGGGCTATACAGAGAAACCTTGTCTCAAATAATAATAATTAATTAATTTAAAATGCAGAAGGCCAGACATGGTGGCTCACACCTTTAATCCCAGTACTAAAGAGGCAGGGGATCATTGTGAAGCCAGCCTGGTCTACATAGAATGTTCCAGAAAAGCCAGAGATATACAGTGAGACCCTGTCTCAAAACAACCAAAAAAAAAAAAAAATAGCAACAAAAATGTATGCAGAAAAACCTGCTAAGGACTCTGGAGAAATTATGGCAGGTACAATTCAATATGGCTGGAGGCATGGCAGGCTGAATTGGTACAACCACCACATTGTAGCCAGGACAATCAGATAATGACGTTTACGTTATGCTTATACTACTAAGCTCAACATCTATAGTTCTTATCTGTTTTATTTTTCTAATAAATATCATTCCATAGATAGTAATCACCACCTTGTTCGGTCCCTTTCTTCAGTTTCTTCTCAAAAGATCATACCCAAAGGCCCCTGGGAATGTTCTCATTCAAAATGTCGAAACAAAATTCCTAGTCACAATTCAAATTCACTCCAAGCCTCTTCTACCTACCTGCTACACATTGATATGGTCCACGGTTTCAGTCTACACTGTCTTCTCTTAGGGTCTTACCACCCATTAGGATCACCTGGGAAGTTTTACAATTCTGAGCCTAGACATACTGCATCAAAATCTCTGGGGTCTGACAGGCTCCAATGGATGCCTAAGGCTCAGAAATACTGCATAGGTCTCATCATTATGAAGTCATTTACTCCAGGACCTAAAATTCCACCTGGGGGAAACCCAAAGCCCACGGGTCTCCTCCAGAACACATGCCACTCCACCTGCGTGCCCCGCGAGAACAAGCATCACCCAGGTGTGTCTGCATCACACAGCACAAACTGCAATAGTAGGATGGAGTTAGTCAGCATCAGGACCTGATGGCACCCTAGCTCCTCCCTGTCCTGTACCCTCTTCTCTTCTCAATCCATTCTCCTTGCCATTCATATCAGCACATGTCCTCTAAAAAGTTCCATAGAACCCTGTATTCTACTCCACAACTCTGAACGTTTAAGCAGCAACTCCACTAAGTCAAACAGATTTCCGAAAGAGCACACTTCCTGACATTCCCTCTGTACTCCTTGGCACAGAGATCCCCACTCAGGGACAAGCGTATCCTTGTCTGAGATGCCCATCATGCCTCTACATTTCTTGTCAGGCACCAAGTGAAACAGATATGCATTATTTCCAATGCTTCTCAGTGCTAAGCAACTTAATATAATAAGATCTTATATTACGGGTGAAATATGAGATTATTTTAAGTAAAACAATGACAAGTATTTTTTGTTGTTTTTTTGAGACAAGATTCTCTATGTAGGCCTTTGGCTGTTCTAGAATTCACTCTATAAACCAAGCTGACCTTGAACTCAGAGATCTGCCTGCCTCGGCCTCCAAAGTGCTAGGACTAAAGAAGTTCACCACCAACATCATGATAGTACTTTTCAATTTGATGATTATGACTCAATGATTCTTTTAGAACACAAAGTATCTAAACCCACCATACCTGTGACTTCCTTCCTGTAAAATTCCCTTCTGAAATAAATGCAATTTTGAATGGACTTATCAAAGTTAATGAAGAAGGGTGAAGGTGAGACAAAATTAGCAGAGGTGACCTACAAATGGCAGAGAAGTAACACAGGCCTCTTTGGACCTGATAAGCTTTCACTAGCCCTTCCCTAAGAACTTGTTTCCTCCCCCAACGCCCCCGGCAAACTGCCAGCACTCGCCCCTGGACTTGGCCATGGACTGCTTCCCTTCTAAATGCTGGGCACCCAGGAGAGGGACAAGCGTGTGCTCCACTGTGACAAATTCCACCAGTCTTCTAGGCCAATAGGAGCTGTTCCAAGTACCCGAGCACAGACCAGAGAACATGTGGCAGGATCCTGTCCTCCATCTGAAAGGCATACTAAGCTCTGCAGGAAAAGCCGCCATGGGGAGATGGTACACCCCTCTCCTGCCTGCCAGGAATTCTAGTGCCCATGAGGTCAGAGTCACTCCCTCCAATCATCTGCTGACCCCTCCTAAACAGAGGAGGGACTACACCAGAGGAAAACTCAGCACCACCACACTAGAATATACGAGTAGGCCTCATGTTTGGGTGACTCTGAGATACAGCTGTGTCACATTCTTTAGAATAATTTCCTCTGTAGTTTTTAATGCATACAAACCAGGGAGGAAAAAGGAGGGAAAATTCCAAGTTTTATATGATAGACGCTCTTCTAAATAGCAAAGAAGCTGATTTTCTACTCTAAAAATCATGGCTCAGGAAATTCAGCTCACTCAGAATTTCTTAGACTAATTCACTGAGAGTATCTATCACAGTGGAAAATATACATAGTGCTTTTAGCTGAGCAGTTCCAGAGTAGAAACCCAACCTACAGATCTGATCACTTCTGTGTCCCATGCCAGAGGTATGTACCCTAAGCATATGTGTGTATGCATACATGTGTATGTGTGTGCTTAAATATGTTTAAATACATATGTATGTGTGTACATATGTGATTATATACATCTATAGATAAACATAACTTATTTATATACATGTGTATGTGGGTATTATACTCTGTACATGCATATGTATGTGAATGTTTTTATATACATATGTACATGTATATGTGTGTGTGTGTTTATATACATATCTCTGTGTCTATGTGTAAGGAGATAGATAGATAGATAGATAGATAGATAGATAGATAGATAGATAGATATAAGCAACGTTTCAGATATTCCAGGGTCTAGCCAGGAACTCTCTATGTATTTAGGAATAATTTTGAACTTCTGGTCAACAGGCCTGTGCCCTCTCAATGCCGTGATCATAGACATATGCCATGATGTCCATTATCATGCATAACTGAGAATCAAACTCATGGTTTCAGGCATGCTAGGTAAGAACTCAGCCAACTGAAACAGTCTAATTGTGTAATGGGGAAATAGTTTTAAAAAGAAAAAAGCTGGGCTTCATTCATATGATGGAAAGTATGCATAAGTACAAAACATAAAATACATCACAATTAGGTGCATAAAATACATATGGAATCATTCTAAACGCATAAGTATATATAAGTAATTTGCTGACTCATTCATAAAAAATTTAAGAAAATATCCAAGACACTGGTAAAATGCTGCTTTCAGTAGAATTGGGGGTCAAGACACAGGGGTTGGAGGAATACTCAAGGACTTTTTTGAGTGTCTTTTGATCTGTGTGCCATTTATAGGTGTTAACTATTTAGATCAGCTCTGACAAAGAACCAGACATGAACTAAAGTAAATATTCCACATTAATTTCCTTTTCCTTGGTCCTCAGCTGACCCCAAGTGTAACAATGAGATACACAGTCAGAACTCTGTTGCAGTTTGGGCCCAATCTGTTCAACAGCGACCTTGACATAGACACAGCCGAAGTTCAACTCAGCTGCCTGGAAATCTAGCTAAAGCTACACAGGATGTGGCAGTGCTAAAGGCACATGGGATATGCCGGTTCATAATTTCAAAGTGTTCCAATGAGCCTGTAGTAGACGTAAAAGTCAACATGATAGCAAGATCAAATGAGCTTTGAAACCTACCTGTGCTATCTTTACAAGCCATACAAAGCCGAGTTTGTTTTGGCTTTTTCTTTGTGGCAGTGGCAGCAGATCTCCAAGGCTGGCTACTGACTGAGTTGGCCGGGAGAAGCTAGCTAGCTAATAAGGTTTGATCCAGAATTCTCAAGCCCCAAACCTTTGTCCATCTGGCAAAGAAAACACACACAAGCAGACAAATACCCCACCCAACCCCAGGAATCTCCTCTTTCTAAATTTAGTAAGCAACTGCCCAATCTCCAAACTCACACCCTGAAGCATTCTGTGCCTTCCAACCAAGGTGAAATGAGCCAGACATAAACACGCTGTGACAGCTTCTGGCCCCCACTGCCAAGCTGTTTTCCTTACTATTTCCTCTCTTCCTCCACTCTGGGCTTCCACAAAATGTGAAAACCCCATCAACTCTGACTTAGAAAGTTTCCTCTAGCTACTGACCCTGTTAGTGCTCATCCTAACAAACATGCTTTTCCTAACCACCCCATCTCCCGTTCGAGTTTGAAAGAGTCTTCTCAATATGGACAAAACAAGGTTCATCCCATTGTATTTGTAAGGATCTGCAACTCAGAAAAGATACTAGACAAGTCCAAGACCGGTGAGAATTCCTGCTTCCCACCACCATCACACTCAGAGTGGGGAGAGGGGCCTCATTACTTCAGAGGTAGTATCTGTACCACAAAAGGCAGCCCATTCAGAATGCTTCCAATTAAACTAAAACATTAAGCCTCAGAAACATAATCTAGCTCATACTCACAAGCACCAAACCAATTAGCTACAAGGAAATAAGGAACTTAAATAAAAGCTGTTGCCAAACCTATAGAAACTGGAGACTGCAACAGATCCAGAAATTTTCAACTGTCAGGACAGACACACCAAAGCTGACATGAATCACTGTGGCACTGTCTCTAACTGAAAATCAGATAATTCAACAATCCAACCCTCTTAAATAATCAAAAGGAATGCAGTGCATACATGTATTGACCTAGAAAAAGTAAGATAATGAACTCATGGGGAAAGTGAAACAAAAATTTATGTAATAAAATCTCATTTTTAAGGCATAATGCACAGAAAATGGATAAGAAAAGGAGCATTCCAAAGTGAATGAAAAGTGTCCTGAGGGTATAACACAGAGGCAGGGCACCTAGTCCCCCATGTGAACCCCTGAATGTGATCTCAGAACGAGAGTAAGGAAGATAAAGAGAACTAGGGAAAGAGGAGAGGGGGGGAGGGGGGAGAGGAGGAGGAGAAAAGAGAGAGGGAGGGAGAAGGCATTTGACGTATGTCAGGGTCATTTTAATTTGCCTCTGAACTAGGGCATCCATTCATACCATTCATTTTCTCCCCAAACTTCATCTTACTCAAACGTTCTCTATTTCAGAAAACAGTAACGCCATTCACACAATAAGTCAGGCCAAAAACATTTTAAGTCACTGCTGATTTCTCTTTTTTCTCTGATAGTCCACATTCAATTAAGCAGCAAATTATGCCAGCTCTACTTATAAAGCACCTGATATTACCATCCTGGTCCAAGGTACCATGGCTCTTATTTCAATCCTAACAGTCCCCTAATTAGGTTCCACTATCTTGTCTCACATAACCCTGCTGGCCTTGAACTCACTGAACAGCTAAAAATGACTTTGAACTTCTTATCCTTCTGCTTATCTCTACCTCCCAAGTGCCTGGATGAAAGGCATACGCCACCATACTTGATCTACAGAATCTTTTTAAAGCACCAGATGATATAACAATCTCCCACGGCCATCCATGACAGTGAGGATGAGATCCAGTCTTTTCCGGCACTCAAGAGTTCTACAACCCGGGTCGCAGACGCTCCCATTCATTTCTCACCACCGTGCTCCAGTCACAAACGGCCTCACTGATGATCTTCCCCTTGGCTTCTGCACCTATTAACTCTCCTGCAAAGTCCTTACCAAAGTCCGGGGCTTTAAAATATATGGCAAGAGCAGAGTGCAATCTCTTAATTTGTACATGATATATATGTGTATATACATATATATATATATATATACATATATATATATATATCAGTTGAAATGTACTAAGTTGTAATTTTCAAAGTTAAAAACAAATCCAATCATCAGTATAAATCTAAAAATAATCACTTTTGACTGTAAGGTTTATAATGGCATCCCTCCTTTGGCTAATTTTTGGAAATGCCATAGCTTTGACAAGATAATACACTCCCCCCTAGGGAGTGCTTTCTCCAACAGCTCTGTTGTCATAACAATCTTCTAGTTTTTGTCAGCTCTGGGGATTTGGTCATTGTCTAAAGATGAGAATGCCCACCTGTGAGATATGCCATGAGAGATGCTGATTGGCCTACATAGAGCAGAGGGCTGAACCACTCCCTCCCTAAAATCCAATCTTCTAAGTTCTTAGGTCTTAAAATACATGTGAGACCTGTTGCAGATGAAAGTAAAGAGTCTCCAAAAGAAGACAAATGGAGAAAATGAATTAGATACTGTTCACTTTATAATCAAAAGTTTTGTGGGTCAAGGCAGAGGATAGCATAATGTGTGAATACACATCTCAATAAATACAGTGTACCAATAGTCAATAAATACATGAACAGGTGTTCAACATAATTAGTCATCAGTGAAATCCAAATTAGAACCAAATGAGATACTGAAGTAATAACTCCGGCAATTCACTACAATTAAAAAAAGATCATAGAAAGCGTTAGTGAGGCTCACACAAGTGGTGCTTCTACTGTGGAAAACGATTTGTCAGACTTTTAAAGGTTTAACCTAGGTTTAAATCAAAATTTTATGTTTTTAATATAATTCAGCAATTCTACTCCTAGATAAGACATAAAATTAGAAGTGAAAGCATAAACGCATGCATGCAAACATTCTTAGCTGGATCATTCAAAATAGCTAACAGCCAAAACTCAGTTCAGAGTCTACAAAACACAATACTCCCCAGCAATAAAAAGGAAAAAACCTACTGATAAAAGCTAAAACACAGGTGAGCCTCAAATCAACGCGCTAAGTGAAAGAGCCTGGATAAAGACCACATAAGCTATGACTCTACTTAGCTCAGATTCTCAGAAACGACAACTCTAGACACAGGGGAGGGGAATTAGCAGCTTAAGAATGGGAGGCACCTGCCAACAGACATGAGGAAGCTTTGGGGTGATAATTTCCATCAACCGGATTCTGTTAATTGTTCCACAAGCCACTTAAAGCAACTGAATCCTATGTAGAGTAAATTATTAAAAGTGAAGCTTGAAAAAACCGACTCCCCCAAAGCATGCTGACCCAAAAGAAAGGGCTACTCTGAAAGGAATCCATAGGAACACGATGGGATGTTCTCGGGATATACCTGATAAATTGGCATGTCAGACGCAAGTGTTCCTGGTCATTCTGTAGAAAAAGAGGAGGGGAGGAAGAAATCATTTCCATGATTTCACAGGAGAAAGAATCGCACTTCTTTGTGGTGGCTGCTAACAATTAAAATTTAACAAGAGGAAATCTAACTCTAGTATCTGGTCTAACATAAATGAACCCTAAAAACATCATGCTACATAAAATAAGTCACATACAAATGATAACTGTTGTATGAGTCTAGAAACATCTATAACAATCAAATAAAGAAAGATTGCCAGGGTCTAGGGTGAGGCTTTATGGGTATAATTTTAGCTTGGGGTGCTGGAAAATCTCTGGAACTAGATAGCACAGACAGTTACACACGCTGTAAATGTACTCAGTCCCACTGACGTGTATGAGATTATTTAAAAGATGTTAAAGTAGTAAATTTTGTGCCGTATACACTTTACCATAATAGTTTTAAAAGCCTGTTTTGAAAAATGAACAAAAAATAATCTGAACAGACATCCCCAAAGAAGATACACAAATGGCAAATAAGCAAATAAAAATTACTTTAGTAAAATATGTCATCATATTGGAGGGGAGATGGGGAGTATGAAAATTTCTCCACCTATTATATGGTCAAAATGACAACACAACCACATACAGAGTAACGGAGCCTCTGACTCTTTGCTGTAAGGAATGCAAAATGCTACAGCCATTTTGGAGGACTGCTTGGTTATTTCTTACAAAACAATATAAGCTTGTATCATATGATCCAAAAATCACATGAACAGAAAATTCATGTTTATGCACAAAATATGTATGCTGACTCCAGTCATAATTGTCCAGACTTGTAAACAAACAAGATGCCCTTCAACAGGTAAAAGAAAAAACAAATTTTGGAACTCAGCAATGAGACCCAAGAGTTACCAGGACATTGAGGAACCTTAAATACACATTATTGAGTGACCCAAGGCACTCTAAAAAGGCTAAAGACTGAATCCAGCTATCTAACAGTCTGGGGAAAAAAGGCAAAAGTGGGAAGACAATGAAAAAATAATAATTGGTATAAGAAAAAAAAGATATGATAGAACATAGAGGGCTTTTAAGACAGTAAATCTATAATGACATTAAAATGGGTACACAATCAACTGTGCACCACCAGAAAACTTTCATTAATAAAATTCTACCAGGGGCCAGGCATATGAAGTGTGTACTTGCATGTGCAAGGCCCTAGCTTCAACATCCAGCACTAATGAGCTAAAATAAAATCAATATTGGTTAATCAGCAACAATAGATGTTCCCGGATTTTGAAGGATTTAAAAAAAAAAGGAACAGACATTCTAAGCTATAAAGGGAACCTTGGATATATTATGCTCAAATGTTCTGTAAACCTCCAGCCAATCTAAAAAGCAAAGTCTATTCCGTATTTTAACAGAGGAAAGATGGTTCTAAGACGCAAGTAGAGGGGTTGAAGATAGAGATTGCATGCAATTTATTTAATGCACTTCTAACATAGAAGCATGCAGAGATGTTTTTAGAGCCAGTGTTACATAAAAACTAAGAAAAAATCTTGTTTGGATTTAATTAGCCGTTGTTTATATTTGTATGAGTAATACTCCAAATGTCAGTATTGCAAATTACCACCATTTACAAATAATTAGGAAAGTCATTTTTTTCCCTTTTTCTTCACAAGTTACTAAAGTAAATCAAAGGAATTGGGATCAATTTTTTTTGCTACCTGGCTCCACATTTACTTGTTCTGTTAAAGCTCTTCGTAAGTAACAGAATTACTGTTCAGCAAATCAAATGAGCATCAGACATCTTTTGAGATGCCAGTCAAGAACAGCTCATTCTTGGGGCTGAGGGAAAAGGTCCAGCAAATGAGAGAGCTTGCCCCACAATCATGAGGACTTGAGTTCAGATTCCCAGCACCCACATAAAAAGCCAGAGTGGCCACATATGAACATACAAGCTAAGAGCAGTAGAGGGTAGAGACTGGGAAGTCTAGGGGGGCTTGCTAGTTAGCCAGCCCAGGCAAAAATCATAAACTCTGGATTCAGTGGAAGACCCTAAATAAGTTGATAGAATGGGACACATGACATGCACCACATACCAAGTACAAAGAAAGAGAGAGTGAGAGAGAGAGATCATTCGCACTATGGGAAAAAAAAAAAAAAAAACAAAAACAAAACACCTATAGTAAATATTGAAGAAGTAGGAACAGCATGGCAAACACGAGTTTTGGTGGGGTTTTTTGTTTTGTTTTGTTTTGTTTTGCTTTTCCAGACAGGGTTTCTTTGTATAATAACCCTGGACATCCTGGAACTCAACTTGTAGAACAGGCTGGCCTGCAACTCAGATCAGAGAGGTCAACCTGCCTCTGCCTCCCTAGTGATGGGATTAAAGACTTAGGACACCACCACCCAGCAAGGCAAACAGGTTTTAAAGTACACATTGGAAAGTATTTTACTGTTGTTTTAATGAATGAAGAAGGCAAATCATTAACTCTAATAATACATACCAAGAACAGGTTTTGGTCTCCATGTTCAATGCTCTATTACCCAATTAAAAATGAGTCACTGATAATCATTTGGTAGTTTCCAAAAAGAAATGGGTGCTTTACAAAGACAAAACAGAAAGGGCCTGCCCTCCTATTCTATCCCTCCAGCCTACAAGGCTCTCTAAGCCTATGAGGGCAAGAAAATCTCAGAGTACAATACAAAATATGAGCCTTGGCTACTCAGGGCTGGAAATCTATAAAGCACTAGCATGATCTTCTCAATTAGCCTAGCATCTGCTGTGTGCTTTCTCTTCTAGATGTCGAATCTGTGAAAAGTCTGAATCTTCACTACCCATATTTTTATTGAAGGTACTCAGGGGTATGTCCAGAGGAGGGCCATCGACCATTGCCAAGTTCAAAACTCGGCTACACAATTTCCTAACTGTGAGTTTAGACAAGTTATCCCAGAAATGCAGAAACTGGACAGTGCAGCTGGCCCACTGTATCTGCAGATCTGGTTCCTATGTTTCCACCAACTAGTATGGAAAATATTTGGCGGTGGGGTGGGGGACTTGTATCTGCGCTCAACACATTCAAACATTTTTCTGTCATTACTGCATAAACAATACAGTATGTAATGATTATCTCCCTAGCATTCACATTATGTTGTGTATTAGCAGCAATCTAGAGCTGCCTAAAGTATGCAGGAGGATATGTGTAGGTTACCTGTAAATTATAGAAGACAGACTTGAGCAGCTGGGGATTTGGGTATCCAAGATGAATCTAAGAACTAGCTCCCCAGAGATATGGAAGGACAACTACATTTGTCTTACAGAATGGTAGCAAGGTACAGTTGGGGCCCTTGACATAAGAACGGACTCTACTAAATGCTCAATAAGATGAAAGATGCAGTTTTTCTTTTTTACTATTATTAGTTTTTAATTTCCCATACCCACAACTACTCCCTTTCCAGTCCCTTCTCCCAGTCCTCCCCAAGCCTCTTCCTCCCCTTCATTCCCCAGAGAAGGCAATGAATCCCAAAGGGAATCAAGGTGAATCTCACTCTGACATATCCAGTTGAGGTAGGACTGAGTCCCTCCCCCAAGTGTCAAGGCTGAGAAAGGTGTTTCCCCACTAGGCATGCCAGTTCATAGATCTGGAATTGACTCTGGTCTGAGTGCATGAGGCTCCAGAAACTGCCCATGCCTTTCAACTATCAACATTCAGAAGCCCCAGATCAGTTCTATGGAGGTTCTTCGGCTGTTATTTCAGAGTCTGCAAGCTCCCAACATCACAGGACTGCCTACTCCATGGGTCTCCCCTTCGTGATCCTGATCCCTCCACTCATGCAATCTCTCCTCCATCTCTTCAGCTGGACCAGTAGCTCAGCCTGGTATTAGCTGTGATGTCTGCATCTGTCTCCATTAGCTGCTAGATGAAGGTTCTATAATAGCAATTCGGGTGGTCAGTCAAATGATAATAGGTGAAGGCCTGTTTAGGCACCCTTTCTACTATTGCTTGGAGTCCTAGCTGGGCTCATCTTGTGGGTTCTTGGGTGTTTCCCTAGTATTAGGGTTCTCTCTAATACCACAATGGCTCCCTCTAACAGGATATCCACTTCTGCTCTCCCTCTCTGTCGCTCCCACACCCTACACCCTACCATCCCATTCTCTCATGTCCTCTTCTCACATCCTCTTGCTCCCTGCCCCTCCCACCTGTATGATCACAGAGATTTTCTCTATTTCCCCTTCTATGGATGTCTCTCCTAACTTTCTCCTGTTGCCTGATGCTGGCTTTCTTATTGGGGCTGATTGTGGTGAAATCACCTTGAGAATATGACAGAAGCAAAAGAACAGAGAACTTAACACCGGTAACATCTGGGAATGCAATAAAAGGGGGCACATCATTCCTAAAAGGATCCATAAAAAACATAGAATAAGCTAATATAACATAAAGGCTTTCATTTCATTAGTAAAACCATCATCACCCCACAGAAGAGCAATCGGAAGTAAGGCCTTATTCACTATTTTGTACCTCACCTAACTTGACTGACTGGAGGGGCTGGATTCTTAGTTTTGCTTTGGTTATTCCATGGACATCCACCAAACTTGGTAGAATCCATACCCCCCCCCCCCACGATGGACAGAAAACAGCAGAACATACTTTCCAGACCCTGGGAAATAAATCAGTGTGCCTTCACCTCTACTTAAACCTCATCTTGTAAAGAATAAATGGTTTATTGACTCAACATTTCTCCATCTGAAATTCGGTTCATGAACCAGGCAATCACCTTTAGGTGATACTGGCACCTGAATGACTGTGGTGGTACTTCTAATGTCCAGACTAGGCAAATCTACAGAGGCAGAAAACACAGTGGTTGGCCAGGGCTGCAGAGTTTGGGAGGAAATAGCAGATAACTGGTAATAAAAGCAGGTTCTACTGACAATGACAGAAATGTTCTCTGGCTGATGATGATGGCTGCACAAACTGAATATACTACACTCCAGAATTAGATGCTTCTAATGAGCAAACTATATAAGATAATAAAAATTACATCTCAGTGATACCACCAGCTTAAAGACTGCATTTCTGCCCCACCCATTTAGTCTGTCAGAACAAGGACTCTATTTCAAAAAGCAGAAGTCAAACTCAGAGGGATATTCCCCAGAAACAAATTTAGAAATTGACCGTCAACATGTGGAAACATGGTTTGCCCAAAGCCTAAACCCCTCATACTAACAGCTTTCCATGTCTATGAAACCACATTCCATTTGCAATAAAGTTCACAAGAGTCACACTTGATGACCACTGTGTACTGGATGGTTTTGTGTGTCAAACCAACACAATTTAGAGTCCTCAGAGGAATGAGTCTCAGCTGAGGAAATGCCTTCTTGAGATCCAGCTGTAAGGCATTTTCTCATTTAGTGATCAATGGGGGAGGGCACTTCCCAAGGTGGGTGGTGCCATCCCTGGCCTGTTTGGGTCCTGAGTTCTATAAGAAGGTGGCCTAGGGAAACCAGGGGAAGCAAGGCAGTGAGCAGCACCCCTCCATGCCCTCCGCATCCGCTCCTGCTTTCAGGATCCTGTCTTGTTTGAGGTCCTGTCATGACTTCCTTCAGTGATAAACAGCAATGCTGAAGTGTAAGCCAAATAAACCTTCCCCCCCCCCCAGCTTGCTTTTTGGTCATGATGGGTCTCAGCAATTAGAAAACCCCTAACTAAGCCATCATTGCATTCAGCAAGCCTGTAATGCAAGCAGGGAGGTGGGCAGCCTCTTCCTCTGAGAGGGAAGCCTCACCTAACAGTAAGTTAATAGGAACAGAAGAGACATTGGGAGGAGACTAACATACGTGTTCCATTTCAACCTGTGCCATGCTTTTCCCCACCTGGGCATAACCACAACTTGATACAGACACTATTAGCAGAATTCTTACTAGTTTATCCATCAGTGGCTAACACACACACAACTGCTGGAGTTCCCAAGAGCTGACAACATGTACCTCTGCCCCTTTTCTTTTCAGAAGCACCACATCCTGACAACCTTGAATGCTGGCACACTGTAGTATTAGTGAAATTAACTGAGAGGTGCCAAGGGACATGCTCCAAGTGTTGCTGTTAGTGGTGACGGTTTTGTTTTGTTGTTTTAACATTTGCTGTGTCTTTCCGTCTCTGAGAGGTCAGCGTGCCTATTTCCATTTACAAGTAAGGAGCTCAGACTTTAGTAAGGTGCCCAGAGTCAAACAATTAATAAGCACTGGAGTCAAGATTTGAACCCAGGAAACTCCAAAGCTCACCCACCCTCCATCGCGTCTACATAATGAAAAAGAAAGCAAGACCTAAACACACAAACACATCTTGGCCGAGAATGACTGGAGAATAAGAATACTCAGCCAGTAAGAGGAGGCTTCTGGGTAACTGAGGACCACTCAAAAAACATCACAACAAGTCACCATCAGCAACGACTGGGAATTCACAAGGCTCAACTACACACCAAACGAGAACTCTCTAAATAGTAAGGTTTTCTTTTTTTTCTTTTTTTTAAATGTGTGCCCTGGCATGTGTTATCGCTTATATTCTGTGACCATACTAAGGATGGAGAAACCAGACAGAGTTCAAGGGGGTTCTTTTTTTTATGGACTCATTTTATGGAGATTTTGGCAGATTCTCAAGCAGATTCAAAAGAGGAACACCGGAGATGCTCTGGTTTAGGCTAACATAGACGACAACATTGCTCTATTGAGTGGGGTTAAGTGCAAAGTCTTTGGAATTTGGCAACTTGTATTTGAGTACCTTGAACGTTCCTTGGACAGGTTACTGACTTCTTGGCTGCTTGGTGTAGAAGTACTAGTCACAAAATCAGTGCTAACTTTATAACTGGACATAACTATGCATTTATTTTTAAGCTATACTGGACAAACACTGGCTTTTCATTAGCAGTAATGAGCTAATTGAAGAAATTACTATACAGGAACTAATATGGAGTACAAATCAGGAGGCACCTCACAGTAACACAATACCTAAAATGGCATGAAAACTTGTTTTAATAAGTCAAAGAGATCGCATCTGTCACATGCTCTGTAAAAGCAGTAGTTAGTAGTAACAGAGGGGCACAGTTAGTCCTGAAGATGGGTGAAAAAAAGACTAGCATAAATAAATAAGCCTAACATCAGTCTATCCACCAAGTCACAGAGCCAATCCATACCAACATCACAATCTGATTCATTATTATCTAATGAATCCATGCTCCTTGGAAATAGAAGGCAAATTGTCAGTCACCCAACATACCTTCCTCAGAGTTAATGCTCAGATATAAATTCCAGCAGGTTTAGTCCTGCAGGCTCTATTCTGGGCAAGAAGGATAGAACAGACTGAGAGTTCTCCACTGAAAGACATATTTCTATCTCAGACCAGACAGCTTCAGAAACTCTGGGTTAATGATTTCCCAAGCCTATTTCTCATTTGCAATATCAAGAGAGGTACTTGAGATTAGCACACAAATAAGCCATGGCTGCCACAGAGTATTGTCTCTGTAATCACAGGGATAGCCAAATACCGCTGCTACATCCTGGTATCCAATTCAATGCCCAGCAAACAAAAGGCATTTCATATGTTTGCTGAGTACAGCAGAAGATCGGTTAAAGCTAGCCTGAGTCTGCCATGATGGTATGGAGCATGCCTCCTCCTAAAGACAGGATGATCAAGTCTGGAGTACAAGGAAACCCTGTTTTCAAGAAAGAAGAAAACAGGCATAAGAGTCAACCAAAATTTCCAGACCCAACTTCTAAGTGGACCCCAAATTTACTTCAAACTAGAGATCACTTGTTCCCTGCAACAAGGCCTTTGAGAGAAGAATGTGTTCCTCCCCTTCAGGTAAGTGACAGCCTCCTGCAAAGGCTCTGCCCTGGAAAACCTCCTGGTGTCTGCCCTGAGCTTTATTTCACCCCCAGAAGACTGGCACTTTCCCTGGCATCCCATCCTCTCGCTCTTCAGTTTTAAAAGCAACAGGATTACTAAATGACATCTTGGCCTTTAAGCCCTTCTTTCAAAGAAATGGCTTTAAGAACCATTCTGGGGACCATTCTCACAGCTAGGATCCTACTCTGGTAAGGCAACCATTCTTAGCTGAAAGACCATCTATTTGGAAACCCATCACAGAGACAGGAAAAGTAAAGAGTCAAAGACAATTCCACTATCTGCCTCCACTTCCTGAAGATCAAAATAAAAAACTCGCCTGAACTAATTTTAAATGAGCCCAGTGAAAAGTTACCCTTCTTTCCCCGAGAATGCTCTAATTTGACCATAAGTAGAAACTCCAGGCTTGCTGTGCAAAAGTTGGGTGGCAGGAAATTTTTAACATACACATAAACCTTGTACCAAAAGCAGGGGAGGAATTAAAATATGGCTTCACAGAATCTCGGGGAACCTTTAAGATGAGAAGATGAGTTTAAACTTCTCTTTTCTGAGTGAAGGTGGAGGACATTCTCAACCTTTTGAATTTTCAAGGATAGCGGGGAGGGGGGGGCGCGGGTAGGGTAGTGCAAGGGAGCAGGAGAAGGAGAAAGACGGATGTGTTCGTTCTATTTTTAAGCCTTCGCCCACAGTTTAGAGTAAAGGAACACTCTGGTGCTATACTCCCACCCCTGTTACCTTCTGCTAAGCATAAGAATCAAAACCTGCACACACACACACCGCACTGATCTATGTCTAGGGATTACTGTCAATGCACCCAAGAAAACAGCTAACCAATCACTCCAACGCAGAGAACCCAGCAGTCCGGACCAGGCTGGAGCTGCCTGTAGGGTTCGTGCAGAGCTCAAAGCAGTCGCCACTCTCTTCTTCCCAGGAAGGAAGGGCAGCGCCCCCTCGGCACGCTCCATTCCCAAGCCTGGGCAACGGGCTGGGCACCCGAGGAGAGCGGCTCGCCCCTTAAGGATACTGAGCCATGGAAGCGTACAAGTATGGGTTTCCCATCAGGCTGCCACAGGCTGGGCGCTCTGGCCTAAGAACAGAGACACCTGTGTTGCACACACCCACCCAGCCCATCGTGCCACCACGATCGACCACCTCCCGGCCGTCCCCGAATGCCGAGGGCTAGGTGATCGACCAGATTCCTCTTGGGCACTGACTCGCTCTTTTCTCATATCCTTGTACTCAAAGCCCGGAGGCGGGGTGGATGAAAGCCGGCAGCGTGCTGACAATCCGGAGCCTAACGCTGCCTCCCCGAGCCCTCCTACTCTGCTCCGGACACTTACTCTTGAGCGCGCTAATGAGTGACTTCCCGTCCTTGATGAGCTCCTTGATGAATTTGTTGGTCTTGTCCAGCTCTGCTTCGTGTGACTTGAGCGTCTCTCGGAAGTGCGGGCTGTCGAGGCAGCAGTCGCTGAACTCAAGCGCCGGGAGCCCCATCCTGTGGTGGAGCCGAGCCGAAGGGACGCGCCTCAACGCACTGCTCGGAGGACACCCGCGACCACGACCAATCCACAGGTGTGGTGCCGGCTCGCCCCGCGAGCAGGGTCAGAGGGAGCAGGAGACGATCGATCGCAGCGGGGACTCAGCCGGATGGCGGGTGCTCCTGCGAAGAGCCACCGAGCAGCACGCCAGCTGGAGGCGCGACCGTGGACCCTTGGCGGTGCCGGGAAGTGAATGAGCGCAGCTACCGCCTCCCCGCCTCCTCTGCGGCTTTGCTCCTCAGCAGCTTCGAGCGCCTTCTCACCCAAGCCTGGGCCGCCCCGCCGGCGTCCGGGCCGTTCGAACCTGCTAGCGATGACCTAATCCCCTTCAGAGCCAATCAGCGTGCTTGCCTCTGCCCGACCCCCAGAGCCGCCCGGGACGCCCTGCCCTTCCGCGGTTCTAATCCAATCAGATCCTTCTAAAGGCGGGGTCTGAGCGTTGGGGCGGAGCCCACATTACCACTAGGTCCGCAGAGCAAGCCCCGCCCCTCCCGCTCAGCGAAGGTTGCAGAACCGGAGCCCCGAGCTGCATTCTGTGGTGGGTGCGCCCCCACCATCAGAACCTGGCCCACCCCGAGCAGCCTTAATCCGAGACTGAAATGAGACTCGGGAGCCGAAGAGCCTAGGTGTGTCTAGCAGGAAAAACCCTGAATGTGAATGGCTGTTCGCTACGAGAACTCTGAACGCTCAGAGCTCAGCACGCCCAGCTTCCAGTCAAGCAGAACAAATTTGCTTCTTTAAATCACCAGCTCGCCTTGCCTGCAGTCCTCTCGCCCCCTACTGTCCGTCCCCCTCATGGCCACTCTGCATAACCCACCCATGGCTGACTCTCACTGAAGGTTCGTTCTCAAGTCCTTTGCAAGAATTTCAACCGCCTCGTTTTCCTGCAGGTTTCCTAGCACCATTTTACATAATTCTGTCCAGTGTCTGTCATCCTTCTCTGCTGCACGTGCCACCACAGTTCTTTGGTCAGGGGTTGCGTTCACATCAGATAAAACAGCGACTCGTATTTAAGAACAGATGATGTCCACTGTGTGCGTCTGTACCTGATGTATGTAGCCCATGACTGCATCCCTCTCCACCTTCAGGGTGACCACCTAAACTGTGTTCAGTTAAGGAGTCAAGACTGACTGACAGATCATTCAGTGCTTTTGGTGGACTAGGTCTCGGTGTCCAGAACTGAATGATGACCTCTAGAGAATAGAGTCTGTCTTCGGTAAACTATTTCTATGTCCAGTAACTAACAACACACCTGTGGGGAGGTGTTTGTGTTTTCAATCGGTCTGCCTCTGTAGACACAGGACTGGACTCAGGATGGAGCTAAGAGCCTAAAAAGAACTTGACTGCTTCTGTTCTGAAGGAGAGTCAAGACCAAGGAACGACCTTGTTGCCTGATGTTAGGATGAAAGCCCTAGACACTTAGAAACAATGGAGAAGAATTTCAGACTCCAAAGTGTCAGAAAAGAGTCCTTGTGTGGGAAATTAGTTGATGTATTTATTGAATGAATGTGATCAAATTCCTAATTTGTACCAACAAAGCCAGGCTTGAGAGCAGACCCAGATAGCAGATAAACAATAAGTAATTAGACCCTGGAAATAGTCATACCCCCCCCCTTGCTACAGATGAGAAAAATCCGGAATTAAATTCCATGAAAGTAAATCCATTTGTAAGGCTTACCTTGAGTACTTACAGATAGATACTCTGTTTATTTACTGCTGCATAATGGATCACACAAAACTTTCCTGCTTTAAGACTTTAACCAGCTCTGCGAAGACTGTAGGGTTCCAGCTTCAGGTCTCTACTGTGATCAGGGTCAGGGACAGAATCAATGGTTCATCGGCTGCACCACTGCCTTTTCTCAGGAAGACTGGAGGCTTCTCTGTGTGTCTTCTCTGTGGCCTGATTTAGATTTCCTCAGAGCATGGAGTAAACAATAAGAAACCATCACCTTTCATGACCTAATCCTGAATGCCATATACTTCTACTGCCTTCATTGGCTATCAGCAAGCCAAGTACGAGTTCACACCAGTGAAAATGAGGGGATCAAACTGTAAATGAAAATAGGAGAAAGATATGAACGTGGAATAGTGTGGTGGCTATTTCTGAATAACACATTCTGCCGTGGTAGGCCTGAATGAGACAAAACGAGAGACATCATTGTTTAATCTTGTTGAGAAATGTTGGGCAAATATACATTCAATAGTACATGTACATATAAATAAGTGATACGTTCACTGTCATTTGTTCTGTTTGTGCTTGGTACTCTTATGCTTTTTGGATATGTAATTAATGTCTACAATGTACTGTGTAGTTTGAACCAGGTCACATAGCTAATCAATCTGTGGAGCACAAATATACTAGCGAGCACGTAAATTAAAACAGGCATGCTACGGGAGTCCTAGGCACAGGTCTAATGCAGGTCCTAACAGGTCAGCTCCTGCCACTTGCCTCTCTCCCTACCCATCTTTAAAAAAAAAAACAAAAAAAAACAAAAAAAACAAAAAACTAGCCATGCCCAGAATAAGGGAGGACCAGCCCTGTCTTCAGAGGTACTGCTGAACTCTCAGATGACACAGAAAAAGAAGCAGAGGCAGGAGACAGGAAGCATGCATAGTTAAACAAACAGCCTTGAATGAACTGTGCTCTACTTGATCATTATCTCAGGCATTAAGTAAATTGCTGTTGCCTGGGAGGTCTCCACAACTCCTGCCACGAAATGCTTATCCTTAGCCCTTAGACCTGTTGGTCCTAACTAGACTCTAAGGTGACCAGCAGCAAGGAAATCTGTACAAGACAGAAGCAGAGATAACTTTTGATCCTGTTTACACTTACCCATTGGGCACTTCTGGGCTTCTGCATGCCCAAGTGAAGGACTGGTACTTGCAGGGAAAGCAACTCCTTTGTTATAGTCACTCACAAATATTTAAGTGTGTAGATAATGGATAAGAGTCTTGTAAAGTCAATCTAGAGTCCTGGCAAACGACTTCCTACTCCTTTGGCGGTATTATGGCAGAAATTCTGATATAAACTTTTGCATGTAGAGGATATATCTGTGTCTTTCTTAGAAAATAAGTGGGTCCCACAACAAAGGGGACTTAAAAGATACAGGTTTGCCAACAGGAGGGATGTACGGGTAATAAAAAATGAAAATAGATGAAAAATGTTAAGGTCATCAATGACTTTCATATAAAAAAGGAAGGAAGAAAGGAAGAGAGGGAGGGAGGGAGGGAGGGAGGGAGGGAGAGAGGGAGGGAGGGAGGGAGAGAGGGAGGAAAAGAAAAGAAACAATACCAGCACAGAGTGTCTCTGGCCCTAGAGCGAACCTCTCTTGCTGTGGGGTTTGTTTGGTTGGTTCATTTATTTATGTTTTGGTGGTTATGGTGGTGCTTCTGCTGCTGTGGATGAAACAGATTCTCTATCACCCTAAACAAGTACTTTCCACCTGGTTCTCCCCAGACACTGTGTGGCCACATTCTCTAGAGACTCTTTCAGCTTCAATTTGCTTTTTTTTAAAAAAAAAAAAAAATGCTTTAAGTGGAACAGGCCTATAATCCCAGTAGACTGGGGATGATATGGAGTTCAAGGCCTGTCTGTGCAACAGAATGAGTTCAAAGACAGCTTAAGTAAATTCCTGAAGCCTGTCTTGATTTTTTTTTTTTTTTTAAAGGAGGGTTTTGGTGCTGTGGCTCAGTGGAAATACTTGTCTTATAAACTGTAAGGCCCTGGATTCATCTGTCCCTAGTGCTACAAAAAGAATTAGCCAGAAGAGCATCTTCCTTCGGATTGCAGAAGAAATGATAAAACTGAAGCCAAGGATAGAGCAGATAGATTCCCCTACAAACTCGTGGAGCACTAGGAAACTGCCCACACTCACACAGCTAAGCAAGGTGCGGTGATTGCAGATGGAGGGAATTGACACCGCATAGGCAGATGCAGCAGTGTGCTATACACATGACCCCTCATCAGCCCCTCCAGATCAGTTCTCCTGCAGCTGCATTCCCATGGTTTCGTGATTCTAGTTTGCACTTACTGTTTTATGGCTGATACCATATTTATCTTCTCTTTATGATTGTGGAATAAGACACTAGTGTTCTGATTTTTAAAATAATGTTATTGGTTGATGTAAGTGCTCTATATCTCAATTATGATGATGGCTATATGAGCATAATAATTGTTAAAATGTATAGACCATTTTAATACACACAAATTGCATATTCTTACACGTAATAGAAACAGTGTCAAACACTTCATTACACACTTTAACATTCATTACAATCCTTGAAGTGGATACTGTTATTATCACTCTTTTACAGATAAGGGAAACAGAGGTACTATACCCATTTACAGACAAGGAAACTGAGGCTTGCAGAAGTAATATATCTAAGGTGTCATCGCTTATTAGTAGAACTTAACTCAGGCTTAGCATGTATCTCTCTCAAAACAGACAAACACTATTTCCATCCAGACACCTGTAACAAAGGCGTCACACCTTAAAATGGGTGTTTTGTAACAGTTTCCTCCTAGACCACAACATTTCATCCGTCCGGGGGGGGGGGGGGAGCTTTTTAAGCAGAGAGGTAAACAAAAAGTCCCTGACACTGACCAGATTCTCTAGACCCTCTCCTTTCAGAATAAGCAATGTAGCTGCTGAGGGTCACTGTCAGACAAGCCAAATTTCAGAGACTTGGAGACCAGACCAGCTGCCTGGAAAAAGCAGACACCAGCCAATTGTCTGGAAGACTTAGACCAACTGTATCGGTTGCAAGGGACATGCTCCAACCTTTCCAGATGTCTATAGGTTGTAGTGTGCTCAAGATTCCCAGATTTTGTGCACTGACACCTACACTGGGGTGGGCTTTGGTAATTCAGCTGTCTTTGAGTCATTTCTGCTCCTGTAAGTAACCCCTTCACCCACATTCTTGTAAGTAACCCCAATAAGACTCATTGTTTTAACCAAGGTAGACTTAGGTGATATTTGTACTTTGGTCTGTCATGGGTTCCCTATCTGGAGTGAATAGACATGAGTGTGGCATCTCCTTAGGAAAAAAAAAAAATGTCACATAACAGACTTTATTTTTGTATTATATCCCAGACATATCAAAAATTGCACATGCCTCTGCCTAGGCTTTAAATTGGAGGCCTTAATTTGTCTAAAAGCAACTGGTTAAAGAATATGAAATTTTTGTTCTCCTGGAAAGAGAAAAAATGTTAAATTCATCTAAATAATATGAGTGGCACATAGTTCTTTAAGTGAAATGACAGCATTCGTGTAACATTTTCTTCCTCAAGAAATTAATGATTCATACTATGTACAGCATGCCTCCTACTTTCTATGTAATGTCCATTAGTCATTTACTGAGACAGCACTGATAAACTTCTGCTATGAACTAGTCCCAGTTCTAGATACTTGATAAATATTAACCCAGTCTCCTACCAACCCTCTCAGCATCCTCCGTTCATGTTATTGAGGGAACTACATAGAGTCTGCTAACCAGTGAGTGGTGGAAAAGAGAATCTTACAGGAGTCTAGCTCCACACTGCCTGGGTTAATCACAGAAGTCTGAGGTGTCCAGCTAACACATTCATTTGCTTAGCCTTTAGAGTACCCATGGTCTCATTCCTGACCATATGGGTAATCCCAATATACTTGCTGGTTCACTACATTGGACTTGGTGAAAACATCTCTGGTTTTGTCCTGTGTGGGTAAAATAGAGATTTTTTTTTTTCACATTCACCAGGAAAAGTCACACAATAAGATAGTAAGTTTATTGAAAAATCCTGGTTAGGAGAAAATAGGGCAGTACTTCAAGGGACAAAGTATTCTTTGATCCTTTCTGCCTATGGAGAGGTGAACATGGAAGGAACTGGAGAGACATAATTGTCCTGTGTCTACACACCCAGCCAATGGGATATGTCTGCCGGGGGAGAAGAGGGTGTGCTGGACTTTGATTTGTGACCTTATTTCTCTTTGTATTTCTTTTCCAACTGGCCCATTATCCCATTTCTTTTAACCTTGTTGTTTCCTTTTCTTTTCTTTGTTTTTGTGATAGGGTCTTGCTACATAGCCCTGGCTCTCCTTGAACCATTGAGGTCAGCAGTTCTCAGGTTCTCAACCTGTGGGTTATGACCCCTTTGGTAATCCTCTGTCTCCAAAAATACTTACATTACAACTCATAACCATGGCAAATGTATAGTTATGTGGCAGCAACATGAGAAACTGTATTAAAGGTTCTATATGATCCAGGCTGGCCTGGCTCATTGTGATCTGCTTGCCTCCATCTCTCACATGCTGAGATTAAAGACATGGGTTACCCATCCCCAGGCATTACATTTCTATTGTATAACGCTCATTTTTAGAGAAATTTGACTTTAAAACGATTTTTCACACTAAGGCATTTCATCACCAACATACTCTTATTTTCCAACTTAAAAGCTAATTTTTAAAACATTTTGACCTTTGGTTTCTTTTTCTTGTCTGTTCATTTTCCTCCCCCTCCCACTTTGTCTTGTGCTCTGTTTCGTTTTCCTGAAGCTGCTCTAATGAGCTGAGCTGGTCCAGAAAGGCTTGGATCCTGCTGAACAGAGCAAAACAGTGACAATATGATGGCTTTTCCATGAAGCTAAGCATATTCCATTTGCAAGAAAGCTTGGGGTTTCTGCTTTGTCGGGGACTGTATAATGTCCATGTGTTTGGCATCAGTAAGCACACCCCTTGTTAAATGAGACAATGAATGAAGAAGGAGCTGGAGAGATGATTTATCCATGAAGAGCTTCCTGCTCTTTCGGAGGACTCAGGCTGAGTTTCTAGTACCCACAACAGGCAGCTCATACCGACCTGTACCTGCAGCTGCTTCAAGAGATCCAGTATCCTCTCCTGACCTCAGGCAGCATCCACACACATATGGTATACACACACACACACACACACACACACACACACACACACACACCACCCGTGCACACACATACACACATACACACCACCCATGCACATACACACACACCACACATGCACACACACATACACACACATACACAAACACCACGTGTGCACATGTATACAAACATACACACACATACACACACACACACCACCCGTGCACACACATACACACATACACACCACCCATGCACATACACACACACCACACATGCACACACACATACACACACATACACAAACACCACGTGTGCACATGTATACAAACATACACACACACACCACCCGTGCACACACATACACACATACACACCACCCATGCACATACACACACACCACACATGCACACACACATACACACACATACACAAACACCACGTGTGCACATGTATACAAACATACACACACACACACACACACACACACACACAAATGAATCTTTTAAAATTCTTTAGGAAAAATTTAGTAGTAATATTATATATCATTTTTAATTTTGCTATTTGTTTTACTTTTGATGCAAAAATGTGAAAAGGAGCTCAGATTCTTTTTTGTGCGGCCTCTACCCTGTGATCTGCATCAGAAAGAACAAGAAACCAGGACAGCTTCACAGACCAGGCCAATGGCCAGCAAACTTCTCCCATAAAGACATGGAAGGTCCAACTTTTCCATTAAACTTACTCAACTCCAACACTGAGGCATGAAATCAGCCACAGATGATATGTAAATGAATTAGCACAGTGGCTGTATTCCAATAAGCTTGGGGGCACTGAAATCTTAACTTCACCCAATTTTTATGTGTCACAAAATAGTCTTCTTATTTGATTTTTTGTCTTGTTTTTGTTTTTAAAGCCATTTTAACATGCAATAACCACTCTTAGTTCCCAGAGCATACAAAAGCAGGGACAGACTGGAACTTGGCCATCCCCAACCTTTGTTATTCTCTAGTTTAGCCAAATAAGAGAAAATGAACCAAGGACACGGCAAGGTACGATGAGGTACTGTCCTCTGAGCCAATAAATGCCCACCTTGGGAAGTCCAATTGGCCCTTGGAAGAGGATTGTCCCAGTTGGGCTTCTTGACTGGAGGGGTAGGGAGGGTCATGAGTATCCAGCTGTTCCTACCACTGTTGTACTGTACATAATGCTGCCTCCAACTGCATATGACCCAAGAAGTGACTAGAGGAGGGGTTCTCACCTTCCGAATGCTACACCCTTTATTGCAGTTCTTCATGTTGTGGTGACCCTCATATAAATTATTTTTGTTATTATTTCATAACTGTAATTTTGACGCTTTTTTACTTATAATATAAATACTTTTGAAGGTTGCTGTTTCACGAAGCAGGTTATGATCCATGGGTTGGAACCCCTTGGCTAGAGTATATAAGTCTGCATGGGGAAGGGCTTTCATTTATGCAACTACAAGGAAGCCCTCATCCCTGCTGAGTAAAGGCTTTCCAGGTGTGACCTGGAAAATCAAGAGTGGGGGGTGGATACCCATACCCATTTAAGTAACCCCTCACCATTGCTCTATAAAGAAGCCTGACAAACTCATTGCTTTACTCAGAGTAAACTTTGGCAGAATTGTGCCTCAGTTTGTCTTTGGGACCCTAGGAGTAGGAGTGGATGATGTGGCTTGTGTCTCCCCCGGGAAGGAATTTTAGCAATACAAGGCCAGATACAGGCTCCAATCTTCTCGTCAGTGCCACTGAGGAGAGCCTATTTCAAACAGAAGCTTAGCTTGTTTTTCTAGACTTAAACTAGAAAAGTAATTAACATCTAGTCCTTTCTGTTATTTTTAGTAAGAGGAATGACAAATGGAAATGAGAAACTGTTTAACAGTCAAAAAGGAGAAAATGATATACATAAGAATAGTAGGAAAAAGTAGAAAATGTGTCCACTGAGGTGATTTAAAAGATCCGATTTCCTATTTTTTCCAAAGATAATCACAGGTCCAGAAAAGTGGATCCACCAAATATCCAAAGATTTGGTGTCTTCATGAATAGTATCTACCTCCTTAGAGACAGGCTCCTTTCCTTAGCCTGGAGCTAAGCATTGTAAGACTGGCTAGCCACTGAGCCCCAGGGATCTCACTGCCATCCCCCAGGCTGGAATTACAAGTGTCTACCACCTTGCCCTACATTTTCAAATGGGTTCTGAGGCTTGAACTCAGATCCTCATGATTATGAGGCAAGCACTTGCCAAGTGAGCTATACTCCAGCCCTAACCCCCTCAAACAGATTATTTTGAGCTAAAGATAAAGGCTCACAGAACCACTGAGCCATGGCTCTAAAGAAATAAAGCACAATGTCAACCACATTGTTTTTGAAGCAAGGCTGTATAACGAAGAATTTTAATGAAAGGAGTTTTAGAACACTAAATTTGAATGCTGCCTCTGGTTTTAATTGTGGGTAAGTTACTAAAGTCTCCGAGTCTTTATTTCTTGATGATCAAGTGTAATAATCAACTGGGAATTCATACAGTTATAATCAATAAGTTAAATAATATGCAGAGATCGATGTCAGGTATATCAAAGATGTCATCGTGGTTTGAGTCAAAATAACCCCTATAGGGACTGGCACTATTAGGAGGTGTAGCCTCATTGGAGTAGGTGTGGCCTTGATGAAGAAACTGTATCACTGGGGGAGGGCTTTGAGGCTTCAAATGCACAAGACAGACCAAATCCCCCGCCCCTCCTGCCTGCTGATCTAGATGTAGCTCTCTCAGCTCCTCCAGTACCATGTCTTCCTGCATGCTTCTCTCACTACTGACAACGGACTAAGCCTCTAAAACTTAAACCAGACCAATAAAATGTTTTCCTTATTAAGAGTTGTCATGGTCTTGCCAGGCAAAAATATGGGTAGGACGACCTAACTGAGAATGATGGGATGAGAAAGGGCAGTCAGAGGAATTGCCAGTCAGAAGAAAAACAAGATAAACATAAAAAACAGAATTGAGGTAAAAGCCATGAGCCTCGGGATAGCACATAGATTAGTAGAAATGGATTAAGTTGTAAGAGCTAGTTAGTAACAAGCCTGAGCTATTGGCCAATCATTTATAATTTTTTTTAAAAAGAGTTGCCATAGTCTTGGTGCCTCTTCACAGCAATTGAAATCCTAACTAGACAGATATTCAGCAAAAGCTGGGCTTGGTGTCACATCTGTAATCTAGTAATCAGAAGGCAGGGACAGAAGAATGGCTACAAGTTTGAAGCTTAAAAGAAAAAATTCTCACCTCTTACAATGGCCAGTAAATAATTTTCATTATTAAATAAACTTTCAGAATCTAACCATTTACCACAGCTTTTAAAAAAAATCTTGAAATCATAAGTTTTAAACTGAAATAAATAATGAAACTAAAATATTTCACTCTTACAAAAAATAGTTTTATCTTTACTGGCTGAGATAATTTGCTTTGATGTCTATTTATAACATTCATCGAAAATGGTACACATGTTCATCTATGCATGGAATTTGACACAATTAAAGCATATTTGTCATTGGAATGCCCCCCAATGATTATTCTTCTATACAGACAGCCTAGAGTCTGTAAACTTGTTTCTTTTTTGTAAATAATTTGGCAAAGATGAAGAATATAGTCTTCATTCATTTATATATGTGTTGTATGGGGGGGGGGGACAAGTTGCGTATAGCCCAGGCTGGCCTTGAGCTCCTTCTGTAGCCAAGACTCTCTTGAACTCATCCTTTATAGTTTATGACATCCTATATAGTTTATAAACTTATGCTTCTGCCTCTGCCTCAAAAGTGCTGAGATTGGAGGCATGTGCCACCACATCTGATAGAATGTAGCATCTAGAGGCTGTAGTTAGAATATCATTATCTTGTCTCCTTAGAGCAATTTTAAAATTATAATAACAAGTGTCAGGCAGAGCTAGTCTTTAACTACCACTCTGCTAATTCATGTCTATGTGACCTGGAGCAATTAATCTCTCCAAGCCTTTGGTTTTTGTAAATGTAGACTGGGACAATAATCTGGCCTTTCTCATTGAAATTGTATGAAGTTTGAATGATAGATGCTCATATATTGCTATGTAGATCAGCATTTTCAAGAGTTGTGTTCGAAAAAAATGTTAGCACACTAAAATGGCAACTAACCACATTATTGAAAGGTAAATTTTGATAAATTTCAGCTCTCTTGTGTTTCCTTGAGTTGACTAAGATAAATTTTAAAAGAACTGAATTCTACTGTGAATGAGAAAGGTTGATGCTCAGATAAAAGTAAAATTGGAGGTAGATGTCTCTGGTTGTTCTGGAAAGCTATGAGCTGCAAGAATCAGAAACAGGATTCATTTAGGATACTAAAATGATTTGCTCAGTATCCTGGAGACATTGGGATGTAACAACTCAGACATATCCTCCTGCCTTCTTAACTGAAAAATATACCTCTTAACCCACTAAAACTGAGACCCTAGTTCACAAAGACAAAGCTAGATCTATGTGCTACATGAATGTGGATGTACCATCAGCACCTAGAACAGTGCCCATAAATTGCCAATTCCAGGTAACTACCCAGTGAATAAAGAATGATTTCATGAATGGGCAGCTTGGCATATATTCAGTGCCTCACAGGTCTCACAGCTACCCTAAGTAGGAAAAAATAAAGAGTAAACTCCATGTCCTGAAAGCCTAGGTGTGAAGTCTTGACCCTCAGGGACTTAGATTTCTGAGGGGAAGAACAGGAGGAACATGCACAAGCTGAGTAACTTCATGCCACCAAGCCACCAAGAATAAAGAAGAAAACTGAGACAGTCTCCAGCTGGCCTTGAACTTACATGATGAAATGTCTCCGTCAAGGAGGAAACTGCTTACAACATCATCCCCTTTAGCTCCTATTGTATATTAGTTGACTTCCCTTTTTCATATTGAGGAAAGTATCAAAGCCAAGGGGATCATTATAGCTAACCTCAACCTATGGTTATAAAGTAGGCTTTAGGAGGAAACACAGACTTACAGTTTTAACAGTTAATTCACTCAGCAGATACTTCTCAAAATCTTCCTATGTTTCATGTAACAGCAGACACCAAAACTCACAGATAAACTCACTATTCCTACAAGAAAGGCTACATGATAGCCAGGAAACTTGGTCTAGATAGTGCAATGATACGTGTGTGGTATGGGGAAAGCAAGAGAAATAGAGAGCAAGAGCCACAGAAGCCAGATATGGGGGATCTAGATCAGCTTGAAGAATCTACAAGGTATACTTTTTTTTTTAGAAGACCTGGTACCTCAACTGAGGCTCATGTCATATGCAGAAATGGGTGATATAGGGTGTGTCACCTGCCAACCTGGGGAAAGCATGGGCAAAGCCATAGTGGTATGAGCCATGTGCAATATGAAGAAAATCACACACATGGGAGTCAGCTCACCTAGAGGTACTGCTGAGAGGGGCAGAGGGCAAAGCTGAAGCCTTATAGCAAACACAGTATGATTTAATTATGATGGAAAACCCAACAGTCAGAGGGGTAAAATGCCATGTGAACACACTTAGAGGAAGGGAGAATGATAGGGAAATTGTGACTGTAGCCAAAGGTTATTTGAAGCAGAAAGAGGAATGAAATTCCAAATATGAGAGACTTAAGGATCAATGAGTGGAAATCAGTGAGACTTAAGGTAATGAAATATATAAGGACAGAGCAGGTAAACCCTCAACTCTCTGTCATGTAAACTCTCCAAGCTAAGTAGAATAAGAGTGGATAGATTTTAGCCATTATCTTAATTATGTATCTCTGTTGTAATAATAATGTAATAAAACAAAAACTCAACAAAAGCAACTTAAGAGAGGAAGGAATTATTTTGGCTCAAAGTTCCAGGGTGCAGTACCTCAGGGAGTGAGGGAAGCCATGGTGGCCAGAGCTGGAGGCATTCACTGGTCATGTGACATCCACAACCAGGAAGCAGGAAGCAGAAGGAGCTGAATGAACACTCTCAGGTTGCTTCCTACTTTTTATGCAGTCTAAGGCCCAGGCCCAAATGGTGTTCTCACTTTTATGGTCACACGTGTTCCTGGAGGCTTGTCTCCTTGGTAATTCTAGATCCCATCCAGTTGACAATATTAACTGTTACAAGTATGTTGGCTGAGAAACAGAAAGGGGAAAACATTGATTTGTTAATTCCTTCACTTTTCCATTAAAACACTGTTGAGAAGTCTCTATGTGACTTCCCAAGTGTGAATTTGAAAGGAGAACTGAGAGTCGCTGGTAGGAGAATCATCAGGAGCTAACTCCTATGCATAGCTGGCATCATCATGACAGGAAGGAAGCTCTTAGGGGAGACCTGCTGAGAAGCATGGATAGAGTCATTCTGCCAGAGAATATAAAGAACTGGGAAGCAAAGGAACACAGTATGGATAAAGAAGGCAGAAACAGAGTGGCCAGAAAGGTAAAGTCAGAGAAAGAAGCAGAGAAGGACCCAGAAGCTAAGTATATGCCTGTTATGAAGACCTTCCAAATCTTTGTCCATTCTAAATCTTCATGAATTATTCCTAAACTTTTAGAAGGCCTCTAGACAAATCTCGACTGAGGATGGTATCAGTTACTTTCCTCATTGCTCAGACAAAATACCTGACCAGGAGTAACTTAAAGAAGAGGGTTTATTTGGGCTCAAAGTCTGCGGGTAAAATCCATCATGGTGGGCAAGTCATAGCAGGAGCCTGAAACAGTTGGTCACAGTGTGTCTGCAGCCAGGAAGCAGGGCCATGAATGCTGGTGCTCAGCTCACTTTTTATTTGCCCTCAGACCCCAACCCATGAGAAAAGCCCACCACTACTCAGGGTTGATCTACCTGCCTCAGTTAAACCCCTCTAGAAACATCCTGTCCTAGATGATTCTAATCCCCATCAAGTTAACAATAAAGATTTACCATCACGTGCGGGGAGGGTCTTTTTCTAGAGCGTTGCTATTGTCTAAAGGGGATATATAGATGATAATTACATTCATCATTACCAAATTTAAATGTCAAGTTTATGTTAGTGTATGCTTTATCTTTAAATAATTGTAGCTGCTTTTCCCTCATTCGTGACTAGTATTCTTTATGCTTGGTGTTAACTCCTAGATGCTCATTTAAACCAGAGGATGTAGTTTGATGAACATGAGCATAACTGAGTAGGCTGATTGTAACGTTTATAGAATCACATACTCATGTACTAATGAGAGATTTGGCTTCTGGTCATTTCCATATGAGCATCATGATGACTACTAGCTGTAAAGATCTGGCTCCGGTTTGGATGTGATTTGATCATTGCCTAGTTGGGGTCTTTATTTCTGTCTTATGGTAGCAGCATCTAAGTTCTTCCTCATTCCTAGCTCAAGTTTAGGGATAGCTGACTTTCCTGGGCTTTAGAGAAAAGGCATTTGGCCCACAGATGACCAGGAAGACATTGTAGCTTAAGTTTGACTGAGGCAATAAGATAAAATGCTTAGGCCTGACAGAGCAGCCGGGCCACAGGTATGCTCTGCTGAACTGGAAGCTGGATGGATGTCCACCTGGAGCTGCTGTGGTCCAACACTGTGGGTAGAGATTCTCAGAGAATAAAAAGCTAAGAGGTGAAAAATGAAGAGAGAGATCAGATGACATACCCCTGAAGCTGGCATACTGCTGTGTTTTTCAGCATGCGGCATTACATTCTAAATTTGTCAGATTTTTATGAGTTTTCCATTGCTTGTAACCAAAAAGTCCAGGTGAAAAACTTAATTTCATCTCTGTTTTCCCGGCTTCACTATCCAATGCCATGGTTATTCCCAGCTGGCCCCTTGCACATGGATTTGCTGGACAACCTCCTGCTGCTTCTACTTTCCTTCAGTCCCAGAGATCTGTTCCTCCCTGAACTCCTTGAACTCCAGCCTCAGCAGTAGACCTACTGCTTGTTCTAATCACCTACACCAGGCTCCTTTCACCCTGCCAGTTTGTTTGTTTGAATAAGAAGAGGCAGAACTGGCTGGCAGCCATCTGTCCCCAGGCTGGATAGCCCAGTGCCAATTATTACTGGCCCTCACCCAGCACTGCCAGTAGGTACACTCTGTTCGAGCTCCAGCCTTCTGGTCCCGAGCTAGCTAGCGAGAGCATCTAACCTGCTGCTTTTCCTTTCTTGCCTCCAGAGAACAGGTTTAGCTCCGTGTCATTTCCAATTCTGTCATATCTCTCGCCACTGTGTCACCCCTGACTTTTGCCATTTCCCTGCCAGTGATCCCAAGATCCCAAGACCTTTTAAGTCATAACTCAGTGATGTAGAGTAATTGATCATCCAGATGTTATTCATAACAGCACAGCAACATTTTGTTATATGAGGTTGCTCCCTCTTCTCCCGCCTCCAGTCAGGTAAGAAAAGCCTTTCATAGCTGCCAGGGGAGGAAAACAGCCACCTTCAGGATCATAGATGCAGAGAGTCCTTTAGCTTTTCCAGAAATATCAGGAGATAGCATGGGGAAAGCTTCTCTGGGTAATGATGTGCTCTCCTTCCTTTACCTTTACTGTCTGTCTCTTGTCTGATAAATATAAATTTTAATAACTTTTATGAGCTTGTCAAGCTCTGGAGAATTGAGCTGTAATCACTATACATTCAGCAAATCTTTAATTGGCCATTACACACCAGGCACTGTGCTAAGCAATGGAGTATGAGGAAGGCAAATCCCCCCCCCTTTTTTAATTCAGGTCCAATCCCTGTGAGGACACAAAAGAGGCCTCAACAAATACAGGGGAAGAATAAGTGAGTGAAATGACGGTGAGTGAGAAGTGCTGTTGTGACAAGGAAGGAACGTAATTCAGAGGCTGGGAGATGACTGTGACAGAGCAGAGCACATGGAGACGCCGGTCAGTGTCCCAGAAGGCCAGCATGGGCAAAGGTCCTGAGCATAGAGCTAGCTTGCTGTTCACAGCAGAGGTTAATAAGCTGCACCCCAGAGGCTAAATCCACGCATGTGTTTCCTATGCCCTCCCCCCACCCTTCTGGAGGTGAGGAGAAGAGAGGTGATGGTGCTGGTATATTTAGTATGGGATGTGAGTATGGGAGCGTGCACGTGTGTGCATGTGTGTGTGTGTACTTGTGTGTTACCATAGGTATGTGCACACATGTGTGTAGGAATGCATTCAGGTATGTGCATGTGGGTGTGGAGGCCAGAGGTAAATGTCAAATGTCTTTCTTTGATTACTTTCTGCCTTTAACTTTTGAGACAGGGTCTGCTGCTGACCCTGAAGTCATCAATTTAACTATGCTGGCTCACCAATGAGATTCAAGGATCTACTGGTCTCTTTTCCCTGCCCCCACCCCAGTCCTATGGTTACAAGCACAGAGGTTTTTTTTACATGGGTTCTGAGGATCCAAACTCAAGTCCATCGAAGTAGCAAGCCCTCGCTGACTAAGCCATCTCCCCCAGCACGCAGCCTGTTTTCTTTATTCAGATATGTATAAGCTAAGAATGGGTTTGATATTTTTAAGTGGCTAAACAACAAAACAATAAATGACATTTCGTGATGCATGAAAATTATGTGAAGTTCAAGTTTCAGCGACCGTGAGTAAGTTTTACTGGACCATAGCCATTTCCATTCGTTGATGTATTTTCCATGGCTGATGATTTTTCAACTCTTTGGCTGGTTTGAGCAGCTCTAACTGTATGTGCCTGTGGCAGAAAGTTTACAGACTTCTGTGTCGAAGGGACAGGAGCACATCTTTCTAGGCTTGAGGAAACACTGGGTTTATTTTCATCACGTGCATCCCCTTTGCCTTTAAACAGAAACCCCATGTCTCACAAATTTAAATAAGGTGAGGTAATGAAGCTGAATCTAAGGATAAGTCCAGTAGCCCATTAACACCTGTTAATGATGTCAGTCAATACTAGATGTAACAGAAGAATCACCTAGCTGAGCTCTGTTTGGCTTCATGTCCTATAGAATTATGAAGTATAGCACAGAAGATGTTGCTTTAAGTTACTGCCTTTTGTGGTAACTGTTTCATAATGATATACACACAGGACAAACAATAGATATGTTTAAATAAATAAGTAGATATGTTGCTTTTCTGGTTGATTAACTGAAAGGTCAGTAGCAAAATTACTATAGTGGTTTCAAGAACACATTTAAATCTGACAATGTCCAGAGAAATAGGAAAGATTATTCTTAGAAGAAGGAAAAAATGTAAGCTGAATGAAGTCATCCATCACCCTTGAGTCACTGGAGAAGTAAAAGACCCCTGATCATCTTTTATTTGAAAAGTAGTAGATGCATACATATTAGGTCAACATACACTGTGTCCAAAGGGCCTTTCTTCCTACCTTATTTCATTCACTCACTAACCTATAATATTTTAGGTTGGATCACATGAATAGCCACTTTTTATAAGTAAGAAAGAGTCAAATCACTTTAATTTAAAATTGCTAGCTAGCTGTCTTAGTTAGGTTTCTACTGCTTGGATAAACACCATGACTGAAAGCAACTTGGGGAGAGAAGGGTTCTTTCATCTTACAACCATCAGGACACACTCCATCACTGGAAGAAGTTGGTTAAGGAGCTCAGAGGCAGGGATTGAAGCAGGGACCACAGAGGAAGGCTGCTGACTAGCCTGCTCTTTAGTTCTCGCTCAGTCTGGTTTCTTGGCTCTTCCCAAGCTCTAAACTGTAAAGACACCCAGTATAAGTTGGACCTCGAAACATTTCTATCTCCAAGCCCAATCATTCTTTTAAAACTAGTACATCTGATTTTTGGTTACTTCATCAGATCCTTTGAAACTTTGGTACAGTCGGTTTCTGAATTGTCTGTACACAGACCCAGAAGAGAAGATATTAAAAATACAGATGTCCTTGGAGCTGGAGAGATGGCTCAGTGATTAAGAGAACTTGCTATGTAAACATGAATTCCTGGGTTTGAATCCCTCACACCACATAAAAACTGAGCATGTCTACCTACACCTATAGCCCCAGCATTGGATGGAGGCGCAGGAGCTTGTTGGGGAGAAGAGACATAGAAACAGGTAGATACTGAGAGCTCTCTGGCCAGAGAGCTTAACTAAAATGGAGAGCCCTAGTTCAGTGAGAGACTCAGTCTACAGGCCAAAGGGCAAGTGGGCACGTGCAGAAGAAGGCAACCGGCATCGTCTTCTGGCTTCTGTGTGTACCCATGCATGCACATGCATGCATCATACCACACATGGGCAGCAGGGGCGGGGGGGGGGGGGTGAGGAATAGATATGCCTACCCAATTATCAGACATCTCCTTTATTTCTTTTTAAATTAAAGTATGTTTATATCATTTCCCCTTCCATCCCCCCCCAGTCCTGCCCATGCACTTTCTATTACTCCCTCTCAAGTCCAAAGCCTCCTTTTCTTTCACTGTTATTGTTACATACGTGAATAAAATGTAAATACAATCTGCTCTGCAGTGGAATATGACTTTAACTGTGTGTTGCTTGTGCTGCGTTTGTTTAATTGTGTAAAGATGTGTTGCTATTTCACCTTGCTGCCTAAAGCACCTGGTTGGTCTAAGAAGCAGCTGAACAGCCAGTAGCTAAACAGTAGAGGGGTAGGCAGAACTGGCAGGTAGAGATAAGTATGAGGAGGAATCTAGCCTCAGGAGAGAAGACAGAGAGAACAGGGGCTTCTTCGCGGGCAACCAGTCAGGAATCCAGTCACAGAAGAAGCAGGAAAAGTGGGACTTCAGAATGAAGGGGGGGGGGGGGGGGAAACGAGGCAAAATGTAGATGAAGAGAAATCTGTTGCATTCATAACTAATATTAAGTCCCCATGTCTTCATTTGGGAGCTGGTGAGAAGCCCAAAGAGCCTGCCACACTGCTCAGTTCATATAGTGACACTTGTATGTATATGGTTTCGGGGCTCACCATTCGTGCTATATAACCAGTTAGGGAGTTCATCTTTGGGAAGACTATTTCCGCTGCTTACAACACTCCTAGTTCTAGTTGCCTCTAGCTCCTTGTTGAACAGTAAGGCCCTTTGAGATGTGTCCCTTCCATACTAGCGTGTCTATTAAGAGTCCTTGTTCAGGGCTTGTTTAGGTAGCCATAGTGTTGAGGTGAAGCTTCCCAGTCATTTGAGGCACAGTCTCAGGGCCTATTTCCTAGTCCTCTGGCTCTTGAGATCTTTCTGGCACCTTTGCTGTGATGTTTCCTGAGCAGAAGTTGTGTTGTAGACATATCAACTGGACCTGGCCACCCCACAACGAGCTCTTCTCTACATTCTGACTACTTGTAGTTTTCTTTAATGTCTCAATCTCTTGCCAAAAGGCGTTTCTTTTTTAATTTATTTTTTTCTATTTAATTTTTTTCCCCATACCCACCATTGCTCCCCCGCCCTCCCCTTCTTCCAGTCTTCCCCCTGCCTCTCTGCATCCCAACCCCCCCTCCACCCCCCAGAGAGGGCAAGGACTCCTAAAGTGAGTCAATTCAGTCTGGCATATCCAGTTGAGGTAGCTCTGAGTCCCTCCCCTCAGTATCAAGACTAAGAAAGGTACTCCCCTGCAGGGTAGGCCAATTCACGGACCAGGGATAGAATCTGGTCCTACTGCAAGAGGCTCCACAAACTGTCCATGCCTTTCAACTGTCACCTACATTCAGAGGTTTAGTTCCTTCCCATGAAGGTTCCTCAGCTGTTATTTCAGAGTCAGTAGCTCCCAATAGCTCAGGTCAGCCCTCTCTATGGGTCTCCTCCTCATGATCCTGATCCCTTTGCTCATATAATCTCTCCTCTTTCTCTTTGGCTGGACCAGGAGCTTGACCCAGTGCTTAGCTATGGATCTCTGCTCCAGCCTCCATCATTTCTGGATGAAGATTCCTTAACAGCAACTAGGGCGGTCATCATTTGATAATAGGAAAAGGCCAGCTTAGGCACCCTCTCCACTATTGCTTGGAATCCTAGCTGGGCTCATCTTGTGGGTTCTTGGGCGTTTCCCTAGCACCAGATTCTCCCTAACCCCATAATGGCTCCTTCGATCAAGATATCTACTTGCAAATAGAAGTTTCTTTGATGAAGAGTGAGAGCCACACTCATCTGTGAGTATAAGAATTAAGTATTTAGAATGCAGTTAGGAATTATGTTGCTTTACTTAAGTGACGGTTGTAGATTCTCCTTCAGTAACTCATGATCTCACTAGCTGGGTAGTTGGCTAGGCTTTCAGGACCATGTATAATTCTCCCTCCTGTTGAGCAGTCCTTAAGTCCAGTTGGGGAGCTGTTGGTCGCCATCAATACAGGAGTGCCATTATTGCACCCTTAGAGTTAAGCCATCCTGATTGTTGTTACAGTTTATAGATGCTCTAGCTGGGTAAGATCATTGGTTGCTTCCCTCCCTTGCCAGCTTGAATAGTACCTTCAGGTAATATAAAAGCTGGACCTCAAGGAGGAAGTTTTCAGATCAGATCAAGGTTGGTCCTTTTGGAGTTCCATGTCTGAAGTGCATGGGATCTTCAAAAATAGGGACTTAACTTCAACTTCTGGGAAGCATCTAAGGGCAACAGTCATAGCCTCTATTGTTTTGGCTGACCAGCAACTGGAAATAGGGTTTCACAAGCTTGGCACTGACTGGGGTTTTTGGTAGACAGGTCATGGTTCTTGGCGAGTGACTCCCTTACTTTAACAAGTGGCACAGATAATCCTAATCTTCCAGATCTCTAAAACCATTGCTTTAGCAAACTAGAAATAAAATAGTATTTTTTTAAACCTCCTATTGGTTGTATCAGAAGATTTTGTGTATGGACTAGAGATAGGGCTCAGTGGTTGAATGCTTGCCTAACACATGTATGACCCTGGGTCCAATTTCCGAAAAGGAGGGGGAAGGGAGAGAGGGGGAGGGGGAGGGGAAGAGAGATAGGGAGGGGGGATTTCATTTCTGCCACCAACTGTGGCTCCTGGGACAAACCACTCTCATTCAGGCCTCAGTGACCCCTGAATTATCTCTCTGACTCAGAAGCTCTCTGTAAAGTAATGCTTGCCACTATCTCATCCTACTGGTGGCCACACCTCAGCTGTCTTTGTAAACTATCCCTCTCAGCTATCAGGAGGCTAGCGGGACTGTCAATCATCAGGGCTCCTCTGAATGCACTTTAGCCAATCAGATTCCCTCGCTCACAGGAAATTAAATTTGAGCCTGAGTTTCTGCTCTCCGATCTGCTCTGCAGTTTCTGAAACTTAGGTTTATTGTTTTGTTTTGTTTTGTTTTGTTTCTTTCTCTCTCTCTCTCTTTTTTACCCAGCTTTCCCTAGGGATCCATAAGCAACCCACAGCCTTCTGGTGAATCCTTTGTTTTGCTGAGGTGAGCCAGTCTGTTCAACTTTGAAGAGAAACCCAGAGTCTCTGCAAATCCAGACCTTTGATAGAGTGTTCTATATGATAATGACACTACAGTTTCCATTCTTATAAAGCCACTGTGAATGATTCTTTTGTGACGATCAAGACCATGCCATGGGAGATCAAGGGCATATTTTAATAATGGCGTCTTTGTTCCAGTGACTCTAGGAAACGAAAAATCTTCAGTAGCATAAATGGTTATTCACTGTCTCGCTGAAATATCTTAAATTGAAACAGGCTGTGGCTAAAACATTTTCTAAACAAGGATTATTGTTTTGGACCTCAAGAAAAAAAAACAGATAAAGAAAAAAAGAGTGTGGGCTTAGTTTAAAACACCCCCTTAAACTTCACCTACTACCCTTTACACATAAATTTAAGAAAAGTTCAAATCTCTAAGTATTTCTTAAGAAGACTGGAAAATGAATTCAGATCTACAGAGAAAATAGCTTTGATAGTGGGTGCCCTCTCTTAGCAGGCCCTGCTTTGTGACAGTCCTGTCTGGTGTCTCTATTGATACCCTTCTGATGGCAAGGCAGCTCCCGTGAACCAGGCACCATGCTTGCCTTTTGCCTACATCACCACATTTAGCCCCTACTATGCTCTATACCACCAATGCTATTGCTGCCATTTTATAGAAAGGAAAGGGGAAGATCAGTAAGGGTGAATATCAAGACTGAAAAACCATGGCATCACTTAATCTGTGTCCTCGTTGTCAGGTCTCAAACCCCAGATAAATGGCCAACTGGGCTGCCTATTTAACATATCAGAGTGGACTAGGCCTCTGGGTTCTCCCAGCATCCCTCAGCCCCTGCATAGCATCCTAAACTTCTCTAACCCAGGGGCTGGGCTGTGCTCTCCCGGCTGCCCTTCCCTATATAATTCAGTTACTTTGGTTTTTTGGTCCTTCTGACTACTCTTTACTCTCAGGGCTCCCCCTGTCTCCTCTCCTCCCCCCCCCCCATCTCTTCCCAATGTCTGTTCAGGGTCATATTCACTCTTTACTCTTCCAGCCATTTCTGCCTCTGGTCATGATCTCCATTTTATCTACGATAAACTTTCTCCTCCAGCATCCTAGGAGCAGTCACATCTTCTTTTTTTATTTCTCTTTCTCATTCACTCACCTTCCTCCAGGTCTTCCTTATACAATGCCCCTTTGCCTTTAATTGAGAGCATGCCCAGTGCAAGGCAACACTGGAGAGTGTTAAGTGAGACATCCCATCTCACATAAAATAGAAACTCATTTTACTGCCCAGATTTTACTTTGTATCCCTGACTAGAATCTTAAGTTTTTCTGTAGGGTTGCCAGAATATAAGCGAAGGTACTCAAAGCATGTTTATGGAATCAGTGAATATCCTGTAGGGCCCTTAGACTGACCAATCATCACAGAGTAAAGAGAGTGTATAAGGAATCTCTTCCTGGGGCTGGGAAATAGCTCAGGGTAGTGTTTGCCCAGCAGGTACGAGATGTGATCTCAACACCAAAGAGAAGAGAAGGAGAAGAGGAGGGAATCTCTTCTTGGGAAATGAAAACCCTTTGTGAGCCCATTAAGTAAGCCAACTCTAAAGTGTGGTTAAGCCACCAAACAGCACTGGGTGATTCCACACCAGGAACCCTGGGAGCTCTGCTCCATCTTCTGGAAGCAGCCATGCTCCGGCCTAAATTAATGAAGAGCAAATTCTTCCAACATGCTCTGTGATCAGTATAAAGAAGTCTGGGGTAGCAGCCATGCCTTTCCCAGGACAGGTTAGCTTTCACAAAGCTCAATTCTGATGGCATGCTCTCCACCGGGATCGGGAGCATCGAGTTGCTCTATCACTTTCAGAACTGAAACTAAGCCTTGGTTGATAAGAGAGACACTATTCATCTGTGCCCTGACTCCTCACATGGAAACAGCCAAACAGGCACTTACCCACTAGGAGGTAGAAAATGATAGTTTCATTTCAGTCTTTGTTCACCACACATTGTTATGCTTAGCAGTGAGAAGTCCCGTGTCTTCTTTTATCTGACAAATGTGGATCTGAAGGAATCCTCCAACTAACCAGCTAACTTTTGTAATGAATAGTTACACTAGTGACATTCTACTCTGACCATCTTTGGGAAAAAGTTCAACTTTGACACTCTGAATCTATGAACATCTATTGCATGTGTATTTGGTACATGTGCATGTGTATGTACATGTTGAAATGTGTGTAAGTGTGTGTGTATACTGATGTACAAGTATTGCACAGGTATGTAGGTGTATGTGTACAAGTATGCATGTATCTGAAGGAGTGTGTGTGTGTGTGTATACAAATATTGGTTTTGTGGCTGTGTTCTAGTTTCATTTCTGTTGCTGAGATAAAACTCCCTGATTTAAGGAAGTTTTTGGGAAGGAAAGGCTTTGTGTGGCCTGCAACTCCAAGTTACAGCCCACTTTTGAAAGGAAGCCAGTGCGGAAACTTGAAGCAGTTCACATCATATCCACAGTCAAGAGCAGAAAGACCAGGAAATAAGGACGATAACTAACAAGTAGTTGTCAAAAACTATAAAGCTTCTTTAAACAAAACACAAAGAGAAGGGAATTTATTCCTGCTACCAAATTGCTTTCATGTAGCTTTCTCCTCCTTACATAATTCAGAACCTCCTGCCTATGGAATGGTGCCACCCACAGTAGGCTGGGCCTTCCTACAACAACAGTCAAGACAATCTCCATACACCCTTACATACATGCAAACTTAATCTAGGAAATCCTCAATTTACTCTCTCATCTCATCTCCATTTTTATTTTTAACCAAGGCAGGATCTCTAACTGAACACAAGGCTTGGGTAGTCTAAGTAGCTAGATTACCCCAGGGATCCTCTGTCTCTACATCCTTGTGCTGATATTACAGGCAGGCTGCCACACCTCCCCGGAATTTTAAAATATGGGTGCTCAGAGTCTAAACTACAGTTCTCACACATGAATAGCCAGCACTTTATCCACCGAGCTTTCTCCTACCTCTGTGAATCTTCTATTCTTACAAAGATTTCTCTGATCATTTATCAAAGAAAACCAGCCTCAACTGTGTAACTGTCCAAACTTTCTGCATCTATTTTAAGATTCAATGGAAGGCATGAGACAGGTTTGATTTTGAACAAAGTGAGAAGATGAAACACTACTCTGTCCTTTTTCTGTGCTGGAGGTCAGACCCAGGGTGGCACACGTACTAACAAGTGCTCTATCTGGGCTATCCATCCCCTGTCCTCCTCCTTTCCTAAAAGCTAACATCTGTGAGCATTTCTAATGCTTGCTTCCTTTGCCTCCGTATCACTAGATCACTATTCGGTATTCTGCATTTATAACCAGATCGTTTCAAAGACTCAAAACACATATTATAGGCAGACCACTTTGAATTAAAAAAAAAAAAACTGTTCTTTCTTTTTTAGAAAATGTCGCACAAATAAATGAGACTCAGGGATAAATCTCTGAAGAACTTGGAGATACTAGGGGGAATAAACACCACAGTCAGATCTTACCCAGCTGTCTTCCAGCTTCCTCAGCCTCCCTTCCCTTGGAATGGCTTCCCTCTGTGTTTCTATCCTGTCTTAAGTACCCTTTCATAAATTAAGGCATGGCCCCACCACACCTGTTTGGGAGCCTGGAATTCCTTCTATAATCTGAAGTGACCTTGACTCAGTTGGGATTAAGGGTATAGGTCACCACTCCCAGGATACTCCCTGTGCTGGGATTAAAGGTTTGAATCACCACTCTCTGATCCTCCTAGACTGTCTGTGGTCAGAGCTCTGGAACTTTTGGAACTTCTATTGACTCCCCACATAGACTGTGGGTAGATTCCTTCTGATATCTCCAAAACTTCTGAAATTTTTATTGAATCCCCACAAGAAAAGGCCTTGCAATGCTACCCAAGCTAGCCTCAAACTCAGGTTCCTGCTGCTTCGGCCTCTGGAGTAGCTGCGACTACATTCATGTACTATCTGAGCTGGGCTGAACTGGAAAAATCTTAACACTAATATGTGTTGGCCAACTATATATCACTGTAACAAAATGCCTGAGATACTAACCTATTAAAGAAAAGCTTTATTTTAGCTTATGTTTTTGGGAGCTCTAGTCTCTGAATGATTGGAGTAATGCTTTTTAGGTCTCTGGTGCGGATACTAGATAATAATAGTGAGGAGGAACAATGGCAGAGCGAATAGTTTACCTTATGGCCAAGAATCAAAAGGAAGCTGGGTGTTGGTGGCACACTCCTTCAATTCCAGCACTCAGGGAGGCAAAGGCAGGTGGATCTCTGTGAGTTCAAGACCAGCCTGGTGTACAGAGTGAGTTCCAGGACAGCCAGAGTGGTTTCCAAAGAACCCTCTTTTAAAGAAAGAAAAGGGGGGAGAAAAAGAGGAGGAGGAGGAAGAGGAGGAGGAGAGGGGAAGAAAGAGAGAAAGAGAAAAGAGAGGCTTTGTGTTCTTTGCTGGCATCTACCATGACCTGAGTATCTCCCACGGGTCTCACCTCCTATAGCATCACCTCAGTTACTTTGCTTGCTTTTGTGACCAAAAACCTGATAAAATGTGACTTAAGAGAGGAAGGATTTATCTTGCCTGATGGCTTGGGGTGTGGCCTACCAAGGTGGGGAAGGCTCAGTAGTATCAGCACTCAAGACAGAGGCATCTCTGCAGACCAGGAAGCAGAGATAAATGCCGCTACTCACAAGGCTTTCTACTTTATCCTCCTTAATTAGCCTGGGTCCCCAGCCTATGTTAAGTCTTCTCTGGAAACACCCTCCTAGACACACCCAGAGGTGTGTTTCCCAAAGACCCAGGCAATGTTTTTCTCAATCAAGTTGACAATCAAAACTTACCATCATTCCAGCTATAAAAAGTAACCAGAGAATTTTCTTAAGGTTAATTGGCTACAGGACCTGTTTGCAAGTAGTGATTTATGAGAATTAACATATAATTTTCTTTGTCACCCTCCCCTCTGTCAGAGACAGTTGACAATGATCTAAAAAGGCAGTGCGAGAAAAATGACTTTTTACTGTGTTAAGGCACTGATATTTTAGGGTTCTTGTTTCTGTACACTGTCTAACCTGTCCTAATGCATACAGCAAAGTTTTGAGTGCAGTTGGCATGTATAACAGGTACTGTTATTGTACTAAGCCTAAGACCTCTCAGCTGAGCCTACAATTACCTTCCAGAAGCTAGCCCTTCTGTGAGAGTGGATAAAGTTCTGAATTATAGTCAATAACAAAATAGCTTTAATTGACTAGCAGAACAATTCAAAAGAAGTGTCCTCTCTATGCAAAAATGAGATTGAAACAAGCCTCCTAAATCACCGTCCTCGGCTGGCTCTCTTCATCTCCACAGACTACTTCCCTGGCAACTAGAGAGAGTCCACAACACTTCTGTCCCTCATCTCCAGGCTCTTCCCAGGTAAGATGCAAAGTAGGGACCACTCTCAAACTGAGAACACTTGGAAATATCATTTACTCAAAATGACCTCACTCACAGGGGTATATTATCTGTGCCTCAAGAATCCATAGAGAAAGGGTTCAGAGTCAATACCAACCATTTTCATATTGTGTATGCATGCCAAGGCAGCCTCTTCATACAAGAATGTGTCATCTTCTAAATATCTTCTTCTCACTGCTAAAACAGAAAATATTACCGATTAGAATTCACATTCGAAATAGAAATAAAGATCATTTATCAAGAACCTACTATTTGGTCCTATGAGGCAGAAGTTTATGTGTCATTTTATCACATCCTCAGCATAAATAAATTACATAAGGACTGGAGCTCACCAGGGAAGAGCCAATAGGATGTTTGGGTGGAAACATACGTACATGTGAAGAGATATTAGGAATTGGCACTTGCGTTTAGGAAGATGGCAAAGCCTATGGTAGGCAGCTTGTAAGCTGCAGAACCAGTAATGCAGTTATAGAAGTCAGTCTGAGTTCAGAAGTCTGCAGAATAGGGTGGCTGACTGTGTTCCTCCCAACCTCAGGCTAATGTCAATGTCTAAAGGCAAGAGAGGATGGAGGCCATAGATCCAGCAGACATAATACAACCTTCTTCTGTCTCTGTGTTCTATTTGCAGCCTCAGTGAAGTCCACTGAGGTTGTTAATAGTGCTTCACCCATGAGATGAGCCTCGGTTCACACCTGTGTGTGCCTCAGGTCTAGATTAGCTTACTCTCTGGACATGCCTACAAGGGATTTTCCTGGTTTTGTTCATTGAATGAAAAGCAGGCAGCACTTTCTAATGATGACCTGGATATATGGAGATAAAAGAGAAAGCTTTAACCTTATTGGCCCTCTAACATGGACGGAAGTCCAGGATTGCTCCAGAAATGCCCCAGGCCTTCACTGCTGAGTCACGCAGCACGGACTGAGCAGCTGCTGGCTTCTCAGCCTCTCCAGTATGAAGACATACTACTTGTTGGACAGCCCAGGCTGTATCATTCAAGCCCCCTTCAACATATTTGTTCTGTTCCTCTAGAGAGTCCTGACTAACACATCGACCTATGTTAAGGCAGGGCTTTTTTTGTCTTTCTACCCATTTACATCTAATTTCTTCTGGAAAGATCCTCATAGACACACCCAGAAATAACATTTTACCAATGATCTGGGCCTCTTTTATCCAAGTTGTGTTGACTCATAAATTAACCATCACAGAAATAACTATTATCACTTTTATACAGATTTTTTTTTAAAGCTGAATAGGGTCAAAAAATAGCCAAAGTTCAGCCAGCCTAGAAGCTGAACCTGGAAGAATTATGTAAACCCAGACTTTTTTCCTTTACCGCCTCTCCCCCCACCCCCTCACTCCCCCCACCCCCCACTTCCCCCACCCCATCCCATTCTAGCCACAGTACCATAACCCAACCCCACACCCAAGACTCCCAAGAGCTCCCTTTTCTTCATTTTATTGCCAATGACCTGATGACATCATCTCTGGTCTGACACCAACTCTCCTCCAGCACATTCCTCAGGAGAGGCAGGCTCCCAACACCTGCTACTTCTTCCTGTCTCTGCAGAGGAGACCCTGGGAAACAAACCTAAGAAAGACCGCAAAAGAAAGTGATCCAAGAAGAAAACAGCCCTCAGGAGAGAGAAGACATTTTCGTCTAAGATAATTGTGGGTGATTAATTGTCATCTGTGGAAGAGGAGAGTGACCCAGGCCTGTGGTGGAAGTCAACACTGTGAGACCAAGGCAGGGTGCTATCAAAGGCTCCAGCCAGGAAACAAAAGACGGGAAACAGGATTTCTTTTTTCCAGTGTCCAGAACAAAGCCAAGCAGTTTGGCAGGATCAGGGGCCACCATTCCGTATTTCCAGTGGAAAAAAACACTTCGTGCTCGAAGCTGAAGATATGTGGGAAGAGGTGAGTCACGAGGAAGCCACTGCATAAGATCCTTTCTCTGAGAATTAATATTTGACTCTAATCCTCTTTTGCTACTCAGCAGAAAGCCAGGATGGGCAGAACAGTCAAATGTCGCTTATTATGGGATGCTCATACTGAGGAACTACACTCACCCATATCTCCTTCCTTCCTATATTGCTGTTCTCTCTCACTGAATACCTCTTCTACTCTTCTTGGGTTTTATTTATTTTGCTTTTGGGGAGCAGAATCTTACCATGTATCCAATACTGGCCTCAGACTTTCTATGTAGCTCAATCTGGCCTCGAACTCATAACCTCCCTCCCTTGGCTTCCAAGAACAAGAATTACAAGTATGCATCACCACACCCATATATTTAAATGTTTATTCTTCTCTTCCTACCTTTCTTCTCATAGATTATCCCGCTTAGTTTAGAAACCCTTCCTAGAAGGTGCTTTCCTCAGCTTCTTCAGGTGGCAGTTATCTATCCGGTATCCATCCCCCTTCTCCTTATAACCAACATTATTCTGGTTCACTTGGAAGAGGGGAAAGTTCCAGAACATATTACTTTTCCTGGCCTGTCCTGTAATCGTAGGTAGCCAAAAAACATAGTTCCAACATGAACAGGAGTTGTTAGATTATATTTCTAGAAATCTTTCCTAAGAGAGATACCAACTCAATATGTCAGCTAGTTCTGTTCACATTTGCCCCTGTCTGGAGAGACGGAGCTCTAGAAGCCTTCTCAAAAGTTTGCAGCCAATGGTCGTATTTTAACTGTGGTAGATCAGAGAGTGAGAAGTTACATGCAGCCCTGAAGGAATGGGTGAGCTTTGCCTCCAAACTTCTCATTCCCCACATGGAAAAAAAAAATCAGATTTCAGCAGAAATCTTATACTGATAATCCTGACCCTAGGGAATAGGTACACCTCCTGGATTTCTCACTCAAAACCTCCATGCACATTACTTTACAATGATTTGGTAAATGGCTTAGGCCTCTTGCTAGTGTCTAAGATCCATGAACTCTGGGACTGGATCTCTTCTGCTCCCTGCACCCAGAAAATCAAGTAAAGTAGACTCTGACAGCCAGCGGGTTCCACTGGTAATAGCCCACGGATGGCTAGGGAAACCCTGAGAAGGCGCTAGAGTCATGTTGAACTATCCAAGTAGAAAGTTCACCGTCAAGCAGACACACACCTGATCTTCTCGTTCATCTCGTTTTGCTGTTTTCTTCTCTTGGCTGAGAGATTTTTGGTTTTTCATTTTTGCTTGTTTGTTTTATAGCAGTAAGGTAGAACCTCACTATGTCATCCTGTCTGGCCTGGAGCTCACTCTGTAGACCAGGCTGATCTTCAATTCACAGAGATCCTCCTGCCTCTGCCTCCCCCATGCTGAGAGTAAAGGCATGTGCCACCATGCCTAAACTGGTCTGGTTTTTGCATCAGACCTCTGGACTCTGACTTAGTGCTGGCTTCCCAAGCATTTGAGGCCAGGGTTGGGTGAGAAGACATGAAGGCAGCTGGTCATGGATGTGCTATCAAGCTGTGACTATAGCAAATACCTGGAGCCTACATCTCAGAGAAGGTCTCCAGGAAGCAGAAAGCCAACTCACGTGCAGAGGGTGGGGAAATGGGGCTCACCACCCAGCGCACATCACTCCTGTTGAGGTTACTCTGTCTATCTTACTAATACTTTGATAGCCTTAGGGTCAGGAAGAAAGGAACTGGCATTTCTGGCAAGTTCCTAAGGGACAAAGGTGTAGGTCTTGATCATCAGAGTTATCCAGAGTTCCCCAAACAAAGTTGCCCGAAGGGCACTGATAGCCTTTCCTATAACCCTTTGAGTCAAAGTCAGTCCAATATCATATTTCACAAGTGTCAGAAAGACCTAGATAGCATATGGACAATTACCTTTTATTTTATATTTAAATTTATTTGAAACATGCACGTATGTGTGCACATGCCACGGTGTATATATAGAGGAGACAACATTAGATGTCAGATTTCATCTTCCATTTTGTTTGAGACACATTCTATCATAGTTTTCTGATGCATGCACAAAGCTGGTTGGCCCTCAAGATTCCAAGGATTCTCCTGTCTCTGTCTCCTCCATCTCTTATGGAGGAATTACACTGGAATTACAGACACATGCTACTGGGCCCAGTTTGACCTGGAGACAAAGCCAGGCCCCCATGTTCATGTGGCTAGCACTTTACTTACTGAGATAACTCCCAGCCTGTTATTTTTTAAATCTAACTAGTAATATGTTAAGTTTTAAATGTCCTTCCTATTTAATGTTTAAATCACTGGCACCATTTTGTGATAGTAACATAATTTATAGAGTGCAAAAGAAATTAATTTTACAAGATGATCAATAAAGTAAACTAAAAACTATAATTGCATACAAGAATCAAAAACAAATTGTATCTGCTACTCACGTCTGCAATCACTAGCCCTTGTATTTATTCAATATCTACTAATACCAAGTACTCTTCCTGCACAAGAGAGTAGTAAGAGGCAGAGAGGGCACAAGTTCCACATATGAGACTTTTTCCAACAGCAAGGTAGCCATGGCTGCAGGTTTCAAACACTTGAATTTAGCATGCCTTTGCTGACTTGCCTTGAAAAGCTCAACCAGACTTCAGAAATGCATGCAACTACAGATGGCTATGGATGAGGAGGGAGGCCAAGATCTTCAGGAAGTTTTCAAAGGAAGGAAAAAAAATTACTTGAGCAAAGACAGGAAAGAGACAAGAGAAGGATGTGGGTCTATCAGCAGTCACATTTGAGGCTTTGTTCCCTCACCCCTGTCTCATCCCACTTATGCTACAGAGCTGGACTCACCATCTGGGAGCCGGAAGAAATGGAGAGGAAGTGAGCCGCTGCTGAATGTTGCCAAGTTGTCCCCAAAACATGCAGCCTTGAGTGGTTGCCTTATTGTGTAAGAAGACATAAAACCCAGATGGTGAGTTTCTGGAGTTTAAGTTCCTATAGAGAAGTCACATTTTCCAGCATATCCTAATTCCATTTGCTATGTGTGTGATGGCCAAATGTTGTTAAGGAAAGCCAGAAATGAAAATAAAGACCCAACTCATCAGCTATGATTGGCTCAACTCTGCATTCTTAGGATGACCGTGTTGTGGGTAGGAGCCACTGCTGGGCTGTATTCAGTGCTATGCAGTCCTAAGGGACTACTCACATATGTCAGCCAAAGTCTGGACTGACAGAAAAATCACAGTCAATTCATGGACAGTCTTACCCAAGGACCCACAGACTAAGGACAGAAAAATGACCAAATGATTGACTCAGAAAACAAATAGATCCGTATTTGCATGTGACTTAAGTTTGCATGTTGATTACTTTTCCTGGGAATGTAACTGTACTCTGTGCTCACAAAGCACCCATCCTTCTGTTTTCAAACTGTATTGGCAAAGCTAACAAAAATTAACCTGCCACATCCTTGCATGGATGGTTTGAATCCTAGAACCCTAGTTAGGGGCAGCAAAGGAATGAAGAAGTGACAGACATATATACAGAGAAACAAAAGCTGGCATATGGCAGTCTGGGATCTTGGATGGAGAAGCCACAGCACCTCCAGAAGCTCAGTGTGTTATTATATAGAGTCGGATGGGGAGGCAGAATTATTGCATATGGCTGAAACTGGAGGTGGGGCTATGGAATACAGGTTAAACAAAAAGGTGGGTTATTATACACAGCTGAACAAGGAGGTGGGTTTAGCTAATTTCTGTGGGACAGTCTTTGTAGAAGAGCAGCCTTTAGGTCATACACATAGGAATGGGGAGAAAGTAATTGTGAGCACACATTATCAACTTTCACTCAGACCAGAAGCCTTTGCCATCCTTCGGAGCCTCGTGGTGAGGGCAGAGAAGCTTTGCCAACTGTCCATAGGTATTTTAGGAAGGTATCTTTGAATCTTTGAAATGACCTAAAATATCTGGGAATCAGGGATCAAGAAAGGAATAAAAGCAAGCAGTCCACTTGGGTGCCTCTAGCACAGTGGTTTTCAACCTTCCTAATGCTGCGACCCGTTAGTACAGTTCCCTCATGTTGTGGTGACCTCCAACCATAAAATTATTTTATTGCTACTTCATAACCATAATTTTGCTACTGCTATGAATTTTAATGTAAATAACTGATAGGCAGGATATTTGATGTGCAATGTCCCCCAAAGAGGTCACACTTCATAGTTTGAGAACTTTTTGCAACATAGAAAGTGCTTGGGAGAGCAGAGAGCATGATGTAAACTTGTAGGGGTAAAAACTATCCTAGAAAAAATCTTTGGGAGGGCAATCCTTCCTTCCTTCCTTCCTTCCTTCCTTCCTTCCTTCCTTCCTTCCTTCCTTCCTTCCTTCCTTCCTTCCTTCCTTCCTTCCTTCCTTCCTTCCTTCCGGTTAGTTTCCAAACCTGAGACAAATGACTTAAGTGCCTACTTTACATAGCAAAGCTGACCCATCACCAGGTTCTCCCAGCATCGCTCAGTTTTCCACCTGTTACAGGGTCCTCCTGGATGGCATACCCTGCCCCCTACCCAAAACTTAACTTCTCCAGCCCAGGGGCTGGGCTTCCCTCCCCACAGCTGTTCTTCCCTGTATAATCCAACTGTTTTGGTTACCTGGTCCTTACTCTTTTGAGCCTCCTGGCTGCTACACCTGATTCCCCACTCTCCTCTCCCCTCTCCCAACATGGTCAGCTCAGTCTGGTCATGTCCACTCTGGGCTCTGGCTATGCTCTCCCACACATTTAGAATAAACTTTTTCCTCCACCAGACCTAGGAGAAGCCATACCCTTTCCTTTTGATTTATTTTTTCCCCATTCACTTCCCTTACTTGCAGCCTCAGGACCACATACCTTCCTCCCAGATGCGGGCCACTGTGTTTGCTCTCTTCCACAGAGAAGCAGGTGGCCCTGGCTCTTGTCACCTGCAGGACAATCTAATACTGAGAGAGTTAGTCTGACAGTCGGCCTTTGGCAACGAGTCCCTCACAAACCACACAAGGAAGTGTAAGGGCTAAGATGTGAGTCCCAAGAGGATCAGTCTTCAAAGTGGAGCCTTCTCTGTGGGGGTGCAGACCATATGAACCCCACACTCTGTCACTCATCCTGCAGAGACCTGAAGCTTGTGGTCAAGCATTTGGAGACTTTGCCTTCTAACTCAGATAGACAGACAAGCAGGCAGACAGGACATTTCACATGGTATTGTTCTAAGATTCCACAGGAGAAATATATGGAAAGTGCCTGGCTAGGTCTGGTGCCCTAAAGTCAGAAGAAAAGCCACTGTCACCATGTAGCTTCAAGCAGATATATTGGAGCTGCAAATTCAGCTGTGGATGAACTGACCCTTCGCTTCATTATTCAAAAAGAAATCAAAATCCACCTGCAAGCCACATTCAATGGGGCTCCCAGGAGACTCTATCTAGGTTATTATCAAAACTCCCTTACCCACCAGATCTCCCAGTGTGCCTGTGCATTGGGGAGACCCTGTAGCTGAGAGAACCAGAAGCCTTGTCTAGGTGCCGATGAGAATAGGAAGCCTGAACTCTGAACTTCTGCAGTTCTAGGGTAAGGACTTGGGACCTGTCTTCTAGAGCCCCCATGAAGCTCGCTTTCCTTCATCCATCTTACAACTCTTGACGTCCCACATGACTTCAGGGATGTCTAAGAGCCTGTCACTCAACAGCCAGGTATCACACCAGGAGAAAGAGCAATCATTTCACAGTTGATGACTTGCTTTTCAAGGGTCCCCTCATCTGCCAGATCTCTCTACCCTCCCCTGTTAGTCAGTCAGCCTAGCTGAATTAGACAGTTTCAAGTTGACTAAGAGACCTTGTCTCAGTTAATAAGATAGAAAATGACAGAAGAAGACATCAACATTGACCTCTGGTCTCCATATATACATACACACACGGACACTTGCATATACATAGGCACACACATAAACACAAAAATCAAATAAGTGAAAATAGAATGTAGAAGATTGGCCCCTTGCAAAGGGATGGTTCCAATGGTGGAGATTAAAGCCATAAATCCTGAAAGTGAACACAGCTATCGTCTTCTTAGCAAAATGTGTCTTTTCTGTGTAGCCCTGAGAAAGCCATGGGGCTGTTGGTAGAGCTTCAATGTCCCAGGATTTCTGCACCTGACCAGGAAATCCTATTAGGACTCTTAGAAGATGCCACCTATGCCTACCCTCTGCAGTGACTTTCAATAGTGCCATGTGCTTCACCCCTGGTTTTCATTTCAAAGATCACCAAGCATGCACCAAGGATGGGCACCGGCAGCGGAAGGCTGGCGTCAGAGCGGTATTTAACTGGGTCTTTAGTACAAAAAAATCTTCAAATCCAGCCACACACTAGCATAGGTTTCATGTTCTCAAGACTCAGGTCTCCACCACTGAGGGACTGGGGAGGGTGAGGTAATTAACAGTGCTTCTGGACTTCCTGAGGTGCCTGTACCCAGGCCTTGCTTCTCTAGAGATGCCAAAGCCAGTAGCTGAACTTGCAAAACCATCAGGCAGGAATTGGACTATGGCTTGAGAGCTCTGCTGCTGGTCTGGCCTCTTAGGACTAACTGTACTGATACTCTTCCCCAGCATCTCCTTCCCAGATCCTTTACACGGCACCAGAGCTGGGCAGCTGAGAGCTCCCAATCCTGATTCCCGAGTCCCACGTCCTCCATCTTCTCAAAAAACATACACCAGCTAGGAAACTCTTGTCAAAAATAAGCTGAGAGATGAGGCTGGGAATGACCTCCTTTGGCACCAGGGATTCCGAGAGGATTCATCTGTAGATTATGGAGTCTTGGAAAGTCTTTGCAGAAGGAGGCAGCTAACTAGCTGCTGGAATTTCCCAGTGATGTGAACACCTAGGGAAGCATTCTGGGAGAGGAGAACAGCCTTGCTAATGAATTAAGCCAGATGTCTAAAAGATCCGGAGATAGAGCAACTCGTGTGTGTGTGTGTGTGTGTGTGTGTGTGTGTGTGTGTGTGTGTGTGTGTGTGTGTGTGTGTGGGCACAGAGAGAAAGAGAAAGAGTTTGTATGTGCTTCTCTTCATTTGGTTTTGCTGGTGTGAGATTATTTCCTGTGTTTTCTTGGGTGTAGTTAATACCCTTAGGCTGGACTGTTTCCCCTAGTACCCCCTGTGGGGCTGGATTTGTGGAAAGATATTGTTTAAATTTGACCTTGTTGTGGAATATCTTCTTTTCTCCAACTATAGTGATTGAAATTTTTCCCAGTCATAGTAATCTAGGCTAGTATCCATGGTCTCAGAGTCTGCAAGGCATCTATCCAAGCCCTTCTGGCTTTTAAAGTCTCCACTGAGAATTCAGGTGTAATTCTGATGGGTCTGTCTTTATGTACTTGGCCTTTTTCCTTTACAGCTTTTAATATTCTTTGTCTGCATGCTTAGTGTCTTACTATGTGGCAGAGGGATTTCCTTTTGTGGTCCAATGTATTTGGTGCTCTGTAAGCTTCCTATACCTTTATCAGCATGTCCTTCTTTAGGCTAGGAAAATTTTCTTCTATGATTTTGTTGAAAATATATTCTGAGTCCTATTATTCTTGGGTTTGGTCTTTTCATGGTGTTCCTGATTTCCTGCGTGTTTTATGCCAATAACTTTTTAGATTTAATATTTTCTTTGACCACTGTATCAGTTTCTTCTACTGTATCGTTTACACTGTGATTCTCTCTTCCTTCTCTTGTACTCTGCTGGTGATGTTTGACTCTGTCGTTCTCTGCCTGGACTTTCCACCTTTCCTTTGGATTGAGTTGTCCTTACTGCCTCTATTTTCATTTTCAAGTCTTGAACAGTTTTATTCATTTCCTTCACCTGTTTGTGTTTTCCTGGATTTCTTAAGGGATTTATTTGTTTCTTATTTAAGGGCCTCTTGCATCTTCATAAGATTGGATTTAAGGTCATTTTCTTGTGCTTCGGCTATGTTGGAGATCCAGGGCTTGCTGTAGTGGGATGGCTGGGCTCTTGCGGTGCCATGTTGTCCCTGGCTGTTGTTGATTGTGTAGTAGGATACTGGCCTCTAGTCATCGGGGTTTGGGATTATAGGTTTAGGAATCAGTGTCTGAGTTTATCTTTGTTAGATGGATGTTTTGGGATATTTTCCCCCTGGGGTTTTATTTCCTCTCTGGTATTCTGGCCTCAGTAGCCTGTGGCTCTGATGACTAGCAAGTCTTCAGGTTCCAAAGAGGGTCTCTGCTGAGGTTTCGGCAGCTTGTGTGGTCTCTAGAGAAAAACTATGAGCAAAATGCATTGTGGTCTCTGGGTTCAGGGTACTGGCTTGTTCTCTAGGGTTTCTAGTACCAGCCTGGCCTGCTGGGGTTCCTCCTAGTAACAGCATGGTCTCTGGTAGAACAGGAGTTGGAAACTTCTGGGCGGGCTTTATGGAGTGTTAGCAGGTGACAGGTGGTGTCTTACTTGGGTTCCTGGGACAGTCCTGGTCTCCAGTAGAGCAGGATTATTCTACTGGAGTTGTGGGCTAAGATATGGCAAAAGCTGTGTCTCTAACTATAAGGCTAGTGACCTACAAAGGCCTTTCCTTATTTTGTAGAAGACCTAGTATGGCTGATGGCTGAGGAACAACTGCAGGACCTGTTAGCCTTGTAGGTGCAAACACTCTCAAATGCTTGGCCTGGATCTTGGATGGGAAACCTGGCCTCTAGAGTATAGGATGCAGACACATGTGAGGATAGGTGAGCTTTTTCTAAGGAAATGACTCCTGCTCCCCACAGGTGGTTCTGCACCTCAGAGAAGATAGACTCACCCGTTTCTTGCTAGGAAGAGTTAGCACTTCACCCGGATAAATGATGCAGCAGAGGCTTCATGTCCAAAGTAACAAGCTCCCTGGCTCCTAGGCTGTCTTCAGCTCTAAGGGTTCAAGCCTCCCATGTGCTGATTCTGCTGAGGTTTATAATAATTAGCTATCTGGTGGGAATGAATAGGAGCCAGGGTAGGCCCTCAAGGATTAGGCAGGGTTCTTGATCAAAAGATAAGATAAGCCCTGAAAAAAGAAGCCATGGCTCTTATCCTGTTCAGCCATGGGGCTCAGTACCTTTTCTCAGAGCAGCATAGGTGCCCTCTGCTTCTTCCGGCTTCTCTCTGGCACTCTGCTCTGTTCCGCCTCTTCCTAGAGTCTTCTAGTCTGGTAGCCCCACCCACACTTCCTGTCTGCCTTTGGCCAATCAGCGCTCTTTATTAAACTCATAAGAGGGGACAATTATTTACAATGGAACAATATAATCCCCCTACAACATGTGACCTGAAAACAGAAACAGGGTTTGGGAGACTAGAAAAGAAGTCGCAGGGCTGGTGAGGAAGTGAAGAGGAGGTTCAATGAAGCCAAAACAGATAATATTTCAAAAATGCTATGGTGAGACCTACTAGTTTGCATGTTAATTAAAAATTAAAATTCACTTAATTAAAACTAACAGACAACTACCCTGTAAGAGCTCCTGAAGTTGGGGTAGGTAAAACTTACTCTTCTGTTAGTTGTAATGGACAGTTTCCAAGATGGCCATCGGTGGCCTCTTTGTGAATTCTCCTTCCACTGAGCATGAGCTAGAATCCTGCAGGTGATAAAATGCTACTTCCACGACTGCCTTGGTTTAATCTTGATCTATCTGATTCATTCTGTCTTGGCCCAGGAAGTCCTGGGAGGCTCATTTAAAAAGCTATGTGAAAAAGAATGCTCTTGGGAGACCTCCCAGAGACCTGAGACAATCTGGGTGACCCAGGTGACAGCCAGCATAACTACCAGCCATAAGCAAGCCTTCGTCTAGTGAGTCCCTGAGCAGAGTCATCTAGTTAGAGAGTTCCTGCTTGACTCAAGGAAACTGTGAGATAGGGCTGTTCCTTCAGACTACCAGGTTAAAGGAATTTGTTCCTCTGCAATCAACAGAAAACCCAACAGTTCTTAGAAACCTGAAGAAATTAACAATTCATGGTGAACAAAGTAAAAATGTCTGCCTTGAAAATCACAGGTTTTTTTTTTTTTCATGGAGAAACATGAGCATACCAATTATATATCAGATGTCTAAATTATTTTTCTGTTGCTGTGATAAGATACCATGACCAAGGCAATATTTCTTTTGGGGGATGGGACAGTGTTTCCTGTTCTAAGCTCTGTAGACCAGACTGGCCTCAAATAAGGAGCTCCCTCTGCCTCTGCCTCTCAAGTGCTAGGATTAAAGGTGGTGTGCTACCACTGGCTGCCTGGCAGTTTCTCACAAAGAGAAATATTTATTTGGGCTGACAGTACCACAAAGTTAGAGCCAATGATCATCATCATGGCACAGAGCATGGCAGCTCACAGACAGGCCTGGCACTGGAGCAGCATCTGAACTCTTACATACTGACCCACGGCATGAGGCAGGGGTAGGGAGGAGAGAGAATTATAACTTGGAATGGCTTGAGCTTTTCAAGCACCATGAAAGCCACCCCCAGTGACACACCTTCTCCAATGAGGCCATACCTTCTAATTCTTCATACCAGGGCAGGCCACATGCTCAGGAATAGTTAGCCAACACAAAACAGATTCCATTTTGTTGTTATTGTTGTTGTTGGTGGTGGTGGTAGGGGGTGTGTGTACATGTGTGTATGTGTGCAAGTGTGTATGCCTGTGTATGTGTGTGTGTATGTGCATGTGTGCATGTGTGTGCGCGCGCGCACGCGCGTGTGTGTGTGTGTGTGTGTGTGTGTGTGTGTGTGTGTGTGTGTGTACACACTTCCTTCAGTTTGGTTTTGTGTTAGTGTATTTAAAGACAGAAGGAATATGAATGGGATGGGTAGAAATGGGAGACATCCGGGACGGTTTGGGAGGGCCTGGAGAAGAGATGAACTATGAACAAAATACATTGAATGAAAGAAGTTTTACATGGCCAATATCTTGAAAGATGGTAGAGGAAAGGGAAAAAAACAAAGGATGTGAACCAGGGGATTGTGCTCTATGAAAGGGCCCAGACACATCATTAGCCACAGTCACCAAGGGTTCTAGCATCACTGAAGACTTCAATAGGCACTCCGCTCTGTAGGCTAGAGGTAGTCAAACAGCTGGCTTTGTCAATGTCCAAGGGAATGACCCTCTATCCTTAGGTCACAAGTTCAGATACATCAGGAGTCAGCTTGTGCCATTTACCATAATGACTGGCAAGTTTGAAGAAACATTAAAAAGAAAGTCACCTTCACAGAATTGTGAAGATCGCTGTTTCTAGGTGCCACAAAGAGTACCCTATAAGGTAGTGCTTAATATTAATAAACACACACACATACTCCTGAAGAAAGAAAGGAAACCAGGCATCTGAGTCCAGTTACCCAGGTAAGAAGTCATGGTCCATCCTTACTCAGGTCTGGATCACAGTCAATGTTCAGATTCAGAGCCTGTTGACTGAAGAGGTAGATGGGTCTTGAGAAGAAGTGCAAAGCGACACGATGGCAGGTGTATTTAATAACATTTACTCAGGTCATCACACACTAAAGAGACAGGTACTTCAATGTTCAAAATACTTCTGGATAGATCTCAGGTGATAATGATGCTTAGACACGGAGTACTATACTAGTCATCTATTAAAGAGGGTGTTTAAAAAGTCAGATTATGAAGGGGAATCCCGGCTAATGTCTCTGTGAAACCATCCAGTCATCTTTTCTCTAGTCCTTGAGATTGATCAATTTAGCAGTTGGGGTTGTACCTACATTGAATCCTTGGCCTGAAGAATAAGAGACCATTAAAGCTATCAGCTCCTCTTGACCCAGACAGTAAATAAAAAATATTATTTGTGGGATAGAGACAATAACACTATTAAAAATCTAAGAGAAGGCCAGGGCTGTAGCTCAGTGGAGTGCTTTCCTGGCTACATGAAGCCCTGGGTTTGGTCCCAGCACCAATTAGATATGGCCGTGCATGCGTATAATCTCTCGGAAGGTAGAAGAAGCTAGAGGATTTGGAAAATCAATGACTTCTTCAGCTATGTTGGGAGTTTTATTCCAGGCTGGGCTATGGGAGACCCCGGTCAAAAATAACAACAATAAAAACGAAACCCAACAACAAAATTCTCAACAATCTGGGCTTGTTTATAATTTCAACAGTTAGGAGCGTGAACTGAGAAGAACTTAAACTTCAAGGCCATGGACTACACAGTGAGTTCCAGGCCAGCCTCGGCTACTAGCATATGTCCTACCCCAAAGACCCTAAGGGATGCAAGGCTGACAGTTTCTCTGACATCTTCATTGAATTTGCTGAGGACCAGAGGACCAGATGGATCTTGGAGAGTGACTACAGTTACAAGCTCCTTCGAAGGGTGGCCTTGAGCTCAGTGACAGCATTGAATGTGGCACTAGAGCTAGAGCGGGTTAATAAGCCCTTTCCCCACCCCAGAAACTGTATGGCCACTCCTTCCTACTCTTCTTAGAAAAGAGGATGGTATTGACTCATAAAACTGATAACACTGATATGTTCTTGTCACCAGGCTATTTTAAGTCCCTGGTTCTTTCGGTAAGACAGCCTGAAGAGCACTGTGCTCCGTGAACTCCCACAGAGCAATCACAGGGCTATATCTTGTTGATGGCATCACGCTGTTCTGACAGAATGCACAAGGACTGACTAACCATGGGAAAGTTTGGTGAGACAAGAGTGCCTCACAGAGGGGGAAGGAATGTTATAAAGATTCAGAGGCTGCCACTTGCCATGGATGTGACAGAATGTCTCCTCTGAGGTAAAAAACATCGATGCAGGTCCAAGTGGTAGAATCACAGTGCAGCCCACATTGATTTCAGAACAGGATCATGTTGTCTGTGGCAGACTGGCACACACTGTAAGTAAAGCCACTCCTAATGAGCATAGGACCATGGTAAACATAATCCATGTGGTTATGGGGAACAGATTGATCATCTGTCTGAAACTACCTGTTGAGCTTGGATCTGTGAATTTACCAAGTCATAAAGTTGCACAAGTTTAGAGTGCTCTATTGTATGGAATCAACTTTCATCAATAGACAACCAAGACCCTCGGGTGGCCTGTCACAGCGGCACAAGCATCTCTCTCCAGCGGGTACCTATATCATGTTGGGGTTCTTAGGGCAGGCTGAAGAAAGAAGCAGTCCTAGTGTGGATAATGATGAACAGGTTTGGTGCTGGGTGCCAGGTAATATGGCACATCAGTGCATTGCTTCTACATTCAGGAATGGTCTTGAAACACAGTAGATGGAGATAGAAATCTATCCAGTGGGTGGATCTGACAGTGATGCATGTGCACAGCTAATCTGTGTCCAGAGGTGAGAACATAGAGATGTATGAGTAGAGAAACACAACTGGCTCATCAGATTAGAAGAAGCCTAGAACATCAGAGGCAAGATCTGAGGCCCAGACATGTGGATGGACAGATGAGAGTAGGCACAAAATAAAAATGTTTGCATCACATTTTGATGCCCACCAGGAAGCACCCTCTCTGTAAGGGGAATAAAGCAACTAAGTGGACAAAATGCCTCAGCTAGATGTGTGAGGTGCATGATGGGTAACAGAGAAGGGGACTCATTGAAGATGTCAGCAACATGGTCCCCACTCACCATACCATGGCCAATCTAGTTACATGCTCAAGTGGATATAGCAACAGCCAACCCCAAGTTCATATGATGATATAAATTGTGTCCCTCCCAGCCCCTGTGACCTGTCCTCCAATGTTGAAGTGAAGTCATTAGGAAAGGCTCTAATCTAGTGTGATTGGCATCTTTACCAGAAGAGATTTGGGTACAAACATAATCAGAGAGAAAACAATATAACAACCCAGAAAGAAGATATCATCTCCAAACCCATGAAAGAAGTCTTCACTAGCTGTCCCCTCAAGAACCTCAGCAGAAACCACACTACTGATACCTTTGGTTTAGGCTTCTAGCCTGAAGAAAGAGGACCTAAGCTTGTTTCTGTTGAGTAGGTCATCTAGTCTGGTACTTTATTACAACAGCCCAAGAAGGGCTCACAAAACCCCTTACGTGGCATTTTCCCTCAAGGCTACTTGGTGATGCTTTCTGTCTCAGAAGGTTATGCTGGCTAGTTTTATGTCAACTTGACACAAGCTGGAGTCATCAGGGAGGAGGAAGCCTCAGTTGAGGAAAGGCCTCCACAAGATCCATCTGTGAGCAGTGGAGGAGGGCCCAGTTCATGGTGGGTGGGGCCATCCCTGGGCTGGTCAACCTGGGTTCTATAAGGAGGCAGACTGAGCAAGTTACTGAGAGCAAGCCATTAAGCAAGCAGCACCTCTCTGCATCAGCTCCTACCTCAGGTTTCCTGCCCTGCTTGAGTTCCTGCCTTTATTTCTTTAAATGATGAATGTTATATGGAGCTGTGAGTGAAATAAATCCTTTCTTCCTCAAGCTGCTTTTCCTATGGGGTTTCATCACAGCAATAGGAACCCTTCATTCTGCCTTTCATTCTTGTGGAGACAGGTAGTAGTTATTCAGAGTATGGGACTTGCCTTTCCTGCGGAGTGGTTCCTCACCAGCACCACTATTCAGAAGCTTAGTTCAGAGTTGCTCTCATGTGCATTTTATGTACATGGTCTTTATCTTACTCAGTGTTCTACTGCTGTGAGGAAACACTATGACCAAGGCAACTCTTAGGAAGGAAATAATTTAATTGGAGGCTTGCTTATAATTTCAGAGGCTAATTCCGATATCATAGCAAGGAACATGATGACATGCAGGCAGGTGCTGGAGCAGTAACTGAGAGCTATATCCTAATCTGTAGGCAGAAAGAGAGAGAGAGAGAGAGAGAGAGAGAGAGAGAGAGAGAGAGAGAGAGAGAGAGAGAGAGAGAGAGAGAGAGACTAGGCTAACATGGGCTTTTGAAATCCAGAAGCCCACCTTAGTCATACACTTCCCCCAACAAGGCCATACCTACTCCGGAGAAGCCTACTAATCTTCTTAATCTTTTCAAATAGTGCCACTCTCTGGTGACTAAGCATTAAAATATATGATCCACTGGGGCCATCCTTATTCAAGTCACCATAGCCTTTCCAGGCCACTGACATATACCCATCAGACTCATCATATAAAAGCATCAGTATCAGTGAACCTCACAGGCTTCTATAGGCACAGCTGAAGGATGGGTGTCATGCATTACAGGCATTAAATGAAAAAATCTCAGTGTGCCATTGAATCCCTAGGAGGTGAACACACTATCTGAGAATGAGGGATAGAATCAGGAGTGGCTCCATTTACTATTATTCCTGTGCATGCACCATGTGACATTGGATTGCCTGTTCTCTAGCCCTAGATGAAAAGGGGAAGGCTCCATCATCACCAGGCAAGCCACAAAGACCTGCAGAGGTGATAATGGGAGATGAAAGGACTGTGAAAGGACTGTAAGCCAATAGAGAATAGGGAGATGATAAAAACTGATCAATGTCTATTGTTGCCCTAATGGATGTAATTGGTATATATGTGTGTGTGCGTGCATGTGTGCATGCATGGTTGTATATGTGTGTGTGTAACATGGAAAGACCAGAAACACACCTTGGTACTGTTTCTCAAACAGGATCTCTCACTGAATTCCAGGACACCATTTTCTATGTGGGTAAGTTGGAACTTGCTGTTTGCATGCCAAGCACTTCACTGGCTGGGCTATCTCCCCAGCTTGTAATCAGCTCTGACTTCCTTTTAATGTTCACCCCAGCAACAGAAACCAATGGAGCTGTAAAGGATCTGAGTATGTATGAAGGAGTGCAGCTGTGAGCATGAAGTTGGATTGTTGAAGGCATGGGGACACACCACTCAGTGTTCCCTCAAGAGACAGCCTGTTGTAAGGACTACACTTTACCAACAGTCTTCCTCCTTGTCATACTCAACCTCAGTGTTCAGGCTAAGACCACTCACGCCCTAAAAGTGTCCCAGCCCAAGACTTGTAATGTTAGAAATTACAAAGCCATCTTCCAGCCAGTATGGACTATTTGGTGCAAGCTTCTGCTGGAAATGCCGGTAGGTTCTTAGAACTGCATGGCCGTCTAAAAATCAACCTACAATCCTCTTTGCTTTTCCTTTCCTCAAAGCCTGAAGGTTCTCCTTAACTAACTTCTGCCCCTTGACCTCTTCATCTTTTCCAGAAGTCATAGCCAACGAATCTCTGGCACCTCTGATGCCTTCTTGGTATCTGCTTCTCAGGGGTCTGACTCTACAGGACAGCCTTCCACACCAGGATGGACAAGGACCCTGGAGCGTGCATAGTCTTGAAGGAGAGAATTGAAACAGAGGATCAGAAGTGTGATTCCAAAACAAACCAGACTGTGACTTTCGCATAGGTAACACTGGAAAGGAGTGAACACCCCCAAAACAGAACAGAGGACAAGAGCACAGAGCCCCCCCCCCCAGTCTCCTTGGCTGCCATCTCCCCATATCTAGACCTCTGAAGAGTGAGCAATCTTGAACTCAGCCCTTGGGTACTTCAATTCTTCCTTAGCAAGATTCCTAGTCAAAGACTATTGTGGCCTTCTGTGACTTTTTGTGGAGATGCTGAAGACTCCCAAATTTATGTGACAGGTCATAAAAATTAAGAGATCTACCCTTCAAGAGATATGAGCAAGAAAGAAAAGGCAAGCCACAGGATAAGAAAAAATGTTCCGACTATGTTATTGGTTAAGGACTTCCATCCAGAGTATTTGAGGAAGCCTTGCTGCTCAATACTAAACAGATACACAGCCTAAATGATAAAAATAGGCAAGCAATTGAAATAGCTATTTCCTCCAGCGTTGATATACAAGTGACCATCAAGAAAATGAGAAATGCTCAAAATCCTTAATAACAGGGGAGAAGCAAACCAAAACCACAATAAGATTTCCACTTCCCATTCACTAGCCGAAATATATAGAAAAGCCCGTTGATCACTCAAAGAGACCAGAGGCTGATTGCTGAAGAGACTGGGAATGGCATAGCTGTTTAAAAAGCAGTTTGGCTCTTCCTGAAAGTGTCAACGTATGCTATGATGCAACATTCTTCCCCTAAATACACCCAAGAGAACAAAACTCACATACGCACACAGTACCTCTGTGGAAACATTCACAGTAGCTGGAAACTACTTGAAGGTCCAATTGAATAATAAACAGATGCACCAAACACAGAAATGCTATTCCCCATAAAAAAGGATGTATTACTCATGTTCATGAGTGGACCTTAAGAACCCTGTGCACTAGGATGGCAGGATGACCAATATTCCTGCCTGGCATTTATGTGGGTACTGGGGATTTCAACTCCAGTCTTCACACCGTCAGTGAATTGTTTATACACTGAGCCATCTCCCTAATTCCTACCATTGCCTTCTTAGGGGTCAGACTCTATTCCTCAAAAGTTCTAAACTGCAATGTGACTCTAAAGGCCGTCAGGGTGGCTTCTAAAGCTATCTGATTAGTGCCTTTAGGAGATACCAAGAGACACTAGAAAACATAGGGATGTGCATATGGAGAAAGATCATATAAAGACATGGAGAGAAGGTTATCACTGAAAATCCAAGGACAGGGCTGGGAAATAGCTGGGGGGCGGGGGGGGGGCAAAAGGCACTTGATGCCAAGCCTGACAACCTGAGTTAGATTCCTGATCCCTATATAGTGGAAGGAGAGAACCAAGTTCTCTTCTGGCCTTCATAAGCACATGTACATAAGCACATCTCTCTCTCTCTCTCTCTCTCTCTCTCTCTCTCTCTCTCTCTCTCTCTCTCTCTCTCTCTCACACACACACACACACACACACACACACACACACACACACACACACATACACACACACAAAAACACACACACAAATCAATACATGTAAAGGAAAAACAAGAAGGAATTGTGTTTGGGGATGGCCTTTCTGTACACTATGAATGTGTGTTGCTACCATTAGTTAATAAAGAAGCTGCCTTGGCCCTTGGAAAGAAAGAATATAAGCCAGGAGGAAAATCCAAGAGAGATACAGGGAGAAAAAGGCGAGTCAGGGGAGGCACTGAGAGCTGCCAGAGGATCAGGATGTAATGGAACACAGTTAAAGTCGTGAGACATGTAACAATATATAGATTCATAGAAATGGGTTAATATAAAATAGCTAGTTATCAATAAGCCTGAGCCATAAAACAAACAGTTTGTAATTAATAGTATGCCTCTGACTCCTTATTCTGGTACCAGCAGGCAGGAGAGATCATCCATTTACAAGATTAGAAGTGTAGCTCAGTGATAGAACGCTTGCCTAGCCCTAGACTGCTCCTCCAGCTCCACCAGACTAAACAAGCCTGAGAACATATCCATCTGGACACTATAGTCTCTGAATTGTGAGGCTATCCACTGCTGAATTAGCCACGGTCTGAGCAAAGTAACATTCCTACACATCCCTCCACCCCTCACAGCCTTTCCTTCAGGTCCCTGTGTATCCAAAGCTGGCCTTGAACTCCTGGACTTCCCAAGAGTTCTCCCGAGCACTGGGACTCTACAGGTGTGCACCACCACGTCGGAATCAGCAATGCTACTGCTTCCTGCTGGCCGTTGGCTGCCCTGCTACTCCATCTCTGCTGCACAATTCCAGGGGTCTATCCAGGGTTCTTTGCCCCTCCTCCTAGCCCACTTCCCTCTGCTGGGGCCACGCTGGCCCTGTGGAAGTTCAGATATAACTCCTGGCATGCTGTATGTCATTGTCCCCATACTTCACTCTCACATCTCACCCCACAGCTTGGTGTTCTGATGTTGCCATGCCCTGGGGGGACTTTGCCCAGTGACTCTATTTAAAATGACCAGGGCCATTTTCAATGCCAGGGAATACTGCTTCACCTTGCTTTTTGTTTGTTTGTTTCTTAATGACTTCTCACCTAACATCCAGAGTTGTTACAGATTTCACTGCGTGTATATTGTTCCTATCCCCATCTCCCTCCCTACCCTACACCTACTCTATCCCCTACACCCCACACCCTACCTACCTCACCCAGACCCCACACTCCACAACCCTACTTACCCCACTCATACCCCGCACCCCTACCTACTCCACCCGTACCCCACTCACATCTGTCCCCACCCCCTGCTAGAAAGTCTGCTCCGTGAAGACAGAATCTTGGCATCATCTGGGCTACCTCATTGTGCCTAGGGCAATGCCTGGCCTTTGGTTAAAGCTCAGTAAAGCTGACCTTTCACTAATAAAGGAAAAGGTAAAGAAACTGAGTTTCATCCGGGTTATGCTTCTTTTCTTGAGAAAAAAAAAAAAAAATCTCAGAACCAAATTTGTGTGCTGTCTTGGGTAGACATACCAGGGAATTTAGGCGCAAATCTACTGCTCTTCTTAATTTCACTTTCTGCCATTTCTCTCTCTCTCTCTGTTTCTCTTCCTTTTTCTGGGATGGTCTATATTTCTGTTAGCCATCTTAATTTTCTTAAATGTTATTGAACAATGTGAAAAATATGCAGAGGTTTTCTGGTCTTCTATGGCTGTTTGCTCTCTGGCTGCCATAAAGGGTAAGAGAAAGACACTGTACAAATCCCTAGCCCATCTTGTTAAGTGGACACAGATTTCTCTTGTGTCAGGAGTCCCTGGAGGAATTCTGAAGCTCTACAAATTGTCCCAGGGCTCATTAGCTGCAGAGAAGGACCTCACAGTCACAGGAAAGTCATGGAAAAACAGTGGGGAAACAGCTGTGTCTCCTTAGCCTGTAATATGCTGAGCCAAAGTTGAAGAGGGTGCTTTAAAATTTGCCTGCCCTGAAGGGCACAAGGAAGGTTTCTGGGTTAACTGCCTGGGTGCCAGCGACTACAGGAACAGAACCGGCATTGTCCCACAGGCTGGGTCCCTAGAGAACAGCACTGTTCTTTTCTCCACGTGGAAGGTTCCATAGGGCTGGAAGCAAAGCCACACTGAGTCACACTTCACAGACATTGGGAAAGTCTCCTTCTGCTCCCTCAGAGATCAGACAGAACCTGTAGGTTGAAGCCAGGACCCCGGGGGACTGCAGCTTCAGGCACCCTGCACCCACAGGCGCTGCTCCAGACTGCCTAGGGAAGAGTGAAGCCAAGCTGGCTGAGGAATAGAGGCTGGAGCTGCTTCGAGGCCAATAAGGGGTCTCTAATTCCAAACCAGCCTCTCTGGGAAGAACTCCGCTAGCTTTTTCACACACACAGTTTAGCCTCAAGGCTTGGGTGAGCATCCAGGTGAGGAACCCTGTGTTTTTCCATCACAGATCTTGGCCTCGGATTCAAGATGGCCTCAAATGACATCACTTTACCACCTTCTTTGCATCTTTGTCTCGTGCTGGCTGACACTTAGCTTGGCTCCTGAAGACTGGTTGAGTCTGGAAAAAAGATCGAGGGTCTATGAGGGAGAAATCTGAGCTTCGAGTCCCTGCTCTCCACAGAACACAGTGCGTCAGGATCAGCCATGTAACAATTTCCACACTGCACCTCCGCCTAAGGTTACCAGTTAAAAATGAAGCTGCCGGGCCTTTGGGGTGGACCTCAGCGGGCAGGACCGCATATTGGTTTCACATCCTTCGTTTCTCTCTTTGTTTTTATCCCTTTTCCCATTTCTGTGGTCTGTTGCAAGTTTTGAAATGTTATGAAGCATTGTTAAAAAGCATGTCCAGGCATCTGTCCTTCTATGGGCATTTGCTCTCTGGCTGCTGTGGGGGTGAGAAGCATCTGGGAAGCTCTCGGCATGAGACCCACACATACAATCCTAGATCAGAGGTAGGATAAGATCAGAAATTCAAGGTCATCCTCAGCTACATAGAAAATTTGAAGCTACTCTGGGATAGAGACCAGTGGGGGCAGGGGGGGGTTATTAAGTAAGGCTGCCCACCATCTAGAGCTGTTTGTTTAGTAGGCACAAGGACCCTGCACCTCTAACAACTACACTGGTGCCTGGACCTGGCTACAGACCGAGCTATCAAGACTGATGGTTCCAGTCTCTGTGGGATGCAGTGAAAGAAAATGAGCTTCAAATTATAAGATGCCATAGATTACTTTTTTGTTGAGACAAGATTTCTCTGTGTAGCCCTGGCTGTCCTCAAACTCACTTTGTAAAGCAGGCTGGCACCACTTAAATAATCATCACTACCTGTAAGGTGTTTGTGTTTAGTAGCTTAGGTGTAAAATCACGTTTTTAACTAATAACCTCCAACTTACAATGGGATTCTGAGGCAATGCCCTATTGTAAATTGCAGTACCCCAGGGCAGGAGTTTGGTCCTTGACCCATGCTTACTAGTCCAGAATGCATGGCCCTGAGTGTGTTATACTCCATAGAGAAATCTGGCACACCGATAACTGGGCTCTACCGCTGCAGAGATTATTTCATTCAGAGAAAACACCCTGCTTTACTTCTGATTTTGATGTCTCCTTCTTGGGCTCTTCTCACCACCTGGACATGAAGCACAGAAACCTCGGAGGACCCTCCTTGCAGGGCAGAGGAGACTGCTTGGTGGGGAGAGCATGAATGCATATTTCTCAGCTGAACTGAGGAGCTCCAGAATCAGAAAACCAAGTGGGGAAACCGAGGACGACACTGGGCATCAACCTCCATCCAGCCTCTACACACGTATTACTCACTTACATTCTCATACATGCATGTATACCCAACATTCAACATGCGCAAACACACAAACGTTCCTACAAAACAAAATACCTCGTGGTGGTCCAGCAGCTAGAAAGGCCCCAGATGTCATCAGTGTTTTTGATCTTAGCCATCCTGACAGGTGTAAGATGGAGTCTCAGAATCATTCTGGTTTTTATCTCCCTGATGGTTAAGGATGTTGTACACTTCTTTAAGTGAGTCTAAATCATTTGAGATTCTTCTGTTGAGAATTCTCTGTTTAGATCTGTTTTTAAAATTGGATTGTTTGGTTTTTTGCTGTCTAGGTTTTTTAGTTCTTTATATATTTTGAAGGTCAGCCCTCTTGTTAGCAATGGGGTTTGTGACGATCTTTTCCCATTCTATAGGCTGCTCTTTTGTCCTATTGACAGTGCCCTTTGCCTTTGTCTCCATGCTGGAGGGGATGTAAAGCAAGGGGAACCCTCCTCCATTGCTGGTGGGAGTGCGAACTTGTACAGCCATTTTGAAAATTAATATGGCAGAAATTTTCTCAGAAAATTGGGAATCAATGTACCACAAGACCATCTGTACTCTTGAGCATGTACCCAAAGGATGCTCAATCACACCACAAGGACACTTGCTCAATTATGTTCATAGAAGTGTTATTCAAAATAGGCAGAACCTGGAAATAACCTAGATGTCCCTCATCCGAAGAATGAATAGAGAAAATGTGATATAGTTACACAATGGAGTATTGCTGAGCTATTAAAAACAATGATATCATGAAATTTGCAGGCAAATTGATGAAACTAGGGGAAAAAATCATCCTGAGTGAGGCCACCCAGACCTAGAAAGACAAACATGGTGTGTACTCACTCATAGGTGGATATTAGCTGCAAAGTAAAGAGTAACCATGCTATAATCCACAGCCCCAGAGAGGCTGGATAACAAAGAGGGCACAAAAGAGAATATATAGATTTCCCTGGGAAGAAAAATAGAAGATATCTCCTAAGGAGACTGGGGCAGGTGGAGATAGGAACATGAGGGTCGGTATGAGGAGTGGAGGGGGGGAGTCTTGAAATGGGTGGAGGGCATTTGGGGGTCAGGTAGAAATCTGGTGCAAGGGAAATCCTACTAATCTGCAAGAATGATCCTAGCAATCGTAGAGAGGAGCCTGAACTGGCCATCTCCTACAATCAGATTGGTGACTGCCCCACTTGTCACCAGAGAGCCTTCATCCAGTAAGTGATAGAAACAGATGCAGAGTCCCACAGCCAAGCCCTGGGCCAAGCTAGAGGAATCCTGTTGAAGACATGGAGGAAAAGTTTGTACAAGCCAGGGGGGATCAAAGACAACCCAAGGGAACCCACAGAAACAACTAACCTGGTCTCACAGAGTCTGGACTGACAGTTGTGTGCCCTGGTGTGCTTGTGCAATGCCTGGCAGCAGGAGCAGGTGCTGGCCCTAACACTTTGACCACCTTTTGGAAACCTAGTCCTCATACTGGATTCCTTACCAAGCCAGGGGAGGTGGGGGGACAGCTCTGGAGCTTAGTCCTACCTCTACGAGATATGCCATGCTTTGCTGACATTCATGGGAGGCCTGTCCCTTTCTGAAAAGAAACAGAAGGGGATGGGGAGTGGGCAGAGGGCAGAGCGGAGGTGATGGAGAAGTGACTGGAAGGCAGGAGTAAAACTGCAGTTGGGGTGTAAAATAAATGTATAAATTTAAGAAAAAAGAAAGAAAAGAAGCCACCACCAAAAGAAAATGCAGTCCTCATCACTTTGCGGAACTCTCTTCTTCTTTCCAGGCTCCGGGAGGAATGAAAGTGGCCAGCTGGAGCCTCTGCCCACAGCTCCCCTTCCCCCCAGCTGGGAGTCGATCTGCTCTGAGTTAGTCTGGAAGAAGTAAGGCATTGGTAGCGGCTGTGTCGTCCAGGAATCACTGTGGTGGCCGTGTATCCTGCCACCAGATAGGCTTCTCTTTGCCAGGTGCCATAGGGCTGCAGCTGCCTAGGAGAGAGCATTCTGCCAGAGGAGCTGTCTGCACCAGGACAGTGATGTAAGCCGCAGGAGTGCGCACTAGATTGGATGGCATGCAGACAAGCCCACAGGCAAATTACAGCCCATTCAAGTGCAGGATCTGTGGTCACACTTGCCTGTGGCATAGCCCACAACGAACAGGGGTCAAAACAGCCTGCCAGACAGCCTTGCCTTCAAGTACTAGGCTCAGCTGAAATGTGCCTACTCCCCCAGCATGTTTACCCATCTCACTGGTAGCAAACACTCATTGGGCCCTTCTCTGCACATGCTCAAGAGATTGGTCCCTCACTTGCCAGCACCCTTAGCCCGATCCCTACTTCCTCCTCTCCAGTGGCAGTCTCAAGCAGGTTCTACCTTTCCTGTGCCCTGGCTCCCGGTGACATTTGCTCCCCTCTGGTCTTTCCAACAGCTGCCTTCCATGGTGCTTTGGAGCCCATGAAAATGACTTCTGAGTCCTTTATGTTTTCCTGGTCTGGCACAGAGCCCTGAGGCTGCAAAGGTGGGTGTAGAATGACTGACTTCGGCACCATCATGTGCCCTCAGATAAAGGACTCTGAGAAGATGTTGGCGTGGAGGATGAAGGCTCTTGCATTTCACCTCCTGGCAGAAGTGTGAACAGATCAAATCCCAACATGGTTTCATCACCAGTGAAAGCGCAGGAAGGGGTCCTGGGCTAGGGAGCAGTGGTTCTAGACCGTGAGCCTACTTTACCCTGGTGGGAGATGGGGAGCAGTCGTGGAAACAGATGATAGGTGTGGGGCTCACTCCTCTAATCCCAACCCTCCAGAGGCTGAGGCAGGAGGATATTTGGGAGTTCAAGGCTACCCTGGGTTATGTGGCAAGATCTTTTTTTTTTTAATTGTTATTATTTTATCTGAAATTGGTGACACAAGCTTGGAAAGCAGAGGCAGGGGTATCACTGCAAGTTCCAGGCAAGGCTGGAGTACAGATGACACTCTGTCTCAAACAAAATGGTATGTGTCCAGAGGTTAGAATGAGGCATGGTGAGACACACCTATAAATTCAGCTGTTAGAAAGCTTAAGCAGAGGATCATAAGTTCAAGGACAAGGACAATTTGAGCTATGTATGGAGACCCTGTCTCCAAAACAGTAACAAAACACAAACAATAAACAACAGGACTAGAGTTCACTGGACCCAGAGCTACAGATCCCTCAACTGCTGCGGAGTCTGAGAATCGGATTCTTTAAGCTACTTCCTGGTGGTGGCTGGATGCTAATACTGCTGGTCTTGGGACCCCATTTTGAGAAACATGGCTCTAGCTTACAAAGTCGAGATCTATTTAATTTTATCATTCTGGGGATCTCCAAAAAGAAAGGCAGCTGTCTCCTCATGCTTCCTTCACTGTTCAAGCCAGTCACTCTGCCTTCCTCTTCAGGACGTCTGTGTGGCCCACAGATGCTCATGGCTGAGTTGAGGGCGACCCCTAGTGGTCAACATAAAAATCTGCCTGCTCTTTAACGCATTTGCCTTTCCTTATTAACAAGGTAAGCCAACCTTTAAATTTTATCTGCTTGACAAAAGAACCATTCAAGAATCCGTCCAGGTACAGGGGAGGAACTAGGGTCCCATTTGGTGTGAGTTGGGTGAAATCGGTGGCCTACTGATGATATCATGGCTTTGGAATTTTTGTCCAAATGAGAAAGAAGTCTTTACGACTTGACTTATGTTTCTTCATTCAAATTTTATAGGTATTAAAATCAAGACATCGCTGGGAAGGTGCCTCAGTAGGTAAAAGCATTTGTCACCAAGCTTGACAACCTGAGTTTAGTGCTTGGGACCCACATGGTGGAAAGACGGAACCGACTTCCAAAAGTTGTCTGCTGATCACCATACATACAGACGGTGTGGGTTGTGCATGCCCCCCCCCACCGAAATAAATAAATGTGATTTAAAAATCCACTTAAGAAAAAGGAGTGATAAGAGCTAATGTTTACAAGCTGTTCTCTGTGAGCACCGAACATGCATCATTTCCTGTCATAGGCCTTTCAGGTAGGCATGCAGAAAGTGCCCTGCTAGAGTCCCGGTTAAAGAGACCCCAAATTTAAGAAGGTCACCTAAGATTACCCAAATAACCCCAATTAGCAGCCAAGTGAGGGAGAAGAGAAGGGAAGGAATGGGGTGGGGTAGGTAGAAGCATGTGCATTTGTTACAATTTAGTCATCATTATGATTTATTACTGTTATTAATTATATTGTGACTAATTACATCAACAGGTAGAAGCAAGCCAAGCACCCCTTGCTGGATGACTGGTTAAGAGCTTATGGTATACAAAATGGAGCATTACTCCCGCCTTAAAAAGGAAATCCTGCCACATGCTGCTACATGGGTGAATCTTGGAGACATGTTAAGAGGAAAAAGCCAGACACAGAAGGATAAATACTAACTTGATTCCACTTTCCTGACTACCCAGAGGGATCAAAGGGTGGTTACCTAGAGCCGAGGGGTTAGGCAGACGGGACAGTGTCTGCAGGTAGGGAGTTTCAACCTGTTGGAGATTTGTGAGGATGGGGGATGGTGATGGCTGTATAATTATGTGAATGAACATTTAAAAATTGTTAAAAGTATAAACATCATCTTGTCTATTTCACCGTAACTAACTCCATCCATCTGCCAATGAACCCCAAACAGAGTGATAGAAGGTTCCCCAGATCTTCAGCCTTATTCTTGCGTGCACAATTGAAGGGTCCCCCGAGAATGAGATCCCCCTGAAGGACTACAGGCTGAACAATCTAACCTTCTAGTTTCAAGGACCCTAAGACATATAGGTGCACCCAGAGGGAGTGGAGAAATACTCAGCTATTGGCTAACTGCCTCACACTGTGAGACAGTACCACATTCTGTTACTGTTGGGAAATGAACCTCCCAGATCCTCAATTCCTCAATAGCATAAGAGGTCCTGACACTGTACCTGGGGGTGGGGGTAGTGAAGAGCTAGCGCCTAGTCTATGCCTCCCTTGCCTGACAGCCTCCTCCATCCATCCCTTGGGAGAAGGAGCCATTGTGACCAAAGAGAGCAGCATTTGAAATATCTCTAGAATGAGAACACACAAGGCAGGGATAAATTACATTTCCACGCTCCTCAAGCTTTACTCCCAAGCCAAACAGACATTATTTTTATCAAATACTTTGTATGCTGTGACGTGCTTTGCCAACTTTCTATTATTAGACAATTTGGGAAGATATTCCAGTTTGCTTTCTCTCAGAGTTACCCTTCCCTGGTTGGGAAAGGGAGGGTGTGATGATTTGGGAGGGACCTTGACCTATCAATAGAAATAATAGGAAAATGGCAGTCTCTAAGGATTCAACTTTGTTGCCAAAACTTCCTAGAAATGGGTTCTCCCTCCTTTTGAAATGTTATCAATCATCAATCGTAGCACCACCCCAGATGCCACATCTGTGGGACTGGATAAAGCAGGCATTCTAGATTACTTACAATAATGTCCTCCCCTGCCCCCCCCCTTTTGTGAGGGAGGGTTTAGTTCCCAACAGCTTAATTCTGTTACATTTCTCCTGCAGAATATGGAAACTCAAGAAGGGATTTTTTACAAGACAACATTCTGTGGGTGAGATGGCTTGGCAGGGCCACCTAAGAAATGGCTCTCTTCTGAAGACAGCAGCCGAGGTCAGAAGGCCAGAGGAAGGATAAAGGAGACAGAGCCAGGGGGCGCTGGATTATGGGGTGGGAATTCCGGAGGCAGATTCCGGAGACAGATTCCGGAGGTGGAGTAGATAGTAGGCTGTCATTAGGAAGGTTTGCGAAGGAGACAAGCAAAGAGGATTTTTCAGAAATGCTGTTGTCGTTATGAATGGAATCCAACCCACCCTCACCCTTGGCCCTTTGGCATTTTAAAGAGAAGTCAGTAAAGACATAAATTAACTTAATAACTATACTTTGCATTGGGGGAGGGGCTGGTGTTTACTTAAGGAATCCTTGACTACAGGGAGCCTGGAATTTGATAAGAAGTCCCACCCCATCCCCCATTTCTCCCTGCAACTCAACCTATGCTTTGCATATTTTAAACCAGTGTCTTGGGCTGGGGATGGACCCCAAGTGGTTTTCTGGGGTGTTTTTGATCAGGTAATAGTTATTTTGTTGTTGGTGGTTATTTGCTGGCTGTTGCCCAGGTTGGACTTGACTCCACTATTCTCCTGATTCTGTCTGGTAAGTGCTGGCCTTACAGCTGTGGAGCCATCACACCTGACCTGAGAAGGTTTTGTTTGTTTGCAAGAGTATTGAAAAGTGGGATGTTGGGTGGGGTGTATCTTTTTAAAGATTTATTTATTCATTTTTATGTATATGTGTGCTCTGTCTTCATACACACATCAGAAAAGGGATTCAGATCCATGTGGTTTCTGGGAATTGAACTCGGGTCCCCTGGAAGAGCAGCACAGTACTCTTAACCACTGAGCCATCTCTCCAGCCCAGAATATTGTATTTTAAAAGTCTGTGTTTTCTTTTCCAATTCTTGTACTTACAAGGCCCTCCTGCCACCAGGTCAACACCTAACCCACCATCTATGACTCCCACAGGTGCAGCTGCACGCACACCTGGCTGCAACTTGATTTATGTCACCCACCACCTGGTCAGGGCAGACTAAAGACCACAGACCTGTATTCCTGCTGGTGGACGGCAATAAAGAAAGCGGAGAAGCTGAAAATGAAATCTTCCCCAAAGCATCAGAGGGCAGAGAGGTTATGAAGAATCACCAGAAAGGGGTCTGGGGAATGATGGCACTTGGGACAGCAAGCTCAGTAGATGGGACATTTACTCCATCTAGAGAAAGACAAGGCGGGAGTGAGACATTAGATGGCAGCTCCGCAGCCAGGCATGCCTCCCTGGAAGAAAGCAGGAATACAATGTCCTCAAAATGAGGGAGTGCCTGAAACTTCCAGTCTTGAGCCAGGACCCCCATTGAACTATACCTTAGGACTGGATGGATTGGAAGCAGATGGGGTTTTGCAAAGTCTCAGCCAACATCCAATTAACTTAATTCATCAAATTAGAATGGGGTGATCCCAGACTGCTATGGCTCCCAGGTGCCTTGCAGAAGCAATGTAAATACTCTCTGGAGAAATGTAATAACATCCTATAACATCCAAATAAGCCTCTCATTACTTCTGACAATTTTCACATACAATCTCCGCATACATAAAAATGGCCCGGAACACATGGAAATAAGACAATGTGGAAGCTATTCAGCAGAAACAACTACAGTAGAAAAAGTCCCAGAGAACTACAGTAATTTGGAGTTAGCAGAAAAGAGAAAAATAACCACGGTTGGGTTAGTGGGATGGTTCAATGTGTAAAGATGCTTACGATTGAGCCTTGATGGCCTGGGACCCACGTGGCAGAAGATAAGTTACTTCCATACGTGCTTAGTGACATGCATGTCCCCATACACATGCAAACACACTAACAAGATAATTAAATGTAAATCATTTCATATTACATTTACTAAATGAGATAAAATACATGACAGGAAATAGAGAGCTATACACCTATAAAAAGTCAATAAATTGACAAACTAGCCAGATAGAAATTTAGAATTGAAAAATATACCACAAAACTTTATCTGAGTGTGTTGGCACAAGAAGATGGCTCTTCGTGATTTTGAGGTCATCCTGGTCTTCACAGCAAGTTCAATGTCAACAAGGGCTACATAGAGAGACCCTGCCTCAAAACCAACAGGCAACAATAAAAACAAGCCAGAGGAATGTGGGAGCCTGACAGATTAGGCACAGCCGAAGGAGGTGGAGGCCAGAAGAGAACAGAAGGGTAGACTCAGTAATAACAGGACGTCAAACTGCTACAGGAAAAATAAAACGCGTAAGAAAGAGAAAGCCGAGATTAGAAGGAAGTGAGAACAGGGAAGCCACAGCAGTTGGGAAAAAGGCAACTCGGGAAGTGAGAAATTAGATGTCTGAGACACTGCCCACAGTGACTGAAGGTGTGAAACATCCTAAAAGCCCCGAGAGCCCAAGGCAGGACACATTTTTTTTAAGCCATATTCAAGTACATTACAGTAAAATAGATAAAAGCAAACACAGAAACTACAGAAAGCCGCCATTGCCTAAGCAGACAGAACCAAGGAAGGTGAGTGGAAGATGAACAAGTGACAAGAGGAACGAGCTACCAACCTGGAATTCTACACCCAGGGAAAAGAAGCTCTATTCATAAAGACACTAATAGGCTGCATTAATGGTGCCGCTGCACGCCTTTAATCCCAGCACTGCAGGGCAGAGGCAGGATCTCTGGGATTGAGCCCAGCCTGATCTACAGAGTGAGTTCCAGGACAGCCTGGGCTACACAGGGAAACCCTGTCTTGAAAACCAAAACCAACCAACCAAACAAAGAAATTAATATTGATTCTGAAACTTTTATCAGCACAAAATTTAAAGGGTGTTCTTTGTGGAAAAGCAAAATGGGTGAGGAGTATAGATTATGGAAATGAAGTACAGAGATACAATATAACAATGTCTGCTGGAGTTTAAGAAACATAAACATACCTTAGAAGCACATATAAATCTGGAGGGGTTAAATGGGATGAGAATGCCCGAAGGTCCTTGTTATATTACAGAAGAAGATAAAAGTGCCAACTAACATTAGACATTGGGAACCCTGATCTCTAAAGTCATCTCCAAAGAACAGTCAAGAGATCCGTAACTTAGATAATAGAGGGAAAGATGAAATATGCAATTGCTTCAAAGCAAGGAAGAATAAAAAGAGCACAGGACACACACAACAGATGTATTTTAAAACGAGGAGAGCAGAGGCAGGAGGATTGGTGTACACATCAAAACCCTGTCACAAAGAAAACAAATATATAAGAGAAATAATAAACAAGGCAGGAATTTAAAGACAGGAGGGGTGGTTTAGTGGACTACTCCAGAGACTGAGGCAGGAGGATGATAAGTTTGAGGCTAGCTTGGACAATTTAGAAAGACATTGTCTCAAAGTACAATAAAGAAGCAGCTCAGTGGTAGAGCACTTTCAGCATGCGGAAAGCTCAGGGTACAACTCCCAGTACCAAGAGGAAAAGTACATTCGGTTGAAGCCTAGGAAGAACTAAATGCTTTAATTAAAATTTAATTAAAAGTCAGTCATAGAACTGGCTAAAACTTTATGCACAATTCATAAAAAAACAGTCTAAAACTTTGTATTGAAATGAAATCATAGAGTGGTAATATGAATGCTAATAAGATTACAACAAAGTTTAATAGGACTTACAGTACTATTGGGCAAAGTAGACTTTTAGGCTAAAAGCAATATGTAGGTAAAAAGAAATACAGACTAAAAATTTTAACTCCACATGGTTATAAAATTTGCATATACCATGTAATATAGCTTCAAATGTATAAAAATGAGAAAAACCACACGAAGTAGGCAGATAAATGGGTGTGTGTGTGTGTGTGTGTGTGTGGTGTGTGTGTGTCTGTGTGTGTCTGTATGTATGTCTCTGTGTGTAGTGTGTATCTGTGTGTGTGTCTGTGTGTGTGTGTCTATGCGTGTGTGGTATATGTGTGTGTCTGTGTGTGGTGTTGTGTGTGTGTGTGTGTGTGTGTGTGTGTGTGTGTGTGTGTGTGTTTTGAACAAGTTTAGCAAACTTTATTCTGTGGACCCAACAATTACAGAATTCATGCTCTCCAAATATTTGTGGTATAGCCACCTTCCAAGAAAAGAACAACACTGAAATCCCTACCTCATTTTCTGTACATTACAGTCACATATATGACTTTTTGGCCACTGAAATGTGAGGAATAACTTCCTGTGTATTGGTGAGCATCTCTCCTCTCCTTCCCAAAAGCATCCTTCAGTTCAAATACTTTAGTGAGGATGCCAGTCTTCCCAGCCAAGTACAAATTGATGTGTCAATATTGGTGAATGTATTAGGCAGAGGCAGAGTTATCTTGAGGAACACACTCAATAGAATGCATAAACATGTGCATGCGTGTGTGTGTGTGTGTGTGTGTGTGTGTGTGTGTGTGTGTGTGTGTGTGTGTGTGTGTGTTGAAATGGGAGATTATTAGATTTAGTTTATACAATAGGCCTGGGTAGTTCAACAATGGCCATTTGTGTGCTGGAGTGCTGGAGAGGCAGAGACCCCATAGCTGCCCAGTCCATGAAACTGAATGGTTTAGCAGTCTCAATCCACCACTGAAGGCCTGTGAGAACTGCTGATGTTAAATCCACATAGGGAGGCCAGAGAAGCTGGTGTCTATCATGGAGACTGGCACAGCATCCCTAGAGGAGCTTCCTCAGGAAGCAGTAAAGGTGGCAGCTAGTACCACTTCACCTTCCACCTCCTCATATCGGGGCTGCCAGGGAGATGTGGTGCACCACTGAGGGAAGGTCTTCCCAGCTCTGAGTTAATTCTCCCTGGAAACACCTACAGAGACACCTAGAGGTGTGTTTCCATCCTGATTCCAAGTCTTTCGAGCTGACAGTTAAGATTCTCAGCCTTTGTTACCTCAAGTCACTGGGGGAATATTTATAACCATAACCTCGTCTTTCCTAAGTTAGAGATGGAGGATGGTGGGGAATGCTTTTTCTGGGTTTGGAAGAGGGGCTGGGGCAGAGAAAGCAGACCCAAGGAAGAACTTTCGAAGTGTGTTGCAGGCGATATATCTATATATTTAATTTTGGTTTTTTTTTGAAACAGGGTCCCTCTGCGCAGCCCTGGCCATCCTGGACTTGCTTTGTAAACCAGGCTGGCCTCAAACTCATAGAGATCTACCTATCTCTGTCTCCCAAGTACTGGAGTTAAAGGCACTGCCTGGTTCTGGTTGCAGGCGAATTTGAAGGACCTTCTCTTTAACAATAAGCAGGGATGCTGTTTTTGAAGGTGAAGACTGGAGGAGGTTGGAGATGCTTAAATATTAGCAGGGATGGAGAGAGCTCATTTTAAGAATCTAACCTGGTGAGAGGTGGGGATTAGGTAGAAAGCCACCACTCAGCTAGTTTTGTTTGGTGCCCATGCCCTCTAGAGGTAGCATGTGCCTGTGCAAAAAGCTTTCTTGTTGTTTTATCACAGCAACAAGAACCCAAACAGGACAATGTCTTACGTTCTCTTAACTGTCTAGAAGCCCCTTCCTGAAGTTTCTCCTTCATTTTGTCCAGATTTGTGGAGCATTATTCTTGGTTTGGATTTCATGTCTCTACGACTAGCCATCTCCCCTCATTTCGCCATGAATGACGCTGGCTCCCAGGGTCAAGGTCCATTGTGCATTCTTGCCTCCTTAAATACCCATTTTGCTAGTACTTAACCAAGTTGAATTTTCATGGCTCATTTGAGTAATTATTAACCTGCTTCCTTCACTCAGTGTCCTACGGATAACTATGGCAAAGAATTCAGCATGTAACAAGTTGGATTTTGCTCACTGCTTCTATATTTAGTATCTAAAGGCCTGACAGATGGTAGATGCTCAGTGAATGGGTCACAGCCCGGGTGAGCAGCAATCTTCAGGAACTTTTGCTCTGTTTCTGAAACCACTGCAAAAATGTTCCCTGACTGTTAAAATTGCTATGTTAAGGGACATCTCTGTCCACTACTTCAAGGCTCAAGGAATGTGGCTGAAGGGGAGGCCGAGAGAATGTAAGAGCCAGGAGACAGGGAGGGCACTATAGAGTGAATGCTTTCCACTATGATATAGGTTTGATACTCGGGACATGCACAGGACTAGACCTGACAGCATGTGACATGTGGCATGGCAGCTTGAGGAGGGGCCCATGAGGAACTACTAGTAGTTAATAGTAGTGAATTAGTAGTTACCTGAGGATGACAGTTTCTTCAGTGCTATGGCTGGCTAATGATAAGTTACTGACAATCCCATAATCTCTCACCCATGTCTATGTAACTAGCCAAACTAAGCTTACTTGTGAACACACACACACACACACACACACACACACACACACACTCCATGGAAATAGAAAGGGTGGTAATGAGGAAGCAAAGGAAAGAGAAACCGGAATCAAGAAAGGGTAATGGGGTGACTTTGATCAAAATAACCTTACATGCATGTACAGACTTCCCAAAAAATTAATTACAAAAGAGATATTAAAGCCCATAAGTTCAAAGTCTAGGTAGGCTACCAACTGAGTTCAAGTCCAGCCTCGGCAACACAGCAAGACCCAGGCTCAAAATTAAAAGTTAAAATAGCTGGGGCTACGGGTCAGTGGTACAGTGCTTGCCGATCATAGATGAAGCTCTGGGTTCCGTTCCCAGTACAGCACCCGACAAAATAGAGTCACAAGAAAAGTCAAACCTCTCATTTTTCACACACGACTTTAGAAAATTTCTGTGTACCTTTTCACTGTTAAGTTCATATGGCTTGAAGATGGTAAGTTCCAGCATATCCTAGGTACTGGCATTTAAACTTACACTGGGGCGACATTCTTTAAGAGTATCTATCTATTCTGCACTGGAGAGAGATGGCTCAGAGGGTAAAGTGTTTGCAGCAGCAACTGGAGGATCTGAGTTTGTACACTGAGCATGCACTGTAGGGCGCATTTATCCTATTGAGAGGCAGAAGCAGGAGGGTCCTGGGGGGACGGGCTTGCTGGCCAGACAGCCCAGCTGAATGCAGAAGCTTGGGATTCAGCAAGAAACATCTTCAACTAAGGGGGAAATCAATAATAGAAAACATCTGATATGCCCACAGAACAGGTGCACCTCTCTCTCTCTCTCTCTCTCTCTCTCTCTCTCTCTCTCTCTCTCTCTCTCTCTCTCTCTCTCTCTCTCTCTCCTCTCTCTCTCTCTCTCTCTCTCTCTCTCTCTCTCTCTCTCTCTCTCTCTCTCTCTCTCTCTCTCTCTCTCTCTCTCTCACACACACACACACACACACACCATAGAAAGAGACAGACAGACAGACAAACACACAGATATACACAGCCACAGAGAGAGACAGACAGACAAACATACACACAGAGACAGAAAGACAGAGACAGAGAAACAGAGACACACAGAGAAAGAAACAGACAGAGACAGACACACAGGGCAGGATATTTTTTTCTAATATTCTCTTGAATTGCTTCTGCAGTTCTAGCGCTCAATAGTGAAGTTATGAGATAAAAATTTATTCAATGAGGAAATGCCTAATTTATTATTTAAAAAAGTTTATTTAAATCATCAAAGGAAGATTCTGGAACATTGGGGAACCTGGGGATTTGATATTTTGTTTTGTTTTTCATTTTGGGTGAAAATTCCTTACACAGATTTTCAAGGGTGATGATGTGTATTCTCAACTTTTATGCAAGTGGGAAAGAATTATTAAGGGCACAGACACGTTCCCAGGCAAAGTAATTTTTGGAGGACCTGGGAAAAAAGATTCCAAAACCTCATTCTTGAGATCACTGGTGAATGAGCACCCTGGTGTTAAGGATCACAAAAGCCTGCAGAGGGCAGTGTTGGACAAGCATCTGAATGCTGCCGCTGGCTCTTCAAGAGACCGGGCATTTGAGCCCAGCCTGGGCAGCTCAACCCAGCTTTTTCTAATGTTTGCACAGTGAATTACTCATAGGGAAATGTCTCCAAGGACAAGGGAGACCAGAGATTCCATCCTGTACCTAGACTCAGCCCGGGACAGTTAACACACAAATAGGCTATTCTCTCTTCCCTTCAAGAACTGACTTTGGGGATGAAATTGAAGGTTGAGTTAATAGGTCCGATTCACCCCCAGAGCTCTTCATTTACCGTTCTGAAAAGCAGCAAAATCTCAACCATTTCTACCTGAGAAGGCTACAAAGAGTGATCAGAAACACCGGCTCTGGAGGCAGACAGTCTGGAGCCCGCACCTCAACCTTCCCAAAGGTAAGGTTCAGACTTTCCAAATCTCAGCTTCCCTGGCTGTCACACAGAGGAAAGGGTTGGCCGCCTTGAAGATTAAAGGGGCTGGAGCAGGGGAGAGATGGCATTCAACAGGAGCCCAGGAGTAAGATCCATGACGGTGACAATAATGAGGTTAAGTTGCATGTTCTGAGAGCCAACACCACTGCCTCATCTCCCCATTCCTGTTCAATCCCTGTTATGTTCCACAAGCATAGGAAACAGGAACCTACCAGCAGAGGAAGTTCTGTGTACTTAGAACCCAAGCCCACCTTTTCCACACTGTCTACACAATGCCTTCGAGCCTCGGGGTCTGGCCCTGCGTTGAATAGTCTCCTGGTTTGAACTAGGATGTGTGGCTGTGTGACATGACCCCAGCCTCAGAACCCACCCGCCTCACATGCAGACACAAAGGCAGTTTCTCTTGCATGGATGCCCGGTGAAGTTTCAGAGGGCAGCAATCTACTAATTGGAAAAACATGGAGGGCAGCAAAAGTTACCCAGAGTGGACCCCCACCCCCACCCTTCTATCTCATATGGGGGAAGGGACAAGCTCAAGTTCAGAGCAGGGCATAGACACAACTTGGCCAACATACTTGTCCTTTCACCTGGCAGCTGGCCAGCCCCCAAATAGCCCGGGTGTCTAGTCCAAAAATAAATCACATGAGAGGCAAAATAAAAGTGTACGGGTTCTCTTCCTTGCCCTTCTGTAGGCATACTAGTGTCAGGCAGCCTTTCAGGGGCTGGAGAGGGTGGCCTTGCTACCCTTGCTGCTGCCTTCCTCCCAGGGTTTCACGGCCAGAAAGCCACCTGTTAAGTGGCCAGTGGCGTGTGTGGTTTCACTCAGCCTTTCCTCGGCACCATTCACACCAGAGAAAGAAGCAGGGAGAAACAGTGGTTCAACAGCCTCCAGGGGATAAGGGCATGCCTGCCTCCTTCTCTGGGTGGACACTCCCTACTGATGGTGAATGGAAACTCCCTTTCTCAGCAGCTTGGTAGCCCAGTGAGATCAAAGCCGCTGCTTCCACCCCAGAAAGAAAGCCTCGCACAACAGAGACAGAGGTGAGTTCCACCATCTTCTGCTCCTCACCTTCCAGTTGCTCCTTCCTCAACTCCCCCACCCTCCCCCAACCCCCCACCCCCGACTTCCAGAATTGGATCTGGGTCAAAGACAGGCTAGAGTCTACAGAGATTCCTGCCTCTCATTCAGAGGCAAATTCACCCCCCAGAAAGAACTATGCAGGACTGTTCTTAGCCTGGGAAGCAGGAAATGATTCCTACCCAGCAAATTATCTGTGCTTAGGACCAAGAAAAGGTAACCAGGAAATTGTAAACTGGTCAGATCACATCATCATAAAATTAATGCTTTCAAAAAAAAAGAAAGAAAGAAAGAAAGAAAGAAAGAAAGAAAGAAAGAAAGAAAGAAAGAAAGAAAGAAAGAAAGAAAGAAATAGAGAGAGAAAGAAAGAAAGAGAGAAAGAAAAGAAAATGCAAAACCCAGCACAGAACAAGAAATAAAAGATACACAGCTGATCCTCCCTTAATGGGAAACAAAAATCAAAATGAAGGCTTGCTGACCGCCGTTTCCTGCCCCCTCCCGGGTTCAGGGTCCTGCAGTATATACTTAATAGACTCCAAGATCCTTTAAGAGAAGGGGGACTAAAATGAAGAGTCTGGGGAGTGTTCCTGGGTAAGCAGAATAGAGAGAAAGAAGTGCAGTTTGCTCCCGGTCTAGCCTTCTGTATCCCTGAGCCTACCTGGATAGATGCCCATTTGAGGATGTGCACAGGGGCCACTATCCCCAGCATGTGGGTTCTGTTACCACAGACACAAGCCACCCTGGGCGATGGTTTGCATATATCCATGCTAAGAAGATGTCATTTGCACAAATCTGGATTCTTTTAACGATCACAGTCTAAACCAAGAGTGAAGGGACTTAGGCAAAAAGAAGGTCTATTTTCTCTCATGTTGGAAGCCAAGGCTTTGATGGTGGCTCTAGGTGGGAAGGCTTAGGCTTGCACCTCATAGGACCGATGTGGAAAGGACTGCATCCATCACTGCCATGGGGGGAGGTCATCTTTTACAGCCTAGGGAGCCTAGATGGCTCCCCAAAAGCAATTGAAGAGTCCATCCCCAGAGAAGAGTGCTGGCATGTGGCCCTTTCTGTGATGGAAACTTTGGTCTCCCTCCCTCTTTCACGTATCCATGCTATTGATAAGACGTTTCAGAGGAAGAATAATTATTGGCAGAGTAGGTCACTAAAAGATGCCCGGCCTGTCATACCCAGAGACCCTTGATAGTGAGGAAGGTGCTAACACCAGAAAGCTGATCCTGGCTCAGGTCTTGATCATCCCCATGTACTGACTGCTCTACGCTGTCACTTGCTATCTGTGTCAAACATGTTGCTCTCCCCGCCACTCCCTTTGTCCCAAATCCCTCCACTCTAGTGGATTAATTAATTTTGCCTTGAAATTGCCAGCCTCAGAAACTGCTTCCCCAGTGGCCCTGTCAACCCTTCCAGGCATGCCTGCGTCTCTCTTCTCCAAACCTGAATGGCACTGTCAAGACCATTATTCGTTTATGTTTTCTTTAAGAACTCCACGAGGAGCTGGATGTGGTGGTGGAGGTGGTGGGGTGGTGGTGCACCCCTTTAATCCTAGCACTTGAGAGGCAGAAGCAGGCAGATCTCTGAGTTCAAGTGCAGTTTGGTCTACAGACTGAGTTCCTGGCCAGCAAGGCTCACATGCACAGTGTGACCCTGTCTCAAAACAAACAAATGGAAACTTCACAATTCTTGGTTGTTTAGGTTTTGCATTCTTGAGGGGGAGATAAGTTTTATTCTCAGCTTTCTTCCTAGTATCTGATGCATAACTGGTGCCCAATGAAGTGAATTCAACTAATCAACCAACAGAATGTTAGACTGCTTGTAGACCTCAATTTTAACTTTAAAGGTAATATAACTCCAGCAAGCATTGGTAGAACTCTGAATGCATGTGGAGACCCTGTAATATGATCCCATGCAGTCTTTACAGTGAACCCCCTCACCAGGGATGCCCTGCTCCTACACCATTTCAAGTGGGGGAGGTACAGGCCCACGATCATAAAGCCCGTAAGTGGTGACGTTGGGGTATACCCCAGGAAGCATGTCTACCATCTCATTTCCTGTTCCATTTAACACAGAGATGCCTCTTAGTGTCGTCTACCGGTGCCTAATTTTAAAGCCCAAGAGACCCAAGGAGGTTGGCAGACTATGTAGGATCCACAGATGTTTTAAACACCTCCTTGTCACTTGACATCTCAGTACCTCTCTACAGGAGGCCTTATTGGATTTGACCCCTTTGGGGAAGTCAGGGGATCATGGACTTCCTAAAAGCAGGTACTATGGGCTCTGTAGAGACCAAGGTGCTTTATAGCAAAAGAAGACACGGTGATCGCCCCAAAAACTAGTTGGAAGATAGGCTTTAAAACTCAAGCTTGCCCATCTGGGCACTGAGCTCTAGATGTGACCAAGCCCTTTCTCCTGCCCGCCCTTCCATCATGGCCAATCAGAAAGGGGTGGGGCTTTTCTCTAGGGGAATTCTCCAGGTTCAAGAGGTGATCATATTCTAATCTCAAAGGACCCATATCTTGAATAAATAGTGACTCTATGCTCATCAAAGGCCTGAGAAGGGATAAATCTATGCTCTCAAGTCACAAGCCATGGGACTCTGAGCTGAAGCAGGTTGCCTGAGTGCTGACAACACCCTCCATCTAGGAGTGCACACACTGCCCATCATATGGACTTGATCTTCCAAAGAGTAGAGCCCATTTGACTCGGTCATTTATCTTCACATTGCCCTGTAAAGCTGCTATTGTCACCTTCCTCCTAGGAATGACATCACTCCCCTTGGACACTGAGACTGAGTTAAGTCCCAGGATCACCCAAAAGGTTCCATTGGAACGGAAGCACTCTGAGGGACTTAGTATCCAAACTTGCATGCTTCTGCATAAGATTATGATTCAAGGACACATACACACATAAATGCACACAATACATGCATATACAGAAGTGTGTGCTCTGAGAATGACTCCTCTGAGCATCTGAATTCTTTATGTTAATACTGAAGAGAAAGACCTCTGCAGGCTGGAGAGATGGCTCAGTGGTTAGAAGCTGCTGCTACTGCAGAGGTCCTGGGCCCAGTTCCCAGCAGCCATATCAGGTGGCTCACAACCACTTGTAACTACAGCTCAGTGATATCAGAAGCTGTCTTCTGGCTTTAAGGATACCTACGTGTATGTGGTACACACACTCAGGCACACACCCACCCACACACACACACACACAGGCACATATATGCAGGCACACACACAGGCAGGCACACACACACACATATATATATAATAAAATAAATATTTTTAAAAACACTGATATCTTCCTAGAAAACATTCACAGCACCATTATAATATATAGCCCTAAATACTTTCAACTGATGGGTGGAGTAAAATGCGGTATATCCATATAATTGAAATATTTAGCAGTATAATTTAGAAATAAATTTTGATGCATACTACAATATAATTGAAAACTGAAGATACTATGCTAAGGTGAAAACCCTACACTGAATAATTATGTTTACATTAAAATGGTCAGGACAGGAAATCTTTATGAAAGAAAGTAGATCTGTGGCTGTCTAAATCTGGAAGGAGGGGGAAAATGTCACCTGATCAACAAAAGCCACATAGCTTCATTGGAAGTGACAAAAATATTCTAAAGTGACTGAGTTTACGGCTCCATAGATTTGTGAATACACTAAGACCCCACAGTTCATGAGATTGAGTTACATCTGAATAAGACTGTTCAGAAATTGTTTTTTGTTAGGTCCCCATTTCTATGAGAAAATGCCCTGACCAAAAGCAGCTTGAGGAGGAGTTTTATTCCAGCTGACAGTTCCACCTCACAGTCCATCACTGAGGGAAGGCAGGGCAGGAACTGGAGCAGAGACCACGGAGAAATGCCCCTATAGGATTTCTCTCTGTGGCTTACCCAGCTTGTTCTCTAAAACAACTCAGGGCCGCCTGTTTCCAGGTAGTACTACCTACAGCATCATTCACTTAATAAACTGTTCTACTGAGTTGCCAACAAGCATTCTGAATGGATACATTTTCTCAGTTGAGGTTCTTCCCAGAGGACTCTGGCTTGTGTCAAGTTGACCAAAAAAAGAAAAAGAAAAATATCCTAGTCAGTATGGAGATTCAGTGAGATCTTAGCCTAGTGACAGGGCTTGGTTGAAGATGCTGTCTACTGTGCTCTGATGACCTCAAGTGTCTCCCACAGAGTGTAGGCACAGACATAGATGGAGAAGGGAGGGTCCAAGGGCTGGCTCCCCCTTCCCGGCACAGGCCTGGTTAAGGTTGTGTTTGCATGGGTTTCTTTCCCCTCCTGGATTTCGGATCCCTTTGTAAATGTCCACTGTCTGTTGATTTATTTAAGCCTCTGGTTCATTTAAATAGTAGACTAGGGGTCCAGTGAAGCTTGTTTGTTTTACCAAATTACTATCTGGCAATTACCAAACCAGATGTTCTTACCTTGGGACTAAACTGGGCTTGGGGTATCTTCTTTCTGAAATAAAATGTAAAAATGTATGTATGAGTAAAACATGCTTACTTTTCTGGGGAACAGGGTCATACTTTTGTCAGATTTTCAAAGGGCTTGAGAATGTCTAGATTTCATAGCCTGCTGTGGGTCAGACCGCAGGGCTCTGAACGCCAGGGCTACACCTGATCCAGCAGCACAGCCAAGCTGGTCCAACCACACCTATCCCACCCAGTGACAGACAGCTGGTTTGGTTCTCAGTGTGCTAAAAACATCAGTGGCTCTCATGGGCTCCTCCTTGGACCCCTAAAATGGAAGGGTTCTCATCCCTGGCTGTTGGGTCAATGACGCTGATAAACCAGGTTAGCTGACAAAACTTGGTTCTTTCTGTCACAAAGACCCTGAGAAGCTTTAAGTCCATTCTAGAAGAAAGAAGGTGCAAATTACACCTTCCATTACAAAGAAAGTGCTCGGTCCATCTGCAGGCGTGGCACTGTGTGACAAGCAATGTGGCAAGTGACACATGGGTAAAGAGGTGTGTGTGGGATGAGCCAAGGGATGCTGTGAGCTTGGCTTTGCTCTTGGTGCAGAGGAGGGTCCCAGACAGCTCTGAGTAAAGAGACATAATCTGACTTAGGTTTTAGCAAGTTTCTTCTGCACTGATCCGTGGGGCTGAATGGAATAAATGGGAAGACAAATAAAAGAGAAATTACTGAAATCAATAATCCCAGAAAGAAATACTTGTATAAACTGGACCCGTGTCTCCAAATCTCATTCTGTAGCCCAAGCTAGCCTTGAACACCCTATCTTCTTCTTCTTTTTTTTTTTTTAACTTAAGAAGCTTTTTTTTTTTTACATGATTCACCGTTCTCCCTCTCCCCCCCTCCCTCCTCCTCTCCTCCCTCCCATCCCACCCCCTATCTACTCCTCAAAAGGAGTAAGGCCTCCCTTGAGTAGTAAACACAGGTTAGCATACCAAGTTGAGGCAGGGCTCAGCCCCTCCTCCCTGTATTAAGGCTGAGCAAGACATCCCACCTATAAAAAGCCTGTTCATGTACCTAGGATAATTATTGGTTCCAGAGCCAGGGGGCCCACTAGCAGATCTATCTATGAATCTGTCTCCCTCATTCAGAAGGCCTACTTATGCCCCATGCAGGCCTTCCAGCTGTCAGTCTAGAGTCAAGGAGCTCCCATTAGCTCGGATCAGCTGTCCCTGTGGTTTTCTTCAATTGTGCCCTTGACCCTCAGGTGTCCCTCCCTCTCTTCAACTGAACTCTGGGAGTTTGACCAAGTGCTGGGCTGTGGGTGTCTGCATATGCATCCATCAGTCACTGGATGTAGGTTCTATGGTGACAATTATGGTTGTCACCAATCTGACTGCAGGGGAAAGCTAGTTCAGGCACCCTCTTCAGCATTGCTAAGAGTCTTAGCTGAATGCCTTATCTTCTGCTTCCACCTCCAGACTGCTGAGATGCCAGGCCTCTAGTAGCTCACACAGTCCAGACAGAGGACTATTAGTAAACAAAACAAAAGAGCTCTGCAAATACACAGTAAGCTGTTTGCTGAATGCAATCATATCCATGGGCATGGAGTCATCTACTTCCTGAGCCAGCCAAATTCCGTACATCCGGCCATCTTCAGGGGGGACAGAGTGAGTGAGGCTCATTTTATACTTTTGGAACTATATGTTCTTATCACAAGAGCTTTTATACATCAAGTATAATCACAAAGGCTGTATTTGGTAGCACAGGCCTATAATTCTTGGCTAGTTGAGAGGACAAAGCAGAAAGACATATAAACTGGATGTAATAGCTCATGCTTCTGTAATCCCAGCACTTGAAGGGATAGGCAAGAGAGTCCTTCAAGATCATTCTTAGCTGACACAGAATTTGAGGCCAGCCTGGGAAACATGAGAACTGGTATTCAAAAAAGAAAAAGAAAGAAAGAAGGAAGGAAGGAAGGAAGGAAGGAAGGAATTAGAAGCAGTAGCCCTGTGTAGTATCCGGCGGGGTCCTATGGAATTGAAGCAGCCCATTTCTTGTGGGAGGGACCCTTTCCCGAGTGTCCCCACCTATGGTTGCTGAAAAAATAAAATGGTTAATATACTTAAGTGACAGCGAGGCAGGGGCCAGACACCCCTTTCTGCGAGCCGCTGTACCCAATGTCTGCCCTCCAGCTTTGCTGATGTGTTTGTTTGTCCTTGAGGTCGCCTCGGGTAACTAATGCAATTTCTTGAGAACGTCTGCCCTGCCATGCCTCCCAGCCCAATTGGCAGCTGACTCACCAGGTGGCCAGGATGCCCTTGTTCAACATCCCTGATTGGGCATAAACAGACGGAAATGTTCTGATGCAGAGCAGCGCCCGGCATCTGATTTTGCTTGTCAGCTGATTAGGATTTGTTGGGCCCTGAACAAGGTCAAAATGAAATCAGGAAGAAAATGCCATGAGTATGACAGAGTCTCACAGAGCGGCATCTCTTATTTGAACAGAATGAATGATGGAGATAGGCTGAAGCCTATAGGAAATGTCAGCCTCAAGAGTCAAGGACAGGATGTCAGGGCGGCTGTTCTGCCTGAGAGGAAGAAAGAGTACTTTCTTCTGAATCTTGCCACCCTATGATGCATGGGCACTTCTTTCATATCACCCAGGCTAAAGAGTGAAGGTTCCAGATCTGCTGCTCAGAAACATTGGACATGGAATCAGTTGAGGGGGGTGGGGGGTGAGGAAGAAGAAAAAAATAAAATAATGCTGTCCTCTACTTCCATGGACCTTCTAAAGCAGTGGTTCTCAACTTGTAAGCCACAGCCCCGTTGGGGTTCCAATGACCCTTTCACAGGGATCGCCTAAGACCACCAGAAAACACAGATATTTATAGTATGGTTCATAAGATTAACAAAACTACAGTTACAAATTAGTAACAAAAATAATTTTATGGTTGGGGGTCACCACATGTGGAGCTGTATTAAAAGGTGGCAGCACAGTGACTGCTCATAGAAGGGGGTGCCTGGCCCCTGCTTTATTGAGAACCACTTTCTAGAGCTCTCCTAAGAGTTTTGGAGCCACTTTCTGTAACAGTAGCTGCCTGGGTGCTAGCCAAGTCTGACTCTTAGGATTCCCAAGGAGGATGTCACCTCTGTTAACAGCCCCAGCACTTCAGCCTCAGATAACTCTGGGCAAGCCTGCATCTCTGTGGATAACTCTACCAGGACTTGGCCTGTCCTCAAAGATCTCTTGTTTTCTGTCTTTCTCAGCCACGCCTCTGTAGTGGTATGTGGTGACTTTGAAAGGTCTTATTGTGGTATAACAGGGCTTTAAAGTAGCCTAAGAGGATCTTCAAGAGAAGATATGATTTCTGTCACACCCAGAAGGACCCAGAGAATCGTGGGTGCTTAATAAGTAGCTTTGATGGCTATTTTTTCCACAATTTTCTGGTTCAGGGCTCAGGTCTATTCTAGGACCAGAATTCTATCCTAGATAATCTCATAGTTACTTCCCACCCCAGATAAATAGTTGGGCCAAGAGGGTATCCATTGTCATCACTTAGGATTTTAAAGACTCTGTGCATATTATTCCAAGATAGGTATAAATCCTTTATGTTGAAATAAATATATAAATTGAGAAATGTTAAAGTAAAAAAAATTAAATGCCAACATTAAGAGAACTATATTATAAATATATCTTAAAGAATCAAGATCCATTTCCCAGGATTTGGATCATAATATTGCTAAACATTTTCTATAGCACAGAAATTAACATACATCAACAATTAGGGATTGCATTGACCTAAAAGGCAGGGGTGTGTGGAGGCATGTGATAGTGCTCACAACTGGATACAATAGAAAAATGAAGTGAAATAACAGTTTGCACATGCTAGCTCATTCTTGGATACATCTGATTGTCGTGGTATGCTGGAGTTTGCCGCGATGGCTGCTGTGAGTTGGAAATCTCACTGAGGTTCTTAGGAAAGAAGTAGTCTGGAGCCTGGAAGAGCTGAGCTGTACAGGAGTGGCCAAGAACACAGTGTGCTCAGGTTAATGAATATTAGATTGAACGAGGGAGGAGGAGGTTTAGTCACACAGTGACTTTAGGCGGGGATATGTCTCTGGATGGGATGCTAAGTTTACGTCTCTTGTTCAGAAAGGGTCTTTGAGCACATCATTACAAAGATTTTCTACTAGGTGATTTTGTTTCCATAGCTGGACAGTTCTCAGATCGGATCCATCAGCATGCTGATCTGTTCCTTTTCAGACACACACATGCTACACTGACATTGTCTTATTTTTCTATTGGTGTGAGAAATCACCATGACCAAGGCAACTTGTACAAGGAAGAGGCCATTCAGGTTTACAGAGGGATAAGATTCCATCACCATCATGGCAGCATCTGGGGCAGCAGGCTAAACACTCACATTTAAAACCTCAAGCAGGAGACACAGAGTAAGACAACCGGGAATCCTCAAAGCCCACCCTCAGTGACATTCTTCCTCCAGTAAGGCCACATCTTCTAAACCTATCCAAACAGCACCACCAAGCGGAGACCAAGTATCCAAATGCCAGGGACTATGGCGGACACCCCATTCAAACCACCATAAACTCCATTTGGGTTGAACTATCGGGGCTTGCTGAATCAAAGCTGCAGAATCCAAACTGTGCACTGTTGTTTCCCTCAAGAATTAAGTCCTCTCTCTCAGTTTGGGAGACTGAGGGAAAAACCCACCCTCATCTGAATGAATCGCAAGGGTATATTTTTCACACTGAAAACTTATTGCAACATTCCCCCAAATAAGGACATTGATGAGGCCATGCTCTCACACAGCACTGTGCTTGAGGGCAGCTGCACATGGCACCCTCGGTCGTGTTCTGTGTGTGGCGCGTATGGGGCAGGGTGGGGGGCGTGTGTACTGAAGCTAACCAGCTTGTACTTCTGTTCTTCCCAGGAAGATCAGTGGTGTTGATGTGATGGTGTCCCTCTATAGGGCTTCTCTGAGAACCAGTCTCCTTTGAGAGGCCTGTGGCCAGAGCCATGCGATTTCTTCAATCCTCTTCAGGAGCTGAGCTCCTCAGGAATGGCCCTGGATGATCTTTTAGCCAAGAGGCCCTAACCCCACTGTTAACTTCTACATTGCTATAACAGAATACCTGACAGAAACAACTTCTGGGAGAAAAAGGTTGCTGTGTATAACACTTCAGTCCATCCATGGTGGGGAAGGCATGGTGGCTGGAGGGCAGAGTGGTGGCTGCTCACATGGTATAGACCAGGAAGTGGAGAGAGTTAGACCAGAGCCAGGGATAGGTATAATCTTCAATGACCTGCTCCTACTGACCATCATTCCATTAGCCAGGCCCTCTTTTTAAAGATTTCATAGCCTTCAAAATGGTGTCACAAGCTGGAGACCAAGGAAGTGTTCAAAACAGGAGGGACATTTCAGACTCAGCCTTTGGCATCTCCCAACCCCCATCCTGCCCTTATTGGATTCTCTGCACCAGACTGACTGTGTTGATCAGGAAGATAGACCTCAGAGTACATTTCCAGTTTCCCCAGGTCCAAGTGCCTCTCTCTATCTGAACCATCAGGTGGGCAGGCTGGAGCCCACACACACATGAATGCTCACTCATGCCTCCAGGGATGAAATGCCTATAGAAAGGTGGTTCTCTCCACCATTGATCGGAAACAGTTAATCATGTGGTTTCAGTTGGTTCCTTTGATCCATATCTTCTGAGTCTACTTCATTCTCTGCCTTTAAGCCAGAGTTTTTGGTAGAGATGGCAACCTTCCTTCCTTCTCTGACCATCCCATCTCTGGTCCACTGAAGAGGTCCCAGACTCACCTGAGGACTCCCCTAACCTAGCCAGGATAGATGGAAACTGTGGTAAGGACTGCTGGAGATACTCTCTGATGCTCCTCCCTAACCCCATGGCCACTACCTGGCCTTGCTCCGCAGAATGCCCTTGGTAGGACTTGGCTCTGGGAATTGTGTAGACATACGGACGGTCACCTCCACCATGTGTGGGGACAGATGAGAGGGTAGAAAAGGGTTTCCTTTCACTAGTGGCCTGATTTTAACACTACCAGCTGTTTCCCTGGTGACAGCGGCCTCAAAATAAACAGGATTCTGCTCAGACAGTAGTACTCTGGGCTCGGGCTTCTGCCCCAAGACAAACCATGCTAAAATAACACCCAAGGAAGTTGCTGTCACTGTCTGCCATCTCTGCAGTCTCCAGGTCAGCTGTAGACTGTCAAGAGCTAGGAACACTTGGAGCTTCATGTGCACTGATGTGGTGGGGTGCCGCTGTGTGGTGGTCTGCCGGCGGGGGGGGGGGGGGCTCTGTTTATGAACAAGGGCCAAAGACAGACCTAGAAGCTGGAGCTCTCTGCTCCCCCACCCACCTCCCTGCTTCCCACATAGCCCTCTGGGACTGGCATAGTATCTGGAGGCGGGCCAGCAACCTGATGTGCATGCCACAGCCCGTCCCTCTCCCCACACAGAGCTGCAGTAATCCTGAGGTTCAGAGAGCCGGCTGGAGAGGCGGCCACAGCACAGACAGGAACCGTGATACACAGAGCAAAGGCCACCAAGTGGATTCCAACTTTCTTGTGAGCAAGTGAAGTGAGGATAGACCCCAGCCTACCGACTCTTCAGGTAAGAATTAAGGGACCGTGTTATATATCCAGAGCTGGGTTTGGCTGTTTTGTCCTAGAACGTGTATAAAGCTAGTAGAAAGGGGAGATAGAGGGACAGAGAAGGGTTTTAAACAGCAGGGAGCCAGCATGTCTGCCAGTGTATTGAATAGGCTCCCCTATGGCTGGCTTGAACTGAGGTGCAGCAGGCTCTGGAAGAAGGGCCTTCTGAGAGCATAGACTTGGAAAAATAACACTTAGAGGTTAGAGACTGCAAAAGCAATCCTCCACTCAGCTGCCCTTCCATTCCACCAGCGCCAGCCTAAGAAGACCAGAGGGGGTGGGGAGCATCTGATTGACGGAAGCCCTGGGTGCAGCCTTTGAGATCGGTGGAAGCTGAAAGCCATGGCCACAGTGGGTCTGGCTGGCACTGTCTTGCTGTGTCATGCTCAGGCTACCCATCAGCCTGGAAAGTCAGCTGCCTTGGAAAACCTGTGGGAAGTTTAGGCTTTTATCAGCCGCTTCATACAAAAGCTGGAGGTTTAACAGGGTGGACTTTGACACCTCTGCCACATGACCTGAGTTAGTCATTGCCTCTCATTTTCCTCTGTAGTTGCAGGCTCATCATAGGCTCCTGTAGGGACTAGTACATACCAAGCGTGTGCAAGGCTCCTGGACAGGAGGCCTCGAGACTCTCAGACCTCTGGGTGCCCATGTAAAAATTTCAGGTATTTAATCAAGGGCCCATTTTACAAGACCTTTCCTGCTACCTCAGTGCTGACAGTTCCCTGGGTCTCTGCTGAGTTTAGGTCCCCATGCTTTAAGCTGTTTAGCATCCACCGTTCTCTTCTCCCCTATCTGCTTTGGTGACCAGCACCCCACCCCACCCCCGCCGCCTTTCTATGTGTTGTCTATGGGAGTTTAGCTCTTCATACTGCAGTGGGAGAAGACAGGTATCCCACGAGAGGCTGCCCTCTTCCCCTCTCCCCAAGGTGCTGCTGCAGCTTGGCACTGTGGCAAAATGCTTGCCATATAAGCTTGAGAGTCTGAGTTGAATCTCCGGAAGTCACTGTTTTTGGGGGTTTGGGGTGTGTGTGAGGGGGTTGTTGTTACTTTTTCAATTGAGTTCAGTGGTGGATGCTTGAAAGCCTAGTGCCAGGGAGGCAGAGACAGGTAGATCCCTAGTGCTTGCCAGCCAGCCGATCTAGTCTACTCACTGAGCACCAGGGCAGAGAGAGAAGGCCAAGTTCAAAGCAACAATAGGCAGAAACAGGAACCAGGAAACAAGCAAGCAAAACCTAAGGTGGACAGCACCTGAGGAGTGACACCTGAGGCTGTCCTCTGGCCTCTACATGCACATGTCCGTGTGTGTATCTGAGAGTGTACACACACACACACACACACACACACACACACACACCATTGAGAACAAACGACCTTACTTTGGGGGTAGTGGTATCCAGAATGAGTGGGATGTCCTCATAAGGACTTGATGGAGACTGACTGACAGCCTTTGTTTCTTCTGCTTCCATCACCAAAGGCTTCCCAGGAAAGTCCCCTCCTAAAATTGTAACATGTAACAATATAAATTGTAACAAGTTCAACAGTTGACTGCTGAGGGCACCTGGCTGAGGACTCAGCAACACTTTCTCCTTGTCCCTAGATTTTCAAGTATGAACACATTTGTTGATGAAACACTAAAGTAATAACATGGAAAATTAAGCAAGAAGAAAAAGTTTTGTGTTTCCGTGTCCTTGCCTGGTTCTTAAAAGGATTTAAGAAAGCAGCTCATGGTTAAGGGGTCTGAGTCACAGGTGAGTGGTACCAAAACATGCTGATGCTATTTCCAGATGTAATGGCAGGTGGACACCCCATCTGCACTAGCAAAGGGATATTCAATCCAGGGAGAGATGCTGAAGCCAGCCTTTTTGCAGGCATGCATTCTGTGAATGTAATAATTAAGGACCTGCCACCCTGTAGCATCTGCCAGGAGAGCAGAGGTTACACCCACTTCTGCCTATTGTATTGCTTAACTGACACATTTCTCCTTGGTTTAAGTTGCTAGGAGAGGCGTCCATCCATAGTTACTCATGCCATGGACATACATAAAACTAACATCTATTCACTGTACATGGACTGCAACACAATTTTTCATCACCTACCAAGAAGATGTCCCATAACAGAGGTGACTGGTTCCAGCCCAATCAGACAGAGAAGGAAAGAGAGCTATTGTGTGCATAGGTAACAGCAGACGGTTGGGATAAAAGGTTAACCCAAGACAGGGACAGCAGCCGACGGGGGTGGGGGTGCTGCAGGGACAGAAGGCAAAGAGGTAGAGGAGGGAGTACCAGCCTTTTAAATTCCTAAGTCAGTGAAAAGAAGCATTGTAGGAGCTGGAGAGATGGCTCAGTGGGGATAGTCACTGTCACACTGGGGTAAGGGACCTGAATTGGACCCCCAGAACCCATGTAAAGGCTTGGCAGCACACATCTGTGATCTCAGGGTTCCTGTGTGAGGTGAGAAATACAAACAGGAGAACCCTCAGAAGCTCAGTGGCCAGAGAGTCTGCATATGCACCAAGGAACAACAAAAGAGACCCTGAGCTCAAACAAGGCAGAAGGCAAGGGCCAACACCTAAAGTTGTCCTCTGGCCTCTACATGAACATCATAGCAAGTGTATTCCTGCACTCACACATAAGTGGACACACACACACAAATGGTGTGACAAAGTGGCTAAATGCACGTAGTCTATAGAAAGGCAGCCTGAGGTCCAATTTCGACTGTTACTGATTAGTGCTATGACTTGCCCCTCAGGGCAAGGTTGATAAAATGCTGATTTTGTTAAGGGCAAGATCTGGATGAGTTACAGCCTCAGCCCAGACTTAGCTTTCAGGGAGTGTTACTGAGCTCTGAAAAGACTGAGCTGCCCCAAGTGCCACCGTGGGCACTTTTGCTTTGTCACGAGGCTCTGTTTGCATTTGTCAAGATACAGAGACAGAACAGCTATTGTTCTAGTGGACAGTGTTTCTCATCTTTTCTGAATCCAGGCACTGGGCTCAGCTTTAAGTCTGCCAACAGCCCAGAACAGCAGGGGCTGGTACTGATGTAGGATTGAGGTTCTGTGGAGGAGACTTTTACTGGTGGTCCCACAGCTACCACGGGGCAAATTAGGCTGTCCGGCAAGTCTGTACTCCTAACTGGGTGACAGGAATTTAGCAATGGGTAACATCTGATGATCCTACAGAATGGACTAAATATTCAGAACCACTGTTTAGAGACGGCAGCTTGTGTCAATGGGCAGAGTCTCAAACTTGAAGGCTTATATGCAGACAGGTCCAGCCTGCAGTAGGTTGGCCACATGCACTCCAGGTAATCATGATTGCATCCCAACATAAAGTTAGAAACTCATTTAAAACTCATGAGGAAGGTTGGGGGTCATTTTTGTAAATCAAAATGTGTTTGGAGACAAGACAGGCTACACAGATATTGTGGTCCCCAGCTTTCCTGAACCAGGGAGTGGGTAGGGCTCGAAAATACAGGAAATGGGGCTAAAGACAGACTTAGGCATGGAGAGAACGCTAACTCAGAGCTCTGCCTAAGTTCAGAGTTTCCTGAACTAAGTCTGAGGCTAACATTGGGCAGCCTTGGTTACAGCAATAGGAAGAACGGATAATCCGAACAAAGTATCTTAACCTGGTGAGTTTATGGTGAAGGGAGAGATTTGACTTTTCTGGAGTATCTCCACACCTAACCAGCAGATTGGGTGTCTGAAGAGCCCCTTAAGACCATCTAACTAGCCTTGGTCAAGAAATGTGGGTGATGCCGGCAGGTGGGAAAAGGCATGCCTTCCTTACAGGAGGCTATGTTGATATAGAGGGTTCCTCATGGGCACAACTCACACCTGCTCCTCGAGGTACCAGGCTCTGCTCCATTCCTGTTGGGCTCAGTGGTTCAGGGCTTCCTGGGCATTTAAAGAGACTATCTCAAAATGAAAATCAGAAAGGGGGTAGCTGAGAGGGCCCATCTATCATGCACAAGGCCTTAGGTTTAATCCTTAGCCTTATAAGAAGGAAATCAGATTTCTAAATCTTATGCATAGGCGTGCTTCAGTGGTTCATGAGGGACCTAGGCTTGTGCAATTCTGTCAGTGATGCCAACATGGTTCTTGTGTCTTTGATCACAGGCCACAGTCAAAAATCTTGGATCTGGCTACATACTGTAGGACCTCCCTTTTTATTAGCAGTAAGAGGAACACAGTTGGATATGTGGCCTGAGTGACAGTTGGCCTCTTCTTTGTCACACTGGCTTGTCTGGCAGACTTCTGCCTATTAGAAAAACACTACTGTGTACAAGGCCCAGCCCCCGTGGTGCTCTTCTCTCAGAAATCCTTCACAACAATGCCACAAGGTATCTGCTATTACATCTCACTGATGCAAGGAATGGACCCACCATGAGGAAGCTATAGAGCTGGGATTTGAACTCATCACTAGCAGACTAGCAGAGCCCAAGTGCGCAGCTGAGAGGCTGTTCTGCAGGAGTAGGTTCAGCCCTCCTTTCTCACCCTTAGGTGGGGTGTCCTTCTCTAGTTCCCGTTCTTGTCTCACTCACCTTTCCCAGACTCACATAGCGTTTTTCCAGAGGCCAGCAAACTCCCACACCCCTCTACCCTAGTTGCATTCATTAAGTTAGAAGGGTGGGGAAGCAGGAGTGTGGAAGCTGAATAATAGGTTAAATTCACATACTAAGATCACCACAACCCCTGGAAACCCAGAATGTGACCCTACTTAGAAACAGGATCTTAATGATATCCAAGTTATGACAAAGTTGTTAGAATGACCGATGTCCTCGTTAAGAAGGGATATGAGGAGACACCGCCTCGAAAGAGAGAGGCCTAGAGCAGAGTCTCTCTCACAGTCCTCAGAAGGACTCACATCTTCCTGTTGTTCACCTCATCCATTCTGTGGACTTTCTTCAGCAGCCTCCCCCAAGTCATACAGAGGAACCCATGGTCTTAGGGTTTCCTCTAGTCCCTTGACCTTGGGATGATACAGCTGAAGGTCAACACATGGTGCCAATGTGGAGCAACATTTTAAAGTTTCACCTCTGGGTACCTCTGTTGTCTTAATGCTGCTCTTGAGAGCACTTAAAAGGCCTGAGGCTCAGGAGGGAGGGGCTGAAGAGACGGAGGGAGGAGGGTAGAGACAGAGAAAAAGAGAAGAATAAGTAGGGACTGTGGTAGGGTTCTGTGATGTGCAGCTCACTTGTGGGAGCTTCCTGCAGCCAGGAAGCATGCCAGACAGTAAGCTCCAGCAGAGCTGGGACGCATAGTTCCCTGAGCACCAGAGGCCAGGGATGGAGGTGTGGATAGCAGTCTCTTCTGAGTTATCTGCACAGAATATGGCAAAGGTATCTGGAGGAAATGCTTGCTTGGGCTGAATGTGAAAGGGTAGAGGTGGAGGAGGGCAGAGGGCTCCAGAAGGTCACGGGGTGTAGGGAAATGTGGCTGCCAAGAGGCAAAGCAAGGCCAGCATGGCTGGAGGACAGGGAAGAGGGGATGGATAGGAGACTCATTTTCTTCTCTTTTGCTGGGTAAACACCAAAAACAATTTGGGATTACAGGTTATAACCTGTCTTTGTGGGAGCCCAAAGCAGAAACTCAAGTCAGGAACCTGGAGGCAGAAACTGAACAGAAAACACAGAGGAATGTTGCTGACTGGCTTGCTCCCTGCTTCTGCTCAGCTAGACTCTTTATACAACCCAGGACTCCCTGTTACAGGATGACACTGCCCACAGTGGGCTTGGGCCTCTTCTATCACTTAGCAGTCAAGAAAATGCCCCCATGGACATGCCCATAGGCCAGTCTGAGGCAGCAATTCTTCATTTGACGTGCTCTCTTCCCAAGTGTGCCAAGTTGCCAACCACAGTCATCACTGGCGCTTACACTGTTAATCCACAAAAAGCTTAGCAGCAGTTCTCAACCTCCCTAATGCTGCAATCCTTTAATACAGTTCCTCATGCTGTGGTGACCTCCAACCATAAAATTATTTCATTGCTATTTCATCACTATAATCTTGCTACTGTTATGAGTCATAATGCAAATATTTGTTATGTAGAATATCTAATATGAGATCCCCCTAATGGGTAGCAATGCACAGGTTGAGAATCACTGTCTTAGAGGGTGTGACTCTTTAGAAGGAAACTCATTTTAAAACAGGGCTAGAGATGCTGGTATGGGGCAGCAGCAAGGAGCCCTGGAGCTGAATGTCAGCACCTCAGTTGCACAAGGCTGCATGATCCCAAGGGAAGAGAACAATGTTCCTGCCACGATGCTCTCTCTGCAGTGGATGTCAAAGGATCCAAATAGGCACAGTGAATTGTTTTTCCTCTTGCTGTGATCAGCTCCCTAGTAAGAAGCAGCTTCAGGGGTTTATTTTGGTTTACAGATTAAGAACTAGAGCCATCAAGGCAGGGAGGCATGGTTGGTACAAGAGCATGGTATCTGATCACATTGCACTTGTAGACAAGAAGCCAAGAGAGACAGGAAGTAGGGCCAGACTGTAAAACCTCCAGGGCCCACCTCTGATGACCTACTTCCTCCATCAAGGCTCTACCTCTTAAAGGTTCCACAGCCTTCCAAACCACACTCCCAGCTGGGGACCAAGTGTCAAATGTGAGCCCGTGATGGACATTTCACATTCAAACCACAGTAGGTAATTATCTGTGGTCACTAGAGCCCATTCATACATTAGACAGCCAAGAAGGGGCCATAGTTCAGGTGATTGGACCTCACTGGAAGAGCACAGAAGCCCCCAGGACACAGCCTCTGTTTTCTGTTTGTTTCTGCCTGCTGTTGCAAAATCTAGAACACATTTGGGGATCTAATTGTTCTGCAAGGGTTGGGGATGGCGGGCAAAGTTGGGGAAAGGAGGGGACAGAGAAGAGTGACAATAAACAGAAGAGAAGCTGGTGGAGACTGGTATGAAAGGGACAGAGGTGCTGGGTGGGAAATGCAAAGGCCACAAAGCGAAATGTATCTTAGTCATGGCTCCATTCAAGAAGCCTTGAGCAAGTGTGATGGTGCACACACCTATAACCTCAGCACTTAGAGGGCTGAGGCAGAGGGATCAGAGTTCACTGTCAGCGTGGTCTGCATAGGTGGAGCCTGTGAGTGCTGGGCCTAGGGGTGGGATTCTAGCTTGTATCTGTGGGCTTTCTAGCTACCCAACTACTTCCCTGGAAAACTTACCAGTAACCAAGGTCCAAGAAATAAGTCACCCATCACAAAAGTCTGGTGCAGAAAACTAAATGCAGTTTACTTCCTCTGTCCTTGTCTGCCACAGAAGGAATCCCTGTCTCCTTTGGATTTAAAGAGAGACCCTGGAGATAGCTAAGCAAAGATGAATCATGGAGTAACTCCATGGAGAAAGAGTAGCCATGATGCACTTGAAAGGACCACTTGAGCCCAGTAGCTTCCCTTCTTTCCCTTGCTGGCCCCTTCCTGCCTCCCTCCAAGGCCTTGCAACTGTGCCACGGGCTTGGAATGCTTTTCTTTGAGTTCCTCACATAGCTGGGTGATTTGTTTTGTTTATTCTCAGCCTCAGGCCTTACCTCAAAGAGGCTTCCCATTATTCTAGTCTTAGCCTGTCTCTCCTGTGAGGGCTTACCCCAAGCCTTCCAATTTTTAACAACAGTGTTATTGCTTATTCTATCAGAAGCAAAGCCTCACAGGCAGGGACCAGCCCTCATCTGTCATGACTCCTAGTACCTAGGATGGGGCTAGCCACAGAGTAGGAACTCAGTCCCAATGTCCAGTGAATGAGCCAACCGCTACATCTTGAGAGTAAGAAAGCCAAACAAAGCCGGAGGGAGGAGGACAGCAGTAAGACATCTGCCCATCTCTGGTATCCTTACAAACTCTGCATCTGAAATCTAAGCTGTGAAACCTGAATCCAGAGCCTGCCAGTTCTCAGCAGCTCTCGTATGACTGGCTTGGTGTCATCTCTGCAGTCACTTTAGGCCAGTGTTTCACAACCCGTGGGTCATGACCCTTTCACAGGAGTTGCCCTTAGACCATCACAAATCTCAGATATTTACATTATGATTCATAACAGTAGCAAAATTACAGTTACAAGGTAGCAATGTAGTACTAACTGTATGGTTGGGGGTCACCACCACATGAGGAGCTGTATTAAAGGGTCGCAGCCTTAGGAAGATTGTTGAGACCCGCTGCTAGAAGCCTAGATGTGCTATTCACATAGAGATGAATGACCTCGTGGCTGAGGTACATCTACAGCAAATGAGTGATGTTGAGCTCTCAGAAAGGACACGGGGCTCGGGCTTTCCCGGGGTTGATGGGAATAGCAGAATGGTTCATACTGATCACCCAGTGTGTGCAAAGTGCCCTCTGGAGACTCTAGAGAAAGAAAGGGCTTCTAGAAGGTGCTGTTTTCCTTGTGTCTTCCGCTGAATCCCTGTCAGAGTTTGGCAATGCCAGAGTGGGAGTTTGGAGCAAGGGCTACAGAATCTTGACCTGAGGAGAGAGTATGTCTCTATCCCAGAGTCACAGGCTGGGTGGCTGGCTTTTTGGAGTAAGTTGCATGGCACAGTATTCCTCCTTCAGTTTAATTATGATGTCTGGTAGAGGGACATTTCTAAATGGTAGCCAAAGGTTAGGTTGGAAATGGTACATTTCAAAGGTTTCTTCCAAACAGTGAAATTTCCTTGCAGTTAGCTGCAATAAAAGCCATTCTCACTCTCCTAAGCTAGTTGGGGGAAGCAAAGCCTTTGGGCTCCTAGGTCAAAAAGTCTCCTGACAGCTCTCATTCTTATCCATCTTTCTGGAAACTGTGGTGCTCACATAGTTGTCAAGAACAGAGGCTAAAGGGTAGAAGGCTCTGGGTTCAAATCCTGGATCTGGCATGCCACAGCAGCTGTGTGTTCCCAGTCCAGTTAAATAATGTTTAGGGCTTTATTAAATAAACGTTACAGCAGCACCAATTCCTTATGGTTCTTGCCAGGAATGTGAGTTAAAACAGGTAAAATCCATAGTACCTGTCAGAGCTGCCTCAATGTCAACTGCTCTCATCTCAGAGGATTAGACATTAGAGAGAACACCACAATGTTTTAATACACAACGCATAGACAGCAGCTAACATTTCTCCTGTGAAATGTGAACTATTTATCACTACTGACGGACTCTGCAGCCTGGCTAAGGCTTCCGGAAATCTTCACTTGAACATTTTTAAACTTAAAAAAATAAGAGTGTTGGACCATGTTTTCCCTGCTCTGCAGTAGCCCTGTCCTGTGCCCTGCAAAAGGGAAGGTTGTTATTCTGGGCTTTTCTTCATATCAAGAACCTGGAACCAGCCAGCAAGAGCTCTCTGAAGTTCTGAAGTCCAAAGCCCAGAGTAGACGCAGGTTGCTTGTTAGGCACATTGAGCTGTAAATGTCCCCAACAATGACCAAGGACATACAGGCTTTGGGTTTCCTAACCAGAGGAACCATGGTTCATCAATGCAATTGCCTCCCTGATAATTCTGCTTAATGTACCCTAAAGCTGCTGTTGGGTTCAGATCACTTGAAAAAAGCTGACAAAGGCTATAGCAGAGCCTTTATAGAGGCTGCGGCTAGTGGCAGACTGCACATTGTTGCCTGCCTGATGCTCCACCCTCCTTCCTGATGACTTTAGCTAAGGAACTCTTCTTCTGCTCCCCTCTGTAAGAAAGCTTGGCAAGGGGAGGGCTAGAGGCACACTGGGGGTGATACATGAAGCAGAGCACAGCTGTCTCTCTTGATGCTTTGGCTCTCTGTCCTGTCTCCGTGGCATCTCAGAATTGTGGACATGGAAACAACCCATGGTGATCATTGTCTCGGTGGTCAGAGAATCACTTGCCTTGGACCAGGTGACCATGAGCACATCATTTGGCTTCTGAAGCAGGATAGAGAGATAGAGTCTGGCAAAAGCTCCAGGCTGAGGTCTGGAGGAGGCAATGCTGGCTGCACCCATGTCCCACTCAGCTTATCTTTTACCCCTTTGGTTCAGCAAGAAATATGGATTCAAACCCGGCTACTCTCCTGGGACTTTAGACAGCTGCTCATTGAAGATTGATACTCCCCCAAAAGGAAGCTGGAATCCTTCCAGATCCTACGTTAGCCATCTCTGATACTCCCCCACCTCCCACTGTGGCCTGAGGATTTATTACACAGCTGGATCAGGGTGGACCCAGAGGCTTGCAATGAAAGCAAGCAGGGAGGGCGTTTCTAAGGCAATGTCTCAGTTGTTTCTAGTGACCCATTGACCTGACCCTCCCTGCCTTACACAGCCCCAGACTGAGCCAAGCCTTTGGAGGGCGGCTTCACCTTAGGGTATTTGGCCTGAGCCTACTGTGCTGGGTGGGAGGTTTGGATCCCACGCTGGATGGGCCCTTGGGAAGGGGGAGGGAAGGATGAGCCAAAGAGGGCCTCATCACGTTCTCAGAGTTCATCAGTCAAATGAGGGTTGCGGGGGGGGGGGGGGGCGACTCTGTTCTAGAATCTGACTTGAAACACATCTTGACTGTAAGATGAAATTGTCTTGACTGTTTAACCTGACCTGGTGACATAAGTCTTTTCATTAGGGAGGGCAGCACTTATATATAACCCTAGTACTTGGGAGGCCGAGGCAGCAGTTGGAAGTTTGAGGTTGCCTGACTGCCTAGTGAGGCTGCTTTGGTTTGTTTCTTTCTTTTTGCTTTTTCTAAAAAGCATCATGGGCTGCAGAGACAGCTCTGTCAAAAATGTGCTTGTCTTTATATGGATCCCCATCACCGGCATGAAAAGCTGGGTACCACATTTGTAATCCCAACACAGTAGTGAGAAGGGGTATAGGGATTTGGGTAGAGACAAGAGGATCCCTGGCACTCACCTGCAAGCTAGTCTTGCCCAGTCAGTAAGCACCAAGGTCAGTGAGAGACTTTGTCTTAAAAAATCAGGTAGAGAGTGATTGAGAAAGCCAGTGTCTATGTCTGGCCTCCTATGTATGCATGCATATGCACATGTGCCCACCTACCTGCACACACAAACTTGTGCACACGCATACAGCACACACACACAATTTAAGAAGCCTCTCATCCACTGCAGATGGAGGGAGGGCCCTCTGGTGAAGAACACAGAGCTGTCCATTTGTCAATAGCGGCAGCCCTGACATTGTTTTCCTGTGTCCAGATCCCTTTCTTCCTGGCCAGCCTCACATCCTGCTAGGCTGCACTGGGAGCTTATGTTGCTCATTATCTCTCCCCATCCTCTCTTTATTCACTCCACCCAGGGGGGTTATTTTTAACCTGCACCGTAATGCTAAGACTAAGCAGGACATACTGCCTCCATCCACAGCAAACAGGGTTGCCTGGAAGAGAGCCCTCTTCCTGGAGTCTTCCTCTGCTCCCCCTGCATCCTCTCCTTTCATATTTATTTAATATGCACCTTCTGAGGGGACCTTCACAGGCTACAGGGATAGAGAAGCAGTGGTCTCTGCTCTCAAGGCATTTATATTCTAATGTAGCAGAGCCAAGGCCAAGGTAAAAGAAAGAATACACATGGCGGGGGGGGGGGGGGGGGGGGGGGGGGATGGGGGGGGGGGATGGGTGGGGAATAGCAGAGAAGAGACCATGACATTAGCAGACTGTGACAGGTCTGTGTTGGAAAGAGAACAAGAATGCCTTGGCCCAGGGAGACTGTGATAACAGGATAAAGCAACAAATGCTCGGGGAGGTGATGGAAGCGGATACAGATGAAGCCGTGAGTAGGCAGACAGTCTTTTCTTCCTGAAGTGGGAGAAGCTTGGTGTGTTCTAGAATGTAACAGAAAAACCCAGAGACAGAGGGTGAAGTGGTCTGGGTATGGAGGCCCAAAATGAGCAGAAGATACAGGGCCTGGGAGCCATGCAGACCTGAGGCTTTATTCCGACTGCTGTGGAGAGCCAGGGGTGATGGTGGTGGTTCAAGCCATCATTTGTCCCCTGGAAGGAAAACAGACTCAACAAAGTGTCAGGAAAACTGAAGAGAGATATATGAGAGACAGAGGTCAGAAGGGATGTCCTAGGAGAGACAGGCTGGCAGCTCCAACGTGCCAGTCACTGAACATTTTCCCTCCAAAGGCTGGCAGAACTGTTTCCACAATGATAGGACATAGCCAAGGAACATCCAGCCCCCATATCCAGGTGCTTAGTAGAATCTATATACTCTTGATAGCTTATTGTCTACAGTTGCTGTCTTTACTAAAGTTCAAAGTACAGTAAGTACAGTACACTTACCCACTTTGAGTCGTCCAGAAGGTGTATAAATACTATTCGCTTTACACCATGACCCCATCTCTGCCCTTTACATCTTTGGAAGAGGTATAAAGCTAAATGGGGCAAATGCACTTGTGCGTGCTTTCGTGTGTGCGTGTGTGCATGCGTGCATACGTACATGCATGCATGTATGCATGTGTGCGTGCGTGCGAGCGTGTGTGTGTGTGTGTGTGTGTGTGTGTGTGTGTGGTGTATTAGTACAGCTTGAACCTAGAGGCTTGTGTAATTGCTTTACCACTGAAATACATTCCTGGTCCTCTTTACACTTTTTATTTTGAGACAAGGGTATAACTAACGTACCCTGATAGGTCTTGAACTTGAACTTATGATCCTCCTGCCTCAGCCTCCTGAGTGGCTGAGACTGAAGGATTACAACACCAGGCTCACCACAAATCTGCCATTCTTAAGAAGTTATTGATTTATGTGTGTGCTTTTTAACACGTGTGAGTTGTGTGTGTGGGTGTGTGTTTCTCTTTCTGGGTTGCAGACTGAGCTTGCCAAGGGTCTTGTATATGCTAGTAAGTGTTCTACCGACGAGACACATCCTAGTTACACTACCATGTTTTAACATCTGCACAGACAAGTCTTGAGGGAAGCCAGCAAGATGATTCTATGACTAAATCACGTGCTGCCAACGTGACAAGCTGAGTTTGATTCCCCCAGACCCAGACCCTGACAGCAGAAGGGAAGAACCTGACTCCTGGAGGCTGTCTGATTTCCACACATGGTACACCTTCCTTCCTATCCACAAACACATGCACACAATAAGAAAAAGAGATTTCTTTAAAAAGCCCCAAGAGCCATGATACAGTGTTTTAACAGCAGTGAACATGCATGGATTTGTTCTTTTTTACTTTTAGATTTTTATTGTTTTGAATATAGTGTCTGAATCACAGTGAGCACTCAAAATTTTCTTGTTTAGTTACTTTCTTGAATTAATGAGACTGTCACTCAAAATTGTTTGGGGATAATTGGAGTAGTAGATTTTATTATTGGAAATGTAAAATAAAGCTTAAGAAAGTTTAGGAAAAACAAAAATATACTCATTATTGTTAAAATATTTGTACTGTTGATTTATATATATCTTTGTAGCTTTGTCCTTCTTTTCTGTCTCTTTATCTACTGGCCAATCTGTTTCACACGCAAATAACAAATATGGTTTCACACAATATTTAATAGGCCTTTTACTTACTTTTTCACTAAATAAATAAGTCTCTACCCTATTTAATATCCTCTTGAAACAGCATTTTTAGCTGTGGCAGCATACATGTTCCTCTAGAATGTTTGCTGGATATTCAGCTTGGGATGGCAATGGTCTACAATTCTGCACTGAATGTGATTCTCAAAAGACATTTATGCATAGCTGCCATTGTGTCTGGGTTCTACACCAAAGTCTGGAGTGTGGGTGGCTCACAAGTGAAGACAACTTATTTCTTATGGTTCTGAATGTTGAGAAGTTCAAGATCAAGGAGCTATCAGACCTAGTGTGTGAAGCAGGCTGACTTCTTTTCCCTCACAGCAGCGGGTGATGGATCTCCGTGGCCCAGCAATCCCTTGCACGTGGGCTCCACTCTTGTGGTCTACTCACTCCCAACACCCTCGCCTAATATTATCTTGGGGAAGGGGGCTCACCATGTGAATTTGGGGACACACAAACATTCAGGGCACCATTTAAAAGGGACCACATTTAAGTACAAAAGGGAGCAGACTCTTAGGCCACTGTTCTTCAGACCAATTGGAGCAGAGATGTGAAACCACCCATTTTCTCGGTGCTGCACACTACTCACTTTTCCAGTATGTTCTTGGTGTAATTCTGCCACATGGGGTAAGTTCAGAAAAATTCCTATCGGGACTAAATCGTGGGTCCTGAACTGAGGCGACTAAATGTCTTTGCAGTCTGACCTCTTGACAGCTGTTGTGGCCACAGCAGAGCCTTTCCTGGGAGCTTTCCGTCCCTGTGAATCAACAGGAAGGATGTTGGGCAGAGTAATTTGTGAAGGTGGGGAAACTTATTCTCAGATTTGGAAAACAACCTCCATCCTCTTCTGCAGAAACCACAGAAAGTGAATCTTAAAACCACCCAATTAGCCTCTATCTTTATCGCCCCCTTTCCTCATTTGGGATTGGAGGGAAAGGGGGGGGGGGCTGTCAAAATCTAAAACGTTGAAGGCAGTGGCTCTTTTTTCGTCCCCTACCAAGAACTAGGATGGCTGGATTAGAGTTAAATTTAAATAATTCCCGTTGTTCACAGTCGCATACAGAATTTAGTCTTTCTTTTTATGGAGCCGGCTGTGTTTTATAACTGTCTATCAACTCTAAACAAATAGAGAGAGAAAGCACACTGTCTCCCTCCATCCTAAATTGCACTCAGTTTTATAGGAAGATCCAGACAAAAACTAACTCTGCTGTGCAGACCCCCGAAGAGCTAACATCACTGAGGGGCTGTGCCTCTGTGAACAGGCTGCGGCTGACAAGCACATAGTAGGCACTCAGTGGGCTGTGCTGGAGGCCTAGCATGGGCAGACACTCTTCTTACCAACTGGGAAGGGGTGACATAGAACACTCATGTAATCCAAACACTGGTGACCCTGTAGGGAAGGCCCAGGGTGACAAGTAACTAAATAAACAGGCGCATTTTGAGTTTTTCAGTTGGAGTAGAGAATGGTTTTCTTCTAAATCATAGCTCTTGGAGCATGTGATGGTGGAACCCTGGAGGGGGGACTTTAAAGCACCCCTGTAGGCACTGCTGACAGCAAAGCCAAGTTTCCCCATTTCCGTCTAGCTATGGGAACCATTCTAAGGTCTGAGTACATGTAGTGGTGTCTGCCCAACATCAAGATCACAGACAGCACATCCAACTGTATGGTCACACACTCTAGGTATGCACTTGGTTGGTATTGTCTGGGGCCTGCCACACTACAGATCAACCAATAACAAGGCTTTTCTTGGGACTAGGGAGATGGTGCAGTGTCCACAATGCCTGCTGCACACACACATGAGAACTCAAATTTGATCCCCAAAACCCACGTTAAAAAAAAAAAAAAAAAAAAAAAGCCCGGCATGGCTGCACACTTTTACAACTAGCATTTGGGAGGAGTGGGGTAGAGACAAGAGGATCCTAGTCAGTGAGAGAAGCATTCACTGACAGACCCTACTTAATCTTTTGAGGTAAGGTGGGGAGACACAGGGGAAGCTGGCCTTCTCTCACACGTGTACAAAAATGCACGTGTGCATGTGCGTGCACACACAGACACACACACACACCTGCTTGCACATGCACAAAAAACATTAAAAAACTCAACAAAAATGAGTTTCTTTTCTCAGACTATGACAAGACTTGGAAGAAAAAGACAAGTCAGTTAATTACTCTTTTTCACTGCTGTGACCAAAAGACCTGACAGAGACACTCAAGGAAGGGTGTTCATAGTTACAAAGGGATCTTAGTCTCTCATAGTGGAAAGAATGTGACCGCAGGAACAGATCTGCCCATGAAAGTGAGAGTGTGACTCAAAGGCTTGCTCACACTTGTTCACACCATGGCTGAATAGAAAAGCCAAGACGTTAGCAGGAACCTGGGGTAGATGGTACAGTCTGGTACGACTTCCTAAATGTTCCATAGCCTTCAAAATAGCACCGCAGGCTAGGGACCACAGGTTAGGAACCACAGGCTAGGGGCCACAGGCTAGGAACCACAGGCTAGGGACCACAGGTTAGGAACCACAGGCTAGGGGCCACAGGCTAGGGACCACAGGCTAGGGACCACAGGCTAGGGGCCACAGGCTAGGGACCACAGGCTAGGGACCACAGGCTAGGGACCACAGGCTAGGGACCACAGGCTAGGGATCACAGGCTAGGGATCACAGGCTAGGGGCCACAGGCTAGGGATCACAGGCTAGGGACCACAGGTTTGGGGCCAAGTGTTCAAAGCATACACTTGTAGAGGTCAGTCCAGATTCAAACCATCACACAAGCCAACCTACTCAATCAAAGAAGGAATGAACCAGGCAAAGCAAAACATCATGAAATCAGGATGGAGGGTGGGGTGGGGAGGAGAGAACAGAGTTTATTGGAGAGACCAAGAAAAGATTTGTGTGGTGTGATGGGGGAGAGTAGAGACCTGAGACAGACCTTAAAGGATGGGAAGACTTTTTATTTCATTTTATTTGCATGCATGTCTGTGTGTGTTTGGGGGGGGGGTGTGTACATGTACAGACAGATAAGTGTGCAAAGGCTAGAGGGGTTGGTGTCATTCCTTTGGAAGCATACATCTTGTCTTTTCCTCTTATTTATTTATTTATTTAGGGTGTATTATGTGTGTGTGGTATATGTATGTGTGTGTATGTGTGTGCGGTATGCATACGTGTGTGCATGTGTGTGTGTATGTGTACGCGAGGTAGTGTATAATGTGTGTATGTGTGTGTGTGGTGTGTGTGTGGTGTGTGTGTATATGTGAGTGTGTGTGTGTATACTCTCAGGTGTGTGCCGGTATGTGTCTTAGTCACTGTCTTCTTGCTATGAAGAGACACTGTGATCAAAGCAACTCTTAAAGAGAAAGTATTTAATCAGGGGCTGGCTTACAATTTCAGAGGCTCAGTTCATCATCATCATGGCAGAAAGCATGGCGGCATGCAGGCAGACATGGGGCTGGAGAAGTAGCTGAGAGTGCTACATCCTTATCCATAGGCAGGGGATGGGGAGAGATTGGGCCTGGCATGGGCTTTTAAAACTGCAAAGCCTACCACCAGTGACACATCTCCTCAAGTAACACCGCACCTCCTAATCCTTCTCAAATAGTGCCACTCCTAGTGACAAAGCATTCAAATATATGAGCCTATGGAGGCCATTCTTATTCTTATGGTGGTGGGGGGGGGGCTAGAGGTCAAATTCAGATGTCATTCCTCAGAAGCCATTTACCATCTAACATGTTTATTGAGACAGGGTCTCTCATTGGCCTGGAACTTTCCAATTAGGCTTATCTATCTGGCCTACAAGCTCCAAGAGTCCTCCTGTTTCTGCCTTGCCTGTAGGGTTATGAGCTGACGCCAACCATACATGGGTACAGATTTACCTCAGGTCCTCATATTTAGATACCAAACACTCTACTGACTGAGCCATTCCTTGTCCCGAAAAAAGCTGTCAATGAGCAGGAGATAGAGAAGAACTTTCTAGGTCAAGAGACTAGCATGGACCAGTTAAGAGGGCATAGAGTTCTTGGCACACAACAGCCCATCCTGCTAAGATGGAGAAGAGTATAATGGGAATAAGGCCTTTCACACCAGGTTTAGGGTCTCTAAAGGCTTGGCCAAGAACTTGGGGCCTTAAAAATGCATGAAATAGAAAGTGAGTGATAGTTTCTGAGCCCAGAGTTGATAGTGAAGGCCCCCTCAGAGGAAGACCCTCAGAGCAGAGCACACTATGGACAAGAGAGGCGATTCTGGGAGACTCCAGTGTACATTCCCCAGTCTGTTGAAATTCTTTGTGGCCCATCTCCAATGTAAGGTCCATCCCTCAATCACGAGGATCCTTGCTGGCTCTCCTTAAGGCTTCCCCAAGACAGAGCACATATGATGTGCGTGCAGGGGCTCTCAGACAGTGTAGGGAGCCCTTCAAAACACTCTCTCTTCAGGCCCCAAGCTGCATTCTTCCTGCATCTCTTTCTGTCTTCACTCTCCACCACAGGCCTCTGCCCCATCTTCACTGCCTGCCAAATGGTCAATTCATGGATAGTTGGCTATGGCTCGCCTTCCTTGAGCCACACACACACACAGGCAGATCAACATTTGTTCTACAGATAGATTTCTGCACCTTCTCATTGAATGACTCTCCATTCCCACAATCAGAGGTAGGTCTGGTGACTCCTTGGCCAAATCTTGTTCACTTTCCTCATCAAGTGACTTCAGAGTTACTTGAAGCCATCCTCTCTTCAACATTGATGCCTTAAGATTCAGGGTTTGGGGGATTTTTGTTTTTTGGTTGGCTGTTTTTGTTTGCTTGGGTTTTTTTTGTTTGTTTTTTTTTGTTTTGGGCCAGTTCTAATTCAGTAACTATTGTCTACCCAGGACTCTCCTGAGACACACTGGTGAGAAAGCAGTGTTGCAGTGTCAGAGCTCTGACTTACCCTAGCATGCTATCTGGCTAAGACTGGCTTTAGGATGGGGAGCTGGCCAGTTGGTAAAATGCTCACCTCACATACATAAGAATGTGGGCTCAGTTTCCAGGACCCTCACAAAAATGCTAGGTGTGGATATATATATATATATATATATATATATATATATATATATATATATATATATATATATATATATATATATTCTTGAAAGCCCAGTACTGGGGAGGTAGAGACAGGAGGATCCCTGGTGCTTAGTCGACAGCCAGTCTAACCAAATCACTGAGCTCCAGACCAAAGGAGGTGAAGACATTCCCAAGGGTGACTTCTGAGGTTGTCCTCTGATCCCCATACACATATGCCCATGTGCCTTCAGATAAACACACACAGAGAAAAGATGGACATTAGGCAGGATCTGGAAGATAAGTGATGTTTTCAAAGATAGAAATTAAGGAGCTTCTGACTCTGTACGGCTTCTGCCTGCCATTGAACCTTCCATCAGGTTGTCCTGTAACCTTCCCAGAAGCGTTTTCAAAACATTCTTCTCAAAAACACCTACACCAGCCTCATTTTTGTTTACTTACAGCAGAGTCTAAGCTTATTGGAATAACATCGTTTGAGGTCCTCTATGATCTAATTTCAAATCCACACTAACTCTGGACATCCTTTTGCTCTGCATCCTCAGGCTTGGGAAGTCCTCTGCTTTCCCACGGGCCTTTGTTCAAATGATTCCTTTATTTTTCTCCCACACGTGCAAAGCCTGAGTTCTGTCAGAGGCACCTCATTCTCCACAAAAGCTCCCTACCTCACATCCTCAGCTCCTGGTTCTGGCCTCATGGCACTTAACAGAGCCTGATACAGTGTTTGTGATTTAACATCTCATCCACTCTCAAAGGCACAGAGACTATCTTATTCATCCTGAATAGTCATAACTTTAAGATGAGATTGTGCAGTGTATGTTTTAGTTATGAGCCAGCCTCAGGGATGGCTGCCTTCTTCCCACTGCTAACAAACACAAAGGGAGGGAGCTTTGGTTGTTTACTGTTATAGGTCAGGAAACTAGAGCTCAGAGTAGTCACCTAACTTTGTAACTTTAAATCCAGGAGGCCTCACGCTGAAGTCTATATGGCTCTAACTGTGATTCCAGCTTCATTCTCTTGCTGTGTCTAGCCAGGTTTCTTGTTCCTAATACCTTCCAAGGGTGGCTCACTGACAGGACAGGGAAACCCAGATCAGCCTTTCCAAGGTCATGCTGCAAGTCACAGCCACTGAAAGTTGACAAGTGCCAATTGTCAGTGTCTATGTCTTCTCTTACACTTATCTATGACAGTGGTTCTCAACCTCCCTAATGCTGTGACCCTTTAATACAGCTCCTCATGTTGTGGTGACCCCCAACCATAATGTTATTTTTATTGTCACTTCATAACTGTAATTTTGCTACTGTTATGTAAATATCCCAAGTAAATATCTGACATGCAACACTTGTGAAAAGATCCTTTGAATCCCAAAGGGATTGCAACCACTGATCTAGGACCCAAGGGCAACAGTTTTCAATGGAAAAGTAAAGATTTTGAACTGGTTTACCACAAAAGATTAGATGGTAGTTTAGTTAGTCCAGATTCTTTGAACCTAATTTGTCTTTGGAAGAGGACATGTTCCAACACAGGGCCCTACTTGGACACAGGCTTCCACATAGCTGCCTCTACCCAGGCTGAGAGGCTGTATGTAACAAAGCACTGCCTCTTCTTCTTTCCTGACTAGACCTTGGCTTCCCCAGAGGAGAGCAGTGTGGCTCCCAGGCCTGTCCCCATGTGTTAGCCTACTCAGATCCAGACAGGCCTGCTTTTGTGAGCATGAGTGGGTGGGTGGCCCTCTGTGGCATCCCAAGTCAGTGGGAACAAGGCCAGAGGGGAGGTTGGGTTGGAAAAGTCAGGAAAGGGAAAGAGTATGAGAGCTGTATGCAGGCAGCCACCAGCAGGCCATCTGGGTGCTACCTCCATTTCTTTCTGAGGCAGGAATAAGGTAAAAGCTGAAGGGTGGAACCCAGAGCCTGGGTTCCTCGGGGCTTCCACTTCTGCCATATCTGTTGGTAAATAAGACTGCCTATTGTGTTCTCTTTCTTCTTTCCCCCTTTAATCTGTGAGGGACCGGGAGAAGCCATAGTCCAAATGTCCCCACCAGCTCTCATTCTGAAACTGCATCTCCATTGTTAGATATTCAGAGCTGGGACCAGGAAGCCCCTAGAAGAGATGGTTGGGTCATGAGGGCCTTGACCAGCTTCATAGAACGATGAGTTGCTGAGTTACCTCCAAGACAGGTCTTTACAAAAATGTTTAATATAGTCTCTAATGCAGACTGTTCTCAAACTCACTATGTATCCAAGGAAGATAACTGAATCTCTGATCTTCCTGACAGGGAAACAGGTATACACTACCTCACTTGGATTAGGTGAACCCAGGACCTCATACATGTCAGAAAAGCACTCTACCAACTGAGCTACATCCTTGCTCCCAAGATGTAGTTTTTATACTTATCTACTTATTTATATGTGTGCACATGTCCATATGCATATACTAACACATGCCATGTCACACATGTAGAGGTCAGAGAAAAACTTGCAATAGTTAATTCTCTCCTTGCACCATGTACATCCCAGGAATTGAGCTCAGGTCATCAGCAAATCCTTTAGCGTCTAAGCCACCTCACTAGTCTCAGGGTATGTCTGCTCTGACTCTATAACATATCTCTCTTGCCATCTGATACCCTGTGCTGCCAATATCTCTGAAGAAAGAGAAAAATCCCCACTAAATGTGACCTCTTGACTTTGGGCATCCCAGCCTCCAGAACCATGAGCTAAATAAACCTTCATGTTTACAAGTTACCCAGCAAGGGACTCAATTTAGCAACATAATGTAGATTTGATGTGTTTCTTCCCTTGGCTTGAGCTTGGGAAGTAGGCATCTCTAGATGCTACTCTGTACCTGTACGCCATAGCTCAGCTGAACTTCCGTGTTATTGGAAGGCTTGCCAAAGGATACACAGACAGATGGGCCATCTGATGGAAGAGTGATTGACAGTGGTCACTCTTGTTGTAGGACACCATGCTTCCCAGACTGATTCAGTGTTGTCATGCTGCTGGGGTCCTCATGAAAACCATACTGCACACAAGGCATCACAGGATTCTTTAAGGAGCAAGAACAAGTATTGAGAGTATGGCACTTGTCTGGCATGTTCCTCAGACTATTGGTGATATTCCATTTCTATGGCTTCCTGAGGGCATCTGCAGGGACCATAATGTCATTAGAGAACCAGCCCTCTATATCTGGACCATGGGGTTAAGGTTCCAGCTGAGCATCACTCAACAAAATTGGACTTTTATCATATTCCAGGCAGCGCAGCTCTCCACTAACAAGGTTGTGGATCCGAGGATGATTTCCTGACCTTGGATTTCATGCTGTGAAACAGGACAGTTAGAAATGAAATTGAAGGAGGTGGCCCCATCTCCAAAGAAAAGGGTTTGCAGACAGCCAGTCTGGCTAAAGGTCAGTAGGGCCATGAAGTGAAGAGACAGATCGGTGACTCAGAGATGAGGGGGCAATGTTTTCTCCCAATGAACCTTCCCTGAGACCACTGGAGAGAAGCTTCTATGAGCCTGGGAGAAGCCTATGCAAGAGTCCCTGTGCTGGAGTACTGTGAGTTGGAAGGACCTAGTGTCTGCAGGTACAAGGAGGCTCTGGGATGGTCCCTGCTGTCTATGACATAAGGCATAATCATGATGATAATGAAAGCAATTTCCTAAGTGGAGGGGAGAGGCTTGAAGGAAAAGAGGAAAATTGAGCTCAGAGAGGTGACATCACCTAGCCCAGTTCTCACCAAAAGTTGTAATGAACTAAAGACCTCAGGGCCTCAGCTCCTATCCACCAGGTAAAGGGCTTAGCCAGCCCAGAGAGCACATAATGGGACATATATGGCCCCATGCAGCAACGCTACCCAGAACCACAGCTGCTGCTTACAAGATGCATGTTTCCACATCTGAGCAGACTTAAAGTACTCTAAGGTGTAAATCATTTTGTGCATCACTGAGGGAAAATGTCCCCATAGCCTGACTCTAGAGATGCCAACCTACTTACAACATGGGCATCTGAGGTGATCAAAGAGTAGGTATTCCAGTGGGTCAGGAGCCCGGCTTCTACTTCCATGCCATCTCAGCAACATCCCTTCAGTGCTGGAAAGGACACACACTCAGAACAGTGGAGTGTGCACCCATAGCAGGTGACACAGCTGGAGATCCACAGAGACTAGATCTATTCTGGGCTCAAACTCCATGCCCTAACTGCTAAGCTAAACTGTCACCTGTTCCTCCTTCTAGGCTTGGCAAACAGAAACCACAGAGGAACCTCCAAACTGTAAGAAAAAGGCAACCTTGTTGTGTCCTGTCCTGGGTTCACGTGTGCCTATACTCATTTTTATCTTGGGTTCCCTGGGATTTATGCATCTGTCCTTGGGTTGTGGAGTCAGGCAACTTCTACAGAACGATCCCAGAGCTCTGGCTATTTGCTTCCTGGCTCATAAGCCTGCTTGGGATGGACCTTTTGGTTTTTTCTGACCCACATCTCATTTCCCAGACCTCCATTTGTGATTTGTGCCAGAATTTGTAGCATCATCCTTGACCTTGAACCTCATCTTTCTCACTTCTTCCTTGCCTCCTCCCATCTCCCTATTCATCTTAACCCTTCAGCCAGCTCCTTGTTCTTCCAAAGCCTTATTCATGTCTTAATCACTTCCTGGCCCATTTACGCCTCCATCTCTTAAAAGGTTTTTTAGAATTCCTGACTGAAAAGATGGAAACGTGGTGAGAGAGGTACAATGAGGAGATGTCTGTGTGGGGAAAAGGCTTCTTGCTCTCTTTGGGGACCCTTGACCTTCCCCATTGACTGTGGGTCACACATAGACGATCACCGCTTGGCTTCCAACTCCTGTCGTCATCCTGTATCTCTTCATTCTCTGCCTTGACCCTTGGGTTATCCTTCCTCGGTTCTCTGTGGTGAGAAGGTGATTATATCCAATCAAGTCTCCCCCATCTCTTCAGACACTCGCGCTCTCTCCCTTCCCAGCCACTGAGTCATCTTTTCCTGCCACACCTCTCTCCAAGCCTTCCCCAAGATGAAGAATGGGGTTGGCATTCTCCCGCTTCTGATTTTACACCCCGCTTCAGAAAGACAATAAAACCATGGCTTGGAAACACTTTCCTAACTGGAAAGGGCTTTCTACTGGCAATGCCTGTCCCCTCCTCCACTGACCTCCTCACTCAGCCTCTCCCTTCAGAACCCATTCCTAGCACACTCTCAACTTATCTAACTCTTTTACATGACTCCAACTGGAAGAACTTTGAAACACTTGCCATTTAAGTATGCGTTCAATCCTTATTGGTACTATTTGTTTGTGTGAACTCTCACTATGGGTCTCCTTGGTTATAAGCTCCCAGTGGGCTACAGAGATGCCTGATCCATTCACACTCCACACGCCCAACAGGCTCCAAAAGCATTTATTGAGGACTCGTGTACTGAGGATTGGGGTGCAGCAAAGCGGTACAGCATGTACCTAATGTGTACAAGGCTCTGGGATGGTCTCTTAGAAACCCCAGCACCAATCTGAACAAAGAAGAAGAAATAAAAAGAATTCCCCATCACCACTGAGACTACAGGTCCATTTAAGACTGGAGCTCCATAAAGGCTCCTTCCACTCAGTGAGCATTTATAGAGACCCTACCGTGAGTTGAGCCTTGTGTTATGCACGGGAAACATAACAACAACAAATTCCAGCTTCTTGAAGCTTGTCTTCTAGCAGAAAATACCATTTTTAAGTGACTATGTTGTTACCCACCTAATAATGGAACGTTGTGAGTATATTATAGATAACTGGAAAAGATCTGAGACAGTGTCTCGTGTCTCCCAGACATACATACCTCAGACTCATCTGTAGCAAAGGGGAGCCTTGCCCCTCCTGAGTGCTGGAATTACGCCTGCTCTGCTAGCTCATGTAATGCTGGGGTCTGAACCTGGGGCCTTATGCATGCTAGGCATGTACTGTGCTAACCCAGCTACATTCCAGCCCAGAGCACTAAAATAACAAAAGCCATGGATTTGGAGAAAGAGGGAGGGAGGAAGAAAAAGAAAGAGTGATAGAGAAATTAAAATATTTCAAAATAGCTTTCTAGAGATATAATTCACATATTACAGTTAAAATTAAAATTAAAAAGCATACATCTCAGTGACTTTTAGGACATTTAGAGAATCATGCAATTATTGTCACTAACTTGGGGACATTTTTAAAGAGATATAGCTACTATTTCTTATTCTTTTCCCATTTCTTTACTCCCTGGCAATGACCAATTTACTTTCTGTTTCCATGGATTTGTTTAGTCTGGACATTTCATATACATGGACCTCTGTGATATGTGACTGATGTCTTTCATGCCAAGGTTCATCATGCTGTAGCATGTAGCAGAACACTGTTTCTTTTAATAGCTGACTAATCCATCACATGAAGGTGCTTCTTGGCCCCAATGAGTAATTCTACCAACACTGGCAGACTCATTTTATGTGAGCATATGCCTTCCTTTCTCTTGGGTATATAGTTAGGTGTGGGATTGTTGGGTCATGTGCTACCCTGTGCTTCTCCATGTGAGGAACTACCAACTTTTCCAAGGTAGCCACACTATTTTGTATTCTCAGCATCACCATACAAGAACCCCATTTTCTCCACATCCTGGTCAACACTTGTTGTGGTCCACCACTTCCCTTGAAGCCCTGTTAATAGATCTAATGTGGTACAGAGCTTTGGATTTTGCATTTTCTCGGTGCCTAAGAGCATCTTTGCATATGGAGATGATAACATCTGCGTTATATTTGTAAGACAGGTCCAAAGGGGGTTCCCAGCACAGTACCTGCAGGGTGTCAGGTCCTCCATTATCTACAGCCCCGAAAGAGGGATGTTTTGCAAAGATGAAGCTGTACTTTAAAACTCTGCTCCAATCCCTTCAGAGGCTGAGAGGGCAGGACAGAGAACAAAGTGGGAGACACAGACAAAGAAGACACTTGATTCAGCTGCCTAGACCTGAGGGCACTGCACTCACTCAGCTCAGGTGATCTGAGAAATGGCTTGAATCCCACATCACATGACAAGGATGAGGCCCAGAGGACACAAGATGGAATTCCTGCCACTGTTGGGGCTGGGAGTGGGGAGGTAATGTCTATTTTTCTCCAAAGTTTAGAGAACAAAGATGAGGTTGCAGAAGAAATATAATGGGGTTCATCTTTAGCTATATGAACATCCTGATAAGCTGGAGGCACACTAAAGACAAAGCCGTCCTGAACTGTCAGTCACGGGGATGGGGAGTGGGGGGATGCTGGGATTAAATGAGTATATCAGCTGGTGAGTGGGTGTACTCTGACACTGTTCCCACATGATGTGAGCCAGAGGCCACAGTGGAGTGACCCTATAGTGGGGTCAGGGGCAGACCTCCTGGATAGGGAGGCAAAGGCCCACAGCCAGAAAGAGTTGGTCAGCCAAGGAGCCGCCCTCAGCCCCAACACAGCCAAGAGAGACCAAAAGCCCCAGTTTGAGTCATAAAGGCAAAGAAATGGATAGACCAAGGCATGAAAAGGGCTGAGACCCAGAGCAAGGGCCCTTGAGGACCTTGGGGGATAACAAGGTTTTCTGTCAGAGAGGCTGAGGGACTCTGGCTCTCTCTTCCATCACCTCTAAGAGGGCATGGGAAGGTGAAGTTGAAGAAGTCTGAAGGGCAAAGTGTCTGTCACCTTGAAGATGGCCCAAGAAAGATAGATGATAGCCAAGGTGTTTTTAGCCACCTAATAGCCTAAGTATAAAAAAAAAAAGCAGTCATGTTCTAAGGAAGCCCAGGGCTCTGGTTTTCACGAGCAGGCTCATAAGCAAGTCCCTTGTTCCTTTCTGATGAGATGACATGTCCAATTAGTATTAATGCCCTCAGCCATTCTCAGAAACAATTAAGTCAAAGGAGACTCTAAAGCCAGGAAAGTTGCCCTCTTTAATCAGCAAAACCAGCTTTAAGTGTATGCCCCATTGTCTCCGATGGCTGTTCCTTCAGAAAGCCATTAGGAGGTATTTGGATGGGCCAAGCCTAAAGAAACGTCAATCCCCTACCTTAGCCTGTCTGGCTTTTGAGACTTTACTTTGTTTCAAATGCTAGACCAGCTCTTTCTACATGTCCCAAGTCCTCCCACCCCAGCAACCCCCTGAAAGCAGATATAGCTAGATATATCTGTGCATACTTCATAGACAGAGAAACTGGATCCTTGGTGAGGTTTCCCAAGATCTGGGTAAAAGGTTAGGCCAGCATTTGAGGCTGGACGCTTAGCTGCTATGTACACTGCTTCTCTCTGTTACCCATGGGGCTAAGTAAGAGCTGTTCCTTGAAGACAAATACAAAAATGCTTCCACGTGTAAAGTGCATACCCATTTCACCAAAAAAAAGGTGGTTAACCAAAGTGTCAGAGAGCTGAGTACTCATTTTAGCCATCTCTGACACATACAAGCCAATACTGTCTGCTTCAAGGCTTAGGTACTGTTGATTTTGTAACTCTTCCTAAAAGATATCATACTTAGCTCACTTTTTTTTTCTAGCCATACGCAGATCCATCCATATATCCATCCAGTTTCTCATCTTATAGGACTTTTTAAAGAAAAGTTTTATTTATTTATGTATTTTTTTAAATGTCTGAGTGCTCTGCCTGCATGTATCCCTGCAGGCCAGCTGAGGGCATCAGATCCCATTACAGATGGTTGTGAGTGCTGGGCATTACTATGTGGCTGCTGGACATTGAACTCAGGACCTCTGGGAGAGCAGCCAATGTTCTTAACTGTTACAGTGAGGTTTCTTGGTCCCGGGCAGCCAAAGGTCCAGACCCACAGACCTGCAGCTCCAGACCCCTTAGCTGCTCACCACTGCTCAGGCTCCAGAAATGACTCAGATGCTTATATTAACTTCATGCTGTTTGGTCTATGGCTCAGGCACATTGCAAGCTAGCTCCTTCCTCTTAACTCAACCCATTCTCATTAATCTGTCAGCCATGTAGCCAGTGGCTCACCTGTGTTCCTTACATGTTGCTCCTTTGGGCTTCTGGCTCGGTCTGTCTGACTCTGCCCTGCTTCTCCTACCTATGCTCTGATTTCTCCTCCTACTTTTTCTATGGTGCCTGTCATGGGCCAAAACAGCTCCTTTATTTAAAGATTGATATTCACAGCCTACAGAAAGACATTCCCACATCACTTAACTACTAAGTCATCTCTCCAACTTGATTTATAGGTTTTTAACTTACTATATGCCAGGCAGGCATTGGCACCCAAATGTCCAGGAGGCTCCCCATTGTAAGTGCCACAGTCAAAAGAAGCCCCACCCTTCAGGAAATAGTACATAAAGATGCCATGGATGTGGCTTTCTGCACCTTACCCTTTCTTCTCCTTCTGGCCTTGGCTTGGAAGTCACTCTTGAAGGAATCTGGCCTGTTGGTCTTACTCTTTATTCCTGCCTGGTCCCTTGATTGTGAAGAGAATGTCCTCAAAACTCAGCATGTGTGTGTGTGTGTGTGTGTGTGTGTGTGTGTGTGTGTGTGTGTGTGTGTGTGTGTGTGTGTGTAGCTCTGCTACAATGTGGCTCCCCTCAGTGCTAGGATCACAGATAATCACAAAGGTATCTTTAAGGCCTCACTCACCTCGGGTACCTAGTCTGTTGCTTGAATAAATAAAGGTTGCTGTATTCATTCAAGCCAAGCTGCAAAGTTGAGTAGAGTTCTGGGAGGATTTCAGTTGGGCAGGGCTCCCTTCCTCTTTAAGAGTGAGTCCTTGGTGAATACTCCTTAGACCTGCCTAGGGAGGCTCCTTGGAGATGGTGGGAGTTGAGACCCTGGGAGATTAAAGTGAGAAGCAAAACAGAATTCAGGAGCCATGGTTGTCTCTGAGGTGGACAAGGGCACTCAGA